>CM061552.1:269145854-270445854 GCA_030864225.1 Capsicum baccatum var. pendulum
ACCAGACTAAACCTCTGTCTAATGCCTTACTCCTTCCAAAGTCAGCATCGGGAGGAACTGAAATGTCAACTGCTGGTCTCAATCGGGCACAAACTTCAATAGCTTCGAGCACAGGATCACATACGAAATTGGTGATGAGATCCATATTGATAGGAAGGTTATTGTCGACTGCTACAAGTACTTGCTGAGTGAGGTTGTAATCAAATCGAGGCGCCCACTTTCTAGATCCTAAACGCGCTGTTGTAGAGCAATTGTCAACCATGAATGACACTCCACGTGCATGCATGAAGGGATTCAGGGAATCAACAGACTCGATGACACTTTCATTTATTATCTCTGAGTAAGACTGGCCTTTCTTCCTCAGAACCTCAATCTGTCAATATTCCAAAAAAACAAAATGTTACATGACAAAGATATGTTGATAGAAATAATAGAACAGGGTCATATCTCTTTGCTATCGTCTTTCCCTTTAGACATTAAGGTAAGTTCTCGTGTCTTTTTTCGACTGAGTTTGCTGGTTCTTAAATACCATTTTAGGAAGCTTTCTGCAGGAGGCAATTTTTCAATAGTAAGTTTTGCAGAAACCCAATTTTGCTTCCATAAAGCTGAACTCGTCAAACAAGAAAGACCTAGATGCTCTCAAACTAAGGTAACACCACAGGTGTTGAACACCCATATACCATCAAATTCAGTAGATAAAAGCAAAGAGGAAATCAGAATAAACAAAACACAAATATGAAAATGAACAAAAGGGAACTGGGAGGGGGTTGTTCATCAAGTTGAAATAAACCTTGTCAAGTAGTGAGGAGATAGATAAAAAGCTCTTGTAGCTAAAAAGAGAAAGAGCATATAAGAAAAAAAGGAATTTGAAGAGATTCAAGCGACAACAGGTCAAGATACACACAGCGGGACCTTTTAAGACTCAGACATAATAATAAAATCAATTATATGGACTAAATAAAAGCGTACCTGGGCCATCATCAATGCGACATAGACACCAGCAGTGAAAGGATACAGAGGACCCAGATCACCGGATGGCCGTGTTGCACGGACACGCTCACCAACTTTCCACATCCTTGTCTGATCTATCTTGCCCATTGGGAAAGCTGGTAACCCCTCTTTCTCCTGTTTATAATAAAAGAAGGTTAATATCTTCATAATAATCAGTATTAACTTTTCCATAATGCCACAGAAGCCCTTGTAAAATTAGGTTCCACAAGAAGGAAATGCAAATTCCTCAATTGATCAAAAGAAATGTAGGGAGAGAACAGCACAAGCTAAGTAGTACAGGCGGTGTTATCTAGTTTGCAACAAGGAGGTAATTAATGTGTGTGTGTGAGAGAGAGAGAGAGAGAGAGAGAGGAGCAATTGCTACGAAGCTTAATGATAAAGAATCAACTTACAGAAAAGCGGCGCCCTGCCAAGACAACACTCCTGATCTCACTACCTGTTGCAACATCTTCATAGCACTCATACAAGATCTCCAAGCAAGGGTAATATGAAGCACTATATGCAGTCGCAAACTCCTCCTTGCCCTTCGCATTGAATGAATTGTATAGAGCTAACATACCCTAATCAACTTGTATAGGATATGTGGATTACTTTCAGAACAATTTGACAAGTTATAAAAGTATCTTGCTAAACACAATAATACACCAAATCAAAAAATTGAGAATTTAGTTCCGACCTTTGTTGATATGGTCCTAGAAATGTTTCCAGTTATGCACTCAACAGTATTCTTGTATGCCAGCTCTTTACTCATTCCATTTTCCGTGTACCTTCTGAACAGCGACTCAACAATGCCATGGACAGCGCCAAGTAATATGCCTAACAAGAAGAGAAGTGTACCTCAACCATACTAGTTTAGTAAGTGAAAAAACAGACTTTGGAAACACGCTAACCTCGCTCGCCAAATATATCGCTTCTGTATTCCTGTTCCAGGGTAGTAGCAAACGTAAAGGGGGAACCAAGAGAAACTGACCACCCAAGAGCAACATCTGTGGCCCTTCCATCAATATCCTGTATATAGCAAAAGGTGTCACATCGTATGGATCATCACAGCAAGAGTTTTAAGAGAAATAGATGAGGATGAATTACAAAAGGCTGCAGAAGACCTGGTGAACCGTAAAACTAGCATTGATTCCAGCACCATTGATTTCTTTTCCTTGCACATATAATCTCCTGACAGATGGGCCCATTCCCTTGGGACATACAGCAATCACACTGATGTTCTTGGGAAAGTCAAGGCCCATTGACTGCAAATGGCCGAGAAGAAATCCATGCGAAAGGCCAAGTATGCTATTTGGTTTCATGTGAGAAAACACTTCTTCATAGTTGTCAGTCTGCACATACATCAGAAAATTCAGAACAAAGGAGTGATGAAACAACTGGCACTACCCGCACACCTGGTGAACGAATATACTGTCTGACAAGCTATCAATATTTCCATTTCTTGAGGTATAATAATGTGTCAAACAAAAAGGGGTTCCCTTTAACCATTTGGAGTGTTTGGCATGGTTTTATCTTTCCATCCTTCAGTTCTCTTCTGAAATTTCAGGTCATACATGTTGCCAAGCTAAAAACTCCGCCGTATAACAAGTTCAAGAATACAGTAGGTACACAAGACTATCAACTGATGCATAACATGAGATTCTGATATTAATCTCCGAAATAAACAAAACTGAGTTCGATTTAGAATGTTCAAAATCTCACCAGAGAAACGCTAAGTTTAGTGGAAGTATACTGAGTGCGCTCGTAAAACAAAAAATAACATCTAAGCACCAGCGGTGGGAGCAGAAAGCACAAAGATATAACTTATGACATAGCAAAACTAAGTTTTGTCATACTTTGGAAGAGTAGAAGCAAGAAACAAGATACCCAGCATCCCAGGACCGACATTGAACTATAAGGTCAATAGCAGAAAGCACAAAGCTAAAACTTATGACATAGCAAAACTAAGTTTTGTCATACTTTGTAAGAGTAGAAGCAAGCAACAAGAAAACTAGCATCCTCGGAAAGACATTGAACTATCAGGTCAAGCGCAGCCTTCATTAAAATGTATTTCAAAGTTTTCATGAAAAGAACATGAGGCTAACACAATGTGCCAACCTGAACTGCATCAGAAATCAAAAGCACCACCAGATCGCTGCCAGAGATAGTTCCATATATGTCTCCTAAGGTACCATTTTCTTCGGTAAACCCGCCTGCACGAGCCTCAGCAAAGGAGCGAGAACCCTTTCTCAAACCAATCTGCATAAAACCAACACTCATACCACATAAAGTTGCAAGACAATAAGATTTTAATCTTGTTGCAAACCAGATGAACTCCAGCTTCAACTTCTAAAATAGAAAGTAATGAAGTAATGAAAGTAATGAAGTATTACCGTAACAACTATATCAGATTTTGCTTCTGTAAGAGAATCCCTCAAGTTTTGGGCTTGAGCTGGTCCCTGCCAAAAAAGAATGGTATTTCTAAGCTTCATGAATATGGAAGAAATAAGGAACGAAATATAATTAAACGTTATATATATCTACACGAGAGCACTTTCAAAACAGTATTCAGATATACTCCCTCCGTCCAACAATACTTGTTCACTATTGACTTGGCACACAGGTTAAGAAGAAATAAATAATAGGTATAATTTTACTATATCACTCTTCCAATATAATAAATGTAACGTCTTGAAAAATGCATTGATAAATAGTACTTATTTAATAGCAAGGGTAAATGAGTTGAAAAGGGTAAATTATTCATTGATTTTTCAAACTGGACAAGTATTGTTACACATCTATTGTTGGTATAATGGACAAGTAAAGATTGACGGAGGGAGAATTTTGATAATTCCTTCACTTCTGCATACGTGATGACAGAATAACAACATAACCAACTATCACCAGAAGTAGAATATGGAATACAGCAAACTTTGAATGGAGGAAGAAGTATCATTTCGAAAAATACTATCCAGCAAATATGTTATTATTAGTACGAACATCAAACACTTGGTGATAACATATATGATTATAGAAAAGTTAATAAAATGAGTAGTTTGAAGCAGCTTTTATCAAGTACATCAAAAAGATCGTAGCTTTCTGTTGGGTACGATGTAGTTTTGATGATTGACAAACTGACAAAGTGATATGAAACATGTCAGTCAAGCTGGTTCACAGACACACTGTCTCATGTAGCTGAACTTGTAGCAAAATCATTGATGATTAAAGACAAGGGTGGAAGAAATCAAGAACCAGATGATTGGTTAATTCTGATAAACTCAAGGAAATAAACATATGTTAATTTGAAGAAGTTGAATTTGATTCAAACACTTGATGATAAAGGGAAAGCAAGTTGAGTTGAAAAAGGAGTCCTATGGAAAGGAGTTGACTTCTGAGCATATCCTGAAGAGTTCTATGTGTAGAAGGAGAAAAATTCTGCAGATTGAAGAAATCTACGCAAGATAGGAAACATTCTAATTGAAGGACTCTTTGTTAGATCAATGAAGTTTTTGATGGCTAACACATGAATGGACCATGTTACTTGAGATGGTCCAAGCATAGGAAGACAGGTTTCAGGTTTCACTGATAGATGCAGACAAAGATTACTTACAGTCAGGAATGAATGAGCGAGCCAAATTCTGATATACTCAAGTTACTAATCATGTGAGAAATTGAAGAAGTTGTGGTTAAGTAAAATACTTGAAGATAAGATGATTTAAAGAGTTGGAGTTTGACTACAACATTAAGGAGACAAGAGTTGGAATTGAAGAAGGAGTCTCACTTGAAGTAGAACTCTATACAATGAGAATACTGATTAAAGGAGGAGTTTGAAATAAAGAGTGACTCTTTGGAGAGTTGTGCTTAAATAGAAGATGCATCATTCATAGTAACTGGCGCACTTACAGAGAGAGAAAAGGCTAAACACGAGCAAATTGAGAAAGTTCATAATTGAGAGAATTATGACTGAAGAATCAAGTGTTGCAGTACAAAGGAACAAATTGATGAACCTGTTACACAGAATTAAACTTTACAGTTCATAAGTTAGATTAAATGTATTTTTCTTATTAAGTTGTAATTTATTGCTTTCCTAGATTGATTCGGGGACGAATGATCCCAAGGGGGGATAAGGTAGCGCCCCGTAAAAGGAATGCATGTATTAGATTGTAATTTCTGAGCTTTAGACTTAAGTTTTAGTGGACGTTGTAATTTGTGTCAGCTTCCATCGATCATAACTATCTGTATATGTTGAATTAGAGAACCTACTATGTGTCAAATGATAGGTCTTCGAGTTAGCTTTCCAATGATACCAATTTTGCAAATATCTGACACTCGAGCAAGAAGTTATGGCTTTGCAAAGAAGAGTGTGTCGCCTAACCAATCGCACATAGCCACTGGACTGGTTGTGCGATACACAATGCGGCGCCTACCTTAGTCCATGCGATACAGAAGGCGGCGCATACCTTAACCTATGCGATGCAAAGGGTGGCGCCTATCTTAATCTATGCAATACAAAGGGTGGCGCCTATCTTAATATGTGCGATGCAAAGTGCGGCGCACACTTATGGTTTTAGGTGACGAAAACACTCCGTTTTGAGTTATTTTAAGTGCAATTTAGTCCTTACAAAACCCAAAATCATCCTTACCCACTCCTAAACAGATTTGGACCTATTAACAACATTGAAGCCTCCTATAAAATCCAAAAATCCAATCATTCAAGAACTTAAGAGGAGAAGCAACTAGGGTTTGAGAAAATAAGCTTGAAGGTTCGATTATTCCGAAACTTCTTCGTGAAACAAATTACAGATTTAAAATTCCCTCGACGTAGGCTTCGATAGACACCCAAAATTCGTGGAGAAAAAGGTATGCGGGGTTTTCCTAAAATCTCATGGGCATAGAAATCATGTTTTAAGAATCGGGTTTTCAAATTCATGTACATACTCATGTTTTAGAAGCTTTAATGATATTGTTTTGGCCTTTTGGCTTTCCCCCAAAGTGATTGAAAACTTTATGTATACGTATATATGTGTTTGTCCTAAAATATAAATTGAGAGCATGATTTTTATGAAACCCCTCTCTTAATGTAAAGTTTTTTTTTCATGTTCTGCGTAATATAAATTGTTTTGAAATACATCTTGAAAAGAAAAGGAAATCATGATATGAAGTGCTTTGACTCTTGCTATGTTTGGAATATGATTTTGTACACGAAAGAGAGGGTTGTGAATGTTGAATATGCATGTAATGAAAGA
The DNA here is from genome assembly GCA_030864225.1 of Capsicum baccatum var. pendulum. Classification (NCBI taxonomy): domain Eukaryota; kingdom Viridiplantae; phylum Streptophyta; class Magnoliopsida; order Solanales; family Solanaceae; genus Capsicum; species Capsicum baccatum. The sequence goes on from CM061552.1 coordinate 269,152,091, forward strand.
ACGCATGGTTTTGCCAAAATGCACATGACCACCATATGTTTGATGAAAGTTTTGCATGGATTAGACTTGAGTTTCGGAACATGACATCTTTAATACAAACTACATGCTTCGGTGGTCTGAAACTATATTTTTATGAAAGATCATGCTAAATGCATTATGGCTCAGAAATAGGACTTGCAATGTCTTGGTATGACGATACCAATTCAGACTAATGTCATATCAGACTCAGACTAACAGACATTTCAGACTTTCATGATTTTAGACATTCAGAATGTTGCATGTACAGAAAAGGTTAAAAATGGGCATACAGAGACGTTAAGTGGTCCCCCGAAGAGGGCTTGAGTTCAAGCGACTCATTGCCTAAAGCCGTGGTTTGCCGACCCGGGTATACTATTATGCGCTGACTTAAATGTCCTGTGGCGTATCAGACTCAGACACTCCAACCCTTGCGGCCCACTTGGGTTGGGGGCTTCCCCGCTGAGTCAATGGCGGATTTCATACAGCCCGTGGAATATCAGACTTGTAGGGGAATACCACCTAACTCAGAAGTAAAACACAGATCATGATTTGAAATGAACAGACAGGTTGCATGTTTTCAGAAAGTGCCCATGTATTTTTCAGAAAGAGTTTTATACATGATGTCTTGATGAAAAATTGCTTTCACTTAATATATATATATATATATGTTCCATTATACTATTTTGGATTGCTTCGCGTGCCAGTACTTTTGTGCTGACCCCCTTCCCCCCTCCCCCCTCCCCCCTCCTTCTAGGTTCTGAGGCACAGTCTAGGGGTCCAACTACTCAATAGATATTTTTGGATTTGCAGACTTGATTTACAGTGGTGAGCCTTCTATCATTCGGATGGCCTAATTATGTCAGACATTATCTTGTTTATTATGTTTTCGATTTACTGGGGGCCTTGTCCCAGTTTTTTTTCAAACAGATGTTTATGTTCTTAGTAGAGATTTCGCAGACTGATGTCGGATAGTATTATTCAGAAATGTTGCAGAACTTGACCATGTTTTCCGTACTCAGTTTTCAATTCCGCATTCTATTATGATTACGAAAGTTGTGCATGATAACCAGATAGAGAATGGGTGTTCCGGGCCTTCATGGTTCGGGATGCTCATCACGGCTAGGGCCTAGGCTCGGGTCGTGACAAACTTGGTATCAAAGCACGGTTCATGGTCCCAGGGTGTCTGCGAAATCGCGTCAAGTAGAGTTGTGTTTATGGGTGTGTAGCGCGCCACACTTATAAACAAGAGGCTACTAGGCGTTTAGGAATGTTTCCCTTCTTTGTGATTTAGTTCGTGCTTCAGAGTCTAAACTGTCCCTTAATCGATGATCTCTTGTATTACAGTGAAACACGACTATGCCTCCCCGTCACAACATCGATCAGAGTGCTCAGGCAGATGTGGTTCATCCCACCCATGGGATGCGGACTCGTAATAGAGCTTCCACGCCAGAACCTGTCCCTACTCCGGGAGTCCCTCCAGTCCCAACCAGTCCACCTCGGGCTTCACGGACTAATGTCAACCGTCCACCAACTGTTCAGAGAGATATCTCAAATGCAGAGTTCAGACGGTCTATCCATATGCTGACACAGCTGGTAGCTAACCAGGCTCAATGATCGGAAGATGTTGGGTCTGCATCCATTATGTCTGAGGCTACTAGAGTCGGGCATTTCATGAAGATGAATCCACCTAAGTTCACTGGTATGAAGGTGGAGGAAGATCTACAGGAGTTCGTGGATGAGATGGAGAAAATCTTTAAGGTAATGCATGTAGATGAGATTGAAGGAGTGGAATTGGCAACTTATCAGCTTAAGGATATTGCAAATTAGTGGTATGCAGACTGGGAAGATGCAAACGGTGAGAGTGCTCAGCCTACAGTTTGGGGTGAGTTTGTAGAAGCTTTCCTTGACAGATTTTTTCCTCTGGAGTTGAGGGAGGCCAAAGCAGAAGAGTTCATGAATCTGAAGAAGGGCAGTATGAGTGTACAGGAGTACACTTTGAAGTTTAATCAACTAGCCCGCTATGCACCAGAATTGACTAGCAATATGAGAGCCCGGATGAGGAAATTTGCATCTGGCCTTACTGATAACCTGGTACTTGAGTGCCAAGGGGCAATGTTGAATAGGGAGTTAGACTTTGCTAGACTGACAGTCCACATGCAGCAGGTGGAAGAGAAAAAGAGAAAGATCACTGAATTTAGAGAGAAGGACAGACAGGCCAAGAGAGTAAAATCTGCAGACCAGCACCAGAGTCAGTCGTAGAGTGGTAACTGGGGAAATATATGGTTGAAGAAGACGAGGTTTTGGAATAATACACAGTCAGCAGCCAGCGCCCCAGCGCCCAGACCCCCTGTAGACAGACGACTCAGAGCTTTCAGACTCTTCATGGATCTAGAGCACCAGATACTCAGTCGTAGGGTAGTGTGGCTCAGCAGTATCGCACTTACCCACGATGTGGAAATTATGGTAGGAATCATCCGGGGAAATGGCAGTTGAGCGCACTTGTATGTTATTCATGTGGTCAGTCAGGCCACTTTCAGAGGGACTGTCCATCTGCTAGGAGGAGTGCTGGTGGTGCGAAGTTTCAGGGTAATTCCACAGTGCCACCCTCGTCTTAGAAGGGCGCCACATCAGCTGCCGGGAACAGTCGCAATCGGTTATATGCTTTGACCAACCGCCAGGAGGCGGAAGCTTCCCCATATGTTGTTACCGGTACGTTACAAATCTTTTACCGCGATGTCTGTGTGTTACTTAATCCTGGATCTACCTTATCCTATGTGACCCCTTATGTGGCTGTTGGTTTCGGGTTTGAGCCCAGTGTGATTTCTGAACCCTTTTCTGTTTCTACCCCGGTGGGGGATTCTGTTGTTGCTAGAAGGGTATATAGGGGTTGTGTGGCGACTGTTGGTAGTCGGGATACGGTGGCAGACCTTATAGAGTTGGACATGGTTGCTTTTGATGCTATCTTAGGGATGGATTGGCTCCATTCATGCTATGCCATATTGGATTGTAGGACCCGTAGAGTTACCTTTTCTTTCCCGAATAAACCAATGATAGAATGGGAGGGACATTCTCTAGCACCCAAAGGGCACTTTATATCTTACCTCAGAGCCCGAAAACTCATTTCTAAGGGTTGCTTGTATCACCTTATTCGAGTCAAGGACTCTAAAGTTGAAAATCCTCCTCTTTAGTCTGTCCCTGTGGTGAATGAATTTCCAGAAGTCTTTCCCGAAGATCTCCCAGGGATACCCCCTGATAGGGAGATAGAGTTTGGTATTGATGTGTTGCCAGATACCCGTCCCATTTCCATTCCGCCATATAGAATGGCTCCCGCAGAGCTAAAAAAGTTGAAAGAGCAGCTAACAGACCTCCTAGATAAGGGATTTATACGCCCCAGTATATCTCCTTGGGGTGCACCTGTACTTTTTATGCGTAAGAAAGATGGTTCCCTTCGTATGTGCATAGATTACCGTCAGTTGAATAAGGTCACAATTAAAAACAAATATCCTCTTCCTAGGATTGATGATCTTTTTGACCAGCTTGAGGGTGCTAGATGTTTTTCAAAAATAGACCTTCATTTGGGCTATCATCAGTTGAAAGTTAGGGAGTCAGACATTCCCAAAATAGCTTTCCAAACCTGATATGGTCATTATGAGTTTCTTGTCATGTCCTTCGGGTTAACTAATGCCCCTGCAGCCTTCATGGATCTTATGAACAGAGTTTTCCGTCAGTTTCTTGACTCGTTTGTCATTGTATTTATTGATGATATTCTGATTTATTCTAAGAGTAAGGAGGATCATGCCGATCACCTTTGAATCATTCTTCAGACCCTTAAGGATCATCGGTTGTATGCCAAATTTTCCAAGTATGAGTTCTGGCTAGATGTTATTGCCTCCTTAGGGCATATTATGTCCCGTGATGGGATTAGAGTGGACCCCCAGAAAGTTGAGGCAGTGATGATATGGCCCAGACCCACGACTTCAACCGATATTCGGAGCTTCTTGGGTTTGGCAGGTTATTACAGAAGGTTCGTAGAGGGTTTTTCATCCATAGCGGCTCCACTCACTAAACTGACTCAGAAAAAGGTAAAGTTTGTGTGGTCTGATTTATGTGAAAATAGTTTTGAGAAGTTGAAAGACAGACTGACCACTGCACCTGTTTTGACTCTTCCCGAGGGTGTTGATGGTTTTGTGGTTTACTGTGATGCATCCTGTGTGGGACTTGGCTGCGTTTTTATGCAACATGGTAAGGTGGTAGCTTATGCATCTAGGCAGTTGAAGGTGCATGAGCGGAACTACCCTACTCATTATTTGGAGTTAGCGGCTGTGGTGTTTGCCCTTAAGATTTGGCGGCACTACTTGTACGGTGTTCATATTGATTTCTTCACTGATCACAAGAGTCTGCAGTATGTTTTCTCGCAGAAAAAATTGAATCTCAGGCAGAGGCGGTGGTTGGAACTTCTGAAAGACTATGATATGAGCCTGCATTACCATCCGGGAAAGGCAAATGTTGTAGCCGACGCCCTCAGCAGGTTGTCTATGGGCAGCCTTTCTCATGTAGAAGAAGAAAAGAAAGAGATGGTGAAGGATATTCACCGCCTTGCGAATCTGGGAGTGCGACTGTTAGATTCCAAAGACGGAGGGGTGATTGTTCATGAGTTAGCTAAGTCATCCCTTTGTGCTGAAGTGAAGGAGAAGCAGGTTGAAGATCCCATCCTCATGCAAATCAAGAAAGATATGGGTCAACAGAAGGTGATGTCTTTTGAAATTGGTGGTGATGGCATTCTGAGGTTTCAGGGTAGACTATGTGTTCCGAATGTCGACGGGCTTCGAGAAAGAATTCTTGATGAAGCTCACACCTCGAGGTATGTTGTCCATCCTGGTTCTACTAAGATGTACCATGATTTGAAATCTATGTTTTGGTGGAATAACATGAAGCGAGATGTGGCTAACTTTGTTTCTAAGTGCTTGAATTGCCAATAAGTGAAAGTAGAACATTTGAGGCCAGGAGGTACTTCCCAAGAAATAGCGTTGCCCTTGTGGAAGTGGGAAATGATCAATATGGACTTTATTACAGGACTTCCGAAGTCCTGAAATCAGTATGACTCTATATGGGTGATTGTAGATAGGCTGACCAAGTCAGCTCACTTTCTGCCTGTTAGGACTAACTATTCGGGGGAAGATTATGCTAAGTTGTTCATTGCAGAAATTGTCCGTTTGCATGGAGCGCCTATCTCCATTATATCAGACCGAGGTACGCAGTTTTCTTCTCAGTTTTGGAGATCCTTTCAGAAAGGTTTAGGTACCCAGGTGAACTTAAGTACAACATTCCACCCTCAGACTGATGGGCAAGCTGAACGTACCATCCAGACCCTGGAGGACATGTTGAGGGCCTGTGTGATAGACTTTAAAGGTTGTTGGGTTGATCACTTGCCACTGATGGAGTTTGCCTATAACAACAGTTTCCACTCTAGTATTAAGATGGCACCTTTTGAGGCATTATATGGTAAGAGATGCAGGTCTCCAATAGGCTGGTATGAAATAGGTGAGATACAGATGTATAGCCCTGACCTTGTTCATCAGGCAATGAAGGATGTGAAACTCATTAGGGAACGACTTAAGACAGCTCAGAGTCGTCAGAAATCCTATACCGACGTTAGAAGAAGAGAGTTAGAGTTTGAGATTGGAGATTGGGTTTTCCTCAAAGTTTCTCCCATGAAGGGAGTTATGCGTTTCGGGAAGAGGGGTAAGCTAAGCCCTCGCTATATAGGCCTGTATCAGATTGTAAGAAGAATAGGTGGAGTTGCGTATGAATTAGAATTGCCTGCAAGTTTGGGTTTTGTTCATCCAGTATTCCACATATCCATGTTGAAGAAGTGCATCAGAGATCACTCTTTGGTGGTTCCCATTGATGAGATCAAGGTGAGCGATTCCTTGTCTTACGAGGAAGAGCCCGTGGAAATCCTAGATCGTCAAGTGAGAAAATTGAGAAGTAAAGAGATAGCCTCAGTGAAAGTGTTATGGCGAAATCAAAAAGTTGAAGAAGCAACTTGGGAGTCGGAGCATGACATGAAAGTGAGATACCCAAGCCTATTTGGACCAGCAAATAACGAATTGGAAGGTACAATTCTTGATTTATGTTTCCTTCTATGTATGAATCCGTTTGAAATCATGCATGACTATTTCCGCGTCATCATTCGGGGATGAATGATCCCAAGAGGGGATAATGTAACGCCCCGTAAAAGTCATGCATGTATTAGACTGTAATTTCTAAGCTTTAGACTTAAGTTTTAGTGGACATTGTAATTTGTGTCAGCTTCCATCAACCATAACTATTTGTATATGTCGAATTAGAGAACCTACTATGTGTGAAATGATAGGTCTTTGAGTTAGCTTTACAACGATACCAATTTTGCAAGAATCCGACACTCAAGCAAGAAGTTATGGCTTTGCAAAGAAGAGTGCGTCGCCTAACCAATCGTACATAGCCACTGGACTGGTTGTGCGATACACAATGCGGCGCCTACCTTAGTCCATGCGATACACAAGGAAGCGCATACCTTAACCTATGCGATGCAAAGGGCGGCGACTATCTTAATCTATGCAATACAAAGGGCGGCGCCTATCTTAATCTGTGCGATGCAAAGTGCGGCGCACACTTATGGTTTCAGGTGACGAAAACACTCCGTTTTGAGTTATTTTAAGTGCAATTTAGTCCTTACAAAACCCAAAATCATCCTTACCCACTCCTAAACGGATTTGGACCTATTAACAACATTGAAGCCTCCTATAAAATCCAAAAATCCAATCATTCAAGAACTTAAGAGGAGAAGCAACTAGGGTTTGAGAAAATAAGCTTGAAGGTTCGATTATTCCGAAACTTCTTCGTGAAACAAATTACAAATTCGGAATCCTCTCGACGTAGGCTTCGATAGACACCCAAAATTCGTGGAGAAAAAGGTACGCGGGGTTTTCCTAAAATCTCATGGGCATAGAAATCATGTTTTAAGAATTGGGTTTTCAAATTCATGTACATACTCATGTTTTAGAAGCTTTAATGATATTGTTTTGGCCTTTTGGCTTTCCCCCAAAGTGATTGAAAACTTTATGTATACGTATATATGTGTTTGTCCTAAAATATAAATTGAGAGCATGATTTTTATGAAACCCCTCTCTTAATGTAAAGTTTTTTTTTCATGTTCTGCGTAATATAAATTGTTTTGAAATACATCTTGAAAAGAAAAGGAAATCATGATATGAAGTGCTTTGACTCTTGCTATGTTTGGAATATGATTTTGTACACGAAAGAGAGGGTTGTGAATGTTGAATATGCATGTAATGAAAGAACGCATGGTTTTGCCAAAATGCACATGACCACCATATGTTTGATGAAAGTTTTGCATGGATTAGACTTGAGTTTCGGAACATGACATCTTTAATACAAACTACATGCTTCGGTGGTCTGAAACTATATTTTTATGAAAGATCATGCTAAATGCATTATGGCTCAGAAATAGGACTTGCAATGTCTTGGTATGACGATACCAATTCAGACTAATGTCATATCAGACTCAGACTAACAGACATTTCAGACTTTCATGATTTTAGACATTCAGAATGTTGCATGTACAGAAAAGGTTAAAAATGGGCATACAGAGACGTTAAGTGGTCCCCCGAAGAGGGCTTGAGTTCAAGCGACTCATTGCCTAAAGCCGTGGTTTGCCGACCCGGGTATACTATTATGCGCTGACTTAAATGTCCTGTGGCGTATCAGACTCAGACACTCCAACCCTTGCGGCCCACTTGGGTTGGGGGCTTCCCCGCCGAGTCAATGGCGGATTTCATACAGCCCGTGGAATATCAGACTTGTAGGGGAATACCACCTAACTCAGAAGTAAAACACAGATCATGATTTGAAATGAACAGACAGGTTGTATGTTTTCAGAAAGTGCCCATGTATTTTTCAGAAACAGTTTTATACATGATGTCTTGATGAAAAATTGCTTTCACTTTATATATATATATATATGTATGTTCCATTATACTATTTTGGATTGCTTCGCGTGCCAGTACTTTTGTGCTGACCCCCCCTCCTTCCAGGTTCTGAGGCACAGTCTAAGGGTCCAACTACTCAATAGATATTTTTGGATTTGCAGACTTGATTTACAGTGGTGAGCCTTCTATCATTCGGAAGGCCTAATTATGTCAAACATTATCTTGTTTATTATGTTTTCGGTTTACTGGCGGCCTTGTCCCAGTTTCTTTTCAGACAGATGTTTATGTTCTTAGTAGAGATTTCGCAGACTGATGTCGGATAGTATTATTCAGAAATGTTGCAGAACTTGACTATGTTTTCCGTTCTCAGTTTTCAATTCCACATTCTATTATGATTACGAAAGTTGTGCATGATAACCAGATAGAGAATGGGTGTTCCGGGCCTTCATGGTTCGGGTTGCTCGTCACGGCTAGGGCCTAGGCTCGGGTCGTGACAATCAGTAATGAAATATCAGTCTCTTAGTATATCAGTAATACAGTATCAGATCCATCACTTATTAGTGATTTAAATATCAATATCAGTAAATTCAGTCTTTCAGAATCTCATTATCAGTACACTCATGTTGTCAGTATTCAGACTCAGTAGTTTGTATCTCCCGCCAGTTCAGGGTGTGATTCTTAGTAGTCATCCTTGTGTTCCAGAACTACGTAGCCAGCGTAGGCTGAGCTATCTTAACTCATCAGATTGGGGTTGATGAGGTGGCTTAACCCATCAGTTTAGGGTTCCTACTGTTCTCATTGAGTACCTGCCAGTATAGGGTTCTCACAGTTGTCCTTACCAGTGGCGCGGTATTGACACCCCTCTAGTCGGGGCAGAGATTAGACCCCAGCTTAGCTATTATAGTGTATTTGGGGCATTCCAGTTAGATAACTACTTCCTACAGTTTCAGTTACAGATTTCAGAACTCTCAGCTATATCTACCCAGTCTCAGTAAAAACTCAGATAGCTCTTTAGATTTTAGTATATCAGGGCTGTCAAATATAGTCAAGTCATAAATAGAATGGAACTCAGATAGTTTCCTTCAGATTTATGGACTGTAATATATAGTCACTTATTCTATCAATCACAACAGTTATCAGAACTCATGCTATCAGTACTCAGCTTCAGGACTGTCAGATACAGTCAATCAAACCAGTTCTTCATAATTCGAACTGTCAGAAAAAATTATTCATTTATTAATAATGAAATATCAGTCTCTTAGTATATCAGTAATACATTATCAGATCCATCACTTATTAGTGATTTACATATCAATATCAGTAAACTCAGTCTTTCAGAATCTCATTATCAGTACACTCATGTTGTCAGTATTCAGACTCAGTAGTCTGTATCTCCACGAGTTCAGTTACAATTACGTATGCATGTATGTACCCTCACGTTCATATCAGTCAGTATTGTCCATGCATATAGCCGAATATTTATAATTTGGTAGATCAGGTTAAAGATCTATGGGTGGTATTCAATTATGTTTTTAATCCGGTTAAGGGAATTTAGCATTAACTCAAGTGTGTTTTCAGAGATGGAAGAAGTGGAATTATGCTTATTTTTTGTGGAAAAGAGACAAAGAATAGTTCTCGTGGCAAGGATGGTGTGATTATATTGCCATATGGTGTATTCTTCAGGTTGCATTTTTTGTTCACAGGAATTCTCTTTTTATTGAGCGTTTATGTTTCTCCATTTCTACTTCTCCTGAAGTAGTGGTATGGACTGCGTACATCTTACCCCCCACAGACCTCACTATGTGGGAATACATTGGGTTTGTTGTAGTTGCTATGTTTCTCCATTTCAGTCTACCTCTTCTATAATGTTGAGGAGGAGGATCTCAAGACCTCGTGACAACATCCACGGATCAACTGCAACACCCAAAATAACATAACAGGAAGCAACAACCTTAATGGAACAACTACTCTCATACTAATTGAAATAAAAATTCGAAGCCACAAACAAAAGCTGACAGAGGAGAATAAGGTCCAACATGAAAATAAATATTTCATATGTTCCATTCTATATAAAACTTCATTTATTTTATTCCCAAGGAAAAAAAAGAATGACTATGTCAGGGTGAGCGCAAGATGGCTCAGACATAGCACCCAATTTTTCCGATTCGGCGGTTCGATCTATGATTTATCATTCATGGACGTTGATAAGATCCATCCATTTAGCAGCACCTTAGGATGGCATAGCCTTAAAAGTGAAGGGCGAGGTTCAAACGAGGAAAGGCTTACGGTGGATACCTAGGCACCCAGAGACGAGGAAGGGCGTAGTAATCGACGAAATGCTTCGGGGAGTTGAAAATAAGCATAGATCCGGAGATTCCCGAATAGGGCAACCTTTCGAACTGCTGCTGAATCCATGGGCAGGCAAGAGACAACCTGGCGAACTGAAACATCTTAGTAGCCAGAGGAAAAGAAAGCAAAAGCGATTCCCGTAGTAGCGGCGAGCGAAATGGGAGCAGCCTAAACCGTGAAAACGGGGTTGTGGGAGAGCAATACAAGCGTCGTGCTGCTAGGCGAAGCAACCTGAATGCTGCACCCTAGATGGCGAAAGTCCAGTAGCCGAAAGCATCACTAGCTTACGCTCTGACCCGAGTAGCATGGGGCACGTGGAATCCCGTGTGAATCAGCAAGGACCATCTTGCAAGGCTAAATACTCCTGGGTGACCGATATAAAAACTAAAATAATAGAGAATTTTTATAATCGTGTGTCCGAGCCATCTTTCCTACTGCCACAGTTGTTAAACGATCAATTAAAACTTCTAACATTTGTTCATTCATACCCGATAACCTAGGGATCAATATTGGTATCTGACTCACTAAACTCTTAACTTGACAAGTATGACTCACTAACTGAAACAAATCCCCTCGTCTAAAACTTCCAATTCTCGTACCTCGTGACAACATCCACGGATCAACTCCAACACCCAAAATAATATAGCAGGAAGCAACAACCTTAATAGAACAACTACTCTAATACTAATTGGAATAAAAATCTGAAGCCACAAACAAAAGTTGACAGATGAGAGTAAGGTCCAACATGAAAATAAATACTCCATCTATTCCATTCTATATAACACTCCAATTTATTCCCGAGGAAAAGAAGAACGATTATGCCGGGGCTGAAGAACTAGTTCCTGGGGCTCTATAGTTCGTGGGGCTCTCTTATGCAATCCATATAACTCTTCAGTTTAAAAGAAGAGTAAAAAAACTACCAGCTAATGGTGGAGGTGTTCAACCACTTCAGCAAGCCTCAAATCAGGGTGATCTAGCTAATAAATTTCAGAGGTCCAAGCTGTCTTTGACTACATTATCCACTTATCATTTCAAAAATCCTTCCGACGAATTTGTCATCAGGACATATATATCTATAATTTCTTAAAACTAAATTATTTTTCTTTCTGCACTTAGCCAAATTAGTGATGTAGCCACCACCTTTGCTAATCAAGTTGATAGCTCACTTTCACATCATAAAGGGATAATCTTTTTTACCATCATAATCAGCTGCCTATGCTACAACTCTACATAACTACAGTATCATCCATCTTATTTGAAAATTGAACCCAATTTTTACTTTTAAAACAAAAATAAACTCAAATCATTAACCCAAACAAGAAAAAGAAGAAAATTTTGATAGAATTGAGTGATTTACTACTTAATCACAGTTTTCAAATCTATATATATACATATATATAAAGAGATCATTAGAGGCTGCTTATGTGGCATGCCTCAATGATCAAGAAACCTATTTATCTATTTTGTCAGATTTTTGACTTTCTTCTCTCATTTTAATATATTAAACAAATAATTAAATTAATAAATTAGTGTTTAATGCAATTAAACGTGCACTAACAGCTGGGAATCCAATTGTTTAAAAGGAAGGGAAAGAGACAACTCTTTAGTAAATTTTGATCGTCAATAGAAAGATGACGGTGGAGGGTTGGTTTTTTTTGCGGGGGGTATGGCGGCGCGTTCAAAGAGGGCTAGCCTGTGGCTACTTTCGGAGCATCGATAGGCTCTCGCAGCCAGTGAAAGCCTTAACCGCAAGCTTAGACGCAGTTGGGCCTCCAGTTACTATTACTGATCGGGAAAATGGAAGGTAAAGTATTGCTGGGTGGTGTTAATGGAGTTTTTTGGCAAGATTCGCTGGCGCAAGTTCAGATGCAGTTAGGCCTCCGATTACTATTGGTGCTTGGGAAAATTGAGGGTAAAGTGTTGTTGGGTGGTGTTAATTAAGTTTTTCGGCGAGAGTCACCGACGATAGCATTCAATGGATTTTCCAATAGTTCATGGAGAGATTCCTCCATTCCCTTCCCTTTTTCATTCAATTCAATTACAGCTAAATTTTCTTTTTCTTTGCTTAGGATTAAAATAAAAATCAGGTTCCTTTAATTGTCGATTCGAAAGACATCAACATCATCCCATAAAAATTTCAATTTTTCAAGTGTGGTTTGCTAAGGTTGTGACAAGGAATATGGTGTCTTTAGGTACGAATTTCCTATGGTTTCTGAAAATTTTGCACTTTCTTTCCTTGTAAGTGTTATTGAGTACGTGTACGTGTATGTATTTGTGTTGGAAAAAAAAATAGGTGGAGCTCTAGATTTATGTTTTGCTGACCCTCTTTGGATGGCTACCTGGTATGGTCTATGCGGTTTGGGTCCTCACCAAGTAATCTACCCATGGTAAATTTTCTCAATTTTACCTCTTTGACTTCCATTCTGTTATTTTAATTGAATACGTCAATAATTGTCACTACTATTTTTTTAAAGTATGTTTTATCTTTCCAAACATGTGGCTTATATATGTTGCTTGTGCAGTCTAACCCACTTGCTTACGAACTTCTACCTGCATTGCATTGGTAGAGTTTTCGGGCTAGGGTTGCTTGCATTATGTGAAAAGATATGTTGGTGTGTGAGTATTAGATTATTATCAATCAAAGAATTGCTCGTATAATGTGGTTAGATAGGTTGTTGTGTGAGTATTAGAGCATGATCCATCAATGAGTATGATCTATCATCGAAGAATTGTAATTATGAGTCTGTTGAATTGACCTTTGTAATGAGAAAAGAAATTATTGAATAAATTAAATGATCTAGAAAAGAATTTTGAAAATTTTGTCTATTAAAGTCAGCATACAATAAACCCTTGTAGTCCCTGTGCATATCAGAAGCCCCTTTTCTTTAATTTGTTCTCTATAAGAGTCTTTAAGGGGTAAGGTTTTGGCATGCTCTACCCTCCACATCCCAGACTCCACATTGTGGGACTACACATGGTATGTTGTAGTGCATAAGAGAGTTTGCTAAATGGTAAGAGCAATACACGGGATCAAGAGGTTGAGAATTTAGGCTAGAATGGAGCAAACTGAGCGGGAAAGGAGGTGGGTGGGTCAGTGATGACCTGAGCAGGAGGGCTCTAACAAAGGGATTCTGAAATTGTGCATACAACTGTTGAAATTGGGAAAGAAGTGGTTGGGGTAGTTTAGGATTTCAAAAAGGGATTTTGAAATTGTGCATGCATCGGTTGATTACTCTGCTTTAGAAATTTACTGTACTAGAGTAGCATACAGTACTGTAATTTCTAGCATGCCTAAATTAGTTTATGATTCAAATATTGAATCAGTGATTTCCCTTTGCCTTATCTATTAAGTTTGTTTGAATTACAGGAGGCTATAACTAAGGATAATCCACATACAGTAGCTGGGACCACATCCAGATGTCCAGACTTTGGCAATAACAACAGTTCCAATTCAGACCTCACATTTCATAAAGATTAGAATGACGGAGATGATGGGATAGATAATTGTGATGATGTGTCAAACTATGATGATGATGATGACTATTTGTTTTACGAAAATGATGATGATGATGAATATGATTACTTAAGTATGCAGGCACAATTTGATAATGTTGATTTGCTTGCTGGTGTTGAGGCAACGGTTTCTTGGTTAAATGAACCTCCTTCCAGTTCAAAAGCATCTTCCCAAGTTAGCTTTTCAAGTCATCTAGCAAATGGTCAGACGTCAACTCCTATAAATTCTGAGCATGTAAGTAGTAACTTTCCTCAAGCCCCTTCTTCAAGCAGTACTCTGGTGTCTGGATGGTCAAATTCTCGTGGAAAGAAAGAGGCAACTGAACATGAACTCATGAAAAAGTTCAAGGTTTTAAGCATTTTGATGTGGTAGAAGACTTCTCAGATCATCATTACATTAACTTGGGCTTCCAGGGACAACAAGTATGTAAGGGAATTTCTTGTGCTGGGCAGATCATTTTTTGCTATTTTAGTTGTTTGTTAAATCACGAATGTAACTCTACTAACCTCTGTTGTTACTTTTTGAACAACCACCTAAGGCCTGGAGTAAGAAAGTCCAGGATGAGTGAAAAATATTGGAAAATGATTTACCTGGTGAGTCAGATGCTGTTAGTCACTCATCATTTGTTTTTCTGTTGGTTTCATGTTTTTTTATCTTGTCTTGGTTAATGTATCAATGTTGGTTTCCTGATGTAGAAGTCTTGTGAAGCTGGTTTGTTTTCTTTGTCTAACCTCCGTTTGTTGGTTGTAATGGTAAATACAGCAATTAGCTCATGTGATATCTGTGGTTCCTGAAAAGATATGTGTGGTTTCAGGTAAAATCCATTGCAAGTATTTTTGACACATCGATTTGTCATAAATTAATGGTAGAATTGATATCGTTGCTCTCCCAGATCCCTCCCTGCCCCAAAACTCCCCCCACAAACCTCAACTCTCTTATCAGCTACTAAATTTAGGACTGTATCCTCTTTTTGGCATGCTGCACCATCTGTTTTATCTGGAATTATAGAAAAATTGTGTCAATTAACTTTATGGGATATCCTCTCACTGGTAAATTGCTCTAAATCAATCTCTGATCCGTTTTTAGATTAATGTTGAAGTCATACTCTCTCTCACTTTCAGATATAATATATGTAAGGGTCTGCGAAGCGAAGAAGGATCTCCTTAGGGCTGTCATCATTGAACCACAAGGCACTCCATACCATGATGGTCTCTTTGTCTTTGATGTCTTGTTCCCGCAAAATTATCCTGATGTGCCAACAGTAAGTATTGGGGCATTCTTGTTTTTTTCTTTACTTTGTAATATTGAAATACAAATATATTTATTTACTTATTTTCCCTTTTCATTAGATGGTTTACTACTATTCTGGCAATTTGAGACTAAATCCCAACTTGTATAATTATAGAAAAGTTTGTCTCGGGCTTCTTAACACTTGGAGTGGTAAAGGTAATGAGAAGTGGTTGCCCAAGACATCGACCATGCTGCAAGTCTTGGTTTCGATACAAGCTCTAATTTTGAATGCAAACCCTTTCTTTGATGAGCCTGGATATGAAACTTCATATGCCGGATGCGAGGGAGAGAGGAGATCTCATGCTTGTCATGAAGATGCTTTTGTTCTATCTTTGAAAACAATGACATATACATTGAGGAGGCCACCAAAGGTTATGATCGTGTATCCTGGTTCCAACTTCTACTTCATTCAAATATTCTGTCAAAAGTAACATTCAATTTTACTGTAACTGTAATCCAAGAATGTCTCGCATTGTATTTAATGCAGTCCTTTTCTTTAAGATAAAATAATCAATATATAAATATATATATATATATATATATATATATATATATAAAGGAAAACTATAGTCAATCCTATGTGGCATATCTTAGAAGCCTTTAATGCTATTTATTTTTTTTGTGGGTTTTTTAAACTTTTTTTTTTCATTAATCAATCAATTTTTTTAATAATCAAAATAAATGAATAAATTACTACTCCTTCATTTATTTTTATTCTTTAATATAGAAATTTAATATTTCTTTATCATTACTCTCATGACCTTTAATGACCATAACTCCTAAATTATATTAATAGTCATGTTCATGATATCTTTGATATTCCATATTGTTGCCTTATAAATAGATGTATTATAAATCTTTTTTCCTCCATTATCAAAACTAAGGATATTTCATTCACTATATATTTTTTGAACTTTTATATATTCTTTAAAAAATATCATTTGTATACCTTCTAAAATGTCCTTCCTATTGTTTTTTTTTGGGTATGCTATTACTTCTTCTTCTTGTACATGTATTGTTCCTTTGACATTTTAATTGATTTACTAAACTCATACATGAGATTACATTAGATTTGTTGTTAATGTTATCTTATATTGTTTGTAACTTTTAAGCAAGAACATGTATAATTTAAATCTATTTTCTTATAATTTTTTCATAATATATTAATTTTTGTGATGTATTATTTTTTACAGGAATAAGAAGAAGATCATATAGTGAACGAATGAAGTAAAGATGAAATGATGATTATGTAAAGATTTGAGGAGAAGGACATAAGAATCACTTGAGATGAATGTCTTTTTTTAAAAAAAAATTATATATATATTTTTTTGCGTTCTCTAAATAGTTTAAATTACTACATAATTTGTTCACTTTTATTTATCGTTATACTAAAAATAGATATAAAGAAGAAATATAGAGAAGATGACATGACACCTTGATTTTTTTTATGTTTTTATATAATCTACTAAATAAATAAATTATTAAAAAATTCATAAAATAAATCAAAACTATCCTTAAATAGATCTTTTGCAATAGAACCCAATTCATCATTTGCTTAAGACAATTCACATAAGAGAAATTCTATAACATAATCGTAATGATAATTAATTTCTTTTTATGTACTATGCAGTTGTAACTGTAAAATTAATGTCAATGAAAAAAAAAGTGAAGGTAATAAAGAATAAATAATTATAATGAATGACCAGAATAGTAACGAAAAAGAGAAATGATCTTTTATTTTTTTCTCATTCATAAGGCTATAATTGTACACACATATATCATTATGTTAAGTTATAATTAGACTTTGTCAATTTTTATTGTGATACTTTTCCTTCTTATTTCTTAAAATTGTATTTTAAAAATGTAATGACGACAAGAATAGGATGATAGATAAGACAAAATATAATGCTGAAACACAGAAATGACCTCCTTTTATTTTTTACTTTCTTTCATATGACTATAGTTGTACACACATATTTCATTATGTTAAGTTGTGATTAGATTTTGTAAATTTTTATTGTGATATTTCTTGCTACATTCTAAAATGAACATTATGTGCTTGATGTTATTGTTTTTTGCATGTGAGTGCATTCCTAATTTCTAAATTCGATATTGAGGTTAAAAACTATCGTTAGAAGCATTTTGAAGAACGAAAATTTAATAACTTCAAGAACTTCGAGAGTTTTTGAATTAATTTGTTTTACGTTTATTTAGATTTTTACGCTCCTTTTTTGCTTTTATTTTTTTGGTGTTTGAAGAAAAAAATTATTTTTAAACATTTATTTTCAAGTCAGAAAAGTATAAAAATAAGCTAAAAGTAAAAAAAAAAATGTATATGTCCAACTTAAAACTTTAGCACTTAGTTTATTGGATATTTTAAAAAAAAAATGAAAAAAAATCCAACACTCTCTTTGTCAAGCATTAAATAAAAAAAACTAACAATAAAATAGGGTATTTGAGAGAAAAAAATAAAAGAAATTAAAATATTATTCACAATTTTTTGTTTTGAAAAGAAAAGAAGAAGACAAATAGCATATGAGGTCATAAATTTATATTTATTTAATTATATAACCTCTTTAAAATTATATAAAAAACATCTCTTTTAGTTCAGATAATAAATAATTATTTTTATATTTTAATACAATACACAATTTATTTTTTCCTCTATTTTTTGGCCTTTTCTATTTTCTAAGTAATTAATGTAAAAATTGATTCCTTAATTATTACAATTAGTAATTTACTATCCTTTTCATATTTCTCATTATAATTATTGGTAGTTACAACTCAACATTAAAAAGATGTAATTACAATTAAGTTGATGTATATTATAATCATGTGGTGTACCCCTTCAAATTCTTTATGATAAAGTATTAGTGCAAGCATATATTTTTGTATTCCTTAAGTTTCATTATTAGCTAATTGGTGAATTTTTTAAGTTTTAATTATTTTTCAATTTTGAATAATTAGAACTTAATGCTACCACCTTTTCACATATCAATTATGACAGTTTCTTATTCATGAAAAATAATGTAATTCTCGTAATTTTAGTATAATTGCTGAGAAATGTAAATAACTAGAGGAAACGGTAATTGACATATTTATTTTTGTAAAATAATAATAATAAGTAAATTAAATTTGAAGGAATTATTCAAAAAACAAAAGAAGAAAAATAAAATAATTATTTGGCCAAATAGAAATGTCACATCACTTTTCTAATGCCTAACTTCATATATGTATTGATGGTGATAATTGAAAGTTTGAGTTTCCAAATATAGGTCTAATATATTTTTGAAATTTAGAGAATGTGAATCCTAATAATATCTAAGAATCCTGATAATTTATTTTGTGGTGTCTTTTCAAATTAGTTTTAAAATTTTATTGCTTTAGCATTATATTTAAACATTATATACACACATATACAAAATTGAAATACTATTTTTAATATTTGAACTTTTAATTATAATTCTTATAGTTATTGTGTTTTGATATATTATTTGTATATGTTAAATAAAATTTTTAGTAAAAATATAAATTTATATCATTTGCATAGAGATAGATAAAATCAAGCATTCCTACAAGCTAATAGATTTTCAAAAAGTGAAAACTTTAAATAAACTACACAAGTAATTATAAATAATGTTATGAATTTAAAGTATTAACTTTCATTTTTTGAATTTGAAAACTAAAAGAAATCTTAATGTATTCATTGCACTCAAATAATAGTAAAAATTATATTTTTATTTAATAAAATAGTTTATCATCGCGTAAAGCACGACCAATTCCACTAGTATCTAAATAATACATCTAATAAAAATGGCAGTCCCCGTGCAATTAAATTTCCGTGAAATTGAGTAATTTACAACTTTATCAAATATCTAAATATTTTACACCTAATGAAAATGAGCAGTCTTCATTATGCACGTAGTCCGAGGAATAGACTTGGAGAGGGGAAGAGATTTACCTCTTCGTGTCAAGAAAGGATAATTTTCTCCTTCTTGAAGACAACACTTTTCAAATTGAGTAATTTACTAATTAACGCAATTATCAAATATCAAAATATTTTACATCTAATAAAAACGGCCAGTCCAGTATACGAAGCTCCTGCTATGCCCCGATACAAGGAAGAAGTTTACCTCTTCGTGTCCAGAAAGGGCAACTTTCTCCTTGTTGAATACAGAAGTTTCAAAATCGAGAGAAATTGGTGCTTTGACAGCAGTAGGAGCAGCTACCATACGAGCACTGAATGCTCCACCGGAGCTAGTTCCGCCAGAGATTTAGCTCTGAGAGGCTTAAGTGAATGGGATGACAAAGAAAGGAAGCCTAAGTTGCCGGAAAGAGAAGGCTTTAGGGATTTGGATGAAGCGGAGAAAGAAGTAGCCGCCGCCATTGTTGGTTTGTTGAGCTGCCGGTGAGGAATGTGAAAAGTGTAGAGAGAGCGGGGGAAATGAGGGCGTCACGTTTTAAATATCGAAAGGCTCGTATTAAGCTGTAAGTGCTCTTTTTTGTGTCCGTAAAGGATAAAATATTTGTAAACGTGAAACGTGATAGATCAATCGGTTCCAAATGAAATATTCTTGAAAAGGATAAGGAGGAAGACAATGTGATCTTGAAAAGCCTACCACATAATACTTTCTGAAACATTATGAGAGGATCCTAAAATAATGAAGTGATGATACATTGGGTTTTTCACTCTCATCACTTCATTTTGATTTTATTTAACTTAAGAAAGAGGGAAGCTTTTTCTTTTCATTTAATTTCGAGTAGTTGGACATCTATTTCTAAATGTAAAGCAATTCTTGTTGTTTTGTAAAAGTGTTAATAAAAAATACACCTAAAATATCTTGATTTTTTTATTTTCATATCTGAACAATAAGTAGTGTGAATTTTATACTTGAGCTGTCATGACTATTTATCAAAACACATTTCAATTATCAATTGTTTAATTTTTATATCCGAATAATAAAGATATTTTAGATAGAAAAAGTGAACAAGTGATAATTGATGATAATTGAGGTATGTTTTGATAAATAGTTGGTGATATTTCAGATAAGAAATTAATATATAATTCATGTATGAAACTCTAAAGAGAGAGGGACACTTTATGTGTGTGTGTTTTTTACCCTTCACTCTTTGTAACATAATATGTAGGAAGGTTTGAACAAATTGGAATATTTTTCCTAAAAACTTTTTTAGAAGGAGTTTGTACAAAAAGGAAATGTGCGTTTGGATAGTAAAAGAGTTTTTCTTTGAAAAGATTCTGAGAGTTATTTGATATCTGTATTTTTTTTCTCAAAAAAAAAAAAGAACTGTATTATTTTTCCTCAAAACAAGAATGTGGCAAAACCTTCTTTGGAGAAGCTCAAACAAAAAGCTTTAAACATTAAATTTTTGCGAAAAGTCTGTAGAACTAGCATAAAACACAATTTTTGGGTGGAGAGAGTACTGTCTTTCTTGTTTTTGTGTCTGTGCTGAAAAATGTTTATTACTATGTGTGTAAGTTCTTTGGCTTTGGTGTGTAAGGTATGTTGGGATTGTGGTGTAGTACATTGTGAGAGGAGGGAGAGATTTGTTCAAATTGTTGCCGGATGCATTTAAGGGAATCAAGCAGATTGGAGTCATTGGCTGGGGTTCTCAGGTGAAATTTCTCTTGTTTTGACGGCATTCAGTTTATTCAATTTTGATATCTGTAGTACCTTTAAATCTGAGAGTTATTTGATATATGAAGTTGATGCAAAGAGATAGTTTGCTTGTAATTTTGATTTTTGAGTGCCATCTGATACCAATTATTTAGCTTAACCAAAATTTTGGAGAAGATATCTCTTTCTGATTCTACGATGTAGTAGTCTTCTGATTTACTATTTTTGCTTGAAAGCTACGATCTTTTTGATGTACCTGATAAAAGCTGCTTCAAACTACTCATTTTATTAAATTTTCTATAATCATATATGTTCCCACCAAGTGTTTTCTGTTCGTACTAATAATAACATATTTGCTGGATAGTATTTTTCGAAATGATACTTCTTCCTACATTCAAAGTTTGCTGTATTCCATATTCTACTTCTGATGATAGTTGGTTATGTTGTTATTCTGTCATCACATATGCAGAAGTGAAGGAATTATCAAAATACTCCCTCCGTCCATCTTTACTTGTCCATTATACCAAAAATAGATGTCCAACAATACTTGTCTGGTTTGAAAAATCAATGAATAATTTACCCTTTTCAACCCATTTACCCTTGCTATTAAATAGTACTATTTATCAATGCATTTCTCAAGACGTTACATTTATTATATTCAAAGAGTGATATAGTAAAATTATATCTATCATTTATTTCTTCTTAACCTGTGTGTCAAGTTAATAGGGGACAAGTATTGTTAGACGGAGGGAGTATATTTGAATACAACATTTAATTATATTTCGTTCCTTATTTCTTCCATATTCAAGAAGCTTAGAAATACCCTTCTTTTTTGGCAGGGACCAGCTCAAGCCCAAAACATGAGGGATTCTCTTACACAAGCAAAATCTAATATAATTGTTAAGGTAATGCTTCATTACTTTCATTACTTCATTACTTTCTATTTTAGAAGTTGAAGCTGGAGTTCATCTGGTTTGCAACAAGATTAAAATCTTATTGTCTTGCAACTTTATGAGGCATGAATACTGGTTTTGTTGGTTTAAAACCGTTAAAGGGAAATAACGCAGGAATTCAATTTAAAGCTGGCCGCAAAAACAGAGATGGAGTTTGAAGAAGAGAATATGCAGAGAGTGATTATTTTCTTGTTGAAAGACCACGTCAAATTTATCATCAACTTAGCAACTTAAATAGTTGCTATTACAACTAAAAATAGGACAAAGAAACAACCTATTTCTACCAAAATTAAAATAACTAATTAGTTTCCTACCAAAGATAGGACTCCTAATTTAACTAGGATTGTACGTAAAAAAAAACTAGAGAGAAAGAAAACAAAGAAACACGTTGCATTCCTAAAGCAACTCTCAATACTCCTCCTTGCTTTATGAAATGCAAACTCCAATTTTCTGTCTAAGAAGCTCGAATTTGCTAATTGGTAAAGGCGTAGTGAATATATCAACCCATTGTTCTTCCGTCTTGCAGTAGACAAGAATCACATCTCCATCTTTTTGAACTTCTCTCAGGAAGAAAAACTTGATATTGAAGTGCTTAGATTTTCCATGAAACAGAGGATTGTGAGAAATAGCTATTGCTGCTTGGTTGTCCACGAATACTTCAATGCTTCCTGTTGGTTCCATATGCAGATCAATCAGCATTTTCTTCAGCCACAATGCTTGATTTACTGCTGTAGCTGCCACAAACTCAGCTTCGGCAGTAGATTGAGCCACAATGTCCTGTTACAACTCCATGAAAAAATCCCAGAACCAAGACTAAAATAGTGTCCTGAAGTACTCTTCGAGTCATCTTTGGAACCTCCCCAATCACTATCAGAGTACCCAAAAAGCTTCACAGGTTGAGTCCTTCGAAACGTGACTTCATAGGTGATAGTTCCTTTGATGTATCGCACAATTTTTTTTGCTGCCTTCAGATGGACTTCACTCGGACAATGCATGAACCTTGATAGAATACTTACAGCATACAATATATCGGGTCTTGTTGCTGTAAGATACATTAAACACCCAATGAAACTTCTGAAATATGTTTCGTCCACCTTTTTGGCTCCATCATCTTTGCTTAGTTTCTCTTTTGGGGTCATGGGAGTATTCACCTCTTTGCAATTTTCCATTTTGAATTTCTTGAGAATTTCTTTCGCATACTTCTTCTGGCAAATGAAAAACTCATCTTTCCCTGTGTAATCTCCATTCCAAGGAAATAAGTCATCAGACCAAGATCAGACATTTCAAAAGCTTGCATCATAGCCTGCTTGAACTCATCAATGAGTTTTGCGCTGCTTCCTGTAATCAAAAGGTCATCGGCATAAAGAGAAACAACAAGTATCCTACTGTTATTGCATTTAACATATGGTGTGAATTCTGAAACACTTTTCTCAAAGCTAAGGCTAAGCAAATAATCATCTATTCGACTATACCAAGCTCTTGATGCCTGTTTTAGGCCATAAAGAGCTTTATGTAGTCGGTAGACTTTCTCTTCTTTGCCATCTACAACAAAACCTTCAGGTTGCTCGATATAGATTTCTTCTTCAAGAACTCCATTAAGAAATGCGGATTTGACATCCATCTGGTGCACTTTCCAGCCACGTTGTGCAGCAATAGTAAGAAGCAACCTGATTGTATCGAGCCTAGCAACTGGAGCAAACGTGTCAGAATAATCAACACCAAAAATCTGTGCATGCCCCTTAACTACAAGTCTTGCATTGAGCTTGTTAACAGAACCATCAACGTTTAATTTTGTGCGGTAAACCCACTTCACACCGATGATCTTTCTATCTTGAGGCTTTTTCACAAGCTGCTAGGCCTTGTTCTTCTCAATCATTGCATGCTCCTCCTCCATCGCGGCTTTCCACTTAGGATTTAAAACAGTTTCTTCAAATCCAGAAGGCTCTAAAATGGCCACATTACATCTCTCAGAGAGCAACCTTGTTTCTCTCACAGGTTGATCATCAATGTTTTCATCAAAATTTGGTAGATTGCTTGTGATTTGCTTCCGGTTAACTTTTTCCCAGTCCATTGCTCATTCTACATAAAAAATACATCTTTACTTAACATTATTTTTCCAGTATGAGGCAGAAAAATCTTGTAAGCTTTAGAGATTGTACTGTAACCAATAAAGGCTCCAGGTTCAGCTTTCTTTTCTAACTTGTCCCTCTTAACCTGCGGAATATGAAAGAAACACAAACAACCGAAGATTTTTAAGTTTTTTAAGGACGGCTTATACCCGTGCCACGCCTCAAAAGGTGTCTTGCCGTCAATTGCTTTGGTAGGCAATTTGTCCAGTAAAAAAACATTAGTGTTAGCTGCTTCTGCCCATAAATATTTTGGTAGGCCTTTCTCATATAACAAACACCTCGACATCTCCATTATCGTCCTATTCTTCCTTTCACTGACTCCATTCTGTTGCGGAGTATATGGGGCAGTGAGTTGATGCTCAATACCTGCATTTTCGCAAAACTTTTCAAATCGATCAGATGTGTACTCAGTACCATTATCTGATCTAAGCGTTTGCATCCTGCAACCACTTTGATTTTCTACCAAAGCTTTGAATTTCCAGAATACTTCAAGTTCTTCAGATTTGAATCTGAGAAAATAAATCCAACACATTCTTGTCATATCATCAATAAATGCTATAAAATATTTACTTCCGTTAAGAGAAGCAGTTTTATGTGGTCCACACAAATCTGGACTAACTGAAGCTTCTCCGATGCTCTCCAGGTTGCCTTGGCAAAAGGCATCCTGCTTTGCTTTCCAAATTGACATGTGTTGCAGCTTGTGTGTTTTTCCTCCATGGATGGTAGTCCTAGAACCATATATTTCTTCACTATGTGCAAGAGTGCATTGTGATGAAAATGCCCGAGTCTCTTATGCCATACATCTTCTATCATCTCTTGGCTCGAATAGGCAGCTGACTTTCCTTCCATTAGATCAAACGAAAAGCTTTTTCCTCTCATCTTAACTTGGCAGATTTCTTGACCCTTTGGATCAAATATCACACTTCTTGTCCCCAAAATTAAGCTTAAAACCATTCTCCAAAAGTTGTCCTACGTTCAATAAATTTTGATCAAGTTCTGGAATAAAAAGTACATCTGAAATTAACTTTGTACCTGAGCGACTTTCAATAGCTATTGTTCCTTTTTCTTTGGCAGAAAGATAATAACCATTACCGATTCTGACTTTAGAGATTGCGGACTTGTCTAAATATTTGAAAATCTCCTTATCATGAGTCATATGATTTGTACAATCGTTGTCAATTAGCCAGGACTCGCTTGAGATATTGCTTGTAAAACACGATGCGACGAAAAGTTATCTTCTTCCTGTTCATTAACAACTCGAGCCTCTGCATCTTGCTGCTGAGTTTTGTTTTTACAGATGATCGCTTCATGCCCAAGCTGATTGCACTTAGTGCAGTTAGCATTCAGCCTCTTCCAACACTTGAAAGGTGCATGTCCGAGCTTGCCGCAATGCTTACAAGGAGGGTATTTTCCTTTGAAACCACCTATTTTGTTTTTGTTGTTGTGCACTACACCTTCTTCATCGGTTGGTTGGTTATTCTTCTTCTTCTTCTTCTTCTTCTTAGAACATCCATCATCGTGATGCTTGGCTGTAAGGCACCTTCGATAACTCCTCCTTCTCTCATAACATGCCGTTGCTCTTGCGCTTGAAAAGCACTTAAGAGATCTGCAAGTGTGATCTTGGACAAGTCATTAGTATTTTCTAAGGTTGTTATGATAGCCTCAAATCTTTCAGGTGCCGTTACTAGGATTTTCTCAACGATCCTTGAATCATTGAAAGCGGAACCCAACAATCTGATGCGATTAGCTAAATTAAGGAGTCTGTCAGAGTACTCCTTTATGGTTTCACTTTCTTTCATCCTTTGCAGCTCAAACTCACGTACCAGATTCAACACATGCATACATCGAATCCTTTCATCTCCTTCATACTCGGTCTTGAGATAATCCCATACCTCTTTCCTTTATTCCAGAGACATGATACGAGTGAAGATATTAGATGAAACTGCAGTAAATAAGCATGCCAGTGCCTTTGATTTCCTGGTTTTCCTCTCCTTGTGAGTTTTAATCTGCGCCACCGTGGGATTATCCGGCAAGGGAGCTATCTCGTATTCATCTTCAACAGCTTCCCATAGATCCAAAGCTTGCAGATATATCCGCATTCTTACTGCCCAGATTTGATAACTTTCACCATCGAAAGTTGGTGGTGCCATTGAAGAAAAATTTGTTTCTCCGTTCATGGTATCCACCGGATCAGATTTGATGCAAACACTCACAGGTCCCTTAGGATTAAAGCTCTGATACCAATTGTTGGTTTAAAACCACTAAAGGGAAATAACGTAGGAATTCAATTTAAATCTGGCCGCAGAAACAGAGATGGAGTTTGAAGAAGAGAATATGCAGAGAGTGATTATTTTCTTGTTGAAAGACCACGTCAAATTTATCATCAACTTAGCAACTTAAATAGTTGCTATTACACTAAAAATCGGACAAAGAAACAACCTATTTCTACCAAAATTAAAATAACTAATTAGTTTCCTACCAAAGATAGGACTCCTAATTTAACTAGGATGGTACGGAAAAAAAAACTGGAGAGAAAGAAAACAAAGAAACACGTGCATTCCTAAAGCAACTTTCAACAGGTTTTATGCAGATTGGTTTGAGAAAGGGTTCTCGCTCCTTTGCTGAGGCTCGTGCAACTCTCAACTGGCACTATTTCGCACAGCGATCTGGTGGTGCTTTTGATTTCTGATGCAGCTCAGGTTGGCACATTGTGTTAGCCTCATGTTCTTTTCATGAAAACTTTGAAATACATTTTAATGAAGGCTGTGCTTGACCTGATAGTTCAATGTCTTTCCGAGGATGCTAGTTATCTTGTTGCTTGCTTCTGCTCTTCGAAATATGACAAAACTTAGTTTTGCTATGTCATAAGTTATAGTTTTGTGCTTTCTGCTATTGATCTTATAGTTCAATGTCTGTCCTGGGATGCTGGGTATCTTGTTTCTTGCTTCTACTCTTCCAAAGTATGACAAAACTTAGTTTTGCTATGTCATAAGTTATATCTTTGTGCTTTCTTCTCCCACCGCTGGTGATTAGATGTTATTTTTTGTTTTACGAGCGCACTCAGTATACTTCCACTTAACTTAGCGTATCTCTGGTGAGATTTTGAACATTCTAAATCGAACTCAGTTTTGTTTATTTCGGAGATTAATATCAGAATCTCATGTTATGCATCAGTTGATAGTCTTGTGTACCTACTGTATTCTTGAACTTGTTATACGGCGGAGTTTTTAGCTTGGCAACATGTATGACCTGAAATTTCAGAAGAGAACTGAAGGATGGAAATATAAAACCATGCCAAACACTCCAAATGGTTAAAGGGAACCCCTTTTTGTTTGACACATTATTATACCTCAAGATATGGAAATATTGATAGCTTGTCAGACAGTATATTCGTTCACCAGGTGTGCAGGTAGTACCAGTTGTTTCATCACTCCTTTGTTCTGAATTTTCTGATGTATGTGCAGGCTGACAACTATGAAGAAGTGTTTTCTCACATGAAACCAAATAGCATACTTGGTCTTTCGCATGAATTTCTTCTCGGCCATTTGCAGTCAACGGGCCTTGCCTTTCCCAAGAACATCAGTGTGATTGCTGTATGTCCCAAGGGAATGGGCCCATCTGTCAGGAGATTATATGTGCAAGGAAAAGAAATCAATGGTGCTGGAATCAATGCTAGTTTTGCGGTTCACCAGGTTTTCTGCAGCCTTTTGTAATTCATCCTCATCTATTTCCCTTAAACTCTTTCTGTGATGTTCCATAGGATGTGACACCTTTTGCTATATACAGGATATTTGATGGAAGGGCCACAGATGTTGCTCTTGGGTGGTCAGTTGCCCTTGGTTCCTCCTTTTCGTTTTCTACTACCCTAGAACAGGAATACAGAAGCGATATATTTGGCGAGCGAGGTTAGCGTGTTTCCAAAGTCTGTTTTTTCACTTACTAAACTAGTATGGTTGAGGTCCGCTTCTCTTCTTGCTAGGCATATTACTTGGTGCTGTCCATGGCATTGTTGAGTCGCTGTTCAGAAGGTACACGGAAAATGGATTGAGTGAAGAGCTGGCATACAAGAATACCGTTGAGTGCATAACTGGAAACATTTCTAGGACCATATCAACAAAGGTCGGAACTAAATTCTCAATCTTTTGATTTGGTGTATTATTGTGTTTAGCAAGATACTTTTATAACTTGTCAAATTGTTCTGAAAGTAATCCACATATCCTATACAAGTTGATTAGGGTATGTTTGCTCTATACAATTCATTCAATGCGAAGGGCAAGGAGGAGTTTGCGACTGCATATAGTGCTTCATATTACCCTTGCATGGAGATCTTGTATGAGTGCTATGAAGATGTTGCAACAGGTAGTGAGATCAGGAGTGTTGTCTTGGCAGGGCGTCGCTTTTCTGTAAGTTGATTCTTTATCATTACGCTTCGTAGCAATTGCTCCTCTCTCTCTCTCTCTCTCACACACACACACACATTAATTACCTCCTTGTTGCAAACTAGATAATACCGCCTGTACTACTTAGCTTGTGCTGTTCTCTCCCTACATTTCTTTTGATCAATTGAGGACATTGCATATCCTTCTTGTGGAACCTAATTTTACAGGGGCTTCTGTGGCATTATGGAAAAGTTAATACTGATTATTATGAAGATATTAACCTTCTTTTATTATATACAGGTGAAAGAGGGGTTACCAGCTTTCCCAATGGGCAAGATAGATCAGACAAGGATGTGGAAAGTTGGTGAGCGTGTCCATGCAACACGGCCTTCCGGTGATCTGTGTCCTCTGTATCCTTTCACTGCTGGTGTCTATGTCGCATTGATGATGGCCCAGGTACGCTTTTATTGAGTCCATATAATTGATTTTATTTTTATGTCTTGAGTCTTAAAAGGTCCCGCTGTGTGTATCTTGACCTGTTGTCGACTTGAATCTCTTCAAATTCCTTTTTTTCTTATATGCTCTTTCTCTTTTTAGCTACAAGCGCTTTTTATCTATCTCCCCACTACTTGACAAGGTTTATTTCAACTTGATGAACAACCCCCTCCCAGTTCCCTTTTGTTCATTTTCATATTTGTGTTTTGTTTATTCTGATTTCCTCTTAGCTTTTATCTCCTGAATTTGATGGTATATGGGTGTTCAACACCTGTGGTGTTACCTTAGTTTGAGAGCATCTAGGTCTTTCTTGTTTGACGAGTTCAGCTTTATGGAAGCAAAATTGGGTTTCTGCAAAACTCAAAAGAGAAAAATTGCCTCCTGCAGAAAGCTTCCTATAGTGGTATTTAAGAAGCAGCAAACTCAGTCGAAAAAAGACATGAGAACTTACCTTATTGTCTAAAGGGAAAGACGATAGCAAAGAGATATGACCCTGTTCTATTATTTCTATGAACATATCTTTGTCATGTAACACTTTGTTTTTTTTGGAATATTGACAGATTGAGGTTCTGAGGAAGAAAGGCCACTCTTACTCAGAGATAATAAATGAAAGTGTCATCGAGTCTATTGATTCCCTGAATCCTTTCATGCATGCACGTGGAGTGTCATTGATGGTTGACAATTGCTCTACAACAGCGCGTTTAGGATCTAGAAAGTGGGCGCCTCGATTTGATTACAACCTCACTCAGCAAGCACTTGTGGCAGTCGACAATAACCTTCCTATCAATATGGATCTCATCACCAATTTCGTATGTGATCCTGTGCACGAAGCTATTGAAGTTTGTGCCCGATTGAGACCAGCAGTTGACATTTCAGTTCCTCCCGGTGCTGGCTTTGTCCGTCCGGAGCTCAGACAAACTGGCAACTAAGGTTCTTTGTCGGTCACTTGTACTGTGATGGTGATGATTTTATGGAATTGGAAGGAGTAAGGCATTAAGCAGAGGTTATGTTTAGTCTGGTTGAGCATTATTAAAGGTAGATCACCTTTTTCTGTTGTTAAACAACGTGATCTTTGTACTTCAGATTTGTATGTATCTTTTGCAGATTAATGTAATAAAAGTTCAGTTTGAAGTCTCTTTTAGCCATGGTAATTTATGTGTTGTGGATCATGAACAGCATTTTATGCTGGCCTTGGACAATTCAATGTTCAAAATTAATTGAATCGACCGGTGTTTATTAAGAACGTAAATTTAATTTAGTTACTTGAATGAATCCTCGTTTCCATATCTCACCAATTTGGTATTCGCAAAGAAAAAGATGAACAAATTAGACCTCAACAAATCGGTATCCAAGATAAAAGATCAACATACTATTTTGAATGATTACACATTACAGAAAACTAATACTACTCTAGTTGCCTAGTTAAGAATAAGAAACTATTTTGAATGATTACACATTACAGAAATACTAATACTACTCTAGTTGAATAGTTAAGAATAAGAATAAGATTGGCAGTCAGTCAGATGTAGGCTTAACCGGAGCTCTGCAAAAGGGACATGTTCTTTTCCTCTGCAACCACTTGTTAATGCATTCCACATGAAATTCATGGCCACATTCAAGTGAGGCAATAATACCTTCATATGTATATTCGGCTAAACATATCGCACATACTTCTTGTTCCTCATCAACAACTGGATCACCATCTATGTCCATAGCTGGCGAAGGACCATAATGCGTCCGTGTTTCAAAATATTCAGACGTGTCCATCCACTCATTACTATCGTCCGTTTCCTCCTCTTCTTGTATTTCTAGTTCTTCTTCGAGTTCGTCGCTACAAGTATCATCGAGGGTCGATTCTAGCTCTTGAAATCTGTAATAAGAGTAGTTAGTGTTTACCTCATTCGGGGCGTCCTCCTGGCCCGAGTTCCACTTGTTTGGTTCGGTTGATGGCCTTCATTGATCAGACCTATAGTCCACTCCCTTGGTGGTTCCATATTCTCAGACACATCAACTTCAAGAATCGGCTCGGATACATCATTAACGAATTCCTCTACCTCTTCCTCTTCTTCTATAATTTCTTCATCAAGAATCGACTCAAATATGTCATTCTGAAATTCCCCGGCCTCCATTGCCTCCATTTCTTCTACAATTTCATCTTCAAGAGATACTTCATTCAAAAATTCCTCTGCTTCGTCCTCCTCTTCTTCTTCTATAATTTCATCAAGAATCGATTCTTGTTCTTGTTCTTCTTCTTCAAGATTCAATGGTGAATCTTCAAACTTAATACCAGACATGATACTATCAACAGTCATACGAGGACGCTTCTGTAGCCGCTGCTGTAGTTCGTTCAAGTAAGAATCATCAGGCAGCGTACGAGCTCGAAAATAGGGAACTTGAGACATGTTTCTTCAAAAATAAAATAAGAGCTTTCTCTGTAGTGTTACTAAATACGAAGAAAATAAAGAAGTTAATAGCTTCGTGAAGTTATTTGCAAAAAAAAGAGGATGTACTACCAATCAAATTCGGAAGGGAATTTGAGAATGGAAAATCTTTCCCCTCAAGTTTCTTTCTTTTTTCTGAGTAGAGAAAAAACAAGACAACATAAAAAATTTACAACTGTGTCTACCTATTCATAGGGAAAGGGTTTATCTTTTATATCTTTGCCCCCAAGTCTACTTTTTTTTTTTCTTTCCCAACTAAATTCGGAATAGGATTTAATACTTTCCCCCCAAATCAATGTTTTTCAAATATGTGATAGTTTTAGCTTTCCTCCTCACACCACACCCACAAAAAAAAAAAAAATATACAAGGAATTCAAAAGCTAAATTAGATAGTCATTAGTTTGATATTTTAAAATTAAATTTTAAATATTTAAGAAACTATACAAAAAAATATTATAAATTATACTTTTTTCTCAGATATGATAAAAAATATATTTTAAAATATTAATCAAAATTTGTAATATTTGACTCTCAAAATGGAAACTATGACTAGTATTATGGAACGATTTGATATTTACAAAGTTTTAAGCTAAGTTGGGTTAAATGAATTTAATATTTTCAATTAAAATTTAAATATTTAAAAACTACACAAAAGTAGCATTAGGTCCTCCCCTACCCAGCCACACACAAGTGCTTCTTTACCCCCTTATTCTAGTATTAAGTCCTCTCTCCACCTCCCCCCTCCCCTCTCCCCCTCCATACATACGCGCACACTTCTTTACACCTTATTCTGTTATGAAGTGAAATAAATATCCTTAACAAGTAACGTAGAATAGAACTTCAAGGAAGCTCGTGAAAAGGAAAAATTAACACCAAAACTGCTTTAAACTATCCATTTTTCATCTTCTTATTGGATGATATACAATTATAGTCAATACTACATTTTTAATAATTCAATTTTCATTTTCATTTTTTTTTAATTTTCATTTTTTATGTTTTCTTTCCTCTTACTATTTTCTCTTTGGAAAAGGCACAAATATACGATCAAATTTTGATAAATGATATAAATATATCTTTCGTTATATTTTGAGTATAAATATACCCTTACCGTTAATGAAAAGTATAAATATATCCTTATCACTAATAGTGAGACACATGTCATGATTGTATTCGTTTGGCCTTTTTCATTTATTTTATCCCCAAATAATTAAATCCATCCTAAATTAAAATTCATAGTCGATACTAATAAATTTTATCCGACCCGATCTGATAGAGAATTCAAGAGACATAACAGACGCTCTCTTCATTCTCACATGAACATTTAGCTTCCATATTACTACCATTTGGATATGTCAAAATGAGATAATTGAAAATGCGTGTTTTAGGCAAATAGAATCGTTTTATTTTGACAGCAACAGCAGCAGCAGATCAGCGAGACACTATTATTTTCGTCTTTGGCAGACAAGAATGAAGCTGTTGCAAAAAACCTCTGTTCATTGGCATGAGTGGAACTGCACCCTTTATGTCTATTTAGATTTTTTTAAATCACATAAAATTGTTGCGTCGTATAGGAAGACTGAAACATGATAAAATAGTCAATCAGAACTCAAAGCAGCGTAACTTGGATCCTTAGTGTAATATATGGTTTACTTGGGTTTACTTTTTCTTCTTTCAATACTTCTCTACTGGTATGATTTGCAGGGAAAAAAGGGTGTGTGAATTAAGCTTGTAAATCTGGTTGAAACCGCAATTAAGGTAAAGTGTCTTGTAGTTAGTTTGTTGTACTAATTCGCAATTTGGATGTTTTAGTTCATCTTGAATCCTTGATATGGATAAGTTCAAGGGATTCCAGCTAAATGCTCATGTGAGAGTGAACAGATCGGGTCGAGTCGGGTTGGGTGTATTAGTATTGGGTATGGGTTTTAATTTAGAATGGGTATAATTATTAGGGAATAAAATAAATAAAAAAGGTCAAACAAACACGAATGTGACACGGGTTTCGCCCTTAGTGATAAGGGTATATTAATACTTTTTTATTAATGGCAAGAGTATATTTATATTTAAAATACGACGGAGAGTATATCTGTATCATTTATCAAAGTTTAGAGGTATATTTATACCTTTTTCATTTTCTCTTTGTTGCTATGAGATTTCTGACCATCTCCCTCAACGCCCTCATTTCCTTCAAATCAGATTCCGGGAACTTTGTTTTTTCATGTGTACAATTAATGTATGTATCATCTTTAGATTATCTTAGAAATAATACCTAATTACCCCCCTGGACTATACCAAAAAAGTTATGACACACCTCAACTTAAGGGGGTTCCTATTATCCCTGAACTAATTAAAAGTGTAATTTTGACACCCTTAGTGCCTACGCGGCACAACACACTGAAGTATCCATATAGGCACACGTGTGTACCATGCGTGTGCCATATAGGTACCAGTCAGCACTAAGGGTGTCAAAATTACACTTTTAATTAGTTCATGGGGTTAATAGGTCCCCGTTTTAGTTGAGGTGTGTCATAACCTTTTCGGATATAGTTCAAGGGGTAATTGAATATTTTCTCATTATCTTATGAAGAATCACTTTGAATTTTGGATGGTGAGTGTATCTTGTGAATTTGATTATTGAAAAAATTATGCGATGGATGTGTAGCTTACAGTCATGGATATGGAGGAAGAAGTAGGGGAAAAAGAGAGAAAGAAAGAAAAAACTAAAATGAATAACATTAAATAAATGGACAAAGATAAAAATAATTTTAAAATAATGTTATATACGTGTCAGTTATGTTTATACACTCAATCACTCATGTACATCAATCTGAGTTTGTTTTGAGAAAATAGTACTAAAGAGTGGCGTACAAGGGGCTTCCACATGCTTAACATTGATGGTTCTGCTGATCAACAAACTGGCCCTGATGGCATTGGGGGGGGGGGGAGGGGGAGGGTGGAGGGGGGAGGTTTAGAAACCATGATGGCTCTTTGGGAGTTAGGCTTTTATGAACACCTACCATACACCACACCCCTCATGTCTGAAATCCTTACACTTAGAAAGGGACTCATCTTGGCTAAACAACACAACCTAAAGCCGTTAATTATAAACGCTGATTGCAATGGTATTATTGACATGCTTAAAAATGATCACCCCCTTTACTGTAGTATTCTCTCTGAATGCAGATCACTGATAATGGAAGTGGAGGCGGCAGCTTCAGTGTACATATTTAGAGAGCAAAACTAAGTTGTTGACTGTCTAGCTAGAAAAGGAAAGAAATCGATAGAATCCGCTGTAACTGCTATCTTGCAAGTTCCTCCTATATTTGTTCAAGCAGCACTAGATGAAGACATATTTGGAACTTTCTTTATTCTCTTAGTAACAAACAATGTTTTGAACCTATCCATTCGAGATATTAATGATAATGTAAACTCTCAATTCTAATCTAAGAATAGAAACTGATGAAATGTTCAAGTCTTTCAGAGAATGGAGGCTTACCACTTCTTTACCAATGCCTGACGAACTGAACCGATTCACCTAACACTACACAGAAAAAGTAAAGGTATCTCCGGTGTCTGCATCACGTGGGGATACAACATCAGAGATGGTTAGTGGGTTGAGCACTAACATGTAACTCAGGGATAGGGGATAAAATAAAACCAAGTCAAATCCAATTCAAATCCACGTGAACATCATCATATACATACATAAATAATATGTCGAAAAGGGAACAAGGCTTAACATGATTTTTAAAACTTAAGCCTAAATTGTGTAGCTCAACCGTCATAACATAAGAAGGCACCCATGGGCTATATGAGTCCATCTTTTCTCCAGCTGGAAAGGCCCCCGTGCGTGTAGCCGCATGAACCAAAAGATGTGCATATGCACCTTGGGGGACTCGAACCACCCGACATACTAAGGTGAATGAAACACCCAATCATGCAGTATAATATGGATGGCTCAAACCTGTCAATCATACAATAATAATAAGGGGGACTCGAACCACCCGGTCATTTAGACCCCCGTGTCAGCAACTGTAGTTTCTAGTATTGGTCCCTCGGGATCTCCACTTTCATGAGTCAGCTACACAATTCTCATTAAAACCCAATTAAATTATTTATCACACTTTCCCATTTATTGAACCATGATATACATTTAGGCATAAATTGTTGGTAGCGTCATACCAACTACACTTGCAAGGTAACATTAACATGCCAAACCAATTATCATCACTTGGGGAATTCATAACCCTCTTAGTTCAATTATGCATTCGCTTGGGGAATTACACAACTCCATAAGGTTCAATTCAAAATCATTATGCTCCATTAGCTTTTCACATTATGCAATAGTTCAAGAGTAGTTCAATGTGCATACTTTTTATATTCAAAATCAACTTCACAATATGGGGTTGAAGTCACCATCACTTCAATGGTCTATATTCACAAATTGGGGGAGATCACAATCCCCTAGTTCATACACCATACCCATGCATCCCACAAGTTCAAAACCATGAATAAAGCATGAACAATCATATGTAAACCATAGGAAAACATTGTTTAAAAACAAACATTCAAAACCCTCAATCCATATTCCTAAACCAACATCAAAACCACATGAATAACTATTTAAAACACATCATTTTACAAAGGAAAAAGTCATGATTTCCACCTCAAACTATACACGAAGAGTCTAGGTCACACCCAAACTATCATAGTGACCTATTACACACCTATACTATATAAAAGTGAAACTATTTCCACCTTAGAAGGTGACGTGGTAGAGAAGGTGTATTCATCTTCCTAAGGTGCGTGAGAGAAAGGAAAAATATCTTAAAATGATAGCTTCCATACTCGTGTCACTATTTCATTTGTCATTATATCATTAAGTACTCCTAATATTTTTCTTAATATATACAATTAGATTAATTATTTTTTCAATTGAAAAAATGTTAATAAAATTAATTGTTTTTATTTTTATCAATTGAAAAAATATTAATAAAAATAAATTTTCTTATTTATTCATTTTAATATGTGGATCCCGCCTTCTTCAATTGCTTCTTATTCATCAAAATCACCATTAAAACACCACCATTGACACCATCATCATCAAACTCAAATCTTCACCACAATAATTTTAAGAATCCACCATAGATTTCATTATCGAAATCATAATACAACCATTAGTATAACAAAAATAAAAAACAACCACCCTAAAATTCAACATCCACTACTAAAATTGCCATTGGAATCACAAACCTAATTGCATCAAAACTCAAACGACATTGGAAAAATAAGAAATTATTACACTAAATTGACTAAAAAAATCAAGAACCACAATGAAAATAATGAACTTTTCAACACCTTATATAGAAATAAATCTAAATTTTGGAACAAAACCAAGAAATGGAGAAAAGAGACTAAAAAAGGACCCAAAATGAAAGAAATTAAAACTTTTCAACATCCAATATGGAAGAAAAAAATCTAAACATTGGAACAAAATCAAGAAATGGTGAAAATGGGAAATTATTTCAAGACCCAGTATGAAAAATTTGAACTTTTAAAGACCCGACAAGGAAAAAAAATGTAAACTTTGGAGCAAAATAAAAAAATATAGAAAAATAAAAAATTATTACATCAAATTAACTGAAAGAATAAAGACCCAAAATGAAAAATAAATAAAACTTTTCAAGACCTAATATGGATCGGGTAGGGTAAAATATTTGGGTTGGGTCGGGTTAGAATTGGATTAAATTAGTTGGGTCGGGTTAGGTTTATTTAAGAGGACATTAATTAAACAAAAAAATTAAATTAAACACGTGGCAGCACCACAGGGTGAGTGGAGTACACTCCACTCATTGTGCCAAGGCATGGGTGTCGCGGGAAGGTAATAGTTTCACTTTATATAGTATAGGTGTGTAATAGGTGACTATGATAGTTTAGGTGTGACCTAAACTTTTCGTGTATAGTTTGAGGTGAAAACCATGACTTTTACCCTTTTACAAAAGAATATATGTCAATTGCGATTGTAAACCATGTATGAAATACATGTAAATACCTTTAGATTGAGACTATTTAATACACACAAAAAAGATTGAGAGAAAAGCAAACGTGAATAAAATGTATTATATCAATACAGAACCACACACACTAGGGTTCAAACACAATGAAACCATTATCACATAAATCATATACACTAGTTTGTTCATCTAAAACCACAAAAGCCAAAGTGTATTCAAAATGTAAACATAGACTACAGTTCAAATAAAATGAAACCAGTATCACATAGACCACATACACTGTTGTATTCACCCAAAGCTATATAATCTCAGAAACTTTCTAGAACATAAACTATCACTACAAAATAGTAATATTCTTTCTACTGTTCCAATTAGTGATGGGCCTATGCATCTTTGGAGGTGCCTCATCGTCACTCGCAGCACCAGTTTTTATCTTGTTTTGATCATAATCACAAAGCAAAGCAACATATCGAATGCAGAGTAGCGCAATATCTAATTCTTGATTTGGCGCGCCTTGACCACCAGTGAGATACTCCGCATAAGCAGCAACATAAACACCACAATTCCTAAAAACATATATACAAAATATGTTACTATATGCACCAACATAAGCACCATAAGTAAAATATAGATGTATTATATATACATACATGCTGCCTGATCTTTGTTGAGGTATGTCATTGACAAAAATTACTTTAAATGGATCAAATTCATCTCTATTTCTGTACTTGGAGTGACTCTGCCAATCAATATCTACTTTCTTTTTGTAGAAGTCGGTGTTCAAAAGGGAAAAAGGTATAACCTCTGTAAACTTTTGCACC
Organism: Capsicum baccatum var. pendulum; assembly: GCA_030864225.1. Lineage (NCBI taxonomy): Eukaryota > Viridiplantae > Streptophyta > Magnoliopsida > Solanales > Solanaceae > Capsicum > Capsicum baccatum. Next base: position 269,190,118 of record CM061552.1, read on the forward strand.
TCTGTTTTGACATACACATCATAGATTAAGAGTTTTATGAATTGTAAACATATAAACACCTATCTAAGAACGACACTACAAAAAGTACCCAGTGAAGTTGTTCTTCCATATGCACATGAATTAGAACATGATCCACTGTATGACATGGGACACCAACCATCAACCTATATCTATTGATGTATTCATATATAACGTATTCTTCATATGGAGAAGATGTACAACTTTGTGGGTCCATATAATTCTCCCATAATTTTACTTTTTTAATCTTGAATACCAAATCAACAGTTGTGTAATTGAAGTTCCTTGGAGGATCGTACTTGCCTTTCTTGCTCATGTAATAGAATATGACATTGATGTGCTGTGAACATTACATTGTGTGTCATTATATAAAATTGAATACATAATAAAATAAAGTCAATGTAATATGTACTACATCAATCGGTAATTGGTCTGGAAAAGACAGTTTGTAAAACCAATTCTTATCACGAACAATTTCTACATCAAACTGTAATGAAATCGTCATACCTAATTTATGATTCTTGAAATGATCTTCATTGTCCTTCCTTCCATAAGTATTGTGAAAATTGATTCAATACGATAAAAAATTAATCAGTTGAAAAAAGTAAAAGTAACATACTTTCGCTCATGTGTTGTAAGGGGGTCTTCCTTAATTTATTTCAAATATTTGTTCTCAATAGACACATCATATGGATAATCGATAATAGGTGTAAATGGATGCTTTTTGGTCAATATGGATGAATCACATAATGCACTAGTAGAAGTACCTGAAAATTGTATGCATAAATATAAAATGTATTTATAAAGTGATAAATAATGAATACAAATACAATTAGACAACTATAATGGGGTATCAGATGATGATCCAAACTTTGTTGTAAAAGAGAAAAAGTTTCAGCGACTAGATCTTTTGTTCCTATGCATTGGTATATATGTAATCTCATTCATACATCTATTGGATGTATGATGATACTTTTTATCAAGTTTAAGTTTGGAAGGAACTCATCAGAGATTCCATACTGTGATTAGTCTCCGGCCCCAATGTAGCAACATCATCAACCTTAATCACTTGTTCATCACTTTTATGTATGCTGGTATGTACAGAGGGTGATGAATACATATTTTAATCAGTATCTTTGACACCTATTTGATGTGAATTTTATTCAGGTATCTAAAAATACGAAATATACTGTGTCTAATAAAAATACAAACCCAATGTATTTAGAAAAGTTATACATAACTGTGAATGCATCTTTTTTTCTTTGGCACCTCATTATCATCCGGTTCAACAACAAAATATGATGGACTAACATGTGCTTCATGAATTTTCTTAGATACATAAATACATAAATATTAATACATAGCAAACATATACAATTATACAATTTGGAATATGGTTATAAATTGGTACTTGTTGTAGCTCAATGGTAGAAGTATCACCCTGATTTGGAATATTAGAACGATCAACACCAATATATTGAGGTAACGGTTGAGAAAAAAATAGGTATATCTTCCATAGCTTCAACATTGCAACCCTGTAAAAGATGAACTAATATGATGGACTAATAGATTCTTCATATATTTCTATATGTAAAAAATCATAAATGCAAACATACTTGGAAAAATTAATACATTGCATATATATACAATTGTTCAATTTAGTGATTTGGTACCTGTTGTAGCTCAACTGTAGATGTATCAAACTGATTTGGAATACTGAAATGAACAACATTAATATCTTGGGGTGACAGTTGAGGAACAGTAGGTATATCAGATACAGCTTTAACATTGGGACCTTGTAAATGAAATTTGTTTGTATGCACTATATCCAAATATATAGAATAATTAAAGAAAATATTATTATAAATACTTTTTCAGTAATGTTGATTTTTTGATAGCATTCATAACACTCTTGAAGTTGTCAGTTATCAGCTTATGCAGATCACTAATCTCGGTCTTCACCTTTTCTTTTTTAAAAAAAAATCAAGAATAAATTTGTGTAAAAAAGATACAAAAGATTTCACAAAATTAAAATTGTATGTACCGATTACTGAAAAATGGTAAATTGTTGAGCCAAAATGGATTCTTCATCCGGCTTGCTGCTGGAAGGTATATCAGTAGGGACATTGGATGATTTTGATTAAATTGTAGGCTTGAGAATGGATTTTCTTTTCTGTAGGATAGGCGGCTGCTTGGGAAGAGTCCTTCGAGGAAAAGTCTTTTAAGTCACAATCTTTTTTATCTGATGTTTTGCAACAGGAGACAATGAACTCTTCTTTGGTGATGCTTTTAAAACAGAAATGGGAGGGATAGTTGTATTCCTCGAGGTTGATCTTCTAGAAATATTTGAAGATAAAGGTACAAACTTCACTTGTTTCTGTTTATTATGTGTTGGAGAAGATGCAATACCAACTTTTTCCTTTCCTTTGTTTTTTACTATAGCTAGTGGAGCATCTTGAAAATCATCATCTGAAGAGACATTGTCTGAGGTTGTATCTTCTACTGCATCTTCAGAATGCAATTGTAAAATTGTCAATTCTCTAGAAGTAGGCATTATATTCTTGTATACAACTTGAAAATAATAGATACATTAGTGTATTTTGAATACATGTAAATTACCCAATTCTAATTATAAGAATGTAAGAATATAATCATAGTTATCGATTGTCAACATCAGCTAACATGCCTTTGTTGAAAGACTTAAAATGAGGACGTCTATCAGTGGTCTCCCAATTTAGTAATCGGGGAATTATACTAGCACGTTTGACAGTAATTTTTCGATCAACAGTAGAGAAGCACTCATAAAGACAAACTTGCATGGCAAGTGGCATCCCATGTATCCTATAATGTTGTTTCTGTGCATCCATCTTTTTGAAAATAGACTTTACTAAGTCCTTAAAAGCCTTTTTTCTACATGGGTAATTCTTGTATTGACCATTCTCAACTAAATGAAAGTGAAACTTAGGGACAGATACACAATGCTTCTCGCTAGAAAAAATAAAGGTATTAATGAAATATAACAAATTAATCTTGACAACTCATCATCATTACCCTCACCTCATTCTTGGTTGTCAAATTATTTGACCAAAGCTGATCTTTTATATTTCTTTGACCTCCAAAATACCGTGAAACAATGCGGTTAGGCTCTTTATTTCCAATCACAAATTCATCTTCAGTACCAACAAAATTTAATCCTATTATGATTGCAAATTCCCTAAGCATGAAACAAAGTGTCGATCCATTTACATATATCAACAAAGTATCTTTTGAACTATCTTCCAACTATAGAGACATAAAGAACCTAACTAATTGTGCTTGAATAGAACACTCATGCATATGGATATAGACCCCAAAACAACTCTTGCTAAACACCTGAAACTATATAAAAAGAAAGTTTTTCCTTCAGATCTGCTATTATATTGTTGTTGGAGTAACAACCCATGTGAGGTGATTCCGAAAGAAGTTCCTTAACAAAATATTGCACATTCTATATATATACACGTCACAAACTGACCCAAGGCCTAGTCGTGACAGATATCTCAAGCCCATGAAGAGTCGGAGACCACCTCCCCTTAGACTAGACAACTAGAATACAATATGATATAATAGTGAAAGCAACCAGTGTATAAAGATAAGACAGGTAATGTAACTCAAATGGAACTAAGAGTTTAAAATAATGACCAACCCACAATCCATCCAAAAAGGCGTCTAATTCAAAATACCAAGTTAGGTCGGGACATGTCCCCGACCATGGCCAAAAAGGGAATCCAAAATATGAAAAAAAAACCAATAGAATTTTGATACTCATAAGGAAAACAATGATATCTGCCCCTTAGGAAGATGGAGGCTCACCACTTAACCACGGATCAACCAATGAACTAGAATCCACCTAATGCTGCACAGGGGTAAAAAAGGTGTCCTCATACCTTACATTATGAAACAATGTATCGTCCTAGGACAGTTAGCGAGTGAGTGCTAGTATGAAATTATGATAGGGATAAAATAATGTCATTTTCTAAAACAAAACTAAATCTCAATGTACATGTTCATATACATGTATATATAGAGAGAGGATGTCGGGATAGGGTATAGGGTTTAAGAATGAGATTTAAAACCATTAACCTGGACTGTATAGCTCTAATCATCCTATGGGTACCCACGGGCTATATGGGTTCAAATCCCTCTGCTAAAAGGGTCCCAGCGCATGTTAGCCACACAAACAAGGAATAATATGAGAAAGGGACAAAGCCACCGAGGCTCCAACCATTCTAAAATGTATATGTATAAAGTGTGAACTATGCACACGGCCACCAAGGCTCCCACACCAGCAAAAATAATTTCTAGTACCGATCCCCCTAGGACCTCCACCTTCCACAGCGAGCTACACAACCCCCTTTATGCCCAAATTAAAACCATTTACACATTCCCATCTATTAACCAAGGAGTCTTTTAATTAGGAATTATCGTTGGTATCATCATACCAAATTAATTACGCTTACAAGCTAGTTCCATTATGCCATATCCAAACCATTTAAACCAATTTGACTCCAAAGTTCTAGTTTGAAACCAAATCCTAGCCACCAAAGCCTTTCAAACCATTTTAATCCAAAATCCTTACCACCAAGGCCTATTTAAAACCATTTTATATTTCATTAACCATTTAAGTAATGCAATGTTCTAAAGGTGAATTAGATTGTGCATATATATCCATATTTCAAAAGCAGTTCATAAGTTGGGTTGAGGTTAAAGTCAATTCCAAACCATTAAAACTATAGAAGTTGGGAAACCCATGTCCCTCTTGCAATTTCTACACCCATGCATTTATCCAATCCGAAACCCCTATTTAAAAGCATAAATATCATAATCAAAACATGGGAAAACAATTCATGAAATAACCATTCTGAATCCCTTAATGAAAATCCAACAGTTAAACCATATGGATAATAGTTAAACACATGCTTTTGTACAGAATTAGTTTAGGGAAGAGATGCATGCCTGAAAATACCACGAATTTGGAGAAAAAAACTTAATTAGATAACTAGATAATTACCCCTTTAAAACCCTAGCTTTGTTATTGACCTTGGGAGTTTGAAAAAGAAGAGAGTATTTATGTTATGGTAATTGGTTGAAATAAGGCTAAGGGAAAGGATTTAAGTCGTAGAAGGTAATGGGATGAAGGAAAAGACCACAATGCCCTTAATGAAATCATGCAGGAATTATAACTCCCAGTCTCTACGTGTCTTATGAAGACTCATGATGACCGGTCATGAGTTGTCACCATGACTCATAGTCTGGGTAGTACCCAATACTACCTCCACTGGTTTGGTCACGAGTCACACTCTACTACTCGTGACATCACCTTATAATTGGTAGGGTCATAGTCGTAGCCACAACAAAAACAATGGAATATTTCACTGATTTGACCATGATTGTCACTATACGTCTAGTGAGGAGTCTTCACGACTCGTCACTTGAGCCATACCCTGGAAAGTAATGACTAAACCCAAAAATTTATGGGGTCCAACACCTGGGATATTACATTACGCTCTTGCCCCCAAGGATCATTCATCCCTGAATGAGGAGTCAAGATATCCATTAGCACAATAACAAGAAAGAATACAACCACAAAACTATGAACAAAGTCAGAAAAATGATAAGAGCAAAAATGAAACCTGTACCTCAAAAAATTTCATCATACACTGGGAACAAGAACGGATACTTAGCCTTTATGTCCTTTTTATCTTCCCAAGTAGCTTCTTCTACCTTTTGATTTATCCAAAGGACCTTAAACGAATCCACATCCTTAGTCCTTAACCTATGGACTTGTGTATCCAAAATCTTAATCGGAACTTCCTCATAAGACAAGTAATTCGAAATACTAATATCTTGCAAAGGGACAATCAAAGAAGGATCACCCACACACTTTTCAACATTGACGCATAGAAAAATGGATGAATGGGACCCAAACTTGTAGGTAACTCCAATTCATAAGCAACCTTTCTAGCTTTCCTCAAAATCTAATATGGACCAACATAACGGGGACAAATCTTCCCCTTTTTTAGAAACCTTATCACTTCTTTCATAGGTAAGACTTTTAAGACCACCTAATCGCTAACAGCAAACTCCAACTCTCTTTGCCTCATATCTGCATAAGACTTTTGGCGACTTTGAGAAGTCTTAAGTCCTTCTCTAATCACTTTCACATTTTTCATGGCTTGGTGAACCAAGTCAGGACCAAAAAATCTACTCTCACCAACCTCAAACTACCCAATAGGAGACCTACACCTAGAAAGCCTCAAAAGGAGCCTTTTGAATACCCGTGTAATAACTATTATTATTATATGCAAACTCAATAAGAGGTAAGTGATCCACCCAACTTCTTTAAAGCCCATCATGCAGGCCCTTAGCATGTCTTCCAAAGTCTGAATAGTCCGTTTCTCTTGCCCATCCATTTTAGAGTGGAAATGGCTCTAAGGTTCACCTTAGTCCCCAAACCTCTCTAGAAAAAATGCCAAAAGTGAGCAGAGAATTATGTACCTCGATTTGAAATGATGAAAATTGGCACTCCATGTAACCTAACTATCTCTTTAATGAATAACTTAACATAATCCTTTCTAGAGTAGATAGTCCTTATAGGCAAGAAGTGAGTAGACTTTGTCATCCTATCCATAATGATCCAAATCGAATCAAACTAATTGTGAGACCACAGAAGACCTATAATGAATTTCCATGTTGATTTTCTCCCACTTCCACACAGGAAACTCTATCTCTTAAGATGTGCCATCAAGCCTCAAGTGTTCTACCTTCACTTGCTTATAGACCATACACTTAGCCACAAAATTTTCTACATCCCTCTTCATATTGTCCCACTAATAAATCTCCCTCAAATCATGATACATCTTTGTCAAACCTGGATAAACAGTATACCTCATCTCATGAGCCTCAGTCAAAATCCTATCCCGTAGTCCATCAATATCAGGACCATAAACCTTCTTTGATACCTTAAGATACCGTCACCACCAATCTCAAAAGCTATAACCTTTTGATAACCCACATCATCCTTAATCTGCATAAGAATGGGATCCAAAGCTTGTTTATCATTCACCTAAATACCAAGAGATTATTTAACCAATTCTTGAACTTTCACTTCCCCATCCTCAGAGTCTAAAAGACAAACTCCCAGATTAGCCAGCTGGTAAATGTCCTTTACCAATCATTTTTTCTCTTCATCCATACCAGATAAGCTCCCCATGGAAAACCTGTTAAGAACATTAACAACTATATTAGCTTTACCTAGATGGTAGTGAAGGATCATATCATAGTCCTTTAGCAACTTAAGTCATCGCCTCTGCCTGAGATTCAACTTTTTTTGAGTAAACACATACTGAAAGCTCTTATGACCGAAATAAATGTCCACATGCATCCTATACAAATGGTGGTGCCAAATGTTCAAAGAAAAAAACAAAACTGCCAACTCCAAATCGTGAGTTGAATAATTCATTTCATGAACCTTAAGCTGTCTGGAAGCATAGGCCACCACCTTACTATGCTGCATCAACACACAACCCAGTCCTATAAGGGACACATCATAATACACCACGAATACATCTATACCCTCGGGTAGGGTTAGAACTGGCACAGAAGTCAACTTATCCTTCAACTTCTAAAAGCTACCCTCACAAGCATCGGACCATAAGAACTTTACCTTTTTCTGAGTCAACTTTATCAATGGGGAAATAATAGAAGAAAAATACTCTGCAAACCTCCTATAATAGCAAGCCAAGCCCAAAAGGCTCCAAATGTCGGTTGGAGTCCTAGGTCTAGGCCATCTCTTAATCGTCTCAACTTTCTTTGGATCCACTTTGATTCCCTCACTAAAAATAAGATGCCCAAGGAAAGTCACAACACTCAGCCAAAACTTATACTTAGAAAATTTAGCATACAACTTTTGATCCTTAAGATTCCGCAATACAATTCAGAGGTGATTAGGATGATCCTCCTCACTCTTAGAATACACCAAAATATCATTAATGAAGACAATAACAAAAAATTCTAAAAACTGTCTAAATACCCGATTAATTAGATCAATAAAAGCATTCGGACCATTAGTCAATCCAAATGACATAACCCAAAACTCATAATGACTATATCGGCTTCGAAAAATGGTCTAGGGGATATAAGTGTCCCTAATCTTTAACTGATGATAACTCGAATGAAGATCAATCTTAGAGAAATATCTAGCACCCTAAAGCCGGTTAAAAGGTCATCAATCCTAGGAAGAGGGTACTTATTCTTTACTTTAACCTTATTCAATCGCCAATAATCTATACACATCATAAGAGATATGTCTTTCTTATGCATGAAAAGAATAAAAGAACCCCATGGAGAAACACTAGGGTAAATGAAACCTTTATCAAGGAGATTCTTTAACTGGTCTTTTAGCCCTTTTAATTCAGTTAGAACCATTCAATAAATAGGAATAGATATAAAACGGGTATCCAGTAGAAGATCAATTCCAAAATCTATTTCCCTATTGGGAAGATGCCAGGAAGGTCATCAGGAAACATCAGGAAATTCGTTCACCATAGGGACAAATTGAAAAGATGGAACCTCAAAATTAGAATCTTTAATCTAAACCAAGTGATACAGATACCCCTTAGAGATCTACTTTTGGGCCCTAAGAATAGAAATGAACCTTTCTTTAGGCACTAAGGTACTTCTCTCCCATTCGATTACCAGTTCATTAGGGAATTAGAAACTGACTTTTTATGTCCTACAATCTAAAGAAGCATAGCAAGAATGAATCCAATCCACCCCCAAGATCATATCAAAATATACCATATTAAGCTCTACCAAATCCACCATGGTCTTTCCATGAAAGATAGACACCACATAACCCCTATAGATCTTTCTAGACATAACAAAATTACCCATCTGAGTAGAAAAAAAGAAGGGATTCGGAATACTTTTAGGACCAAAACTAAAGTGAAAAGTCACATAAGAGAGGGTAGACCCCTGATCAAGCAAACAATACACATCTCAAAAGAAAAGTTGTAACATACTAGTGACAACATCTGGAGATACCTCAAATTCCTGATGAGTGGCAAGAGAATAAAGACGATTTTGGTTAGTGCCGATACCATAAATGGCACCCTTTAGTGTAGGATCTAAAGAAGTGGCGATCGAAATGTTATTATCCCTTGTGGCTACCTTAGCTGTAGGACAGTTCCTTTGCATGTGACCAAGCTGACCATAATTAAACCGCCGATTTCTCTTCTCATCATAATAACTCCGGTGAAGCTGACCACAAAATCTACAAGGAGGATATGGAGGGGCTGACTGAGCTCAACTATCCTAAGACTGGGCACCTTGCTCCTTAGGACCACTACTAGTCTGAAATTGACAATCACCAGATGGCTTCGGATAAGGTGCACTAGCCGAAGAATATAAACCAGAATTTCCCAATGTCTTCTTCTTGTTCCACAGTCTACTATCTTTCCCACTAGCTTACTGACCTTCACCCTGCTCTGGATATCTAAACTTCTTATTCTGCCTCTCTCCAATCTCTATCTATTTTATTTTTTCATCCTCTACCTACTGCATATAAATCGCAAGTCTTAAGATATCCATGTCATTGTTTAACACCACAGTCTTACACTCCAATACCAAGTCACAAGACAAACCAGAAGCAAGCTTCCTCTTTGTAGCCCTCATACTAGACACAGCCCTCAAACTAAACACCAACTCCAGAGCATAACGAGACGACTGATGGAACTTTAAGGCATACTTCTTCACACTTATCTTTCCTTACATCAAGTTCAGAAACTCTCCAACCTTGGCCTCCCTCAATTCTTAAGGAAAGAAACGATCAATAAAGGCACTAAAAAACTACTTTTACATTACACGCTCAACATCATCACCCCTTAAATGCTCCCATTCCTCATATCACTGATAAGCAATATCTTTCAACTTATAAGCAGCAAACTCTACCCCCCTATATCAGTAATATTCATTACCCTAAAATTTTTCTCTATCTCATCAATGAATCCTTAAGGATCCTCCTCAACAACCTTAGAGCCTTTAAAGTTTAGGGGATTCAATCTCAAAAACTACCCAACTCGGGTAACCTCAGATGAAATCACAACAAAATCAATAGGACCAGACTAGCGAGACTGAGAGGCTGTTAATTGGGTAAGCAGATGAATGGACTGATAGAACTCCGCATTAGAAATGTCATCATGAGGCATCAATACATGAGTATCATCATTCTCTGAATCTTGAAGAGGACTAGTAGGGACCAATGAAACTCCATGTGGGGACATACAATCAAAAGTAGAGGCCCTAAACTAGGTCTACTCTCTATAAGAAGGTCTACTTTCATTCACATCGTCCTCAGGCGGGACAAAGGGCTCGACAGATTTTTTACGAGTATTAAATCTGTGAGAAGGCATGATCTAAAATGCGAACAAAGTGGGAGTTAGAGAGAACTCATGATACTAAACTCTATAGCCAAAAATAGAACACAAGAAAGGGAAATATTCCTAAATTCCTTATAGCCTCCCCCTTATAAGTGTGGCGCACTATATACCCATAAAGGGGACTCTACTCGACATGACCTTTTAGACATCGAAAGACCCTGAACCTATGCTTTGATACCAAACTTGTCACAACCTGACCCAGTCCTAGTCGTGATGGGTATCTCAAGCCCACCGAGAGTCGGAGACCACCCCCTTTAGCCTAGACAACCAAAATACAATATGATATAATAACGAAAATACCCAGAGTATAAAGATAAGATAGATAATGTAACTCAAATTGAACTAAGAATTTAAAACAATGACCAACCCACAATCTGTCCACAAAGGCCTCTATACCAAATTACCAAGTTAGGTCGGGACATGCGCCCGACCATGGCCAAAAGGGGAATCTAAAATATAAAAGAAACTGATAGAATTTTGATACTTATATGGAAAGAAATGAAATTTCCAGCCTTTCAAAATATGGAGGCTTACCACTTCAACGCAAATCAACCGACGAACCAGAATCCACCTAACGCTGCACATAGGTAAAAGAGGTGTCCTTAAACCCTACATTATGAAATAATATAGCGTCCTAGGATGGTTATCAGGGTGAACACTATCATGTTAATCAAGATACTGATAAAATAATTTCATTTTCCAAAACAAAACCAAATCTCAATGTACATGTTCACATACATGTATATATATATATAAGATGATGGGATAGGGTGATAGGGTTTAAGCATGATATTTAAAACCATTAACCTGGACTATGTAGCTCTAACAGTCCTATGGCCACTCAAGGGCTAAATGGGTTCAGATCCCTCTGCTAAAAGGGTCCCAACACGTGTTAGGCGCATGAGCTAGGAAAAATTTGAGGAAGGGCCAAATCCACCGAGGCTCCAACCATTCCAAAATATTTATGTACAAAGTTTGAACTATGTACACGACCACTAAATCCCCTACACCGATAAACAAGGTTTCCAGTTTCGGTCCCCTCGGGACCTCCACCTTCCACAGTGAGCTAGACAAACCCCTTTAAGCCTAAATTAAAACCCTTTACACATTTTCATCTATTAACCAAAGAGTATTTTAATTAGGCATTACTATCTGTATCATCATACCAAATTAATTATACTTGCAAACCAGTTCCATCATGCCATATCCAAACTATTTAAACCAATTTGACTCCCAAGTTCTAGTTTAAAACCAAATCATGGCCACCAAGGCCTTTCAAACCATTTAAATCCAAAATCCTGGCCACCAAGGCCTATCTAAAATCATTTTATGTTTTATTAATCGTTCATGCAATGCAAGGTTCCAAAAGTGAATTAGATTATGCATATATATATATATATATATATATATATATACATATGGTAAGACCCCATAAAATTCTAAGTCTAAAATTCAGCTCATTAAGCTTTACAATCTCTAACACTTAGAATATTTTGCTAAGTTCTCAAGACTTAGTCTCATTTTTATACTTCCAAACTTTGGGGATTTATTTGGCGACCTTTTTGACCTCCGTTTTTTTATTTTCAAGTTGTGTTACGATCGGTCAAACTCTTAGTACATCCCGGGTGAGTTTTGGAATTTTAATAGTAGTGTAAGGACATGTTTGGTTGCCCAAACCAGTAGTTAAAGGCATTTGAGCCACGGAGCCCTCTTATAGCCTTTGTACCCAGTTTTTTTTAGCATTTTAGGGTCAACTTCAAATTATCATAACTTCCTGTATATAATGAACTGGGAGAACTTCTATATATCAATGGAAATTTATTTGAGTCTTATTTCTAATGCAATTAGTTCCATCCAATTTAGACATCTGAGTAAAATTTTATTATTGATTTACTTTAGCCTATTAGACAGTCAATTAGGGACAGATTTGACCTAATTTGTTTTTCTAGGGATATTTTGATCATCTTCCACCCCTATATATACCACAAACATGGGATTTTTGTTCAATTACATCAAAATATACTCTCCTCTCTCAAAAATCTCTCAAGAACAAGGCTAGCGTTTCAATAGGGAATCCAAATTCAAGACTCAAATCCAAGAATCTCTCCGTCAATCTTCCAAAAATCAAGAACTAAGGTATGCGTTGTGTTGATTTATGGATCTATTTCATCCATAAAACTCAAAAACCCTCTTTTTAATTATAAAGTATGATTTTCATATTGTTGGGTGTTGATGATCACGTTGTTAACATTGGGTAATTCCCAAGATGGAATCTTTATATGTTTTTATGAATTCATGATATCATATGATTTGGAAACATGTAAATTTGGTTTTTCATGAAGTATAATTTGATGATTTCACCTATTCTTAAGATGTGCATGTAAGGTGTTTGATAAAATGCCTAAGAAACTAGAAATCATACAATATAGCTAAATTGTTACTAAGTGAAGGATTCATGATATGCTCTTACGTTCCAATGACTTCTATCTTGATAATGTGCCTTGTAAATGTTGTTGGAATACTCATGAACTATTCTTATGAGATTATGCTATGTTTACTTGCAAATCCTACTTATGAACAAGATGTATGATAACCATGTAATCCACATGAACTTCCATCTAGTGTATGTGTTGCCAATATGATTATGCAATGAACATGATATTAAGATTGTGCAAGTACTTCCATGTGATATGAAATCCTTTCCATGTGAAACATTGTTGATAACCATGCTTAGTATGAGATCCCTACTTATGATATTATAAATTATGGACTCTACTCCTATGATCAAGTTAGTCATGTGTGTCAGTTTCCTTCCATCGAGTCCTAGGGGTACTTGTACCCAAAAAATATAGTTGTGTGACTAGAGCCATGTCATGTTTTCACGATACTCTCAGTCAATCCATGTTCAATAGACTTCAATCAATCTCATGACTCAGGAAAACTCATGTAAAGGCAGTATCAGTTCAGTTTTACTCAGTACTCAGTAATCTACGTAATCTCAGTAATATTCCATATGTCTATGGAATTTAGTAAATCTCAGTATTAGTACAATTTAGTTTAGTATTCAGTTCAAACATCAGTAAACTCAATCAGCTAACAGAACTCAATAGCATTTAGCCAGTTAATAAAATTTTATAGTTTTCTTCTAGTCATCCGAACTCAATAAACTCAGTCTATGTTCAGTTCAGTTAAATAGAACAATCAGTAACAGTTCAGTTAATTCCAGTATAAACTAGGAAATCATTTAAGTATAATCAGTTCAGTGTCATTCAGTTGGGAGTAGTATTCAGCACCGAGTGAACCCAAGGATGGGAACTCACCTGCTAGTAAAGGGTGTGATTCTGAGAAACAGTCCTTGATTTCCGGAACTATGTAGCCAGCATAGGTTGAGACATCAATACCTATTAATTGAGGGTAGATAAGGTGGCTTAACCTGTCAGATGAGGGTTCCCACCGTTCTCATTGGAGTACCTGCCAGATGAGGGTCACTCACAGCTTGTCCTTACCAGTGGTGTGGTATTGACACCCTTCCAATTAGGGCAGAGATTGGACCCCAGCTTAGCTATTATAGAGTATTTGAGGCATGTCAATTAGATAACTACTTCCCACAGTTTCAGTATCAGTCTCAGTAAAAGAACTCAGATAGTTCTTCAGGATATCAGGACTATCAGCTACAGTTAACTCAGATACAGTATAGAACTCAGCTAGTTCTATCAAATTTAGGATTGTCAGATACAGTCATTTATGCTATCAATTATCAGAACTTATGTTATCAGAATTCAGTTATCATTCATGATATATTATCAATAAATACTTGTCATCAGTATTCATACTCAGTAGTCATATTATCACGAGCTCAGTTTCAGGACTATTATATACGGTCAATCAAATTAGTTCTTCATAATCAGAACTATCAGAAACAATCATTCCTTTATCAGTAATATAGTATCAGTCTCCCAATATTCAGTAATACAGTATCAGTTCCTCACTTATTAGTAAATTACATATCAATATCAGTAAACTCAGTCATTCAGTATCTCAGCATTAGTAAACTCATGTTTTCAGTATTCAGACTCAGTAGTCAGTATCACCACGAGTTTATTTGCAGTTACGTATGTATGTATGTATTCTCTCATTCATATCAGTCAGCATTGCTCATGCATATAAAACCCTTTGCATTTATCCTACCTCACTCGTATACTCAGTACATTCAGTCGTACTGATGCATTCTCACTATGGTATTTTATTTGATGCCATAGGTACAGAGGCACGAGTTTCAGAGCAGTAGTAGCATCATAAATTTTAGCAGTCAGTGCTCCTCTTCATTCAAGGACAATATTATTATTACTTTATTACAGTATTTTAGATTAGTTTTTCAGTTCATAGAGTTAGTTGGAGTCATGTTTCTTCAACTCCTTATTCAATTCAGTTGGAGGCTTTCGGTCTAGATGTCAGATTAGATGTTCAGACTTCAGTATTTATGTTTCTTTTTGGTATTTTTATACTATGTTTTTCAGATATGTATCAGTATTGAACCTTATGGCCTTACAGTTCATGTTTCTACATATTTTGTGAGATATTATGCAGTTTATAGGTACAAATATCAGTCATGGGTTAGCTTGTGGTCCTTCGAGGTCATGAGCACCATGTAGCATGTCAGTTCAGAAAATTGGGGCATTACACACACACACACACATATACATATATATACAGGTATATATATATATACATATATATATATATATGTATATATATAGATATAGATATACATATATATATATATATCCATATTTCAAAACCAATTCATAACTTGGGTTGAGGTTAAAGCCAATTCCAAATCATTGAAACCATTGAAGTTGAGGAAACCCATGGTCCCCTTCCAATTTCTACACCCATGCATTTATCCTATCCGAAAATCATATTTACAGCATAAATAGTATAATCAAAACTTGGGAAAACAATTCATGAAATAATCATTCCAAATCCCTCAACCCATAATCAAAACCCACAATTAAACCACATGGATAGTATTTAAACACATGCGTATGTACAAAATTAATTTAGGGAAGAGATACATTCCTGTAAATACCAAGAATTTGGAGAAGAAACCACAATTGAAAGGCTAGATAATTACCCCTTTGAAAACCCTGCTTTGTTCATGACCTTGGGAGTTTGAAAGAGAAGAAAGTTTTTATGTTATGTTAATTGGTGGAAATAGGGATAAGGGAAAGGTTTTAAGTCGTGGAAAGTAATAGGATGGAAGAAAATGAACACAATGCCCTTAATGAAATCGTGCAAGAATTAACTTCCAGTCGCTACGGTCTTGTAACGACTCATGATAACTGGTCAAGAGTCATCACCACAACTCGTAGTCTGGGCAGTACTCAGGATCACCTCCACTGGTTTGGTTATGAGTCAAACCCTTCGACTTGTGACCTCACCTTACTACTGGTAGGGTCGTAGTCATAGCCACAATAGAAACAATAGATTATCTCACTGGTTAGACCATAATTGTCACTATAAGACTCGTGAGGAGTGTTCATGACTCGTCATCTGAGTCGTATCCTGGACAGTGATGACTAAACCCAGAAATTTATGGGGTCCAATGTATGGGGTGGTAAAATACAAATACAGTAGCATATGAATACAATGAATATAAACAAAAATATAGTAGCATATGAATACAGCACATATAAATACAAATACAGTAGCATATGAATACAATGAATATAAATACAAATAGAGTAGCATATGAATACAATGAGTAGGAATACAAATACAATAGTATATGAGTACAGTGAATATGAATACAAGAAAAATAACCATCATTCAGTACACATTAATGAATAAATACATATACAAACATATATACAATACTAAATATGCACACTGTACAAATAACCATCATTCAGTACAAGTTAATGGATAAATACATATACATAGAGTACCAAAAAATACATAGAGTACAAATAACAGTCATTCAGTACATTGTAAATGATAAATACATATACATGCATACATACAGTACCAAGTAAATCATACAAAAAACATATCAAATACACTGTGGAAATAAAATTGTATATATTGTATAAAATTGACATATATGCATAGGATGGAGCACAAAATTGATACACATAAAGTGTATAAAAAACTTGTCTAAATATATGCATTAGTTGGAGAACAAATTAGATCAAATGGACTTTTTATACATACCAAAATTTTGATAAACTAAAAAAATTAACTCACAAAATACCTCTTAAGCCAACTCGTCATCATCATTTTCCCGACCGAAGCATCATCTGTAACTTTTCTTTTATGTCTAATACCTCTAATTTCTTCTGAAGGCAATGCATCTTCTTCTTGCATTTGAGGAATTCCTAAATCAAACATTGAAACTGTATGTACATCAGGGTCAGTATGCAATATACTTCTAGTAAGCATCTTCTTAGGAGTATTATCCACGTTAAAGAAGAAACCGTTTGTCAAATCTTAGAATTTTGGGATAAAGAGAGAGAGCGAGAGAGAGAGAGAGAGAAAGAGAGTGATTTGGGGGTAAAGGAAGATAGTATATAGTTGGTGTATAGAGTAAAGTTAAAAGGAGTAGTTGTTTCTCTGTTTTCTCAACAAATACGGTTGTTGTAGCGTGTAAGGCTACAAACCATAATTAAGGTAAAGTGTAGCACGTGTCTAGGCTATAATAAGTAATCATGGTAAAGTGCAACTATAACTAATAATTTCTGCCTACTAGGGGCGATTACAAGTAGTTATCCCTTTTAATATTCAATGATTAAATATACATACTATTTTATTTTTGAAAATAGCATTTAGATTATATAAATAGATTTCAAAATTTTGTTCTTTCTTCTTGATTAATGTATATTAGTATGCTAATGATAATATGTGATAAGAATTACTGAAAGAAAAAATTTTAAATCTTATTTTGGCCAAACAACATTTTCAAGCAAAATGATCATGGTTTTGAAATTGAAAAAAAAAATACTTTGGTTGATCTTTAATTCAGTAGATTTATCGAAATCGGTCCAGTAAGAAATATCTCTTTTTATGTTTTGAATTATTCAGATGGTTTAGATGGATTTCTGGTCATTTTTAGTGATAGAAATTATACTTATATATTAGGGAGGATACCAAAATTTGGTAGTCCTAACAATGACGTTATGATAGTTTTAATTTTCTTAAAATCCTCTAAAATTGAGATATGAGTTGGTAAATTATTTTTCTCTTATAAAATTATGACATGTAGTTGATAGGATTATAGTAATTTAAATTTTTTAAAATCCTCTAAAATTATGACATGTGGTTAGTAAATTAATTTTCCTCTCTAAAATGTGACATGTAGTTGATAAAATTACTTTCCCTCCTCCAAAATTGTGACATGTTGATTAAATTATTTTTTCTCTTCTAAAATTGTGACGTATAGTTGATAAGATTAATTTTTTTCACACATTTCATTTCATGTCACTTGGGCGTCTGCACTTGGTATATTATAATATGATAAAATACTCTATTTATTGAGTTTATCTTTATATTTTTTAATTATTTAACTAATCGATAATTCTCTCATAAGATTTCATTATACATATATTTCTATTTTACATGTTTTCAAGAATTTATCTTATTTATTACAATTTTCCGATGCACTTTACTTTATGTTCTTATTTTATATTTTTAACACCTACTTATTACGAGTTTAGTAAAAAATACATTAATAAAGTATTTAAACAAGATAAGATCTTTTATATAATAATCGGTCTTTAAAAGAACATACTATGATTGTGGAGAACTTTCTTCTATTGCATGAACATTTCATAACTCTTCTTTTTTTTCTTACTATCTTTACAAAATATAGTAGTCCCCACAATGATATTATGATAATTTTAATTTTCTTAAAATACATTAAAATTGAGATATGTGGATGGTAAATAACGTTTTTCCTTTAAAATTTGTAGTTGGTAAAATTATGGTGATTTTAATTTTTGTTAAAACCTCTAAAATTGTGACATGTAATTGATAAATTACTTTTTCCCTCTAAAATTGTGACATATAGTTGATAAAATTACTGCCCCCCCCCAAAAAAATTGTGATATGTTGATAAAATTATTTTTGCTCACATGTAGTTGATAAAACTACTTGTTCCACATATTTCATATTTTATTACTTGTATGTTTGCACCCGGTCTTATCATAATACGAGAAATAACTCTATTTATTAAGTTTGTCTTTGTATTTTTAATTGTTTAACTAATCGGTAAATTCTCTTAGAAATTCTCATTATAATATTCTATTTTAGATAAATTACATGTTGTATAATTAAGTCAATTGAAAAGTATAAATATTTAATATCTAATAATTTATTTTATCTATTAAATTACTTATATTTCATGACATTATTATTGCATCTTTCAATAACATTATTTGTACAGAATTTTGACAATACTTATTCAATGACAAAATTTAAAAGTTTTTTTTTTCAAAAACAAATATCTCTAGCATCTTGATTTATCTTCAAATAATTAAAATAGTTTTTAAAAATTAATATTATATGCATATTTTTATTTTATGCATTTTCAAGAATTTATCTTATTTATTATTATTTTTCATTGCACTTTAATTTATGTTCTATTTATTTATTATTAAAACCTACACTTTGATAATTTTAGTAAAAAATGTATTAATAAAGTATTTAAAAATATAAGATCTTTTATATAATAATTGGTCTTTAAAAATTAATATTATGATTCTAGAGAACATTCTTTGGTTGAATGAACATTTTATAACTCTTCTTCTTTTTTCTTTCCATTTATAGTAAATAATATACTATGAAAGAAGTTTGTACAAATACTTTGGAGATGAAGAAGAAGAAAAAAAAGAACAATCAAAATTAATTGAACTTTTGTAATTATACAAGTTTATATTTTATTTCGGATGAACCAATTATGATTTTCATGTAATTTTTTTTTATAATTACCGTTTATGAATTTCAATAATTTTTGGTGGACAAGTTTATTTCGGATGAACCAATTATGGTTTTCATGTAATTTGTTTTTATAATTACCATTTATGAATTGCAATAATTTTTTGTGGTCAATTTTTTTCACTGCTTATGAAATATTAATGACATATTTCAAATAGTAAAATTTAAATTTTTTGATAATGTTGAAAATGAAGGCAGTGGTATCAGTTATTATCAAATTATTTTAAAATATCTTTTTTGTTAATTGAAAATTAATATTCTTAAGCATAAGTTTTGTAAGAAGAACTAATTGATTCTTGAGGTTCATTTTAACAAATTTCATTTTTTCTTCTTAATTTTTTATAAAACTAAATTTAAACCATCACATTTATTTGGCATAAATTTATGTCTTTTTATCAAATTATAATTATTTTACATATTTTAAATCATTATATTATAAAAAGATCAAATTTCTTGAGTTTGGGCCCGGGCTTAGCACGAGCCTTTAAAAACTAATTATTCCTATAATTACCAAAATTAAATAGTAGTGAAGTATTAAGTTTATGTGTTGGCTTATACATTCCTTCATATCAGATGAAATTAATATATGTCACTATGTATTTAATCGCTAGTTTTAATAATTTGTATTAGCTCTCCTAAACAGAGTAATATATGATTGGATCAATCTAACTAGAGTTGATTTTCACTTGACTAAAACTAATATTAGACTCTCTATTTGAATTAGGTCTGTAAAAGTTTGTGGAGAGAATAATCAGCCATTGTATATGCGTATTGCATTGGTAGTTCTCCAATTCTCCCGATTGGCTATTCAAGATGCATGAATGCATATATACTTAATGAGCCCAAAATTTTATTGTTTAGGTTATTCGATATATTATGATCTGCTCAATGTGTTATATCTCAAGTTCTCTATAAACTTAACCAACCCACCATTACCATTTAACATTGTTTTGACAAAGATAAGACATTAACCTAAATAATGCATTGTATACGTGCCTTATGTTAGAAAGAATTTATTTTAGTTTCTAACTAAATATGAGATGGTTGCTTAGTTTATTTTTCTTCCAACTCTTGAGTTATTGTGTTTGATAAATATTGTCTCTGGTTGTACATTGATGTATTGACTCTTAATTATTGCTATATCTCTCATGAATTGAAAAATATTGATTTGTCTGAGAAGAAAAAAAATATTCTTTAGAGTTGAATGAAACTTATCTGTACACCAATCTATGTCATTTTCTCTATATAGCACTTTGAGGTTGGTCAGTTAGAATTTCAAGTTTACTAAAAAGTGAAGACACCACTAATGTTCCATGATTTCATGGCACTTTCGATGCTTAAATACGGAAATTATGCAAGTACTTAGGTCTTTTTATTAGATGTGAGGTGTTGTTAAGTTAGTTTTGCAGGAAAACAGGTTGTGGAGCAAAAGAGGAGAAAAAAATGATGAAATACAACATAAGTCTACTTACGGACCCACTTATGGGTCGTAAGTGCATAAGTAGAACTTACGACCCTCGTAGGTGGTCCCGCAAGTAGCAGATGGAAGTTTCAGAAAGTTGATTTTTGTTTTGAGACCTACGAAGGCCTACTTACGAGGGGTATGTAGTACCTACGCCCCCTGTAGGTACCCCTCGTAAGTTGAGTTCTGAAGGCTGCTGATTTCTCTGAGACCTACGAACTCACCTAGGGCCCGTAAGTAATACCTACGGCCCGTAAGTGGGGTCGTATGTTGATGCCGGAATTATTTTCCTATTTTATTTTGGTTAGAATTTTTTTGGTTTTTGATGTAAAATATAAATACCCCATTGATGTTATATTATTAATTTACGCATTTTACATACTTACAATATTATATTGAGTTCTAAGATAAACTTTTAATCTTGAAATTCTTGTTCTTAACTTATAGGGTTTGATACTAATTTGAGATTTTGGTTTTCATTGTTACTTCATTGTGAGATTATTCATATGCTTTCTAGTATGAATTCTATGGGTGTTCTTGCAAACATGAGCGGCTAAACCTCTTAGCTAGGGTTGTAGGAACCCTGATGGAATAAAAAAAGTAGAGAAAGTGTAAAGTTTTTCTTGATCGGCGTTCTTGCATGTATTGTGATTTTCTTCATATTTATTGCTTTCTTAAGGATTCCAGATATTAAGAACTCGCTTATATTCGATACTAACTTGATAAAGAGGTTGAGATTAGGAAAGAAAGATCACAATAGTAATTTGAAGCTACCAACCTTTATCTAATTAACTCGAAACTGAGAGGTGATAGTTAGTCTGGGATCCAAGGCAAGGGTTAGTAATGATACACTCTAAGATCAAGAGAAGATGAGTAAAATTCACCAAAAGGTGTCGAGAGACGGTTGGTGATATGTAACTTGGTAGATTCTCCATGCAAGGTGCCAAGATAGTTTGACTAGCTCGATAAGTCTGCAAACTTAGAAAGTCGGGGGAAACACAATACTAGTCGTCTCATATTGATCTCAACTTGAAATTTTCAATCTTTGTTACTACTACTGTTCTTACAAAATCCCCTTATTTACGTTTTGTACTTTCTGACTACATCAGTATGTTCTTGACAGATATTTGTCCAATTCCATATGGGTTCGACCCCACCCTTTGTTGGGTCCTTTATTTCACAATGATCGTGTTATACTTTTTAGGAGGTGTAATTAGGGAAATATTAAATTTTGGCACCGCTGTGGGGGAATATAGTTAGGGATTGATTGATTGAGGTTATTGAGGTTTTCGGTTTTTGGTTTTCTACTGTCTTAGGGTGTACTATTGCACTCAAATACACACACAAGTGTACTTGGTCCACTAAGTACTAAAATGACCTTTAAAATCTAAGTATCAATCCCACAGGGACTAGGTCTCAACATCTAATTTTAGTCTTACTGTGAAGATTAAACAAGTGCGATAGTAACAAAAAATATTTGAGAATTCAATACTAAAAGTAATCATAAACAAGTCACTAATATGAAGTGTTGGAAAATAATGGGGAGAAACTCAGGGTTAAGAAACTACAAAGAATCCTACCTAGCTATATAATATCATTGGTTTAGTTAATTATCTTGGTTGTTGATTCACGAGGTTGATAACATGTCTATGGTTTTCCGCGCTCGTAATCAACTTTTGAACTTAGCCTCACGACTACATCGTGGAGCGGGGATGCAAGAACTAAGTTAAACACTTTTGTATTTCGTTTTGTATATAAATCAAATAGAGCAATTTAGGTATATTCCTATCCTAAACACAAATCATAACTTCATTCCCTTGAATGATTATGATTTTATTCCATATATCCCACATTCTATTCTATCGTTCCTCCTTCTAGGCTCATGATAAAATTATGAGTTTATCCTAAGGGTTGTAAATTCATAGAATAGTAACAACAAGGATATATGAACAATGAATGATGATAATAAATATAAACCAACTTAATTACAAACTTAAGTACTCATGTTGTTAGCCTGAATATGGATGAGGGTGTTCAGCCACTTATGGAATTACAAAGAATCACAATTAAAAAAAGAAAAGGACAAAAACCCTAAGAGAAGCCTCATCTGGTATATTCCAAGCCCCAAAGGTCGTACAAGGTGTGTACGATATGTTCCAAGTGTTCTATTTATAATGGGAAGCAAGTGGCTGATTTTGACACATAAGCGTGCGACGCTCTTCACTTGGCGTGATAAGGGCATGGTGTGCCCTTGGTCACAAATTTGTCAGATTTTATCTAAGCAAGCTCCATCCATTTGGCGTTAAGTTCTTGCTTCGTGGTTGCTTTTCCTCTTTAATTTCAGCTTGTATATCTTCCCATTATCAATTTTATCATCTCACCAAGCTTCATAGACACCACGAATTAGGGCTTACAACACATTCGAATTCATCGAGATGAAATAGAACAACACATTGCTCAAGCTAAGAACACTAGTTTTCTCGTCTAAACTCTAAATTAACATTTTTATTCCCAAATTTTTTTGAACACACCTTAAACATATAGTTCAACACTTATACATTTAAATATGAATGTTAACTCATTCCGCACACGAGAAACCCTCAAAACTAGGCTAATTAATGCTAGATAACAACTATTAGGTTCTTAAAATTACCTATGATCACGCACACCGGTGTATGACCAGTACTCAAGGTTAAGGAAATTCCTTGATCCTACTTAATATTAAACTGGAATAATCTTTATGGTAGAATCGTAAGATGGAAGAGCATGAGCACGGAGCTTGGCACGATGGGATTCAAGATGATCCAAATCCCTTGAATCCTCCACCTATGCATAGTGTTTAAGAAACAACCACACAAACTACTGCTCAGTTATTAGTTGAAAAGACTATGAGGTTGGCATCTGCCCTTCATTCAGCTTAAGAGAAAAGAGTAAGATGATAATTCGGTAGAAGATTTAGGGTATGTTGATCCTATTTAAATATGAGCTATCATTCCTCTTGAGTTGCCCCAAAGGGTGAAGTTTGACTTAGGAGTGCAATGATTCCGTTGCTTAATCTGAAGGGCGTGTTTGATAGTTTGCTGATAGATAACGAAAACATACACATCATGAATTTTTTTGGAATATTCACTTCGTATAATCTACCTGGGGTAAATCCGAAAGCTTTCAGACTCAGGTTATTCTCGTTCTCTCTTATAGGTGAGCGAAATTGTGGTTAGGGAAATTACCTCATGGGTCCATTACCTCTTGGAATAAATTGCATACATAATTCTTAGATTTTTCTCACCTTCTAAAATGATGCAGCTGAAGGATGATGTTTATAATTTAAGGTAGTTGCATTTAGAGACACTGTACAAGAAATGATTGAGGTTCAAGAAGAAATTGATGACTGTGTCCAATCATAAAATTTAGGAAGGAATTTTTTTGAGATATTCTATAGAGCCCTAAATGCAAAAACAAAAGTTTTTGCTGAGACTGTTAGTTAGGAGCTAGCTGCATAAATCTTGGATCGGATCTCTAAAACAAACCGAGGGTAGCATACTCGGGAGGCAGAAAAAAGAGCCGCTACTTATGCTATTAGTGCTTCCAGTGGGCAGAAAATCCTAGATGATATATTGTCCCAAGAGTTAGCACAACTGAGGATTGGGGTTGGATTACTTACCCAACAATTTTCAACTATGAATGCAAAAAATTGAATGCAGTGGGGGCGCAAGGTAAATCTGTTAGACATGATGAGTCTGAATCTAAGAAGAAAGCTAAGTATTTGTAGAGAGACATGGTGGGTTTTGAGCCAAGGTCCAAGCATCCAATCAGAACACCTGGAACTCAAGGTAAGAAATTTAAGATAGGAACTATTATGGGGACATATATAGGGATAGAAACAGATAAAAAGATTGGGACTGGAGGAGAAAAATTATTATAAAGATAAAAGTGTTGCATATGTTCCATCGAGGAATCGTGATGTTGGTTTGATAATGAAAGCATTGTTTGCAAAGCTGGTTAAGGGTTTAGAGAGCCAAGAGAGTTGCCTTAAGAAGATTAAAGAAAATATTTCAGGATTGAGTCAAAAAATGAAATCGCATACTACTGTGATTAAGTAGCTTGAGCAATAGTATGGTTAGATGCTGGCTACCTTCTATCAATATTAATCAGGCACTCTTTTGAGTAATACTATTCAAAATTGAAAGAATGATAGTCACTACCGAGCCATTACTACTCTGATTGGTTAGGCTGCTATTAATCTACTTATGCTGGTAGTTGAAAAGGTAAGGGATAATACAATTAATCATGATGATACACCTAAAGCTAAAATTGAGAAATTGGTGAATGATGGTAAGACTTTACATAAATCAATGGATATTGAAAAATAATTTGATATTGGTAAAGGAAAGGATAAGGAGGTCAAAACAGTTTTGAAGACTTTTATACAACCTCCCCTACCTTTTCCTTAGAGGTTGAAAAAGAAGATGGAAGAAGGTAAATCAGAAATTCATGTCGATGTTGAAGGAATTATCTATGAATATTTCTCTTATATAAGCATTGGAGCAGATGTCTAGTTATGTAAAGTTCATGAAGGATTCAGTAAATAAAAATCACAGGGTAAGCTTTGAGAAGAAAAATGATCCCAAAGCTTTCACTATTTCTTGCACTATTGGGTCTCTAAATTTTACATCAGCATTATGTGACTTAGGAGCTGGTATTAATCTGATGTTTCTAGTTGTGTACAAATAATTGGGGTTGGGGAAACCTAATCCAACATCTATGAGACTATTGATGGTTGATCGTATGGTGTGTTGGTAAAGGTTGAATCTTTCATATTCTAATTGATTTTGTAATTCTCATCTGTGAAGTAGATTTGATGTCCCAATTATCTTAGGAAGACTTTTCCAAGCCTAGGGCATTGGTTGACATGAATATAGGGCATTTGAAATTCAAGATCAATGATGAATAAGTTACTTTCAATATAGATTATTCGATGTGACAACCAAAATATATGTGTGTGGTATCAGTTATAGACACTGTAGAGGAGGATGTAGTGATTTTACACATTTAGGAGAGACTTGGTGTAGAGTCATTAACGATGGTAATTATGAACTTTGTTAGTAATGGTATTAATGAGTATGATGAGGTGGTGAGTGCTCTTGTTGGTAAAGGTTCTTATTCTTAAGTGCCAAATAAGTTGGATCTTGATTTGAAGAATAGAGCGACTCTACCAGCTCAACCAACAGTAAGTGGGTGAGCCTGATTACGTGCGTACCAAAGAAGGGTGGGATCACTATGGTCCCTGATAAAAAGAATGAGTTAGTACCAATGAGATTAGTTATGGGATAGAGAGTTTGTATGTATTATCGGGAGCTGAATAATTAGACATAATAGTATCACTTTCCTATATCATTCATGGACCAGATGTTAGACCGTCTAGATGGAAAAGAATGGTATTGTTTTCTTAATGGTTATTCAAGGTATAATTATATTTATATTTCCTCCTAAGATCAAGAGAAAACCATTTTCATGTGTCTCATATGGTACGTTCCCATTCAACAGGATGCGTTTCAGACTTTGTAATGCTCACACCACCTTTTAGCATTGTATGATGTCCATCTTTTCTAATATAGTGGAGGAAACTATAGAGATCTTATGGATGATTTCTCGGTTGTGGGTGACTCGTTTGATGACTATTTTTCCCACTTGGCTAATGCAGTTCAGAGATGTAAGGAGTGCAACTTGCTATTGAATTGGGAGAAGTGTCACTTCATGGTTAAAGAGGGGATAGTTTTGGGGCATATGATTTTGAATAAAGAAATAGAGGTTGACAGGGCTAAAATTGAGGTGATTGAAAAATTGCCTTCAACAATTTCTGTGAAAGGTATTAGGAGCTTCTTAGGACATGCAGGATTTTATAGGCAGTTCATTAAAGACTTCTCTAAAATTATAAATCCATTGTACAAATTATTAGAGAAGAAGGTGAAGTTTGTGTTTGATGATGCTTGTCTCAAGGATTTTGAATGCCTAAAAGAGTGGTTGATTTCTTCTCTTATAGTTGTGTCTCTGTATTGAACTCTCCTATTTGATGTGATGTGTGATGCTAGTGGTGTGGATCTAGGAGTTCTCATAGGCCAAAGATGTGAGAAAATACTTTATCCCATCTACTATGCCAACAAAGCACTCATCCCCATACATAAATATAATATGATTACTAAACAAGAGCTACTTACGGTGGTGTTTGCTTTTGAGAAATTTTGATCCTATTTGATTGAGAGCAAAGTCATTGTTCACACAAATCATGCATCTTTAAAGTTCCTTATGCCTAAGAAAGATGGATAACCTAGGTTGATTCAATGGGTACTATTGCTGCAAGAGTTTGACTGTAAGGTCAAGGACCAAAAAGGTACAAAAATTCAGGTTGCAGACTATCTATCCCACCTAGAAGAAGAGGTGATGCTTAATTTAACGGATGATTTTGAGATTGATGATATTTTTCCAGATGATCGATTCTTGGCAGTATCACATGACTTAACCCCCTAGTTTGCTGATTTTTCCAATTATTTGGCAAGTGATCTCATCCCAAAAGATATGTAGTTTCAATAGAGAAAATAATTTATGCATGAGGTGCGAAAGTTTTCCTGGGATGAGCCTTATTTTGGGTGTGTGTTGATGGTATGATTTGGAGGTATATCTTTGAAGTTGAGATAATAAGCATTCTTGAGGCCTGTCACTCGTCTCTAGTTAAGGGTCGCCATAGTGGTACTCACACGACCCATAAAATCTTGCAGTATGGTTAATATTGGACGACTATTTATAAAAATACACATGATTATTATCAGGCCTGTGACCAATGCCAATGACAAGGAAATATCTCGCGAAAGCATGAGCTCCCCATAACACATATTCTTGAGCTAGAGTTATTTGATATGTGGGGTATTAATTTCATGGGTCCGTTTGTGAGTTCTTATAGTATGAAACATCTATTGGTGGTAGTTGACTATGTGTCTAAGTGGGTGGAAGCGGTTGCTCTTCCTAATAATGAGGGTCGTAGTGTCACAATATTTTTGAAGAAAAATATATTCTCTCGATTTGATACTCCACTTACTATTATTAGTAATGGTGGGTCCCATTTCTACAATCATCTATTTAAGGTCCTATTTCAAGTATGGTGTGAAACATAATGTCGCAACACCTTATCTTCCATAGATAAATGGGCAGATTAAGGTCTTCAATCATGAGATCAAGTCTATTTTGGCAAAGATTATGAATGCCAACCAGACTGATTGGTCAAGGAAGCTAGATAATGTACTTTAGGCCTACCGAACGACTTTTAAATTTCCTATATCAGCGTATGGCAAGGCATGCCACTTGCCGGTCGAACTTGAACATAAGGCACTATAAGCATTGAAGAAGCTAAATTTTGAGTGGAGTGGTGCTTCAAACTTGAGGATGTGTAAGATGGATGAGTTAGATGAATTATTCTTCATGCTTATGAGAGTTGTTCCTTGTATAAGAAAAAGATAAAGTTGTACCATGACTAGAATAATGAGAAAAATGTATTCCAACCTGGTGATATGGTCTTGTTGTATAATTCGAGACATCACTTGTTTCCTAGAAATTTAAAGTCTAGTTGGTTTGGACCATTCACCATGCTTAGAGTATTTTTGCATAGTACAACTAAGCTGAAACGAGATGGAGATGCCCCATTCAAGGTGAGCGGGTATATATGTAAGAGTTGAAGGTTTGTGAGGATGTAAGCCTTGGTGAAGTCTGAGAAGCCAAAGCAATTGAGTCATGCCTTAACTTTAAATTAGGCTCTTCATGAAAGACAAGCCATGGATTGTTGGTGAAATCTGAGTATCCAACATAGCCACGTTGTGCCGCGATGTTTAATCAAGTGTTGCTTGGGAGGCAATCCAAGGTGTTAGTGTTCACGTTGTTTCTATTTTATAGGTTAAAATTATAGAGAAACACCTAGAGAATGATAAAAAATTTCAAAATTTCGAACAAGTCCAAGTAATTGGACCTATGACCCTACTTACGGGGTCGTAGGTCCAACCTACGATATGTAAGTTGAAGTCATTGAAATCAAAAGAATATATGGGTCTCCAAAGTTGTACTTATGGACCCTACTTACGGGGGCCGTAAGTATACCCTATGACCGCATAAGTTGGGGTCATAGAAATCAGAAAGAAAATGAGCAAGACCCACTTTTGATCCTACTTATGGGTATCGTAGGTAGTACTTACAGTCGGCTTGCTCTCAGAATGTTACTTGCGAAGCTACTTACGAGATTATAATTAGGACCTATGGAGCTCATAAGTAGCCTCGTCGGCATCAGACTTGAAGCCCTGTAGCTTAATGGCTTTGTGTAGTACCTACGATGGCAACCTACGACCCCCGTAGATACTAACTATGGTCCACAGGTAGGGGTTGTAGGTAGCTCCTGCCTTGGGTAGTCCATTTTTTTTAAATATTTGTTTTAGTATTGTGTTTCAATCGCTAATAACTATTTTTTAAGTATAATGGCACCCAAGGCTACTCAGAAGAAGGGAGTTCAGTCCAGGTTGCACGATAAGTCTCCTAAGCGGAGTGGTTCCATTGAGGAGTACCTTATGATCTCGGACAGTACACCAATGGCCCCATGCCAGACTCGAGGCTAGTCACAGAGGCAGGCTATAGCTACAACAGTTGTTAGTGCATTGGATTCTCTTCCTGTACCACCACAGGCACCACAGACATCACAAACAGGACCATGAACCTCACCAGCACGCTTTGTCCCGACTAAGCCACATATGAAGTTTGTCACAACTTTGCTGCCACACTCTTTTCATTATGATAAGGGAGAGGATGATACAACTACTGATTCTGATGAAGAGGTTGAGTCAGGTTCAAATTCTAGTGAGGATGAGGATACAACTGGCTTTCAGTCTGAGAAGGGGTCAGAGTCTACATCTAGATTAGTTGAGAGTATCTCAATAGGGCGCAGATGCAACTTAGGTTCCATAGGAGATTTTGCCATCTTTAGCTCAGGATACACAAGGCACTACCCAGGGTACTCAAGCTACAACTTTAGTACCTACTGCTCAGGAATCAGACTCCACACATGTATCCACAGTGCCCATGGCTCAGATTCATCCGAGATGGTATGTGGAGGGAATGCAAAAACTTTATAACAGATATATGTTTATCACTGAGCAAGGTTGACCACAACACATTATTATAAGAGAGGTTAGGATAGAGCTAGTTGGTTTAGTAGGAGCTCAAGACTTGCAGGATTTGTGTGAATGACCCAAGACATGACCCGAACCAGGGCCTAGTTAAGTCGGGCATCTAAAGTCCAACTAGGATAGGAGACTACCCCATTACCAACCGTAACCGTCCTATACCCTATGTCGGATGAA
This sequence comes from Capsicum baccatum var. pendulum, assembly GCA_030864225.1. Lineage (NCBI taxonomy): Eukaryota > Viridiplantae > Streptophyta > Magnoliopsida > Solanales > Solanaceae > Capsicum > Capsicum baccatum. The sequence goes on from CM061552.1 coordinate 269,220,456, forward strand.
TTCCAAACATATAACAAAATAAAGCAAGAATAATTCAAGTACATTAAATAAAGTCTATGATTATAATCCAACAACCTCAATCAAACATCCAACCGGTGCCAACCCCAATGCCAATACCAATACCAAGGCTGACACCAATTCCGATACCATCAATGCCCATAGTTGTCTAAAACAACCTCTAACCAGAATCAATAACATCCAGTCGTTACATGCCCCGACCATAGCTAAAACCAACCAACAAATAACAAAAATAAAAGAAGTCCATAGTATGAAATGAAGCCTTCAGGAGTATGGAAGCTCACCACTTCAGTTTAACTCAAAGATGACCCCAAATCCAAGTCACTACGCAGGAGGAATGGTAGTATGGCCGGTTCCTGCATTGCGTGGGGATACAATGCCCAAAGATGGATAGCGGAGTGAATGCTGGCATGCACTCAGGGATAAAGATAAAATAATGCCATCTTTTAAAATCAATGTAAATAACTATATGCAATCACATAGATACATACATATATATATATATATATATATATATATATATATATATATCATTCCAGGAAAGGGAATCGGGTTTAGCATGCATCTAAAACCTTAACCTGGGTTGAGTACCTTGACCATCCTAAAACCACCCACGAGCTATATAGGTTCAGCTCTCCCGGTTGGAAGGGACCCAGTGCGTGTTAGCCATACGACCGGAGAAAAGAACCTGAGAATACTAGTACATCTCCCAATATATAAATTATGACATCATGCATACGGTTACCCAGACCACCATCACATCGGAAAATGTGAGTTTCTAGTGTCAGTTCCCCCAGGACCCCCACTTTTCACGGCTTTGCTACTCGACCCTCTTTAAGCCTAATTAAACTTTTTACACATAACCAAACCATATACCATGGAGTTTTTAATTAGTCATTAACCGTTGGTGATAAGGTACACGATACTAAACACAAACCATCCAAGAACAACAAGAGAAAACCAAGAACAAGATAGAAAACAAGCACGGGTAGTAAAACAAAGAATCTGAGAATAAGAAGATAAGACACAAACACACAAATGCAATAAGATAAAGGGTAGATAAGATGACATAAAAAGTTACGAAGAAAGAAGAACCAAATCATGTATTAAATGACAGGACCCTTAAACTCGCAACAACAAACACCAATCTTCTTACGGTGACTTCTAAGGGAATCAACTCCACCTTACAACCACCGCTTCTAAGCATAGATCAATAATGGCTTTTACAATCCCTACACTAATGGATTTTACAAGCCCTACACTAAGGGTGTTACACTCTCAAATAGAGAAGAAGTCTTTCACATATTCATCATTCAAAAACTAAAGAGAGAAGACCTAAAAGAGACTATATATAGCCTTATTATATAATGGAAGACAAAATAACTCCAATACCTTTAATGAGGTGGGGAGGCCATGGAGTTTTACTTGGACAAGGCTAAGTGACAAAAATTCCCTTAATGAAGGACCCAAAACCATGAGTCCTCAATCTTTAATGCTCCAAGCAATCTTCCACACGCGGAATTGCTCTTTGGTGTACTCAAATAGGCCCCTCCATGTAAGATCCTGTGTCCTCAATGCGACCAAATCTTGATGCACCACGTACTGACTTCAAATGATGTCATCAAAAGCTAAGGAGACCATTTTACCTGCATCATCCTCCCCTTCTTGAAAAGGATTTGACCTCGAATCCAAAACTTGTAAAATCAAAGAAAGGACAAACGAATACAAACTCCTTATGGCCTGAGGGTTAGGGTTAGCACGACAAATCATCTCAACATGCCAAGGTTGCACATATTTAAAATATAACCAAGGATTCTTTGAACTAAATATTAAATGCTCAATGAAAAACTCACAAAGTATTTGGTAACGGGAATTACTAAGAGATAAGGAAGCTACCAGAGTCTTAATGGCATCACTCAGTCCAAAAGGTAGAATTAGGATCTTATGAGCCGCAAGACACAATTTCCTTTTAATCTCTTCAAGAGACCACACCAAGGGTGGTGATTCAATTGGTTCTAAATTCCACGAGATCTATATAGCACTGTTACTCACATAAGTGGACTTACCAATAAATTTCCTACCTCTACATAAAACAAATCCAAAACTAGTATGGACCTCATCATAGGAAAAGAGGTAGTATAGGAAGGAATCAAGTATAGAGACATACACGGATGAAGACAAACCAATTAAGCACATACACTTTCCTTTTTGCAAACAAATAAACAACTCGGCATCCACAAGTTGATATTCACGTAACTGAAATACAAGTGTGTCAAGCAAGGATGTGCATTTAGAAACATTACCCCCAAGGAGTCAATGACACCCTTGGGTTTTCAAAAAGGACTACACATTTCTTACCCTTAAGAGTACTCTCATATTTCAAAAAGAGATTTCCTTCTTTAGGAGGAATATTGTCACACCATAGTGGATTAGCATATTGGCTATAGACTTCAAGGTAATCTATACTATCATTTTCTTCACTAGGTTTCTTAGGAGTGTGTATATGATCTTCAAATAAGACATTATACCTAAAGAGAGCATGATCTATCTCACGGGCAGATTTGGAACAAGAAAGTTCTTCTTTCCCTAAAAGATCAATATCAAGTTTCAAAGAGCTTTTTGATGACAGGCGTATTTACACGCCTAAAGCACCTTAATTTACCCATATTTTAGCTAAGTTTTAAGGACAAAATATATAATTCCTGCACTTTTAGTCCTTTTTCCTGTAAGTGAGCTAACCAACGTGATTAGCAAGTTTTCAGGTATAAATGATGAAGATTTCAGCATTTTATGGAAATTGGACGCCAAAGGAAATTTCACATAAGAAGGAAGGCAGCTTCGGGAAGCTTGTGGACTGAAAGTGATGCATGGAAAACTTGTCCTGGGAAAAAATAGTATTTCCAAAGACTTGGGGACCAGCAGTAACTTAGTAGGATTAGGAAAAGGATGCAGTAACCTAGTAGGATTAAGATAAGTATGCAGTAGCTTAGTAGGAATAGGATATGCGTGTTATAAAAACCCTATTTTGCTGAACTTTTCAGCAACCAATTTCCGCCACCCTCATCCTTATGCCTCCCTATTCGATCCTTTCCCCTTTTCTTCACAAATTCGTTGTTGACATTATTTTTCATCTATTCGACTTTTAATTTTTACGACAAGAGAAACGCTATTTGCAAGGAATTCACGCCACAAGTGCAACCAAAAGATACTTCACGTGTGATTCTTATTTTGGTATGATGATAATTGCTATTATGTTTTCCGTTGCACTCATGAGTAGCTAAACTTCTCTGTTAGGGTTATGGAAGCCTTATGAGATGCTATCTATTGCTATGAGTTTGTGAATTCTTGAAACGTATGCTGCTTATATCATTCTTCTCTTCATCTTAATATAATTCTTGTGATTGCAAACATATAGAATACGCCAGTATAGCATTAACTTGTTCGAAAGAAAAGTTACATGTCTGGGAAAGAGAGAATGACAAGGAAATAGGGCACCAACCCCTGTTTAAAAGTTAGTGCCGTAACTGGATTAACCTCTTGGAGAATTCGTACCATTAGATACGCTTTAAGCTCGAAAGAGTTAAAGTGAGATAATTTGTAATGGTCGAAAGACGCTAGGATTTACCATAGAATACGAATCTCTATAAGCGCATGCATGTCAGAATTCCGCATAACTCATAGCCAATAGATATGTAAAACTCATAAGGTGGACATAACCCTAACTTACAATTCTCATTGATCAAAACCTACCAAACATTCCGTTTTTACTTTGTTACTTTGATACTCTTAATTCACGCTACAATTAAATCCCCCCTTTTTGTAGAATTTTCGATCAACAGTCTACTAATTGTTGCTTACTTAGTGACCAAGTATTCCCTGTGGGATTCGACACCCAACCCAGTTGGGTTCTATATTTGACGACGACCGCTTACACTCTTACAAGAGATGTAGTTTGAGCGTTATCAAATTTTGGCGCCGTTGCCGGGGAATACGGTTGTCAACTAAGTTTGTGATAGTTACTAGACCCTTTGGTCAAAGATTGTCGTACTTTACTTTTAGTTGTTGTTTTTTTTTTCTGTAGGTTTTTGTTCAGTGCATGCCAAATACTCGAAGTTCGGGACAACCATTATTACCCATAAACCCTGAACCACAACTTATTGGAAGGATGGATGCACAACGTGACATTGAGAGAAGGGATGTTCAACAGGAGCAGGCTAGACTAGCTGCGTTGGCCACTGCCCAAGTACATCAACAGAATATTGATAACCCAGGGCGAGCAGCAGATCCTGATGATGAGGACTTGGGTGAGGATGAGTTACTAAACCCTAGGCGTGATGCTGAGGTGGCGACATCGGCAAATAGAAGAGATCGTCAAGCAAGATTTCAGCCTGAACGCCGAGCTATGCAGATTCCCTTTGATGATGATGATGACGATCTGAATGGAGCTGGTGCCACAGGAGCTATTATTCCTCCGCCATTGGCACCCGGAGACAAGTTCAACATCACTAGCACCATGATTCAGTTATTGCAACTCAAGGGATTATTTGGTGGACTTATAGGTGATGATCCGAATATGCATCTAGTCAACTTTATCTCTATATGCAAGTCATTCGACAATCCAGGCGTTGGACAGAATGCAATTCGGTTGCGCTTATTTCCATTGTCTCTATCTGGGGAGGCAACTCTATGGTTGAACAGGCTAACTCCTGATTCTATTACAAATTGGAGGCAATTGAAAGATGCTTTCCTAGAAAGATTCTTTCCGCCATCCAAAAGAGCACAATTGAGAGATGAAATTAGCAACTTTCGTCAGCTTCCAACTGAAGCCCTCCCCGAAACATGGGAGAAATTCAAGAAGAAGCTTATGAGGTGCCCAAATCATCACATGACCAATGTCCACTTGATGGAGATACTATACAGATCCTTGAATTCAGTAACTAAACCAGTGGTGGATAATGCGGCTGGAGGATCATTTATGGACCTCACCTTTGTTCAAGCAAGTGATATGCTAGATCGGATGACAAACCAAAGTAGAGATTGGCATACCAGGTATTCTGAGGTAACAAGCCCCACTATATCTATTAGCATGACTGCAGAACAAAGGCGAAGAGAGGAGGAACGCAACCAAGATATGGCGCACATGAAAACACAGATGGATCTTCTTACAAAGCATCTATTATCAGGGAAGACTGAAAAAGTCAAAGTTGTTGTGTCACAGGCAAGAGGTGAATCCGATTCTAAAGAAGAAGCCAACTACTTGAACAATCAGGGGGTTTTCGAGGCACTGCCCAAGGAAACCAAGGTCGGAACTATTATGATAATTCTGGAAACAAGGACCGTGATCAAGGTAGTGGGAAGAATAAGACTGACATGAGTGGTTTGTATGTTCCTCCTGGAAGTCATGACACCGCTGCATCTGGGGCTGGTAAGATGTCAATGGAAGATATGATAGCGAAGTTGTTGAAAGGAGTGGAGGCAACCAGCACGGGAGTAACTGAGGTAATAAATGATTTGTCCTAAATGAAGCAATTGGTTGACTCGCATTCCACATTAATAAAACAGCTGGAGCAACAATTGAGTCAAATTTCAGCCACATTAAATCAAATAAAAGCTGGCACCTTACCTAGCGACACAGTGCAAAACCTAAGGAATGATGGAACATGCATGGCTATTACTACCAGGAGTGGTAAAGTGCTGGAAAACCCAGCCAAAGATAGGTAAGTGGCCGACGATATATTAAATGATGCCGAACCAGAGGACTCTGAAAAAGCTGAAGAAGGCGTCAATGACGTCACCCCTCAACGTCCACAGCCCAAAAAGATCGCCAATCTGAAGCAAGAGGAAAAAAAAGTCGTGGAGAAAACTATTCCCCTTCCACCACCACCTTTTCCTCAAAGATTAAAAAAGAGAGTTAATGATAACAAGTTTAATAAATTTATGTCAATGTTAAAACAGCTGACCATTAATGTTCCATTGGTAGAGGCGCTAGAACAGATGCCTGGGTACGTGAAATTTATAAAGGATCTTTTAACAAAGAAGTGGGCAGCGAGTGGTGAGTTGATAGATACTGTTCATCATTGCAGTGCAATCGCTACCAGATCACTAGTTCAGAAGAAGGCCAATCCCGGTGCCTTCACTATTCCTTGTACTGTTGGACCTTTGAATTTTGCCAAGGCATTATGCGATTTGGGAGCAAGTATTAATTTGATGCCACTATCCGTCTACAGAAAGTTGGGGTTAGGCGACCCTACACCAACCAATATGTGGCTCGTGATGGAAGATAGGTCGGTAAAATGACCTGTTGGTATATTAAATGATGTGTTGGTGAAGGTTTCTTCATTCATCTTTCTGGAAAACTTTGTTTTCTTGGATTGTGAGGTGGACTCAGAAGTTCCTATAATCTTGGGGCGCCCTTTCCTTACAATAGGAAGTGTGCTTATTAATTTAAGAGCTAATGAGCTTCTATTCCGGATGAATGACGAAGTAGTCTGCTTTGATGTGTGTAAATCAATGAAGCAACCCAAATATCTGAACGTGTTCTTGGTAGCTAATGTTTATTTTGATGATGCGAAAGATTTACCTATAGAGGAGCAGCTTATTGATGACCCATTGGTGGTTGTGCTTATGAATGTTGAGCGTAAGGATGCTAAAAATTATGAAGAAACTATTTGTGCTCTAACAAGATTAGGGTCATATCCTCATGCTCCCAAGAAGCTGGACCTTGATCTCAAAATCCGACCTACACCACCAGCTAAACCATCTATTGAAGAGCCACCCACGTTAGAATTGAAGGAGCTGCCTAGTCATTTAAAGTATTCATTCTTAGGAAGCGGTAATACGCTCCCGATTATTATGGCGGCAGATTTGGGTGAGCAGCAAGTTGCAACTCTCATCGCGGTTCTACGGAAGTACATGAGAGCCATCGGTTGGACCATCGCTGATATCATTGGTATTTCGTCTGGGATTTGTACATACAAGATTCAGCTTGAAAAAAATTGCATACCCACTATTAAGCATCAAAGGCATGTAAATCCACCTATGCAAGAGGTGGTGAAGAAAGAAATTATTAAGTGGTTAGATGCAGGGGTTGTGTATCCAATATCCTACAGTAAATGGGTAAGCCCAGTACAATGTGTACCCAAGAAAGGTGGCATGACGGTAGTTGTGAATGAAAGGAATGAGTTAATTCCACTCAGACCTATCACAGGGTGGAGAGTATGCATGGACTACCGGAAGCTGAATTCGTGGACACTTAAAGATCACTTTCCAATGCCATTTATAGACCAAATGCTCGATCGATTAGCAGGGAAAGGATGGTTTTGTTTCCTAAATGGGTATTCCGACTATAATCAGATTTGTATTGCTCCCGAAGATCAAGAGAAAACAATGTTTACATGCTCATATGGTACGTTTACCTTCAAACATATGCCATTTAGGCTATGTAATGCACCCACCACTTTTCAGCATTGTATGATGCCCATTTTTTCTGATATGGTGGAAGACACTCTGGAGGTGTTCATGGACGATTTTTCAGTTGTGGGAGTCGTTTGAATCGTGCTTGGCAAATCTAAGTATGGCGTTGCAGAGATGTGTTGAATTCAACCTGGTGCTGAACTGGGAGAAGTACCACTTCATGGTGAAAGAAGGTATTGTTCTTGGGCATAAAATCTCTAAAAGAGGAATTGAGGTGGATCGAGCTAAAATCGAAGTCATCGAGAAACTACCACCCCCAATTTCTGTCAAAGGAGTTCGTAGTTTCCTCGGGCATGCAGGTTTTTATCGAAGATTCATTAAAGACTTTACCAAGATTGCTAGTCTGTTATGCAAGCTTTTGGAGAAGGATGCAAAGTTCGACTTCGGTGAAGACTACTTGAAGGCATTTGAATGCCTCAAAGGAAAGCTAATAGAAGCTCCTATCATTGTAGCGCCCGATTGGTCTCTACCGTTTGAAGTCATGTGTGATGCTAGAGGGGTAGCTTTGGGCACTGTACTTGTCCAGAGAAGAGAAAAGTCATTCCATCCAATATACTATGCGAGCAAGGTCTTGAACGGAGCCCAGAAGAACTATACTGTCACGGAACAAGAGCTTCTAGCAGTTGTGTATGCTTTTGAAAAGTTCCGTGCTTATTTGTTGGGAACCAAAGTAGTAGTTCATACAGACCATGCAGCTCTGAGATATTTGATGGCAAATAAAGACGCGAAACCAAGGCTAATTCGATGGGTATTGTTACTGCAAGAATTTGATTTCGAGGTAAAAGATAAAAGAAGGTGTGAAAACCAAGTGGCTGATAATCTATCTAGACTTGAGAACGAGCATATAGCGCAGACTGATTTTGAGATTGATGATGCATTCCCTGATGAAGAGATCTTAGCCACGATGATGGAAGAGTTACCATGGTATGCAGATTTTGTAAACTTTGTGGTAAGTAATGCGATGCCTGCGAATCTATCATTTCATCAAAAGAGGAAGTTCATGCATGATGTGAGACATTACTACTGGGATGAGCCATATTTGTTTAGAAGATGCACAGATGGTGTGATCAGACGATGCATATCTCATGTGGAGGTGCCAAGTATCTTGGAAGCGAGTCATGCTTCCCAAGTTGGGGGACACCATGCAGGTGGTCGGACAGCAAGGAAGGTATTGCAAAGCGGCTATTATTGGCCTTCGATATTTAGAGATGCCTACAAATTTGTGAGAAGATGTGACCAATGTCAGAGACAAGGCACGATTTTGAAGCACCATGAGATGCCCATATCAAAAATTCTTGAAGTAAAGCTGTTTGATGTGTGGGTTATTGATTTCATGGGCCCATTCGTAAATTCGTTTGGGATGAAATACATCCTAGTTGTTGTCGACTATGTATCCAAATGGATTGAAGCAGTAGCGCTGGCCGATAATGAAGGAAGGCGTGTTGTAGCATTCTTGAAGAGAAATATCTTCTCTCGTTTTGGGGTACCATGTACCATCATAAGCGATGGAGGATCACACTTTTACAACAAGCTGTTCAAAGCCGTGTTGGTGATATATGAGGTAAAGCAACACAAGGTAGCCATGCCTTATCACCCACAAACTAGTGGACAGGTAGAGGTTTCTAATCAAGAGATCAAGCTGATCCTTGCGAAGACTGTAAACGCTAATAGGAAAGATTGGTCTCGGAAGCTGGACGATGCACTATGGGCTTGTAGGACTGCATTCAAAATGCCAATTGGCATGTCCCCATACCAACTAGTTTATGGGAAGGCCTGTCACTTGCCCATTGAGCTCGAGCACAAAGCATTGTGGGCGTTGAAGCGACTGAATTTGAAGTGGGATGATGCTATGGATCTGAGATTGGAGTAGCTGAACGAGATGGATGAATTCCATCTACATGTGTATGAAAGATCAGACCTCTACAAGGAACGGATGAAAAAGCATCATGATCAGCGGATTATTCAATGAAACTTTCAAAAAGGTGATATGGTACTTCTTTTTAATTCCAGACTGAAGCTATTCCCCGGTAAGTTAAGGTCCAAATGGTCTGGCTCGTACAAAGTTAACCAAGTCTACTCGTCGGGAGTAGTTGAATTAGAAGACAATAATGGTGTTGTATTTAAGGTGAATGGCCAACGAGTGAAACCATACATCAGTCCTCTTGCCTCAACAAAATGCATGGCCACCATTTATCTCGACGAAGTCTAAGTACTCGAGGTAACTATGTCATGCCACGACAATAAATTAAGCGCTTGATGGGAGGCAAACCATCGTTTTTAATTGTTTTTGTTGTTTTTGTTTTCCTAGGATTTTGTCGAGCCACAACCAAAACTAAGGCGCTTGATGGGAGGCAACCCATCGTTCTAATCATTTTTTGTTGTTTTTGAGTAAGTGTAGGTACAAGAGGTGTAAAGGAGGAGATTGGTTTCAAACTTTGATTTGGAAGTATTATTTGTTTAAGGTGGTAAGTTAGGAATAAAGAAGCAAAAGGCTATGGGTTAGGAATTGCCTATGAAAATATAGGCAACGAACAAGGCAAGGCCTATGTAAATCTAGGCCACGAACAAGGCAAGGCCTATGCTATGGCCTAAGCTCTCGGATTCTACAATGCTATAGCATAGGCGCCGCCTATGCCTAACAATGCCATAGCATAGGCGCCGCCTATGCAAAAGCCTTTTGTCTCTGAATCTAGAATGCCATGGCATAGGCGCCGCCTATGGCCAACAATGTCATAGCATAGGCGCCGCCTATGCTCAACTAGGCTTTGCAAAAGGCGCCGCCTATGCCAAGCATAGGCAAAGCATTAGGCGCCGCCTATGCTCACTTTTGGTCTCCTAACCCGATTCCAAATGGGTCAAAACCCTACCCAAGCTTGTCCTATAAATAGAACCTTAGTCTTAAAACAAAATTGCTTTGCAACTTCAACCTAGGCGCCGTCTACCTCTCTAAATTCTCTCAAAAATTTTCCTTTTGCTCATTTACTTTGCAAGAACATCTTCCAAGGCCATCAACCAAGTAAGTACTTCGGCTCTCTTCTCTTATATTCCGTAAGTATTACAATACTACGCCTATACTAAGTTGTTAAATCTTGAAGTAGTATTGGTGATTTGAATATGGTTGATTTGTTGTGATACATCTAAGAAAGTTAAAGAATATGTATTGGTGTTCTTGACTTGGTTCCAACTTATAGTTAATTTCGATACACTGTCATACTTCTTGCGAAATCGACATGGTTCAGACAATTGCATAATCTTGTAACTTGAAAGCTTTCTTGAATGACTTGTTCATTGAGATGAAAATCATGGTTAACTACAAAAATGAGATGTTGTAATTATTTCAAACCATAAATTAATACAGTATCTATGTAGTAGTTTTATGCAAAGTGATGCATTAGTCCAAAACATGAAAGCATTGTCAAGATTACATGAACTTGAATCGGAAAAGGATAGTTAAGATGACAAGAAAAGTATGACTGCACTGATTATATTGGTTGGAACATAAAACGCCTAAACATATATCGATGAAGTCTGAGTAATCGACAACGTTCACTTAATTAGTTTGTGCCAACAAATTAAGTGTGGGGTGGGGCCACTACTGTTTGTTTGTCGATTGTATTTACCAAGATGAAGCTAACATGACTGTCATTTTAATCTCAGGTACAATGGCACCAAAAGCACGACAAGGAAAGGATAAAGCGACCACCTCACAAAAAGGCCACAAAAGGGGACGTAAAGAGCAAGGTGAATCCTCCTCGCTGCAAATACCTCGCCGCATGTTCGGAATCAAATGGGTCCTAGAGGAGGAAGGAAAGGAGTGGTATAGGAACAATAAAGAGAAAAAATATGTTCATGTGGAGTTGATACACAAGGAAAGCCTAGCAAAGAAAGAACCTCGCATGTTGGCCAAGATCATGGCGTTACATCTTGATTTCATCTTTCGAGATATGGGAGAATGCAGTCTCGATCTAACACGAGAATTCTATGCCAACTGGTCACCAAAAACTACAGGGAGTGAAGTAAAGATTCGGGGCCAAGTTCTACAACTAAATATGGAGTTCTTCAACTCTTTTCTGGGTTTGCCATCTGTTGATCCATCACCACTCAAAGAGCTATATAACAGACCTCCGTACAGGGCAATCAGACACACACTGTGTGGAACAATATCAATGGCATGATGGAGCAGACACAATGTGTGGAACACACTGTTGCTCGCGACGAAAGCTTCTTCCGCCATTTATATGGCATGACGAGGTTCACCATGATGAGCGAGGGTCGTGTTCCAACTGCTGATGAGCTCCAACAGTTAGATTATAACTACCCAATGAATGAGCATGCGAGGGATATATGTGGAGTAAGTGTGTACTTTGAGGAACCTCTCGATGACGATGTGCCAACCAATGATGATCGCCGAATGCCAGACTCTGATGTGGAGGAGAATTCGGATAACGATGACTCCGATAATGATTTCGATGAAGGGGGTGTGACCCCAGACAGAGAGGAGGAGTCCGACTAACCAGGTTCTTCTTATTTATCTTCCACTGAGGGCAGTGTGTCCCGTCTAAGTGTGGGGTGTTGGTGTTTGTATGCTATACTTCTTTATCTGCATTTGCTTATTTATGTTTGTTTGTTTTATTTGTTAGTAGTTAAATTTTAGAATTTTTTTTACTTTGCATGAAATTGTTCTGATAGGCAGCAGGGCATTATGACAAGAGTCTGTGATAAAATCATTACTGTTGAGACGTTTAGGCTCTAAATGTGACTCACTGTGTGATAGTTGTGTGGTTTAATTCCTTCATCTATTGGGTCAAGAGTCTACACTGCTCCCAATAAAGTCGACCATGTGCCTTGTGTGTGTGAGGATATAGTATATTCTGTGGCTGATGCTAGAACTTGCCCGGTGTGTGTGTAAAGCGAAATAAAGAGTGTGAGTTTAGGATGATTTAGGCATTTCTTTGGCAACCTGTGATTTTTTACCTTTGTTTTACCTACCCGTGGACATTATCCTAGTCAACCCCTTTGAGCCTTTAGCCATTTTCTTTGACAGCCTCATATGTAGCCTAATCCATTTTTTTTCAAGACCATAATTTGATCCAAATTCCTAAGCGCTTTAAATTGTAAAGTCATATGACAAAATAAGAGGAAATTGGGTGAGAGTGATGCCTTCGAATGTATTGGTGCTTGAATTAGTTATGAAAAAGAGTGGCTATCATAGAGGTGTGTTATAAAAGAAGAAGAAAAGAAAAATGAAAAGAAAACTAAAAAGTTAGTTCTGTTTAAAATCAAATAACAAAAGATGTGAGAAGGTGTGGTAGATTAAAAGAAAGTAGAAAGGTTGTTTGAAAGAAAGTGTAAGTGACATAATGTGATGTATTAAAGAGATTAGGGAACTTAGTCACTATTTCTGGCCAAAATAGTCCTACCCGTCCCTTAGCCTACATTACAACCTGTAAAGACCTATTTAATCCTAAATATTTAGTGGAGCATTACACTAAGGGCAAGATTATGTTCATCAGTTGCAACATGTGAATTCTTTGTGAGAGTGAGAGCAAGGATAATCCTATACCCACCTATACCCATATTTCAAAAAAAATACAATACTTGTGAGTGATTATGGGTAAGATATTGCGTGACACATACAGGGTTGATGAGTTTTGGGTAGTTGTGTATGATTCTTTGTGCCTTAACTTTTGGATACGAATTAACCATCATCACGAGTCTAGGTTGGAGGTTGAATTATTTCTAGCAGTGATCAGAAAACTACTCTTTGTTAATAATTGGTGTGCCTGTCTTGATGAATTGTTTGTGCTGTTACTGTGAAATACTAAGTAGATGTTTACATGGACATGATATTTTGTTCGAGGACGAACAAAGATTTAAGTGTGGGGTGTTGATGACAGGCGTATTTACACGCCTAAAGCACCTTAATTTACCCATATTTTAGCTAAGTTTTAAGGACAAAATATATAATTCCTGCACTTTTAGTCCTTTTTCCTGTAAGTGAGCTAACCAACGTGATTAGCAAGTTTTCAGGTATAAATGATGAAGATTTCAGCATTTTATGGAAATTGGACGCCAAAGGAAATTTCACATAAGAAGGAAGGCAGCTTCGGGAAGCTTGTGGACTGAAAGTGATGCATGGAAAACTTGTCCTGGGCAAAAACAGTATTTCCAAAGACTTGGGGACCAGCAGTAACTTAGTAGGATTAGGAAAAGGATGCAGTAACCTAGTAGTATTAAGATAAGTATGCAGTAGCTTAGTAGGAATAGGATATGGGTGTTATAAAAACCCTATTTTGCTGAACTTTTCAGCAACCAATTTCCGCCACCCTCATCCTTATTCCTCCCTATTCGATCCTTTCCCCTTTTCTTCACAAATTCGTTGTTGACATTATTTTTCATCTATTCGACTTTTAATTTTTACGAGAAGAGAAACACTATTTGCAAGGAATTCACGCCACAAGTGCAACCAAAAGATACTTCACGTGAGATTCTTATTTTGGTATGATGATAATTGCTATTGTGTTTTCCGTTGCACTCATGAGTAGCTAAACTTCTCTGTTAGGGTTATGGAAGTCTTATGAGATGCTATCTATTGCTATGAGTTTGTGAATTCTTGAAACGTATGTTGCTTATATCATTCTTCTCTTCATCTTAATTTAATTCTTGTGGTTGCAAACATATAGAATACGCCAGTATAGCATTAACTTGTTCGAAAGAAAAGTTACATGTCTGGAAAAGAGAGAATGACAAGGAAATAGGGCACCAACCCCTGTTTAAAAGTTAGTGCCGTAACTGGATTAACCTCTTGGAGAATTCGTACCATTAGATACGCTTTAAGCTCGAAAGAGTTAAAGTGAGATAATCTGTGATGGTCGAAAGACGCTAGGATTTACCATAGAATACGAATCTCTATAAGCGCATGCATGTCAGAATTCCGCATAACTCATAGCCAATAGATATGTAAAACTCATAAAGTGGACATAACCCTAACTTACAATTCTCATTGATCAAAACCTACTAAATATTCCGTTTTTACTTTGTTACTTTGATACTCTTAATTCACGCTACAATTAAATCCCCTCTTTTTGTAGAATTTTCGATCAACAGTCTACTAATCGTTGCTTACTTAGTGACCAAGTATTCCCTGTGGGATTCGACACCCAACCCAGTTGGGTTCTATATTTGACGACGACCGCTTACACTCTTACAAGAGCTGTAGTTTGAGCGTTATCAGTTTTAAGTACAAGATTATCCCAAGAATAGCTCTCGGGTTCACTCTCATTTTGTTGACCAACATTTTCAAGTCCTTCACTCACTTGAGTTCTATTAATCACATCACACACATACTCAAGTGGTGGAGAATTTTCACAAATAAGTTGATCAACACCAATTACACAAGACGATGTACTTCCATTCAACATATAGTCTTCAACACTAGATGGACATAAATTAATCTTACAAGAAGAGTCAATTTGGTCATCAATAGGATCGCCTAGTGTATCCACACTCATAACATGTACATCATTAACAAGAGGCAAAGAATCATTAGACTCACAAGTAAGTAAGCTACTACTCACACTCAATGGGCTACTTGCCACACAATTATCATTCATATGCACAAAAGTGTAAGAGTTAGCTATTTTTCCTTGAAGTTCTTAAGTAGACTTTGGTTTTCCGTGTTTTGAAGGTCCTCCACAAGCTTGGGAAGCAACTTCACTTCGGCATTGCTCTCCTTCACTTTCTGTGTCGGTACCTATACAAATGTTCTTAAAAATAGAAGGACAAACTATATTAGCTCGGTTTGGTGGCAATCCCCTTACTTTGCTCCACACAACCTCTCATTTTTCTACTTTCACCTTACCACCTTGCACACCCTTACTCCTATTAATATTTTGTCTCTCATCATCACTTGGATTGGAGTAAGTGAGCACTTCTCTTTGCGGACCGGGCAGAATGTACGTCATGAGGCAATTTCCCTATCGGTCTCTTACAATATTAGGTCAATTTTGAACATTTAGGACTGTATGTTATGCAAACCAATCAGCACCCAAGCTCACATGACCGTAGGTTATGGGAAAAAAATCACACCACACCTCCTCATGGTAATCAAATTGGGAGAAGACAACTTTTACCCTCTCGGTAACCTTAAACCCGTTCAAGAAGTATGGAATAAGTAAAGGCTCTTAAAACAACCCCAAGTAGTCAACCATGGATAGAAGGATGTAGTTTCTATAGTACCTATAATTTAACAAAATGAGGCAGCCCGATATCCTACAAATGGTTACCTTTTTGGAGTTTACACTCCTTCTCGGATCAACATTGTAAGGCACATGATTACCCGTTGGTTTTAGAGATGCATATCATCTTTTTCTCATGGGACAACCTCTACTATAGCTAGGATAACCATTCACACCATGTCGATCTTGATAAGAAGTACTACAAGGTGAAGAAAATGAATTTTTACACTCCTCACATGTACTCTCATCATAGCTCTCATAAGCTTTGCGAATGAAAGTGTTATACCTAACACCAAATCTAGGTTCGGAGTGGGAAGTGTAAGACTCCTCACATGCCCCAACTTCATCACAAGAACCATCACGAGGTCCTACATCATCTCCATATTCCCCACAAGCTATTGGCACTTTATTCTCCTCATTTTATCTCCTAAAACCGTGACCCTCAAAACTGCCCAAGTTTTGATCATGGATATTTTCATAGCCCCCACAATCTCCCTCAACTTCATAGCCATAAAATCCCTCACTTCAATCATAGTCTCCCATGTTGTAGTCACAATAATCCCCGGTTATCAAAGACATGTTCCCCTTATATCACCTTTTAAACCTATAAAAAGAACAAATAAGATTAGTAGTTAAAGCTCCCCTCCAACACTCGTATACACTCACCTTTGTGATTCTCTCAATCAGAGCGGCGAATATTGAAAGTTGCTTATACTCCGGTAGTCAATAAGGTGTCAATCACTACTTAGCGGCTAGAATAGATTCTTGTTTGATCAACTCAAGACACAAAATAGAAAATTCTACTTACGAACTTGAAACAAAGAAGTTCAAAGAATCAAAAAGAGAAAAGCACACAAAGACCGAAACACAAAAAAAAAGCGGACTCAAACAACTATTCACAATGTAGTAGTAGGTGATTACTACTTACTAATTAGTACTAGACTCAAGAAATGAAACTAAGGAAACAAAGAAAAGAAACTTATATATCTGAATTTTGAGCCTAAGGTTGTTTTTGGAGGGTGATGATGTGGTACTTTGATGATGTGGCAGTTTGGTGATGTGGTAATTTGGTGACGTGGCAGTTTGCAATTTGGATTGGACAAATTTCAATTTGGAATAGTAAAAATCAGCTTTGAGAGGGAAACAACAATACTTGGAGCCTTTTTTTTAATTTCAAAAAGGTTTGACTTCCTTGCACCTTTTTGGCAAGACACCTTTTTGAAAGGTTGTTGGCTCTTTCCTCTTTTTTAGTCTTGGAATAAGCTCTTACTCTCTTTTGGTAAACAAGACTTTTGAAAGCCCTTTTGTCTCCTTTCCTTTTTGGATGTCTTGGGATTGTGTATTTCAAAACAAACACAAAACCACACTCCTTTATTCACCCTTTTAGATCAAACCACTCCCTTTTGAATGTTCTTTCTCAACAATACATGAAGAACAACAAGAACATTCAAGAATGGAAACCAACCCAAGTGAACTCCAAATTGAATGATTTTTGTTTATTTTTGCTCACGTTGAAATCCACAACAATAACAACACATTTAAAACCCACATCCTCAACAACAAACATCAACAACACACTTTCAAGCCATCAATCCTCAAAAAACAGCAACCATCAAAGTTCAAGAACAACTCAGAAATGACTTAAAATTCGGATTTTGACTCTTTTAGTGTTAGTGAAGAAGGGGCTAACACTAGAAACAACCAAAACATATAAAAATCTCCTAAATCTAAGATACAAATTTTGGCCTAGACACCAAAAATGGGACAAAATGTTTATTTTTGGATTTTCAATTTTTCAACACCTTTTTTTTTTTTTGTAATTTTGAGTTAACAAGCCCAAGATTGATTTTGTAGGAATGAAATCAATCGTTGCTCTGATACCAAATGATAAGGGACACGGTACTAAATACAAACCAGCCAAGAACAATATGAGAAAACCAAAAACAAGTTACAAAACAAGTACGTCCAGCAACACAGAATCCGAGAATAAGAAGATAAGACACAAACACACAAATGCAATAAGATAAAGATATAGATAACATAACATAACAAGTTACGAAGAAAGAAGAACCAAACCATGTATTAAATGATAAGACCATTAAACTTGCAACAACAAACACCAATCTTCTTACGGTGACCGCTAAGGGAATCAACTCCACCTTACAACCACCGTTTTTAAGCAAAGATCAATAATTACTTTTTCAAGCCCTACACTAATGGCTTTTCCAAGCCCTATACTGAGGGTGTTACACTCTCAAAGAGAGAAGAAGCTTTCACATATTCATCATTCAAAAACTAAAGAGAAAAGACCTAAAAGAGACTATATATAGACTTATTATATAATGGAAGACAAAATAACTCCAATGCCCTTAATGAGGTGGGGTGTCCATGGAGTGTTACTTGGACAAGGCTAAGTGACCAAGATTCCCTTAATGAAGGGGACAAAACCATGAGTCCTCAATCTTCAATGCTCCAAGCAATCTTCCACACGCAGAATGGCTCTTTGGTGTACTCAAATCGGCCCCTCTATGTAGGATCCTGTGTCGTCAATGCGACCAAAGCTTGATGCCCCACGTACTAACTTTGAATTATGTCATTGAAAACTAAGGTGACCATTTGACTCGTATCAGTTGGTATCGTCATACCAAAATTGGAGCTTGTAAGTCTATCCTTTTATGCCATACCAAAACCATTAAACAAAGTTAACTCCAAAGTTTTCAATTAAAACAAAACCACGACCATCAAGGACTTTCAAAACCATTTAAAACCAACCAAACCAATTTAAGTTTCATTACCATTTATGCAATGCAAGGATATCAAGAGTAGTCAAACAATGTGACAAAACCATTCTCATTGGCATTTTAACAAACAGGTTTAAAGCACATAAGTTTCAAAACCATAACCAAGTAATTTTGGGGAATCCAAAGTACCTCTAAATCCATTTACCATAACCATGCATTCCTCAATGTCAAAATCATATTAAAAGCATCAAAAAAACATTGTTCCGCCATGAACATCCAAAACCCCAACCATTATTTCAAACCATAACAACATCATGAAAATCATACATTAAAACATATTCTCTTTATAAAATAACAATGATGGAGGAGTAACATGCCTTAGGCACCAAGGAAGATGAAGATAAACCACCCTTGAAAGCCTTAATTGAGTATCTTGAAGAAACCCCAGCATTTTTCTTGAGAGTGAGTTGAGAGAGATTTTAAGAGTATTTTAATCTTGGTAAGTATGGAATGAATGCCCAGTAAGTGTTATAAGACATGGAGTCTTAAGGGCTTAGGGAGGGAAATGTCCAAAATACCCTTAGCTTAAAAGCTGTGGAAAACTTGCATGTGGGTACAAGTTGACCCTCCAACTTATCACCACATCATACGACTGGTATCATCAACTTGTCACCAGAATAGAAAGTTGGACACCATATTCTGTGCAACATACGACTCCCTTGCCCAACTCATCACTAGACCATATGACTAGTATTGTCCAATCGTACCCAAGACAAAAACCAAAGAGATTGGATACTAGACAACATATGAATCGAGCTTACCAATCGTACCCTATCTTCATGGCTCTAGTGAGCCACTCGTACTCAATTCCAAGTCAAGTTACTAAGTTACTGATTTCATTAAGGTACTGACCAAACAAATTATCGCCACCCATAATGCTTTGTACCCACCAAATCGTAGCCACAATAGAAACCCAACCACCCTTTTTTGGTCTCCTAAGAACTAGGGTCCCCTGACCCGTACCCATACCATATGACTCGTATGATGACTCATTACGAGGACAGTAAGTCTAAACCATAGGAAATTTCCAAGGGCAAAAACTCAGGGTGCTTCAATTCTCCCTGCTTGGATCATTCATCCTCGAATGATGAAACAAAGCAGTGACTAGCATGATTAAAACCCCAAGAATTTCTGCTATTACCTTTAAGACAGTAAACAAACATACCAAGGAAATCAATCTTTTTTTTAACAAAGTCAGAAAATAAAGATGCTAAGAGCAACACATACCTTACGCACAAATTTCTAGAGCAGGAAAAAAAATGGATAATTGGACTTCATGTCCTCTTACGCTTCCCAAGTAGCTTTTTTTACCTTGGGTTCCTCCATAGAACCTTTACTGAAGCTACTTCCGTGGTCTGTCAAACGACGAGCCTGCCAATCCAAAATCTCCATAGGGACCTTTTCGTAAAATAGGGAATCTGAATACCAATATCCTTGATAGATACAATCTGCGATAGATCACTTACACACTTCCTCAACATAGAAACATGGAATACCAGGTGAATGAAGCATAAACTAGAAGGCAAGTCTAACTCATACGCAAGATTATCAACTCTTCTCAAAACCAAGTACAGACCAACATACTGGGGACTAAGCTTCTCTTTCTTCCCAAACCTCATTAATCCCTTCATGGGAGACACTTTTAAGAGAACCCTATCCCCAACCTCAAACTCTAATTTCCTACGCCTCACATTTGGATAGGACTTTTGATGATGTTGGGAGGCTTTAAGCTTATCCCGAATCACCTTCACCTTCTCCATTATTTGGCGGACTAAATCCAGGCCAAACATCTCCGCCTTACCAACCTCGAATCGCCCAATAGGAAATCTACACCTCCTACCATACAATGCCTCATACAGAGCTATCCTAATGCCAGAATGGTAGCTATTGTTGTATGCAAACTCTATAAGAGGCAATTGCTCAACCCAACTACCACCATATTCAATCACGCTAGCTCTAAGCGTGTCCTCCAATGTCTGAATTATCCTTTCCTTTTTCCCATCCAACTACAGGTGGAAAGCAGTACTAAGACTCACCCTAGTCTCCAAATCTTTTTGAAATAAGCACCAAAAATGCGATAAAAACTGTGTACCATGATAAAAGATGATAGAAATAGGTACCTCATAAAACTTCACAATCTCTTAGAGATACAACCTTTCATAATCCTCAACTGAGAAGTTAGTCATTACTGGCAAAAAGTGAGCAGACTTTGTAATCCTATCCAAAGTGATGCAAATGAATCAAACTGATTCCGAGACCGAGGAAGACCTATAATGAAATTCATGTTGATCACTTCCCACTTCCACATAGGTAACTTAATTTCTTGATACAATCCTCTGGGCCTAATGTGCTTAACCTTCACTTGTTGGCACACCATTCACTTAGCCATAAAGTTAGCCACATCTCGCTTCATATTGTTCCATTAACACATCTCCTTAAGATCATGATACATTTTTTTCGAACTAGGATGAATAGCATATCGGTTCATGAACCTCACCCAAGATCCTCTCTCGCAAACTATCTATGTCGGGAACACATAACCTTCCTTAGTATCGCAGGGTACCATCACCACTAATCTCAAAGGCCATCACCTTCTGCCCACCTACATCATTCTTGATCCTCATCAATATAGGATCCAACACTTGTTTCTTCTTTACTTCAACACCAAGAGACGACTGCACCACCTCCTGTACAACTCAGCTAGAGCCATTCTATATAGGGAAATAAAAATAGGTCGAGTGTCCGAAACAAGATCTATCCCAAAATCAATATCCCTATCAGGAGGAACACTAGGGAGGTCATTAGGGAAGACCTCCGGAAATTCATTCACCATTAGGACGAAATACAAAGAAAGACCCTCCGGGCTAGAATCTTCAACCCAGAATAGATGATAGAGACACCCCTTGGAGATCAATCTCTAAGCTCTAAGATATGATATGAACTTCCCCTTAGGAGCTAAGGAACCACCTTCCCATTAAATAATCGATTAGATAGAAAATTTAAGGACAATTTTACAGGTCCAACAGTCTAGAGAAGCATAATATGAGTGCAACCAATCTATCCCCAATTTGATATCAAAATCAACTATGTCTAATTCGAACATATCCAGCAACGTTTTTTGACCACCCACAAATACCACACAACCCCTATAGACTTTTCTTGCAACCACAGAGTCACCCATAGGGGTTGAAATAGAAAAGGGATCCAAAATACACTCGGGACCAAAACTAAAATGCACAACCACAAATAGGGTCACATAAGAAAGAGTGGACCTCAGATAAAGTAAACATACACATCATGGGAAAAGAGTTTCAACATACTAGTCACAACATAAGGAGATGCCTTGAACTCTTGGCGGGTAGTGAGAGCATAGAGCTAGATCCATAATAAGATGGTGCACTCTTTGGTGCTGGAGCTGAAAAATAGGCAATAGGAACCTTGTTTGCCTCAGAAGCAACCTTACCAATTGGACAATTGCTAATCATGTGCCCTGCCTGGCCACAGTTGAAACACTTGTCCTTTCCTTCATCATAATAACCCAGATATAATCGACCATAAAATCTGCAGGGAGGATATGATAGAGCTGTATGGGCCACACTATCCTGAGATTGAGCATCCTATGCCCTATAACTGTTGTTACTCTAAAATTGTCTATTACCCGACGAATTTGGGTAGGGAGCACTAAACGTTGAGTAAGACCCAAAATTTCCCCACTTCTTCTTGGGACACTTTCCACTATCCCTGCAACTGTACTATTGGCCACCACCTTGCTCAGAAAATCTAAACTTCTTACTCTGCCTATTCCCAATCTCTGACTGTTTTTTATCCTTCCCAACCTACTACATGTACACCACCAGCCTAAAAATATCTATGTCCTTGTTAAATAAATCACCCTTACTCTCCAGAATCAAGTCTCGAGAAAACCTAAAAATGAACTTCCTTATTCTAGCCCTCATGCTAGAAATCAAGTTTGGAGCATATCAAGACTATTAGTGAAACATCAAGGCATACTCTTAGATTGACATCTTGCCTTGCTTCAGGTTAACTGTCACGACCCAAAATAGGTCCAGGCTATGATGGGTATCCCAAACCATGAAGTCCCGAGAGACCTTCTAACATGCAATCATACACCATTCATACGCAAAGATAAAATACAAAAATAAACAACATTACGGAACCATGGTCAAACTATAAATCCAATTTAACAATACTGAAGAAATTTTGTCAATATTTAGACTACATTAATATCAGTCTGCGAAATCTCTATTACGTACAGAAATAGATAAACTGTCTGAAACTAGGACAAGGCCCTAGTGGACCTAAATCAAAATAAATAACATATGTCTGGAATAAAATGGGCCTTCCAGAATAGAGAAGGCTTATCAACTGTACACTTAAATTCTGTGTGAAACAAATCTACTCCTTAGCAGGACCCCTAGACTGAGCCTAAGACCCTGAAATATAGGGGGTCAATAAAATTATACTGGAATGTAAAACAACTCAAAATAACATGTTTTTATGCAAAAATAGATGAGAGTATATCGTAAAATTAATAATCATAATGCTTAAGTAAAATATATGGGCATACTTTAGTGCACTCCAAGGCACTTATTTGAAAATATGACTCACTCTTTATCTTAATCTTGAGATAGATGGTACACCCTATATTTCTACAATCCTATGGGCTATATGGAATCCGCCCTTAACTCGGTGGACAATCCCCCAATCCGAGATGTCGCAAGGATTGGGGTCCTAAAATTCTATTCTAGTATACCAGTGTCTCAAGGACAAGTATACATTGGCTTTAGCCAATTATATCACCCGAATCGGCAAATTCGATTATTCTAGTGATGAGCCCTTACACTCAAGCTCCTTCATCGGGTAACCATCTAGCTCTCTTGAAGCCCAATTTTAGCTCTTTAAAACCATTTATCATGCATTCAAAACATTCATCATTTATTTTGTTAAGGGCATACTATCACCGAGTATCGGCATACCCTGACTTGCAAGTCTAAATTATATCAAATTCATAGCCCATCATATTCAAAACATGCACATAACCACCCAAAATTTCATAACATTACAATAGAGTCATCACTTTGAAACCTCAAGAATATTTGGGCATTTACCCTCTCTTGCAAGATTCAAAACAATGTGGTGGTCATGTCAGTTAAATCAATCACATGCAATTCTTTCCCTTTTAAAGCAAGAATATAGTTATAGCAAAAAACTCTCTCATCAAATATAAACCATATCAAACACCATGATATTTGAGAAGATCACTTTTAAATCTTAAAACATGCTTTTTAAATCATTCACACTGAATAATGTAAACTTTTGTTCACAACAAGAGGGAATTCATACTCATGCTCTTAATTAATCTTACAACTATGCACAAAATCATATGTATATAGTTAAACTTCAATTTCAATAAAACGTAATTCAAATCAATATATATTTCTGTCAAAACAGTTCCATGATGCATAACCTTCAAAAATCATATCATATACTTAATTATAAATCAAAATTGGGGATCTTTAATCTTGACAAAATATTTAAACTTATGCCCAAGGTTTTTAGAGTAGTTCCACATACCTTATATTAGTAGTTTTGAAGAGTGTACCCATAGCCTTAAATCTTTTCTTGAAGATCTTGACTTAAAAGAAGAGTTCTTGATCTATGGGAGGGAAGTTAGGGTTTGTGTTGAGACAATATAAGTGGTTTTCTAATGTATTTTGCCCTAAACAGCTTTTAATCTCGTGATATACAGAGTTATGACGTAAGGGAAAATGAATGAATTGCCCTCCCCAAGGCCAGTAATTTAAAGAATACACGAACTGGGCACTGACACGCCAACCGACGCAACGCATCGATATCATGTTGGTTCACTGCTTCATCAACATGACCATCAATGCGACGCATCAAATTTTCATCAATTCACTATTTCCAACATACAAACACACCTGTAAAATTGTCTGAAAAATCCAAAACTTCCCCGACTCATCCTTTTTCTCTCCCAAACATGAAACAACTTAAAAATTAACTTTTCAAGGTTGAAAAGGTCATAAACAAAATCATTGAAGGTTAGGGGTTCAAAATGTGACTAAGTTAAAAAATCTTAGAAGGAAAACCTTAGCAAAGTAGTAAATGAAGGTTCTCTCGGTGCAACTTAGCAAGGATGCTAACGTGTACCATTGCTGAACGAACAACCCATGACTCGCCTGAAAAATTCTATCGGATCTCCAGTGAAGTTCAAAATGTGACTTAGTCCCTTTACCCTTAGAATATTTTCAGACATTTAACACCCTTGGCATACTATGAAATGAGGTATTTAGTCGAGGAAATCACGGGGCATTACATTATCCCCCCTTGGGATCTCATCCCCGAATGATGGCTTAGAATACAGACAAGCATGATTTCAAACATGCTAAGGAAAAGAAAAAAGAATATAAAGAGTAAAGGAGTGGTACCTTCCATGTCGTTACCCACTAACTCAAAAAGGTTTGGGTATCTAGTTCGCATATCGTTCTCCGATTCCCTAGTAGCTTCTTCAACTTTCTAATTTTTCCAAAACACCTTAATTGAAGCTATTTCCTTGCTCCTCAACTTCCAAACTTGATGATCCAGAATAGCAACAGGTTCTTCTTCATATATCAATGAGTCTGTCTCTTTGATCTCCTCTACTGGCAACATGAGAAAATGATCTCCAACACACTTCTTCAACATGGACACATGAAACACGGGATGGACAGAAGCTAGATTTGCGGGCAACTCTAACTCATAAGCGACCCCTCCCATCCTTCTCACAATATGATATGGTCCAATATAGCGAGGAGTCAGCTTATCTTTCTTCCCAAACCACATAAATCCCTTTATAGGGAAGACTTTTAGAAGCACCCAATCACCAACATCAAATTCCAACTACCTTCTCTTAATATCGGCATAGGACTTCTGACGACTCTGAGCTATCTTGAGTCGTTCTCTAATGATTTTAACTTTATTCATTTCTTAATGGACAAGATTAGGTCCAAACAATCGTGTTTTACCCACTTCATACCATCCAATTGGTGATCTACATCTTCTCTCATAAAGTGCCTCAAAAGGGGCCATCTTAATGCTATCATGGTAGCTATTATTGTAGGCAAACTCTATCAATGCCAAATGATCTACCCAACTGCCTTTGAAGTTAATTACACAAGCCCTCAATATGTCCTCTAGGGTCTGAATGGTGCGCTCAGCTTGCCCATCCGTTTGAGGGTAGAATACAGTACTCAGATTCACTTGGGTACCTAAACCCCTCTGGAGAGATCTCCAAAACTTTGAAAAGAATTGTGTACCTCGATCAGATATAATAGATACCAGTGCCCCATGCAAACAAACTATTTCTTCAATGTAAAGTTTGGCATAATCATCTCCCGAGTAGTTGGTCCTCAGGACCAAAAAGTGTGCTTACTTGGTCAGTCGATCCACAATTACCCAAATGGAATCATACTGGTTTTCGGACCTCAGAAGTCCTGTGATGAAGTCCATATTGATCATCTCTCATTTCCACAAAGTGAAAGCTATATCTTGGGAAGTACCACCTAGTCTCAAATGTTTCACTTTAACTTGTTGGTAATTCAAGCACTTGGAAACAAAATTAGCCACATTACGCTTCATATTATTCCACCAATATGAAGTTTTAAGATCCTGATACATCTTGTTAGAGCCTGGGTGAACAACATACCTCGAAGTGTGTGCTTTATCTAGAATTATTTTCTGCAATCCATCCACATCTGGAACACATAACCTGCCTTAATATCTCAAAATTCCATCACCGCCAATTTAAAAAGACATCACTTTCTGCTAACCCATATCTTTCTTGATTTGCATCAAAATGGGGTCCTCGACCTGCTTTTCCTTCACTTCAACACATAAGGAGGATTTTTCTATCTCATTCACAACTACTCATCTATCTTTGAAATCCAAAAGTTGCACCCCTAGATTAGCTAGTAGGTGAATATCTCTTACCATCTTCCTTTTTCCTTCCTCAACATGAGAAAGACTACCCATAGATAATCTATTGAGGGCATCGGCCACCATATTCGCCTTGCTCGGATGATAGTACAGGCTCATGTCGTAATCCTTCAATAGTTCCAACCAACTACTTTGCCTGAGATTCAATTCCTTCTGCCAGAAAACATACTGTAAACTTTTGTGGTTGGTGAAGATATCAACATGTACCCCATAAAGGTAATGCCACGATATTTTTAGTGCGAACACTACAGCCGCTAACTCCAAGTCATAGGTGGGGTAGTTTCGCTCGTGCACCTTCAAATGCCTATATGCATAAGCTACTACCTTACTATGTTGCATAAGCACACACCCAAGTCCCACCCGAGACATATCACAATATATGAAAAACCCTTTGAACCCTAGAAAAGGGTTAAAACTAGCGCAGTAGTCAATTTGTATTTCAACTTCTCAAAACTATTTTCACAGGAGTCGGACCACATAAATTTTACCTTTTTCTGCGTCAATCTGGTAAGTGAAGCAGCTATGGTAGAAAAACTTTCTACAAACCTTCTGTAATACTCCGCTAAACCCAAAAAGCTCTAAATATCGGTTGGAGTCACGTGTCTGGGCCATTTTATCACTGCCTCAATCTTTTGGGGATCAACCTTTATTCCCTCACTAGACACAATATGCCCCAAGAAGGCAATGGCATTAAGCCAAAATTCACACTTGGAAAATTTTGCATACAATCTATGATCTTTGAGGGTTTGAAGAATAATTCGGAGGTGACTAGCATGATCCTCCTCACTCTTAGAATAGATTAGAATGTCATCAATAAAGACTATGACAAACAAATCCAGAAACTGACAGAACACCCTATTCATTAGATCCATGAAAGTTGTAGAGGAACTAGTCAATCTGAAAGACATAACTAAGAATTCATAATGAGCATATCGAGTTCGGAAAGCTGTTTTGGGAATATCAGCCTCCCTAAACTTCAACTGACAATACCCCGAACGAAGGTCTATCTTTGAAAAACACCTAGCACCTTGAAGTTGGTCAAAGATATCATTAATTCTAGGAAGGGGATATTTATTCTTAACAGTGACCTTATTCAGTTGACGATAGTCAATACACAAACGGAGGGAACAATTTTTCTTACACACAAAGAGTACAGGTATACCCCAGGGAGAAATACTAGGACGAATAAAGTCTTCATCAAGGAGATCTGATAATTGCTCTTTCAGCTCTTTCAATTCAGCAGGAGTCATTCTATATGGTAGAACAGAAATAGGGCGGGTGTCCAGTATTAAATCAATACCAAAATCTATCTCCCTATCAGGTGGTATCCTTGGGAGATCAACGGGAAAGACTTCTGGAAATTCTTTAACTATGGGGACAGACTGAAGAGAAGGACTTTCAGTATTTGAATCTTTTACTTGGATCATATGATACAAACAACATTTGGAAATAAGATTACGGGCTCTGAGGTAAGCTATAAATTTCTCTCTAGATGATAAAGAATGACCCTCCCATTCTATCATTGGTTCATTCAAAAAAAGAGAAAGTGGCCTTTTGGGTTCTACAATCTAGCGTGGCATAATACGAATGGAGCTAGCCCATTCCTAAGATAGCATCAAAATCAACCATATCAAGAGCTATGAGGTCTGCCAAAGTATCACGGCTACAAATAGCTACAATATAATTTTTATATATTCTCCTAGCCACAACGAAATTGCCTACAAGAGTGGAAATAGAGAAAGGGGTCACATAAGACAAAGTAGATCCAGGATCAAGTAACACATATACATCATAGGAGAAGATTTGTAACATACCCGTGACTACATCTGGAGAAGCCTCTGCATCCTGGAAGTTAGACAAGGCATACAACCAATTGCGACCACTTTCGATAGCTGATGTAGCCCCCTTATGAAGTGGTGATGGAATGGAGAAATTAACCTGGGATCTAGTAACTCCCATATTTTCTCTAGCAGTGGGGAAGTCATTATTGAAATGATGTGATTTACCACAATTATAACACATACGCTCACCATAGATACACTTTCTTGGATGGTTCCTCCCATAGTTTCCACAATAAGGATACGACCTATAAGACTGAGCCACACTCCCTTGTGATTGAGTGCCCTGCATTCTCCATCTATGGTTAGACTAGAAATTCTAAAACCACTGATCCGCTGGAAGTCTGGGAGCTTGGGAGCTGGGGAGCTGGCTGCAGGTTGCGCATAACTCCAGAACTTTTTTTTTCGGCCACCTGTTATACCAATTACCATCTTGGTGCTGACTCAAATTCGAATCTGCTAGTCTGGCCCTCTTGGTTTTTTTGTCCTTCTTCCTTGCTTCTGCAAACTTCTTGTTCTGCTCCTACACCTGTTGCATGTGAATAGATAATTTGGAGAAGTCAGTCTCTCTGTTCAATATGGACCCATTGCACTCCAACACCAAGTCATCCTAAAAATAGGATGCAAACTTCCTCATATATGCCCTCATATTTCCTGCCAACTTTAGAGCATAACGGGACAGTTGATTGAATTTAGGGTGCTCTTTAACGCTCATCTTTCCTTGTTTCGAATTCATGAACTCTTCAGTCTTGGACTCCCTCAACTCTTGAGGAAAAAATTGGACCAGGAAGTCTTCCACAAATTTACCCTACACGGAAGACTCAACATTTTCACCTCTTAAATCTCCTCACTTATTATACCACTAATTTGCTACCTCCTTAAGCTGATAAGCCACTAGTTCAACCCCTTCCACTTAATCTATATGCATTACCCTAAAAATCTTTTCCATCTCATCCACAAACTCTTGTGGATCCTCCTCCACCTCTGTACCCATAAACTTAGGCAGGTTTAACCTCATAAACTAACCCACACCTGTCAAATCGGATGCACCAGATGCATACCTAACATCCTTCAATTGTCAGGTCTGGGAAGCTACCAACTGTGCAATCATGTGCATTGACTGTCTGAACTCAGCATTTGATATCTCTCTCTCGGGAGGTTAGGTGCAGTTAGTCCCAGACCGGGGAGCTTTGGGTGCCCTGGGTGAACTGGTCTGGATAGGAGAGACTCCTGGAGCAGCAACAAATTCAAGAGTTTGAGCCCTATTACGTGTCCTTCTCCCATGGGTGGGACAAACATCTTCAATTTGGGCGTTCTGATTATTGGAGCGACGATGAGGCATGATAGCTTTTCTAAAATATAAGAGACCATTGATTAGGGGACATTTTAGGCTCCACAACACAAACTAAATCACAAAGAAGGGCGACATTCCAAAATTCCTAGTAGCCTTCTGCTCATAAGTGTGGCGCGCTACATACCCATAAATAAGACTCTACTTGATGCAATTTTGCAGACACCCTGGGACCATGAACCGTGCTTTGATACCAAGTTTTTCATGACCCAAAATAGGCCCTAGCCATGACGGGCATCCCAAACCATGGAGGCCCAAGATCCCTTCTAACTTGCAATCATACACCATTCATATGCAAAGATAAAATACGGAAATAAATAACATTATGGAACCATGGTCAAACTCTGAATCCAACTTAACAATACTGAAGAAAATCCGTCAACATTTAGACAACATCAATATTAGTCTTCAAAATCTCTATTACAGACAAAAATAGATAAACTGTCTGAAACTAGGACAAGGCCCCAGTGGACCTAAATCAAAATAAATAACGTATGTTTGGAATAAAATGGGCCTTCTGGAATAAAGAAGGCTCGCCAACTGCACACTTTATTTCTGTCTGAAACAAATCTACTGCTTAGCAGGACCCCTAGACTGAGCCTAAGACCCTAAAATATAAGGGGCCAATACAATTGTACTGGTATGTAAAACAACTCAAAATAACATGTTTTTATGCAAAATAGATGAGAGCATATCGTAAATTTAATAATCATAATGCGTAAGTAAAATACATGTGCATATTTTAGTGAACTCCAAGGCACTTCTTTGAAAACATGACTCATTCTTTATCTTAATCCTGAGATAGATGGTACACCCTACATTTCTATAATCCCACGGGCTGTATGGAATTCGCCCTTAATTCAGTGGTCAAGACCCCAATCTGAGTATGCCGCAAGGATTGGTGTCCTAAAATTCTATCTTAGTATACCAGTGTTTCAAGGACAAGTATACATTGGCTTTAGCCAATCATATCACCCGAATCGGCAAATTTGGTTATTCCGGCGATGAGCCCTTACACTCAAACTCCTTCATCGGGTAACCATCTAGCTCTCTTTAAGTCCAATTTTAGTTCTTTAAAACCATTTATCATGCATTCAAAACATTCATCATTTATTCTGTTAAGGTCATACTATCACCGGGTATCGTCATACCCTGACTTGCAAGTCCAAATCATATCAAATTAATAGCCCACCATATTCAAAACATGCACATAACCACCCAAAATTTCATAACATTACAATAGAGTCATCACTTTGAAACCTCAAGAACATTTGGGCATTTACCCTCTCATTGCAAGATTCAAAACAATGTGGTGGTTATATCAATTAAATCAATCACTAATTAAATCAATCACATGCAATTCTTTCCCTTTTAAAGCAAGAATATAGTTATAGCAAAAACCTCCCTCTCATCATATATAAACCATATCAAACACCATGATATTTGAGAAGATCACTTTCAAACCTTAAAACATGTTTTTTAAATCATTCACACTGAATAATGTAAACTTTAGTTCACAACAAGAGAGGGAATTCATACTCATGCTCTTAATTAATCTTACAAATATGCACAAAATCATATGCATACAGTTAAACGTCAATTTCCATAAAACGTAATTCAAATCAACATATATTTCCGTCAAAACAGTTCCATGATGCATAACCTTCAAAAATCATATCATATACTTCATTATAAATCAAAATTGGGGATCTTTAATCTTGATAAAAATTTAAACTTATGCCCAAGGTTTTTAGAGTTGTCCCACATACCTTATTTTAGTAGTTTGAAGAGTGGACCACTAGACTTGACTCCTTTCTTGAAGATCTTGACTTAGAAGAAGAGTTCTTGATCTATAGGAGGGAAGTTAGGGTTTGTGTTGAGAGAATCTGAGTGGTTTTCTGATGTATTTTGCCCTAAAGACCTTTTAATCTTGTGTTATACAGAGTTATGATGTGAGGGAAAATGACTGAATTGCCCTCCTCAAGGCCAGTAATTTAAAGAATTCACAAACTGGACAGCGACATGCCAACCGATGCAATGCATCGATATCACATCGGTTCACTGCTTCATCGACAGACCATCAATGCAACGCATTAACTTTGCAGCGATTCACTGTTTCCAACATCCAAACACACCTATAACGTTGTTCAAAAAATTCAAAACTTTCTTGATACTTCCATTTTTCTCCCCCAAACATGAAACAACTTAAAAATTAACATTTCAAGGTTGAAAAGGTCGTAAATAAAATCACTGAAGGTTAAGGGTTCAAAATTTGACTAAGTCAAAAAAGTTTAGAAGAAAAACCTTAGCAAAGTAGTAAATGAAGGTTCTCTCAGCGCAACTTAGAAAGGACGCTAACGTGCACCGTTGCTGAACAAAAAACCCATGAATCGCCTGAATAATTCTGCCAGATCTCCGATCAAGATAGTTACCTACATGATGGAATTAGCTTCAATCTATAGTCACTCACTTTTGGAAACTTTCTCCCCGCAAAATGTCAATCTATTCCTGAGGAATCAGAGGAGATGTCAACAAACTCTGATTCACCTAGGTCATTGCATCTGCAAAATTTTGGGGACTCAATTGGACCACCAGAAAATCTACGACTCTAGTTCTCTATAATGACAAACTCAACAACAAATTCCCCTACAGTCAAGACAGAATATGGTGAGAATCGAGCTGGCCACAAAGGGAAAATGCTATTGTATGTGTCGCCAACGTTGAAGCAAGGTAAGATCTTTGTAATTATTGAAGAGGATGATATACGTAGTCTAACTGAGTATTGGAAACATGCACTAATTGGCTATGTAATTAGAGATACTCCCTATTTGAAGTCCCTGTAATATTATATTATAAATATATAGAAGTGCCTAGTGAAACCCCAAGTCCTTGGCTATGACGATAGGTATTTTATCTTTAGATTTGAATCAGCAGAGGAGTGTGATAGAATATTACTGGGCGGACCTTGCACATTCCATAACAAGTTGTTTATTGTGCAAACATGGGATATCGAATTTGATTTTAACCCAAACTGTATAACTACCATCCTACTATGGGTAACTTTCCCAGGCCTGCCTGTGGGTTACTGGTCTTGTGAACCACTGAGTAAGGTAGCAAGTGCTATTGGCAAACTAAAGCACATAGATTAGTTTACTACCACAATGGAAAGAATTTTGTATGTAATAGTGTTGATAGAAAAAAATGTAGCACAACCTTTGCTTGATATCGTAGAGATGATCATTCCAACGGGTGTTTTTCAGCAGCCGGTAGAGTATGAATGGAAACCAAAGTATTATGGCCCCTGTCTAAAATTTGGCCATATATCTGAGGGTTGCTACACAAAAGAGAAGGATAAGAATCATGAGGCAGATACATTCAAAGAAGTACCAAAGAAAAAGAGAAAAAATAGAAGAAAAAAGAGAACTCAATAACAACAATGGCAACATAGGATGGTGACAGCAGTAGGGAAAGACAAAATCACGACTGAGATTGGTATAGAGAATTCAAGGAAAGAGGTAAGTAGTGTCTTAGACAGAGTGCAAAATAATAATCAGGATATTCCTAGCACTAGTACAGGTAATAAATTTCCCCCTACTGCAAATCCCTACTGAAGAGAACCCTCCAGGACTGCCTGGAGAAGCTCCTAATATATGATTTTATCTACCTGGATTGTCAGAGGGCTAAACCACCCCCTGAAACAGAAAGAGGTGAAGCTCTTTCTAAAAAAGAAGATAGATATAGTATGATGTCTTCAAACTAGGGTAAAGAAACAGACAGCTGCAACTATACTGAGAAAAGTAGGTGATGGATGGAATACCTATTGTAACTACCCAATAGCTTCAAATGGGAGAATATGGATGCTCTAGAAAACTCATGTAAACGTATCCATCATACAGGTGAAGGAACAATATATTCATAGTTATATCAGTGATGTTGGTGGGATATTTGCATCATATGTCACAATTATATATTCTAAAAATAACATCCAGGAGAGACAGGAATTATGGAGGGGGCTTAGAGACTTGGGAAATACTATTCATAAAGCATGGTTAATGCTTGGGGACTTTAATGTTGTACTGTCTTATGAAGGTAAAATTGGTTCTGCTGTCACCCAACAGGAAGTGTAGGACTTCAAATATTGTGTAGACCACCTCCAGTTAACCTCTCTGTAGGCAAAAGGACGTTACTATACACTTTGCAATAAACAGCAACAGGAGCACAAAGTATACTCTAAAATTGAATGGGTATTAAGGAACTATTACTGGCTACAAAACTATGGATTTGTTGAGGCTGAGTTCCTACCCCAAGGGATCTCTGATCACTCCCCTATCATCATCAATCATACAACTCAACTCTGGATAAATCCAAAACTATTTAAGCTCTATATAACTGTAATGGAGCACCATAAGTTTCCTGAAATTATAGCAACCACATGGCAGAAGCAGGTCTTAGGCACCTCTATGTACAGCCTGAATCAAAAACTCAAAGCCCTGAAGATCGAATTGAAGGGATTGAACAATCACCTTGCTGCTTATGCCCAAAAAATTCAGCTGACAAGAGAAAAACTTAAGATCACACAGAGCAGGCTGATCACAGAACCCATGAATTAGGAGTGGATATAGGAAGAAAAAGATCTCATTCAGAATCTCTTTCACTAAAACCTGATAGAGAAGAAAGTATTAAGGCAAAAGTCCCAGGCTGTGTGGATCAAATATGGAGATGCAAACTCAAAATAATTCCATGCTCAATGTAGACTCAGAGCAAATATGAGCAGTATTTCCTTCATTTATGATAATGCAGGTAACAAGATCACTGAACCTACCCTTATTGAAGATGAATTCATTAGTTTTTTCTTAGGTTTAATGGGTACAGCTATACCTGAGATCCCATGTCCAAATTCTGAGATGATTAAATATAGACCTTGCCTCACATACACTCAGAAATAGGAACTGGTGCAAGATATTACTGATCAAGAAATCTTAAGTGCTCTAAAAAATATGCTAGTAGATAAATCTCCTGGGGTAGATGGCTATCCAGTAGAATTCTTTACTGGTCAATGGAATATTGTTAAACATAATGTACTAAAGGCAGTTCATGATTTTTTTGTGATAGGGAAAATGCCAAAATCATTTAGTTATAAAGTTGTGACTTTGATTCCAAAATGTACCAACCCCACCATTGTGAAAGACTATAGACCCATAGCCTACTGCGCAACCTTTTATAAACTGATAACTAAGATACTTACCAACAGGATGAAAAAGGTTATAGGATCTATTATAGGATCCTCACAATCTGCTTTTATTAAGGGCAAAAGCATTATTGATAATATCCTATTCAGCCATGAACTATTCAAGTAGTATTCTAGAAAGGGTTTTCCCCCAGATGTGTGTTGAAAGTGGATCTTAGAAAAGCCTATGACTCAATAGAATGGAGGTTTATAAGGAGCATGTTAGCTGAGCTAGGTTTTCCCATGAAGTTCATAGCCTGGGCCATGGAATGCATAAGCTCTATCTCCTATTCTTTGATTTTAAATAAGAGTCTCACAAAACCATTCCAAGGAAGAAGAGGTATAAGACAGGGTGACCCCATGTCACCCTATCTGTTTGTGATAGCCATAGAATATTTGAATAGGGAATTAGGGTGCATAGACAAAGAAAAGAGCTTCCAGTACCACCCAAGATGCAAAAAACTGGGGGTAAAGTATATATGCTTTATAGATGATTTACTTCTTTTCTGCAAAGCTGATTTAACCTCAGTACTCTAATCCAGGAGGCTTTCCACAGGTTTTCCAAATCATCAAGATTACAGGCAAACATTAATAAAAGCTCAGTCTACTTTTCAGGTGTAAAACCGCAGGCAAAGTATCAAATCCTTGAATATTTGGGCTACAAGGAAGAGAGTTTTCCCTTTAAAAACCTTGGGGTACCCCTCTCAGCAAAAAAGGTAACTATTGATCAATGTATGCCCTTAGTGGAGAAGATTGTTAAAAGAATGACATGTTGGAGTGCAAAGTTACTGTCATATGTAGGCAGAGTCCAATTAATAAAGGTTGTGGTATTTGGTATCTAGACATATTGGGCTCAGATATTCCTACTTCCAAAAAGAATTATGAAAATAATAAATAGGTTATGTAGAGTATTTTTGTGGACTGGGAACATTCTGACTTAAAAAAAAAAAAGCACTGGTGGCATCGGAGAAGATCTTCCTACCAAAGGTTGTAGAAGGACTAAATGTCATGAACTTATCAATGTGGAATGCAGCTGCTATTACAAAACAACTCTGGGCTCTAGCTGAAAAGAAGGATACTCTGTGGATCAACTGGGTTCATAACTACTACATAAAACATGACACTGTAGAGTCTTGTATAAGCCCAAAAAATGCTACTTGGCCATCCAGAAGATCATTGAGGCAAAACAACAGGTCATGAGGGCCCCAGGATTACAAGAAAACCTATAGACTAGGCTGGCAGCATGTGTCAAAGGCTCCAAGTTCTTTATCAAAAAGCTTTATGATGCTATGTCACCTCAGTACCCAAAAGTTCCTTGGAGAAGCATTGTAATACATCCATGTATACACCCCAGACATAAATTCACTCTGTGGCTAGCTTTATAACATAGACTACCTACAGTGGAAAGACTAGCAAAATTTGGAATACAAGTACCTATTGAATGTGCACTATGTTGAAGTGCTGATGAGACTCATGATCATCTGTACATGAAGTGCAATGTCACTAGAAATTTATGGAGACGATTGTTACTATAGATAGGTGTACAGAGAAATATGGGAGACTGGAACACTGAAGTAGAGTGGGTGGCCAAGCAAGCAAAAGGAAGATCAGCCAAAAGCTTCGTCATCAGTAGTTTCTTTGGAATGGTGATCAATTTAATGTGGAGAACAAGGAACTCTATCAGATTCTAAAAGGGAAACTATAATAAAGATCAAGTGTGCAGGGAAATTTCTATCCATGTCCATATTCAGACTAAAACTCACAGAAAATGGGAAGGCCCTCTGCAACAGCAAGCTACAGTATCGTAAAGAACACCACCTGAATTGTTGATACAAGGTTTACATTGTAATGTTGGTTGGAAAGTCTTGTTTAGTTACTACTAGATCAGATTCCCTAGCTGAATAGGTGATGTCTTAGACATAGTATAAATTTGTTACATGTATGAGAAATAGGGGGTCTGACCCTGTTTGGAACTTTGTAAATCTCCTTTTTGGTGAAATAAAATGCTTATTTACCAAAAAAATATGACTAAGTCCCTTTTTACACTTAGAATATTTTTAGACATTTAACCCCCTTAGCATACTACGAAATAAGGCATTTAGTCAAGGACATCATGGGGCGTTACATTAACAAACTCTTCTAGCTTCACTTCCCTCAACTCCAGAGGAAAGAAGCAGTCTAGAAAAACACTAGAGAAATCTTTCCAAAAGGCTGACTCAGCATCGTCACCCCTAGTCTATTCCCTTTCCTCATACCACTCGTATGCTACATCTTTCAGTTGGTAGGCAACAAATACCATACCCTCCACGTTAGTAGCATGCAAAACATGAAAGATTTTTTCCATATCATTCACGAAAGCTTGAGGATCCTCCTCCACCTTAGCATCAGTGAACACAGAAGGGTTCAACCATATGAACTGGCCAACCCTTACCACCCTACCACTCGATACCTGGTTCATTTAGGAATTTAAACATGACCTTATGGGTCCGACAATCTAAGGAAACATAACGCGAGTGCAACCAATCCATTCCTAGAATAACATCAAAGTCAACCATGTCTAATTCTATCAAGTATACTAGAGATTCTCTACTATCAAAAGATAGCACCCTCTATAGACTCTTCCTATATGTCACATAGCCTTCCTCTTATAAGTATGGTATACTACATACCCATAAAAGAGACTCTACTTGACACGACTTTATCAGACACCCAATGACACCAAACCTAGGCTTTGATACCAACTTTGTCACGACCCAAACCATGGCCTAATATTGACAGGCATCCCAAGTCATACGTAGAGCAGAGATCTCCCCTTTCACCTAACTAATCCAACACAACACGCCTCAGAGTCGGATGAATTCTAAACATATAACAAGATATGAGTTTAATTATATAAAGACATCAAAGCATAACTATAATCAACACTAACGGGTATCGACATCAGTGCCAATACCAATACCAATTCAGATCCACTACCAACACCGGTTGTACTAACAGTATTTTGGCAAAGCATCTAATTAAATCCAAAGAGTATCCGATCGGGACATGCCCCTGACCATAGCCAAAAACCAAATCCAAATAAATCAACAGAATGGAAAAGCAGAAACAAATATGAAATGGGGTCTTCCAAAGTATAGAAGCTCCCCACTTCAATCTGACTCGTAAGCTAATCCTGAATCTAAATTACTGAACAGGAGTATGTTAGATTTCTACATCGTATGGGGATACAACATCCAAAAATGGTTAGCAAATAGCATGTAACTCAGGGTTAGAGAAATAAAATAATGCCATTATTCAAAACCAAGTCAAATTATCATATGCACTCATACACACACATATATATATATCTTGTTGAGATAGGGAACAAGGCTTAGAATGAACTTTTAAAATCTTAACTTAGGTTGTGTAGCATAGCCATCATATAACAAGGCACCCAGGGCTATATAGTCCCATCTTTCCCCTAGCTAGAAGGTCCCCAGTGCATCTAGCCGCACGAACTAGAGAATATTCATATTCGTATATGCCTTTATGAGGGACTCGAACCTTTCGGTATAATCAAGGTGACTTAAGCATTGATGTACAATATAGGGGAATTGAACCTCCCATTCATATATTCATTCAGGGAACTCGAACCTCCTGGTCATATAGAAACTTTCACCAGCTAGTGTGGTTTCTAGTGTTAGTCCTTCGGAATCTACTTTCATGGCCCAGCTATACATCTCACTTTAAATCCCAATTTAAAACATTCATTACATATATACATAACCATTAATTCAATTACTTACCAAAGAAATCCCATTGGTATCATTATACTGTAATGCCCCGAGAATACACCCTGGGTGCCAAATGGTGGTTACGGTCTCGAGAGACTATAAGCTAACCCATGAGTTAGTACCTGCTGTGAGAACTGAATAAAATAAGAACATATGCAGAAGAACAATTGTTAAGCCATAAGGTTTTAAATAATAAAGCATTTTTGAATCATGAATCTGGAAAATAACCACTGTCTGAAAACAACTGCCTGAAACTAATAAAGTAAAGATAAACTGACTAACTATCTAAAGTGTTCAAAAGCCTTTAAAACTGACAAACTGACTGAATAAGAGTTGATGGGATAAGCCCTAACTAACTCCAACTAACTTCTGAACTGAAAGCATGAAAATAAATATAGTCTGTCCTTGAAATATGAGGACTCACCATTGCTACAGCTGATAATTTGGAAAGTCTATGCGCAATCCGGGAACTGAGCATCCAAACCTATGATATGATACATCATAGCACAAGAAAAGAGTATGCGATCAGTACTTTGAATGTACCGGTATGCTAAATGAGGTAGGCTGATATGCATGGTTTCATGTGCATGAATAATAACTGACTGAATAAATAGCATAAAATATTAAATAGAACTCATGAAATCTATAAATACTGAAGATACATAAAATCTGTAAATACTGAGGATGCGTGACCAAGCATAAAATATGTTCTGGATATAATTTGTAAACTGAGATACTACAATCTGATAATTGAATTACTGATATCTGTATGCTATGGTCATGCAACTAAAACTGAATTACTGAGTTGATTATTAGACAAAGACTGTGGGAGCTATCATCTAACCGATATATCCCAATGAGAAATATGGGTTCCAATCTGTGACCCCAGTTGGAAGGGTGTTAGCACCGTGCCATGGGTACTGACACTGGTTGTATGGATCCACTAAAGTATTTTTCTGAAGGACTAAAGGTTACCCTCAACTGGCAGGTACCCGTATGAGATCAACCCTCAACTGGCAGGTTAATATCTCAACCTACGCTGGCTATGTAGTTTTGTAACACGGGGACTGCTACTAAAGGTCACACCCTCAACTGGCAGGTGAGCCCCTATCTTTCTGTTCGCTCGATGCTAAATCCTACTCCCAACTAACTCAAAAGACTGAATTGTTCTAAGTTTAACTGATTATGATAACTGACTGAACTGATAATGCTCATAACATATTTTGAAACTAAGCGGAAGATACTGAGACTAAGTAAACAGTTAAGTTTTTAGGTATTCATAACCCCCAAGATACTATAGCAATAATAGTAAAATAATACTACAACTTGGGGGACATAATATGAAAGCATCATTCAAAATTCGTTCTTGTAGGCATTTCATCAAACACTTGATGTTCATAGTTCAGGCTAAGCATGAGAATAGTTTAAAGCTTGTAGAAATAGCATGAATTCAACATCAACATCACTAAGTATGATTTAAATCAATGAATAAAAACATTAAAACATGTAGGGTTTGATAAACAACAATAATTTCTTGTAAACATGGTATAGAATTACAATTCATGGGAATTCATAGTTAAAGTCATAATTTAAAATCATAATAACTTGTAAAGTTCATAACTTTGAACTTAGAATTGGATACTTGGACTCCATGGGTGAAAGAAACCCATAGATGAACACTTAACATACCTGCGTTGATGAATTCGTAAGAGTTCTTGGGGTTTTTCTTGGGATTTGATCTTGAATCTTGAAGGTTAAGGTTTGTTATTTAAGAGAAGATTAGTTTCTTGGAGAAAAATTATGAGTAATGGGGCACTAAATGCCCCTTTAGGATTTTCATTTCGTGTTTTGGACGAGTTTAGGGCCTTGGGAAAAGACCAAATGATCCCTAAAATTTAAATCGCAAAAACTGGAAATCCCAATTTTAACACCAGGCATGATGACGACGCGGTGCAATAACATCTGGAAAAGGGACAATCCTCAATTTTTCCAATGGTGCGATGCGATGCTATCGCATTGCACCTCTGAAAATGGACGATCCCCAACTGGAAGCTTGGCGCGACACGGTGCCAATCGCGATGCCTCACTGGAAAGTGACAATAGCAAAAATTCCCCTTGGAGAGATGCGGTTCTTATCACAGTGACACACAGGAAAAGGACGAACGTGATTTCGGCCATCACCTCGACGCGTCCTTATCGTGTTGGGCTACTGCTTCGCACTAAAAGCGTCATAACTTCTCACCCGAGTATCGGATTTGGGCGAAATTGGTATTGTTGAAAAGATAATTCAATTTTCCACTATTTGGTGGGTATTGAGATGGAAAATTTTGAGTGGATCAAAAGATATAATCATTTTAAGTTGACTAAAGGAACATTCTTATACAAAATTCAATCGGTAAGGAGCCTTTTGATTTGTCTAATAGTTGGGAGTTATTTGAAGCCTTAATATACCTAAACCTTATTCATAAATATACCAAAGAGTTATAATTTACTATGCATGAGCTTGAAACATGATGCTAATATTGGTTTGTATTTTTGGGGTATTACGCATACCAACCCCATTTGCAAGTGTACAACATGCCATAACTAATATTAATCAACTTTGGGACTCGAACCTATTGTCTTAACCAAGATATCAATTCAATTCAACATTTAGGGACTCAAACCCATTTAGTCAACTAAACCACCAAGATT
Organism: Capsicum baccatum var. pendulum; assembly: GCA_030864225.1. Classification (NCBI taxonomy): domain Eukaryota; kingdom Viridiplantae; phylum Streptophyta; class Magnoliopsida; order Solanales; family Solanaceae; genus Capsicum; species Capsicum baccatum. The sequence continues at coordinate 269,261,884 of CM061552.1, forward strand.
ACAATTCAATTTAATTTATGACCAACAAGGCCATCATAAAACCATTTACCAATCATCAACATTCATAGCCCAATGCCTTAGTTGAAAGAACAATTCATATGTAACAAGATTCTTCTCATTGACATTCTCATAAATAGATTGAGGACATACCATTACCAAACCATTATGCAAGCCAAATACTATCCAGTTAGGGTTAACCATGACCCTCTCATTTAAACCATAATACCCATGCACCCATATGTGCAACACCATTATCAAAACATATATAGTCATAGCTTAAAACATGAGAAAACAATACTCAACATTATGCATTCAAACCCTCAACCATGGTTCTCAAAAGCACCATTAATGATTCATAAACAATGTTTAAAATATATGTTTTTTGTTAACTAACAATGAGAGAAGAGTCAACTGCCTGAGTTATGAAGATTCACAAAGAGATTTTGACCTTTAAGCCTCTAGATGACCACTTTGAAGAAACCCTAGCCTAATCTTCTTGAGAGTTTTTTAGAGAATGTTTTTGATCTTCTAAGTGTAGAATGAATAACCAAATAGTGTTAAGACATGGGGTCTTAAGGGATTGGGGTGAAAAATATCCAAAATACCCTCAGATTATAAGCTATGAAAAACTCACAGGTGGGTACGAGTGGACCTCTCAAATCATCAACACATCATACGAGTGGTACCCTCAAATTGTCACTAAATTAAAAAGTTGGACAGCACATTCTTTCCAACATATGACTTCCTTGGCTAACTCGTAATATCACCATACGACTAACATCATTAAGTCATACCTAAGGTAGAATCATCAAGGGCTAGACACTGAAAAACATACGATTGGACCCTATACTTCTTGTCACTTTACCATATGACTCGTATGGAGTCTCTCGTACCTAGGGAAAAACTTTGCCAATATTACACTGACCAACATACGATTAGGGTCTCTAGACCCGTTACCACACCATACATATTATGGTGTGAGTCGTATGATAATCAGAAGGTTCAAGACTCAAGAATTTTGCAAGGGCCAAAGTTTGGGGTGTTTCACGGGATGGTTGGTATGGTTCTCGGTGTGATAAAAAATGATCCTGGTGAGTTTATATTTTTTAGAAGCTTTAAAAATCCATATAGTTAACTTCAATCAATATTTGATGTTCTGATTGCCAAATGACGATTTGAACAATTCTATTAGGTCTAAAATGTCAAATTTGAGTTAGTAGCAGGGTATTTTGGATACTGATCATTCATTTGAAAATAGTGAAAAGGGGGTTCTAGAGTCTAATTTGTTGAAAATAATCTCTTTTTTCAAGAATCTAGCGTCGTTATTGAGTCCGAAACAACAAAATTAGCCTAGTAGCATATATGGTTTGTCTCTGTGGTGTCACACTCAAATCAAAAGGATCTATTTGGAGCTTGGTAGGCTTGCACCAAAATCAACATTTGTTAGTATCTAGTGTATCCTCTTAATAGGCCAAGGTTTAATTAAGCAACAACCTTTTTCGCGGCCCCAGACCGCTAAAGCGACAAATGCTATATGTAACCCTTTTTCTCTATTTTTCATCATTTTGGGACTTTGAGCTTTGGGTTTAGGCGAATTTTAGGATTTTCTTCACCCTTTGAGTTTGTATAAGGTCTAAAACCTTCATTCCATTATTTTTCATTGATTTATATCATCTAATCACTCTTTAATCCTTGTTTTAACTTGTGATTTTGAGGATTTTTTTTAAAAGGCTTAAAAATTATTTGTCCTTGATTGGACCTCTTTTTAACTCATCTTCATGTGGATTTTCAACTGTAGATTCCCTTAACCTTGAAAAATATATTTCTAAAATAAAATTTTGATTTTACCCCTTTCATATTTGAACTTATTTTTCGAACCTATTTTGAACCTAGCTCAAATATGGGCAATATGGGTCTCATTAGATTTTTTTTAATGCATAGATGCTATATTTGAATGATGTAGTTGATTTCGAGGCCACTCATAGGGAAAAAGTTTCTTGTTGAAGAACTTTAGAGTTGGACTTATTTTGAGATAGGTTATGGCTTAACTTTTTTCAGATTGAGTTGGGTAGTTAATAAATAGGAAAAATTACCTAAAAGAACAACTTAAGTTTCAAAACTACTAAAAATCCCTTCACTTTAAAAATATTACTTATATCCCAACATTTACTACTTTTACTAAAAGTTGAGATACAAGTTAAAGGCCACTCGTCATATGCCCTTTCTTTACCAAATTAAGAACGACTTATTCCACCATCTACGCCATTAATTCGGGGGCTGATTTCAATATCTTTTTTTTCCTCTAATTCAAAATTTTGAATCAAGGCAAATTTTCTCCCTAAAATCTTTTTCAGTTTCTTCTAATCTTGTATGATAAAAATTTTTCAAAAAGAATTTCTTGGGGACTGTTTTTACAAGTGATTTTTCGGTGTTATTGTTGAGCGAAGTTTTTTATTATCATTTTTCCATTCTAATTTTTTTGAATTAACATAATTAATAGAGATTCGGGACCATCTTTTAGTCTTGGAATCTCTCAATTAGACATTATCTAATCGAATGAAGAAGTTAATTACTTTGTTTCAGGTAGTTTTGAATACGAATCTGATGGTTTTGATGAGCATAGATCCAAGCATAGAAACGATCCACATACTATGAAGAAGTTGCAGGAAAAGCATTCCAAGAAGGATAACAAAAAAGAAGTTCAAGTTTCTAAGAAAAAGAGGCTCTAAAAGCTCTGGAAGTAAAGTTTCCGCTAAACGAAGAAGACTTCTTGAAGTTTTTTCAAGAGAAGAGCTTTCAAAGGTATTTGCATGTCCAGATTTGAAAAATATTTGACCGAGATACATATTTAGACATGCTTTATACATTTTTCAATTTCTTGTATAACTGGTGCTTTGTTGACGAATTTATATGTATCTATTATTTTTAAAGTATTTTTGAAATTAACGTAACAATATATACATGTGTATAAGCTTATAGATACATATTGTATTATCTTGTATCAATGTTTTACTATTTATGCATTTATATGTCTCTCGTGTTGCTTAGCTTTTCGTGAAATAAGCTCACCAATAGATACATGTTATTTCAATCAAGATACATATTGTATTATCTTGTATATATGGTTACGTGAGTATGCATATAAATGTATCTAATGTTTTTAAGTATTATGAAATAAGAAAATAAAAAATTTATGTTTGTATTATCTTGTATAACTGGGTCTCTGTTTATGCATTTATATGTATATTTTATTTTTAATGTTTTAATGAAACAATCATTCAAAATATTCACATTATTAAGTTTAAAGATACATATTGTATTATCTTGTACCTCTGGTACTATGTTTTTACATTTTTGTATCTATTATTTTATGTTTTTATAGATATATGTATCTCATGTTATTTTAGTAATTTAATGTATTTTTTTTTAGGAATTGAGTTATGTTATAAAGGAAATTCTAGCGCATCCTCTAAGATTTGGAAGTTGTTGCAACTTAAATTTTAAAGATAATATTAAAGAAGTTGCCGGTCAAGAAGTTATCGACTTATTTGAAAAGATAATTTTGGATGTTATCTCAATATACCATTGTCAAATTATATTGGAAAAATTATCAAATGTCTTCTCATGCTTGAGATCGATCAAAATAATAAAGAAGAGATGTGTGTGTGGATTAAAGGCAACCGTAACACCCTACATTTTTTGGGCTAGAATTTAAATCGTTGTTTCTATTCGTACGGACGTAAACCCAATTATTCCTTGTTAATAAATGTATGATGATAAATTATCTAGTATGGTAATACCTTTGGATATGAATTGAGGTCACAAATATCTCCTAACTCAAAGACGAGTTGAGGACGCTTCTATTGATTAAGTTTTAGCGAATATTTCAGCTTGGGTCAACTTCCATCGACCATAACTTCTTGTATATTTTGAGTTAGAGGTTCTACTGTATATCAAATGAAATATCTTTGAATCTTCTTTCCAACGAATTTGGTTTTACCTAAATCTGATATCGGAGCGAAAAGTTATACCCATTTTACTCCAGCATGTCAGTCTGTCAACAAAGTGACAACCTGAGCTGACGGGCCATCATCTATGTGATGACCTGGGGTGATGAGGTATCACCTATGTGACGACTTATCATCCCAATTCGTCATCCATAAAATTCAGCAATTTCTATTCGGATTTGAAGGGGTATTTTGGTCTTTTCCCTCACCTCTCATGACTTAAATCAAGCATTAAACCCCATTAACTGATAAAATATCAGTTTATCATCACTCATAATCCTCTCCAAACTTAAGATCAAGGAGAAATTAGGGTTTCCTTCAAGGCAAGAAATCAAGTCTTTCAATCCAAGATCTCCTAAGAAAAGTGTCAAGATTAGGGTTTCTCCCCAAGAATTCAAGAATTCAATTCATCCTCTTCAAGAAAGAAACCAAGAATTTAGTTCCATAATCTAAGAATCTCAAGAAAGCTTTCAATGTCATCTCCTGGGGTCTCAAAGTCAAGTTCTCTAGGGCTAAGTTAAGGATCCTCTTTCATATTTGTGCCCAAAACTTATTTTAAGTTAAGAGTTCATGAATTTCATAATTAGAGTTAATACCCAATTATCATTGTTTGAAGCTTATGATGTTACAAGTGACTTAAATGTTAAATTGCATGTCTATTTTCACATCTTTGTGCGTATGATAAGATTTTACAGATTTTCAAATGAGTTTTTAAGCGTGATATTGTGAGTTTGATTTCGTTACTTTGGATATTATTGAAGTATTTCAAGAAGTATATTGAGTGTGATGCTTTACTATGAACTTTCATGAGTTTAAAACATGGATTTTTACGCCCTAAGTCTGAGTACTGATATTTCAAGAAGATGATGATTTTAGTCCTTTCACTTAAAAAAATGTATCTATAGCTATGAAACTTACGCTATGAATTCAAAAATCGTAGCTATAAATGAATAATAGCCACAAAATTTACTTTTCGTAGCTATTATAAATTTGTAGAGTTTCTTAGCTACGAATATAAAATTGACAAAGCAAATTTTTTGTTTTTGCTACAATTACTAACATCCGTGACAATAATTAGCTAAATAGCTATAATTTTATTGATATAGTAAAATTTTGTAACTGGTCATAAGTTTTTGCCACGCAATAAAAATTATTATAGCAGTAAAAAATTTTTAGCCACGATAAATTATTTGAAGCAAAATATTATAGCTAAATAATTTTTTTGCTTCAAGTTGTAAAAAATTGTGGCAATAGTAATCTTTTAGTCACAATAAACTATTTAAATAAAATATTATATCTAAATAAATTTTTTTTGCTTCAAGTGGCAAAATGATTGTGGTGTTAGTTAAATTATATAGCCTCGTATTTTTTGCTCTAGTAAAATTTTATAGCTAATTGTTATTTTTTGCCACAGGTTAAAACTTATTGTAGCAATAGTAACCTTTCAACTATAATAAATATTTAAAATAAAATATTATTACTTCAAATTATAAAAAATTATTATTAGAATCAAACTATATAGACATAGCATTTTCGCTCAGTAAAATTTTGTAGCTAATTATTAATTTTTTTCACGTGCTGAAATTTATTGTAGAAATTAATGACATTTTAACCGTTGTAAAAGGTTACTTAAACAAAATATTGTAACAATAGTTGTCATGAAGAAATTATTTAGCCACGAATATATTATTGTGAATAAATTTTATATATAGTAATTATTTTTATAATGAGCTGATGCTTTAGCAATACTAATCTAGAGTAATTAGAGATATATTAATCGAGTAATTAGAGATATATTAATCGTTCAATTCGATTTAGTAATACATATATCTACTTGTGAATTTCAACTATAATTTCAGTAATAGGTGATTATATGCAATTAATTTTAATTAGATAATTATATTGAGCTTAAACATAGCTTTACTAAGCTCACAACCTAATCAAGTGCTTCCAGAATTATTATTTGGCTTAAACTAATTTTATTAAAAGAATATATTTATCAATCTAATGTGATGGGAGGCATTAACCATTCGATTTAATTCAATTTTATAATTTTTAAGTCCTAAATATAACTTAAGTAAATATCTAATTATATCTATTTCAATTGACAAATCGTATCAAATTTTAGCAACATTTCTATTCAACTTCATCCTGGTCAAGTGTTTTCAAAAATATTATTTGACACAAATATTTTTTTATTAAAACAACGTCTTTATTAATTCACTGTAAATTGAAGGTGTTCATAATTTGACTTAATTTAATTTTATATACAATTTTACTTGTAAATTTTCAATATAATTTAAAATTAACATGTTATATAGAGACAGTCAATTTAATTTCAGCTAAGCAAATTAAAATACAAAGGAGAAAAAAGTGATCTTCAACCATAAATAATTTATATATATATATATATATATATATATATATATATATATATATATATATATATATATATATATATATATATATATATATACATACTTATAATCTCTAACTTTGTCAAGTTACCTCTTAAACTTATCAAGCCCATATGTTTTATTATAACATATTACTTTTTGAAAGTTATTTTTTTCTAACAAAAAGTATTATTGATTCTTTATTAAGAGTTGCAAAAATATTATTAAATATGAATTTCTATCTATGTTTAAATTCAAATTCAAATAATCATTTGTCAGGGAAGTACGATTTTACTATTATTGGATTCTTTAATTCGAATTCATGTTATTGATATAAAAAAATAAATTGATATTTTTTTGAAAGTTCTATCGTAAAATAATGTCCAAACTTAAAATTTATGATGCTGACACTTGTCATTATAATATTATTTTAGTTCTCCTATTCTAAATATACATATTAAAAAGAATTTCTAACATTGATAATTTTATTTTATTTTATTTTATTTTTTTCTATTTTAAATTCGATATATATTTTATATAATTATTAAATTCATATAATTTTATATCTTAAATATAAAAAATATAATTCTAATTTTAATCTTTTTCTTTTAAAAAGTCAAATTGAAATAATCAAATGTTGTGGAATATGGTTCCACCGTAATAGGACACCTTAAAATTGAAGTTGAATTCATACTTTTGATAGTAAAAATGAAAATTAAATTGACATTCTTTTGAAAGTTCTATAGTAAATTGTTACCCAACCAACTTTTATGGTGATGACGCTTGCTATTATAATGTTATTTCATTTCTTCTATTCTATTTGGACAAATTAGATACATATCTAACATTGACAATTTACTTTATTTATTTTTGATATCTATTTTAAACTTAAAATTTAAATTGATATAAGCATATTGAATCTATATAATTTTATATTTTTAATTAAAACAAAAAGATTATTATTCAAAATTCATATCTTTTATTTTGATATTCAAATTGAAATAATCGAATACCGTGAAAGCATGGTTCCAACATAATAGGACACCATAATATGAATTTGAAATTGACGTTGTTGATACTAAAAAGAAAAATTAAATTGATATTTTATTCTAAAATAAATCTAATTTAAATAATTTTCAAACTTAAATTTTGTTATGATTAACTTTTGTCATCACAATATTGTTTTGCTTCTCCAATTCTATATGGATAGACTAGATATATATTTTGATATTTGAATATTTTATTTTAAAGCCTTTTAAACGTGTCATTCTAGTCCATATAAATCATTTTAAATTCATATAATTTTTATATTTTTAATTTGAATTTAAATAACAATAATTCAACATTAAGAATAATCATAATATTTAGAATAATATTTATTTCACATAAACAGATAAATTTTGTTTCATTAACTTAAGTAGAATATATATGTATCATTAACAAAATTAATAATATCATAGAGGATCAAAATAGTCTAAAAGGAATTTACATTTTAGAATATTATTTATTTCATAAATATTTAACTTTTCCATTATCTAAAAATATACTATGTACTTATTTTTATGACTAATATTATTTTCAGTAAATATTTTTGCATGTCACATTTGTTAATTACATAGTAAGCATTTGTATATAAAGAAAGTTTTTTAAAACAATATATAGTAGAGTAATACGTGGGAACACAAAGTCTAATTAGCCAAAAATTTCTCCCAAAAAAATCTTCCTCCAAAACTAAAAATTTCAACTTACCAAAACTTCCTCCAAAAATTTTGAACTCAAATAAATAACCTATTTTTCTTCCTCCTTAAAAAAAACCTCAAATCTCTTTCTCCTTCCCCCTTTGTTCTTCCTTTCCGATCCGCCCCCACCCCCACCCCGGCTCCCGCAACCCCCCTCCCCGCCCCCACCCCTTTCTTCCTTCGCCCCACATTCATGAAACATTTATATATGATGTTTTGCTAATTGACTTCTTTTTTTTTTGTAGGTTTTACAATGAAATTTTTTTTTTAGGTTTTGCAATGGAATTCTTCAACTAGATAAGTTTTTACAATCTAAGCATTGCATTGAATCGTGTGCACACACACACACACACACACACACATATATATATATATATATATATATATATAGTGTGTGTGTGTGTGTGTGTGCGTGTGTGTGCGTATGTGTGTGTGTGAATTTTAGAATTTCTATTGTAATTTTTCTTTTTGATCAGAAAAGTAAAAATCAAGGATCATCTTTATACAATACTATCAAGTGCTCACTAATATTACTATTATATTTAAGAGCCAAATTGGATAATACTAAAGCAGAATGTAATGGCAACTCTCAATAATATAAAAGAATATTACATATTGATACGGTTTTACTTTGTAAAAATTATAATTACTTAAACATTTGAAAGGTGCACTAAGGAAAATTTGCTTCATCTGTGTTATTGTCTTTTATAGTTGAACGGATAAATATTATAATTTAAGATCATCTATATTTGTAGATTTATTTACTTCCTTAGTTGATTTGCACTTCCTATTTTTATCTATTGAAAATTTTGGTAAATTACATATTTTTCTCCTCAAAATTTTATATGTACATACTTTTGGATATATAATCAATTCATATTATTGACAGATATATTGGTGGAATCAAAGCATGAAGGACAACAAGGTATTTGTAGTTGAAGATCGTGGAAGGAGGGATAGGAAAAGACTATGTTGTTTTGAACTTATTGCAATTTTTAAAATTGTAAATGCAATTACATTTAACTTAATAGTTGTTTTGGAATCTCAAAAATAGATTCCTGGCTATATTACGTAACTTTTGTGACCAAAAAAATAAAAAAAATAACTTTTGTGACTTATGAAGGTTGTGGAGAATTCTTTAATTTATCGTAATAGAATTGTTGAAATACTTTTTTACAGTTATTATAGAATTTTTTGTGATTAATAATGTTTATGAAAATATTTTTAATTTGTAGCAATGAATTTTTATATGTTGAAAAAAAAAGCAATAAATTTTTATATTTGTGGCCAAACCTATAGGTAATTATAAAAATATGGCTATACATTTTCATTTTTCATAACAAATTATTAGCTATAATTTATGTATTTTCTAAGCCATGTATAAAAAATTTTGTAGCAAATACTTCTTATAGCTATAGACTTTCTAACTCGTAGCTAAATAGAAATATTGTTACAATTAAATTAAAATATAAAATAACCACAAATTTTAAAAAAATTTAACAAAAAACACCAAGTCTTTTGCCATAATAGAATACATTGTGGCTACATTACAAAAATTACTATGAATTTTATTTGTTGTGGCAAAAGAGTAAACTATTAGCTACAAGTATATGTTCTGCAGCAAAAATTTTGTTTTACCATCACTGCTACATTAACTTTTTTTTGTAGTTGTAAGTAGTAATCCTTAGCCACAGATCATGTAAAGTCTGTAGCTAACTTTTAGCTACGCCACTTCTTGCTATTAAAGCTACAGAAAAAAAATGTGGTTAAAGTGTTTAGCCATGAAATTTTTCATATTTAGCTATGAGGTATTTTGTAGCTATACATGCCTTATGTTGTAGTGACTCCAGGAGGACAATCAGGAACTGGACCCCATAAATAGAACGGGTCCCATCAACATTATCCTCGGGTAGGACAAAAGAGTTTCCATTAGCTTCAGATCGTCGAAGAGGCATGATCTGAAAAGAGAAAAAATAAGAATTAGAGAAGATTTCAGGGCCTTAGACTCTACAGCTTGAAAATAGAACACAAGAAAGAGAAACATTCCTAAATGACTTGTAGTCTCTCCCTTATGAGTGTGGCACGCTACACAAGAGACTCTACTAGACATGGCTTTATCGGACACCTAATTGTCCATGAACCTAGGGCTCTAATATCAATCTGACACGGCCCAAACCAGGGCCTAGTTATGTCGAGCATCTCAAGTCCAACTAGGACCGAAGACCACCCCCATTCTCCAATCGTAACTGCCCTGCACCCTACGTCGGATGAATTCTAAACATATAATAAGATAATGTAAGAACAATTTAAGGACATTAAATAAAGTCTATAATCATAATCCAACAACCTCAATCAAATATCCAATTGGTACCAACCCCAAGGCCAATACTAAGATCTCACCAGTACCGACACTGTACATGCCCATAGTTATCTGATAAGAACTCTAACAATAATCAATAACATCCAATCGAGACATGTCCCTGACCATAGCCCAAACTAAACAAAAAAAAAATCCATAGCATGAAATGGAGCCTTCCAGAGTATGAAAGCTCACCACTTAAGTATGACACAAAATTGTCCCCGAATCCAGTTACTGAGTATGAGGAATGGTCGTATGTATGATTTCGACATCGCGTGGGGATACGGCACCTGAAGATGGTTAGTAGAGTGAACACTAGCATGCACTCAGGGATAAAGATAAAATAATGCTATATTGTAAAACCAAAATAAATAACCATATACAATCACATAGATACATATATATCATGCTAGGAAAGGGAATCAGATTTAACATACATTTAAAACCTTAACCTGGGCTGAGTAGCTTGACCGTCCAAAAACTACCCACGGGCTATATGGGTTCAACCCCCTACTGAAAGAGCCCTATTGTGTGTTAGCCGCACAACCGGAGAAAAGAACCTGAGATGACTAGTACATGTCCTAAAATATAAAGTGTGACATTATGTACACTATCACCCAGACCACCCTTACATCGGCAAATATGAGTTTTCAGTGTTGGTTTCCTCGGGACCTCCACCTTCCATGGCTTTGCTACTCAATCCTCTTTATGCCCAATTAAACCTTTTACACATAACCAAACCATTTATCAAGGAGTCTTTTAATTAGGCATTCATCGTTGGTATCATCATACCAAAATTAGAGCTTGCAAGTCTATCCTTTTATGCTATACCAAAACCATTAAACCAAGTTGACTCTAAAGTTTTCAATTAGACCAAAATCACGACCATCAAGGCCTTTTCAAATCATTTAAAACCAACCAAACCAATTCAAGTTTCATTGTCATTTATGTAATGCAAGGATATCAAGAGTAGTAAAATAATGTGACAAAATTATTCTTATTAGCATTTTAACAAATCGGTCGAGGGCACATAAGTTTCAAAACTAAAATCAAGTAATTTGGAGAAATTCAAAGAGCTCTAAATCCATTTACCATAACCGTGAATTCCACAATGTCAAAATCATATTAAAAGTATAAAAGAAAAACATCATTAAACCATGAGAAACACTATTCCACCATGAACATCCAAAATCCCCAACCATTATTTCAAACCATAACAACATCATGAAAATCATACATTAAAATACATACTCTTTGTAAAATAACAATGAGGAATGAGTAACATACCTTAGACACCGAGGAAGACAAGGAAAAACCACCCTTGAAAGCCTTAATTGATTATCTTGAAGAAACCCTAGCCTTTTGCTTGATAGAGAGAATTGAGAGAGATTTTAAGAGTGTTTTAATCTTGCTATGTATGGAATGAATGCCCAATAACTGTTATAATATGTGGGGTCTTAAGGGATTGGGAGGGAAATGTTCAAAATACCCTCATCTTAAAAGTTATGGAAAACTCGTAGGTGGGTACGAGTTGACCCTCCAACACGTCACGACATCATATGACTGGTATTATTAATTCATCACCAGAATAAAAAGTTGGACACCACATCCTGTCCAACATACGACTCTCTTTCCTAACTCATCACTAGACCATACAACTGGTAGGGTCCAGTCGTACCCAAGACAGAAACCAAAGGGATTAGACACTGGACAATATATGACTCGATCTTACCACTCCTACCCTATCTTCATAGCTCTTAGTGGGCCAATCATACTCAGATCCAAGTTAAGTTACTAAGTTAATGATTTGATTAAGGGACCAACTAAATAAATCATCGCCATCCCTAACGACCCGTACCCACCAAACCATAACTGGAATAGAAACCCAACCACCCTTCTCTGGTATCCTAATGACTAGGGTATCCTTACCCATACCCACACCATACGACTCGTACGGTGATTCATTACAAGGACAGTGAGTCCAAAATGTAGGAAATTTCCAAGGGTCAAAACCCAGGGTGTTTCACCCAACCTTCTAGTTCACATAGCCTGATGATTGTTTTGGAGTTATATGCCTTCTATGCATCATCAAAATACTTGGTTACAACAGCCAAGGGTAGAGTAGTTGACCATCCCCAGCTGGCCCATACATTAGTCAGAGGGGTTAGGGTAGATATTTCTGTAGAATTGGTCAGACAGGTGTTGTTAGGGTCAGAGTATGTGGGTCCAACTACCTTAGCTGAGTTTGACTACCATATGAGGATAGCGGAGAGTTGGCGACTATGAGGGACACTGAGCATAGAGTGATGAGAATGGACTTGGCTATACTGGTAGCCGTACAGATAGCAAAGTTTGGCACTGACACCCCTTAGTTGAGGTAAAGGGTGAGATCAAGAAGGCGTCACTGCACTTTATTATAAAGTTTTAGTGGATAATGGTGAGATATCGTCTGAGTTTGAATTTTGCAAACAAAATTCTCACCTGGGATAGAGTAGTGTTGATTTCCAACTTCATAGCTGGTTATGATATTGATTTTACTAGATGGATTCAGACTGAGATCCATGAGAGGATGCTTAGTGAGTTCACCACCCTCCCCTTCTCATATTTGATACAATAGTTATGTGATGTAGCCAAAGTGATACCTATTCCTGAGGTTGATTAGTGAATTGAGGTGATCCACATGGTATACATTGCCATGATTAAGGATGCGGCTAACTAAATTATTTCACATCTACTGCATCCACCATATTCTTCTGGTACCGCCCATTTTGAGGTGCCTTCTATTTTGACCGAGCCCGTTGAGAGGTCAAGTATGATTATTGATGTTGATATAAAAATTCATAGAGCAGATCCCATGACTGCAGACAGTGAGAGGGCCATGGGCACATTTGCACTATCTTCAACTTCTACTTCAGCACCAATCGCGGCTTCCACTATGCCCCCTCGCTGATAACTATTATGTTTATAAGTGTACCCTGAGAGTTCTTGTAGCAAATGGTAGAGAACCAAAATAAGTTGACTAACCATCTCACACAGACAGAAATCCAACTGGCCACACTATTCGGTTAAATTCGATCATGGGTCCGGACCATATTACAGGCCTTTGAGACTAGATTCAAGGCAAGAATGATAGTAGCCATGGAGGGGTACACTTGAGAGTTGCATACCAATAGATATAGTTTTGAGACTCAGATGAGTGCATGGCTATTAAAGGTCCAGGTGCCTAACTTTTTAAGCCTACGCAAGAAGATGGCCATATTGTGCTTAGAGGTATGATCATTAGTTGAGAACCATATTCTAGATGTCCCTCTATTCATTCCATTTTTTATGCATCCATTAACCTAACCTCCTACAGTGGTATTTGATTTATTCATAGAGGATGATGCAACCCCGATTATTGGGGCCAAAAAAGGTCATAAATAGGAGTTACAAGACCCTGGGGTGGATTATCAGTAGGCAATGAAAAGAGCCACTCATGAGTCAGTTATTTAGCATTCATTTGATGAGCAATGGTGTGTCGAGATAGCAGTGGGTGCCTCATCTAGTTGTGCCCTACCACCACCATCTCTAGTTAAGCCACATGAAGCCTTAGATGGGGTAAGTCAGCTTCAGATGCCTAGAGCATCTCAGGTAGGTCCCTATACCCTATTTTGTTTATTTTTTAGCAATTCACAAGGGACAGTGCATCAGTTTTTACCATAATTAAGGGTTTTTCTTGTCTGTTTCTTTTCCTGTTGACTGCAGTATCCAAGTAGAACCGACATATTCAGGTCGTATTATGTTGTTTTATGTTTAATTAGGAGAAAATTATTGAACCTAAGTGTAGTTGACATGTTTTGTGTTTAATTATTGTTTAGAATGATACCCCTCTAAAATTTTTGTGAACTGTGTGATGTAAATATATCTGTGACCATTGTCTAAATCTTTTCATGGCATTAGTATTAGAGACAATATAACCATAGCTTAAAATTTCATGAATTGGATAGGTAATAGTGGGTGACAAACCCTGAACCATGTGTGTGTTAGGTACTTACCTAGTTCCTTGTGTGCGTTTAATCTAGAGCTTGCCCGATTAGTCTTGCCTAGGTTGTAGGATAGTTGGTTAGGAATGATCATAGGCCAATTTTTACTTAATCCACTCATAGCCTAAATAACCGTCCAAAATGAATAAGTATTTCTTGATCCCTTATTTAAGCCTATATTGACCTATTTTATGACACTTTCGATGCTTAAAACATGAAAAGTATGCAAAAACCATGGCACATTGGATTCTTAAAGTATGGAAATTATGCAAGTACTTAGGTATTTTTGTTAGATGTGAGTTGTTTTTATATTATTTTGCAGGAAAACAGGTAGTGGAGCAGAAGAGGAGAAAAAAGATGATAAAATGTAGAAGAAGGCTACTTACGGACCCACTTACCAGTCGTAAGTAACACTTACGCCCCTTGTAGGTGGTCCCGTAAGTAGCAGATAGAAGTTCTTGAAAATTGATTTTTGTTCTGAGACTTACGAAGGCCTACTTATGAGGCGTGGGTGGTACTTATGCCCCCATAGATACCCCTCATAAGTTGAGTTCTGAATATTGATTTCCTCTGAGATCTACGAACCTAGCTAGGGACCATAGGTAGTATCTCCAGATCGTAAGTGACGTCGTAGGTTGATGTCGATATTATTTTTCTATTTTGTTTTGGTTAGAATTTTTCTGATTTTTGGATGTAACCTATAAATACCCCATTGATGTTTTTTATTAGTTTATACACTTTACATACTTACAACATTATATTGAGTTCTAAGATACACTTTTAATCTTGAAATTCTTGTTCTTGACTTTTAGGTTTTGATATAAGTTTGATATTTTCGCTTTCATTCTTAATTCATTGTGAAATTATTCATATGCTTCCTATTTTGAATTCTGTGGGTGTTCTTGCAAACATAAATGGATAAACCTCTTAAATAGGGTTGTGATTATCTTGATGGAATAACAAAGTAGAAAAAGTGCAATGGCTTTCTTGATTGGTGTTCTTACATGTATTGTGATTTTCTTTGTATTAATTGCATTCTTAACTACTACAAATGTTAAGAGCCTGTTTGTACTCAATACTAAATTGAGAGAGAGGTTGAGATTAGGAAAGAAAGATCATAATAGTAATTTGAAGCTACCTATCTTCATCTAATTAACTTGAGACTGAGAGAAGATAGTCAATCTGAGATCTAGAACAAGGGTTAGTAATGAGACACTCTAAGACTGACAGGAGATGAGGAAAATTTACCAAAAGGTATTGAGAGACGGTTGGTGATACATAACTTATTAAATTTTGCATGGAAAACACTAAGATTGTCTAACGAGCATGATAAGCCTACGGAGTTAGGAAGTCAGGGGGAACACAATTTTTGGTGTTCATCTCATATTGATTTCAACCTAAAGCATTCAAGATTGGTTACTACTACTACTATTCTTACAAAATCCCCTGATTTACTTTATGCATGTTTCGACTATATCAATAAGTTCTTGATAGAGATTCGTCCTATTCCATATGGGTTCGACCCCAACTGTTGTTGGATTGTTTATTTGACGGTGACCGTGTTGTACTTTTTAGGAGTGTAATTTGGGTGACATCAAATTTTAACCAACTTGCGAGTCCTGTTAACAAGAAAGAAATGACTTAGAAATATTTCCTCTTAAATAATGAGAGGTCATGATAAGTTAGAATTAATTCAAATTTCTCGAAACTGAAAATGTTACCCAACCTGTGAACACTGCTATTAGTGAAAAACCTTTATGTGAATTTCCTATTCTGGCTCATTCTAATTTGTGTGGTACCATGAGCTTTCGGGTAAGAGGTGATTTTGAGTATTGTGGAACACTCCTTAAAGATTTCTCAAGATAGGAACATATTTATTTGATGCTTCATAAGTCTAAATGTTTTGATAAACTCAAGCTATTCAAAATAGAAATAAAAAAGCAACATAAAAAATATATTAAATCATTGCAATCTGATTAGAGTGACGAATACCTCTTTGAAGAGTTCATTAATCATTTATTTGATAGATTGATTAAATTTCAATTGTCTACACCTAATTCTCTATAATAGATTGGTGCAAAAGAGAAAAGATATAAGCTTTTATAGAAATGATAAGATTAATAATTGACTTATTCATAATTGTGTCTTTTTCATTTTGGGATATATCTTAAAAATTATGTATTACATTTTGAATTTAGTTCTTTCCAAATCAGTATCTTTGACAACTATAGAACTATAGATTTAATGTAAGTTTAGTCTATGAAAGGTTCAGATATATGATTGTCTAGAAAATGTATTGAAATATAGTAATGAACAAATTAAAATTAATAATAGATGTGTTTACAGGATATCCAAAAAGAATAAAAGAAGGTTTATTTAACGTCTTAAAGAAAATAAGATAATTATTAACAAAAATACCAGATTTCTAGAAAAGGATACTTAATATATCATGTTTCTAGAAGTAAACTAGATTTACAGGATCAAAGAAATAACAAATGAGTCAGCTGAAAATTTAAAAGCTCAAGAACATATAATCGACATGTCAGAAGTAGTGTTCCATTGCATATAAATATTGGGAGAAATGTTAATAGACGTAAGAAAATCTGCTATCGCAAAGTAGTGGGAGTGATGTGGGCTAGAGCACTACATGAAAGAGTCATTACTATTTCAGCACCGTAAGGTTTTGAAAAAATATATTAAGACACTAGAATATGAAAGTGACTATAGAAGTAGTATTGGGTCGTAGTGGGAGAATCATAAATAGGGATCGCTTTGTTGCATATTCTTGAAAGAATTTCATGATAGAACTTAAACTCATGAAGTATTTCATGATAATATACTTGAAGATCTAGTAATAAATATATCATTTACGATGAATCACTACTAGATGATGTTGCATAAGAAAACAACTTGGTAAGATCCTTTTAATAAGTACTATCAAAGGATTATCTGTGAAAGTTCTGGATGCATAGTTAAGAGTTTAAGTGAGAGATCGTCAGTGTATATACTATTAATCATGTGTTAAGACATAGTATTCTATCCATTGTCAAATGCGAAACATCATAGTGAGAGATTGTTAGGGTATACACTATTAACCATGCGATTAGATATAGTATATTTTAACAATTGTGATGGTTAAAAGTCTAAGTGGGAGATTATTGGGATATGTACTACCAACCGTGCATTTAGATATAGTATAATATAATAATTGTGATGGTTAAAAATCTATGTGGAAGATTGTTGGGATATATATACTATTAACCATGGTATATTTATTATTGACCATGTGTTTTCAATATAGTATTTATTATAGAACAATTGTAAAATTAATTTTAATAAAAGATTTAATAGATCATATTTTCATTTATGTATCCATTTACTTATATAGTAGATGATTTAGTGAACAAAGTTTAGCTTATACACTGAGGATTAAATCATCGGTTCTTATAAGTACAAAGATTTTTGTTCACAATGTAGGATGGAAATTGACAAGCCATCGGTACGATTGTAGCACAAGATCATACGTATTTATCTTGATTATGGGAACGGTGAAGTTCTGAGTTCTTGTACTAGTGCATTCTGTATGTATTGAACATGACCGAGCAGATAAAAATATTTTAGACTAACTGACAAAAACATATTCTCTAAACTATTAAATGTACTTATATTTCCAATCTTGATATTACTATTATGATTTGTATATATTAATTATCGTTTTGATTTATTAAAAGTTGAGATCCTGAGATGGGTCAATATGCC
The DNA here is from genome assembly GCA_030864225.1 of Capsicum baccatum var. pendulum. Taxonomy (NCBI): domain Eukaryota; kingdom Viridiplantae; phylum Streptophyta; class Magnoliopsida; order Solanales; family Solanaceae; genus Capsicum; species Capsicum baccatum. Next base: position 269,280,166 of record CM061552.1, read on the forward strand.
TATTAAATTAGATGATAATAATATATATTGGTGAAACATAAGTTAGTTGATAGAATTCATATCTCGATATAGAGATTGATGATATGCCTTTTTTTAGAAGCATATAAATTTTCACTGTGTCAAATCTCGCAAGTGAATTTTATGAATCCGACACATGAAATAAGTTAAGCAGTGCTCTAACCAAAAATAATTATTAGATTGAATTCATCAGTAATTTAATTTATTGATTAGTATCTGTTATCTTAACATGGAAAATTACATAACTGTTTAATGGGGAATTTCACAATATAAATAAATGAGTGCAATTACTAAGTTCTAGTGGAATGATTGGAAATTAATTATGGTAAGAATAATTCAAATCAGAATTTTAAATTATTTTCATAATAGGGAGCCTCAGTAATTAATTTTGTGGTCCTTAATTTTGCCCCTTTTTAACTCGAAGGGTTGAAAAATATTTGAAATTATTTCAAAACTTTAAAGAAAATTTCGAAACAAACAGAGTCGCCACTTAATTTATTTGAAAAAGGAATTAAGAAAACCTTTATAAGTTACTCAAGTGATTCAAAACAGAAAAAATTATCTAAGTTTTGAAATTCTAGGGAAGCAGATCTCATTAACATTTTATGAAGGTTTTTAAGGCACCTAAAATGTCCGCTAACTTGTGGTTATCCGGACAATTTGAAAGCTATCTTTGACTAACTTTGAAAAAAAAGAAGTTGTTTTTAAAAAAATAAAAATAAAGTGATTTTAGAAAAAAGACTTGTATAAATTTTGACGACTTAGTTGAAAATTTAACTAAGTTTAAGCAAACAAAATAGCAAATAAGTATGTAAAGGGGAAAGGGAAGAGATAGAAGACTTAGGCTCGTAAACCCAAATCTATCATCTCTATCCTAATCTAATTGAGTTTTTGATCCACCTGCACCTGTCCTAATCTAAATATTGGCTTTTGACCCATAATCTATCCTAAACTATTTTTTTGAATCTTTTTGGACCACAGTCTGCTTCACCTGTTTTAGTTTACAACTTTGCCTTTGAGGCCTCCAAATGAGTGAATGAATGAATAAATAAATAAATAAATAAATAAATAAATAAACAAAATACAAAGATAACAAAAATAAAGACTTTTCGAGTCTCCTAACATCTTTATAAACAGGTTTTTTAACCTATTTTTTTCTTCGTCCATCCTTTTGCACCTATACGCCATACTATCGACTTTAGATTTTCCTTCGGAGTTGACTCGGTAGAGATGGTGGGCCTCAATGAACCGTGAAGGAAATGCAAAGAGGGATTGAGTTTGTTTCGGACTCAGACACATTCACATGCGAAGAAAGAACAAAGAGAAAAATTAACACATATTTCCAAACTAAGCATCAAAGCATAAAAGGATCTAAAATAAATTATAAGCAAAACCTGATTCTCAAAATAATGTAAAGAAATGAATAAAAATGCAAGAATATATATGGTCGTCAAGGTAAGATAATCGAACGAGGAAGAATATCTGAAATACAACTGAATGGTCTAAATTTGCAAGAAATACCTATCAACACTAGCCAACCAATTTATATTTTTTTTATTACTCCAAGCAACAAAAAAAATGAATCATACCATTTCCACATAGGTAATCGGTTAACTACCAATCTGGACAGATTACTTGGAACCCAAGCCTTAAAAAGAATTAAAAAGAAAATTGTCTTGTCTACTATGATGCTAATTAAATGAGAGATTGACAAATTTATCTATCTACTGGTAAAATAGGTCATGCTTCGCACTGTTTTTAACTATATTAATGACTTCAAATGTATTAGAAATAGAATAGATGAAATTTTTTTGTTACATTCATATGCTAACTATTTTTTATATATAATTTATATCTTTTTCACATATATGTTTTTTGTATTGATGTGACTTTGATGTTTGAAAAATCTTTATAATTAATCTCGATTGAGATATATTTTTGAAGGTGTAATAATTATTTAAGCTTTAAACTTTGTACTGCGCACAAATTCTAATGTACTTATATGCTTTCAGTTCGATTCATAGAAGGTTACTAAATGAATGATAGAAATTTATCTATCTTTTAACAAAAGATGATGATGATGAGACTAACGTTTGGCTAATTTTATTATTTTAATATATATATATATATAAGGGTTATCATTTGCATTCAATGTGGAGAGAAGTCGGTTGGATTGACTTGTGCGTGAATAACTAAAAACTGTAATAATACATCAATTAAAATTGTCCTAAATAAATTTCATTAAATCTTAGCTAATGAAATAGTTACGATACTAATAAGGTAAGCACTCATATATTATTTGCACTATGAATTTCAAAAGATAAATTTTTTTTTCATTTTATTCAAAATCATAATACATTATTATATTTTTTGCTTAATCACATATAAAACAAATTTTACAATCCTCAACTCTAATAATTAAATGATACAAAATAAAGACAGATATTAACAACAAAAAATAAAAAAAAGATGGATATTAAACTACGAAAATAAAGTAACATATTCAGCGTAATTTTACAAGTACATTCTGAAAAAAGTAAAATCGAAGATTGATAATATAAAGTTGAATATTTACATTTATCTAACATTATGACTCATTTGAAATTTTGAAGTCAAAATTTTGAATACCGTTTGCTCCAATTGATCATTTGCATCTCATAATTGCCTCTATATTATCCGTGGCCGATGATCTCCTTTGAATTTCTCAAGTCAAATCAATAACAAATACGTAAATTATATTTTTCTTATTAATCGAGGAATATGAAGAAACATAAAATTTAAAATATTCATTATCATAATTTTATTGAGAATTAAGAGATAGTATAAATGTAGACTTCATGTTGAAGGCACTTGTGAAAATTTTAAATCATTTTAACATTCTAAACTTTAAATTGAGAAGATTAACTTTGATAGAAAAAATGTAACAAAACATTTTAAAGAACATATAAAAGAGTGAAAGGAAAAGTAAAGAAGTTGGAAAAAATATAATGTCAACACTAATTTCGCTCTTCTTGTTAGGTTTGTTATGCTATTCTGATAACTTCTTAATTTTTTTCCTTTTTTACTATTATTTTTACTGTTACTTGATTGATATTCGTTTTTTTCTAATTTTATGATATAATATCTCCTTTCAATTCATAAAATCGATTTTTACTTATTCTTTTCTTAATTTTATATGAATTTTAAGAATAAACAGATTGATTCTTTCTTCAAATAATTCCTCTTACCTTTTGAAACTTTCATTACTCTTCCTATAAATTCCTCAATCAAAGTAAAAAAAAAAATTCTCAATATACAACATCTCATCAGAGAAATTATATTGCAACATATTGTTCAAAAAAAAAATTATCTTGAGAGAAATATTTGTCACATAATTTTTTCATTTATTTTCAACAATTGTTCAATACCTGCATCGGAGCCTGATTAGTCTAAATTCGTGTTGGATGTGGGTAGTTCAATGATAGTGCTCACTATCAAATTATCCAGATCTTAAATTGAAATTTATCTACTACACCACGTCCTTTAATGATTACAATCTTTTTCATTACACACAAGATTTTTAGGATCATAAAATAGTATCTCTTTCTATTTTTTAACGACATCACAAGAGGAGCAAAATACTAGAATCATTTTTTTCTTTTTTTTTGGCAGCCACTAAGCTATAAGGTATGTCTAGTAGGGAGTATTACATATATATATTGGTTTGCTGGCAGTAAGCATAATAAAAAGCTCTCTCCGAAGCCTTCAAAGATGTCAAGCAGCCCAATCTATGACAGAGAGTTGAATCCCGCGTGCCATGAAGACAACCATGTGCTATCATTCGATGCAGTTGTTCGGTTCAGTATCTCAAGAATTGGATCACTTCAAGGAGATTCCTGAAGAAGACCAGTTTGATAAGAGAAGCCCTTCAAGAGAATTCAGAGAGATCGAGGAAGAACCTGAGACCAGCAAACCTGGTCACACATTTGATTCTAGTATGGGCAACTCAATTTCAATTTCTCGGCATCAACCCCTTGATAATGGATCAGCCTCTGAGATATGCCCGGAGATAAACGAGAGTGCTATAAGAAGAGAAACTGAAGGTGAGTTTAGGTTAATGGAAAGGAGAGAATGAAACAGATATGCCGGTGGTAGATTTTTTATTTTTTTTTAACGAAATCTCAAGAGGAGCAAAATACTCTAATCATTTTTTTTCTTTTTTTGGCAGCCACTAAGCTAGGGAGGAGTATTATATATATTTGTATAAAATAAATAATTCAGTACAAAACATTTTAGAACAAACCTGACTCAACCAGTAGCTAAGCCTCGCTTCCATCTTCATCGTCTTTGCGAGAATCTTGGTGTTTTTGGCGACACCATGGTTGTTACTACACCATCATCTCAGTTTATATGCTAAAGATTTAATAGTTTTGAAAAATGAAAGGTTTTTTGGTCTTTCCATTTTTCATTTAATTAAATGTGTATTAATTTTACAAAAAGGAAACGGAAGATAAAGAAGGCAAAGAAAGAGTTTTGAAAAAAAGAAATAAATTGCAACAATAATGAGGAAAGAGAAACTGTAAAAGTAATTAATTTTCTGGAAATTTTTTAAACATAAAATAGTGAAATAAGTTCAAAAATTTGAGAAAACAAATAAATAGAATTGCTGATCATAGAGAGCGCCACATCAGCGTGTCTATGTTTCAGCTTTATATATATATATATATATATATTAATTGATTGAATAACAATTTTGAGGCATGAACTTGATGAGCAAAATGATCTAGAATAAATAAAACAAAGAAACAGCATACAGGATTTGAAGGAAATCACCAAGACTTCAAACACAATTCAATCAATCTTTCTTAACAACACAACACTAAACAACATGAATAGGCGTTACAGTTACGTTCATCCATTCTTTCTCATTCAATTGACAGACGGATAACCAACAAAACAAAAGGAAAACACACCCCAAAAAATTTCTAAAGTTTCATCCTCATTCTCTCGTTACTGAGTCACGAAAACTATGAACCGGAGGTTCTTCGAGGGAATTCCTTGGACTATTATTTTCTCACCAACCTACTGACCCTCTCAATATTATTTATCGACGGAATCTTGTGACTAACACCCTTCAAACATAACCCAAAAAGAACTAGACATGACTGCACCTCATATGTAAAAAAAAGGGAAAGGGGTATGTTTAGGAAATGGGCTCATACTCCAATCAGAAACAGCAAAAGGAGAAAAATGGGGAGTAGCGAAAATATACAAGAATGAAAAAAAATTAGCTTAACATTCATTTGGGGAATGAACTCCCTTGTTTCCTTTTGACATTATTAGTCAAAGAAAACATGGTGACGAGTCCCCTTTATCTAGAAAACAGAAAGGACAAGCTAAGCTAGGCTAAAGATGCGTAGTACTCGAAAAGTCTTTTGCAAAATGTCAACCAGAGAGGATATAAAACTTACACTATGCTAGGCTACTGTTTCGAATAGATGAATGCCAATAGTATATGAACAACATCATATCCAGAGAAAGTCAAAACAACTGTGAATGAAACAAATCAAGAACATACACTGTGCAAGATTTCATCAAGATGCGATTATCAATTCAAGTTGCCAAACAAGACATGGTACAGAGCTTGACCCAGTCAGTTTTCGATCGACCCATTATTTACATTTGTAGAGCAAGACGAAGGGAAAAGATACGTTTAAAAGCTCATATTTCATCAAAATATATAAACACACAGAAAACAAACATTTAACACAGAATGTGGTTTAAATTACAGGAATATCGCAACAAAACATCATCACAATCAAACCTACGACCTTCAAGGCCTCTACAGCGAATAAATCCCAGCATACAAGAGAAAACCAAATTACTACTACGAAAACAAAAACGAGGCAGAATGACGAGAAAGAAAATAAAGCGTCGAGAAGTTTACCTCTTTTGGGGCAGCAAACTTTACCTCTTTTGGGGCAGCAAACTAGGACCACGAGCTTCGTTGGAATCAACCACTGCCGAAAAGCATCGTCGTCAACTCGGGAACTTCGATTAGCCGACGAATTTCAAGGAATAAATTTTTTACTAAAAAAAAATAGACTGTGATTTTGCTCAAAGGTTTTTCACCTTCCGAGACTTGGGTATTTTTTGCTCCAAAGAGAGCTTTTTATAGACGAGATTGGGAGTTTCATTTCAAGCTCCAATCGATGTGGGAGAATAAAATTCATGGGCAATTTGAGAATTTCCAAGGGGGATTTTGTATTGGACGGTTGTTGATAAGGGATTAGCCGTCTTGTACGAATTTGTACTAATTAGTACAAAATTTGAATTTGGAATTTGAATTTTCAATTGGGTCGAAACTATTATCGGGTTTTGGGTCACCGAAGTAAGGTTCGTTGTTGGGTTCGGATCGGTGCGTTAGAATGGGTCGCCTGGTTCGGCTGCTTCTGCCAGTTACCGGCGTTGTCGGTGTTGATACGATTTTTGGTTGTTTTGGTCCAAGCTGTTGCGTTGTTTTTCTGTTCTTGTTGAAAGTAGATGCTGTTGTGTGTGGTACGCATAGGAGAAGGAGAATCAGAGGTTGGGCGGGTCAGTTAATATATTGGGCCGAGTGAAAGTGTGTAATAGCTGTTGGTGTTGAAGAAAATAAAGATGGGCCGGGTCGCTTGATTGCTATTGGGCCACTGATGTTTGAATTGGTTGGGTTAAATTGGTAGATTAGGTCAATTTTGGGGTTATTTTAAAAAATACCCCCACTTAAATTAGGAGTTAGCTAAATCCATTTAAATTTCGATCAAATTGAAAATCAATTAGCAAATTGCATTGCAATTTTAGTCAATTTAATTTTAATTATGGCCAAATTGATTAGATTGGCCAAATTAACTCCAAATTCGATATGAATTAATGTTTCATTTAATTCTGAGTTTCTTGGTTTGACAAAATCAAACATATATTTTTTTGAATCAATTAATTTTGAGAGCAAATTATATTTGCATTAAGACATTATTCATTTGAATTAATTTTCAAGACGATCCTTGATTAAAATATATTTTTTCATAGAATAATTATTTTAAGTAATAGAATTATACTATCTCGTATATATGGACACAAAAATATATAATCACTACTTAAAATGATAAAAATTACGTACATAAATATTTTGAAAAGTTTTTATTCGGATGAAATAAATGTTGTAATTTTATTGAAAATCGAAGAAACTCGACATTGAACTTGGTTGTGGAGGGCAAAAAATTAGGTGTCAACACCTATAGTGCTCATATTAAACTAGAACTCGAAATTCTATTTTCTATAGAAAAATGAGAAGTCACCGCCTTTTCCTTGTTCAAGTAAAAACAAACGTGTGTGTTTCTTTCCTCCTTAGACTGGGAGAGTTTCTCAATAAATAAGGATTTCCCTGGCCTAAAAATTCAATTTTCTATTTACTACTTGCCCACCCAAGTATTGACAGAGTTCGGCTGTTAATTTGAGATTAATGTAGAAGACCGCAGAGACAGACTTACTTCAAGACATCAACTCACACTTTCATAGATATTTTTTCGTTAATTTTAAGCACTATGTGTTTATGTTTATTGTCTATAATTTGTGTAAGCAGTAAGTTTCTAAAATGCTTCCATTGTGTATCATATTTTCTAACAAATTGTAATACCGAGTACCAATAATTACAATACGCAAGGTTAAAGAGAGAAATAATTCTCTATATTTGAATTTAACTTGTGTCTGATTTGTACTGGACCATATTTTATTTCCTGTCTTGATAAACTGTGGATATACAATCAAACCTCTCTTCACAGGGGAGCTTAGTAGTCCAATTGATTGTCTATATGAACTACCACCTTATTGGTGACGGTTTAACTTTTCCATGTTGTAATTCCCTCTCCATTTTTGCTTCTCCCAGTTCTAAGAAGAAGAAAAAACAAACCTCTTTTAACCTTTTTTGCTCAGACCTTTTCTTCCTCATTATCTCGACTGGCTATTAACATTTGACGTTTGATTTTATTAAGCTATTATAGATAATTTCCTCTAAAGAAATTTTGACTCTTTTGTTTCTATTCGTGGAAAAATGAAAAAATACAAAAAGGCCCTCATATCATCCTCTTTTAATTTTATTCCACATTCAATAATGTTTTAGACTTTTTGGTTTGTCGTTGGAACTTACATAACGATGAATTTTGTTGGTGAAAGATAATTATGATAGAGGGCTATGTATACCTTTTTCCCCTAAATAAATTATCTAAAAGTTACACAAATACACAACTTATGTTTTCAATATTACAAAAAATCTCAACTCCCTAAACTTATTATAAAAATCTCACATATACACAGAATGTTATGTATATGTCGGCTATGTTATGTATATTAATAGGGAGAGAGAGTAAGGTAATTTAAAAAGTGGGAGAGAGTAATTACTTTTAAAAGATTGGTATTTATGTTATTTACTAGATAGGTATGCCCATGCTTTGCACGGATCCAACGTGTAATTTTGTTATGAACCTAATATTATGATCATGTTGTGTATAAACATAAATATAAAATAAATTTTGCATATTATCTATAATAAATATATTTCAACACACAACAATATCACTATTGTGCACATAGCATAAATTCCAAAAGAATTGTTTATACAACCATGACAATATCATTCTACTGGATAATCACATGACATTCACATATCATAATTGTTGCCTAATTACATTGTTACATACACTATTTATAAATAAACATAAGTAATATGATGAGATAGTAAGATATTAGGAGAGATCTGTAATTTACCAGATTAGCAGCAATGGCGAGACTCTACAACAAGACAATAAAGAAGCAATATTAATTTATTTGGTTTAGAAAAAGGATACGTTTGGCCATTATCATTTTATCCACTTCACATGTTACTGTCTTTCTATAAGTTAACGTTTGGGACCTTTTGGAGTTTAGACCAATCAATTTGGTGATGTACTGATTTCCATTCCAGCTCCAAGTCAAATGTTGTTACGAATTTAAATTTAAAGAGTATGCTTGTTTAGGCTTATTTAGAAGTTTTACAAATTAAATTTTGACCTTACATCTCAAGTCTCAAGAGACAAACTGGGAGATGTGTTCTAAAATAAGGTCCATTTTTCATGTATTGAGTGGTTAAAATGAGAAGAAAATTAGATACATTCAATGTACTTGTGACATACCTCTTTCTTTCTATTATGGAATAGAAACATAGGAATTATTGGGCACTTATTTCATCTTTGATGATTTCTTCTTTGGTTTAGTTTATCAAGAACCAAGGTATAGGAGATGAAGTAATGTTAATGTAAAATTTTTAGGGCAACTCAGAGATAGAATTACAGAGGAACCGGAGTAGAGATTGTGGATCTACTTTCTACTATACTGCACAGACTAACTTCTTGCTCAATGAACTCTTATTTTTTGTGATGCTCAGCTAAAATAAGTGCAGTCTCTTAGAGGAAGTTTATCTCGATTGGGGGTCTCAGAGGTGCACATGCCTGTGCAAGTCCTAGGATACAAGATAGATTATCTCTTCACAGTTTACCTATGTATGTTGTTGCCTGAACCTTAAAAGAAAGAAGCAGATGTCTATCCCAGAATGTCGTGTGTTATGTTTCCCATAGGGTATGGGTTGCCCTCTTCTTATATGATGTTGTGTGATCCTCACTCCATAAGCTAACTTTTTCGATCACCTCATAGAACATTTATTTAAGGAAGGCTAGCACCAAGTGGGCAGAAAAGTAAAGGTGTTCGCAAGTTGGCCTAGACATTACCGTGAAAAAACACCTAAAGAAAAGGTACCATACTACTACAAAAATGGTTTTCATGCAAGCTTTGGGCATTCCCGACTATCTTGCCATACAAATCTGCTTTTATGGAAAGATGAAGTTTGCACGGTCCATAACATCTATCACCTAATACAATGCCTGACCTAAAGAGCTCAAAGCTGAGTGTACTGATCAATCAGACTAAAAAAACCTGCTTACCACGTAGATTTGAGGTAAAAGTCGGCTATAAAACTGATCAACGTGTCAAAACCAAAATGCCCTAACATTTGGCCTCTAAAATAAGCATAGAAAAAAAATTAAATTGAAATTTCAATACTCTTATTTTAAGACAATCAGTAATTTGAGGTTTCTGTCATAGATTTCATTTAGAATCGTGTATTTCCACATTAGTTGTATGTGAGAATTTGATAATGATGAAAACTGTGAACTTTAATCTTTATCTGTAAATAGATCAAACCTAAACATCAACTGAATCCCACTGAAGTCCTACTCTAAAGATGTTAAAAATTGTTATGCTCAATTAAAAATTGGAGAAACAACCAAAGAACTGACACTAAATACAATCCTTTCATTTTAAAACCTAATTAGAGAAAAAGCCTGATAGAACGCCAAACTAATATAACGATAAAGCAAATTATATACATGTAGTTTAGTTCATATATACTTAAAATATAATACTTAGTTAATTGAGTTGAACAGATCCACAACAATTTCTTTGTGTCAAGACATGTTTCCTTTCTAAATAATTTCTAAAGTCCTAGCGAAAAAACAAATCAAAAATTCTATTTCAACATGGCATTGATGATATTTTCTTTTTTTAAACAATTTTCACCTTCAAAGCAATGTCTAGATTACCCCTCAAACAAATTCTAAAATCTTGTGCTCTTTACGACTTCTATAAAAAGAAAGAGTTTTACCTCATATGATCACTTGCATAGTATTTGTAAACTTTTATTTGGTCAATGTATCCTATTTATTGCAAGAGAATTAACGAATGAATCAGTCTATTTCTGCACTTCCAAGTGGCCTGGCCTATGTTTCATGGTTTATGTTTGTATACATTGTTAACTTGCTAGAGTTTATGAAGACAAAAAAGATTGTAGTTAATTTGGAACAGGGTGATTTGCTCAGTTTTGGGTCTAACAAGACCATGGTAAATGTTTTTGAGCCGGAAGTTTTTGTTGACTAAATACCTTGTCTTCAAAACTACATAAAACAAGTTGGCTAAAATAGCTTTGAATGTTTCCTAGCTTGTGTTTCATACCAAAAGCCTTTAATTATCACTCTGTCAATGGCCAATGATAAAATGACTTTTACAGACACAACTTCGTTTCTATTTTCCTAATAAGAATTCGACTTCCTTATGGTTGGAATTGGACCAAGTATGACATTGCCGCCATTAAGTTGCTTAAAAGATATCGGAAGGCTGCTGGGCAATCATGTCACAAGAGTTTATGGTTCCTCTATAATTTTTGGTGTCTTAGGACTGAAAGTAAAAATAAAATGTTTTAATAGCTCCTCAACTCTAAAACACTCAACAATAGCAGTGATAACAATATGCTCAGTGTAATTCCACAAAATAGGGTTTGAGAGGGTAGAAAGTACTCAGATGTTACCGCTTGTGTGTGCAGATAGAGAGGTTGTTTTCTATAGACAAACCAATAAGTCAAATCTAAATGCTTAATCAACCCTTTTTTGTTGGACAAACCTGTCCCCAATTACTAATACTGGACGTTCTTTGGATTTTTGCTATGCACCACACAAATAAAATTGCTCTCTGCCTATAGAGTGAGAAAAATAATAAATTATAGTGCTTTATTAAAACTTTTCTCTATCTCTTCAAGAGGGGATATTAAGAGTATTAAAGCCACCAATTAAAATGTTTTGACATCCTTCTCACATAAATAGATACTATACATATTTGTTCGAGAAAGAACTAGTACCTGTCAATGACAGGCAGTTGGATTCTTTGCAAACATACCTTGACATGGCCTGCAATCACATTACATCATTGTCTCTTCTGGTGAAAATATTATCAACATTTTCTTAAAGTCTTTAAAATTTCACATGATAGAGTATAATTCATACGGATAAAAAAGAAGATTTAGACAAAAATTGGGGTAGCTACTAACCTGAAAGTTAGAAATGAGGAGAAGATTGAAAAAGAAAGGAGGATGGTAAAGAACAATTGAGTAGACGAACAAAGAATAATCGAGAAGTTTAGGAATGGCAGAAGGTGCATATAAAAGCCGAATCCCATAAAAAAGAAGGTGCATATGTGTTTATTACATAAATGTAGATTACAGTCTTGAGTCTAACCATTGTGATCCTCTATTTTCTCCTTCACAAAGTTGTGTTTCACTCAATATCTCCGCCTCTCATTTTCAAACACCAAAAATAAGACATAACATTTGGTTGAATAATAAACATGAGTACATGACAAACATTATTATCAAACTTTTAGTACCTCAAAATATCAACAAAGCAGTTTGTTCATGTTTCATCCACACTTTTAATATTATCATACATACTTCACCAAAGACTGAAAATTAAAAATTAATATTTTTTAAAGATAACATATCTATGTTCCTCCCATCTAAGGTATATCCAAGCCTCGATAAATACATAAGTCGAGAAAGGACTTCAAAATCACATGAAGAAGAACTTCCCATATTAATTGATGAAAAAGAAACATGTTTGTATGGTCACTAGATATAAATTCATTGTAACCTACACAATGTTTAGTTTTTATTTAATATAATTTTCGTATACCTAATATAACATTTGGTTAAAATAACTGTTATACCCCTGACTGTACTTCTACTCATTACTGCTGGTGAAGATGATACCTAGGAGCTTCTGTTATGCTATATTATTGATTTTGTTCTAAAATCTTAGACATCTCCACTGCAAATTGTCAATATACCAATTGCAATAAGACATTGTTCTATTTTATCTTAGACATCTGTGTTGCATATTCTTACACTAATTGGCAATTACATAATTTTATTTTTGAATAATCCAAAAAAATTCTGATAGGTTTGGTTCCTTACATCATTTGAAGCCAAGAATAACTAAGGTTTTGGATTTAATAGGAAATGTTCTTAGTTCCGCTGTCAGCACTCTCTCAATGCATCTGTAATGACTATAACTAAACCTCAATCCCCACAAAAAGATAATTTGATACTTTCCTGCACTGTGGATTAGCTGTTAGGGAATTATACGGTGCGGTTTACCTATTAACTGTAATACTAAGAGCTTTTTCCTACCACACATGTGTCACGCCTCAAATCCTATTGGGGCTGACTGGCACCCATAACCGAGGAGGCCCGGGAGAACCAGCTCATAACCTTATACTTCCCATGCATACCTCTATGACAACCCGAAATTCGGACAACATCATGTCGCATATAAAAGGAACTAATCACCTGTATAATATCGAGCACACATATATATGTATATACAATACTTGGCCGTTTGAGCCATCACGTCTATTAACAAAACACCACTTTGACTGTACATTAGGTCTACAAAGCCTCTAGACAATACACAGAGTTTAACTAAGGTCGGGACACACCCCACCATATAACTAACTTCTATACAATACCAAAAGTGACTGGATATGACACGGAAATATCTGAAGCAAAATTGGAGCTCACCAAAAGCAGCTGGATATCCTGGCTCCTACTTGTACGGTGTATGAGCTGAGGTACCTGTGCCTGCAGCATGAAATACAGGTCTCCCGTGGGGGACGTCAGTACGAAATATGTACTGAGTATGTAAAGCTGTAGATAATCACATATGATATAAGAGCTCAATAGAAATCAGAAACAAGTGAATAAATCGTAATAGGAGTGGACCACACTTACCAGAACTTGTGACAACCTGTACATTGTATTTATTCAATCACTTTACCTTCGTTCTTATCATTTTTGTAATCATTACTGTACTATACTGTGACCATTAGGCTGCCTCCAGTACATATCAATTGGGATCGACCCATGATAGGCTTATGCCCCTGGGATACCACCCATAAACACATAAATAGGGATCGACCCATGGTAGGCTTATGCCCTTGGGATACCACCCGATAAGAGAGAACTTCCATCACTTAGTTCAATTAATATTTGAGATTGTTATTTCGGTCGCCACCACATTTTTGATACTTTGAAACAATGATACATCCATAAGAGACATATAAATAGACCATCAATACAATAACAATGAAGTAAGAACTCATTGGCACATCAATGAAGTGTTTTGGAGTCATCAATACCATAAAAATGAAGTAGGAACTTGTTGGTATATTAATGAAACGTTTTGGAGTCATTAATAGCACATGGATCTTGTTTGAGTAACCGGATACCTTCTGACATTCATTAGTGCAATAAACATGTAAGATTTGGAAAACAAGTAAGTATTGGAATGTCTTGACATCTTGTAGGGTGGAAACAAGTTCATTGGTAATGTAGGACATCATACAAAACCATTATGGATCACATGTTATTGAATAACTTTGGAAACTTTCTTAATAGAACAATTGTTCACTTTCATGCCAAAGATATGGTATAGAGTATGCTTTACATACCTGAATGTCAACCTTCAATACTAGTCCCAAATGGGCTTCCCGTAACCCTCTTATACTCCAATTACATTCACATGACATGCATATTCATACAACATCCTCCAATATCAAGTTTGGATTCATTCATCCTTCCAACCAATCCATTAAACCAAATTGAGCCATAAACATAAATAATCATCAATTCAATAGTATATCACCATATCCACCTTCCATAATCGGACTGATATAATAGAGATTGGCACTCCATGTAATTGGACTATCTCTTTAATGTACAGCTTCGCATACTCTTCAACTGTGTAAGTGGTCCTAACTGATAGGAAATATGCGGATTTGGTAAGCCTATCAACCATCACCCATATAGAATTAAACTTCTGGTATGTACGAGACAAACCAATAATGAAATCTATATTGATCATGTCCCACTTCCATCTTGGAAGATCAATGCATTGCATATAACCTCCGGGTTTTTGGTGCTCAACTTTAACTCTTTGACAATTTGGACATTCAACTACAAATTCTACAATACTCTTCTTCATGTCATTCCACCAATACATACCTTTCAAATCTTAATACATTTTGGTTGATCCAAGGTGAATGGAATACCTTGAACAATGTGCCTCTGTCATAATCTTCTTTCTTAGCCCGTCTATATCTGGCACATACATCGGTTTTGGTACTGAAGTACTCCTTTTCGCGTAAGCTCAAATGCCTTGGTCGCATCACTCTGAACGTTCTCCTTAAGCTGTAATAAAATAGGATCTGCATATTGCTTCCCTTTCACTTCAGCTACTAATGAAGATTCCGCAGCATTATGTACGATAATCTCTTTATCCGGAGTTTCAAGAAGGCGAACTCCCAAACTCGCTACTGGTGAAGATCTTTAATCATCCCTTGCCTTTCTATAGGCGCCATCATAACCTTATGACTTAACACATCATCTACCATATTTGCTTTCCCTGGATGGTACAAGATATCAACATCGTAGTCCTTTAATAGTTCAAGTCATCTCCGCTGCCTTAAATTTAGATCCTTCTGATTAAAAATATATTGCAAGCTCTTATGGTCAGTATATATATCAACATGAACCCCATATAAATAGTGGCGCCATATCTTTAAAGCAAAAATAACTGTTACCAGGTCAAGATCGTGTGTAGGATAATTTTTCTCATGTGACTGCAATTGTCTAAAAGCATATGCTATTACCTTTCCATGCTGCATCAATACACATCCTAAACCAATTTCGGAAGCATCACAATACACTGTATACCCTTCGGTGCCTTCTGGAAGTACCAACACGGGTGTAGAAATCAACTTGTTCTTTAAATCTTGAAAACTCTTCTCACAGGCATCATTTCATTGGAATTTGGATGCTTTATGGGTTAGCTTGGTTAAAGGTGCTGAAATGGAAGAAAAGCCTTCAAAAAACCTTCTATAATAACTTGCCAACCCGAGAAAACTACGAATCTCCGTAGGCGTTGTGGGCCTTGGCCAGTTCTTCACATCTTCTATCTTTTGAGCATCAACCTTTATCCCTTGATTATATGCAATATGACCCAAAAATGCCACCAAATTTAACCAAAACTCATATTTAGAGAACTTTCCATAAAGCTTACAATCACGAAGAGTCTGCAATGTCTGTCATAGGTGATTGGCATGGTCCTTTTCTGATCTAGAATAAACTAGAATATCATCTATAAAAACTATCACAAATACATCCAGGAATGGCTTAAACACCCTATTCATCAAATCCATAAAAGCTACAGGTGCATTTGTTAGCCCAAATTACATAACTAGAAACTCATATTGACCATAGCATGTTCGGAAAGCTATCTTGGGTATATCCTTCTCTTTGACCCTCACTTGGTGGTAACCTGACCTCAAATCAATCTTAGAAAAGCACTTGGCACCCTGTAACTGATCAAATAAATCATTAATTCTTGGAAGAGGATATTTATTCTTAATAGTCACCTTATTCAATTGCTGATAATCAATACACATCCTCAACAAGCCATCCTTTTTGCGCACAAATAGCACTGGTGCTCTCCAGGGGGGCGTACTAGGCTTTATGAATCCCTTCTCTAGCAAATCTTTCAATTCTCGTAATTCTACTGAGGCCATTCTATACAGAGAAATGGAGATTGGTTGGGTGCCTGGTATTACATCAATACGAAACTCTACTTCTCCTTCAGAAGGCAAACCTAGAAGATCTTCAGGAAATACATCAGAAAATTCATTTACCACTGGAACAGCGTGAAGAGTTGGTGGCTCCGCTTCTGTATCCCTTACTCTAACTAAATGATATATGTAACCCTTGGAAATAATTCTTCTTGCCTTAAAATAAAAAATAAATCTACCTCTTGGCACGCCAATTTCACCTTTCCATTCAAGGACTGATTCATTTGGAAAATAGAAATATACCTTTTTCGTGCAGCAATCAATTGTGGCATAACAAGACGCTAACCAGTCCATACCCATTATAACATCAAAATCTACCATTTCTAACTCCACAAGATCAGCCATCGTATCACGACCACAAACAGTTACTATGTAGTTTCGGTAAACCCTTCTAGCTATAATAGATTCCCCAACCAGTGTGGACACTTCAAATGGCTTAACTAACAGTTCAGGTATTCTTTCGAACTTTCCAGCAACCAATGGAGTAACATAAGATAATGTAGAACCCGTATCAATTAAGGCATATACATCGAATGAAAAGATAGACAACGTACCTGTAACCACATCTGGGGAAGCCTCTAAATTTTGTCGATCCGCTAGAGCATACGTACAATTTTGAGCCCAGCTAGAACTCGTGGCTCCTCTATCACCTCTAACATGACCCATTGGTTATGCATCTCTTCCTGAATAAGGCATCGATGATGATGAATCAACAAATAATCTCGTAGGTCATGCCATACCCCCTATGCCCCTTCATGGGCATTCTCTCATCATATGCCCCGACATACCGCACCAAAAGCAAACATTGGTCCCCAGCCGACATGCGCCCAAATGATACCTTCCACATTTATTGCATGGCTCTCAAGGAGGTCTCGATTGGCTCATATTCCCTTGCCCTTGGTACCCCACTATCTGCAAACTCTGACTCTCACTTCTGTGCCCAAATTGATTTCCTCTGGACCCTTGGAACTGTGGTGGGGCACTAGCTGCAGAATAAGAAGATAATGGCCTAGGTGGTCGAGCAGAAAACTGTGGTCTGAACCCTCCTTGGGATGCCATGAACTGCCCTGTAGATCTGGCCCTCTTGGAATATCCTCTTTCTAATTCCTATGTTCTTCTCCCCTGCCTCTGATCTTTTATTTTCTGTGCAAAATCTTAGATCCTTGCTATGTCCATATCTTTGTTCAAAACGACAATAGTATAATCTCTAACTAGATATAGATCCAGCCTATCCACATATTGATGAACTCTGTCATCCATAGTAGCTACAACATTAGGAGCATATCCCGACAAGGAATTAAATTGGAGATTGTACTCCCTCACGCTTATATTCCCCTGACGAAGATTTAAAAACTGATCTACACGGGCCTGACGAATCTCGAATGGAAAATAATGATCAAGAAATGCCTCTTTAAACTCTTTCCAAGTAGCTGGGGGTGCATCAATACCCCTAGATCATTTCCAGTCCTCGTACCAATATATGGCCTCTCCTTTGAATCTATACGCCGCTAACCCCACTGTCTCTCTACCCGTTATATGCGTAACATCTAAGGCCCTTTGAATTTGATCAATAAAGTCCTGTGGGTCCTCGTTAAGATCTGATCTAGTAAAAGTGGGAGGATCCATCTTAAGAAAATCCTGTGTTCGAAGACTAGTTGCCCTATCTGTACCATTAGGACCCGTGGTAGGAATGGCTTGCCCTTAAGCTTTCCCAACAACTATACGAGTCAAAAGTTGCACTGCATTTCTAAGATCTTAATCAGCAGCATTAATAGGCGGCTCTGGGGATATAGTTCTCCTCCCCCTTATTTCTTCCGGAGTGGAAGAAGTTTCTGATGCATGCTCAGCTGGAGCCTCACTTTGATTAGCTGGTATAGTGGGTGACTTACTAGTCCCCTCTCCGGTAGCCACATCTACTTGTTTACCAGTATTCTTGCTTCTGGTAACCGGCAACATTACTATAATAAGAGAAACAAACGAATTCAGTGGTCAACTATGACTTCATATACAATATAGGCTCTATCACACGATCTAAGACATGAAGAAAAGAAACAATTCCTAAA
This sequence comes from Capsicum baccatum var. pendulum, assembly GCA_030864225.1. NCBI lineage: Eukaryota > Viridiplantae > Streptophyta > Magnoliopsida > Solanales > Solanaceae > Capsicum > Capsicum baccatum. The sequence continues at coordinate 269,298,795 of CM061552.1, forward strand.
TGTCCATAGCCTCCTATTTATAGATGCGGTGCAAGACACACCAATAAACAAGCCTCTATGTAGACACGGCTTTGTAGACTCACTAGGATGAACTTCTATGATACCACTTTTGTCACGCCTTAAATCCTATTGGGGCGGACTGGAACCCGTAATCGAGGAGGCCTGGGAGAACCAGCTCATAACCTTATATTTCCCATGCATACCTCTATGACAACCCAAAATTCGGACAGCATCATGTCGCATATAAAAGGAAATAATCACCTGTATAAGCTCGAGCACACATATATATGTATATACAATACTTGGCCGTTGGAGCCATAACGTCTATTAACAAAACACCACCTTGACTGTACATTAGATATAAAAAGCCTCTAGACAATACACAGAGTTTAACTAAGGCCGGGACACACCCCGCCATATAACTAACTTCTATATAATACCAAAAGTAACTGGATATGACACGGAAAGCCCCGAAGAAAAATTGGAGCTCACCAAAATTTGGCTAGGGTTTGTTCTTTCTCAATGATTGATGATGAAAATGAGTTTTTGAACTCATATACATGTATATATACACATATTCCCGTCCATAATATAATAGGAAATGACCAAAATGCCTTTAAAATTGAAATAATGACAAATCTGTCCTTTGGTAGGCTGTTTTGATAAGCTAAAGTAGACCGACCATAACTCTTTGTTCCAATATCTGATTTGGGTGAAATTGGTATCGTTGGAAGGATAATTCAAAGGGCTTTCATTTCATATAAAGTAGGCCACCCAGTTCGTCCTGTAAAAGGAGTTATGATCGTTTGAAGTTGACCCTAAAAATTTGTTTTGATAGGCTAAGGTAAAATGAGTATAAATCCTTACTCAGACGTCGGATTTGGATAAAACCAATTGCATTGGAAAGAAGACTCAAAGATCTTTCTTTTCATAGGTCGCATCTCTCCCAGTTCATTATATTAAGGGAGTTATGATCATTCGAAATTAACCCAAAAATTTGGATGGCCTCAGTAGTTTGTGTGCAGGAAATTTTCCTGCACATTTACTATTCCCAAATATTTCGGCCACCGTTTTATAGTTTCGAATGTGATCGATTATATCCGAAACCTATCCGTTTTTGGTAATCTTTATATCGTTGGAAAGCTTATTCAATAACCTTCGCATGAAACCATCGACGGGTAAATTTCGGTATAAATAAAATAAAATAAAAATTAATTCCATATAAATAAGACTAATACACGTACTTGAATACGCCAATACACGTACTTGAATACGGGGTGTTACAACGTGTATGTTCTCTCATGTGGTTTTCAATAATGTGTACATTTTTCACACTTGGAAAGCAACAATGCATGTTGTGATAAACCAAAGTAGCATAATCTACACCTGATCCTCGGGAGCTAATACAACTATAGTGCACACTTATGCCTCCTATTCTTATGTTAATTGTAATTTATGCATACTGTAGGAAGATGAACGGGTCTAAACAAACCTGTATAAAAATAAGAAAATTGTGGAGGGTAGAGTGTATGCAAACTTTTCCTCTACCTTATGGAGGTAGAACAGTTATTTTCGAAAAACCCTCAATTAAAGTTTAGCAAATCAAAGCAGTAATGAAGATGAAGAAAAAGAAACGAAAAAAATAGTAGTGCAGGAAAACATGACTAATAGGGTAATAAGGTGGAACAGTAACATAAACAACAAGGTGCGGTCTCCTAAACATAATAAACAATAGATGTCAACAGATATAAGCCAAATACTACTTGAATAGAATAATACTAGGACAGATTCGGAGTTCTAAACAGCCACCAAACTTAAGACAACAACAGTAAGTTAATATTAATATAACACTCAACCACTTAATTTCTGTATAGTAGTAAATTCTAAGATCTTTAAAAATATATATGCAAAATATTGTTAAGAAAAACAATCAGATTTCAAGTTATTTTCATTAAACTAAGAATTAAGAGAGTTGATAGAAGACTGAAGACTGTACAATGAACTTACTTGTTGTGCAGTTCAAAAATTCGATGAGTTGATATTAAAACTGTATATATGGGATACTTTCTAGAAAATGGTAGTAAATAGACTGTGATGGATATCTAGATACGTGTAGATAGAGTAGTGGACAAATACAATAATATCTGTATTTAAAAATTAAATAAATCAGTCACAAAGATGACTACTATAACCCTGACTGTATTTCTACTTAGATAAAACCGAGGAGTTGTTGTGGTGCTGCGTCTTTTAGGGCTGCCCTACCACTTTTCAGTGGTGCCTCCGATAAAAAAAAGTTAATACATATTTTTTTAAGGGAATACGAACAATAATGACTCTAACAATGGACAATTTGATAATACCATTAGAAGATTAGGATGAAATTCAAGTCTAAATCTAACCTAAAATTGCAGAACCAATTTTGAAAGATTTTTTTTTTTTAAAAAAGAACGAAATTAAGGTAATATGTAGAGATTCAAGCCAAAAATTGAAAGAAAATCATACCTTAAGATCATGCTAAGTGTGCGATAACAACATTAATAGCTGAAATCATTAATTTGGAGGTTTGTAATGACTATTTCAACCATTCGAGTTCTGTTTGCACAAAAGTGGTAATATTTATGTTTATCTTGAGATCATGCACAAATAGAAAATAGGGCGTTCCTTCATCTTTATTTCTTTCCTTTCAATTTTCAATAAGAAAGCATGTAGTTATAGTTCCCTTGATATCAGGAAAGGAAGAAATATTTGTTGGAAGATGAATCACCACTGAAAAGATGTAGGTTCAACTCCCAGGGAAATCATTCTTCGACATCAATTGAGACAACAACGTGAATCTCGAACTTTGTTGGGACTATTGTGAAGGAGAACACCGCTTATGATATCAGTGACTTCGTTGGGATTGTAGTGAAGGAGAGCACCACTTATGTAGTATGTTTATTACCGTTTTGCCCCTAAATATATGAATTAAAAAATCTGTTTTGCCCTTTATCGTTCTAAATCTCACCTTTCTATATAGTAGTAATACATAAATTATTCCTTTAATTAGAGACAATTATTTGAATCATTTTACCAAAACGAACAATCAATTCAAGCTCTTGTTATGTTAAACTTCATGCCACGTCAAACTACATCATATAAATTATAAGGGCGAGAGTATTAAACAACAACAAATAATAGAGTTTATTTGAACATTATATTTACAATACAGTACAATACAATACAATACCATACAAATATATAATAAAACACAGTACATTATGAAGCAATGGGCCAACAACCATCTAAATAAAGTGTGAGACTCAATGCCTAACCAGGGAAAACATCGGATGAAATATCATCATTCATCGGTTAAAATAGTTGCATTACAGAGAAAGGGAAAAACATAAAGAAGAAAACAAATGTTTTTTATTTATTTTAAAAATCTCAAACTTAGGCTTGATATTTGCCAAGATAAAGGTGAAACAGTCCCTTATGTAAGATTGAAAGAGGGTCTCACTACTAAAAAAAATGGGAAAAACTGATCACATATTGTGGTCAGAAAAAATAAACCACATGTAGTCGATTTTTTGATTTATTTTTTAAAAGCGATCACATATGGTCTCTTTTTTATTTTAAAATATCAAAATAATCATTTCAATAGTTTTTATCTTAATTATTATATCATTTGCAAATAAAAATTAAAAAAATAACAAAATCGACCACAAGTGGTCAGTTTTTAATTTTTTTTAAATTAATTAAAAAAAATGACCACTGGTGGTCGGTTTTTATTTTTTTAAAAAAATACTTTTAAAAAATCGACCACTTGTGATCGGTTTTTAATTAAAATAAAAAGAAAATAATTTTAAAAATCGACTACATGTGGTCAGTTTTTATTAAAATTAAAAGAAAATAATTTTTAAAAACCGACTACTTGTGATCGGTTTTTTAATTAAAATAAAAAATAAAATAATTTTAAAAAATCGACCACTTGTGGTCGATTTTTGAACTAAAATAAATAAAAAAGTAAATAATTTTTAGAAACCAATAATTATATATATGTAATCAAATATATATATTATTTTCATTAAAAAATAATTATATATACAATCTAATATATATATATATATATATATATATATAATTTTTTGAAAGTACATTGATCACACGTATTCAATAACCAATATAATAATAATAAATATCAATCAAGCTTAGATTTTGTAAAAAAAATTATACTAAGAAATATATCAAATAAAATAAATAAATTATGTTAATTATAATCTTTATTTTTTACTTATGTTTCAATATATAAAATAAATATGATATAGTGATCGATCGATTAACGATGTAGTAAAAAAGTAGTAGAATCCATCCAAACATATTTAATACCTTGATTTGAAAAGATAGAAGTAATAATATACTGTACGTTGATCATTCAAACAAGATCCTGCATTGTACCGCTACGTTTGATGGGTTCAAAATTGATAAGGCTGAGGACCTCATGAAGATGGTGCAGATACCCTGTTACGAATTACTGATGGTTGGTGCTCATGTTTATGCGTGTCAAGTTTTGAGAAGGGATCAATATTTGTTGTCACTGCAGAGAACCAATAGCGATTGGACTTAACTTTAAGTGTGCATTGGACCCTTAGAGGGCCCTCGAAGCCTCGCACTGCATCAAACAAGAATGGAAAATCAATATAGTTATTGCCCTGGCCAAAATTTATATGGTTGGGTTGCTCGCTCGAGTTGATGATTATATGCCAGAAGGTGCGGCAGGAGAATGCTTTCGAGGAAAAATGGGTTGTTGATGGAAGACTATATCATCTGAGAGCTAATTGAAGAAGAGACACAGGGTAGAAAGTAACTTCTAACGAATCTGCCCGATGGAATTATCTTACCAGATGCGAAATCTGAATCAAGTGTAAATATGAAAGTGTATCCGGTAATGTAGTTTCGCCCGTTGTGTCTCTGAAAGAAAAATAATGCAGATGGACACTTTGCTAGGGAGTTGCATGGTTGGGATTATCACCTAGGTAGAAAATAGGAGAATACCAACAAAGCAGCATCACAGGCATCGAGTGTAGAAATGATGTTCAGCAAGTCTAGAAAACTTACGCCAACAACAACTGCAGTGAAAATAAGGAAACTAAGTGAAGGCGGCAATTTTTGAATTTTAAATTTCATCCCATCTTCTTGTTTGTGTTTTCATTTAGGTCCATTGCCGTTGACCTGATCGGAACCATAAACAAGATTGAAAGGCAAATAGAGTATCATTGCTTCCTTAGCAATATGGTTATAATTGATTGTGTTTTCTTTCCTTGACATGCTTTCAATATTCCTTGGAGAAGATCAGATGTTTGTGTAGTATATGAATCCCGATAATTTTCAAGCTTGCCTCCAACTTGTCGATTCTGTATTCAAGCTGGTCGTTACCGTCTTCGAAGTTGGTAAGGATTTTCTCGTCTCTTGTGAGCTCGATCAGGAACACTACCTTCGAAGTTGTGGTATTCTAGAAGCCCTTCAGAACACTTTCTCTTCGGAAGCTTTAAAGGATACATGGAGGGTCGCTGTGTTTATTTTAGGTCAAAATATGTTGATGCACATTGAAGATGTAGTCCCAACAGTTGAACAACACACTTTTATCGAGCGTTGCTTTATGCATCTTGCTCAACCAATTTGATAAATTAGTAAGCATGAAGTTACGTAGCATGTGATTTAAACCGGCTCTACCAAGCCTATCAAACGTTACGTAACTCCAAGCTCATTACCCTATCAAAATAATATGCCCGAGTTAGTGCACATAGAAAAAAAGCTCAATTTGTCATCCTTTCTGCTGATCATTCTTCTCCAATATAGATAACAAGATATCTGCTATGCAAAAGTCTACACCATCTCCAGACATGATTGCCTAGGAATATGTCTGACGAAGGTGTAGACTTTTGCATAGCAGATATCTTGTCATCTATATTGGAGAAGAGCAATCAGCAGAAAGGCTGAAAGATTGAGCTCGTTTGATTTGTGCACTAACTCGGTCATATTTTTTTGATAGAGTAATGAGCTTAGAGTTACGTAATGTTTAATGGGCTTGGTAGAGCCGGTTTAGATCACACGCTATGTAACTCCATGCTTACTAATTTATCAAATTGGTTGAGCAATATGCATGGAGCAACGCTATATAAAAGTGTGTTGTTCAACTTTTGGGACCACATCTTCAATGTGCATCAACACATTTTGACCTAAAACAAACACAGAAACCCTCCATGTATCCTTTAAGGCTTCTGAACAAAGTGTTCTGAAGGGCTTCTAGAATGCCACAACTTTGAAGGTAGTGTTCCTGATTGAGCTCACAAGAGATGAGGAACTCTTTACCAACTTCGAAGAGGGCAACGACTAGCTTGAATACAGAATCAACAAGCTGGAGGCAACCTTAAAAATTATCGGGATTCACATACTACAGCAAGCATTTGATTTTCTCTAAGGAATATTGAAAGTATGTCAAGGCAAAAAACATAATCAATTATAACCATATTGCTAAGGAAGCAATGATACTCTATTTGCCTTTCAATCTCGTTTGTGGTTTCAATCAGGTCAATGGCAGTGGACCTGATCGGAAACACAAACAAGAAGGCATGGGATGAAATTTAAAATTTAGAAATTTGTTGTCTTCTCTTATATTCCTTATTTTAACTACAGTTGCTGTTGGAATAAGTTTTCTAGACTTGTTGTACATCATTTCTATCCTCGATACTCGTGAGGCTTCTTTGTTGGTCTTCTTCTATTTTCTATCTAGGTGATAATCCCGACCACGCAGCTCCCTATCAAAGTGTCCATCTGCATTATTTTTCTTTCAGAGACACAACAGATGAAATTACATTATCGGATACACTTTCATATTTGCACTTGATTCAGATCTCGCATCTGTTAAGATAATTCCACCGGCCAGATTCGTTAGAAGATACTTTTTACCCTATGTCTCTTCTTCAATTAACTCTCAAATGATATAGTCTTTCATCAACCACCCATTTTTCTTCGAAAGCATTCTCCTACCGCACATTCTGGCATAAAATCATCACCCCGAGCGAGCAACCCAGCCATATAAATTTTGGCCAGGTAAATAAATATATTGGTTTTTCGTTCTTATTAGATGTAGTGCTAAGTTTCGAAGGGCCTCTAAGGGTCCAATGCACCCTAAATTTAGTCCAATCGCTATTGAATCTCTTTACAATGACATAAAAATTAGATCCCTTCACAATGCTTGACAAATAAACATGAGCAACAACCGACATTAAATCTTAACAGGCTATCAGAACCATATTCATGGTCCCTCAGCCATATCAATTTAGACCTACCAAACTTAACTGTAAAATTGTAGACATCTTGTTTGAACGATCTATGACTAATCAGTAAAAACATCATTCACCAAATCAGTGCACTCTATGTGTGTTTCCACGATAACATTATCAATACTACATACCTCCCACATATGAAGTGGTTCCATCTATAAGCAACTTATTCCTCCAATCCCATCTTTACTGCAGCCTCTTGAGATAGTTCATCAAAAGTTGATCAACTGTCAGTTCCTTATATCTACAAAAAGAGGAAAAAATTGATGTCACAAAAAGAACATTGTCCATCTGTTGCATCAGATGTGGAGTCTGTTGTAACAGACGTAGAGTCTATTGTAACAGATATGGAGTCTGTTGCAACAGATGTGGAGTTTGATGAAATACATCAAACCAGCCTTCTGGTGGTTCTATTTGTTCCAACAGTTTTTCCATCTGTTGCAACATCAACAACAGCATAAACATCAACAAAAAAAACAACATTTGTTCCAACAACATCATCAACAACAAAGAAACAACATCCTTTGTTCCAGAACTATAAAAAAATACTATAAGTTCCAACAACACCAACCCCACCAACAACATCAATAACTGCATCAACAATAATGAAACAAACAAAATACATACAAAAAAAATAATACTGCCAACAAGGCTTTTAAACTTCTCCCAATAGATGATTATTTTCTCATATTGTAATAAAAATTCTCGAATTATTTATTCAACACTTACAAGTTCCTTAATTTTTTTTAATAAATATAATATGGGTAAATAGTAATTAAATAAAAAATAGATATAAATAACATGCAAAGAAGAAGACGAGAATAAGAGAGCAATAATGAACCATACCTTAATATAAAAAAGGGGATCAAAATAGAAATTTAAGTCGAGGAAAGATATGGATGGGTTTAAACCCGAAAAGATCTTTATGAGAAGAGAAGAGAAAAGAGAGAAAAAAGGTTGTGACCCTAAAGTGGAGAGAGAAAAAGATGAGAGTTGAATAAAATAAACTGCAGCTGAAGAAAGAGATGAGATAATTTCTATAGATGTATTGTGTACGTAGACGTGGTGGTTTTCAATATTCATTAATTAATATTCATTAATTTCATTGATAATTTGAGGGGCAGGAGGAAGACTAAGGCTACTGACATTGAAAAGACAAGACAAGACTGCTCAATAAACTCACTTTTGAGATATCTAAGAAATATTTTTCACCACCTTTAATAGTAAGTACTACTAGATATTATCTACTCGGACCAGAAGCTTCTTGCTTTAAAATTAAAAAAAGATAAAAAGATTTTCAAACATATATGTCATCTGTTGCAACATATATAAATATCTGTTTAGAAATTCAAACAGCTCAGTCATCTGTTACAACAGATATAAATATCTGTTTAAAAATCTCAAAAGCTCATCATCTGTGATAACAGATGAAAATATTTATTTGATAATTAATAAAATTAGATATGTCACATGTTACAACAGATATAAATATTTTTTAAAAATTTTCCAACAGCTCAGTCATCTGTCATAATAGATGCAAATATTTATTTGATAATTAAATCAGATATGTCATCTGTTGCAACATATATGTACCTGTTTGAAATTTTTCAATAGCTTAGTCGTTTGTTGCAATAGATTTCATAGCAATTGATTTAGGTGGAACTAGGTATGAATGAATGAGCTCGTAGGGTTAACTACAAATCCAATTAAGTCTTTGTAATTGGAAGGCATTGGGTCGTCGATCGATCACTCTGAGTTGAAATAAGTTCTCATCAACTTAATGTTAGGATAGTGATAGTACCTAAGTTGATTTATGTGAAACTAGAGATGAATGAGTGAGCTCGTAGGGTCAAATACAAATCCAATCAAGTATTTTTAATTGCAAGGCATTGGTATTGCGTTCATCCCGACTCGAGTCGTCGATCGATCACTCTGAGTTAAAATGAGTTCTCATCAACTCAATGTTAGGACAGTGATAGTACCTAAGTTGATTTAGGTGGAACTAGGGATGAATGAGCGAGCTTGCAGGGTCGACTACAAATCCAATCAAGTCTTTGCAATTGCATGGCATTGGTATTACATTCATCCCGACCCGAGTCATCGATCGATCACTCTGAGTTGAAATGAGTTCTCATCAACTTAATGTTAGGATAGTGATAGTACCTAAGTTGATTTAGGTGGAAATAGGGATGAATAAATGAGCTCACAGGATCAACTATAAATCCAATCAAGTCTTTGCAATTGCATGGCATTGGTATTGCGTTCATTCTGACCTGAGTCGTCGATCGATCACTCTGAGTTGAAATGAGTTCTCATCAACTTAATGTTAGGATAATGATAGTACCTAAGTTTATTTAGGTGGAACTAGGGATGAATGAATGAGCTCACAGGGTCAACTATAAATCCATTTAAGTCTTTGCACTGGTATTGCGTTCATCCTGACCCAAGTTGTCGATCGATCACTCTGAGTAGAAATGAGTTCTCATCAGCTCAGTGTTTTAAAATCAATATCTTTTAAAATGTTTAAAATTAATTAAGATCAATTCAGACCAAATTAGCAATTTCAAAACTTGTTATTCTTTTCCAAAATTACAAATCAACCCATACAAATCATCTATTTGCGCGAAAAACTTTCCGTTTCAAATCTTAAGTTCTCGCTCTTGTCTCTCTCTCCCTCTTGGGGTGTTCTCTCCCTCTCAACAATACAAATAATACAAACAACAACTACTCAACATATTGCTCAACCCTTCAAAATAGGTCGATTTTCTTCTCATTTACGACTACATATAGTTGTTTTTTTGACTTCATTCCTGCTTGTTTCTATTGTTTTCTCTATCTTCACATGTAACAGAGTTCAAGAAGAGTTCTACATTTGTTCTTTATTCTAAAATGGGGCTTTTTAGTTAATGATAAAAAATAAGACTTTTAGTTGTATTATCTTCGAGAATGAGTTAACAATTTTGAGTTTTGATGCTAAAAAATTAGGAAGCACCAGAGAAAACCCTAGTTTTTATCTCAGTATTTTGTTGACTGTTGTGGTATTGTTGGATGGTGCTTGTAGTGTTGTTGTTGGCTGTTGGTGGTGGTGTTGGTATTTGTATTTTTTGGCGGTAGTGTCAGTGGTCTTTGTATTGGTATTGGTGGCATTGGTGGTAGTCTTAGTGGCATTGGTTGTGGCATTGGTTGTGGTGGTGGTGGTCCATCTGTTGCAATGGGTGGAAGATCTGTTGGGAGATATTAAATAGGTCTTCAAACAGATTCCCCATCTGTTCCAACTGATGGGTTATCCGTTGGAGTATTTTCTTGTAATGTGGTAAAGAATAATTTGTTAAAATTTCTCCACCTGTTGCAATAAGTGGAATATCTGTAGGGAGATATTAAATAGGTCCTCAAACAGATTCGGGTTCCCCATCTGTTCCAACTGATGGGTTGTCCGTTGGAGTATTTTTCTTTGTTATGTGGTAAGGATAATTTATTAAAATTTGTCTCAGCTTTTTTAAAAAAATTATTCAAACATCAAATGCAATGTATTTTTTATTTTTCTTTTGTTTGTAGTTAAAAGATGTCCCCTAAAAGAAAAGAAACAGAAAGTGGAGAAAGTGGATCAACTTCTGATCACCAAACAAAAAAGGCTAGAGTACAGATAGATTCGGAGGAACTTCTAGAACAATCTCAATCAGGGCAAAATAAAGTCGAGGAAAGTGATTACTCCTCCTCACCAATGGGGCATGAAATAATATCAAAATTCCAGCATAATTCTGTCAAAACCATTAGTATTAACAAGTTTCGAGTTGTAATGCCGATAAATAACCCTAATAAGTATTTGGTGATCTTGTACTTAAATGTCAGTTGGGGAAACCTTTGGACGAACTTAGGAGTATTATGAAGAAGGAAAACATAGATGAACTTTTTAAGAAGAGTTGCTTTGCACACTTTCTTGAGCTGTCTGGGCCCTGCCCTCTCCATTTCTCAATGATCATGGTATATGGCATTCTCAAGTGTAGGATCATGTATTCAGGGGATGATAGAGGTCCGAAGGAGGGCTGAAATAAGATGGATGAAGTCTGGATCAACTACTGTGGCATGCCGGTTTGTTTTGAATTGAAAAAGTTTGCCATTGTGACGGGCTTGAGATACGATCGTCTAGAAGAACCTGCCATCAAGAAAACACCCCATAAAGGGTCCAACAAATGCAAGGTAAAAAAAGATGGGTTGTTGGGCATTGTTGGACCTAGATACAAAGTGAAAGATTTGATAGCGGATCTCAAGAATAAAGACATACCAAAGCACTACAGGGAGAAATTATGTTTAGTTTGGTTTGTTCATTCCATTTTATTGGCAAGAGATGTCAAGAAAGTCATAGAACGTGATTTGTTGGCCCTTGCTGATGATTTTGGGAGATCCAACGATTATCCCTGGGGCTACGACAGCTACTACTTGACTGTCAAATATTTACTGAAAGAGCTAAAGCCAAAGATGACTACATTATATGGCTTTCCTTGGGCTTTTATGGTAAAATTGATCACTATTTTTACTCATTCATTAATTTATATTGAATATACTTGTGACTTTTTTTTGCTTGCTTCCTGTTTACAATTTTTAGGCTTGGGCATGTGAAGCCATTCCTCCCCTCCAAAAGCATTTTACGGATTACCCGGATAAGGTTTCTCATCCAAGGATCTTTAGGTGGTTAGCTGTAGTAAAGAGCAAGAAAAAAATATTAACAAGGCTGATCTCTTCAACCCTCCGGATAATGCAGTATGTCTTCTTTCAACTAAAATAATTTGCCTCAAAGAAAGATATTGAAACAGATGTTCCATCTATTGCAAGAGATTACCCGTCAACTGTAACTGATGCAATGGGTAATCTGTTGCAATAGACGATCCATATTTCATAATATATTAACCATATGTTGCTCTGTTCTATGAACCCTATTTAACAGATTACCTATCTACTGTAAATTATGCAACAGATGGGTATTCTGATGCAACATATTATCAATATATTTCAACATACAGATCAGCTGTTGTGGTAGCTAGATCATCTGTTGCATAAGTTGGTTGTGTTAACATAACTCGAGCCCTATGTAACCCAACTGACTGAAAATTATTATTTTATGATTTAAATTCCTCCTTTTATTTTTTTATAGGTTGTGCATCCTTGGATCGTGCCTATCATTGATGAGCTATGGATGACTTTTTTTCTTACTCTGGGTCTTGTTGATACAAAAGAAGACCCAACGGTGGAGTTAATAAAGAAGGAATTGGATGGAGAAATATCCATAAGAAGAGAAGTTAGGCAAGGTCAGTCTAATGTTGAAGCTCTTCACGACCTAAATCAGACTGCAACAGATCCAGGTGCTTCTTATGGGGGTGTTGGTGGTGGAGTTGTTTGTGATGGTGGTAGCCATCCTGCTTCTGCTTCTGCTGCCAGTTGTGATTATGAGCATGTTGGTGCTCAACAAAAAATAAATATATTTGAAAACACCCTTTGTATACGTCCTCCCTCTCACCCCTACACCGGTCCCTCCCATCCTTATAGTGGTCCCTCTCACCCCTCCTCACCCTCATGTTCTCATTGCAAATGCAAAGTGTGCAAGGATAGAGAGGATAAACTCCTCGACAAGCTAGAGGCTATTGCTGAAGCTTCCGAAGAATTGAAATCCAGGAGGGGTATCATACCATCCAATGAGGTGAGGGAGGCATGCACTCCTACAATAGAGGTTAGGAGGAAGAGAATAAAAATTAGAAAAATTCTCTTCGTTCTGAAATCAGCAAAAAATACAAATCCCCCACTCTAATAGTTGTTGAAGTTCAGGGGCCATCGAAGAAGGTGAACATATTTGCAGCGTTTGGCAAGGAGAAGAAGAAGGAACTGGAAGAATTCATCAAGATGAAGGTTAAAAAAGAATACACCATGCATTCATTTGCCGCCAAAGACTTCTCGAATATGACAAATATGTGCGTGTAGTACGAGGACAAGGTAAGTTTACTTTTGCTAACCTACCCTTCCAATCTACTCCATGAAGAAGAATCTACGCAGCAGATGTGTAATCTGTTGCAACATCTTGGTATTCTATTGTAACACAATACACATCTGTTGCATAAGTTGCGTTGGCTGGGTAATCTGTTAACTAATTCAGAGGACCCTCTCCATCGTATTCTTTCCACTATATTTTTATTCTTTAAAATTACTAACCTATTTAAAAAATTATCTTCTTATACCACTGTATGTTGATGAAAATCTCTGCCTCATGAGGGGTAGGTAATTAGCGTACCCAGATGCTTATGATGCTGCTGATAGGATAATGGACCTCAGCTTCTACAATTTTTTCAAAGATAGGTAAGCTGATCTTCGTAATCTAGCTGATTCTGGTGGCCTGGGATTTGATCAGTTAGTTTCTACGTTCCAATGGGATGAAGAACCGATTAAATATGTTAGAGGGAAGAGGTCATATCCACATGGCAAAAGCTGGACCAAGAAAAAGAAAATCTTTGTAATCATGAACGTGGATGTCACCCATTTTCTCACTGTTGAGATACTACTATATGAGGAAAATATTAAGGTTTTTGACTGCAACTTAACTGTGTTCATCGAGAAGACGTTTTTAACCCACATGCAGCCACTCTTGAAGTTGTTCCCCAAGTTGTTAACGCAGAGTAAGCTGATGGATCATTTTCCGGTTGAAGTCTTGGCGAAGAAATCATGGGTTTTTAAAGGTCGAAATAAGAACATCCAGCTCCCAAAAGATACAATCGATGCAGCGTGTGGGCCGTACTCTCTTGCATACATGGAGTGTTTGTTGATCGGCACACAAATGATTGGTGTGCGAAACCATTGTGGGAAAGATGCAATGGGTCTGGGCATATGGAGTACTAACTAAGTGGTTGGAGCCCGTGTATAAAAAAAAACATGTGCAAAGACAGAGATGAACACGATAATAAATTTTCATTTCAAGCCAATTCACTATACATATAGGGGCAATAATTTTTATGTCTGGCAAAGTTGAATTTTTATAATGCAACAGATTTTATATCTTTCGTAACAGATATAGTACCTGTTGTGATAGATTGATTATCTATTGGAATAGGTTGGTCATCTGTTTGCGTGACGCAAATGTTCTCCGTCTGTCTGTCGCAACAAATTTACAATTTGTTGCAACATATAAATTATCTGTTGCAACTGATTGGTAATCTATTGGAGCAATTCAAAAAAGTTGGAAGACCTGTTATATAATTTCTAGCAGATGACCTACGTATTGCATCTCATGTTGTAACATATGTCTAAATCCGTCTGATAACATATGTCATCTATTGCAGCAGATGTATTATCTGTTGCGATATTTGAATCTAGTACTCCATTTCAATTAACCTATTCAAAACTCAGAATTAATTATATTCATAGACAGAATAAAATAAATTGAAGCCTTCGGAAATTACATGAAATAAAATAAATCAACAAATAAATAAAATGTAAAAAAAATTACTATGAGTACAAATGATCTACTCTACAAATAAATCAACAAGTTAAACCAAGGAGGATAGGTTATTACATTGACGGACTCGAGCTATAAGGATCTAATCAACATGGACAAGTTGCTCTTCATCCAGTGCTATGGAATTCGGCTTTGGTCATTGTGGATCTTTAACGTTGGTTGTGTACGGCTTCTGAGCTTTCGCTTCTCCATAGTTCCATAAAATGCAGCATATCTTTTGCGGAGTAATCCGGCATCAAGTCCATCATTTGGTACTTGTAATCCATCGCTCAAATACTCGATATAGGCGGCAACAAAAGGACCGCAATCCCTGCATTATAAAAAATAGATAATCCTTATCTTACAGTTCATGCAAGCATTGTGAAATTTGTGAAATAAAACTAGATCAGGACACTTAAACTTACAGGCTACCAATGGTTTGTTGAGCAATTTCGTCAACATATTGTACATCAAATGGATTAGCTATTTTATCCCGGTATGCATTAATCATCGACCAATCAGTACAGACCTTTTGATCTAAAAAACCACTCATATCAAGGTAAGTAGGTAATATTTTGGCTAGCTTTTTATCTCAGATGACGGCTCGAAACATCTCCTTCGTGACATCGAGTTATAAACTCGAATGTTCCTCTCTTTTAGAACGACTACAACCAACACCCAATGGAATTCAGCACCATAATTGATTGGGATGTACACTTCATTGATCAAATGCCAAGGTAAGCCAACCGGAATGCTAAAACCTTTGATGATGTTGATTAAGCATTTCTCATTTTGGGAAACTTTCAGCTGCTGTTGACAATACCTATCGTAGGCATTATTGATGTAAAATTTGTACAAATAATTGCTTGTTATATATCTGTATTGTTCTTTTATTTGTAACGTGGCCTTCTTTTGGAGGTAGTAAAAAATGACCTCGATGTGCTGCACATATTATCAAATATTTCAGATTACGTGATGAAAAAATCAATACGCAAATGCAATTGAATAAAGTATTAATTAATAGTAATATGTATGGCCTTTAAACCTCATCATTCCAGCATGTTTAGGGCTGTGACATCAAATAAAACCAATTCTTCATTTTGGGATGTGCAACAATAAAGTTGAATATATCAAAATCAAGACTCGATTCGTTCACTTTATAGCGCTCGTCATTTTATTTTCTACATGATAAAATATATGTGTTAATGTCATGATATGGGATAAATGGTCATCTTATCTTTTGATGACATTTTTGGAGGCCCACACATAGAGGCTCAAGACTTGGTCACCTCGAGAATACAAGAACATGCATGGAGGACCCGTTTTGAGCATAACTTAAAGCAATATCGCGTGTGGAAGATTGCTTGGAGCATTTAAGGTTGAGGAATCACAGTTTTGGACCTTAGTTAAGGGTATTTTGGACATTGCACATGGTGTATTTACACACCATGACCGCCCCTCTCATTAAGGGCAAAGTGGTCTTTTTATCTTTATTTGTAATATATTATAAATAGGCCCCCTTAGTCTTATTTTCACTAGATTTGGAATGATGAAGAATTGAAGGACATATTTTCTCTCTTTTGAGAGTGTACCACCCTTAGTTGTAGGGCTTGGAAAAGTCATCCTTAGTATAGGGCTTGGAAAAGTCAATATTGATCATTGCTTGGAAACGGTAGATCTTGAGGTGAGCTCATTCCCTTGGTGGTCACCGTAAGAGTGTGGTTTTGATTGTTACATTCATTAGGGGTTAGTGTTGAAATACATTTGGTTCTTAATCTTGTAATAATCTTGGTCTCACTATCTATCATTATTTTCTTGCAAATCGTGTATGCATTGTGTAGTGGACTGTTTTGGGGTATTCATTGAATCCAAAACTTGTATTATTATTGTTCATCTTGTTCATCACATTTTGTAGCTATTTTGGTGTTAAAATATACTCTTGTATCTTGTATTCTTATTGTTGGTAGCGAATCCGAGTGTGGTCTCCATCTTGGTCCTCAAATCCTTAAGATTAGTGGATTGATTTGGTATTTATTTTGTTCTTCCCTTGTCTTTTCTGTATCATTTGGTATCAAAGCATGGCTTGATTTTTTTCTCACAAGATCAATCTTGGGTTTGATACTTTGAAAACTACAAAAAAAAAACTGAAATCTGAAAATTAAATAGTCAAATCTGCCACCTTTGTGTTCTTGGCCGAAAATTGCGTTCTTGTTGTGTCTTGGCCAAGATTTGTTTGTTGTATGTCTAGATCTAGTAGTGTTATTGTTTGTTTTGTTGTTTTTAGTGTTAGTTTTCTTGCCCACTAACACTTTGAGTCTAGATATAAACTTGAGCTTGAACTTGTTGAATTTGTAGTTATCTTGGCCAAGTGTTGGAGATATTGTTATTGTGGATTGGAGTTGGCCGTGTAAAAAATTGTTGGTGTTCTTAAAGATTACTATTGTAGTTCTTGGTGTTGTTGTTGTTCTTGATGTTCATCACCACCTTCATATATTATTGAAGATAAAGTGAATGCTAAATCCAAAAAGTTAAAGGAAAAGGGTGTATTATTTGTTAGTCTTGAAAGACACTACAACCAACAAGGACCTATCAATCAAGTCTCAACCACTTTCCAACACTTTTCCATGATTTAAGGATCCATGTTTTATGGAGAAGTACAAGAAAAAGTCAAGTCTTGAAAATTGAAAAAGGCTCAAAGAGTTATTTTTCCTCCTAAAACAAATTCCACCAATCTAAATTAATTTTTTTTGACCAAGACTTGAACATTTGAGAATAACCACTTGATAAAATTGAACTAATACGTGGCTGCCATTTCATCACTGCTACTGTTCACGCAATATTTCCGAGGTCAAAATTTTAGATTCTTAGTTTCATCTTATTATTTCATTAGTTTCATGTCTTGATTCTAGAATTAATTAACAACTAGTAATCACCTACTTAGTTGTAGATTAATTATTGAATCCATTTCTTCGTGCCTTCGTTATTTGTGTGCTTTCCTCATTTTTAACTCGTAGTAACTTCTTTGTTTCAAGTTCGTAAGTAAATTTTATTTTTGTGTCTTGAGTCGATCAAAGAAGAATCTATTCCGGCCACCAAGTAGAATTGACATCCTATTGACTACCAGAGTATAAGCAACTTTCAATATTTGCCACTCCAATTGTGAGAATCACAAAGATGAGTGAATACGAGTGTTAGTGAGAAGTTTTTACTACTAATCTTGTTTGTTCATTTTGTAGGTTTAAAAGGTGATATAAGGGGAATATGTCTTCGATAGACAGGGATTATTATGACTACAACATGGGATACTATGATTGTAGTGAGGGGTTTTATGGCTACGAAGTTGAGGGAGATTGCGGAGGCTATGAAAATAGCCATGATCGAAACTTGGGCAGATTTGAAAGTTACTGTTTTAAGGGAGAAAATGAGGTGAATGAAGTGCCTAGTTCTTATGGTAACTTTGGAGATGATGTAGGACCTTGTGATGGATCTTATGATGATGTTGGGGCATGCGAGGAGTCTTACACTTCTTACTCCAAACCTAGATTTGGTGTTAGGTATAACCCTTTTGTTCGCAAAGCTTATGAGAGCTATGATGAGAGTATACGTGAGGAGTATGAAGATCCATATTCTCCACCTTGTAGTACTTCTTATCAAAGTCGATATAGTGTGAATGGTTATACTAGCTCTGATGGAGGCTGTCCAATGAGAAGAAGACGGTATGCATCTCCAAAACCAAGGGGTACTCGTATGCCTTACAATGTTGATCCAAGAAGGAGTGTACACTCTGGAAAGGTGACCATGTGTGGGATACCGGGCTGCCTCGTTGTGCTAAATGATAGGTACTATAGAAACTGTATCGTTCCATCCATGATTGACTACTTGGGGTTGTTTCGAGAGCCTTTACTTGTTCCATACTTCTTGGATAGGTTTAAGGTTACCGAGAGGGGCAAGGTTGTCTTCTCCCAATTTGAATACCATGAGGAGGTGTGGTGCAATATTCTTCCATTGACATATGGTCATGTATGCTTAGGTGCCGATTGGTTTGCACAATATAGAGTTCTAAACGTGCAAAATTGGCCAAATATTATAAGAGACCAATGGGGGAATCACCTTATGACTTACTTGCTGCCCAAACCATGAAGAGAAATACCTACCTACTCCAATCCAAATTATTATAAGAGACAAAAGATTGAGAGGAGTAAGGGAGTACAGGGTGGAATTCCGAAAGTGGAAAAAGAAGAGGTTGTGTGGAGCAAAGTGAGAGGATTACCACCAAACCATGCTAACATTGCTTGTCTTTCTATTTCTAAGGACATTTATGTAGGTACCAACATGAAAAGCAAAGAAGAACAATGCGAAAAGGAAGTTGCTGCCCAAACTTTTGGAGGACCTTCACACCATGACAAAGAAGAATCTACTCGAGGACATCAAGGTAAAATGACAAACTCTTACACTTTTGTACATGTGAATGATAATTGTGTGGCTAGTAGCCTATTGAGTGTGAGTTGTAGCTTTCCTATATATGAGTGTATTATTTCTTTGCCACTTGATGATGATGTACATGTTGTGAGTGTGGATACACTAGTTGATCCTATTGATGACCCAATAGACTCTTCTTGTAAGATCGATTTATGTCCACCTAGTGTTGAAACCATTATGTTGAATGAAAGTACATTATCTTCTGAAATTTGTGTTGATCAACTTATGTATGAAAATTACCCATCACTTGAGGATGTGTATGATGTAATTAATGAACCTCAAGTGTGTAATGATGTTAAAAATATTGATCAAAGTGAGAATGAACCCGAGAGCTCTTCTTGGGGTAATGTTGTGTTTGAAATATCCTTGAAACTTGATATTGATTATTTAGAGAGTGAGGAGCTTGCTTGTTCCAAATCTGTCCATAGGTAGATCATACTCTTTTTATGTATAATGTCTTATTTGAAGATGATTTAAACACTCTTAATGAACCTAGTGGTGAAAATGATGGTATAGCTTGCCTTGGAAGCTATAGCCTATATGCTAACCCACTATGGTGTGACAACATTCCTCCAAAAGAGGGAAATCTCTTCTTGGAAGATGAGAGTACTCTTAAGGGTAAGGAATGTGTAGTTGCGGAAGCTACTTCTTCTTCTACTTTGTGTGATTTCATTGTTGAGAGTACTCATGGTGATTATTGGGAAACTAGTAGTGAGTACACACATGAGAGCACCTTAGTAGAAGTTGATTTGAGTGATACCTTTCTTTACTCTCTATTTGCTTTGGATGATATGTATGTTATTATAGAGAGTATGTCATTTAGTTTGGGTGTAGGCCATGAAAAAGGGAAGTGTTGTCAAGACCCGTGTCTATGGCCACTTTTCCCATTTGACCCCGGTGCCAAATTTAGAAATGGTGATGTTGGTGCACCAAACTTGCTGCTTGGTCTACATGACAAGCAAAGTGTCACTCTTGATATATCCTATAACCAAATCCTTTGTACATCTTTTATTGAGTTTTTAATATTCTTTTCAAAGGATTCTTAGTTATATTGCAAATATGTGCAACCTTGGCATGTTGAGATAATTTGTTATGCTAACCCTAACCCTTATGCCATGAGGAGTTTGTATTTGTTTGTCCTCTTTTTGGTTTCGCAAGGTTTGGATTCGAGGTCGAATCCTTTTCAAGAAGGGGAGGATAATACGGGACAAATGGCCATCTTATCTTTTGATGACATTTTTGGAGGCCAACACATAGAGGCTCAAGACTTGGTCACCTTGAGAATACAAGAACATGCATGTAGGACCCGTTTTGAGCATAACTTAAAGCAATTTCGCGTGTGGAAGATTGCTTGGAGCATTTAAGGTTGAGGACTCACAGTTTTGGACCTTAATTAAGGGCATTTTGGACATTACACATGGTGTATTTACACACCATGGCCGCCCCTCTCATTAAGGGCAAAGTGGTCTTTTTATCTTCATTTGTAATATATTATAAATAGGCCCCCTTAGTCTTATTTTCACTAGATTTGGAATGATGAAGAATTGAAAGACATATTTTCTCTCTTTTGAGAGTGTAACACCCTTAGTTGTAGGGCTTGGAAAAGTCATCTTTAGTATAGGGCTTGGAAAAGCCAATATTGATCTTTGCTTGGAAACGGTAGATCTTGAGGTGAGCTCATTCCCTTGGTGGTCACCGTAAGAGTGTGGTTTTGATTGTTACATTCATTAGGGGTTAGTGTTGAAATACACTTGGTTCTTAATCTTGTAATAATCTTGGTCTCACTATCTATCTTTATTTTCTTGCAAATCGTGTATGTGTTGTGTAGTGGACTATTTTGGGGTCTTCGTTGAATCCAAAACTTGTATTATTATTGTTCATTTTGTTCATCACGTTTTGTAGCTATTTTGGTGTTAAAATATACTCTTGTATCTTGTATTCTTGTTGTTGGTAGTAAATTCGAGTGTGGTCTCCATCTTGGTCCTTGAATCCTTAAGATTAGTGGACTAATTTGGTGTTTGTTTCGTGCTTCCCTTGTCTTTTCCATATCATGTCAGGTTCTTACAACAAAAATTGTATAAACCAATATCCATAAAATTGATTTATGTACCTGCCGGCATGATGCTTTAACAGCCCATCGGTAATCCATTCTGAATAGTCGTTGATCAACTGTATTAGTTTTTTTGGAGCCTCGTCCGATATGTTAAACCCTTCAAATGGGTAATTCTTCCGTTCTCCCAAACTGACAGGCTCCCCTTTTTCTTCATCTTTGGAAGCAGTTGATGCATTATCAACTGTCATATTATGCTCTTTGGCAGTAGCTGTGACATTCACCTGGAAGCCAGAATTGTCAATGCTAAGTAGGGATATACAACAGATTTTCCATCTGTTGCAACAGATGATTCTTATGTTGCATTAGGTGGATTATTTATTGGGATAAATTCGAACAGGTAAATTAGAGCAGTATGATAATTTCGAACAGATGACTCATCTGTTGCAACATAAGACCCATCTGTTAAAATAGATAACGAATCTGATGCAACAGGTTAGACAACAGTTGCAACAGATGTATATATCTGTTTGATAATTTTCAGCAGATGTATCATCTATTGAAATAGATATGTGCTTGTTTGTTTTTTGGAACAGATGATGTAAATTCACCTTCTTCAGCCCATGTTGCTTTTCTGTGGCCCTTGCACACTGAACATCGGTGCAAGACAAAGACAGAGGCGTTGCAATCTTGTTTTTTCTTTTTTATGATTGATGATGCCTTGGAAGTGTCTTTCCTTCTCCTCTTAGCCTCCTTGATCTCTAGTGGAGTGTCTGGATATGAAATCCTCTTTGATGGAATGACACCCCTTTTAGATATTATTTTCTTTACAGAAACAGTTAGTGCATTAATAACATTAATTACTCCATCGTGTTTTGTCTTGCAGTCTTGACATTTTCATGAAGAACATTCGCTAGATGCGGCAAAATCTATAGAAAAATCTGTACAACCATTATGATCATAATCATAATGGCTTGTTGTTTCAAAAACTGTAAGAGGAGCATCATTAGCCCCACCCTCCAAATTATTTTTCTTGTGATGGTTGTTGCTCCAAACAATTTCATTTTTATTCTATCAACGACCTTAGGGTCCGATAAAGTTTGCACAGACCGTAAAGTAAGAAAAAATGGCATCTTCAACTCTTGGTTGTTCGGAACAAGCCACGGATGGACAATCTAAAATAAATTGGTACATATATTAAGAATGATGATGAAATCATTTGATCATTAATTAAAATAAAAACTTAATTAGAATTGTACTTACTGCTTCCTTGGGGGGATCGAAAAGATAAAGAAATTTTGCATTTTTATCAGTTTTGGCCGACAACCGTCTCAGAATTCTTGAACAGAAAACTTCTTCCTGGTAGTTCACTTGTTGTCTCAAATAAGGAATGGCTTCAAATACCCATGCCTATAACATAACGCCAATAAATCAAAAACATTATTGAATAAAAAAATGATGAATCATATCATGATAAAAGAAATATTTACCATGAAGGCCCATGAAAAACCATATAAGTTGATTGTTTTTGGCGTTAACGGAGTCAACAAATATTCGACAGTCATTTTGAAGCTTTCATAACCCCAAGGATAGCTGTTAAATGCCTCAAGATCCTCGGAGAGATTTATTAAACCGAGGCTTATGTTGTTGTTAACGTCTTTCGCCCAAAGAACATTATGTACAAACCAAACCAAGCACAACGATTGCTTGTGCTTTTTTGAAAGTCCTTTACTTTTCAACGCTTCAATCAGATTTTTATTTTTGAAGCTTGGACCAACAATGGACACCAGGTCATCACGATCACTCGACTTGCCTTTTCCTTTTTTGGGTGTGCGGGGTGCTTTTTTTGGGGCCAGAGTAGGTATAACTTGAGAAGGAGAAGGAGGATAACATTTTAGTCCGGTAACTATGGAAAACTCCTCCCAACCAAAACAAACAAGCATGCCACAGTAATTTATCTACACCTCATCCATCTTATCTTTGTTTTTATACATAAACCTGCGCTTGAGAAGATCATATACCATTTTCATCTGGAAACAAGCATTGTTGTCCTCTGACAAATCAAGATATTTTTCAAAGCAGCTTTTCCTGAAATAAGAATCCAATTTTTGTTCTCGAAGTATTTTTCTGAAGGCGTCGAAAGATTTTCCCATGACTAACTTAACCACGAGATCACCCATTAAATCTATGACACCATCGCACTGCATTCTCACAGGGTAACAATCAATGCTGAAGGTTTTCAGCAACTCTTTAACGGAAGGGGCTATTAGCATATGGATCATCTCTTTTGAAAGATTCCTCCTCTCCGTGTTCATTATCTTCTACTCTTGATTGAGATAAAGCTTGTAAAGCAAGCTCATAGAATGGTGGATATAGCTGAGCTACTGCACTTGTTCCTTTACTTGGACATGATTCGATTTCTTTTATCTTGGGAGCCATGTTATCTTAAATTAACAGGAACATAACATAGATTATAATTGATTAATGCATAACAGTAATATAACAGTTCTAACAGACAACTAATCTGTTGCATCAGGTATGTTATCTGTTGCAATATATAACTGACCTGTTGCAACGGATGAGTAATACATGGGAACCATAAAAACAGCACTATTTGTTGCACCTGGTATTTTATCTGATGCAACACATAACTGAACCATTGCAATGGATGAGTAATTTGTTAGAAACAATAAAAATAGATCACTAATCTGTTGCACCAGGTATTTTATCTGTTGAAACATATAACCGGCCTGTTGCAATGGATGAGTAAACCGTTGGAAAGAATAAAATTGGATCATTAATCTGTTACACCAGGTATGTTATCTGTTGTAACAGATAATCGATCTATATGAGTAAATCATTAGAAAGAATAAAAACAGTCCTAATCTGCTATAAAATGAAGAGTAAACCGTAGGAAAGAATAAAAATAGATCACTAATCAGTTATCTGTAGGATCAATATTGTTTAGATTTCTTTCAAACAGAAGAGTCGTCTGTCGCAATAGGTGAATGATCTGTTAGATTGTTCACCTGTTGTATCAGATTTTCATAGTTGCATCAGATTTTTAATCTGTTGCATCAAATTTTAAAATAAAGAGTAAAACGTTGGAAAGAATAAAAACAGATCACTAATCAGTTATCTGTTAGATCAATATTGTTTAGATTTCTTCCAAACAGAAGAGTCGTCTGTCGCAACAGGTGAATGATCTATTAGATTATTCACCTGTTGCATCAGATTTTTATAGTTGCATCAGATTTTTAATCTGTTGCATCAGATTTTTATCTGTTGCATCATATATTTCATCTATTATATTAGATGTTTCAACTGTTGCAATACCATTTCTACCAAGATAAACAACAAATCAACCCAACAACACCAACATATCACACACACACATACACACTAAGAACATCAACTGTGACAAAAAAATTTGAATCAACAGTACAACAACGAGAATAAGAAATGCAAAAATGCCAGAAATTAGGGTTTTATTTAGTCCACATTTCAATACCAGAAGAGTAGTTAGCTCCAGTTCCTCTGTTTCTTCATAATTTTTTACCTGTGAAAAAGAAAATGGGAGGACGAAGAACTCAAAGTTGTTGTCGCCGGAGAAGTATTCACATCTATTGATGGTTGAAAGTCGAAAAGAATCTTGTCCGACTATTTGTCGCCGGAGGTTGAAGGGAGAAATTTTGCAGAACTGTTGGTTGGGAGAAGCTGGAGAGAGAGAGTGGTTGATTAGGATTGAAGAAGGGTGTGGGTTGGGTTGATTTGTATTTTTGAAAAGATTAGAAAGTTTTGAAAATATTAATCAAGTCCACAATTAACTTAATCAAGTTTCCTAATGATGTTTGACCCTATCTGTTGGTCAATGTCACCAATCCTTCATTTAAGACTGAAAAGACATCTGTCCTTCAATTTTCTCTACTTACTTGGAGGTGCAATCTCAAAGCACTGTATGAGTAGAATTAATCGATTCACTTGATTGGCCCAAATGAACTTCAGATTCTTGGTTATGAATAAATCAAAATTAAAGTTTCAAAATTTATATAATATGATGTGGCACTGCATGACGTGTGTAATGCACTTTAAATTGTGAGATTCACTTTATAATCATAAGGTTAATTCAGTTAGGGCTGGGCATTTGATTTGTTCGATTTGATAGTTTAATATCGATTTGATTTTTGGATTGACAAAAATGGCAACCGTAATCAAACCGAAATAAATTTGATTCGGTTCGGTTTCTACAAATCCGGTTCGGTTGTTTCAGATTTTTATTTTGAATTTGAAGATTAAAGTAGTGAACCTCTCTTTGTTATGACTGGACATTTAAAATTAATGATTTTTTTTTAAAAAAAATAAATTCAAACCTATTTTTCATTTCAGATATAAATAACTCAACATGGATGAAACTAAATGATATAACCATAAATCTAACATAATATATAACTTCATTATGCATAAGTTTGCATAAACAGTCGGAACTTGGGAGAGTGAACGTTGTCGGAAAGACCACAGTTGGCACTGCGGACTGCAGCCCACAATGATCTTCTGGTCGTCGGCTCTGGTGTTGTTATACAGACGACGATCTTGTCGGTGGTCTATGGTTCGATCGATTGTTCGACTATTGGACTGATGTATACTGTTAGTTGTATGTAGCATGCTATTACTTATTAGGGTTGCTATTATATATTTATATTATATTATTATATATTAAATATTATATATATAATAATATATATATATATATTATTAATTCTTTATAGAATTTCGGTTAATCGGTTTATCCGAATTATTACTTTGAAAAACCAAAAATAAACCGTTTAATCGAATTTCAAAAATTGAAAATCGAAATCGATCTGAAAAATCGAAAAACCAAACTGAAATTAAAATTTTGATTTGATTTTTTGATTTTTTCGGTTTAAATCAAAATATGTCCAACCCTAAATTCAGTTGAAAGTTGTCTAAAATGGTATTTAAATATCAAAAAATTAAAGTGCTAAAATAATTTTTTTTGTCAAATTTAAGGTTAATCTTATGTATTTTTTTCTCTATTTTATTTCATCTTTTGATAAAATAAATTAATTCAAAAGTTATGATATCAAAATTAGAATTTCGAAATAACTTTGTTGCGAACTAAACGAATTCTCGGGATCAAGCTTTTCTATTTCTTTTTCTTGTTTTTTCATTAATTCTTCCTTTCAATCAACAGAGTCTACATTAGTACTCCTTCATTCCTTTTTATTTGACTCATTTGAGTAGACAAATTTTGTAATAAATTCTTACTTATATAAAATTAAAAGTAACTTTATTAATATATTTTTAATTTAAATTTTATATATTTTTAAATTAATAATAATTATATTTATTAAATAAAAATATAATAGACAGACTTCTTTTCAAACTATTATTAAATTTTTTTAAAAATAAATATTTAAAAATATAAACACAATTTAAATGAAATAAATAAACAGGAGTGAAGGGAGTGTAAAAAAAAAATATTTTTATAATATTTGAGCTCCATTTCTTTGGTGCAAAATGTCACAAGGCAGGTTTTTGTAGACACGTGTCAAAAACTCACATACCCAAAAAAAGAAGGAACAACAGGTGAAGTGTCTCGGCTAAATTAATTAACGGTGATCAAAAAGTTTTAAAACTAAAAAAAAAATGATACAAGTCTTAAATATTGAGTAGAGGTGACAGTTTTAATATTAGTGTTAATGATAATAATTTTAATATCCTCAAGTTTTATTATTTACACAAAGATTCTTATCTCATATTTACATAAAGGTTTTTCTAGCAACTTCGACAGTTGCTGTAACACAATAACTAATAGTAGTTGTTGCAACAATTACTGTAGTTACTGAAATAACTTTCGTAATTGTTGAACCAACTCTCGTAATTGCTGAACCAATTCTCGTAGTTGCTGAATCAACTGTTGCTGAAACAACTCTCATAATTGCTGAAGCAACTCTCATAATTGCTAAATTTGCTAAATTATTTCTTCATTAATTTTTAAAAGAAATCAAATAAAATTTCTCAAACTTTTCAATTTCTTTTTATAAAAATAATCCATAAAAATTAAAAAAGAAAGAACGAAATGAAAAGAGACAGAAATAGAAGAAGAGAAAATGGAAGAGGAAAAAAACCTATAGAGAAAAAAAAATAAGAAGAAAAAGATAAGGAGAAAAAAAAAGAATAAGAAAAATTGAAAGATAAGAAAAGGAGTAAAACTCTAAAATTTGAAATTTAGAGTTAAAGATTTTTTTAAAAAATTAAATTTTTTTTAAAAATTATATTTTACATTCTAATTAGTTTAATCACAATTTAAATAAAATTTTGAGCTAAGATCATAGTTATCATAATTAAATATCATCATTTTTAATTGAAATCTTTTTTTTTTTTTTCACTCCCACTTAATTTTCTCAGGTCTCTCTTTAGTTTTTTGCGTTTTCCAACTCAAAACATAATTCCCCCAAACTCTCCCTTTTCTCTTTGTCCATATTTGTGCTGCAATTTTTACTTCTTGGTATTCTTCTTTAGGCCTGTAAGTTCCTCTGCTTTAACTTTACTAGTTAAAAAGAAGTAATCTTGTAATTTATAGTTGAGGTATATGTATTATATATAATTTGCTTTGTCCTATTTGGGTTTTGTTTCTTGATCATGCTAGTGATGATTTTTGATTTACCCTAGGGCCAAATATAGTTCTTTCCCTAATTAATTTCTTTTATGACCGTAGTGTCAGGGTCAGTTTAGTGCAGCTAGACTAATTCCTCGAGAGAGTGTCACCTCTCACCACCACTCACATAGGAAGTAATCACCTGGTGTTTAAAGTCTGGGTTTTGAAGTTCGGTTTCAAAAAGTCAGGGTTTTGAAGTTACCTATTATATATAATTGCTTTTGCCTTTGTTGGTAATGTTTCTTGATCATGGCAGTGATGATTTTTAATTTTTACCTAGGGTGAAATATAGTTTTTTTTTCACTAATTAATTTTTTGTATGACCGTGCTGTCGGGGTCAGTTTTCATGCACCTAGACTAATTTCACGGGATATCTGCCACCTCTCACCACTCTAGTAACACAGGTAGAAATCAACTAGTGTTTTTTTTCTTGGGATTTTGAATCTGAGGCCTAAGGGTTATCGCCCAGTTAATTGACCCCTAGGCCACACCTTTTAGTGCAAGTGTTTTCCCTAAATACTTGCTGTTTTCTTTTGTGGGGTTTGCTTCTTGACCAGGATGCAGATGTTTATTTATTTATTTATTTATTTTTTGTGAAGAATTTATGGGTTTATTGTTGTATTTTATATAGAGTTTTGGTGGTCTGTTTTTTATATTTCTATATTTTGTGCTTTATCCTTTGATTGGATGGATAGATTATAGGGTTTTAGGTGAAAGTTGCTTGTTTTCTGTTCTGTTCTGTTTTTTGATGAATTATTTCATGGGTTTGGAATGCTTTTGTTGGAAATTTGGTATGATGTGTAGTTTGGGTAATGAGGAAAGTCTTAAAGTTTAACCTTTTTGTTGACTTTGGCTGACCAAAATAGCTTTGGAATCTTGATAGTTGCAGATATTCCATTCTGTCCATGTGTAGGCCAAAAGTTCATCAAAATACATGAAGCTTATGCTCAAAAGAAATTATACCTTTACAAGTCTTTTAAGGGTTTTGTAAGGTGAAGTCATCAGAAAGCTACTCGATTAAGGAACCCCTTAGATGCACTTTGCTGCCATCATCTCATATAAAAAGTTCGTTCCTTGTTTTCTATGCAATTGTCCAAATAATTTGTTTTTGCTAATGGATTTGTGAAACGATGGCTGAAAGTTTTTGATTATTGGAACCTGGGAGAGTGTATCTTGTTCATCCATTGTTTAGGTGATCGCACTATGTTGCTGATATTATTGTTCCTTGCACTACTTTCCAGTTAGTTGTCATGTTTTTCCTACTGCCGTTTTCCCTTTTTATTACTACTTTGATGTGCTTCACCTGTGCTGAGGGTCTTTCGTAAACAGCCTCTCTACCTCCCAGGAGGTAGGGGTAAGGTCTGCGCACTCTACCCTCTCCAGATCCCACTTTCTGGGATTTCACTGGGTATGTTGTTGTTGTTATCAGGGAAAGCTTATCTGGTGAGCCTATTGAAATGATTTCTCTTCGTGAATGGTGAACCGTTCAGCCTTATTTGTATACTTTTGCCTAATTCAACGACTGTAAAAATAGTAGTAGTTTGGATCATCCTACTATAAGAGTTGCCTATTTAAATATAACAATGTTACAAATAGATGAGCTTGTGCTATCTATATTAATTCAAAGCGTTTTGATTTTGTTTCAAGTTTTGTTTAGAAGGACCGTCATAATTCAAGCAGATGGCGAATATGCTTTTACTAGAATAACCCAAGAAAGATGGGGCTGGCTATATGGATCCTCGTTGTGTATGTTGCTTTATTTAAGTTCAGTAGTCTATATTGTGAAGATTCATCATAACTTGATTGAGTAAAGCATCTAGTACCCCTTGAACTATGACCTAATTTACAACACACTCTAACTTCACATGGGTCTTATTACCCCCTGAACTCAATTTTAGTGTATTTTTGTCACCGTTTTTAACTGATGTGGCACCTTTTTAGCTGACGTGACACCTTTGATGTGGACCCCATTTTTATGTAATAAAGGTGTCATATCAGCACAAAAGGGGGACAAAATTACGCTAAAATTGAGTTTAGGGGGTAATAGGACCAATGTGAAGTTGGAGTGTGTCGTAGCAACTTTGGCCATAGTTTGAAGAGGTACTGGATGCTTAGTTCTATGTTGGCTATTGACCTAATCCTCATCCTATCCGGGCTTGGTCGGGAATTAATTTTGCTAATACTAAAAGTTTGTTATATCATCTATGAGTGCACGGTGTGAACTTTGTTATGGAGAATGATGTTGATTTGTATCTTGTTATGTTGGGGCATTGATTTTACATCAGCAGGGTGATATACAGAGGGTGTAACGTGCATTATTTTTAATGATTGAAGTTGGTGTATAATCCCCCGGGCCCTGCACATAGCAGGAGCTTTTGTGCACCGGACTGCCCTTTTTTTCAGTTGGTTTATAATCAAGGTCAACAGAATTTTGTGATTTATGCAGCTCATACAAGTTCTAATAGCAGGGCAACATCTTGTTGAATCCTGCAGTTAAAAGTTATATCATCTTCCAACAGTAACTTCATTGAATCCTTGGGAAGTTGTCAAAGTGTTATGCGATGGATATAAAAGGTATATCATGGGTTGGAGATATATACCAGAAATTTGAAGCTATGTGTTTGGAGATGGAAGATGCTATGTACCAGGTAAAATTTACCCATATCTCTTACTAATTGACTTGGTTTGTTTTGTCCCTTTTTTTGGGTTCGATTAGCAAGGTCATTGCTAAGCTTCCCTTTGCAAGTTTCTTTCCAATGGATAGTTTGACCCTAGAGCACTAGGAACGTTTAAATAAATTGAACTTTGATCATATTCTCAATCAACCCAAAAGAAGATTTAAAAAATAGGAGACTGAACACTGACCATAAATTGCAGATGCTGCTATATTGTCTGTGTGATTGTCTATCGGAAACAACCCCTCTACATTCAAAAGGTAGAGGTAAGACTGCATACTCACTACCCTCCCCAACCCCCACTTGTGGGTTTACACAGCGTATTTTGTTGCTATACTGACCGTCCCATGGGGCTTATTTTTCTCTGAGATACCTAATAAATCACCTGTTACTTTCGGTACCCAATGAATAGGTTCTTGCATCCCTTTGTTACAACAGAAGAGACTTTCATTTTTACTTGGGGGAAAGGCTAGGGAAAGACTATACAAACTTGCCCCTCGTTCATTGCCCTTACTTACATATTTGATACTTCAACTTCTCTCAGTGATTAACATATTACTAGATAGAGTTGTACATCAAGTTCTACCTAGCAAGCATTTTCTTCCTATATTTATCGATGGTATGACATGGTTAATGAAGATTCATATAGCTGAACCCAACTGTCGTAGTAGTTTTTCTAGTATTGTTGTTGCTGTCCTGACTTTAATTAGGGATCTTTTTTTAAGGAAATGAAGCATTTATTTCAATATCAATTCAAATAAGATTTATGTTTGCCACTGTCCGAACTCCTAAGTAGGTAAATTATGTTGCATTGGAAGGATGGTATGCTTATCATGTTAATATATCAAAAGGAGTACATATGACATTCATGGATGTTTATTAATCATTTCGGATCAATTGCGTCATTGAAAATGTTCCATAACTTCAGTTCGTAGCATACCTTTTATTCACCTTGCACCACTTTGGCCAATTAAGTATTCACCACCATAACTGGTCCCATGGTATATCACAGGACACCGCTAGATATGTTGAGAATCAGGTGCAGACTGTTGGTGCAAGTGTCAAGAGGTTCTATTCAGATGTAATGCTAGATTTGCATCCTCAATTTAACATAGATCCTGTGAAAGTCGCAGCTGCTGACCTGTCTCTTAACCCGTATGCTCACACTGAAATCAGCAAGAAGCTGAAAGCAAACCTTACAGGAGGACACCCCAGGGGAATTAATAAGGAATTAGTTGATGATACTCAAGTGATCAAGGGTAAGGATATTGATTACCCATAGTCTTTTAGTGGCTCAGAAAATTTAGCCACTATTTCCATCATTCAGTCCAGAGGCCCTATGTTGCTCGGACACTTTGACAATGTCGATAGGTGCATGATGGATCCTCCAAAAGTAGTGCATTTTTGGAGGATCCAATACGTGTGCGGCAACATTTTTGGAGAGTCTGAGCAACATGCTTAGAGTTGCTAATGTTGTATTTTATGACGTGACAGGGAAAAGCAAAAGTGGGGGAGTTTATAGACGTCAAAGTGTTGGGATCAAAGAGATTGTTAGAGATAATCATCTTCCATCTAAGAAGTCGGATGCTCTCTGTCTCATATCAAGGGATGCAGTTAAATTGTCCTCAGATTCTAAGGTTAGGGGAAATTTTGAAATGGCATCTAACATGACGACGACTTCACCCTTGGCCTCTGACCACATGACAACAACTTCGCCCTTGGACTCTGTTAAAGGATGTGATTCTGCAGAGGCTGGAAAGGAGGTGCAGGTTTACAACCATGTTAAGAATACAAATGTGCCTGCAGCAGTTATCTCAATTGATGCTGCAGCTTCTGACACGAGCTTATCAGTTGACTGTGTTGAGCAGAATTTAGCAGATCGCTGGAACACTTCTGATGCTGCTGACTTGCAATCAAACTCTCATGGTATAAACGTGTAGTGATATCCCATTTATTCTTATTTTATTTTTCTCACATCCTTTTCTTTTATCTTAACTCGTGCTCTGGCAGCAGATAGTGGTACACACAAGGAGTTGGCTGGTGAGACTGGATTAAAGATAAGCAGTAATACTCATGACGATAATATTGCCAGTGAGGAGATCAAGGAGTCCTGCAAAGGTACTTACAATAGTCACCAGTTTAAATAAAGATCTTTTTCCTCTTTTTTTTTTTTTTGCTTCCATTTTGTTGGACTCACTACTCTGATATATCTTGGAGAGTAGCTTTCATATCAAATGCTGGTTCATAAAATGATCAGTTATAATTCTGTCTTGAGTTGACAGTATAACGTAAAAGCATATCGCTGGACTATGGATTGAGTCAACAGTTCTATTGGATGCAACAACAAGAACAACAAGAAGATAGTGGGGTCTAGGGAGGGTAGTGTATACGCAAACCTTATCCTCTACCTTGGGAGGTAGAGAGGCTGTTTCCGGTAGACCCTCGACCCAAGTAAAAGCATTACAAAACAGTTCGAAAAACAAAAAGATCAGAAGTGCAAAAACCCAGTATTAAGGTAGAGAGGCTGTTTCCAGTAGAACCTTGATCCAAGTAAAAGCATTACAAAGCAGTTCAAAAAACGAAAAGAATGAAAGTGCATTAGCCAAGACAAAATACTGATAACACATGACAAAGCATGCTAAAGAGGAGCAATCGCTATAAGAAAATAATATGATAATCCAAGTGCTAGAAACATTAAGTAGTAACAGAAATGAAGAACAAGAACTCCTTGAGTAATGCTATGACTACTAGTAAACAGTTCCTTTTTGTTTTTTTGTGATAACTGTAGTTTAGTGTCCGGGCCAGCTTTGGAGTACCTTGACTAATTCCATGGGATACCGACCACCTCCCACCAGCAATAGATACCAAATCCCAGATAACTTTGTCCACCTGTTTGTCCACCTCTTACAGGTAACTAGAAAACAGTTTTACTGGATGAACTGTTAAATTGAACTAAACTAGCATAATCGACTTAAATCTGTGATTAGGTGTATGTGTTACCTTAATGCTGATAAGAGCTCTGCATTGACAGTATCTGTGTCATCCCACCTCAAGCAAAAGGGCCCTATGTTTTCTCTTTCTTTTCTCTTTTCTCTCTGCATAGTTCCAACGTCCAAATCAATGAACCGACGCAACACACTTGCACCTGACCGACATGCTCCTGCCTTTCAGATATTTGATTTTTCCTTCTGATTCCCTAAAATTGCATCTTGTTTAAATTTTTCCCAATTCTTTCTTTATGTTTGCATCATTACAGGAAGATCAGATGGATTTTGTTCTGCTACATCCGAGAAGTATGACTTGATCGAGTCAGATGTGGAAATTGTTGAGCACTGTGATGAATCAAAGTTGGAGGAAACATGTGTCCTGGTTGAAGCAGACAAGCTTCATGTTCCACAGGGCTCAGTCAAACGGAAGTCTTACAAGGTCCCCTCTCCCTCTCTCTCTCCTTCCTCTTGCATTTGTACTTGATATTTCTTGCTTTTCCTCTATATGCTTATGATTGGTTTGATCATGGTGGGACTGGGGGAGGGACTGTTTCATTTCAAGAATAGCGCATTTATAGATGTTGATAGTTTTTAGTTATTTTCTCAGAAGAAGCTCCAACAAGTATTTTCTATGAAAAAGAAGTCGACAAGGAAAGAGTATGAGAAGCTTGGAGCATTACTTGGAGATCAACAGCCTAACCTAGAGGCTGAAGAAAAGGTGATGGAGGTTCTTGCCAAAAGCTCGAACGCCAAAAATTTGCCATCAGCTAATGATCTATCTGAACCTGAGTGGGAGCTTCTCTAGATATGATGATGCATTGCTGCTGTAAAATTGTAATGTTGCTTTTGTCAATCAGTAGATGGCTCTGTACAGAAAATCAAGAATTGAAAGATTATGGTGCTGTTATGAGAAGCCAATTATTTCTTTTTAAGAAAAGGTGATCCAACTAAAGTGGACTAGAACTTTTAGACTGGTCCAGTAATTTATAATCAGTTATTTAATAATACACGGTGGCAAGTTGAAGTACCTCTGTTCACAACAAATTTTCGTTCAGTGCGGAAAATTAATTGCAAGCAAAAATAAAATAAAACAAAAAAGAGTAATTTTATTTAAATGGATCTTGTGAGTACAATTCTGTTGTTCTCTTGATTTTCTCTCCTAAACTTAGAACTGATCCGAGGGCCTCCAGTAGCGTGTTTCTCGAATCGTTGGATGATTTGGACTCATAAAGATGTATTTCAATCGACGGGAATGTCGGAAAGTGTTTTGTCGGTTTGAAATATTTTCCTCGAAGAATTTCGTTGATTGCTCCTTCCAAGAACTTGATAGTCAATGCTGACGTTGCCAATGCTTGTCAAAGTCTTTCGAGTCCTTTTTTTTCTCTCCCTTTTAAAATGTTATGTTACCTCCTATTTATAGTTGTAGGGGGTAGGCCTAGTTGGTTGTGATTGGTTGAAAACATGTCATTTAGTACACTTGACGCTTTTTGACTGGTTGTTGAATTTGAATGAGATTTTCACACCATTTGTACATGTGAGGGCATGTCAATGGTCTTGGATTTGACTGGGATGTCATGTCACTTGATGAGTTTGGGCTTCAAGGTGAGATGGACCTTGACGAGGAATAAAATGAGCTTATTACTTTTTTAAGCCCAAAATAATTTTAGACCCAATAAAATATGGATCAAATTCAAATTTTATATAAATTTGATCCAATAAATTTTACGTGTCTACAAATGCCCCCTACTTCAAGGTTGGTTGACGTGTAGGCTTGCCGAAACTTGGCAGCGAGACTTGAAGTACTCATGAATTTGTTTTCATTCTCGTGACTTCAAAAATATGTGTTTCTCATCGGTGCATCCTAGTTAGATCAATACGTGTGAGTGGTCTAACTAAAGTTACCTTCAGGAGCTTTCATGTCGTGAAAGTCTTCGTCAAAGCAACCAACGATTTGTTTGTGGTGATCCTCATTTTTCGTCCATAATCGAGTTCAAACTCGATATTATTTCAAGAGTATTAAAAAAATGACCAACTTGATTTTTTTTTTGACTCTTCTTGGATAGGTAGGAACATGAGAAATCATCACCTTAATATTTATTAAAGTAGACTTTACTTGAACAACAATGTGACCCTCTTAATGTATTTGAATTAAAATGATCAATACAACCCCTCACTTGACATATTGCACGTATGAAGTAAAAAAGTTGACTTGATATTTTTCTACCAAAGAAAAATATTAACTTTCCTTTTGATTTCATGTACCAAAGGAAAATATCAACTTCCCTTTTGGTTTCATGTACCAAAGAAAAAAAATAATTAACTTTTCTTTTTATTTCAAAAAAGAATTAAAGTCACCTCCAAAGAAATCTCCTCAATATGATAATTTTTCAATTCATCTTCTAATTTCACCACAACCTTCCTTGTACACAAACTAAAAATTCTTCATAGGAGCCTCTATATAAGGAGATATGAAATCACATCAACCACAATCATTTGATAGCCATAACCCTTGCAAAGACATCCCTTGGCCTCTTTGTGACCATGTATTTGGAAAACACTGTTAGTGCACCTCAACCTTTTTGGCAGCATTGGTGGACGTCACGCAAAGTATACCATCTCCTCGTAACACCGATTGAAGTAGTACATGGAGTCTCTTTCCTGATTTTCAATTTCAAACACTCGCAGAGTAAAAATCACATCTGACTATAGGAATATCCAAATGTTGAACGACTTAGTTCTGGAGAGGCTAGACTTGTATTGTTGCGTCATATCCAAAAATCAATGTCAAACTCCTTTTGTATTGACGAGAATCAATTTTTGAAGTTGATGCTATAAGCTGTCATGTCATGATTCCAGATACCGTGTTCGTGATCACTCTTCTTTGCTACTTTTTTTTGGTAGCTTCATGAAAAAATGCAAGTGGTGTCGATATTACACCAAGCATATACAAATATTATCCAGATGATTGGTCAGGAACCACTTTAGGCATCCTTTTTTGAGTCGCAGTTTTTAATGAGCAACAACTAGGTGCTTCACCCATTTTCTTGAGGATTTGGCGAGCAATATTTCCTCTCACGGCTTGGAAACGGACACTTGGAGAAACTTTTTTCTATCCTTTGCAAGAAAATTTATGCCTATTTCCTAAAATCTTGGCATACAAAACTCCTTACATCTCGGCATAGAAGATCAATGGTTGAAAATCAAATTTCATGCTAATCGACATCGATATCAGCCATGTTGAACCAAACTGATGTGTTTCTAGCAATGTTGATCATGCCAAATCAAAGCATCGTGCCTTAAGTACGACACTTATTGCCAGATTGAAGTTTCACGTAGTTGGCATCAATCCGCATAAAATCGAGAAGCTTCATCAGATCAACACTATAGATGTGTTCCATCTTCATTTTTTTGTGCAGGTTTATGCAAATGGTCTTGACGTCAGACCAAAAAGGTTGACATGATTGATGTTGAACCATTTGGTGCATTAATTCCTTCCTGCTTGATAAGAAAGTGACTTGGAATGATCTGATTTCATCCTTGACGACGCTGAAAGTTCTCCTTTTTAGCTTAAGTGAGCATGTACTAGGTAAACGTCCACAAAAATATTTATTCTCCGATGGGAGAACAAAAATATGAGTTGTTTGATTCATAAAAATAAAATTCAATGTCCTGATACATATGTTTTATCAGCTTTGCGCAGCGTCATGATAAATTTT
Source organism: Capsicum baccatum var. pendulum (assembly GCA_030864225.1). Taxonomy (NCBI): domain Eukaryota; kingdom Viridiplantae; phylum Streptophyta; class Magnoliopsida; order Solanales; family Solanaceae; genus Capsicum; species Capsicum baccatum. The sequence goes on from CM061552.1 coordinate 269,336,177, forward strand.
ATATTTTGACATAAGAGTATCGAAATCAGGAGCCATTTTTTGCGTTGGAAACTAGACTCGTAGATCAACGTATCATGCGAGAATCATATTTATATTGCTCCCAAATCATCCTAGATATTTCCCTAAAACGATCCTCCAATCTTGGTTCGCTAGCTTTATCAGCTTTGCGCAACGTCATGATAAATTTCGTATCTCGACGTAGGAGTATTGAAATCAGGAGCTGTTTTTTGCGTTGGAAAATAGACTTACAGAGCTACGTTTCTCGTGGGAATTACATTCATATTGTGCCCAAATCGTCCCAGGTATGACCCCAAAACCGATCCTCCAATCTTGGTTTGCTAGTTTTATCAGCTTTGCGCAGCGTCACGATAAATTTCGTATCTCGACGTAGGAGTATCGAAATCAGGAGTTGTTTTTTGCGTTGGAAAGTAGATTCACATATATACAACATACATAAAAACCACACTCAACTCCCTTACGGATTTATACAGATACATCATCAAAGTAAGTTTAGTTCGGAATCTGATTGCCTATTTTGCAACTTTGAGCAGCTATGATAGAAAATTCATAACTTGGCGTAGGAACCTTTGAATCATGAGCCGTATTCTTTGTTGCAGAGAAGTCTCTAAGATCTACCACATATGTCAAAATGATGGTGAACACCTATACAAATTTATACAAATATATTATCGAAATTCGCTTTGCCTTGCTGGTCTCTTTACCTCTGCACGTTTGCGGTAAACATAGCGAAGGAACGTCTATCCTCATGCGATATCTATGTCAATTCAAAGTGTTATTACCATGCTCAAATGATGACACACCTTTTTTTTAAAAACTCATATGACTGAACTTAGAGTAAAAATACTCTAAGCTACCTACGTACCTCGGAGGGTCAAGTCATAACGTAGTTCAGGAGTGATGAGTTAATTTACTTTTTTTAAAATTTCTTTTTCCTTTTTTTTCTTTCATTTTTTTAGAGAGTCGTTCACACTTTAGACTCATGCCGGCCAGGAGTGACATGTAGTTTAAGCTCATGCCTTAAGGAGCTTTTTGACTTGCGGTTTAGGCTCATGCGTCGAGGAGCATTTTTAACTTGCAGTTTAGGCTCGTGTGTTGAGGAGCATTTTTGATTTGAAGTTTAGGCTTGTGCATCAAGGAGCATTTTTGACTTGCAATTTAGGTTCATGTATCAAGGAGCATTTTTGATTTGCAGTTTAAGCTCGTGCAGCAAGGAGAATTTTGACTTGCAGTTTAGGCTCGTGCATCGAGGAGTATTTTTTGACTTGCAGTTTAGGCTCGTGCATCGAGGAGCATTTTTGACTTGTAGTTTAGGCTCATTCATCAAGGAGCGTTTTGACTTGCCCTCCAACCCTTTGTAATTGAGTACTGTTGCACTTCAGCTTGATATTTATTGCCCTCATTCGGTTGAAGCAGATTTGCACTTGATCTTGTGTCGATTTTTAAAAATTGGAGTTTAGAAGCCCTTTGATATTTTTTTCTTTTGCGAGCAATCAATGTCCAAGTATCACCCTTCTTGCTATTGGAGAGGTCATTTGACATGGACTTACTTGTTGTTTTCTTTAGGGTGGGAACCTCAATTGGGTCAAAGCACCCAAATTGTAGAATGATGATTCCCTCACCTTTTGGTGATGCCATAGAGCACATGGGTTGTACAACTTTTGAAATTGAACCTTTTTTATGGTCCAGTTCGATGCTAACATGATTTGCATCAATTGTATCACCATCAACGATGATGATCTTTCCCTCTAGCATTAATGTCATTATCGTTTTCTTCAGGATGAAGCATTTTGTGGTGTAATGACCAACAATGCGGTGAAATTTATAGTATTTAGGATCGTCGACTTTGTTTGATTCTTCAGATCACTTTGATTTAGGAAGTTCATGGCTTCTTTGGCTAGCAACTTGTCCAGAATCTCAGGAACATCAGAGTCGAGGAAAGGATATACCCTTGCTTGTAACTCTTTCAAGGTTGGTTGATTTTTCACTTCTTGCATTTGTTTCTTTGGAGCTTTCTCTTTCAGTTTTTGTCTTGTAGAGGACTTCGTAAAACTCACAATTGTCGTTATAGATTCCCCAATTTGGTCTTTAGACGAGTCTTTGAATTTCGTGACTTTTTTCCTCGGATAAAAAATAGGTGACACCATTCTATGTCTTGCAATACTTAGATCTATGTCATGAGCGCGCTAGCTAATTCTTCAAAAGTTCGAGGCTTAATTCCTTGGAGGATATATACAAGGCCCTAACGCATCTCTTGAATACAAATTTCAATCGCGAAAGTTTCAAAAAGTTAATCCTTGCAATTGAATCTCAATGTCCGCCAACGATTTATGTAGTCCACTGCAGGCTCATCTTTACTTTGTCTTGTGTTTGTCAATTCCATCTTGCTGACCGTATGATCGGTGCTGTAGAAATGATTTAGGAAATGACTTTCTACTTTCTCCTAACAATCAATTAATCCGGACTCCAAGTCCATGTACCAATCAAAAACATTGCTTTTCAAAGCGCAAATAAACTGCTTGATAAGAAGATCACCGTGTGTACCAGCATTGCTACAAGTCTCAACGAAATGAGCGATGTGTTGCCTTGGATTTTTCTTTCCATCATATTATTGAAACATTGGAGGTTGATATCCAATTAGCATCGGTAAGCCCTCGATTTGCTTAGAATACGAGTTTGAGTATCCTACAAAACTTTGTGGCGGATCGCCAAATTGTGTCTTGATGGTGTTTGCAATCATATCTTGCAGTTGTTGAACTGTTAGAGTAGCCACTGAAGTGGATCGATCATCACAGTGATTGTTACTTGACTTGATGAGAGATTCACCATCAAGTTTTTCTCGCAGTGTTAGATTATAATTTGACTCTCCAGGATTGTAGATATCTAACTTGCTCATAAGTGAGGTGATTTGATGATATTTCTCATCAACAGACTTCTTCAAGGCTTTAATGGTTTGCTCCATCATTGGAAACTTCTCATCCATGTCAACTGCATTAACCGTGAAGGTGTTGACTTTCATTGAAGTTGGAGAATTTATTAAGTCTTCAGATTCTCCAAAGTTGCAGACAGTTTCAGAAAGTTCATCTGATAACATAGATGAAAAGTTTCCCCCAGGGGTTGTAGTTACAATCGAAATTTGAGATTTTCTCCTTTTCGTCATCTCCGAAAAGGTGAAGTATTGGGATCCATCCAAAACACAAGCGTTGAGATTGCGTCGATTGATGGAGCCAACTAGTGTGATCTCAGTAGACGTAGCAGTAATACACTTCTTGCACGAAACTTCATTGATTTTTCTGAAGTCCATTGTAGTATTTGAATTTGTGATCTTTCAATTTGTAGAAGGAAGAGATGAAGAGCAGAACTGGTCCCACTAGGCGTGCCAAAATTTGGTCGCAACAAATTTTCGTTGAGTGCGAAAAATTAACTGCAAGCAAAAATAAAATAAACAAAAAAAAGTAATTTTATTTAAATGAATCTTGTGAGTACAATTTTGTTATTCTCTTGATTCTTCTCTCCTAAACTTAGAAATGATCCAAGGGCCTTCAGTAGCGTGTTTCTCGAATCGTTGGATGATTTGGACTCCTAGAGACGTATTTCAATCGTTGGGAATGTCGAAAAGTGTTTTGTCGCTTTAGAATAATATTCAGGAAGAACTCCGTTGATTGCTCCTTGCAAGAACTTGATAGTCAATGCTGACGTTGCCAATGCTTGTCAAAGTCCTCTTTTTCGAGTCCTTTTTTTTTTCTCCCTTTTTGAATGTTATGTTACCCCCTATTTATAGTTATAGGAGGTAGGCCTGGTTGCTTGTGATTGGTCGAAAATATGTCATTTGGAACACTTGGTGCCTTTTGACTGGTTGTTGAATTTGAATGAGATTTTCACATCATTTGTACGTGTGGCAGTGTCTCATTGATTTTGGATTTGATTGGGATGCCACGTCACTTGATGAGTTTGGGCTTCAAGGTGAGATGGACCTTGATGAGGAAGAAAATAAACTTATTCAAAATAATTTTAGACCCAATAAAATATGGATCAAATTCAATTTTTATATAAATTTGATCCAATAAATTTTACGTGTCTACAACCTCCTATTTATGGTTAATAGCAGGTATGTTGTTTCTGTTGTTTAAATTTTCTTTATAAATATCGTGTTTCTCTATTTAAACTAGCGTGACGATCCGTGTTAGTACGGGTTCAATATCTGAAAATTGAAATTACTTAGTAATATATTTGTCAAAATAATAATTAGAATAAATATAGAGAAAATATACATCGTCTATTTTTTTGTATAAAGATATACATTGTCAATTGATGTTTTAAATAAATTTTAAATTTTTTATTATTTTGAAATACAATAATAAGTATTATAAAAAGACGTTTTTCAATCTTTTAGTTGATTCTAAGAATGTTAGTAAATTTTTAGAAATCAAAGAAACATCAATTATTAGGTTTCTTTAATTAAAATCATAGATTTGATAGATTTTTAATTTTAGAAAAATAAATCGACAGAATATCGAACTCACTGAATAAAATTATGAATAAAATACATTTTATACATTAATTTTTAAAAATGAAACATTAAAATTTTTATTTTGAGTTTGAGGTGATTCAAAATAACTACAAGTCAACATGTAATTAACGCCTAAAGTTTCAATTACTAAACTCATTAACTTATAGAAGTAGTATGTTTGAGGTGATTAAAATAACTTAAAATTACATATACATATATACACACACACATAAGTTAACGTTACCTTATTACATAAAATCTCATATGGGAAAATAAATTACAAAAATCTCAAATTAATTACTTAAATCCCTACCTTTTTTACTTTCTCTCTCTTTCTTCTTATACATCCCAAACAACTCCATATTTTCCACCTAAAACCTTGCTACCTTATCTCTTCAATTATCTATCTGTATTAAACCTCCATATTATCTCTCTACACCCACAAATTCCGATCTACAATAATCACTCTTCAAAAAAAATCTTCTCCATTTTCTCTGTCCAAAATTAATAAAATCTTCTTTGTCTAAAATTATCTTTTCTCCGTCCAAAATCGATAAAATCTTCTTCATTTTCATCAAAAATCCAGAAAAAAAGAATTGCAATTTCATCCAATACTAGAGGGAAAAAACAGTTTCATTAAAAAGCCAAAAAAAAATTTAATCATTCTCAAATTTCATCAAGCACCTAGAGAAAAAAACTGAATTTTCTTAATGGGGGACGAAAGTAAAGGCCAAAGCCAAAGGGAATATTTTCTTAATAATCGTGTATTGTTATTTCTGTTGTTGATTTCGTTCTTGATTCTTTTGATTATGAAGAACCCAATTTTGTAGAGAACCGTTTGAAGCACCGAAATGATCCAGTAACAATGAAAAATTTGAGAAAAGTTGTCAGTTCAAATTCAAACAAGAAAGCTTCAAAATTGTCAAGTTAAAAAAAATTGATGATTCTGGACGACCAGTCTGTCGAAGGTTTAGTTATCATTAAAAAATATATTAGCAGCACTATTCTATGTATAAGATTTCATTATACAGTTGTTAAGATTGTATAGTGAATTGTATAAGGTGTTCGTATACATGTGAAAAAGTATTAGATTGTATTTATTACTTGTATAAGGTTTACACATACATGTGAACCTATTGTATGAGGTTGTCTTTTATTTGTTTTGGCTGTATGATTCTATGTATAAGATTTCATTATACATGTATTAATACTATATTATTAATTGTATAAGGTTTACACATACATGTTTACTAATGTTCTAAATTTTGGTAACCTTATACATGAAATTATATTGTATGAAGATATTGTAACATTGAATTGGTTGATCCATACAAACGTTTCACTACATGTATATTACTATAACATAGAAAGTTACAATGATAGAGTAAAAAGTTTATATTTATATCCAATGTATAATAAATCATTACACATTAATTGTACGATTAACAGAACTTACTCATTAAATATTATACAATTAAATTTCAAATGTATAATGAACCCTTACATATTACTTTGTAACATTAATGCAAATTTTTACTTAAACATTGTATTATCAGATTCCATACTTTAGTTTAATTTAATATTTATTAACCATTGTATATGATAACATTATATATTAACTAATTGGTTATACTTCGACATTTTTACAATTAAGATTTCACATGTATATTGAACCCTTACACATTAGTTTGTAATATTAATGCAAGTTCTTACTTAACCATTATATTATCAGATTCCATACATTAGCATAATTTAACATTTATTAACCATTGTATATGATAACATTATACATTAGCTGATTGATTATACATCGACATAATGTTGATCTTATAAATCACTGCCATACAATTTCTTATCATTCCAAACAATCATACAATCTGTAATATATGTGAAACAGATACACACCAACATAATATTGCCGTTAGCAGAAAATATGCATCTGGAACAATTAAAGCATCTAAAGAAAACGAACTAACAAGCATAAACGAATATAAAATTGAATAATCTTATTGAAATATATTTTTTTTTATTAAGAACTGAAATTGAATTAACGTTATTTAAACTAGATCATCCATTTTTCAGATTCATTACATGACAATGAAAGCTGGTACGGTTATTCAAAATTAACATTATTAATCACTTGCTTCTTCCAGATGAACACGTAAAGTATGAGCCAACATAATTGGGTCGTCACATCGAAAAATAAACTATCTTTTTAGATATCCTTTGAGAAAAAATCCCAGGGGCGTCGCTTGTGAAGAATTACCTTTCACAATATACTTTACTTCTATTTTTTTTTCAACCTTCATCAATATCTAATTTTGTAGCAATCGTTGAGATCAACCTCAAATATGTTATACTTTTCGAAACAACAATACCATCACTTTTGAATTGTTCATATACAATTTTAGACTGCCAAGAACCCGAATGCCTCTACAATATAGCGATGTTCATATTGATGTTGTCAGTTGGAATAAACAAGATCTTGAATAAACCAAAAACAACAAGATTTTGATGTTCGCCAAGAATTGTTGGTGGAGAAATCAAATTTTCAATAAAAATAATTGTTGTGAATTTTCAGAGTAAAATATCAATTTGAATTACGGTTACTATTTTTAAGGCTCCACCAAATCAGAAAATAATTGATTGGCGTTAATTAAGATAGCGATAATTGCAGCTGATTTTATTTCCTTAATTTTAGTAAGATAGAGATATAATTTCAACTGATTTTATTTCCTTAAATTTAGCCGAAACAGTTATCTTATACATTCGAGTTATGTATGAGGTTAGGTCGACAAGTATATGTACTTTTCAAATCAGGGAGACAAAAGAAATATGAGATACAATGTAATTACTTTCATTAAAATGGGATTTCTGTTGTTTATACTTAAAATAATTAGAAGCAAAGATATAACTAAAACTTAAAGTTTCAATTACAAAATCCATTAACTCACAGTAATAGTGTGCTTAATCAAATACTATACTAACTTTATTAGCAGAAACTTGAAACAAAATCAAAAAGTGAACATATGTTTTAAATTCAAATGTGTTGATTGCATTTCTGGTTATATTAAGTATATATATCATAAACTGTGAAATACAAATATATCAAGAATTGAAAAGGCAAGCTTATCATTTTCTTCGTTTTAATTTGTTTAATTTACTTTAATTTTTTAATTCATTATAGAGGATTTTTTTTATTTTTAACAATTCTTTAATTGCAACTCCTATTTGACATATTTAAAATCACAAAATTAAATAACATTTTAATAGATTTTACATATTTTTAATTTAAGATTTTTTTTTTTGAAATACTACTTATTTAATACAAAATCATATTGAGTTCAATGGAAGGAGCAGATTACAAAAGCAAAGTTCAGTATGGTTTTCTACATATTAAAAAAGGTAATCTCTTATGGTTGCAATTTTTTTTTTTATCATATTAATATGACAAAGATGATAACTTATAGTGCTTTTTTTATATAGTACTTGAACACCTAAAATTTAAATTTAAAATATTAAATTAATTTAATTTAATTTAATTTAATTTTAAGAATCAAAATGCAAGAAATTAAAAAGGATGGGGAAAATAAATAATAAGAAGTCAATTGATTAAATAATAAACAAAATTAACATACCAATTAATAAATTGAATAAACAATAAACAATAGTTTAAATGAAATAAGAGAATGTTTTTGTCAATTTAGTAGGACAGTAATCATACAATTTTGGGTCATTTTAATTACAAGACGCATGTCATATAATGTGCAGTAACTAAATAGTTGTTTATCTTTGCCAATAGTGACGAAAAACAACCACGTCAAAATAATCTTTTCTAACATATAGAAAAATTCATTTTAGGTCCATATTATACAAAATAATAGTCTATAATCTATAATTTATTAAAAGTGTGAAGGGCATTAGAAATATTGTTTGAAATTTTTGTCCTTCATTAAAAGTTCTTGCTTTAGACAAAATCGACTTTTCACTATTTTTTTCTAATATTTAAAAGTTAAAAATTAATTAAATATATTCATGGCAAAAATTTTTCTTATTAGAAGTCATTGAAGTTTCAATAGTTTTTCCTAATTAAAGAGTTGAAAATTAATTAAATATATTCATGATAAAACCTTTCTTTATTATAAGTTATCAAAATTAATGACAATAGATACATTTTCCATTAGAATTCTAAATCAGCAAAATTTGATTTTAAGAAGATTTGAAAAATTTAGAAATAAAATATAAAACTACTCGAATAAGAAAAATTTAAGAAGTACCAGATTTTTAGAAGTTTTAAGTACGTAATAAGAATGTAATTAATGATTTTATAAAAAATTGATTTTAAACATAAAGAAAGATTTTATATATATATATATATATATATATATATATATATAAATATATACACACACAAAGAAAAATAACTGTAACACAAATATTGTTCAAATTGATGAGTCTCTCTTAGCATGTGACAATAAGGAAAAGAGGTACTATATGACAAATGCAAAAGTAATGATTCATCAATCACTTGAAATTTCTGGTGCTAAAATATATATGTGTATATGTTTATGTTTACATTATTATATTATAGTGTGCAAGATTTTTGAAAAGTGATTTGAACTTTTATACTTTATTAAAAATCTTCGAAATAGAATTTTTTTTTTAATTTTAAATAATCAAACATTACATGTGCTAGACACGTTCGATTAAAGAAGTAATATTAAAAAGTATTAGTTCTCTAGAAATGATCATGTCAACCGGCTCAAAAAAGAATCCACCGACTTAGTTGCGGCAGTAGAATTTTTATTAAAAATATTTAAAAAATAAAAATATAATGTGTAGAATTTAAATTTGAAACCTCAAATGAATTTTGAATCATTCATCAGAAGACTTTATAACTAGTATTTCTCAAAAGTTTTGAACAACTTTGACGACACTTTGGGGTCATTAAGTTCGCGACCTAAATTATTTTCAAATTATATTTGAGGACATTGGTTTTTGGCCTAGTTTATCTCATTTGAGAGGTGAACAAAATAATTTTAGGTGGAATTAATCAATTTTATATTATTTGGTTGATGATATAAATTTACCTTCATCATAATCTTTGATAATTATACCATCACCTAAACACAATACTGTATTTTATTTCATACATAATTTTTGGATATGTTCAGCGTAATGTGGTCATATTTTTGACCAATATTTTATTGAAAATCTCTTGAATTTTTCATGATAAATGGTATATTGAAAAATTTATCGAAAGTTTTTTCTTCTCATGTGAATGAGATTATTTTGATTTTCTCTTTTCTCCTAGAACTTCCTCCTATAAATAGAGTGAGATTTTTTTACCTTGGTTAAGTTTGCTTTCTTTTTTTGTAGAGAGTATGTGTGAGAGAGTCATAGTCACTATTAGAAAAACAGTTTTTGCGACCACAACTTGTAGTCTCAATTTCAATTTTGTTTCTAAAAAAATAATAATTTTTTATATTTTAAAATTATCAAATAATCATTTGAAATTTTTTTATATTAATCATTACTATGTTTTTTGAAAATTAAAAACGTCCACAAGTGATCTATTTACGATTAATTTTTTTAAAATAATATTTTATATAAAAGCGACCACAAGTGGTTGCTTTTTTATTTAAAAATATATTTTAATTATTATATGTAAAATCAAATATATTTTTAATATATATAATTTTTTTAAATTACACCGATCATATGTAGTCGATAACCTATATAATAATAATAATAAAATCAATTAAACTTAAATTTTGTAAAAAAATTATATTAAAAAATAAATTAAGAGATATATTATATTAAATAAAATAAATAAATTACGTTAAACATAATCTTTATCTTTTACTTATGTTTCAATTTATAAATAAATATATTTTCCGTTGTATATACGTTAAACATAATCTTTGTATAATGACTATGCCTATATCATACAGTTGAGGTAATAATACTATGTTATTGGAATTATAATAATGTAACGTACATATATAACCGATAATTCATCATAATATAATGAATGCGTTGTATTATGAGGTAATATACTTGTGGATGTGATGTATATAGTACGTATTCAAGAGTTTATATATATATATATATATATATATATATATATATATATATATATATATATATATATATATATAGTGATCGATGAATGATGTAGTAAAAAACTAGCAGAATCTATCCAAACATATTGAATACCTTGATTTGAAATGATTGAAGTAATAATATACTATACGTTGAAGTTATATTAATATAAGTTAATCAAATTAATCGATAACTCATCAAAGTATATTATGAAATACGTCGCATTATATTACGAGGTAATATACTCGTGTATTTGATGTATATAGTACGTATTTAGAACCTGATAGCGGGTAAAGTGTGTGTGTATATGCATAGGTATATATAGTATATATTATGTAGTGATGTATGTAGTACGTAGTTCGAAGCTTACATTTTTATATATGTATGTATATCTCTTGTGTAGTGATGTACGTAGTACGTAGTCAAAATTAAAACTAACTAAATATATCCAGTTATATATTGAATATACGAATAGCATGCGATCGATCGATCAAAGTAATAGTATACTGTTGAAGGTATAATAACATAAGATAAACTAACCGATAATTCATCTGAGTATATGTGAATTGTATTATTATGGGGTAAGTATACTGTTGAAGGCATAATAACATAATATAAACTAACCGATAATTCATCTGAGTATATGTGAATTGTATTATTATGGGGTAATTAAATCGTGTATGTGATGTATAAAGTACGTATTTGGAAGTTGATAGCCAATCGAATATATGTATATATCCTTATATCTCATGTAGTGACGTATGCAGTAATCAAAAGCTAGATAATTGAATCTATATATCAAAATATATTGAATAATACGTTGATATCATACTATTGAGGAAATATATATACTACTTGTGTCAATGTAGAGAAGGGTATATTGTTGAAGTTGTAATAACGTAAGCTAATTAACCGATAATTTATCTGATTAACACGCTGTATTACGAGGTATATAATAATATAGTAACTAAAAATTCAACCAAATATATGAAATGCATTGATATTATTATACGATTGAGGAAATATATTACTCGTGTTAATGTGATGATAATATAACTAATTATCTGATTTATATATGCATTACATTAAATTATTTGGATGTTACTATAAATATAATACAATTTATAAAAATTTTAATTTTTTTTAAACAAAAATCGACAACAAGTGATCGTTTTTTGAATGGAATTTTTTTTTTTTAAAAAAATCGACTGCTTATTATGATTGATTTTCTAAAAAAAATTTTAATACCCAATAATGTCTGACCCAACCCAATCTTAATTGCCCGTTTTCCCTTTGTAATTATCCTAAGTCTCAATTGAGAAATCTTTTGCATCGCACTTTGTATTACTCGAACTCGCCTCAGCTGACCAACCCGACGACACTCAGCTCATCGACTACGACACTCAGCTCATCTCAACGACGACACTCAGCTCAAACAACTTAGCGCATCCCAAATCTTCACGGCCACTCCGAAGAGGTTTCCTATAGCTAGGTCTTCTTAATCCCAAGTTGATTCATTGAAGAAGGTTTCTAATTTCATACCGAACGACAATAATTTTTATCCTCAAAATCTTAAATTTGTAGACTTTAACTTTTGGTAATTTTTTTGGTTGCTGTGTGACAGAGCCCAAGCGCACACGCAAGTGTACGTGGTCTTATCAAGTAGTAAAGTGGCCTTCAAGAAGCCAAGTATCGATCCCGCAGAGACTCGATTCAGCAATAATTCTATTTCAGTTCATAATTTAGATTCAATTGATGCGACAGTAACCAAAAGAGAGTTTGGAATTTGTAAGTAAAGTAAACAATGCAGAAATTAAAGATCTTGTAACAATCAATGGGAGAAAACCCAGGTTAAAGAACTTCGACAATCATACTATGTATTGAATCTCATTCATTAACTTGCTTATCTTGGTTGTAGATTCGTAGGGTTAATTGTATGATTATGGTCTCTCGACCTCTAACCATTTACCTAATTTGGGTATTACAACTACATCGTTGAGTGGGGATGCAATAATCCAATTAAGTGTTTTAAAGCTATCATCCTACGCGTGAATCAAGTAAGGCTCCTAAGTACATCCCTGTCCTAGGTGCTAAGTTTAATTCTTTATTTTATAAATGAATAAAACCCCTACTTTGTTCATCTCCATGTTCTATCCCCTATTCCTTCTCCCGAAATCAAAAGGTAGACAATTCATATATTCTAAGGGTCGCGAATCCTTTAAATAGTTAAATAAAAGATGAACACACAACCAACATTGATAAGCAAAATTAATGAACTTAATTCAAAACAAAAGTACTCATTTGTCTTTGGCTTTAACCTCGAAAAAGAACATTTAGCCACGCATAGTCATAACCGTAATCACAAAGTTGTAAGAATAAAAACATGAATGAACTAAATAAAAATAATAAAAACCTAATGAAGAAGTTGTAGCAACCCTTTACTCTCCAAAATATGCTAAAAGATGTGTAAAAATATGATACAACATGTATTTATATATAGGAGTAAGCCCTTTCCGTGTTGGACAAGAAAACCTTCACATATTGAGCTCGGTACTAGGTGGGGCGTCGCCCTGGGTTTAGCACCGCTACAGGCAAGGTGTCGCCTCCAAATCGCCCTAAACCTTTGGAATTTGTTGTTCAAAATTTTTCTAAGGTACGGGAGCACCAAAATGAGCCCCCGTCGCAGTCTAATCGCGGTTAAGAGAACCATGCACCGGTTGGTTACTATTTTGGGCATATTCTGAATCCAGTGCTCTTTTGCACGCGTCCATTGGCCACTCCTTCAGTCCACACGCACCCAAGACACTCCTGGGGTCCAAAAGAGTGTCAATCTGCGTATTGTGCCTTCGTTGAGCTATTCCGAGCCTTTTTGAGTAGTTCCCACTTGATTTGAAGCTTGTATATCCTTCATATATCATCATAATCTATTCAAAAAGCATCCTATAGCATTAAACACAACAATTTAAAGCTCAAAAAATACAACATCTAACATGATGAACTAGAAACACGAGCTAAGCATAGGCTAATTTCATTTTGATCTTTATCTCATTGTTTTGACCCTTGACTTGATCCAATTAACCCTTGAGAATTATCAACAAGTTGTTTCACAAATAATTACACATAAAAAACATTTGGAACACTTTAAACACAATAGAATCTACCGGAATCAACTAGACAAACACCTAGCTCAAGCTAGTAACACTAGTTATTCGAGTTGAACTCCAAATGAATATTTTAGGTACAAACTTGTTTGAAACTCACTTTGAACATCATAAACACATGATTTAAAACTTTGATACATATTTATCTCATTATAAACTCATATAGCACATGAATCATTCTCATTCTCAAAACAAGGCTAAAGAGGCTAGAATAGTAACTCTAGAATGCATAAATACACCCAACATCACCACCCCACACTTAAAGCCTTGTTCGTCCTTGCACAACTCTTAACTATGAACATCATGAGCTGAAGACTCTACACTTCTACTCCATGAAACACACTCAAGCTAGCACTACAATGACTACACGGAATGCAAGTTTCTATACTAAGCATGTTACCAACACAATTGAAAATTTATGAACACCACTTCAAAACATCCTAGCCTCAAGAATTGACTCACCTAGTTGGCAAACTCATGCTTATGATTCAATCAAGGACATCATACAAATCATCCACATTCATCAAACATGTGCCCCTCACAACAAGAGAGTTACCCATAATCACTCACAATCAAGCTATTCATAACATGATGGGTATAAGAATCAAGTTACACTCACTCTCACAAGGAATTCACAAGTTAAACAAAATGAACCATAGGCTTTCCCTTAGTGTAATGCTCCACTAATATTAGAATGATGAATTTAGGATCAAATAGGTCTTTTTCGGGTTGTAATATAGGTTGAGGTATGGGTAGAAACTATTTGAGAATAGTGATTAACCTCTCTAAGAACTTTAATACACTACATTATACATTTAGAATCAATCTCCAACAATCAAATTACACCATATTTGTCTACCCCATTCATGTACTTTGCCTCATCTCTTTTAAGCATTTTCACAAACACATGGTGGGCGCATTGTTTATTCCTTCAAGATTCAATTTTTATCATTTTATACAACCATAGAAATATTTATAACACCATTTATATCACTCCCAACCACCAAAAATCAAATATAAATACCAATAACTATTCCATTGGGGCATCAATTTCACCTTTTTCTTCTTCAATTTCTCAAACTTCTTACTAAATCTATTTTTTCATTAAAGAACTTAGGAGCTTTTTGGATCAAATTATGGTCTACCAAAGAAGAGGATTAGGCTACTTATGAGGCTACCAAAGAAAAGGCTAAAGTCTCAATGGGGTTAATTAGGATAATGCATAAAAGGTAAGACAAATAGAAGGTATAAAACAAGGCTATCAAAGAAATGCCTAAATCATCTCCTAAACCCACATTCTTTATTTCGCTTCACACACACACCGAAAAAGTTCTAGACAACATATGCAACAATATATATACAAAAATCTCACACCACATGGCACATACTCAACTCACATAGGATCATCATAGACCCCCAACCAAATAATAGCATGAATTCAAATTTAAACCACAAAGTACAATAGTCACAAAAATGAGCCTAAGAGTCTCACAAAATAACAATTCACTCAATCAACATGCTTTTATCAACAAACCCACTTGCATCATGTAATAAAAAATAGCACCAACAAGAATATCTTACAACAAAATATTTTAAATTGAGCTAAAATTTGGGATTTTCCCCACCCCACACTTAAAAATCTACTTTTTCCTCAAAGTAAATTTTAAAAGCAAGAGATAGAAATACTTCTTGAGGCCTCCAGGCGTAGCTAGTAGCATCTTTACAAATAAATGAGATCTATGGAAATCCACACTCAGTTTTTTCCATGCTCCTTAGCTCAAATGTATGGTACTCAGACTTTCCATCAACCTGTGGCTCAACCAAAAACAAAAACTACGTGAAATAAAAACTAAAAACTAAAAAATAAAAACTAAAAAGAAAACGTACCTACTTAACTTGGGTTGCCTTCAAGCAGTGCCTGATTTATTGTCGCAGCACGACCCAACTCAACTTAACCATATTCCTTCACCATTTTACTCATACTTGGCCTCTATCTTCTTATTCTCTTCACCCCTTTTTAGTGAAATTTTTCAAGAGCATCAGTTTTTTCAACTTTAAACTTTTCAGGCTCATCAATTAGCATCAAATCAGGATTTGGTGGTAGAAGCTTAGGCTACTTAATCAGGTAGTCTAAAGAGGTCTTTGGTGGTCTAACCACCTTACACTTGTCCCCTTCAACCACATTGATCATACACAAATCTTTATATTGGGACGTTAGTATGGGTGCTTTGTAAACATCAAATACCACCTCTTCATCCTCTACCCTTATTGTGAGTATGCCTTCTCTAACATTAATTAACGCTCCTCTCATTTCTAAGAATGGACGCCCAAGATAATTGGTACCTGTTCGCATGCCTCAAAATTAAGAACAATAAAGTCAGCAGAAATGACAAATTTACCAACCTTAATGAGGACATCCTCAATTATTCCTTATGGATATGCCATGGATCCGTCTGCTAGCTGCAAAACCACGTTGGTTAATCTAGGCTTTCCCAAGCTCAATTTTTCAAATAGAGATAGAGGTATCAAATTTATGCTCACCCTTAAATCACTCAATGGATGGACCACTTTTTTTCTAATTTGGATAGGGAGAGTAATTTCCCTGGATCTCTCAATTTCTTGGGGATTTTCTATGTTATTACCACACTGCACTCTTCAGTGAGTGTTATCACCCCCACATCCTACAATTTCACCTTATTAGCCGCCACATCCCTCAAGTACTTTGCATACTTAGGTATACCCTGAAAAATATATAACAAAGTTAAGTTAATGTGAAGTCCTCTGAATATGTTAAAGAGCTTTTTAAACATGGCATTCTCCTTTGCTTTTATTTGCCTCTGAGGGAAGGGTAGTGGAAACATCTTCTTCTTTTCTGGTTCAACAACTTTTTCTTTCAAGTACTCAGACTTTCTTGAATTTTCAGCAACTCTGTCATTTACCTGTTAGGTTACCACATCAATGTCCACCTCCTTGGTTACCTTTGGAGGTTCTTCTTGAAGCTCTTTACCACTCTTCAAGGTGATTTCCATAATCTGCTTTGGATTTTCTGTATCTGTGGCAACCCACTTTTTGTGGCAGCTTGCTGATTTTTCATTTCTGTATGTAATTGTGTCTGAGTATCTAGAATCTGCTTTAACATCTCTTTCACATTGCTCGTTGACTGATTTGGTTGGGCCTGTGGTTGCTGAATTTGTTGTTGTGCATTTCAAGGCTGAGTATGCCACTTGGTTTTATAGGCATTACCATAATTTGGCCTTTGAGCACTGCCCACATATATCACCGATTATGGATTGGAAGCACACGTAGCTGCTAAGTTACCAATATTACTGCACACTTCACACCAACCTATAGTTTGTTGGATGGAATTGTCTGTGGTTGCACGTTTTAAAGCTCCCAATTTCAGGCTTCTAAACTGAGTGTTTATTATATTCTACAATGTTGCATCCTGAGTTGATAAGGACGTGAATTAGTCCACCTCCAATACACCCACAACTATTTTTGTAGCACATCTAGAATCTGAGTGCCATTCTGGATTTTCTTGTGCTATGCGGTTCAACAATGTGTACAGCTCATCATAAGTCAACTCCAACGCTTGACCACCTGCGACTGAATCTAGCAAAATCTTTGGATTGTGATCAAGAGCTTCTACAAAAGTATGAGTAAGTGCCTCATTGGATTGTTGGTGATGTGGACAATCTCGAAAAAGGGCCTTGAAGCATTCCCAAGTGTGATATAGATTTTCATCAGGCTTCTGTTTGAAGCTCACTATCTCACTGCATAGTCTCGCAATGTTACCTGATCGAAAGAATCTGATGAGGAACTTTCTCGCTAAGTCATCCCATGATGTTATTAAATTGGCTGGTTCCACATTCAACCACCTTTTATCTTCCCCCAAAAGTGAATGGGGAAACAGTGTCAGCCTCATAAAATCTATACTCACTCCAGTCAGAATGAATGTATTTATAAGCTCAATGAAGGTCTGCTAGTGGACATGGGGATCCTCATGTGAAAGCCCTGTAAACTGTCCACTACTAATAAGAAGCTACACCATGTTGTGCTTTAACTCAAAACTTCCCCCAGCAGCCAGTCTTTGAATTGGGGAAGTCAAGTTTGTCTAAAGTAAGACTGGCACTTCTCTAATTGTCTTGCGTGCTGCTTGTTCTTTAGCCATTAGAGAAGAAACTACTTAGTCTTATTTTATTTATAGAAATTAGAGATAAATTGCATCTCTCCTTCGTTGATGGAAGTGTTATTTGGGTTCGGGGCTTGGATCAACCAAATTCCTACCCCTTGCCAGCTTTAAAACCTTAAAACCTATTTTCTGCAATCACAAAGTCAAGACCAAGCATAAAAACACCAAATAAATCTAAAAGTAAAACTAAAATAAACAATTGCAAAATATAAGTCCCTGGCAATGGCGCCAAGAACTTGACAGCGCCCAAGCGCACATGCAAGTGTATATGGTCTTGCAAGTAATAAGTGGCGTTCAAGAAGCCAAGTATCGATCCCACAGAGACTTGATTCAACAATAATTCTATTTTAGTTGACAATTTAGATTCAATTGATGCTAGAGTAACCAAAGAGAGTTTGGAATTTGTATGTAAAGTAAACAATGCGAAAATTAAAGATCTTGTAACAATCAATGAGAGAAAACCCAGGATTAAAGAACTTCGATAATCATACTATGTCTTGAATTTCATTTATTAACTCGCTTATCTTGGTTATAGATTCGTAGGGTTAATTGCATGATTATGGTCTCCCGACCTCTAACCATTTACCTAATTTAGATATTACAACTACATCGTTGAGCGAGGATTCAATAATCCAATTAAGTATTTTAAAGCTATCATCCTACGTGTGAATCAAGTAAGGCTCCTAAGTACATCCCTGTCCTAGGTGCTAAGTTTAGTTTTTTTATTTTATAAAAGAATAAAACCCCTACTTTGTTCATCTCCATGTTTTATCCCCTATTCCCTCTCCCGAGATCAAAAGGTAGAAAATTGATATATTCTAAGGGCCGCGAATCCTCAAAATAATTAAATCAAAGATAAACACACAACCTATATTGATAAGCAAAACTAATGAACTTAATTCGAAACAAAAGTACTCATGTCTTTGGCTTTAACCCCGGAAAAGGGTGTTTAGCCACACATAGTCATAATCGTAATCACAAAGTTGTAATTAACGACTAAAAAATGAATAAACTAAATAAAAATAATAAAAACCTAATGAAGAAGTTGTATCAGCCCTTTTCTCTCCAAAATATGCTTAAAGATGCGTAAAAATGTGATACAACATGTATTTATAGTATAGGAGTAAGCTCATTCCATATTGGACAACAAAACCTTCAGTTATTAATACCGGGACTAGGTGGGGCTTCACCTGGGTTTAGCCCCGCTACAGTCAAGGCATAGCCTCTAAATCGCCCTAAGCCTCTGGAATTTGTTGTTCAAAATTTTTCTAAGGCACGAAAACACCGAAATGAGCCCGCGACCATGGTTAGGACCACCACACGCTAGTTGGTTACTATTTTAGGCATCTTATGAATCCAGTGGTATTTTTAATCCATCCATTGGTGAATACTTCAGTCCACACGCGCCCAAGAATTCCAAGAGTCCAAAAGAGCATCAATCTGCGTATTGTGCCTTCGTTGAGCTATTTCGAGCCTTTTTGAGCTGTTACCACTTGATTTGAAGCTTGTATATCCTTCATATATCATCATAAGCTATTACAAAAGAATACTATATAGTTAAACACAATGATGATAGGCGAATTTACGCGCCTATATCAATATATTTTGCCCATATTTTAGTCTAGTTTTGAGAACAAATTATATATTTCATTCACTTTTAGTCCTTTTTCCTTTAATTGAGCTAACAAACATGATTAGTAAAGTTTCAGGTATAAATGATGCAAAATACAGCATTTTATGTCTTACTTGACGCAAAAGAAAGCTCACGAACGAAGTGGAAAGGAGCTGGACGCCTAAAGGACCAAATCTGCTGCATGGAAAATCTGTCCCGGGCTAAAACAGCAATTCTGAAGACTTTGGGGACTTACAGACACAAAGCTGGATTTTTACCAAGATACATTAACCTAGTATAATTAGGTTATGTGTTTTACTATTCTATTTGGATTATGATATTGTAACCTTACCCTAGTACATTTGGGTCAAGGATTTCATTAGTATATTAGGATTTGGTTATTTATTTCATTAGCTTAGTAGGAGTAGGATAGGAGTATTATAAATACCCTATCATGCTAGAGATTTTGAGACATGAATTGAGGAATTCATTCTTCACTTAATTCAACTATTAATTTTCTTCCATCTCTCTCATCTTTCACAGAAACACTTCTAATCTACTCTTCTAATCTTTCCATTAATTCTATTCATCTATTCCACAACAAGAGAATCGTTACTTGCTACGGAATCACCATACCACATGCCAAACACCTACTATTCACGCCATCCACCATGCAAAACGTGATATCCTTCGCATTCATGGGTAACTAAACCTCTTAGTTGGGGTTATGGAAGCCGAATGAGTTACTATCTACTGCTATGAGCTTGTGAGTTCGAGACACGTATATTGCTTATATCATTACGCTCTTCATCTTAATCTACATTCTTTGCGGTTGCAAACGCAAGAATAACGCCAGTCTAACATTTAACTTGTTCGAGAGAAAGGTTATTTGTCTGGAAAAGAGATAATGTTAAGGTAGTAGGACACCCTTTCCTACTAAAAAGCTAGTGCCGTAACTGGACTAACCTCTTGGAGAATTCGTACCGTTAGACACGCTTTAAGCTCGAGAGAGTTAAAGTGAAATAGTCCTTGTTTAGGTCGAGAGACGCTTGGATTTACCATCGACTACAATTCTCTATAAGCAATTGCATGTCAAGATTCTACACACTCATATCCAATAGAGACGTATACCTCAGAAGGTGGACATAACCCCAACGCCTCAATTCTCATTGTTTACAACCAACGTGACAATCTTTCTCTTTTACTTTGCTATTTTCAGCTTTTACTTTATTGTTTTGATTACACATTACAATCCCCCCTTCTTACGAGACTTGCACCAAAAGTCTATTAATTTTACTTACTTGTTGGCCAAGCTATTCCCTGTGGGATCGACACCCAACCCAGGTTGGGTTCTATATTTGCAAACGACCGCTTTACACTCCCACGAGAGCTGTAGATTGAGCGTTATCAAAAATTGGCGCCGTTGCCGGGGAATACGAGTGTCAATCAAGTTCGTGATAATTACTAGACCCTTCGGTCAAAGATTCTCATACTTTTACTTTTCGTTGTTGTTTTTGTTTTATTCAGGTTCTGTAGACAGAATGGATGCACAATGTGAAATTGAAAGGATGGCTGCTCAAGAGAATATTGATAACCATAGGCGAGCAACAAATCCTGACGATGAGGATGATCTTGATGGAGCTGGTGCCACAGGAGCTATTATTCTTCCGCCATGGGCACCGGGAGCAAAGTTCAATATCACTAGCGCCATGATTCAACTTTTGCAACTCAAGGGATTATTTGGTGGACTAGCAGGCGATGATCCGAATATGCATCTGATCAACTTTATTTCTACATGCAAGTCATTCGACAATCCTGGAGTTGGACAAAATGCAATTCGATTACGTCTATTTCCATTGTCTCTGTCTGGGGAGGCAACTATGTGGTTGAATGGGCTGACTCCTGATTCTATTACAAATTGGAGGCAATTGAGAGACGCTTTCCTAGAAAGATTCTTTCCGCCATCCAAGAGGGCTCAATTGAGAGATAAAATCAGCAACTTTCGTCAGCTTCCCTCTGAAGCTCTTCACGAAACATGGGAGAGGTTCAAAACAAAGCTAACGAGATGCCCAAACCATCACATGACTAATGTTCACCTCATGGAGATCTTGTATAGAGCCTTGAATTCAGTAACTAAACCAGTGGTGGATAACGCAACTGGAGGTTCTTTTATGGACCTCACCTTTGGTCAAGCAAGCAATATGCTAGATCGCATGACAAAGCAAAGTAGAGCTTGGCATACCAGGGATTCTGAGGTAGCAAGCCCCACTTTATCTATTGGCATGTCTGCAGACCAAAGAAGAAGAGAATAAGAACGTGATCAAGGTATGGCGCATATGAAAACCCAAATGGATTTTCTTACAAAGCATCTATTAGGGAAGACTGAAAAAGTGAAAGTTATTGCGTCAAAAGGAAGAGACGAATCTGATTCGGAAGAGGAGGCCAACTACTTGAACAATCAGGGGGGTTTCCGTGGGAATGCCCAAGGAAACCAAGGTCGGAACTATTATGATAAATCTGGAGGTAAAGACCAAGGTAGTTGGAAGAAAAATAATGAAAATAGTGGTTTGTACGTTCCCCCTGGTAGACGTGATACCACCACATCTAATTCTATGGAAGACATGATGGCTAAGTTATTGAAAGGAGTGGAAGCAACGAGCGCGGGAGTTAAGGAGGTAATCGACGATTTGGCCTCCATGAAGCAACTAATTGATTCTCATTCCACTTCTATCAGGCAAATAGAGCAGCAATTGAGCCAACTTTCAGCAGCATTCAATCAAAGAAAGGCTGGCACCTTACCAAGCGATACTGTGCAAAACCCAAAGAATGATGGGTCATGCATGGCCATCACTACCAGAAGTGGTAAGGTGCTGTAAACTTCAGCAAAAGGCAAGCAAGAGGTTGACGTAGCAACAGACATTGACGCCACACCTAGTGATGTTACAAGAGAAGAAGCCACAACAACTACTTCAAACGTCAAGGATGTTCTACCTAGTGACTTGCAGCCTGAAAAAAATGGTAAACGGAAGCAAGAGGAGAAGAAATCCATGGAGAGAACACTTCCACACCCACCACCACCTTTTCCACAAAGATTGAAGAAGGCGGCCGATGACACTAAGTTCAGCAAATTCATAACTATGTTAAAGCAGCTGACCATTAATGTCCCATTGGTAGAGGCACTTGAACAAATGCCTGGGTATGCGAAATTTATGAAAGATCTTTTGACTAAGAAAAGGGCAGCAAGTTATGAGCTGAAAGAAGATGTGCATCATTGTAGTGCAATTGCGACCCGATCGATAGCTCAGAAGAAGGCCGACCCTGGAGCTTTCACTATTCCTTGCACCGTCGGATCTTTGGACTTTGCTAAAGCATTGTGTGACTTAGGAGCCAGCATCAACTTGATGCCATTATCAATCTACAAAAAGTTGGGGTTAGGAGATCCTACACCAACTAATATGAGGCTTGTTATGGCGGATAGGTCGGTAAAACAACCGGTTGGTATTCTATGCGATGTCTTGGTGAAGGTATCTTCATTCATATTTCCAGCAGACTTTGTAATCTTGGATTGTGAAGCAGATTCAGAGGTTCCCATAATCTTGGGACGCCCTTTCCTTGCTACGGGAAGTGTGCTCATAGATTTGAGAGCTAATGAGCTTTCATTCTGAATAAATGACGAAGTGGTTCGCTTTAATGTTTGCAAATCAATGAAACAACCCAAAGATCTGAGTGTATTTTCGGTGGCTGATGTTGTCTTTGATGACGAGAAAGATTTACTTGCAGAAGAGCAAATTCTTGATGATCCTTTGGAGGTTTTGTTCATGAAAAAAGAGAATGATGATGCTGAAATTTTTGAAGATGATATTTGTGCTCTATCGGGATTAGGAACATATCGTTATACTCCCAAGAAGCTGGATCTTGATCTCAAGAATCGACCCACACCACCAGCTAAGCCATCTATTGAAGAGCCACCCACGTTAGAATTAAAGGAGCTGCCAAGCCATTTGAAGTACGCATTCTTAGGAAGCGGAAACACGCTTCCAGTCATAGTGGCAGCCGATTTGGGTGAGCAACAAGTTGCAGCTCTTATTGCAATCTTATGCAAGTATATTAGAGCCATTGGATGAACCATTGCGGATATCATTGGTATTCCACCTGGGATTTGCACTCATAAAATTCAGCTTCAAGAAAAGTGCACACCCACCATTGAACATCAAAAACGTCTAAACCCACCAATGCAAGAAGTGGTGAAGAAGGAGATTATCAAGTGGTTAGATGCAGGAGTCGTGTATCCTATTTCTGACAGTACATGGGTAAGCCCAGTACAATGTGTTCCCAAGAAAGGAGGTATGACGGTGGTTGCGAATGCAAAGAATGAGCTTATTCCACTCAGGCCAGTTACTGGATGGAGAGTATGCATGGACTACCGCAAGCTGAATTCTTGGACGCTCAAGGATCACTTCCCCATGCCATTTATGGACCAAATGCTAGATCGATTAGCGGGGAAAGGATGGTTTTGCTTTCTTGATGGTTATTCAGGTTATAATCAGATTTGTATTGCCCCCGAAGACCAAGAGAAGACAACGTTTACCTGCCCATATGGTACGTTTGCCTTCAAACGTATGCCATTCGGGTTATGTAACGCACCAGCCACCTTTCAACATTGTATGATGTCTATTTTCTCTGACATTGTAGAAGACACTTTGGAGGTATTTATGGATGACTTTTCAGTTGTTGGTGAGTCTTTTGAAGCGTGTTTGGTAAACTTGAGCATGGCATTGCAAAGATGTGTAGAGTTCAACCTTGTGCTGAATTGGGAGAAGTGCCACTTCATGGTAAAAGAAGGAATCGTTCTTGGGCACAAGATCTCCAAAAGAGGAATAGAGGTTGATCGCGCCAAAATTGAGGTAATAGCGAAGCTACCGCCTCCAATTTTGGTGAAGGGAGTTCGTAGTTTTCTTGGCCATGCTGGGTTTTATCGCAGATTCTTCAAAGACTTCTCCAAAATTTCTAGTCCATTGTGCAAACTATTGGAGAAAGATGTGAAGTTTGACTTTAATGATGATTGCTTAAAAGCATTCAAATGCCTTAAAGGAAAACTCATTGAAGCCCCTATCATGGTAGCACCAGATTGGACGCTCCCGTTTGAAGTCATGTGTGATGCTAGTGGTGTAGCCGTTGGTGCTGTTCTTGGGCACAGAAAGGAGAAATTGTTTCATCCTATCTATTATGCGAGTAAGGTCCTAAATGAAGCCCAAAAGAACTACACCGTTACTGAACAAGAGCTCCTAGCGGTGGTGTATGCGTTTGAGAAGTTTCGTGCCTATCTACTGGGTACTAAGGTGATCGTTCATATAGACCATGCACCTCTTAGGTATCTAATGACGAAGAAGGATGCAAAACCAAGGCTGATTCGATGGGTGTTGCTGCTGCAAGAGTTTGATTTTGAAGTCAAAGATAGAAGAGGTTGCAAGAACCAAGTGGCTGATCACCTATCTAGACTTGAGAATAAGTATGTGGCGCAACCAGAAAATCAAATTGATGATGCATTCCCTGACGAGGAGATACTAGCGACAACAATAAAGAAATTACCATGGTATGCCGACTTTGCAAATTTCGTGGTGAGTAATGTATTACCGTCAAATTTATCTTACCACCAAAGAAGGAAGTTTATGCATGACGTTCAGCACTACTATTGGGATGAGCCTTATTTGTTTTGAAGATGCGCGGATGGTATTATTCGACGATGTATATCCCATGAAGAAGTGCCTACTATATTGGAAGCATGCCACACTTTGCAAGTTGGAGGACATCATGCAGGGAATCGAACGGCAAGGAAAGTCTTGCAAAGTGGATATTATTGGCCTACAATATTCAGAGATGCATACGACTATGTGAGAAGGTGTGACCAATGCCAACATCAAGGTGCTATTTCAAAACACCATGAAATGCCCATGTCCAAAATTCTGGAGGTAGAACTCTTTGATGTGTGGGGTATTGATTTCATGGGACCATTCGTGAATTCGTTTGGAATGAAGTACATCTTGGTTGCTGTGGATTATGTATCGAAATGGGTGGAAGCTGTGGCATTGGCCGACAACGAAGGAAAGCGTGTTGTAGCGTTTTTAAAGAAGAATATCTTCTCTCGCTTTGGAGTACCTCGTACTATCATAAGTGATGGAGGATCTCACTTTTGCAACAAGCTATTCAAATCTGTATTGTCCAAGTATGGAGTCAAGCAACACAAGGTAGCTACGCCTTATCATCCCCAAACCAGTGGACAAGTTGAAGTTTCCAACCGCGAGATCAAGCAAATCCTTGCCAAGACGGTTAATGCGAATAGGAAGGACTGGTCTTGGAAGCTAGATGATGCACTATGGGCGTATAGGACTGCATTCAAGACACCCATCGGCATGTCACCTTATCAGCTAGTTTATGGGAAGGCTTGTCATCTACCCATCAAGCTTGAATACAAGGCATTGTGGGCATTGAAGCACTTGAATCTGAATTGGGATGATGTGAAGAACCTGAGGCTGGAGCAGCTGAACGAACTAGATGAATTTCGTCTCTATGCATATGAAAGATCAGATTTATACAAGGAGCGGATGAAGAAGTATCATGATCAGCGGATTGTTCGACGAAACTTTCAAAAAGGTGACATGGTACTACTCTTTAACTCCAGACTCAAGCTCTTCCCAGGTAAGTTAAAATCAAAGTGGTCTGGTCCATTTAAAGTCACCCAAGTCTACTCGTCTGGAGTAGTCGAATTGGAAAATAATGAGGGTGTTATCTTCAAAGTGAATGGCCAACGTGTTAAGCCATATATCGGTCCTCTTGACTCGATGAATGACATGACCATCACTTTTCTCGATGAAGTCTAAGTACTCGAGATTACTACGTCGAGCCACGACAATAAATAAGGCGCTAGATGGGAGGCAACCCATCGTTTTATCGTTTTATTCGTTTTACCGTTTCGTCGTTTTAGTATTTTTTCTTTTTGATAAATGAAAATCCAAAAATAAGAGTCGTGCCACGACCAAAACTAAGGCGCTTGGTGGGAGGCAACCCATCGTACTAATCATTTTCATTTTGTTCTGAGCAAATATAGGTACAAGAAGTATGCAACGAGGAGATTGATTTCAATTGACGATTTGGACGCATTGTATGGTAAAGTCGGTAAGTTAGGAATGGTGATGCATAAGGCTATGAATTAAGACTTTCTCACGTCGAAATAGGCTTCGAGGAAGGCTAGGCCTTGGTAAAAATAGGCCACGAACGATGCACAACCTATTCTATAGCCTAAGGACTCGGAATCTAGTGTGCTATACACTATGCGCCGCCTATTCCTAGGTGTTCTTTTGACTATGCGCCGCCTATGCTATGGCATTTGAGATACTGAGACCAAATTCCATAGACTATGCGGCGCATATGTCTTGAAATGCCATAGACTATGCGGCGCATATGTCCCATTATGCCATGGACAATGCGCCGCATATGTCATTGATATGCCGAGAGATATGCGCCGCATATGTGGTGATTTTGTCCCCAAATCCGATTGTTAATGGGTCATAACCCGACCCATACTCTTCCTATATAAAGGGGACTTGGTTTTATAGTACATCCACATTAGAAACAACCCTAAAGGCGCCGCATATCACTCCAAATCCTCTCAAAATTTTCTTCCGTTGTCCTTCCAATTCACAACAACTTCTCCACAATCTTCAAGCAAGTAAGTACTCTCTTATTATTCATCTATTTATCGTAAGTACTACGTTGCTATGCTTATTCTAAATTGCTAAATCATGTGAGATTGATGGTGATGTTCATGTGTTTGGATAATTGTTGCAAAATCGTGTGAGTGAATGTATACGTAGGGAATTCTTGACTTGTTTCCGACTTGAATTTTGTTTCAATGGCATTGTTATGATACTTGCTGAATATATGTGGCTATGAATATTGCTTGAGAGTGTTGTTTGGATGCTTGCATGATTAACCATCCCGGCCATCGGGATAAGGTTATAGTGACTATCGACTTAGGAGGTGGTGTTTGTTGTACGAATAGCAATTCCATGTGGTAACCCCTATGTTGTAGTGTTGCTATATGCACCATGAAAGTCGTCCAAATGGCTGTACATAAGTGATGTAACGCTGATTTTCTTGTCGGAATACAATCCTAAAACGTATGTCGACGAAATCTGAGTACTCGACCACTTTCACTTCACTGATTTGTGCTAACAAGATTAAGTGTGGGGTGGTACCCCTAGTGCTTGTATATAGATTGTATAAAGTGAGATTGTGCTGCAACTAACATTATTTTTAGTCTCAGGTACAATGGCACCTAAAGCAAGGCAAGGCAAGGAGAAGGCTACCACGTCCCGAAAGGACAAAAAGAGAAGCCGAAAAGACCAAGGAGAATCATCCTCAGCGCACCTACCACGCAGAATGTTCGGAATTAAATGGGTTCTTGAGGAAGAAGCCAAAGCATGGTACAGCAGCAACAAAGAAAAGAAATATGTGCACGTCGACTTGATCAACAAGGAGACCTTAGCAAAGAAGGAGCCGCAAATGTTGGCTAAAGTAATGGCTTTGAAGCTGGATTTCATCTTCCGTGACATGGGAGAGTGCAATCTTGACTTGACAAGAGAGTTTTATGCCAACTGGTCGCCAAACACAACAGGCAACGAAGTCAAAATTCGGGGCCAAGTGTTACAACTTACAGCGGATTGGATCAACTCTTTTCTTGGCCTACCTTCGGTCGACCCTGCACCATACAAAGAGCTGTACAGCAGGCCTCCTTATAGAGCGATACAACACACGCTTTGTGAAAGTAGATCAATGGCAAGGTGGGGCAGACACAAAGAAACAAGCCGTCACAACACCTTCCCCTATGCTCCACTAAATAGGGAAGCAAGAATCTGGATGCGCATTGTCAACTCATGCCTTATTCCTGGGACGCAATACACAAAGATATCGAGAGATAGAGTGTGTTTGGTTTATGCGTTGATGACGAATGTCCCTATCAACTTTGGGGCAATCATTCGATCTACCAGGAGGAAGGCCAGACTCCACAGAAGGTCCCATTTCACATTCGGCAATTTGTTGACAGCAATGTTGCGGAAGGAGGATATAGAAGAGGAACCAGCTGACCACAAACTCCAACATAACCCAAAGAAGGTTGACCTCACCAAGGTCAAAGATGCTAAACAACGCATGGAGTCAACCTTACTACTGCGGAGAGACATGCTCGTGATGAGAGTTTCTTCCGTCATCTCTATGGCATGACGCGATTCACTATGATGAGTGGTGGACGTATTCCAACTGCTGAAGAGCTCCAACAGCTGGACCACAACTACCCAATGAACAGGCATGCCCGGGAGATGTGTGGAGTGGGCGTATATTTTGAGGAACCTCTTGACGATGACGTGCCAACTGATGATGATAGACGCTTACCTGATTCTGATGATGAGGAGAACTCTGACGATGACTCTTATGATGATTCCGACGAAGGGGGTATGACCCCCGACATTGATGAAGGGTCCGACTAAACCAGGTTCTTCGCATTTTATTTTCCACTGAGGACAGTGTCCCGTCTAAGTGTGGGGTGGCAGAATTGCATGCTATACTTCCTTGTTTGCACCTATGTTTGTATGTTTGCTTGTTTACTTTGTTTTTGAGTCCATTTTTTTGTTTTTTTTTAAGGAGTAAATTTTTTTCTAGCTACACATAAAATTATTTTGATAGGCAGCATGAGATTATGACAAGAGTATGTGCTACAATTGTGACTATTGAGACATTTAGGCTCTAGTTGTGACTCATTATGTGATATTGTGTGATTCAATTCCTTCACTTGTTGGGTCGAGAGTCTATATTACTACCAATCAAGTCGACCATGTGCCTATCCTCTATGTTTGTGGCTGATGCTAGAACTTGCCTGGTATGTATGCAAAGCGAAAATAAGGAATGTAAGTTTAGGATATGATTTAGGCATTTCTTTGGCAACCTATACATGTTTACTTTCAGTTTTACCTACCCATGAACATCATCCTAGTTAACCCTTTTTGAGCCTTCAGCCTATTTCTTTGACAACCTTGTATGTAAGCCTAATCCATTTTCTTTCAAGACCGTAATTTGATCCAAATTCCTAAGTGCTTTAAAAGTGAATAAGTCATGTGACAACATAAGAGGAAATTGGGTGAGTATGATGCTTTAAATTGTAATGGTTCTTGAATGTGTTATGAAAAATGCTATCATAAGAGGTATGTTGAGAAAAGAAAAAGGAAAAGAAAGCTGAAAAGTGAGTTGTTCTTAAATTTGAAAAACAAAAGAGGAGAACAAGGGTGGTAGAAGAAAAGAAGAAGAAAGGTTGAAAGAAAAAAGTGTCAATGATACAAAGTAATGTATTAAAGCGCTTAGGAACCTAGTCACTATTTCTGGCCAAAATGGTCCTACCCGTCCCTTAGCCTACATTACAACCATCAAAAGACCTACTTGATCCTAATCTTAACATTCCGACATTTAGTAGAGTACTACATTAAGGGCAAGCCTATGGTCATCAGTTGCTACATATGAATTCTTTGTGAGAGTGAGTGCAAGGATATTTTGATACCCATGTTTGAAAAATATGCTATACTTGTGAGTGATTATGGGTACTATATTGTGAGACACACATGGTTGATGAGTCTTGGATAGTTGTATATGATTCTATGCACCTTAACGTTTGCATGCGAGTTGATCACCATCACGAGTCTATGCTTGAGGTTAAATTGTTTCTACTTATAATCAGAAAGCTACTCTTTGTTGATAATTGTTGTGCTTGTCTTGAAGAATGATTTGTGTTGTTGCTGTAAAACCTTAAGTCGATGCTTAGAAGGACATGATATGTTGTTCGAGGATGAACAAAGCTTCAAGTGTGGGGTGTTGATGATAGGCGAATTTACGCGCCTATATCAATATATTTTGCCCATATTTTAGCCTAGTTTTGAGAACAAATTATATATTTCATGCACTTTTAGTCCTTTTTCCTTTAATTGAGCTAACAAACATGATTAGTAAAGTTTCAGGTATAAATGATGCAAAATACAGCATTTTATGGCTTACTTGACGCAAAAGAAAGCTCACGAACGAAGAGGAAAGGAGCTGGACGCCTAAAGGACCAAATCTGCTGCATGGAAAATCTGTCCCGGGCTAAAACAGCAATTCTGAAGACTTTGGGGACTTACAGACACAAAGCTGGATTTTTACCAAGATACATTGACCTAGTATAATTAGGTTATGTGTTTTACTATTCTATTTGGATTATGATATTGTAACCTTACCCTAGTACATTTGGGTCAAGGATTTCATTAGTATATTAGGATTTGGTTATTTATTTCATTAGCTTAGTAGGAGTAGGATAGGAGTATTATAAATACCCTATCATGCTAGAGATTTTGAGACATGAATTGAGGAATTCATTCTTCACTTAATTCAACTATTAATTTTCTTCCATCTCTCTCATCTTCCACAGAAACACTTCTAATCTACTCTTCTAATCTTTCCATTAATTCTATTCATCTATTCCACAACAAGAGAATCGTTACTTGCTACGGAATCACCATACCACACGCCAAACACCTACTATTCACGCCATCCACCATGCAAAACGTGATATCCTTCGCATTCATGGGTAACTAAACCTCTTAGTTGGGGTTATGGAAGCCGAATGAGTTACTATCTACTGCTATGAGCTTGTGAGTTCGAGACACGTATATTGCTTATATCATTACGCTCTTCATCTTAATCTACATTCTTTGCGGTTGCAAACTCAAGAATAACGCCAGTCTAACATTTAACTTGTTCGAGAGAAAGGTTATTTGTCTGGAAAAGAGATAATGTTAAGGTAGTAGGACACCCTTTCCTACTAAAAAGCTAGTGCCGTAACTGGACTAACCTCTTGGAGAATTCGTACCGTTAGACACGCTTTAAGCTCGAGAGAGTTAAATTGAAATAGTCCTTGTTCAGGTCGAGAGACGCTTGGATTTACCATCGACTACAATTCTCTATAAGCAATTGCATGTCAAGATTCTACACACTCATATCCAATAGAGACGTATACCTCAGAAGGTGGACATAACCCCAACGCCTCAATTCTCATTGTTTACAACCAACGTGACAATCTTTCTCTTTTACTTTGCTATTTTCAGCTTTTACTTTATTGTTTTGATTACACATTACAATCCCCCCTTCTTACGAGACTTGCACCAAAAGTCTATTAATTTTGCTTACTTGTTGGCCAAGCTATTCCCTGTGGGATCGACACCCAACCCAGGTTGGGTTCTATATTTGCAAACGACCGCTTTACACTCCCACGAGAGCTGTAGATTAAGCGTTATCACACAACAAGTTAAAGCTCAACACAAAACAACATCCAACACGATGAACTAGAAACACGAGCTAAGCATAAGCTAATTTCACTTTGATCTTTAACTTATTGTTTTGAATCTTGGCTTGATCAAATTGACCCTTGAGCAATATTAACAAGTTTTTTCACATATAATTAAACATAAAAACTATTTGGAACACTTTAAACACAATAGAATCCACCGGAATCAACTAGACAAGAACCTAGCTCAGGCTAGTAACACTAGTTTTCCGGGTTGAACTCTAAATGAATCTTTTAGGTACAAACTTGTTTGAAAATCAGTTTGAATATCATAAACACATGATTTAAAACTTTGATACACATTTATATCATTATCAACTCATATAGCACACGAATTATTCTCAAAACAAGGCTAAAAAGGCTAGAATAGTGACTCTAGAATGCATAAATACACCCAACTTCATTGTATTTATCTCTATTGGTTTCTCTTTGTTTTGGTATGTGATTAAAGACATTTCCTTATGTTGGTGTTTGAATTGTTTGGTAAAATGTAAGTGGGATTTAAATATGGGGGATTTTAGGGTGATTATCTTCCTCGAGTAGATTATCAGATATTATGCTATGGAGCGCATTAAATTTTCAGACTTGATTATTTGGTTGTAAATGCTAATTAGCTCGTAACTATGTTTTTAGAGGAATTGAGACGATGATAGTCCAGTTTTCAAATAAAAGGGTAAGTGAATCTCTAATAAGATTTTAGATGGATGTTATGACTTTTCTGTGGCAAATGATATAGGTGGATAATGTTAAACATTTTGTTTGCATCAGACAAGAAATTCTAGATAGGTCAATATTAACCCTTACCTGCCTCTAACTATTACATGCCTTATTTCTGTCTTATATTTTTGGCAAATTTTTATGGAAACTGCACTAGGAGTATGGAAACTGCAATTAGTGATTTTCTAAAGCAAAATTTGTGTATGAAGCACATATAGAATATAGAATAATTATATAATTTTGTTGTGATATGGACTTCATACCATGTTGACATTTATAGTAGCTGTAAATATGAATGATGGGATATGCTAGTTAACTGTAAATAAGTGTAGTTGCTTTTTTGAAGAGGTTGGTGTTATTACTTGATATGAAGTAGCAAGTAATTTGATATTGCTTTTTGACAGAATTCGAATTTCAAAAAAGGATTGCTTTGCTATTTTTCGTTGACCGCTTGTCTCTTTCTCTTCAACTTAAGCCAAGCAAAGGTAAGTTGATTTCTCTCTATTTTCTTATAATGAAGTCTTAAAATATAGTGTTAAGGTGCGATTGTTTGCTGTAGAAGGATTTGAAAGTCATAGGTTTTGTGATGATTATATGGTGTGAGAGGGACATCTGATTACTCTACTTATTTGCTTTATTAAACTTTTTGAATTGTTTGACTTACACTATAAATGAATTAGTTACTTGAAAGTGATTAAGTGTAGTGACTTGAAAATTTTTAAGTGTAGTTACTTGAAATGTGAACTTGTGTTTTCAATTAAGTGTGGTCACTTGAGAAGTGAATTAGTGACTTGTGTATTGAACTTAGTTATTTGAAAGGTGAACTTGTGTTTTGAATTTAGTTAAGTGTGGTCACTTGAGAAGTGAATTAGTGACTTGGGAATGTTTAAGTGTAGTTACTTGAAAGGTGAAC
Organism: Capsicum baccatum var. pendulum; assembly: GCA_030864225.1. Classification (NCBI taxonomy): domain Eukaryota; kingdom Viridiplantae; phylum Streptophyta; class Magnoliopsida; order Solanales; family Solanaceae; genus Capsicum; species Capsicum baccatum. Next base: position 269,369,823 of record CM061552.1, read on the forward strand.
TTGTGTTTTGAATATAGTTAAGTGTGGTCACTTGAGAAGTGAATTAGTGACTTGAAAATGTGCAAGTGTAGTTACTTGAAACGTGAACTTGTGTTTTGAATTTAGTTAAGTGTGGTCACTTGAAAAGTGAATTAGTGACTTGAAAATGTTTAAGTGTAGTTACTTGAAACATGAACTTGTGTTTTGAATTTAGTTAAGTGTGGTCACTTGAGAAGTGAATTAGTGACTTGTGTTATGAACTTAGTTACTTGAAAGGTGAACTTGTGTTTTGAATTTAGTTAAGTGTGGTCACTTGAGAAGTGAATTAGTGACTTGTGTTATGAACTTAGTTACTTGAAAGGTGAACTTGTGTTTTGAATTTAGTTAAGTGTGGTCACTTGAGAAGTGAATTAGTGACTTCAAAATGTTTGTGTTGGTACTTGAAATGTGAACTTGTGTTTTGAATTTAGTTTAGTGTGGTCACTTGAGAAGTGAATTAGTGACTTGAAAATGTTTAAGTGTAGATACTTGAGAAGTTCTTCGTCCGGTGAATCATCTTTTGCCTCATCAGTTGATATAGAAACCATTGATTTGCTACAAAATATGGTTTCTCAACTCACTAAAGAGTTTACTGCACAAACTGAGAGGGCAGAGAAGAAAGAGGAGAAAACAACATCACAAATAAGAATGATGCAGGAGCAGATCAATTGTTTTCTTCAATCTGCACGGATTCTTCCTCCTTGTCTTGGTGATGCACCTTGGACTGTGAAAGGCCTAAGCCTGCTGGATGATTAATACACTACAGAGGATTCAAATTCTATGGCTGAGGATGGGGATGATGAGTTATAGTTTTATAGTCTTTTGTATGTTTTGTAGTTTATTTTGGGAATGTTGATAAATTTGTGTTAATAATTTGATTTTTAATGTTTGTATTCTTATGATGGTTGATTACATATTAAATGTTGATTGGTTGGTTGTATTTTTATAGCAGGTTTGATGGAATATAGCATATATATATGCTGTAATTTTTTTATAAAATTACCAGATGTGGTCAGATTTAGGAATAATAACCAGAAAACCAATCAAAAGTGGTCTCTTTTTAAAAGATTTACCAGAAAAACCGACCATATATGATCGGTAATCTGAAAATTTTTAGAAAAGCGACCAGATGTGGTCATTTTTTTAAAAATTTAACCAGAGAAACCGACCACATGTTGTAGACAAGTAATTTTGTCCCTTCCGAGAGTGTGTTTTTAACCATTTACCCTCACTTTACCGCAGACCTTCACCCATGTGATAAATTTCACACAATAATAAATCCAATAAATTCTTAACAACTTTTAACACCTTATCCTAACAAATTCTCCACCCACCCTAACTAATTTTGCCACCTCACATCCCATACCTCATACCCTAACCCCTACCCCTACCTCATACCCTCTACCCCTACCCCTATCCCCTTATTCACATTTTTTAGGAGCTTTTTATTTAACAGAATGAATCTCACACATATATTTACAATTCCATTCACTCATCTTTTACACAGAACACCATACACACAAACCCTACCGCTATAGGTATGCACACATAGGAGACAAACTATTATTCACACATATACCCATCGATAGGCAATACACAATACACTACACAAGAAATGGATAGATAAGAAAATAATGTGAGAGAGAATCAGGAGATAGATAGATAGATAGAGAGAAGTTGAGAAAGAAAACTAAAAAAAATAGAGAGTTGATTGGAGAAGGAAAATAGTAGAAAAAAAGGGAACAAAACAGATCGGTCATGGGGTATTCTCGACGAAGTTTCGCCAAAAAATGAAATACTACTAAAATCTGACCAATTTCATTCTAAAATGACCCCTTTCCATCGCTGCCCAAGCTTGCCGAAGCTTCGACAAAAGCTGACGACCAACTTCTCGGTAAAAGCCATCTCCTCCAACTCATAACAACAACGGTCGCCACAAAACACTATAAAATCAAAAATATCTTGTGGGTTTGAAGAAAAATAGGGGAGTTCGAGTTCGAGGTCATCGGTTTATTTTCAGTTGCAGCTCCGATCGCGTTCCTTCTATCGTCAGTTGGGTTATAAAGGAATTTCACAATTTGAGCGGGTTGAAATACAATTAAAGCTGATATACCCAATCTGAGTTGAACATTCAATTGAAAAAGCTTTTGAGGTCCAATTCTATTAACTTTATTTCTTTTACTTTCTATCTTAATATGGTATGTTGACGTTGTGCTTGCGTGACTCATATATGGTTGGTTATTTGCTTTTTGATAGTATGTTTAAGTGACTAAAATTTGTTATGGTTTGATTGTTTGGTGTCATTGTCAAATCAATTAATTATGTGATTGGGAATAAGTAGGACCAAAATTGAAAATTGAGAAAAAGTTAGCGTTTTGTTTTGATTCATTGATGTCGTTGAATGTGATTATACCATGATAGGTTGAGCTGGGTAGGAAAAAGGTAGGCTCGAGTAGGCAATTTAGAACTTGTGGATTGTGGAAGGTTTGGAATATTTGTTGAATGATTTTGTTTACTGCATTTGGATTAATTTATTCATTTCGTCAGGGAATGCCCCGAGGCCATTTGTATTTATTCACCGGGTAATGCCCCAATGTATTATGTTAGCAGAAGATGATCGTGATCAAGGCCCAAGGCATCGGGTAAAGCATAGTTATGATAGTTTAGGTTTCATTTCTGTATTTTTATTTTTGGACTGTAATAATTGGACTGGACACTATTTTTCGGACTTGTTTTGTTTTGGTGTGATTTTTTGTTTTGTATGTTTGTTTGGTTTATACATCTTATAGTGTCTACTAACTGATATACTCCACAAAGTGACCGTGGTCGAACCACGGGATCAGTGCCTAACACCTTTTCCTCGGTCAACAGAATTTCTTAGCCGAAATCTCTGTTTGCGGATTAGTTTTAAAGAGTCAAAACCATTTTGAAAAAATGATTTCCAAAGGTGACTTGGCACATCCAATTTATTCCAAGTGACGACTCTGAGTTTTGAATGTAAACAATCCTTTCTCGAAAAAATCTTTTTCTTTTGTTACTTAATAATAAAACCCTTTTCGATCCCCACCTCTGGTGAATGGAATAAATTCTGTGGCCAGTTCTCTACCGCTTAGTGCGCTGACAGTAGGAATAGAGCATTAGTCTCAGGCTTTCGGCTGTGGGGATACCTTGGGAAACCAAAAAATAAAATCCTTTTCAAACTTAAAATCCATTTCTTTTTCGTTAAAAAAAGGGTGTGACACATGTGGTCGCTTTTCTGAAAAAGATTTAAAAAAGCGACCACATGTGGTTGCTTTTTATAATAAATTAATTAATTCATTTATACAAAAGAGACAAGATGTGGTCGCTTTTGTACATAAATTAATAAATTAAATATATAAAAAAGCGATCACTTGTGGTCACTTTTTTTTTTTAAATTTATAAAAGGGACCACTGGTGATCTCTTTTTTGAATTAAAAAAATTGATAATTTTTTTTAAAAATTAATATTGAATTATTCTTTTTTTTTAAAAGCAACCACATGTGGTTGCTTTTAAGAAAACAACCACTGTTTTTGAGACCATACATTGTGGTTGCTTTTGTGGTCGCAAAAACAGAAAAAACATTTTTTCTAATAGTGATCGGGTAACACTTGTGTGAACTCTTCTTTAAAGTGATCTTATGAGGTTATTCTCTTGGGGTATTTGTGATATTAGATTATTTAATTACTCTAATTTTGTACTCATTTTTGATCCCGTTGGTGCCTAGTACAATTGCTACTCCTTTTGATAGTGGGAGTAGGTCAAATTGATCGAACCACATGTTAAATTTGTGTCTTCTTTATTTTGTTCATTATCATTGTTATAGTCTTTGTATATTATCTTTAATTGATTACTTGTAATTTGTTACTATTCAAAATTTTCGATCCTAACAAATTGATATCAGAGTCAAGTTAATTTGATTTTGTCCTAGTAGTCACCATGACGATTACGAAGATTAACGTTGAAAATTTGCTTGAAGTGCAAACTTTGAAATGTGGTAGTTGAAAGTGAAAGCTATCCTAGTTCAGGATGGCTTAGATATGATGCTTCAAGGAAAAAAGAAAATTTCAGAAAAAATGACGAACGAGGAGTTTGATAGCCTTGATAAAAGATGAAATATATGTACTACGTGAAGTAGCTTTTAAAAACCCCTGTCAAAGATAAGTGAAAAAAGTTGAAAGGCGTGTATATGAAAAAGACAGTAGAAAATAGACTCTGGTTGAAGTAAATTACATATTTCGTATGAATGAAAATACTTCCATACTCTCACATCTTGATACCTTTAATTCCATTCTTATGGATTTCAGTAATATAGATGTTAAGTTTGAGGAAAAAAGATCAAGCTGTTTTGCTAATATATTTCCTACCCCAATCCTTTAAGCATTATACTTTATGGTTAAAAATTATCTCTTAAGATAAATCAAATTTGTGTTAAAATGTAATTAAAGATTATATAAATAAAGATATTATAAAGGAAGACAATAAAAATCAGGCGTCTGATTTATTTGCCAGAAACAGAGCTAATACAAAGTTCAAATTTAATAATTTAGTGTATTATTATTGTCATAAAAAGGGCAACATCAGGTTTGGTTGTCCTAAGTTGAAAAACAAAGAAAAAAAATGAGAAAATAATTCTTGTTTTAACAATGAACGAATTTTAGATTCAGATTGTTCGTTTCATATGTGTCCTGACAATTACTTGTTTTCTACATATGATTCTGTTGAAGGTGGAGTTGTCTTGAACAATAATGTTGCTTGCAAAATTATTTAAAAAGTTACAGTTCGAATAAAATGCACGATGATATTGTAAGAACTTTCACAAATGTTAGATGCACTTTCGAATTAAAGAAAAATCTTATCTCTTTGGGCACTCTATAATCTTTTGAGTGCAAATACACGGGTAGAAGTGGAGTGCTTGAAATCTCTAGAGGTGATCTTGTGGTTATAAAGGCACATAAGTTTTGAAATGTTGTACACATTATTGGGATATACTGTTATAAGTGTTAATAGTGCTTCGATTTTAGACGAAGATCCCTCTGATTCTGATATCTTAAATTTTGAAGCCCTTGGGGCTTTGGTGAAAAAGATGGACCATATTATATATTAGTCAAAATTAGATCAAGGTGGAGATTTATAATATGATCATATTTTTAATTTATATTTTATTAAAAATCTCTTGAATTCTCTAGTAAATGATATATTGAAAATTTCTACTGAGAGTTTTTTCTTCTCATGTGAATGAGATTATTTTGAAATTATCTCTTTTCACCCAAGAACTTCATCCTATAAGTAGAGGAGAGTTTGTTCACCTTAGACATACCAAATTTAAGAAGATTTTAGTTATGTTTGTTTCGTCTTTATAGAGAGTATTTGTGAGAGAATTGTATTGAAAAACACTTGTCTGAACCCTTCTTTGGAGTGATCTTGTGTGGTTATTCTCTTAAGATATTTGAGATATTATAGTGTTTAATTACTCTAATTTTATACTTTCTTTTATTTCGTTGGCGTATAGTAAAATTATTTCTCCTTTTGATAGTGAACTTAGATCAAATTGATAAAATCATATTAAATTTATGTCTTCTTTATTTTTTCAACTTATTATTATTATTATTATTTTAAATTAATTAGTTTATTTAATTCTGCACTATTCGATATTTCCGATCCTAACTCCCAACTCCCAGGTTAATGAACCAAACAATAGTTAATGTACCAAACAAACCCTTTGAAATATACCTGTTTGATAACCATTTCCTAGGCATTTCCAGAGTAACAAGTGTCCTTTTTGCAGAGCAGTTTGGTGTGTTCTTCAGCTTCCTGATCAATACTGATTATGCAAACATAGCTCTCTGACGGTGAATCTTTTAAGTTCAGGAAGGTACCTTTTTGTGCTTTGAAGAAATGTTTTTGTCAAGAAGGGAAAGAGCGGATCAACTGACTTATTAAAATAATAATAATATATTATAGTAATTCTTTTAGTTTTTCAGTATTTTTTTTCGTGTGGTCTGATTTATCATGTCTTTAATCACATTATGGATGTCTCTAATCACATTATGGATAAAGATACCCAAGACTATTGCTATAAATTCTTTTTTTCATTCGCAATAAAAGGTGATCCCGATTTTGTTACTCTTCAATTAATTTGTTTCATGACACATTGATAAATATTCAGTTATCCATAATAGCATAGCATGAAGACACGTATGTATTCAATACCTGACTCATCCAGTTTGTCTATACTCCTCTTTCACCACGTGTAATGAAAATTACTAGTACCATCAGACCATATTCGATTGCTAACTTGTCATGCAGTTCCCTCTATATTTTTTTCTGAATTTTTTTCTCTGTTCTATATATATATATCTTAATTTCCTTCGCTAAGTTATTGATCTCATTCGAATATTTCAAATAGCTTCAACAATACAAAACAAAAAGCGAAGTGAAATTAGTAACAACAATGGCTTTAGAGCAAGCAAGAAAAAAATGTTCATCATGTTATTCCTGTAACAAGTGTTGACCAAGCAAGCCAAAAGAAAAAATTTGATCCTCACCCAGCTGTTAAAGTTGGAGGGATCGAGTTTTCCAGTGGTGGGGGAATGCAACAAGCTGAACAAAAGGAAAAAGATAGGGACATACAAAGGGATAAATAGTCTTCCCATGTTGATCAAGGTACGCAAAAGTGAATAACTTTAAAATTAGTGAAAACATTACTCCCTGGTCTCAATTTATGTTGTGAGGTAGTTAAGAAAATTTTTTTGAAGTTAAATGGGTATTTTAAAGTTAATTTTTTATTAAATATAATAATAAATGGGAGTACTCTTTTGTCCAAATGATGTGGTTCGAATTTCGAATTCAAATAGTTATACTTTTGGTTGTGAATTCGGATAATACAGAAAGTTTTTAAGTTTACTAACCACTTATAAAAAGTAAAAGAATTCATAATTCAAAATATTGAAATGATGTATTAAAAAATTACGATATAGGAAAGATTTTTTTGAATCTATTGGGACGGAGGGCGTTTGTTTCGTAATTGAAGGTTGTAATAAAAGTCAGTTAATTGTAGCCATTTCACCTACGTAGTCATTCAACTATTGTAATTTTCTTATAAAAAATCATTTAATTACTATCACTTCACTTGCAAAGTAGCGATAGCTATGAAAATATTCTTAAATTGGTTCGGCCTAATTTATAGCTGAAATAATCATAGTTGGGTAACTTTTCTGTTTTTCCATCTATTTTTCGCTACTTCTAGTACTCTTGATACGAGTGATTTTTTGAGATTAATGTGACTTTTGGGCTTCTACTTACAGTACTCTTGATACTCACTACACTAAAAGAAATGCCAAGAGAAATTATAAGAGATGATATACCCCAGACTATACACAAAGTGCTCCGACACACCTAACTTTTCGGGGTTCTATTATCGTTAAACTCATCTTTTTGTTCTCCTTTTGTGTCGAATTTCCCAAGTCACAAAAGGAACACACAGAGAAAAGGAACAAAAACAATAAAGATATTCTGCTATTTGGAAGACAGTCGTCTTAACAAAAAATGAGCACAAAACTAGGGGGTAATAGGGTAATAGATCCTCCTAAAGTTTGTGTATCATTGCAACTTTGTCCAGTCGGGTATAAGCTCAGCGGTACTTGTGTCTGCATCTCAAATTATAGCCTTGAGCCCTTGATTAGATAAAAACTCAATTTTTTAGTTCATCTCCTGATTTTTCAGGAATTAGAGGGGAGGGGCCAGGAGATATAAAGTTTGCATCACATGGCCAAGAACAAGAAGGTCCAGTATCAAAGCTAAATACTAAAATGCAAAATCAAGTAGGTGAAGAACGAAGAGTTCATGGCTGTTGGAACCTTGAAATTTTGATGAAGTGACAATATAAATGAAACAAGTTGATATACATGTTCCACTGATCCGACAGGTTCAAGAGTGCAGTCTACGGTATAAATAATTAAAAATCAGAATGAATTAAATCAGTGCAACTGAAAACTTCAACTTACTGATCACGTGGGGAATATAACAAGTTGAATTTGATTTAAACACTTGATGATAAGGGAAATCAAGTTGAGTTGAAAAAAGAGTCCTATGTGAAGAAGGAGTTTCACTTCTGAGTATATCCTTAAGAGTCCTATGTGTAGAAGGAGAAAGATTCTGAAAATTGAAGAGTTCTATGCAAAACATACAATTTGAAGGACTCTTTGGAGAGTTGGAATTGAAGAATGAGTCTCACTTGAAGTAGAACTCTATGCAATGGGAGTTATGATTGAAGGTGGAGTTTGAAATAAAGAATGACTCTTTGAAGAGTTGTGCTTAAATAGAAGATGCATCATTCAGAATAAACTCACACACTTACAAAACAGAAAAGCACAATCGACAGATTGACATCACGAAGTGCTACTCAATCACTGAAGAAACACATTGAAGAACCTGGTCCTAACTATAGAATCCATCTAAGAGTTTTAGCATTGATTTTTAGAGTTGTTCATTGTGTTTGAACTATTGATGTAATATTAGTTTCAGTGTGTTATAAACTGAACTAGGAGCTAGTCTTCGAGTTGGGGAAAACTCAGAGACTTTGGGAACACATACCTTGGGAGGTGTGTGTGTAGTTAGAAATTAGAGTTTATAATTCCTAGTCGTTAAGTTAAAGGAATTAGAGTTTATAATTCCTATTTGTTGGTTACAAGAGTTTTGTAATCAGACGTTGTTAAGGCTCAGAGTTATTTAGTGAAGTTAGGGTTAAATCCTATAGAGGTGCAAGTCATAGATTTTTTCACCTTTTTTGAGCTGGGTAGTTTCCACGTAAAAATCGTTGTGTTCTTTACTTTCTATTTTATTGCTTTCTTGGAACACGTCAGGCAACCCGTTTCATCGATAAAAAACTCTTACGTTCAAGCCACTGATCAGTAGGGCACGCACTCTAACAAGTGGTATCAAAGAGGGTTGTCTTAAAAAGGGTTAGCACCTAAGACAAAGATCAATATGATGAATTACGCACCACCTACTGGTCACAGTGAAGGTCAATCCACTTTTCGACCTCCAATGTTAGATAGGTCTCACTTCATTTGATGGAAATCTAGGATGAAAACATTTTTTCAAAGTGTAGATTATGAATTATGGGACAAAATTATTGATGGACCAACAATTCCCATGAAGACAGTGGATGGAGAAAAAGTGAAAAAAGTAAGGTGTGAATTCATCGCGAAAGATGTTGTTGCACTACAAAAGAATGCAAAAGCCAAAAACATTCTTATTTGTGGTATTGGTCCAGTCGAGTACAATAGTGTCTAATTGTATCACTGCTAAAAAAATCTGGGATGCATTGGTGAATGCACATTAAGGCACTAGCCAAGTGAGAAAATTCAAAATTGCATTACTTTTCACTGAATATGAGGCTTTCAAAATGGAGAAAAATGAGTCACTACAAGAAATGATAACTAGGTTAACTTGTTAGTAAATGAGTTATCATCTCTAGAAAAGGTTTTATTTACTAAGGAACAGGTAGAGAAGGTCTTGAGAGTCCTACCAAAGTCTAAGTAGAATGTCAAAGTTACAGTCATAAGAGAAGCTAAATAGGGCATCTAAAAGTGATGAAGAAGATGATGAAACTGCTCTCATGGCCATTGGAGATTCAGACATTGAAGAAGATGATGGAAAATCTGAGGTAAGTATTCTTGAACCCAAAGAGAAATTGCATTTATTTTCTAAAAATAAAATTATTTCCTTAACGAGTGCTATAATTGATAATTTTCAAGAATTAAATTCTAATAGGGATGAGTTATTCAATAATCTTGCAAGTCTCAAATTTGATTTTATTGATCTAGAAACTTGTAAGAACACTGTTGAAAAGAAAAACTGCACTCTTAAGGAACAGGTTAGTAAACTTGATTCATCAAACCCGACCCTCAAATCTGAAATCTTGAAACTGACTCTTTCTGAAAAAGGAAAAAAGGTCAAAAGTGAGCAACAAGAAAAAATTGAGTTAGAATTGACTAAGATTAAACATGAATACTTTTGTGAAAAAAAAGGTTTAGTCAATTAAGTCAAGAAGTTTCTAAATTAAAACTTGATCTTGAAAGAGCTAATAGATGGACACATTCTTCAAGAATTGTTCATAAGTTAGGTTAAAGAACTCACAATGAAAAGGATGGGTTGGGATTTTATAAAAGTTCTAATGCTATTAAAGATCTGTGTTATATTTGTGGTAATCAGGGGCATCCAACCACTGAATGTCCAGTTGCATAAAAAAGAAAATCAAGAAGCATAAGCCTAGCAAAAAAATCTGATTCCATGTTTGCACAAGCTAAGAAGAAGGTCAAATCTGATCAGAGAAACAAGTCACATACCTGTTGCCTCGATGGGATAGAAGGAACCTCATACTTTTTTTTCTCATAAGAAAGGACCCAAGCTTGTCTCGGTTCCTAAAGTTAACCCCTAATTTGTTTTGCAGGTTATAGTGAAAGGAGGAGAGAAAAATTTGTGCATGGATAAAGCTTACTCAAGGTATACGACTAGAAGCAAATAAAGTTTCTTTCACTCACCACATTTAAAGGGGAAATGGATCTTTTAGAAATGGCAAAAAAAAGGATGACAATGAAACTGATGAGTATGAACAGGAACATGTTGTACCACCTGGTTCAACTGTTATACAGACTGAGGGCATATTAAAGGGGGAATAACAAATCAAGAAATTGATGCATCAACAACACCAACACAAGCTGATGATAATTTTGTTGGTAATTCATAAGAATTGGTGTTATCACAAGAATCTTGAGATTTCTCATGGGAATCAATGGCTTGAGACTATGTTATTCAAATGAAAGTAATTTCACTCTTGAGGGCTATAAAAATGTTGACTATGTGGGTTATTTAAATGACTGCAGAAGCACCAAAGGAACTAAGTAGAGAGCATTTTGAAAGGAATAGGTTAGATTTGGGGATGATTAAAATTGTATGAACTCCCCTCAATGATTGACTAGAATAGCCATTTCCCTTTTAAATCCTATTAGCTAAAATGTTATTCGATTTAGTCTTGCACATTTAGTTGTGTGTCCCAATTTCAGAGTTTTGACTCTTCTAACCTAATTTTGTATTAGATTGTGCAGAAAATAGGTACAAGCAAGAAATTATGACCACAAAGTTCTTCTTATCAGGTATGCTCTAGACTAACATAAGCATAGGCTGTCTAAGTTGAAATAGTTGAGCACACTTGTTCCATTCCTCACACTTCATCCTCCCCTTGTCCTATGATGCTGATGAATTGGTTGACTCAAATTTTCTTGGACTCTCTCCAAATGATTGTGCATAAATGAGTTAATCCTACACCAGAAATTTCTTCTTATCTCTCAACCAAAATTTCAGTTTTGTACCATGGATTTACCAATCTTGATCATCAATCACATGCAACATATGGTAATCCATAGCTTGATCATCAATCACATGCAGCATATGATTTTGAATAATGAAAAGAGACATGCTCTCTTTCTTTTAGTTCCTAATTGGATTAGATCTTTTAAGATTTCTCAGTCCAAGTTTAGGTTGCTAACTTGTCATGCAGTTCCCTCTATATTGTTTTTAAATTTTTTTTCTCTGTTCTATATATACATCATCTTAATTTCTTTTGCTAAGTTATTGATCTTATTCGAATATTTCAAATAGCTTCAACAATACAAGACAAAAAGCGAAGTGAAATTAGTAACAACAATGGCTTCAGAGCAAGCAAGAAAAAAAATGTACATCGTGTTATTCCAGTAACAAGTGTTGACCAAGCAAGACAAAAGGAAAAATTTGATCCTCACCCAGCTGTTAAAGTTGGAGGGATCAAGTTTTCCAGTGGCGGGGGAATGCAACAAGCTGAACAAAAGGAGAAAGATAGGGACATACAAAGGGATAAACAGTCTTCCCATGTTGATCAAGGTACGCAAAAGTCAATAACTTTAAAATTAGTGAAAACATTACTCCCTGGTCTCAATTTATGTTGTGAGGTAGTTTATGTGAGGTAGTTAAGAAAAAGATTTTGAAGTTAATTGGGTATTTTAAATTTATTTTTTTATTAAATATAATAATAAATGGGAGTACTCTTTTGTCCAAATGATGTGGTTCGAATTTCGAATTCAAATAGTTATACTTTTGGTTGTGAATTCAGATAATACAGAAAACTTTTAAGTTTACTAACCACTTATAAAAAGTAAAAGAATTCATAATTCAAAATATTGAAATGATGTATCAAAAAATTACGATATAGGAAAGATTTTGTTGAATCTATTGGGACGGAGGGCGTTTGTTTCGTAATTGAAGGTTGTAATAAAAGTCAGTTAATTGTAGCCATTTCACCTACGTAGTCATTCAACTATTGTAATTTTCTTATAAAAAATCATTTAATTATTATCGCTTCACTTGCAAAGTAGCGATAGATATGAAAATATGCTTAAGGTGGTTTGGCCTAATTTATAGCTGAAATAATCATAGTTGGGTAACTTTTCTGTTTTTCCATCTATTTTTCGCTACTTCTAGTACTCTTGATACGAGTGGTTTTTCGAGATTAATGTGACTTTTGGGCTTCTACTTACAGTACTCTTGATACTCACTACACTAAAAGAAATGCCGAAAGAAATTATAAGAGATGATACACAAAGTACCCCAGACTATACACAAAGTGCTCCAACACACCTAACTTTTCGGGGTCCTATTATCGTTAAACTCATGTTTTTGTTCTCCTTTTGTGTCGACTTTGCCAAGTCACAAAAGGAACACACAAAAAAAAAGAACACAAAGAACAAAGATATTCTGCTATTTGGTAGACAGTCGTCTCACCAAAAATGAGCACAAAACTAGGGGGTAATAGGGTAATAGATCCCGTAAAGTTTGTGTATCATTGCAACTTTGTCTAGCCAGGTATAAGTTCAGCGGTACTTGTGTCTTCATCTCAAATTATAGCCTTGAGCCCTTGATTAGATGAAAGCTCAATTTTTTGGTTCACCTCCTGATTTTTCAGGAATTAGAGGAGAGGGGCCAGGAGATATAAAATTCGCACCACATGGCTAAGAACAAGAAGGTCCAGTATCAAGGATAAACACTAAAATGCAAAATCAAGTAGGTTAAGAAGGAAGAGTTCATGGCTGTTGGAATTTTGAAGTTTGATGAATGATGATAACGCCCAAACTACAGCTCTCGTCAGAGTATAAGCGGTCGATGTCAAATATAGAACCCAACTGGGTTGGGTGTCGAATCCCACAAGGAATACTTGGTCACTAAGTGTTGCAATTGTTAGCAAACTGTTGGTCAAAAATTCTACAGAAAGGGGGGATTTGATTATGTGTGAATTAAGAAGATTAAAGTAACGAAGAAATGTTTTGTATAGTAAGATTTAATCACAGAGAATAATAAGTTAGGGTTATGTCCACCTTATGAGTTCTACATATCTATTAACTATGAGTTATGTGGAATTCAAACATGCATGCACTTATAGAGATTCGTATTCTAATGGTAAATCCTAGTGTCTCTCGACCATCCAGGATTATTTCACTTTAACTCTCTCGAGCTTAAAGTGTATAACTAACGGTACAAACTCTCCAAGAGGTTAATCCGGTTAAGGCATTAACGTGTAAACAGGGGTTGGTATCCCTATTTCCTTGTCACACTCTCTTTTTCAAACATGTAACTTTTCTCTCGAACAAGTTAATGCTATAATGGCGTATTCTATATGTTTGCAACCACAAGAATTTAATTAAAACGAAGAGCGTAATGATATAAGTAGCATACGCATCAAGAATTCACACACTCATAGTAATAGATAGTATATCACAAGGATTCCATAACCCTAACAGAGAAGTTTAGCTACTCATGATTACAACGGAAATCAACGAAGACATCATCATCATACCAAAGTTATAGCAATCTCACGAAGAAGATGAATTGGCGTCAGTATGAGAATGACGTGATTTCCTCTCTAGCCGTTTCTGTAGCGTGTTTCTATGTTATTGTCTTACAGAATCTGTAAACTGAATAATACTAAAAGTCGAATGAATAGAAATTGAAAAGCAATGCTGAAAAATTCAGCAAATAAGGTTTTTATAACATCCTTGTCCTAGTCCTACTAGGTTACTGCTGCACCCCTAAGTATTAAGAAATACTGATTTTGCCCGGGATAGATTTTCCATGCATCACATTTAGTCCATAAGCTTCCAAAAGCTGCTTCCTTTTTACATGAAGTTTTCCTTTGCTGCCCAAGGGTCCATAAAGTGCTGAAATCTTCATCATTAATACCTGAAAACATGCTAATCACGTTGGTTAGCTCACTTACAGGAAAATGGACTAAAAGTGCAGGAATTATATATTTTATCCTCAAACTTAGCTAAAACATGGGTACATTATGGTGCTTTAGGCGTGTAAATACGCCCAAAATCACCACCCCACAGTTAAAGTTTTGTTCATCCTCGAACAAAATATTACGTCCATGCAAACATCTACTTAGAATTTCATAGTAACCACACAAAATGTTCAACAAGACATGCACGACAATCATTAACAAAGAGTAGTTTTCTTAATCACTACTAGAAACAACTCAACCTCCAACATAGACTCGTGATGATGGTTAATTTGTATCCACAAGTTAAGGCACAAAGAATCATACAAAACTACCCAACAATCATCAACCATGTGTGTCTCACATAATATATCACCCATAATCACTCACAAGTTTTGCATTTTTCGAAACATGGGTATAAGATTCTCCTTGCTCTCACTTTCACAAAGAATTCATATGTTGCAACTGATGACCATAGGCTTGCCCTTAGTGTAATGCTCCACTAATATCAGAATGCTAAGCTTAGGATTAAATAGGTCTTTTACAGGTTGTAATGTAGGCTATGGGACAGGTAGGACTATTTTGGCCAGAAATAGTGACTATGTTCCCTAAGCGCTTTAATACATCACATTATGCCATTAACACTCTTTTTTAAACAACTCTTCTACCTTTCTTTCATATCCTACCCCTTTTGACCTTATTTTGTTATTCAAACATAAACACAATTATCTTTTTAGTTTTCTATTTCTTTTTTTTTCTTTCTCCCTTTTTTTTCTTTTTCATATTATAACACACCTCTATGATAGCACTTCTAGCCACTCTTTTTCACAACAATTTCAAGTACTAATATGCTTTGAGGCATCACTCTCACCCAATTTCCTCTTATTTTGTCACATGACTCTACCATTTAAAGTGATTAGGAATTTGGATCAAATTATGGTCTTGAAAAAAATGGATTAGGCTACATATGAGGCTGTCAAAGAAAATAGCTAAAGGCTCAAAAGGGGGTTAACTAAGGTAATGTACACAGGTAGGTAAAAAGAAGGTAAACAATTACAGGCTGTCAAAGAAATGCCTAAATCATCTCCTAAACTCACACTGTTTATTCCACTTTACCACACACCAGGCAAGTTGTAGCATCAGTCACAACACAAAATATACTACAACCTCACACACACAAGGCATATGGTCAACTTTTAGCACAAACTCTTATCATAATACCATGCCGCCTATCAGAACAATTTCATGCCAATCTAAACTAACTAATTACGACTAATTAACACAAACAAACATAAATAAAACAAACATAAATAAAACAAGCAAACATAAATAAATGTAGGCAAAGAAATACCGCATACAAATACCAGCACCCCACACTTAGACGGGACACACTGCCCTCAGTGGAAAATAAATAAGGAAAACCTGATTAGTCGGACTCCTTCTCTATGTTCGGGGTCATACCCCCTGCATCGAAATCATCATCAGAGTCGTCTTCATCAGAGTTCTCCTCCACGTCTAAATCTGGCATTCGGCGATCATCATCAATCGACACGTCATCATCGAGAGGTTCCTCAAAATGTACCCCTACTCCGCACATAGCCCGCGCATGCTCATTCATCGGGTAGTCATAATCCAACTGCTGGAGCTCTACATCAGTTGGAATACGACCCCCACTCATCATGGTAAACCTCGTTATGCCATATAAATGGCGGAAGAAGCTTTCGTCGCGAGCATGTCGTTCTGCAGTGGTCAGGTTGACGCCGTGCATAGTTTTAGAATCTTTAACCTTTGTCAGATCAACCTTTTTTGGGTTGTGTGGAAGCTTATGATCTGCAGGTTCCTCTTCAATGTCTTCCTTCCTTAATATCGCAGTCAACAGATTGCCAAAGCTGAAGTGGGACCTCTTATATAGCCTAGCCTTATGCATTGATGATCGTATAACCGCACCAATGTTGAAGGGAATATTAGTCATCAAAGCGTACACCAAGTATACTCTATCACGTGTGATCTTTGTGTACTGTGTCCCAGGAATAAGGCAAGAGTTGACTAACCTCAACCATATCCAAGCTTCTCTGTTTAGGGAAACATACGGGAAGGTGTTGTGTCGACCAGTATCTTTATGACGATTACAGCGTGCCATTGATCTTGTTCCGCACAGTGTGTGTCTGATTGCCCTGTACGGAGGTCTTTGTTGAAGCTCCTTGAGCGGTGATGGATCTACAGATGGAAGACCCAAAAAAGTGTTGAAGAACTCTGCATTTAGTTGCAAAACTTGGCCCCAAATCTTCACTTCACTTTCGGTAGTCTTTGGGGACCAATTTGCATAAAACTCTCGTGTTAGATCAAGATTGCATTCTCCCATGTCTCGAAAAATGAAATCAAGATTTAGCGCCATGATTTTAGCCAAAATGCGAGGTTCTCTATTTGCTAGACTCTCCTTCTGTATCAACTCTACGTGAACATACTTTTTCACTTTGTTGTTCTTGTACCACTCCTTTCCTTCCTCCTCTAGGACCCACTTTATCCTGAACATGCGTCGCGGTATTTGCAGCGAAGAGGATTCAGCTTGCTCTTTTCTTCCCCTTTTCTTACCTTTCTATGAGGTGGACACTTTTTCTTTTCCTTGTCGTCCTTTTGTTGCCATTCTTCCTGAGATTAAAATAGATTCATGTTAGCTCATCTCAAAAGATTTAATCGACAAACAAACAATAGTGGCACCACCCCATACTTAGTTTGTTTGTACAAGCTAATTAAGTGAGTGATATCGATTACTCAGACTTCATCGGCATACATATAGGCGATATGTTCTAAGAATATGTTCAGCACAGTCATACTTTCATGTCATCTTAACTATCCTTTCCAACTCTATTTCATGTAATCTTGACTATACTTTCATGTTTGGATTGATGCACTTTTTGAACAAGACTACTACATAGAGATCGAATCAAGTTATGACGTAGAAATAATCACAACATCTCATGCTTGTATTCAATAATGATCTTTATCTCGATGAACGAGTCATTCAAACATTCAAGCATTCCATTTTTGAAGTTTATGTAATTAACTTTACCATGTCGATTCCGCAAAAGTATGACAATGTATCAAAATCAAATACAAGTCGAAACCAAGTCAAGAACACCCACACATATTCTTTCACCCAACTAGATGTATCATAACAAACCAAACACATTCAAATCACCAACACCACTTCAAGATCTAGCAAATCATTATAAGCGTAGTATTGTAACACTTACGGAATATAAAAGAATAACTTACTTGGTGATGGATTCGGAAGATGATCTTACAAGTTGAGATGAGCAAAAAAAAAGTTTTGAGAGATTTGGGAAGGCTAGGCGGCGCTTAGGGTGAGCAAACAATGAGATTTTGTTCTAAGATTAAGGTTCTATTTATAGACCAAGGCTTGGGTCGGGTTTGACCCATGTAGAATCGGGTTAGGAGACCAAAAAGTAAGCATAGGCGGCGCCTAATGCTTTGCCTATGCTTGGTATAGGCGTCACCCAATGTTTTGCCTAGTTGGGCATAGGCGGCGCCTATGCTATGGCATTATAGATTCAGAGAGCTTAGGAAATGGCATAGGCGGCGCCTTTAGCTTTGCCTAGTTGAGCATAGGCGGCGCCTATGCTATGGCATTGTCGATTCAGAGAGCTTAGGCCATAGCATAGGCCTTGCCTTGTCCGTTGCCTAGATTTACATAGGCCTTGCCTTGTTCGTTGCCTAGATTCGCATAGGCATTGCCTTGTCTATTGCCTTTGCTTCCTCATTCCTAACTTACCACCTTTAACATGGAACACTTCCAAATCAAAATTTGAGACCAATCTCCTCCTTTATACGTCTTGCACCTACACTTACTCAAAAACAACAAAAGCGATTAGAACGATGGGTTGCCTCCCACCAAGCGCCTTAGTTTTGGTCGTGGCTCGACTCTTCTTTTTTTGGATTTTTATTTAACAAAAACAAACTCTTAGTAAAACAAAACGATTAAAAACGATGGGTTGCCTCCCACCAAGCGCTTTAATTTATTGTCGCGGTACGACATGATTACCTCAATCACTCAGACTTCATCGAGATAGATGGTCCATCATTTTCTGAATAGATTCAGACAACGCTGATGCTTAATAGTGGGTACACGATCTTCCTCTAGTTGAATCTTATGCATACCTAAATCAGTTGCAACAATAACCGGAAGTGTATCACCACTTCCCAAAAATGCATACTTCAGGTGACTGGGTAGCTCTTTCAATTCTAGTACTGGTGGCTCTTCGATGGATGGTTTCGCTGGTGATGAAGGTCGATTCTTAAGATCAAGGTCCAGATTCTTAGGGCCATGAGAATATGACCCCAATCCTGTTGGAGCACAAATAGTTTCTTCATATTCTTCAACTTCCTCGTGCTCAAAGTTCAAAAGCACTGCAGCCAATGGCTCAACAGTAAGCTGCTTCTCTACAGATAATTGTTTCTCATCTTCATAATAAACATCATCTACAGAGAACACATTTATATATCTAGGCTGCTTCATTGATTTGTATACATCAAAATGAACCACTTCGTCATTCAACCGAAATAAAAGCTCATTAGCTCGTAAATCAATAAGCACACTTCCTGTTGCAAGGAAAGGACGGCCCAAGATTATGGGGACCTCAGAATCCGCCTCGCAGTACAAAATAACAAAGTCTGCAGGAAAAATAAAGGTAGAAACCTTCACCAACACATCATATAAGATACCAATAGGTCGTTTTACCGACCTATCTGCCATCACGAGTCGCATATTGATTGGTGTAGGATTGCCCAACCCCAACTTTCTGTAAATGGATAGCGGCATCAAATTGATGCTAGCTCCCAAATCGCACAATGCCTTAGGAAAATTTGTAGATCCAACCATGCAAGGAATAGTGAAAGCACCAGGATCTGCCTTTTTCTGTACTAAAGACCTCGTGGCAATTGCACTGCAATGATGAACATTATCTGCTAGCTTATAGCTTAATGCCCGCTTCTTCGTCAAAAGGTCCTTCATGAATTTAGTGTACCGAGGCATCTGTTCCAGCGCCTCCACCAAAGGAGCATTAATAGTTATCTACTTCAACATAGTCATGAATTTACTGAACCTGGTGTCATCAGCTTTCTTCTTCAGTCTCTGAGGAAAAGGTGGTGGTGGAAGGGGAATAGTTTTCTCCACCACTTCCTTTCTATCTTGCTTCCAATTTTCAATCTTTTCAAGAATCATCACAATCTGCTTCACTAACATACTCTCCTATATCATCAACCACCTGCTTGCCTTTGGAGGGATTTTCCAACACTTTACCACTCCTGGTAGTGATAGCCATACATGATCCATAATTCTTTGGATTTTGCACAGTGTCACTAGGTAAAGTTCCAGCCTTTATTTGATTGAATGCCGCTGAAAGTTGACTCAATTGTTGTTCCAACTATTTTATTGAAGTGGAATGCGAATCAACCAATTGATTTATTGATGACAAATCATTATTTACCTCATTTACTCCCGTATTGGTTGCCTCCACTCCTTTCAATAGCTTATCCATCATATCTTCCATGGAAATCTTCCTAGAGCGAGATGCCGCAGCCTCACGATTTCCAGGAGGAACATACAAACCACTCCTGTCAGTCTTATTCTTCCAACTCCCTTGATCACAGTCCTTGTGTCCAGATTTATCATAATAGTTCCGACCTTGGTTTCTTTGGGCATTGCCTCCGAAACCCTCCTGATTATTCAAGTAATTTGCTTCTTCTTCAGAATCGGAATCATCTCTTCCCTGTGACACAACAGCCTTGAGTTTTTCGGTCTTCCCTGATAATAAATGCTTGGTAAGAAGATCCATCTACATTTTCATATGAGCTATATCCTGGTCGCGTTCCTCTTCTCTTCGCCTATGTTCTGCAGTCATGCCAATTGATATAGTAGAGCTTGCTACCTCAGAATCCCTGGTATGCCAAGCTCTACTCTGCTTTGTCATACGATCTAGCATACCACTTGCCTCATTAAAAGTAAGGTCCATGAATGAACCACCCATAGTATTATCAACCACTGGCTTAGTCACCGAATTCAAATCCCTGTATAATATCTCCATCAAGTGGACATTGGTCATATGATGATTTGGGCACCGCATAAGCTTCTTTTTGAACCTCTCCCATGTTTCGTGTAGAGCTTCAGTTGGAAGCTGTCAAAAATTGCTAATCTCATCTCTCAACTGCGCTCTCTTGGATGGCAAAAAGAATCTTTCTAGGAAAGCGTCTTTCAATTGCCTCCAATTAGTAATAGAATCAGGAGTTAGCCTGTTCAACCATAGAGTTGCCTCTCCAGATAGAGACAATGGAAATAAGCACAACCGGATCGCATTCTGTCCAACCCCTGGATTGTCAAAAGCCTTGCATGTTGAGATAAAATTAATCAGATGCATATTCGGATCGTCTCCTGTAAGTCCACCAAATAACCCTTTGAGTTGCAATAGCTGAATCACGGTGCTAGTGATATTGAACTTGGCTCCGGGTGCCAAGGGCGGAGGAATAATAGCCCCTGTGGCACCAGCCCCATCCAGATCGTCATCATCATCATCAAATGGAATCTGCACAGCTCGATGTTCAGGCCTCAATTTAGCTTGATAATCTCTTCTGTTCACAGGTGCCGCCACCTTTTCAGCAAGCCTAGGATTCAGTAAATCATCATTACCCAGGTCCTCATCATCAGGATTTGTTGCACGACCTGGGTTATCAATGTTCTATTGGTGCACTTGAGCGGCTGCCAATGCAGCTAATCTAGCTTTCTCCTATTGAGCAACCTTTCTTTCAATGTCCCATTGTGCATTTATTCTGCTAATAAGTTACGGTTCAGGGTTTATGGGTAATAATGGCTGACCAGAACTTCGAGTATTTGGCATGCCCTTCTACCAAACCTAAATAAAACAAAAACAACAAACGAAAAGTAAAATTTGAGAATCTTTGACCAAAGGGTCTAGTAACTATCACAAACTTAGTTGATAACCGTATTCCCCGGCAACGGCGCTAACATTTGATAACGCCCAAACTACAGCTCTCGTAAGAGTGTAAGCTATCGATGTCAAATATAGAACCCAACTGGGTTGGGTGTCGAATCCCACAGGGAATACTTGGTCACTAAGTGTTGCAATTATTAGTAGACTGTTGGTCGAAAATTCTACAGAAAGGGGGGATTTGATTATGTGTGAATTAAGAAGATTAAAGTAACGAAGGAATGTTTTGTATAGTAAGATTTAATCACAGAGAATAATAAGTTAGGGTTATGTCCACCTTATGAGTTCTACATATCTATTAACTATGAGTTATGTGGAATTCAAGCATGCATGCACTTATAGAGATTCGTATTCTAATGGTAAATCCTAGTGTCTCTCGACCATCCAGGATTATTTCACTTTAACTCTCTCGAGCTTAAAGTGTATAACTAACGGTATAAACTCTCCAAGAGGTTAATCCGGTTAAGGCATTAACGTGTAAACAGGGGTTGGTAGCCCTATTTCCTTGTCACACTTTCTTTTTCAAACATGTAACTTTTCTCTCGAACAAGTTAATGCTATAATGGCGTATTCTATATGTTTGCAACCACAAGAATTTAATTAAAACGAAGAGAGTAATGATATAAGTAGCATACGCATCAAGAATTCACAAACTCATAGTAATAGATAGTATATCACAAGGCTTCCATAACCCTAACAGAGAAGTTTAGCTACTCATGATTACAACGGAAATCAACGAAGACATCATCATCATACCAAAGTTATAGCAATCTCACGAAGAAGATGAATTGGCGTCAGTATGAGAATGACGTGATTTCCTCTCTAGCCGTTTCTGTAGCGTGTTTCGATGTTATTGTCTTACAGAATCTGTAAACTGAATAATACTAAAAGTCGAATGAATAGAAATTGAAAAGCAATGCTGAAAAATTCAGCAAATAAGGTTTTTATAACATCCTTGTCCTAGTCCTACTAGGTTACTGCTGCACCCCTAAGTATTAAGAAATACTGATTTTGCCCGGGACAGATTTTCCATGCATCACATTTAGTCCATAAGCTTCCAAAAGCTGCCTTCCTTCTTACGTGAAGTTTTCCTTTGCTGCCCAAGGGTCCACAAAGTGCTGAAATCTTCATCATTAATACCTAAAAACATACTAATCACGTTGGTTAGCTCACTTATAGAAAAATGGACTAAAAGTGTAGGAATTATATATTTTATCCTCAAACTTAGCTAAAACATGGGTAAATTATGGTGCTTTAGGAGTGTAAATACGCCCAACATCAAATGACAATATAAATGAAATAAGTTGATATACGTGTTCCAATGATCCAACAAGTTCAAGAGTGAAGTGTACGGTATAAATAATTAAAAATCAGGATGAATTAAATAAGTGCAACTGGAAACTTCAACTTACTGATCACGTGGGGAATAGAACAAGTTGAATTTGATTCAAACACTTGATGATAAGGGAAATCACGTTGAGTTGAAAAAAGAGTCCTATGTGAAGAAGGAGTTTCACTTCTGAGCATATCCTTAAGAGTCCTATGAGTAGAAGGAGAAAGATTCTGAAAATTGAAGAGTTCTATGCAAAACGTACAATTTGAAGGACTCTTTGGAGAGTTGGAATTGAAGAATGGGTCCCACTTGAAGTTGAACTCTATGCAATGAGAGTTATTATTGAAGGTGGAGTTTGAAATAAAGAATGATTCTTTGAAGAGTTGTGCTTAAATAGAAGATGCATCAGTCAGAATAAACTCACACACTTACAAAATAGAAAAGCACAATCGACATATTGGCTTTACGAAGTAGCTCAATCAATGAATAAACACATTGAAGAACCTGGTCCTAAGTATAGAATCCATCTAAGAGTTTTAGCGTTGATTTTTAGAGTTGTTCATTGTTTTTGAACTATTGATGTAATATTAGTTTCAGTGTGTTATAAACTGAACTAGGAGCTAGTCTTCGAGTTGGGAAAAACTCAGAGACTTTGGGAACACATACCTTGGGAGGTGTGTGTGTAGTTAGTAATTAGAGTTTATAATTCCTAGTCGTTAAGTTAAAGGAATTAGAGTTTATAATTCCTATTTGTTGGTTACAAGAGTTTTGTAATCAGTCATTGTTGAGGCTTAGAGTTATTTAGTGAAGTTAGGGTTAAATCCTATAGAGGTACAGGTCGTGGATTTTTACACCTTTTTGAGCTGGGTGGTTTGCACGTAAAAATCGTTGTGTTCTTTACTTTCTATTTTATTGCTTTCTTGGAACATGTCAGGCAACCCATTTCATCGATAGAAAATTCTTACGTTTAAGCCACTGATCAGTAGGGCACGTACTCTAATAAGTGGTATCAAAGAGGGTTGTCTTAAAAAGGGTTAGCACCTAAGACAAAGATCAATATGATCAAAGATAAATATGATGAATTTCGCACCACCTACTAGTCATAGTGAAGGTCAATCCACTATTCGACCTCCACTGTTAGATATGTCTCACTTCATTTGGTGGAAATCTAGGATGAAAATATTTTTTCAAATTGTAGATTATGAATTATGGGACAAAATTATTGATGAACCAAAAATTTCCATGAAGACAGTGGATGGAGAACAAGTGAAAAAAGTATGGAGTGAATTCACCGCGAAAGATGTTGTTGCACTACAAAAGAATGCAAAAGCCAAAAACATTCTTATTTGTGGTATTGGTCCAGTCGAGTGCAATAGAGTGTCTAATTGTAACACTGCTAAAGAAATCTGGGATGCATTGGTGAATGCACATTAAGGCACTAGCCAAGTGAGAAAATTCAAAATTGCATTACTTTTCACTAAATATGAGGCTTTCAAAATGAAGAAAAATGAGTGACTACAAGAAATGATAACTAGGTTAACTTGTTGGTAAATGAATTATCATCTCTAAGAAAGGTTTTATTTACCGAGGAACAGGTAGAGAAGGTCTTGAGAGTCCTACCAAATTCTAAGTGAAATGTAAAAGTTACAGTCATAAGAGAAGCTAAGGATCTCACTAGAATGAAAAAGAAAAGGTTAGTCAATTGAGTTAAGAAGTTTCTAAATTAAAACTTGATCTTGAAAGAGCTAATAGATGGACACATTCTTCAAGAATTGTTCATAAGTTAGGTTAAAGAACTCAGAATGAACAGGCTGGGTTGGGCTTTTATAATAGTTCTAATGCTATTATAGATCTGTGTTATATTTGTGGTAATCAGGGGCATTCAACCACTGAATGTCCAGTTGTAGAAAAAAGAAAATCAAGAAGCATAAGCCTAGCAAAAGAATTGGATTCCATGTTTGCACAAGCTAACAAGAAGGTCAAATCTAGTCAGAGAAACAGGTCATATAACCTGTTGCCTCAATGGGCTAGAAGGAACCTCATACATTTTTTTTTGTCATAAGAAAGGACCCAAGCTTGTCTCGATTCCTAAAGTTAACCCCTAATTTGTTTTGCAGGTGAGATTGAAAGGAGGCGAGCAAAATTTGTACATGGACAAAGCTTACTCAAGGTATACGACTGGAAACAAATAAAGTTTCTTTCACTCACCACATTTAAAGGGGGAATGGATCTTTTGGAAATGGCAAAAAAAAGAATGACAATGAAACTGATGAGCATGCACAGGAACATGTTGTACCATCTGGTTCAACTGTTATACAGACTGAGGGCATATTAACAGGGGAACAACAAATCAAGAAATTGATGCATCAATAACACCAACACAAGCTGATGATAATTTTGTTGGTAATTCATAAGAATTGGTGTTATCACAAGAATCTTGAGATTTCTCATGGGAATCAATGTCTTGAGACTTTGGTATTCAAATGAAAGTAATTTCACTCTTGAGGGCTATAAAAATATTGACTATGTGGGTTATTTAAATGACTGGAGAAGCACCAAAGACACTAAGTGGAGAGAATTTTGAAAGGAATAGGTTAGATTTGGGGATGATTAAAATTGTATGAACTCCCTTCAATGATTGACTAGAATAACTATTTTTCTTTTAAATCTTATTAGCTAAAATGTTATTCGATTTAGTCTTGCACATTGAGTTGTGTGTCCCAATTTTAGATTTTTGACTCTTCTAACCTAATTTTGTATTAGATTGTGCAGAAAATAGGTACAAGCAAGAAATTGTGACCACAAAGTTCTTCTTATCAGGTATGCTTTACACTGACATAAGCATAGACTGTCTAAGTTGAAATAGTTGAGCACACTTGTTCCATTCCTCACACTTCATCCTCCCTTTATCCTATGATGTTGATGAATTGGTTGACCCAAATTTTCTTTGACTCTCTCCAAATGATTGTACACAAATGAGTTAATCCTACACCAAAAATTTCTTCTTCTATCTCAAACAAAATTTCAGTTTTGTACCATGGATTTACCAAGCTTGATCATCAATCACATGAAACATATGGTTTTGAATAATGAAAAGGGAAATGCTCTCTTTCTTTTAGTTTCTAATTGGATTAGATCTTTTAGGATATTTCAATCTAAGTTTAGGTTTGACTTTTTAAACAACAATGGATGTTTTTGAACAGATGAATCTTGCTGCTCTACCTGGTTCAATAAGGAGGGCTAAAACTCATTGCAAAAAAAAAATGATAAGAAAGAGGATTTAGCTGAGATAAATTCTGAACTAAAAGCTGCACTGACAGTTATGAAGTGGAATAAGTGGTCCTTCAGGCTAGAATCATGACTTTGAAGCTTGAACTTGATTGAGAAAGTGATGAAAATGTTGAAGTCATTCGTCAATTGACACAGTTGATAACACCTGTTCCACCTTCCTCATCATCTCCTCACTATTCGTATCCTTAGCCATGTACCACTTTTATACCATATATATTTTTTTATTAATGCTCGATTATTTTTCTTTGTTCAGTACTAGCTTAGGTTTAATGTGGAATATGCTCTGGCAGTTAAATGGAATGGTTATCTTTGCTAAATTGACTCATATTTTTTCTCTCTTTAATACATTACTATGTTGGCTAAAGTCTTTGTCTGATTGTTTTGGTGATAGCCTAGTGGCCATGAATAACATAACAAATTACTTTGGTTAGTATATTATTGCATTGAAATGATTTTCGATGATGCCAAAAGGGGGAAGATAAAAGGGTTGTGCAATGTTTATAACTCATTGACTAACTTGTTTCATTTTAGTGTTTGGTACTTTAGTGCCTATAGGTGAAGATGTTTGAATGCACAAATACGAGAGGTTTGTCATCATCAAAAATGGGAAATTTGTTGGAACCTTGAAGTTTTGACGAACGAAAATATGAATGAAACAAGTTGATATACGTGTTCCACTGATCCAAAAAGTTTAAGAGTGAAGTCTACGAGATAAATAATTAAAAATCAGAATGAATTAAATCAGTACAACTAGAAACTTTAGCTTACTGATCACATGGGTAATAGAACAAGTTGAATTTGATTCAAACACTTGATGATAAGGGAAAGCAAGTTGAGTCGAAAAATGAGTCCTATGTGAAGAAGAAGTTTCACTTTTGAGCATATCCTTAAGAGTCCTATGTGTAGAAGGAGAAAGATTCTGGAAATTGTAGAAGTCTATGCAAAACGTACAATTTGAAGGACACTTTGGAGAGTTGAAATTGAAGGAGTCTCACTTGAAGTAGAACTTTATGCAACGAGAGTTATGATTGAAGGGGGAGTTTGAAATAAAGAATGACTCTCTGAAGAGTTATGCTTAAATAGAAGTTGCATCAGTCAGAATAAATTCACGCATTTACAAAATAGAAAAGCACAATAGATAGATTGACTTTACGAAGTGCTACTCAATCACTGAAGAAACACATTGAAGAACTTGGTCCTAAGTATAGAATCCATCTAAGAGTTTTAGCATTGATTTTTAGAGTTGTTAATTGTGTTAGAACTATTGATGTAATATTAGTTTCAGTGTGTTATAAACTGAACTTGGAGCTAGTCTTTGAGTTGAGGAAAACTCAGAGACTTTGGAAACGCATACCTTGGGAGGTGTGTATATTGTTAGGAATTATAGTTTATAATTCCTAGTTGTTGAGTTAAAGGAATTAGAGTTTATAATTCCTATTTGTTGGTTATAAGAGTTTTATAATCAGTCGTTGTTGAGGCTTAGAGTTATTTAGTGAAGTTGGGGTTAAATCCTATAGAGGTGCAGGTCGTGTTTTTTACATCTTTTTGAGCCGTGTGGTTTTCACGTAAATATCATCATGTTCTTTACTTTCTGTTTTACTGCTTCCTTAGAACACGTCAGACAACCCATTTCATCGATAGGAAACTCTTATGTTAAAGTCACTTATCAGTAGGGCACGTACTCTAACAATGACGGAGTTCATCCTCAATTAACTGGTAATAAGGGAAGAAAAGGGCCATCTCCGGGAAAAAACATCACAACTGGGAGAAACTGCTCAACAGAAATCAAATGAAACCTTGCGAGTAGCTGAAAATAGCTACGAAAAGGCTAAGGAATCTGGGGCGTCTGCATTGCATGATGCAAAAGAATCGGCTAGTCATGGACTTGGTGCAGTAGGTTGTTATGCCACGGCAAAAGGTGCATAAGATAAAGATACTGTTGGTCATGGTGTTAGAAGTGGATCTCAGTATGTTGCTGATAACGCTGGAGCTGCCAAGGTCACTGCCCTTCAGGCAGGTCCGTAGTATTTTCCGTCCAGGAACATAGATATTTGGGAAAAATCACTAAATTTTTCAATAAATGTTAAAATTTGAATTTATTTCCAAAATAAAATCAATTTACAGTACTAATTACGACTTAAAGTTAATTAATGAAGTTTAACTTCATACCTGTCTTTGCTATGCTGCAACATACTCCCTGACCCAACTTTTCCAATTTGATTTTTCATTGTACTTGTCTTTTTCATTAATCAAGAATAAATAATTTTAATTTTTTTTTCATGTTTTATTCCATTAATTACTTTTTCTTAAATTAAAATGTAAATATTAGGGTTTACCATGGTAAACTAGCTATGTTATTAATTATTTTTCTTAACCAATGTTTCATTTCAATTTGGGGTAATTTGAGACGGAGGGAGTACTAAGTAGTGGGTGTTTAGACATGAATTGTTGATACTTGATAGTATTTGATGTTTATGGTGTAACATGCTAAGTAGTTGGCGTTTGGACATGAATTTGTTGATGTTTAATGTTTGAGTTGAAAATAAATGACTTTGCTTAAAAAATGTGAAATTATTAGAAATATTGTGAGTACATTTTTTTACATGAAAGTGGCAAGGACGAGTTTTACAAGTTTTAACGGTGAAAGCAAAAAAATTGTAGAAAGATGCCCTTTCAAAGTGCAGGTGCACAAGCCAAAGACACTGTTGTTCAGGGAATTCTGATTGGATCTGAATATGTTGTGGACAAGGCTGGAGTTGTGAAGGACACTACTCTCGAGAAAGGTCAGCAAGTTTATGGTGCAACTAAAGATACCCTTTTGAGTGCTGGACAAACTACGGCGCAATCAGCACAACATGCTAAAGACTACACCCTACAAAAAGCAGGGGAGGCAAAAGATTATGCTGCCGAGAAGAGCAAAAATGTAATAGGCTATGTTGGGTAGAAAGGTGTCGAGGCAAAAGACGCGACTATTGGAACAAGAAAGAATGCAGTAGGCTATGTCGGGCAGAAAGGCGTCGAGGCTAAAGACGCGACCCTAGAAGTAGAGAAAAGCGCAGCAGGGTATGCAGGGGAAGCAACTAGGACCGCAAAGGATATGGCTGAAGTGGGTGCATTAGGTGATGCACATTATACAACAAAAGGAGTAGCTGTGGCTACAAAAGCCTCAGCTGGTGCTGTTTCTAATGCTGCAGGGTATGCCGGGGACAAGGTGGTCGCAGCAAAGGATGCTGTTGCGGGTGCTGGAAAGAGTGCTGTGGGGTATGCAAGGGACAAATTGGCTGCTGCAAAAGATTATGTAGTTTCAGAAGAAGAAGGTCTAGCTGATTATGCAGGAAAAAAGAAAGCAGAAGCTGAGAGACAACTCCAAGGTAATCCCAAGGTAAAGATTAGGATACTTCCCATCTCTTTTTTTTTTCGGCTCAAATTACCACCCATTTTATATATACAAAAGTTTATTAAGCTAGTTCCACCCTGTGCAAAATAAGACTAGAATAATTGCATAGTAATGAGTTCAGAATACATGTTTTTGGCAATCTAGTACCTCAATTGTTTCCGCTCTTCCTTTTTTCTACATGAACTGCTGCCATGTGTGTATTAAAATATACCTCTCAAGTTTGTTGGAAACAATAAAGTTGAGGTGGTATGTTTTAACAGATAGATGGTGGTGACCATTTAGGTGAAGAAATGGGGCAATGGCCGAACTGTTGGCTCGGGATACAACGAGCGATAGTTTAGATGTATTTTTGATTACTAACAGTTTTTGATCATTATTATTATTTTTAATGCGTTAAAACTGAATTCTTTGTTAAATATGTTCAGAGAGAAAGCGGAGGCGGAGTTACTAGCGGATAAAAGCAAGGAACTGAGGAGGGAGAGGAGAGCAAGCAAGTCCATCAACAACAGGGAGGCGGAGGTGGTGGGGTGCTACAAGCAATTGGTGAAACTATATGTTAAGAATTCGTGCCCTACTGATTATCTTATTTTCTCCTAACTATTGCCTATTGATGGAACGGGTTGCCTGACGTGTTCCACGGAAGAAGTAAAGCAGAAAGTAAAGAACACAGTGGATTTTTACGTGGAAAACACTCAGCTCAAAAGGTGTAAAACACCACGACCCGCACCTGTATAGGATTTAACCCTTACCTTAGTAAATAACTCTGAGTTTCAACAACGACTGATTACAAAACTCTTGTTACCAACAAATAGAAATTATAAACTCTAATCCCTATAACTCAACAACTAGGAATTATAAACTCTAATTCCTAACTACACACACACATCCCAAGGTATGCATTCCCAAAGTCTCTGAGTTTTCCCAACTCGAAGACTAGCTCCTAGTTCAGTTTATAACACACTGAAACTAATATTACATCAATAGTTCAAATACAATGAGCAACTCTAAAAATCAATGCTAAAACTCTTAGCTGGATTCTGCACTGAGGACTAGGTTCTTCAACGTATTTCTTCAGTGATTGAGTAGCACTTCATAAAGTCAATCTGTTGATTGTGCTTTTCTGCTTTTTAAGTGCGTGAATTATTCTGACTGCTGCATCTTCTATTTAAGCAAAGCTCTCCAAAGAGTCATTCTTTATTTAAAACTCCTCCTCTAATCAAAACTCTCATTGTATAGAGTTTTACTTCAAGTGAGACTCCTTCTTTAATTCCAATATTTATAGCTCTTGGAGATTCAGACCTAGGGGAAGAAGATGCTACTTTTGAGGTAAGTACACTTGAACTCAAAGAAAAATTGCATCAGTTTTCTAAAACTAAACTTAATTCCTTGACCTGTGTTTTAATTGATAATCTCCAAGAAGTAACTTCTGATAGGGATGAACTATTCAACAGTCTTGTAAGTCTAAAATTCGATTACATTGATTTAAAATCCTGCAAATATACTGTTGAAAAAGAGAACTGCACTCTCAAGAAATAAGTCACACAACTTGAGTCCTCAAACAATGATCTTAAGTCTAAAGTTCTTACATTAACTCTCACTGATAATGGAAGAAATGCCATGAGTAAAGAACAAGAAAATGCTAAACTTGAGTTAACTAAGTACAAACAAGAATGTCATGATATTACTGAAAAAATGAATAAGCTAAGTCAAGAAGTTTCTAAACTAAAACTCGATCTTGAAAGAGCAAACAGATGGACAAATTCTTCAATAATTATTCACCAGCTGAGTGAAAGAAATCACAGTGAAAAGGCAGGTTTATGTTTATACAAAAAGGCTAAAAATTCTCAAGACCTGTGCTATATCTGCGGTAATCTTGGACATACAACTACTGAATGTCCTGTGGCTTCCAAAAGCAGATTTAGAAGCTATAATCTGGCAAATAAATTCTCTCAGACCAAGAAAAGAAGTACTAATACTGGTCAGAGAAATAGTTCACATTACATGTTGCCTGCATGGACTATAAGGAATTTAATTCATCTTTTTACTAACAAAATAAGACCTAAGCTTGTCTGGGTTCCTAAGTCTAACCATTGATTTCTTTTATAGGATAAAGTGAAAGGAAAAAAAAGACACTGGTACTTAGATAGTGCTTGCTCAAGAAACATGACTAGTGATAAGAAAAAGTTCCTTTCACTCTCTAAAAAAGATGGGGGAGGAGTTTCATTTGGGGATGGAAAAAAGGAAATCATTACTGGAGTTGGAAAAATTAGCTCATCTGAGTCAAAAGCTTTGGCGGATGTCTATGTTGTAGAAATATTAAAGCATAATCTGCTGAGCATCTCACAACTGTGTGACAAAGGTAATGAAGTTATTTTTACTGCTGCAGGAGTCAAAGTCAAAATGATGGACACTAAAGAGATTGTGTTCACTGCAAGAAGATACAAAAATATATATATAATGCTTACATAATGGCAATACTAGGACCTGAGTTGAATTGTCTAAGTGCAATAGAGAATGATCCCCTCCTTTGGCACAAAAGACTTGGACATGCAGGTCTGAAACAACTAAACATACTTCCTATAAAGACATAGTATTGGGATTACCCAAGACCAAGTTTAAGGAAGAAAAGTTATGTAGTGCATGTGTAAGGGGGAAGCAGGTAAGATCTCCTTTTAAGTCAAAGAACCATGTTAGCACTACCAAGTGCCTTGACCTGGTTCATATGGACTTGTGTGGACCAATGAGACTTCAAACTAGAGATGGAAAAAGGTATATTTTTGTAATTATTGATGATTATTCCAGGGTCACTTGGCCCTTATTTCTAGCCTCTAAAGAAGATGCCTTCGATGTCTTTAAAATTTTCATTAAGAAAATTGAGAAGAAACTGGGCATTTCATTAGTTTCCATAAGGTCTGACCATGGCCGAAATTTGAGAATGTAAATTTCTTAGAATTTTGTTCAGCAAATGGTATAGATCATAACTTCTCATCTCGTAGAACACCTCAACAAAATGGAGTGGTAGAAAAGAAGAATGGAACCCTAAAATATATGGTTAGAACAATGATGCTTACAGTAAATGTTGCTAAAAACCTTAAGGATGAGGCAATAAGTATTACAACATATATTATAAACAAATACATGATTATACCTATGTTAGAAAAGACTCCCTATGAATTACTAAAAGGAATAAAGCCAAACATTTCTCATTTTAGAACATTTGGTTGTAAATGTTTCATACATAATAATGGAAAGGATAATTTGAGAAAATTTGATGCTAAAAGTGATGAGGGAATCTTCTTAGGTTATTCACTTCATAGTAATGCATATAAGATTTTAATCAACAGAACTAACTGTGTTGAAGAAAACATGCATGCGGTTTTTGACGAATCCTATGTTAAGACTAACCTGCAGGTTGGAAGTGACACTGAGGAACAGGTTACACAACCCGATTCATTAACTAAAACTGAAGACACAATGACAGAGGGAACTGAAACTGAAGGCATAGTGACAGGGGGAACTGAACCACCAATTACCCCAGTTCAAAACATCAGCAGTGATCCTAGTAGCTTACTAGGACTGATCCCAAAAAGATATAAGTATCAAGGATCACATCCTATTGATAATGTTCTCATTGATCTCACCTCTGGGATCACTAAAAGATCTAGATTGAGAAGTATGTGCGCCTTCAAGGCATTTCTGTCAGAGATTGAGCCAAAGAAGGTAACTGAAGCATTGCTTGATGCTGATTGGAGCATAGCCATGCAGGAACAGTTGAATAATTCTGAGAGAAGCAAAGTTTGACACTTAGTTCCTCTCCCAAAAGATAGATCAGTAATTGGGGCTAAGTGGGTGTACAAAAATAAAGTTGATGAGTATGGAATAGTTACAAGAAACAAGGTAAGGTTGGTGGTTCAAGGATATAATCAGGAAGAATGAATAGATTTTAATAAGACTTTTGCTCCTGTAGCTAGAATCGAAGCTATTAGATTACTTGTTGCATTTTCTGCCTACATGGAGTTCATCCTGTATAAAATGGATGCTAAGAGTGCCTTCTTGAATGACATTCTCAAGGAGGACGTATATGTTAAACAGCCTCCAGGGTTTGAGAGCAAAGAGTTTCCTGATCATGTGTATAAATTGGATAAGGCCTTATATGGGTTGAAGTAAGCTTCTAGGGCTTGGTATGAGAGATTGTCAGAGTTTTTAATGGACCATGGGCATACTAGAGGTAAAATTGACAATACTCTCTTTTTAAAAGCTAATGGAAAAGATTTATTGGTTGTGCATGTGCATGTAGATGACATAATCTTTGGCTCTACAAATATGAACATGACTCATGACTTTGCTAAGCTCATGAGTTGTAAATTTGAGATAAGCATGATGGGAGAGCTAAATTACTTCTTGGGATTACAAATAAAACAATCAGCATCTGGAACAATGATCCATTAATAGAAGTATGTAAAAGAACTCCTTAAAAGATTTTCTATGGAAGAGGCAAAAGAGATCAGTACTCCAATAGCTACTGCTACAAAGCTTGATTTGGATGAAATAGGTTCAAATCATTATTGTACATCACAGCAAGCATACCTGACATTGTGTTCACTGTAGGATTATGTACTAGATTTCAAGTTAATCATAAAGAGTCTCATCTAAAATTTATAAAAAAAGTTTTTAGATATCTCAAAGGAATCAGTGATCTTGGTTTATGGTACCCAAAATGTAGTAATTTCAACTTGGTTGGATACTCTGATGCTGACTATATAGGATACTTGGTCGACAGGAAAAGTACTACAGGCATGACACACTCCCTTGGATCATGTTTAATTACCTGGTCCATTAAGAAGCAAAACTCAGTAGCCTTGTCTACTGCTGAAGTTGAATATATTGCTGCAGGTTCTTGTTATGCTCAATTATTATAGATTAAGCAATAACTTATGGACTTTGGTATAGATGTTGGTTGTGTTCCCATTTTTTGTGATAACACTAGTGCCATTAACATAGCAAAAAATCTTGTTCAGCATAAAAAAACTAAGCATGTTAATATTAGACATCACTTTCTTAGAGATAATGTTGAAAAAGGTCATATATCAATTTTATTTTGTTCTACTGAGGAGCAAATTGCTGACATATTCACTAATGCTTTGAGTAGAGAACATTTTGAGAAGAATAGGTTAGCCTTGGGGATGATTAAAATTATATAAATCTCCCTCAATGATTGACTAGAATAAATTGCTCTTAAGTGGCTGTTGATTAATTCAGTCTTACACATTTAGTTGTGTATCCTAGATCCAAGATCTTAGAGTAAATTGACTTAGCTATGTGTTGATTTTGCAGAAAGACTAGAACATCAAGGAAATTTTGTCCATTTCTCCTCAAAATTCAGGTATGATTATTACTTGCCTGTAGTAGCATAAAGAGAAATAGGCTGTTCACTTGGTCCCTTTCAGTTACACTTAAATCCTCAAAAACCCAAAATCCTTCTCCTTCAAAAAACTGCCAGACCTTTCCCATTAGTGAAAAACCCTTTTATCATTATGTTTCTTCCATATACACCCCCTCACGTTTCATCTTTCTTCACTCCTTAAATACGCACCTTCCTTCTTTTTATTCTAAATTCCCTCCTAAACCACTACAAAACAAAAAAAAATAATAAAAATTATCATATTTTCTCTTTGTACAATGGCGTCTTCATCATCTTCTTCCTCCTCTACATCTACTGCAAGTCCCTCCACTGCCATCATCCTTTATCCAAACATTACTCTACTCCACTCATCTCTCCTCCAATCTCCATCAAGTTATTTGATTTTGCTATATTCAAAACTTTGCAAAGCCCTTTTTCACAATTCTCTTCTGCTCCACCACTATTATTTGAATCCTCACTTCCACCACCTATCCCTCTTCAGATGTTTGATCAGGACAATTCTCCTATTGATCAAGATGATGTCCCTAGTGCTAACTTAGTTCCACAAAGGTCCAAATCTAAGCCACAAAAAAAACCTACTATCATCTCCATTGAAGCTGATGATATTGTTTATGTTTAAACCTTCCCTGCTTCCTCTACTCCTCGTACTCCTTATACTCAAGGAAAGAAGCAACGATAAGATGCTTCCCTGGAAGAAGCACTTTGTGCTAGTAAAAATAAATGGGTTACTACTTTTGATCCCTCTCCTCCTCAAGCATCCTCCACAGATATCTTTCTTCGTTCAGTAAGAAAGAAGAAAACTATCGTGGGAAAAGTTCCTAAACCATCCTTGTCTTGAAAATGATCTTCCCAACCTACTTCAAAGGATTCATCTTCTTCAAAACCCACTACTACTGTCAAAGCCTGCTCTTCCTTGAAAGTTTTCTCAAAATCCACATCACATTCAAAGAAATGAGTGCCCAAATCTATTTTTTCTAACTTATTTGACTCAGACTCTAAATATCTTTCTGAAACTCTTCCTACCCCTAAAACTGTTATTGATCCTAATTTTGACCTTGATATTGATGTTGATACTCCTGCTGATAAGGATTCTCAATTTGTACATGTTCTCCACTTTCTGAAATAAAAGTTGGCTAGAGGTAGAGTTTTCACTGGGTTTGGGGGCCCTAATATGGATGTTTTGGTCACAAAGTTGAGAGTTCAGGGATGGTGACACCTATTTATGTAAGGTGATCATCAAAGAAAGTTTGGAAAATATGAAGTTTATGAGTTTTAAACAAATGGAGTTGCTATTGGGGAAATGTTCGCCACTACTGTTCTTGGGAAAACTATCAATCTCTATTTGTAATACCCTGAAAAATCCAAACCAATATTAGAGCCATGTACCAAGCTCATGCATAGTGCATCATGGTTCTTTTATAGTTTTATGAGTAGGTTAGATGTATATTAAGGCTTCAAATAACTCCCAGCAATTAGGCAAATCAAAACATTCCTTATCGATCAAATTCTTGAGAAAGATATTGCCATAGTCAGATTAAAATGGTAATATCTCTAATTATACTTGGAATTTTTGAGCTCATGACCTATCAACATATATATAATTGAATTATCTTTCCAACGATACCAATTTTTCGCCTAAATCCTATATTAGAGCAAAGAGTTATTCCTATTTTACTCCAGCATATCAGGCTGAAAACTGTGTGACGGCATTCGTGGTAGCTTACCACATTTGTGACGCCCTACCACGAAGGTCGTCAGACTTAGGCAGAATCCAGATCCTATGGGATGACATTCATAGTAGCTTACCATATTTGTGATGCCCTACCACGAAGGTCGTCAGACTTAGGCAAAAATCATCAGTTCCAGATCCTGTGTGACAACATTTTTGACGGCTTACCACACTTTTGATGCCTTGTCACAAATGTCGTCAGCTATGATTTTCAAAAACTGGGATTTTATTTCATAAGGGTATTTTGGTCTTTTCCCTTCACATGCCACGACTTATAACTCTCAAAGAACGTATTATCTTTCGTTCTCTTTAGTTAAAACATCTTAAAAACCTTCTCTTACACTTTCAATCAGAAGATTAAGGTTTCCTCTCAAGATCATCTCCTCAAGAACAAGAGCATTCTTTACCAAAGGGGTTAAACCCTAGTCAAGAAAAATCAAGGGCAAGCCTAAGGAATTCTTCAAGAACCTTCAAAAAATTAGATCTCTTTCAAGATTCAATCACTAAGGCATGCGTAATGTTCATCTATGGATTCAATTCATTCATAGAGTTAAGGAACAATGCTTTTAAATTTTATTTTGTAAACTTTTGTGGTGATATAAGCATGTACACGTTGATAATTGTTGTTCAAGTTTCAAGATGATATCTAATGATGTTTTTCATGGAATATATGTGATTGTTGGTTGAAAATCATGAACTTTGGGTGAGTTGAACTAATGCAAGTAAAAAATGCATGTAAGGTGTTTGATAAAATTCCTAGGATGTTAGAAGTTCATATTTTCATGATATCTAAATGACAAGTCCATGTTAGCGATACACTTCAATATGAATGCCCATGATATTTATGTATTCTTATGGTGATGGCATGAAGATGTATGATGAGGGAAATATGAATTTTGTGTGCGAATTATATCCATGCTTTCCCTACCATGTTTGAGGTGTTGATTAAATGCATGAAGTATACTATCCCCTACTTATGATTTAGCGAATTGTGGACTCCAATCTTGTGATCAAGTTATGTCATGTGTGTCAGTTTTCTTCTATCGAGTCCTGGGGGTATTCATACCCGAAAAACATAGATGTGTGCCTAGAGCCATGTCATGTTGTCACGATAATCTCAGTCAAGCTATAATCTATAGAACTCAGTCAGTCATGTGACTCAGGAAACCTCAAAAATCTCATGATCCCAGTTAACTCTCAAATAATAGTACTACTCCGTCAGTCAACGAAAGTCAGTTAATCTGTTTATGTCTATGTACAGTCAGTTGAATCATGTTTAGTCTCTTCAAATGGGAGTAAGAGTTAGCACCGAGTGAACCCAAGGATAGGAACTCACCTGTATATGATGGTGTGATACTTAGCAGTTATCCTTGCATTCCATAACTATGTAGCCAACATAGGTTGAGACATTACAGCCTGTTATATGAGGGTAGATGAGGTGGCTTAACCTGTTATATGAGGGTTCCCACCATTCTCACTAGAGTTACCTATTATATGAGGGTTGCTCACATGTTGTCCTTACCAGTGGCGCGGTATTGACACCTTTCCAGGGAATAGATTGGACCCCATCTTACCCATAATGGCACATATGGGGCATGTCGGTTAAACAACTACCTCTCACAGCTTCAGTCTCAGTAAAAGAACTCAGACATTTATTTAGATTTTAATATACCAGGACTGTTAGATACGATCAAATTTAGTTATAGCATGGAACTCAAAGAGTTCAACCAGATTCAGGGCTGTCAGATACAGTCATCCATGTTATCAGAACTACAGTTCCAGCAATGTATTAGCGTACTAATTTATCCATCACGTACTTAGTTACTATGTATGTATGTTTGTACTCTTACGTTTATATCAATCAGTCAGTAGTATTATTCATGCACGTAAAACCCTTGCATTAGCCTACCTCACTCACATACTCAGTACTCCAATTGTACTGATGCATTTGCACTATAGTGCTCTTTTTTCATGTTACACCATAGGTTTAGAGGCACGAGTCCCAGACTAGCAGTAGCAGTCGCATTTAGCATACAGAGTTGCAGTGAGTCCTCTTCATTCGAGGATGACATTATTTGATTTATTCATTTATGTCTTCAGTTCAGTTTTACGGAGTTAGTTGGAGACATGTTCTTTCAACTCCTTATTTTAGACAATACTTAAAGGCTTTTGGATTACGCTTAAATTTATCTTTCAGATTAAGTTTTTAGTTGTTTTGGGTATCTTTCACCCACACGGATGTTACTATTTTACAGATTCTTTATTCAGTTGAACCTTATGGCCTACATGTTCATGTTTTCCATATTATTACATTATATATTGCAGTGCACAGGTACAGATATCATTCATGGGTTAGCTTGTGGTCCTTTGGGGTCATAGGAACCATGTAGCATTTCGATTTAGAAAATCGGGGTGTTACAAATTTGGTATCAGAGCCTAAGGTTCAATAGAGTCTTAGGAAGTCTGAAAGCCTTATCAAGTAGAGTCTTGTACATGGGTGTGTTGCGAGCCACATTTATGTTTAGGAGGCTATGAGATGTTTTAGGAACAATTCCCTTTCTTTAGTATTCATGTCATGCTAGTAAGCATAATTTTAAGTCAATCTCTCAGTCTAATCCGGTCTTCACTTATTTCAGAAACATGCCTCTAAGAAAAGAAATCAGCCTGCTCCTCAGCCCAAATCCTTTGGACGAATATGTTTCTCATGCGGAGTTCAGGACCATATTTAGCACTCTTGATCAGTATGTAGCTACCCAGAATGAATGAACAACAGTCGTTCTAGCCAACCCAGTGGCCAATTCAGCAGCAGCTAGGATTTGGGACTTTACCCAAATGAACCCTCAGTCCTTCTTTGGGTCTAAGACAGACGAGGATCCTCAGGAATTTATTGACCAAGTCCAAAAGGTCATGATATCATGGGAGTCACTTTTTCTCAGAGTGCTGAGTTAGCTGCATACCAATTGCAGGATGTCGCTTATACTTGGTACAAGTAGTAGTTAGCAGAAAGGTTAGAGGATGCAGGTCCTGTTGAGTGGGAAGAATTCATCATGGCTTTCTTAGATACATTCTTTGCCCAAGAGCTGAGAGAGGCCAAAGTTCTTGAGTTCATCAATCTCAGGCAGGGAAATATGACATTTAGAGAGTATTCTCTTAGATTTACTAAGATAGCAAGATATGCCCCTCATGTGGTTACAGACAACAGGGATAAGATGAGAAAGTTCATGTTAAGGGTAAATGATATTGTGGTAAATGAGTGTAGGTCTACGATGCTAAAAAGTGATATGACTTTAGCCAGGATCATGACCCACACTCAAAATATAGAGAAGCAGAAGGTTAAGACTAGAGAGAGGCAGAACCAGAGAACAAAAGCAGGCAGTTTCAGTTTTGCTCAGCTCAAATCAGAGGGAGAAAATCGTTCTTAGTTTCATCCTAAGTCATCAGTTGCAGCCCTTTCCTCCGCTAGTGCCCCAATGCCAAATTTTAGGGACGGCAATAGAGACAGAGCACCAGGCTCTAAATCTCAGGGCA
Organism: Capsicum baccatum var. pendulum; assembly: GCA_030864225.1. Taxonomy (NCBI): domain Eukaryota; kingdom Viridiplantae; phylum Streptophyta; class Magnoliopsida; order Solanales; family Solanaceae; genus Capsicum; species Capsicum baccatum. The sequence goes on from CM061552.1 coordinate 269,409,893, forward strand.
GTGTTAGCAGTGCCCGAACAAACCCCCTTTGTCAAACTTGTGGTAAGAACTATAAGGGTATTTGTAGAGCCAATAGTGATGTCTGTTTTGGTTGTGGTAAGCCAAGCCAAAGGATTAGGGAGTGTCCTCATCCAGGCCCTCAGGGCCAGCAGAATCATTCCACAGCTCAGTCTGGTCACCCGAACCAGCAGGGTGCCACTTCTAGTGCTACTAGTGGGAAACGCCCAAATAGACTCTATGCTTTTTAGACCCGACAAAATCAAGAAAATTCTCCTGATGTCATTACTGGTACATTACAGATTTTCCATTTTATGTTTATGCTTTGCTAGACCCAGGTGCATCCTTTTATTTTGTCACTTCATACATAGCAGATGATTTTGGAATCAGTCTCGAAATTTTAGCGGAGCCCTTTTCGGTCTCTACCCCGGTAGGTAAAACCATCATAGCTCGACGGGTATATAGGAACTGCCCGGTTATGATATTTCAGAAATCCACATCAACAGATTTAGTTGAGTTAGAGATGACTGATTTTGATATCATTCTCGGTATAAATTGGCTTCATTCCTGCTATACCATAGTCGACTACAAAAATATGATAGTTCAATTTCAGTTCCTGAATGAGCCCGTCCTAGAGTGGAAGGGTAGCACTTCATCTTTCAGGGGTCAGCTTGTTTCCTACCTTCGGGAAAGGAAAATGATTTCTAAAGGGTATGTGTATCATCTCGTGCATATTAATGATTCCAGTTCCGAATCTCCCATTCTTGAATCAGTCCCAGTGGTTAATGAATATTCAGACGCCTTTCCTAAAGATCTTCCAAGTATTTCTCCAAAATGGAAAATAGACTTCGGCATAGACTTTCTCCCAGATACTCAACCTATTTCTATTTTTCCATACAGAATGGCACCAGCAGAACTCAAGGAACTGAAAGATCTGTTGAAGGATCTCTTAGATAAAGGATTCATCAGGCCTAGTGTATCCCTATGGGGTACGCCAGTCTTATTCGTGTGCAAGAAAGATGGTTCTCTCAGAATGTGTATTGATTACTGTCAGATCAACAAAGTCACAGTCAAGAACAGGTATCCGCTGCCCAGGATAGATGACTTGTTTGACCAACTTCAGGGTGCTAGTTATTTCTCAAAGATAGACCTCAGATCAGGGTATTATCAGCTAAGAGTTAGAGAATGTGACATTTTGAAGACAACTTTTCTTACTCAGTATGGTCACTTTGAATTTCTAGTCATGTCCTTTGGTCTTACCAATGCCCCTGCTGCTTTCACGGACTTGATGAATTGGATGTTCAAGCTTTACTTGGACACATTCGTCCTAGTCTTCATAGATGATATTCTGGTCTATTCTCGAACAGAGCGTGATCATTCAAACCATCTCATAATTGTTCTTTAGACTCTCAGGGATCACCAGTTGTTCACCAAGTTCAGTAAGTGCGAATTTTAGCTAAGATAAGTAGCATTCCTTGTCCACATTATTTCAAGTGATGGCATTAGAGTAGATCCTCAGAAAACCAAAGCGGTAAGAAACTGGCCTCGCCTTTTCTCTCCATCAGATATCAGGAGTTTCTTGGGTTTGGTTATCTATTACCGTCAGTTTTTTGAGGGATTTTATTCTATTGCATCTCCTATGTCCAGATTGACTCAAAAGAAGGTCAAGTTTCAGTGGTCAGAACCTTGCGAGAAGAGTTTTCAGGAGTTGAAGACTCGACTCACCTCAGCTCTAGTTTTAGCACTTCCCGACGGTTTTGATGGATTCGTAGTATATTATGATGCATCCAGAGTAGGTTTAGGTTGTGTCCTCATGTAGAATGGTATATTCATAGCCTACGCCTCCAGACAGTTAAAGCCACATAAGAAGAATTATCCTACTTATGACCTTGAGTTAGCAACAGTTGTCTTTTTCTTAAATATTTGGAGGCATTATCTATACGATGTTCATGTAGACGTCTTCACAGATCATAAGAGCCTTCAGTATGTCCTTTCCTAGAAAGATCTCAATCTTCATCAGAGAAGGTGGTTAGAGCTCTTGAAGGATTATGACATGAGTGTCCTTTATCATCCTAGAAAGGACAATGTAGTGGCCGACGCACTCAGTAGACTGTCCATAGGCAGTGTTTCCCATGTTGAGGATGGTAAGAAGAAATTAGCTCAGGAGATTCATCCGCTTGCCAGACTAGGCGTTCTCTTAGTCTACTCTTTAGAGGTTGGTGTATATGTTCAAAGTAGTTCAGAGTCACCCCTAGTTTCTGAGGTGAAAGAGAATCAAGAGAGGGATCCTAGTCTTTTCAAGCTAAAAGAGTTAGTTCAGAGTCAGGAAGTAGAGGTTTTCTCCTAAGGGGTAGATGGTGTTCTTCATTATCAGGGCCGTTTGTGTGTTCTCGATGTAGATTAATTGAGGCAGAAAATTCTTGTAGAAGAGCATGGTGCGCGATACTCTAATTCAGCCAGGAGAAACTAAGATGTACCACGACTTGTGGGATATCTATTAGTGGAGTGGGATAAAGAAGGATATTGCAGAGTTAGTGGCTAAGTGCTCTACATGTCACCAGGTTAAGATAGAGCATTAGAAACCTAGTGGTTCCACGCAGGAGTTCACTATTCCTACTTGGACGTAGGAAGAAGTGAACACGAACTTCGTGATGGGTTTTTCTAGAACACGTCATCAGCATGATTCAGTTTGGGTCATTGTAAACAGAATAACCAAGTCAGCTCATTTTTTTCCAGTTCGTACGTCTTACTTAACTGAGGATTATGCCAAACTCTATATTAGGGAATTGGTTAGATTACACGGTGTTCAAATATCTATCATCTCAGCTAGAGGTTCCCAATTCAGCTCTCACTTCTTGAAAGCGTTCCAAAGGGTCTCAGTACCCAAGTTTATCTCAGTACAACATTTCATCCTCAGACAGATGGTAAAGTAGAAAGGCCATTCAGACTCTAGAAGATATTCTAATGGAGTGTGCAATTGATTTCAAGGGATGCTGGGATGACCACTTGCCTTTGATTGAGTTTGCATACACCAAAAACTATCACACCAGTATTCAGATGGCTCCATTCGAAGCTCTCTATGGTAGGAGATGTAGGTCTCCGATCGGTTGGTTCAAACTTAGTGAGACCGCAGTCATAGGGCCTGATTTAGTATTCGATGCCTTAGAGAAATTTTAGTAGATCAGAGAAAGATTTTGGGATGATCAGATTCGACAGAAATCTTATACGAATGTTCGTAGAAAGGATCTCAAATTTAAGGTCATCGACTATGTCTATATCAAGATCTCTCCCATGAAGGGAGTGAAGAGATTCAGAAAGAAGGGAAAGCTTAGTCCACGATATATCGGTCCCTTCAGGATTCTCAGTCGCTTCAGCAAGGTAGCCTATGATCTCGAATTGCCTTCAGATCTAGCCTCAATTCATCTAGTCTTCCATGTTTCTTTGCTCAAGAAGTGCATAGGTGACCCAGTAGTTGTAGTCCCTATTCAGAGCATTGACATTCAGAATAGCCTCTCTTATAAAGAGATTCCAGTCGAAATCCTCAACTATCAGAATCGTAGGCTGAGGAACAAAGAAGTCCCTCTAGTCAAGGTTCTTTGGCGGAATAAGTCCATGGAGGGAGCTACTTGGGAAGAAGAATCAGACATGCAAACCATGTACCCTCATCTTTTCTACTCTAATTCAGACTTTGCTTGAGGTAACAATTTACCTTAAGCTTATTCAGTTATATGTTCAAAATTCTAGTATAAAATTGGTATCAAGTATCAGTGCATAACTTATCATGCATTCATGAGTTCAGCTTATCAGTCATGCATCAGATATGCATATTCAGTTGGGCTATATTCAGTTTAGAATTCAATTCAGTCCTAAAATCATGTGGAAGTTGAGCATGATCAGTGTATGCATCGTTTTATCTTTTCTCCCCTCTCAAGCAGTCATCATTCGAGGATGAATGATTACAAGGGAGAGATATTGTAATACCCAAAAAAATTCAAACCAATATTAGAGACATGTATGAAGATCATGCATAGTACATCATGGTTTTTGTTATAGTTTTATGAGTACATTAGATGTATATTAAGGCTTCAAATAACTCCCAGCTATCAGACGAATCAAAACATTCCTCACCGATCGATTTCTTGAGAAAGATATTTCCATAGTCAGATTCAAATGAGCATATCTCTCATTATACTTGGAATTTTTGATGTCATGGCTAATCAACAGATATATAATTGCATTAGCTTTCCAATGATACCAATTTTGCCTAAATCCGATATCAAAGCAAAGAGTTATTCCTATTTTACTCCAGAATGTCAGGCTGGAAACTGTGTGACGGCATTCGTGGTATCTTACCACATTTATGATGCCCTACCATGAAGGTCGTCATCCTTAGGCAGAATACAGCTCCTATGTGATGAAATTCATGGTAGCTTACCACATTTGTGACACCCTACCACGAAGGTCGTCAGCCTTAGGCAGAATCCAACTCCTGTGTGACGACATTTGCGATGCCCTACCACAAAGGTCGTCAGACTTAGGCAGGAACCATCAGTTCTAGCTCCATACAACATGACCGGACGAACTACCACCCTGTAGAATTTGCCTTTAAACTTGGGCGGCACCTTCTTAACACACAACACCCCCAAAGCGAGCTTTTATTTCATCCATCCCGCCCCAATACAGTGCGATACATCTTCATCAATCTCAACATTACCTTGAATCATGGACCTGAGATACTTGAAACTATCCCTCTTACATACCACCTGTGATTCCAACTTCACTACCACCTCATTCTCCAGCCTCACGTCATTAAACTTGCATTCCAAATACTTTGTCTTTCTCCTACTCAACCTTAACCCTTTAGACTCAAGAGTTTATCTCCACACCTCTAATTTATCATTCACACCCCCTGCGTCTCATCAATCAAAACTACACATCTGCAAAAAGCATACACCAAGGTACCTCTCCTTGAATACGCCGCATCAACACATCTATCACCAAATCAAACAAAAAGGTACTAAGGAACAAGGGCATTCTTTTCTAAAGGGGTTAAACTCTAGTCAAGAAAAATCAAGAGCAAGCCTAAGGAATTCTTCAAGAACCTTCAAAAAAATTAGATCTCTTTCAAGATACAATCACTAAGTTATGCGTAGTGTTCATCTATGGATTCAATTCATTCATAGAGTTCAAGAACCATGCTTTTAAATGTTATTTTGTAAAATTTGGTGGTGATATAATCATGTACACGTTGATGATTGTTGTTCAAGTTTCAAGATGGTATCTAATGATGTTTTTCATGGAATATATGTGATTGTTGGTTGAAAATCATGAACTTTGGGTGGGTTGAACTAATGCAAGTATGAAATCCACCCATGTCTTAAAGAATGCATGTAAGGTGTTTGATAAAATGCTTAGGATGTTAGAAGTTCATATTTTCATGATTTCATGATATCTAAATGACAAGTCCATGTTAGCAATACACTTCAATATGAATGCCCACGCTATTTATGTATTCTTATGGTGATGTCATAAAGTATGTATGATGATGGAAATATGAATTTTGTGTGCAAATTATATCCATGCTTTCCCTACCATGTTTAAGGTGTTGATTAAATGCATGAATTATACTATCCCCTACTTATGATATAGCGAATTATGGACTCCAATGTTGTGATCAAGTTATGTCATGTGTGTCAGTTTTCTTCTATCGAGTCCTGGGGTTATTCGTACCCAAAAAACATAGCTTTGTGCCAAGAGCCATGTCATGTTGTCACGATAATCTCAGTCAATCTATAATCTATTGAACTCAGTCAATCATGTGACTCTGGAAACCTTAGAAATCTCATGATCCCAGTTAACTCTCAAATAATAGTACTACTCAATCAGTGAATGGAAGTCAGTTAATCTATCCATGTAGAGTCAGTTGAATCATGTTTGGTCTCTTCAGATAGGAGTAGGAGTTAGCACCGAGTTAACCCAAGGATAGGAACTCACCTGTATATGAGGGTGTGATTCTTAGTAGTCATCTTTGTGTTTCAGAACTATGTAGCCAGCATAGGTTGAGACATCGCAGCATGTTATATGAGGGTAGATGAGGTGGCTTAACCTGTTATATGAGGTTTCCCACCGTTCTCACTAGAGTTACCTGTTATATGAGCGTTTTTCATATGTTGTCCTTACCAGTGGTGCAATATTGACACCCTTCCAGTCAGGGCAGAGATTGGACCCTATCTTAGCCATAATGGCACGTATGGGGCATGTCTATTAAATAACTACCTCCCATAGTTTCATTATCAGTCTCAATAAAAGAACTCAGACAGTTCTTCAGATATCAGTATACCAGGACTATTAGATACGGTCAAATTTAATTATAGCATGGAACTCAGAGAGTTCAACCATATTCAGGGCTATCAGATACAGTTATCCATATTATCAGAACTACAGTTCTAGCCATGTATTAGCGTACAGATTTATCCATCATGTACTTAGGTACTATGTATATATGTTTGAACTCTTACATTAATATCAGTCAGTCAGTAGTATTATTCATGCATGTAAACCCTTGCATTAGCCTACCTTACTTATATACTCAGTACTCCAGTTGTACTGACACATTTGCGCTATAGTGCTTTCTTTTCATGTTACACAATAGGTTTAGAGTCACGAGTCCCATACCAGTAGTAGCATCCATATTCAACATACAGAGTTGCAGTGAGTCCTCTTCATTCGAGGACGACATTATTTGACTTATTCATTTATTTCTTCAGTTCAGTTTTTTGAAGTTAGTTAGAGACATGTTACTTCAACTCCTCATTTCAGACAGTACTTAGAGGCTTTCGTATTTACGCTCAGATTTAGATTTTAGATTCAGCTTTCAGTTATTTTGGGTATCTTTCACCCACACAGATGTTACTAATTTACAGATTCATTTTTCAATTGAACCTTATGGCCTACATGTTTATGATTTCTGCATTATCACATTATATATTGTAGTGCAAAGGTACAGATATTAGTCATGGGTTAGCTTATGGTCCTTCGGGGTCATAAGCACCGTGTAGCATTCCAGTTTAGAAAATTGGGGTATTACACTATCCTGCTGATTAGCTAGGATTCTGAATGTTCCTATTAGGGGTTGGCGACATTATGTGAAAGGTGTATGGACCCCTCTTAATAATCTTCCATCATCTCTTGTATTTCCAGGAAATTCTCTAGAAATCCCTATCTTTTTGCTCATCGTTGGGTCTTGAAGAATGAGTTGTTCCCCCTCTATCAATTTTATTTTGATGTGGTTCACAAAATGATCCTTCATAGACAGGAAAGATGAACAGTTGCCAATTTCCTTGATCTCACTTTGATGGAACTATTAGATTCTCAAATTTCGATAAACCTTTATAGACTCATCATCACGCACATGCAAAGAGTCTTAGTCTAAGATGCAAATGGCCATGCTTTGCCATATAAGTTCTGGCATATATCTGTTCTTGAGAATTTTTATGTCCCTGTCAAGGTGTGGTCACTGCAGACCACAAAGGATGTTACTGGATCTGTGAACCATGCTATGTTACCTATTGCTATGAGGAGTGCTGGTAACCCAATACAAAGATTGAGGAATGCTCTTTCTTCCAAGCAAGGTGAGGTAGAGGTTATACAGGCTGCATTGGAGGCTGTCCAGGCTACTCATGAGAAGGAAAAATAGGTCCTTTAAGCTAAAATTTCTTCCCTCACAGCTACCTTGGAAAAGGAAAGAGCTGACAATGCTGATATCATTAGAAAGCTGACTTTCTTTATCCCCTCTTTTTCATCCACTTAAGCCCTTCTTAGTGCCTTTGGCTTATTTTCTTTGCTGTCTTTTGGTCTATGTTGTTTCTCCTTTATTGCTATTACTGGGTTATGATAATTGTACCTTATTCTATGAATAAAATAGATTTTTGCTTTATGTGTTCTGCTTCTGTTTTCTTAATGTATTATTTTTCTCTTGTCCCGAGTCTTGATTGTTTTAGTGATAGCCCCAGTGGCCATGAATTATTAAAATATTTTCACTTATTGGTCTATCTTTTTGATGATGTAAAAGAGGGAACAACAGATTATACAGTGCTTATAACCCAATTGACTAACCTGTTTTATACTATGATCTTCTATTTGAATCCTTTACTGTGTATGTCAGTATTGAATAAATGATGTTGAGATGCTAAGTTTTTCATCATAAAAAAGGGGAAATTTATTAGGGCATGTGGAGTTTTGATGATAGATATGTGAATGAAACATGTTGTGAAAGCTGGACCATTCAAGTGTACAAAGCATAACTACAAGCAAGGTTGTTGATAAGATGATATTGCACACAAACAGGAGTGGATAAACAAGAATATTCAGACATTCTCTCAACACTTATCACTTCAGTAAAGTAGAAGACAAATGCAGTATCCAGAAGTTGAATTGATCAAGAAGTCCAACAACAAGAAGAGTCCTGCAAGACTAAAGAATAAATGAAAAGAATCCTATTCAACCAAGGAGAGAGAGATGACTATAATAAAAATTGAAGTTGCTTGATAGAGTTCCACTGAAGAAAGAAGTAAAGATCAAAAAGGACTTTATTAGAAGATGTGCATATATACGACAATCAACATTCAAGTAACTTACTCATGCACTTATAAGATAGTCAACAATCAACTAAACAGTTTACTCACTTGAAGAAGAACCTGGTCCCTTGTTTAACAAGTCTTAAACTGTGTGTACTAGGTAGGTTATTTGAGTTGGAATGAGTCATTGTTCTAGTCTCAGTGATCTATAAATTGAGTTAGGAATTGTGTCTTCAAGTTAGGGAACTTGAAGACTTGGGAACACTTATCTTGAGAAGATTTGTGTTTTTGTAGTTATAGGAGTTAGAGGTTTTAATTCCTGTTTACAAGAAATCTTGTAATTTTGTTGATTGTTAAGGCTCAAGAGTTATAGTGAAGTTGGGGTTAAATTCTGTAGAGGTATTGGTCATGGTTTTTTATACCTTTCTTGAGCCGGGTGTTTTCTACATAAAAACACTATGTTCAGCTTTTACTTCTGTGAACCACGTTTACCAACTTGTTCCACTGATAGGCATTAAGTATAGTATAATAATAAAATCAATAGGACACACACTCTAACATGTACTTTGTTGTTGGATTGCTTAAGGTAAGAAGTACATGTGTGTGTTTTGTGTCAAATGTAAGTATTTAACTAGCTAGTACTTTTTTTATGAATGGAAATTCTGTATGTGTACTCTATTGTTAAGTACATACCTAGTATTTTGTTATCAATGCAAGTATTATGTTAGAAATTGGTACCTTTTTTTAATGAATGGAACTGAACTATATATGTACTTTGTTGTTGCATTAATTAAGGTAAGAAGTACATGAGTGTGTATTGTGTTGTCAAATGCAAGTATTATACTAGTTAGTACTTGTTTTTATAAATAGAAACTCTGTGTATACACTCTATTGTTAAGTACATACCTATCTATTTTATTGTAAAATGAATGTATTATGTTATAAACTAGCTAGTGTTTTTGTTCATGAATAGAACTTCTATATATGTACTCTGTTGTTTCATTGATAAAAGGTTAGAAGTACATAATTATGTATTTTGTCGTACTCTGTAGTTGCATTACTAAAAGGTCAGAAGTACATAACTATGTATTTTGTCGTCAAATTTGAGTATTATGTTAGAAACTAGCTAGTGAAAGGTCATAAGTACGTAAGTGTAAGAGCAAGTATTATGTTAGTAACTAGCTAGTACTTTATGCATAGGAATTCTATAAATTACATTGCTGTTGCATTGCTAAAAAGATATAAGTACGTATGTTAGATTACGTGACCTACTGATTATCTTATTTTTGCCTAACTATTACCTATCGATGGAACAGGTTGACTAACATATTTCAAATTAGCTAAAATAGTAAGAAAATAACACGTGGATTTTTAAGTGGAAAACACCCGACTCAAAAGGTGTAAAAAATCACGACCTGTACCTCTACAGGATTTAATCTAAATTCACTAAATAACTCCGAGCCTCAACAATGACTGATTACAAAACTCTTGTAACCTAGAAATTATAAACTCTAATTTCTTTAACTCAACAATCAGGAATTATAAACTCTAATTCCTATACCTCAATAACTAGGAATTATAAACTGTAATTTCTAACTACATACACACCACCTAAGGTATATGTTCCCAAAGTCTCTGAGTTTCCCCCAACTTGAAGACTAGCCCTTAGTTCAGTTTATAACGAACTGAAACTAATATTACATCAATAGTTTCAACACCATGAATAACTCCTAACAATCAATGCTAAAACTCTTAGCCAGATTCTATACTAGGGCCAGGTTCTTTAATTTATTTCTTCAGTAATTAGGTAGCATTTATTTAATCTTTCAATTATCCTTTTCAACTTTGTAAGTGTGTAACTGATTATATCAATCACTTTCTCTTTTTAATAACAACTCTTCAAAGAGTCCTTCATATCTTCACTGTTATATCTTTTGTTGGACTGTTCAACTCATTAGAGTTTGTTGTTAAGTCAAAGTCCTTCTTCAAGTAAAACACCTTGCATAGGTAAAACTCTTCTTCAATTTGATCTCCTCATTTAAGTAAAACTCTTTCTTTAGGTTATCTTCAAGTGTTGTATTCAACTACAACTTCTTTTTTATCACAGGTGATATCTATCTTGATTTTATCAGAACTTTCTTATCCACTTAAGCAATCTCATCGTGAACTGCATACTAGTGAACCATGTGAATGAGCTAGCTTGAATGATATGTTGCATATCACTTCTTCAGTCATTAAAACTACATAGTACCCAGCAAATTTCCCTTTTTGATAATGACAGACCTCTTTTCTTTGGGCATTCAAACATCTTTACCTTTAGGCACTGAAGTATGAAACACTAAAATGAAATAGGTTAGTCAATGAGTTATAAAAACTGCACAACCCATTATAAACACTGCACAACCCATATTTTCCCCATTTTTGCATCATAAAAAAACTATTTCAATTATATGGATGACAAAGAATCATGGACTTTGACAAAGACTCTCATTTTCTTGGATGCTTGAGTCTGTACATTTTGGGACTTTTGTATTGAATATGCATTGTACAGATTTTGTTGTCTTTTCTTCTAAGGACTTTCTTTTTGTATTGAATATGCATTGTACAGATTTCGTGGTCTTTTCTTCTAAGGACTTTCTTTATTTCAAAAAGTCCATATACAACTAGACTCTGGATACAGGAACATATTGATCAACCCATTTTATGTATGTGTTCCACTGCATTGTCAACCACCAAAATATAAACAAGATCAACAATTTTTTCCTTTTTGATGATGGCAAATTAATACACCTTGTGCACTGTGCTCAACCTGTTTTAGTAAATTCAAAGTCTAAACTAAGTATCAAAAGAAACACATTAAATAAGCCAGATCAAAATCATGGGTTATAAATATTACACAGTATACACATTTCCCCGTTTTGGCATCATAAAAAACCTGCATCAATTATGCAAACCAAGTCTCTCAAGTTAGAAATTTTAAGCCCATGGCCACTAGGGCTATCATCTATACAAACACTTAAAAGCCAAAAACTCAATTAGATATAGCAAAGTATTTCCAAAGACAAGGAAATAGCCATAAGCAAGAGACTAAAATCAACCATTTTCATTGATCATTCATAAGATACACCAAAGATTTTTAACAAAATTAAAAATAATATTAAAGCACCTGTGATAAGAGTAGAAAAGGTTTGGAAGAGTCTAAGGATAATAGTACTAGGCTTTTGCTAACGTTGGAGCATAAGGTATGAAGGAGAATCTTTCTTGAGTCGGTCAAAACCATGTATACTGCAGAGTTTGTAGCCTTGTTTTTTTTCATTTTTAAGGCATGAATATTCAACTCTAAGAGATGAGATCACACCTGTTTTGAAATTAATATGCAAATAATAGTGCTCTTTCCACTAACTTTGGTCATTGGCACAAAAGAACTAGGTGCCTCAACCTATTTCATATATGCAGATATTTCATACCCAACCATCAATTATCCATCCTTGTTCATCCATCCGAAAACTCTTTCTATAATGAGATTAATAAGAGCATTAGGTTCTACTGAGGGGTCTTTAAACATTCCCCTCTAAATAGATACATCAATAAAATTGAGCTCATCGGATGAATCTAGTTTAACTATGAGGTCACCCAAATATTCTCCCTCACAAGATACATCCTTCTGAACTCCAATAATATTTACAGTCTCATAAAGACATTCTTTCTGATTCACAGTTCAGATGATTCCCCCTCACTTGGTACCTCAATTTTCTATCAACCATACATAATAAGAATACCATTGACAATAATAATTCTAATAGTATCTACTCTCTCAGAATTACTATTCAAAAGAACAACTTCTTTATCATAAATCAAATTTGGCTTTGAGAAGAGGTGTGATGAGATGAGAATGATAATTTTAAAAAAAATTATCATATTTTGGACTTTTTATTTTTGAAAAAGTGATGGCTATGAAGTTATTTTATGTGTCAGTCTATTTTGGACATTTTGAAAGAAAGGGGTTTATAATTATTTTTAATATTTGGAAAAACTTTTGGTACACATACCTTGATCAGTATTCCAATGGTTGATCTTGTTTCCATTTTCAAGCTATTTTCCTGTGACATAGGCAAATATAATGTTATATTGCATGAGTTATTTGAACTTGAAATTGGTATAGAGATGTAAAACTAAATGTACAAGACTGAGCCTAAAATTAAACTTAATATGCATTTTGTACAGTGCTCTTTAACCAATCATTGGGGGATACTCATGTAATATTACTCATCCCTAATTAGATTCCCACAATAGATCGGGTTCATCTATATGTTCCATTCATAGTTTTCCTTATCATAACATTTTCAGTCTTCTTAATGCCCTTTCTTCTGAAGTACTGGGTTACCCTTGTAAAAATGCTATGATGTGCTTGGTGACCCAATATATAGATTTCATGTTCCCCCTATCAATGAGATTTTCTCTTTTTTATCTGATGAAATGGGTCACACAACCTATTCTAGTATACTCATCTTAGTGTCAACATCTTCATCCTGTAATCTCCTTCACATGCTACTTTTTTCACTCTCCTTTTTTTTGTAAGTGTGAAAAACTTTTATTTATCTACAAAATATGTCTTGAGAAAACTCAATCTATATACCTATTTTTCTTGCTTCCTCTCACCTTTTCCTACAATTGAATCAAAGATTAGTTTTAGGTACCCAGACAAGCTTGGGTCTTTTTTTATGATCAAACGAATGAATCAAATTTCTTTTCATCCATGTTGGCAGCAGGTTGGTGTACTTGATTCTCTTATCAGTTCTAGAAGTTTTCTTTTCAGCTAATTTCAAATTTTAATTCCTAATTTCAGTAGCTTTTGGACATTCAGTAGTAGGGTGTCGTAGTTTTTCACAAATATAACATGTATCCTTAGAGAAAATAGTTTTTTTGTGAAAAACTATGCCGACCCTCTCATTTTGAGTCCAACTACTCAAATGACTAATAATTCTAGATGAGTTAGTCCATCAATTAGATCTTTCAAGATCTAATTTTATCCTAGAGTTCTCTTGAGTTAGCTTTCTAACTTTTTGTCTCTGATAAAACAATTCATCTTTTCTTTGTGTAAGTTCAGACTCAATTCTTTGATGATTTTCACTCATGGCTCCTTTTTCATTTTCAATAATTGACAACTTTAAAATTTCTAATTTTAGATCCAGGTTAGATAAACCAAGTTGACTGACCTGTTCCTTTAAGGAGCAATTTTCAGTATCAGTGACTTTTTTGTGGGTATCAAGATCAATATAATCAAACTTTAGACTTGCAAAAGCTCTGAATAACTGATCCCTATTAGATGTGAGCTCATGAAAATCATCAATCAATGCATCTATCATGGAACGTAGTCTTTTCTTAGGAAAAAATGCAATTTATCTTTATGATCAAGTAGACTTACCTCAGATTTTTCGTATTTTTCTTCCATGTCTGAGTCACATATAGCCATTAGTGCACTTTTATCTACTCCATCATCATTATATTCTTCTGAGCTTGATCCCTATGCAACCATCGTAGTAAAAGATTCCTTCCTTTTAGAGTTAGATTTATTTTTTATCTTTAACTTTTTACCAACTCATTCCTTTACTTATTCAATTACCAACAATGGAATTTTCTCACATTTCAAGTAACAAACTTAAGACTTATCATTGGAACAACACCAGCTACATGTTCCTTTCTTGTCCTGTCGCTTTTCATTCTTAAAAAATCTTTTAAGGTTCTTGACAAGATTTTTATCATCCAGATCTGATTCTTCTCTATCATACACCTTTAATGCTAGTGACATATCCTTAGCTCTATTTTCCTTTTTAAAAGTTTCCATATTTTTCTGATATGCATCCACAAGAGTGTCCCAAATCTGTTTTGTGGTGATGCAACTAGAGATCCTAATGTACTCGTCTATTCCAAGTCCACAAATAAGAATATACTTAGCTTTTGCGTTCTTTACAAGTATCTTAAAGTCAGTCTCATCAGACTTATTCTTATCTTTTAATACGCCTTTATTTTCAACATCATTATTCATGGGGTATTAAGGTCCATCAATAATTATATTTCAGAGTTCATAGTCCACAACCTGAAGGAAATATTTGATCCTGTGTTTGTATCCTGAGTAGCATTTTCCATTGAACAATGGAGGCCTATTGATGTCTTTTCCTTCACAGTATCCAGTAGGTGGTGTATAATTAATATTTAATCCTATCTTAAGGTGTTAGCAATCAAAAGATAACCTATCTCTAATACCACTCGATAGAGTACGTGTCCTATTGATTATTTTATTTTTGCCTAACCATTGCCTATCGATGCAACAGGTTGACTAACGTGTTTCAAACTAGCTAAAACAGTAAGAAAATAACACAGTGGATTTTTACGTGGAAAACGCCAGGCTTAAAAGATGTAAATAACCATGACCTGTACCTCTACAGGATTTAACACCAACTTCACTAAATAACTCTGATCCCCAACAACGACTGATTACAAACTCTTGTAAACAAGAAATTATAAAATCTAATTCCTATAACTTAACATCTAGGAATTATATACTCTAATTCCTATACTGCCTAACCATTGCCTATCGATGGAACAGGTTGACTAACGTGTTCTAAACTAGCGAAAATAGTAAGAAAATAACACAGTGGATTTTTACGTGGAAAACACCAGGTTTAAAAGATGTAAAAAACCATGACCTGTACCTCTACAGGATTTAACACCAACTTCACTAAATAACTCTGAGCCTCAACAACGACTGATTACAAACTCTTGTAAACTAGAAATTATAAAATCTAATTCCTATAACTTAACAATTAGGAATTATATACTCTAATTCCTATACCCCAATAACTAGGAATTAAAAACTCTAATTCCTAACTACACCCCCCACCCAAGGTATGTGTTCCCAAAGTCTCTGAGTATTCCCCAACTTGAAGACTAGACCTTAGCTCAATTTATAACACATTGAAACTAATGTTACATCAATAGTTTCAACACAATGAACAACTCCTAAAAATCAATGCTAAAACTCTTAGCTAGATTCTATACTAGGACCAGGTTCTTCAATTTATTTCTTCAGTAATTGGGTAGCACTTATTTGATCTGTCAATTGCCCTTCTCATCTATGTTGGTGTATAATTGATTTTGTCAATCACTTTTTCCATTTAATAACAACTCTTCAAAGAGTTCTTCATATCATCAATCTTTTATCTTTAGTTGGACTCTTTAACTCATCAGAGTTTGTTGTATAGTCAAAGTCCTTCTTCAAGTCAAACTCCTTGCATAGGTAAAAATCTTCTTAAATTTGATCTCCTCATTTGAGTAAAACTTTTTCTTTTAGCTTATGTTCAAGTGTTGTTTTCAACTACAACTTTTGTTTATGACACATTATCACTATCTTGATTTTATCAGAACTTCCTTATCCACTTAAGCAATCTTGTCTTGAACTGTATGCTAGTGAACTATGTGAATGAACTAGCTTGACTGACATGTTTCATATCACGTTGTCAATCATCAAAACTACACAGTACCTAACAAATCCCCCCTTTTTGATAGTGGTAAACCTCTTGTCTTTGGGAATTCAAACATCTTTACCTGTAGGCACTAAAGTATAAAACACTAAAATGAAACAGGTTAGTCAATAAGTTAAAAATACTGCACAACCTATTATAAACTCTGAACAACCCTTATCTTCCTACTGTTGGCATCATCAAACAACTATTTCAATTATATGGATGACAAAGAATCTTGGGCTTTGACAAGGACTCTCATTTTCTTGGATGCTTGAGTCTGTACATTTTTGGACTCTTGTATTGAATATGCTTTGTACAGACTTTGTGGCCTTTTCTTCTTGTTTTTTTTTTATTACAAAAAGTCCATATACAACTAGACTCTGGATGCAGGAACATAATGATCAACCCGTTTTATGTACGTGTTCTATTGCATTGTCAATCATCAAAATATACACAAACTCAATAATTTTTCCCTTTTTGATGATGACAAATTAATGCACCTTGTGTACTATGCTCAACCTATTTTAGTCAATTCAGAGTCTAAGCAAAGTATAAGAAGACACACATTAATAAGCCAGGTCAAAATCATGGGTTATAAATATTACACAGTATACACATTTTCCCCTTTTGGAATCATAAAAAGCCTGCATTAATTATGCAAACCAAGTCTCTCAAGTTAGAAATTTTAAGCCCATGGCCGCTGGGGCTATCATCTATACAAACACTTAAAAGCCAAAAACTCAGTTAGATATAGCAAAGTATTTCCAAAGACAATGAAATAGCCAGAAGCAAGAGACTAAAACCAACCATTTTTATTGATCATTTATAATATGCACCAAATATTTTTAACAAAATTAAAAATAATATTAAAGCACTTGTGATAAGAGTAGAAAAGATTTGGAAGAGTCTAAGGATAGGAGGACTAGGATTTTGGTAATGTTGGGTCATAAGGTATGCAGGAGAATCTTTATTGAGTCAGTCAAAACCTTGTATACTACAGAGTTTGTAGCCTTTTCTTTATTTTTTTCATTTTTAAGGCATGAATATTCCATTCAAGAGATAAGATCACACCTGTTTTGAAATTAATGTGCAAATAATAGTTCCCTTTCCACCAACTTTGGTCATTGGTATAGAAGAACCAGGTGCCTCAACCTATTGTATATGTGCAAATATTTCATACCCAAACCTCAATTATCCATCCTTGTTCACCAATCCTAAATCTCTTTCTATAGTGAGATTAATAGGAGAATTAGGTTCTACCGAGGGGTCTTTAAACATTTCCCCCTAAATAGATGCATCAATAAAATTGTGCTCATCAGATGAATCTAGTTCAACTATGTGGTCACCCAAATATTCTACCTCACAAGATACATCCTTCTTAACTCCCTCAATAATATTAATAGTTTCATAAACACATTCTTTCTAATTCACAATCCAGATGATTCCCCCTCACTTAGTACCTCAATTTTCTATCAATCATACATAATAAGAACACTTTTGTCAATAATAATTCTAATTGTAGCTACTCTCTCATAATTACTATTCACAAGAACAACTTCTCAATCATAAATCAAGTTCGGCTTTAAGAAGAGGTTTGATGAGATGAGACTGATAATTTTTTAAAAAATTATCATTGTTTTGGACTTTTTATTTTTGAAAAAGTGATGGCTATGAAGTTCTTTTATGAGTCAGTCTATTATGGACATTTTGAAAGACAGGGGTTTATAATTATTTTTAATATTTGGAAACTTTTGGTACACATACCTCGATCAGTATTCCAATGGTTGATCTTGTTTCCGTTTTCGAGCCATAGTCAAATATAATGTTATATTGCATGAGTTATTTGAACTTGAAAATGGTATAGAGACGTAGAACTAAATGTACAAGACTGAGCCTAAAATTAAACTTAATATGCATTTTGTACAGTGTTCTTTAACAAAATATTGGGGTATACTCATGTAATCTTATTCATTCTCAATTAGATTCCTGCAATAGTTCGTGTTTATCCATATGTTCCTTTCATAGTTCCCTTTATCATAACGTTTTCAGTCTTCTTAATGCCCTTTCTTGTATAGTACATGGTTACCTATGTAAATATGTGATGATGTTCTTGGTGACCCTGCATATAGATTTGATGTTCCCCTATCAATAAGTTTTTCTCTTGTTTATATGATGAAATGGGTCACACAACCTATTATAGTGTACTTATCTTAGTTTCAACATCTTCCTCCTGCATTCTTCTTTACATGCTACTTTTTTTACTCTTCTTTTTTATGTAAGTGAGAAAAACTTTTATTTATCTCAGAATATGTCTTGATCAAACGCTATCTATGAACCTATTTTTCTTGCTTTCTCTCACCTATGCCTGTAACTGAATCAATGATTATTATTAGGTGCCCAGACAAGCTTGGGTCCTTTTTTATGATCAAATGGATGAATCAAATTTCTTTTCACCTATGTTGGAAACAAGTTGGTGTACCTAATTCTCTTATCAGTTTTAGAAATTTTCTTTTCAACCAATTTCATATTTTTATTCTTAATATTAGTAGCTTTTGGACATTCAGTAGTAGAGTGTCCTAGTTTTTCACAAATATAACATATATCCTTAGAGAAAATAGTTTCTTTGTGAAAACCTATGCCGACCAGCTCATTGTGAGTACTACTACTTAAACGATTAACAATTCTAGATGAGTTGATCCATCGATTAGCTCTTTCAAGATCTAATTTTATCCTAGAGTTCTCTTAAGTTAGCTTTCTAACTTTTTCTCTATGATAAAATAATTCATATTTTCTTTGTTTACGTTCAGACTCAATTGTTTGATGATTTTCACTCATGGCTCATTTTTCTTTTTTTAGTAATTGACAACTTTAAAATTTCTAATTTTAGATCCAGGTTAGATGAATCAAGTTGACTGACCTGTTTCTTTAAGGAGCAATTTTTAGTATCAGTGACATTTTTGCTGGTCTCAAGATCAATGTAATCAAACTTTAGACTTTCTAAAGCACTGAATAACTGATCCCTATTAGATATGAGCTCATGAAAATCATCAATTAATGCATCTATCAAGGAAATTAGTCTTTTCTTAGGAAAAAATGCAATTTATCTTTAAGATCAAATAGACTTACCATAATTTTTTCTTCATTTTCTTCCATGTATGAGTCACCTATAGACATTAGTGCACTTTCATCAACTCCATCATCATTAGATTCTTTTGAGCTTGATCCCCATGCAACCATCGTAGTAAAAGATTCCTTCCTTTTGGAGTTAGATTTCTTTTTTAGCTTTAACTTTTTTTTCAACTCTTTCCTTTTCCTGCTCATTTTCCCACAATAGAAAATCCTTGATCATATGATCTATTTTCTCATACTTGAAGCAACCAACTTGAAACTTATCATTGGAACAACACCTGCTACTTGTTCCTTTCTTGTCCTGTCGCTTTTCTTTCTTAAAAATTCTTTTAAAGTTCTTGACAAGCTTTTTATCATCTAGATCTGATTCTTCTCTACCAGACACCTTTAATTCTAGTGACATATCCTTAGTTCCATCATATTTTTTGAATGTCTCCATATTTTCCTCATATCCGTCCATAAGAGTGTCCCAAATCTATTTTGTGGTGGTACAACTAGAGATCCTACTGTATTCGTCTATTCTAAGTCCACAAATAAGAATATACTTGGCTTTTGCATTCTTTACAAGTATATTAAAGTCAGCCTCATCATACTCATCCTTATCTTTTAATACGCCTTTCTTTTTAGCATCCTTCTTTATGGGGTATTGAGGTCCATCAATAATTATATTCCAGAATTCATAGTCCACAACCTGAAGGATATATTTCATCCTTTCTTTCAATCCTGAGTAGTATTTTCCATTGAACAACGGAGGCCTATTGATGTCTTATCCTTCACAGTATCCAGTTGGCGGTGTAGAATTCATCTTTGATCTTATCTTAAGTTGTTTGCATTCAAAAGATAACCTGTCTCTGATACCACTCGTTAGAGTACGTGCCCTATTGATTATCTTATTTTTGATTAACTATTTTCTGTCAATGGAACAGGTTGACTAACGTGTTCCAAACTAGCTAAAACAGTAAGAAAATAACAAAGTAAATTTTTACGTGGAAAACACTCAGCTCAAAAGATGTAAAAAACCACGACCTGTACCTCTACAGGATTTAAACTCAACTTCACTAAATAACTCTGAGCCTTAACAATGACTGATTACAAAACTCTTGTAACCTAGAAATTATAAACTCTAATTCCTATAACTCAACAACTAGGAATTATAAACTCTATATAGCGACCTAAAAATTTGATAAAATATATGAAATTTGTGATTTTATATGATTTGACTGTTTTACCCCTCTTCGTAGTTGCATTTTAATATTTCTAGGGAATGGAAGATATTGGCATAATTTTCGATGCATTTTGGTATCATTTATGCAATAATGTGGTTTTTGATGTCTTTGATAGCCTTATTTTGGACTTATGTGGTTATCTTTTGATTCGTGCGACAGATAGCTGAACGGACTACGCTAGCAACTTCAAAATATTGATTTTAGATTAGATAGACCTTTGGTTTGGGTCTCTGTACACCTGAGCTCAATGCAACATATTGGTCGGAAAGATGGAAAATTGGAAATATGGGTGTGGGACCCACATTTGATCGAAACGACCTCGAATAGAAATTCTGACTTCGCTAGTAGATTTGGATGTTGATTTTAGGGTGTTATCATATTTGGTATGATTTTATGGCTTTTAAATCTCATTTTGACCCTCGGTTTGAAAAATTATAATTTTGAATTTTGGGAGTCACTTTGTAAAAATGATATGTTTTTAAAAATATGATATCGCCAACGCATCTAGAACGTCAAATGTAGTATGTTTGCATAGTTCGTTTGCATGTATCGGACTTCGAATGAATCCCGGGCACCCTATCAAAGTCCGAATTAGACTTAAATAGAAAATCTGTAGCTTTTTGCCAATTTAGTGCAGATTTTATGCATTATTTAAATAGTTTTGGGGTCCATTTTGCTCATTTTTCATCTTGTCTCTTAAGAGTTAAACCCTAAATAGTTTGGGAGCTTAAAAGTAAAATTTGTGAGAGTTTGGGAAACTAGATTAACACCTTTTTCTTGGTTTATTACGGATTAAAGGTAAGAATTCACCATTCTCTTAGTAATTTCTTGATTCATTTCTCAAAACTCTAAAAATCTCAGGACATGATTTTAAACCCAAATTTTATTTTTTTTCACTTGAATAATATTTTTATCTTATAATTACTAATTTTTCATCAATTTAACCTTCAAAACAACTATGATTCTTTATTCTAATCCGAATTTCTAAGAGTTTACCCGGTAAAGCTCAAAAATGGTTTTTCTTCTATTTGAACCCTGTTTTTGACTCAATTTAACTTGGATTTTCTACTGTCGGTTTCTAAAAATATGGGTAACATATTTTTGAAATAAATTTATGATTTTACCCTTTTTTTAGAAACCCATTTTGGGGGTTCGTTTTGACCATAGACAAAAAGTAGTCACTATGGGTGTCATTGGTTCTGTCTTGACGCGTATATTTCATATTTGATATTCTTAGTGGAGTTCAAGATTTTTTATGAAAATTTCACGAGTTCAAGTGTAGCGGACTAGTATCGACTTTCGAGGTAGGTTATGGCTTAACTCTTTTAGACTGGGCTGGATAGTAAATGATGATTCAAAATGCCTTTTAAGGGTGAGAACTAATTATGAAAAATGGCTATTTATGTGTTGTGCTCATGTGGGGGGCTATATGTTATGTAATTGTCGAAATTGAGTTATTTTGTGATATGTGTGACCGTGTGGGGTCCTATGTGATATTGATAGACTTGAATACACGTGAATAATTATATTGTGTTGTTAAAATGGTTAATGTGGTACATTGGTGTATTTTTATTATATTCATACCTTATTGGCATATGAAACATATGAAAATTCATGGATAAAACGAAAATAATGAGTGGATATTGGCTGAAGTGGTTATGGAAATATATCATTGCAGTTGGTTGTGGAAATATATCATGTGGTTGATTGTGGAAATACTCATTGTGATTGGTTGTGAGCATTAAATCTTCATATCATACTGATTCATTAAATATTGGTACCATCGTGGCAACATTTGAGAAACACTGGCAACACCTTTTTAAAATATATTATAACACCTTGTAAAACCTTTTTGAGAAATATGCCAAAAAGGAGATATGAGATATGTGGATTGTATATGGGTTGACGAACCCCCCATGGGTCCTGTGTTGAGATGCTTGCCTCTATAGGTGTATACAAGGATTGTGTGATGAACCCGGAGCATGTGCAACGACCTCGTGCATAATCATCATCATCATATACATTTCACTTACTTTATTGTGTTTATGTTGTGTTGTATTGCCTTATTGACTTGTCATCTATTTATTTGTCTTACTTTCCTTGTATTTGATGATCTTGTATCTACATATTCTCTCTCTTGTTCTATTTATATATGGCATAATGTATACTTATATTCTATATCTTGGTGTGTTGTTGTAATATATGTGAGATATATTAGAACTGTTAGTGCAAACGGTGTGGGCTACCGTTGTGGGATATTTTCTAATTGCAGGTGACGAGCCCTTAGTGTATATTTTGCTTACTTTATGAACTACTTTGCTTGGCCAGCCTATGATACCTACCGATTACAAGTGGACCATACTTATGTCTACTGTGCTCTTTATTACAGGTCCTAGCTCGAGTGTGCCTCAGTTTGCTTAACTCAGGCGATTATTGGAGCTTCTAAGATAGCGGTTGGATATTCATATGTGCAAAGTTCACCTCTATCTTTCTATTGTAGTTATATCTTTATTAGTATTTGGAGACATATATTATTCCTTTGTGGTTATTTTCCTATTGTATTATTAGTTCTTATACTATTGACACCTAGCTTTGGGCATGATTGGTATTTTGAATAAGTTTTTTTCCCATTTTTATGATAACTTATATGGTTCGGCTTCATTCTAGAAGCCTTACCTTAGGATATTTCTATATTTTTCTCCTTTCGTTTCAGTTTGGGTGATAGACTTACTTGTCAATGTACGCCACGACAAGTGCTATCATGACCCTCATTTTTGGGTCGTGACAAATTGGAATCAGAGTAGCCAGATTTTATTGGTCTCAATAATGTAAGAATATGATGTCTAATAAGTCGCGCGGATTGGTACGTAGAGGCCCGTATCTATCTTTGAGAAGCTATAGGATGTCTTTAGGAAATTTCTCTTATTTTATTCTTTATCGTGCGAAGTTTTTTCATACCTTGTGTTCTGAGTTGTGTTACACTCTTTCTATGTGAATGGAGTTGCTTATATATCTTATTAGTTGAATGATATGAAGTGATGTTGGTGGAGGTCATTGTCAGTTATAGACCCCGTGATTCTCCAAAAATGACTTGGAATTAGTTCGTCAAGGCTTTTCTTGAGAGATTTGTGCCTTTCAATTTGAGAGATCATATGTGGGATGAGTTTGATCATTTGGATAAGGGCTCTATGACAGTTTTTAAGTATAAGACATGCTTTTATGCCCTGTCCAGATATTCCTATGATAGCATTTCTATCGAGTCTGAGAAGATTCAAAAGTTCACGAAGGGTTTGGATGTGTTGTGTTTGGGGTTTGTTTCCAAGGTATAGTGGATCATGGTAAGATGATAAAGGATATTCTTAGTGTATCTTAAGGAGGAGCCAAGAAGACTTGATGTTTTATGTGTATTCAAGAGTCAGACATCGCGAGGCAGAGATTTTAGAGGTTCTCGTGGATACCATCGTAGGTCAGTGCAGGTGATTTTATAGAGCTCAACTGGTGTATCTTCTAGTTCAGTAGTTCAGGGTTGCCATTTGGGCTCAGTTGTACTTTATCTTATTTAGACTAGTCATAGAGGTTGCAATGTGTGGGATGATATTGGCCATATGGCCAAGGAGTATTCTCACCGTATAATTAAAGATATTTCTATTTCAGTTGTGAGAGGTAGGGGTTCTACAGAAGGTGCAAGAGGTAGAGATGGTAGAGCCCGTATTGGTGGTCATAGAGCTACTTAGCCAGTTGGTAGTTGTGGATAGTATTATGCTATACCAGCTATGCCTGAGGCAGAGGATTTTGATGTTGTGATTATAGATACCTTCCTTGTTTATTTTAGACCTGCATCTGTATTATTTGATCCTAAATGGACTTTTTCTTATGTGTCTGTGTATTTTGCTTTGGGTTTTTATTCTGTTAGTGAGCCTCTTGCCATGCCTATTCGTGTATCTACCTCAGTAGGTGATTCTTTAGTGGTGGATCAGGAGTACCGATCTTGTGTTGTGACTTTTGTTAGTCGGGCGTAAGTTTTTGTTAGACATACTTATTTTAGACATGGTCAATTTTGATGCTATTTTGGGTATGGATTGGTTGGCTCCTTCTCATTCCATCCTAAATTGTTATTCCATGACTGTGACTTTAGCTTCATCGGATGTGCCAAGGATAGCTTGGAAGGGTACACTTCATTTGGGTCCTAAGGGGGTCATATCTTATGTCTAGGATTATGAATTGGTTGGGAGGGGATGTTAATCTTACTTGGCCCATATTCATGACACAAGTGTTGTTTCACCTTATTCCTTAGATCTTTTCCATATTGTCCGTGAGTTTATGGAGGTGTTTCCTATGGACTTGCCTATTATGCTTTCGGATCAAGATATTGATTTTATTATTGATGTGAGCACTAAGCCTATTTATATTTCTCCTTATAGGATAGCCCCATCAAAGTTGAAGGAACTGAAGGATCAGTTGCAGGAGTTATTGGATAAGGGATTTATCCAACCTGGTATTTCACCTTAGGGTGCGCCTATCTTGTTCGTGAAGAAAAAAGGATGGGTCTATGCGGATATGTATTAATTATCGGTAATTGAATAACGTGACGATTATAAGTATCCTCTTCCTCGCATTGATGATTTATTTGATTAGCTTCATGGTACTGCAGTGTTTTCAAAGATTAATTTGTGGTTCGATTATCACCAATTGAGGATTAGAGCTTTGAATATTTCGAAGATAGGTTTTCAGACTCGATATGGTTATTATGAGTTCTTGGTCATGTCCTTTGGACCAATGCCCCTGCCGCATTCATGGAGCTGTGAACCAAGTGTTTTGACCGTATCTTGACTTTATAGATGATATCTTGGTTTATTCCAAGAGTGAGGTTGAGCATGAGGAACATTTGTCGATTGTCCTTTAGAGACTGAGGGATGAGAAGTTGTATGCCAAGTTTTCTAAGTTTAAGTTTTGGTTGGAGTCTGTTTCTTTCTTGGGTTATGTGGTGATTAAGAAAGGTATTATAGTTGATCCAGCCAATATTACAGCGGTTCGTGATTGGGATAGACCTACGTCACCAATGCGATTCAGATATTTATTGTCTTAGCAAGTTATTATCGGTGTTTTATCAAGGGGTTTTCACCCATTGCAGCTTCTTTGACTAAGTTGACTCAGAAAAAGAAGAAAAAGATCTCCATCTAGTGATCGGATGCTGGTGAGGCAAGTTTCCAAAAATCAAGGACTTGTTGATTTCAGCTCCTATATTGGCTTTGTCCAAGGAGGGTGTGGGCTTTACCATGTTTTGTGATACTTTTAATGTTGGATTAGGTGTTGTGTTGATATAAGAGAATAGGGTGATTGTGATGTATCTCGTCAATTGAAGGCTCATGAGAGGAATTATCCTACCCACAATTTGGAGTGGTGCGCAGTTCTATTTTCCTTAAAGTTGTAGAGACACTACTTGTATTGAGTCCATTGTGAGATATTTTTAGATCATCGTAGCCTTCAGTACTTCTTTACACAATAAAATCTTTATATAAGGCAGTGTCGTTGGCTTGAGTTGCTTATGGATTATGACTTGACTATTCTCTACCATCCAGGAAAGGCTAATGTGGTTGCGGATGGCTTAAACTTGAAGTCGACTAGCATGAGTAGCTTGGCATATCGTTTGACCCAGGAGAGGCCCTTGGCCTTAGAGGTTTAGTCTTTAGCTCACCAGATGGTTAGACTTGGTATTTTGACACCGGGGCGTGTTTTAGCATTTATGAAGGCTAAATCTTCTTTGATAGAGCAGATTTGAGATCATTAGTTTGATGATGTTGCATTGAGGTTGATTCGAGATAAGATATTGAGAGGGGAGGTTAAGGAAGCCTCACCTAATTCATATGGAGTTTTGAGGATTAGGGGCTGAGTTTGTGTGCTGAGAGTAATGATTAGATTAGGTTGATCTTGGAAGAGGCCCATTGTTCTAGATATTCTATCCATCCAGGTATGACTATGATGTATCGTGATTTGATGCAGCACTACTAGTGGGTGGTATTAGGTGAGATATAGCGGATTTTATGGCTCGTTACCTATGTTGTCAGCGGGTGAAGGCTGAGTATATGAGACCTAGTGGTTTGCTTCAGAGGTTGCCCATTCCCGAGTGGAAGTGGGAATGAATCACTATAGACTTCGTGGCTAGGTTGCCTTATACGTCTCATGGTTCAAATAGTGTTTGGGTCATCGTGGATTAATTGATGAAATTAGCTCATTTTATTTTGGTTAAGGTCTCATTCAGTGTTGATAGGTTAGCCCATATCTTCATTCATGAGATTATGCGTCTGCATGGTGCATCGGTTTCCATTATTTTAGATCGAGGTTTTGTGTTCATATCTCACTTTTGGAAGACTTTTCAGGATGATTTGGGTAGTTGGGTTGATCTTAGTACAACATTTCACGCCTAGATTAATGCCAATCAGAGCTGACTATCCAGTTTTTTGAGGATATGCTCTGCACATGTGTGATGGATTTTGGTGGCCAGTGGGAGTAGCATTTGGATTTAGCAGAGTTTGTCTGTAATAATAGCTACTATTTCAGTATTGATATAGCTCCTTTTAAGGCATCGTATGGTAGGATTTATCACTCCCCAGTGGGTTAGTTTGATATTTCAGAGGTGAGACCTCAAGGTACGGACTTACTTCATGAGTCTTTAGATAGAGTCTGAGTCATTCAGGATAGACTTAAAGTGGCTCAGAGTAGGCGAAAGTGCTATGCTGATTGTAGACTTCATGCCTTGAGATATGGTGTTGGTGATCATATTTTCCTTAGAGTTTCACCCATGAAGGGTGTGATGAGGATTGGAAAGAAGGACAAGCTTATCCCTAGGTATATTGGTCCATTTGAGATTCTTCGAACTGTTGGTGATGTGGATTATGAGTTGGCTTTGCCCCTTGATCTATCATTTGTTCATTTAGTTTTCATGTTTCTATGCTTCGTTGCTATATTCTTGATGAGTCTCATGTCATTCTTTGGGAGTCAGTTCAGTTAGATGAGCGGTTGTCCTTTATTGAGGAGCGAGTTTCCATTTTGGCTAGAATGTTAGGCAGTTGCTCTCTAGAGTGATCCCGGTGGTTAAGGTCCAGTGGTGACATCGACCTGTAGATGAGGCTACTTGGGAGGTTGAGTCTGATACGCATAGTTCTTATCCTCAGCTCTTTATTGATTCAGATATTTCTTTGTCTTAGTTCGAGGATGAACTAGATTTTTAGTGGTGGATGATGTAACGACCTAAAAATTTGATGAAATATGTGAAATTTGTGATTTTGTGTGATTTGACTATTTTACCCCTCTCCGTAGTTGGATTCTGACATTTCTGAGGTGTGGGAGTGATTGACATGATTTTTGATGTGTTTTGGTATCATTTATGCAATATTGTGGTTTTTGGTGGCTTAGATAGCCTTATTTTGGACTTATGTGGATATCTTTTGATCCATATTACGGATAGAAGAACAGATTGTGCCAGCAGCCCTGGAATATCAATTTTAGGCTAGACAGACCTTTGGTTTGAGTCCCGGTACACCCGAGCCCATTTCAACCTATTGGTCGGAAAGTTAGAAATTAGAAATATGGGTGCGAGACCCATATTTGATTGAAACGGTCTCGAATGGAAAATCCAACTTCACTATTTGATCCGGAATGTCGATTTTAGGATGTTAGCATATTTGGTATGATTTAATGGGTTTTAAATCTCATTTCAACCCTCGGTTTGAAAAATTGTAATTCAGGTTTCGGAAGTCAACTTTGTAAAAACGATGTGTTTTTGAAAATCTCATATAGTCAACGCGTCCGTAATGTCTAATTTAGTATGGTTGCATAGTTCGTTTTCATGTATCGGACTCCAACGGAATCCCGGGCACCACATCAAAGTCCGAATTGGACTTAAAATGGAAAATCTGCAGCTTTTTGCCCATTTAGTGCAGATTTGCTGCACTATTTAAATAGTTTTGGTGTCCAATTTACTCATTTTTCATCTTGTCTCTTAAGAGTTAAACCCTAAATTGTTTGGGAGCTTAAAAGTAAAGTTTGTGAGAGATTGGGAAGCTAGATCAACACCTTTTTCTTGGTTTTATTACGGATTAAAGGTAAGAATTCAACATTTTCTTAGTAATTTCTTGATTAATTTCT
Organism: Capsicum baccatum var. pendulum; assembly: GCA_030864225.1. NCBI lineage: Eukaryota > Viridiplantae > Streptophyta > Magnoliopsida > Solanales > Solanaceae > Capsicum > Capsicum baccatum. The sequence goes on from CM061552.1 coordinate 269,438,489, forward strand.
CAAAACCCCAAAAATCTAAGGGCATGATTTTAAACCCAAATTTCACTCTTTTTTATTTGAATAATGTTTTTATCTTATAATTACTAGTTTTTCATCAATTTAACCTTCAAAATAACTCCGATTCTTGATTTTAACCAAGATTTCAAAGATTTTACCCGGTAAAGCTCAAAAATAGTTTCTACTTCAATTTGAACCCCATTTTTTTACTTGATTTAACTTGGGTTTTCAGCTATAGGTTCCTAAAAATATGGGTAACATATTTTTGACCCTTCTTTTCCAGAAACCCGTTTTGGGAGTTCATTTTGTCTCCATACCAAAGGTAGTCAATATGGGTGTCGTTGGTTTTGTCTTGACACATAGATTTCATATTTGATATTTTTAGTGGAGTTGAGATTGTTTGTAAAAAGTAAGGTTGCGAGTTCAAGTGTAGCATACCGATTTCGGCTTTCGAGGTAGGTTATGGATTAACTCTTTTAGACTGGGCTGAGCAGTAATTGATGATACAAAATCCATTTTTAAGGGTGGGAATGAATCATAAAAAATGGATATTTATGTGTTGTGCTCGTGTAGGGGCCTATATGCTATGTAATTGTCAAAATTGAGTTATTATGTGATATGTGTGACCGTGCGGGTCCTATGTGATATTGATATCCTTGAATACCTGTGAATAATTGTATTGTGTTACTAAACGCTTAATGTGGTACCATTGGTGTATTGTTATTATATTCATACCTTATTGGCATATGAAACATGTGGAAATTCATGGATGAAACAAAAATAATGAGTGGATATTGACTCATGTGGTTGTGGAAATGCATCGTTGTAGTTGGTTGTGGAAATATATCTTGTGGTTGGATATGGAAATACTCATTGTGATTGGTTGTGAGCCTTACATCTTCATATCATACTCATTCATGAAACATTGGTACCACTGTGGCAACATCTGAGAAACACTGGCAACACCTTTTTAAAAATATTGTAACACCTTATAAAATCCTTTCCTAGAGATGTGCCGGAAAGGAGATATGAGATATGTGGATTGTATACGGGTTGACAAACCCCCCATGGGTCCTGTGTTGAGATGCTTGCCTCTATAGGTGTATACAGGGATTGTGCGATGATCCCAGAGGTTGTGAAACGACCTCGTGCATCATCATCATCATCATGTACATTGCACTTACTTTATTGTGTTTATGTTGTGTTGTATTGCCTTATTGACTTGTCATCTATGTATTTGTCTTACCTTCCTTTACTTGTATCTGATGATCTTGTATCTACATGTTCTCTTTCTTGTTCTATTTCAATATGACATAATGTATACTTATGTTCTATATCTTGGTATGTTGTTGTAATATATGTGAAATATATTAAAACTGTTAATGCAAACGGTGTGGGCTACCGTTATGGGACATTTTCTGATTGCAGGTGATGTTCCCTTAATGTATATTTTGTTTGCTTTATTTACTACTATGCTTGGTCGGCCTATGATACCTACTGAGTACAAGTGGACCGTACTCATGCCTACTATGCCCTTTCGGAGTAAGTCCTAGATCGAGTGTCCTCAACTTACTCGACTCAGGCGATTGTTCGAGTTTCCAAGGTAGTGGTTGGATATTCATGCGTCCGAAGTTCACCTCTATCTTTCTATAGTAGTTATGTCTTTATTAGTATTCGGAGACATATATTATTCCTTTGTGGTTATTTTCCTGATGTATTTGACTCTTGGATTGTATTAGTAGTTCTTATACTATTGACACCTCATTTTAGGCATGATTGGTGTTTTGGATAAGTTCTTTCCGCATTGTTATGATTACTTATATGGTTTGGCTTCATTCTAGAAGCCTTACCTTAGGATATTTCAGTCTTTTCCTCCTTTCATATCAGTTTGGGTGATAGGCTTACTTGTCAAGGTACGCCGCGACAAGTGCCATTATGACCTTCATTTTTAGGTCGTGATACTCTAATTCCTATACCCCAATAACTAGGAGTTATAAACTCTAATTCCTAAACTACACACACACACCCCACCCAAGGTATGTGTTTCCAAAGTCACTGACTTCCCCCCAACTCGAAGACTAGCCCTTAGTTCAGTTTATAACACTCTGAAACTAATATTACATCAATAGTTTCAACACAATGAACAACTCCTAACAATCAACGCTAAAACTCTTAGCCAGATTCTATACTAGGACCAGGTTCTTCAATTGATTTCTTCAGTAATTAGGTAGCACTTATTTAATCTGTCAATTGCCCTTTTCAGCTTTGTAAGTGTGTAACTGATTATGTCAATCACTTTCTCTATTTAACAACAAATCTTCAAAGAGTCCTTCATATCATCAGTCTTTTATCTTCAGTTGGACTCTTCAACTCATCAGAGTTTATTGTTAAGTCAAAGTCCTTCTTCAAGTCAAACTCCTTGCATAGGTAAAACTCTTCTTCAACTTGATCTCCTCATTTGAGTAAAACTCTTTCTTTAGCATATCTTAAAGTGTTGTATTCAACTAAACTTCTTTTTTATTTTTTATCACAAGTGATCTCTATCTTGATTTTATGAGAAATTCCTTATCCACTTAAGCAATCTCGTCTTGACCTGCATACCAGTGAGCCATATGAATGAACTAGCTAGACTGACATGTTTCATAACACATTGTCAAATGCAAGTAATATTGTCACGATCCCAAAATCAAGGGTTATGATGGGACTTGTCGTGGTAAGCCTTGACAAGTAAGCGTATCACCCAAATATCACCCAAATTGATATGAAAGGTGAAAATAATGACACTTATCACAGAAAGTCTTGACAAGTAAGCCTATCTCTCAAACTGATATGAAAATAGAAAACAATATCAAATAATAGCGGAGAACAACATAACAAAGATAACACTAATCTTCCAAAATTCAGTGTCGTAGTGTAAGAATCAACTAAGTACATTCGAATTCACTATATACAATTGACAGTTCAAAAAGAACATAATCTGACCCTGAATACAAGAACAAGACATAAACAGAACAAGATGAGGTAGTAGATCAACTCTGGAAGCATAGGTCGATTGCTACCTCAAAAGTACTCCTAACATCACCCAAATTAGCCATCATACATCACATTTGTACTTAATTCTGCACCGAAAGGGCACAATAGGGATGAGTACGGTGTACTTGTACTCAGTAGGTATCATAGGCAGACTGAGCAAAGTAGAAAATAAAATGTATAAAATATAAACTATGGGCACGTCACTTGCAATCAAAAAATATCCCAAACGATAGTCCACACCGTCTCCATTTACAGTTCTACTAAATACATGTACACCAAAATACAAGTACAATAAAGAAGCACAAATAGATAGATATCACATCAAGAGCCAAAATACAACAAAGAATGTACCCAGTGTATGAAATGCAATGAAGATGATAATGATGTGATGCATGAGGTTGTTGTAACCTCCATATCCATCTACCAAACTATTCTCCCGAGGTAGAACCCATGGGGTTTCGTCAACCCATATACAATCCAATATTCATAACTCTTCTCCAGAACATCATTGGTAGTAACCCTTCTCCAGCACATACATTGGTAGAGGATTTTTAAAGATGTCACATTTATGTTATAAAAATACAGTATTTTTTTGGTGGTACCAATGTTTCATGAATATGTATGATATGAAAATGTAATGATCATAACCAAGCAGAATGAGAATTTTCAAATCCAACCAATATACCAACCATGTGAGCCACAAATCTACTCAATATGCCAAAATATAGTCCTTACATTAATAGAGTAAGATAGATAATAATAATATGTCATTTGATACCACGCAGATACCATTAAACATTTTCCACCAAAAAAATACAACCTATTACATAAATACCAGGCTGATAATATCATATAAGATCCCACATTATCACACATAGTTTCAAAACCACCAAATAACAATAACACAGGACCTTACATGAGCACAAGACAATAATAAAATTATTGTCATGATTAATTTCCACACTCATAACATGATTCTATATCAACCTTAACTACCCAACCCAATCTGAAAAAAGTTAAATAACCTCTTCGGTCTGAAATCCTTCAAAACAGAGCCTTACCTCACGAACGGACTTGAAATTAACTAAAACATATAAATATAGTATCTATACATCAAAAAGGAGCCAACGATACCCATATTGGCCATTTTCAAGTTGGGGTCAAAAGAACCCCCAAAATAAAATTTTTGAAAGAGAAGGGTAAAATCAAAATTTTAGTCCAAGAATATATTATCCATGATTAAAGGAAGTCATAGTAGAAAACTCAAGTGAAAATGGGTTAAAATTGAGATTTATATCAAATAATTACTGATTGAGGCCTTCCAGGTCAGTATTCCCAAGTTTTACTTTTGAAATCGAGTTTTAACAAGATCTAGAAGACAATGATTAAAGAAAAATAATTAAAATAGGGCTTTGGAGCTTACCAAAGCTTGAAAATAGAAGAATTCTCTCAAAAATCTAAAACCCGTAGCTTCAAGTTTCAAAAATGGTTAAAAAATAAAGAAAGAGGGGTATATATATAACCCAGGTGATGCTAAAATAGTACCCATGCACTGGAGCCAGGACTCTTAAGCGGACAAGCGACGCTAAAGTGGCTAGCGCTTTAGAGCGCGCCTTGCAGCTAAAACGACACTTGCTAGCTAGCAGGGCCGCTTAAGCGCTAAATGGCCGTTAAAGAGCGCAAAGGGATGCTTTAGCGGTCACACCAGCTGTAATGCATCAACTGAAGACATGAAAAATTTCAAGTCTCTGCAGACCCCTTAGGACTTATTCGTTATTCCGAGAAAGCAAACAAACTATGCTATCCTACTAAATTCGATGCTCTGGACTCAATGACGATATCGTTTTTCAAAAAACTATAGTTTTCATAAAATCGACACCTGAGACCTAAATTTACAACTTTTCAAACTGAGGGTCAAAATGAGATACAAAATCATAAAACCACACCAATCATATTACCAACCTAAAATTGATGTACCGAATTTATTAGCGCAGTCTGTTTATCCATTCGATGTACAAAACAACAAACATTACGAATTAAATTAATAAGTACTTTGAATGATTAGAAACCACAAACTAACACAAATTACACCGAAGTGCATTGAAAATTATGTCAATCATTACCACACCCTAGAAATATCATAAACCAACTATGAGGAGGGGTAAAATAGTCAAATTACATAGAAATGAATATTTCACGACCTAAAATCCAAGGGGTCAATGATGACACTTGTTGCGATAAACCTTGACAAGTAAGTCGATCACCCAAATTGATACACAAGCGGGAAAAGACAGAAATAACCATAAGGCAAGGCTTCTAGAACGAAGCCAAGCCATGCAAGTATAATATGAAAATGGAATATAAAACCAAGATATTATACCAAACTCCCAAAACCTGATGTCAATAGTGTAGAACTACTAATACAATCCATGAGTCAAATACATCAGAATATCCAACAGGAACAATATCTGTCTCCAAATACTATTAAAGACATAAACTAATATAGAAAGATAAAAGTGGACCCATACGCATAAAAAACTAATCGCTAACTTGAACAACTCTGAAGGAGCCTGAAATCAATCTAAGTGAGATGCACCTGCACCAAAATCGGCACCCAAAAAGGCACAATAGGTTTGGGTATGATCTATTTGTACTAAGTAGGTATCATAGTGTGACCGAACAAAGTAGAAAATAAAGCATACAAAATACATACTAAGGACACGTCATCTCCAATTAGAAAATATCCCACAATGGTAGACCACACCACTTGCACTAACAATTCTATAATATCCACATATAATATAGCAAAGAATAATACAATTATACATTTATACCACATATAAGCAAAAAAAAAGAGGAACAACATATACGAGAGCATGAAGTACAAGTAATAGAGGTTAGAAGAATGGATCGGTAACAAGCCAAATAGAATATACAATCACATCACAAGCATAATAAAGTAAACACAATAAGAATGATAATGTTGATGATGATGATGTAATGCACGAGGTTTTTGCACAATCTTGAGGCCGTCGCACAACTTCTGAGATAGTCGCACAGTCCCCATATATCCCCACAGAGCTAAATCTACAAGATGTAGGAATCATGGGGGGTTCATCAACCTATATACAATTCATATATCCATATATCTTTCCTGGTATATCTCGCCGGGGAGGTTTTATAAGATGCCATATTTTCTGTCAGAAAAAAGTGTTGCTAGTGTTTCTCAATATTTTCATGGCGGTACTATTATTTCATGAGTGAGTATGAGGATGCAATTCTCATAACCAACCACAAAGAGTATTTTCACAACCAACCACAATGAGTATTTTCACAACCAACCAATATACTATCACGTGAGCCAACTATTCACTCATTATTTCCAACCATTCATGAAATCTAACATGATTCATATGCCAATAGAATATGAATAGGGACGGATCTTCGTGGTGGTGAGGGGGTTCACTCGAACCCCCTCAACCAAAAAATTACATTATATATATAAAGTCAACTTTGAATTATATGAATATAATAGCCTTAATGACTCCCCTCGACACAACTAAATGCATAGCTCAATGGTGAAGGGGGTTCATTTGAATGCTTAAAGTCGTGGGGTCGATTCTCACTTGCAGCTTTTTTGGTAGTTTTTTTGAAAGCTTTTTCTCCTTCTCACTCCTTTTTTTATTTAATGTATAGTTGGTCTTTGGTCTTTTTCACTTTAGCAATTTGGCCTTGATTAACAAAAATTAATTAGCCCATTTAATCCATTTGTGTACATTTATTATTTAGTTAAAAAATATTTATTTTCTATTTTATCTAGTATAAATATTGTGCCTAAAATATTTTATACAAAATTTTTATATAGTTGGAATGAAAAATATTTCAATACATATAATCTTTTTTTGATGCTTTTAATACTAGTTTAAAGTCATAGCTATATTTATATAACTTTCAAAGTAATTTTCAATCCCCCTTCCCCCTCCCCCTTATATATATATATATATATATATATATATATATATATATATATATATATATATATATAATATGCATATTTTTTTATACGCTTTATTTTACGTTTGTTCAAAATAATTTCATTTATTTGACTAATTTCATATAGTATAATATTTTTTTGTATTTGTCAACTTTTATAGATTGTTTTATCGAATTACATAGTTCGTTCTTTTAAACTATATTTTTATCATTCAACATATTAATATTGATGTTGTTCAGTAATTTTTATTTTTATTTTTTATTGAGTACTAATTATATATTATAATATAAATAATTCAATTCTTACACATTTTTAAGAACCTTATTTTTTTGTAGGGGGATTAATTTTAAGGAAGAAAATTTTAAAATAAAATAAAACTGCAAAGTGAAATTAAGAAAAAGTCACAATAGTATTATAGAAGGACTCGCAAAGCAAAACTGAGAAGAAATGTTACAAGGGCATTTAGTGAGTGTGCACTTTGCTTTATAATGTAATTTTGATCGAACCACAACACACTTATTTCCCAAACAAGGTACAATTATCATCATGTATACAAGGTTATCAATATCATATAAGACCCCACACGGTCACACATAGCACATAAAGTTTCAAAACTAACACATAATATCCCACATAGGCACAACACAATAAGATAACTATTTTCATGATTAGTTACCATACCTTTAATATGCATTTTGTATCTGTATTAACTACCTATCCTTGTCTGAAAGAAGTTAAGCCATAACTTACCTCGAAGGCCGAAAACTAGTTTCCAACACTTTGGTTCAGAAGCCCTACTCTTCACGAACCAATCCATAATGAACTAAAACATCAATAGAATCTACTCATCAAAAGAAAGCCAACGACACCCATATTGCCTATTTTAAATTTGATGTGAAAACAGACCCCTGAAATGAGTTTTTGAAAAAGAAGGGCAAAATCATAACGTTTTTTAAAAACATGTTTCTCTTATTTTTAGGAGTCTATAGCTAAAAACCTAAGTGAAAATGAGTTAGAAATGAGGTCTAAATTGAAGAAAAATTATTTTTAAACTCTACCAGATAAAACCATCAAACTCCATTTAAAAAACAAGAATCGAAGTTGTTTTGTAGGTGAAATTGAGGAAAAATGAATAATTATAAGATTAGAAACTCACATAAGTGATAAAAGAGTGAAATTGAGATTTAAATTAGAGGAATACCATTTTTAGGCCTTACGGGCCAAAATCCCCAAATTTCATACTTTAATTCGTGTTTAAAACAAGAAATTAATATAAAGATGGAAGAAATTAGTTGAAATGAGTGTATTGGAGCTTAACCAAACTTAGAATTGAAGAAAATAGCCCAAGTCGCGAAACCCTAAGCTCCAAGTCTCAAAAATGATAAATAGCGAAAACACGAGTATATATATACCCAGCTATCGCAATTACGGAATAGGATCGTGATCGTGGAACCTTTCCTAACAGAGGTATCATAATTGCGGTAGGGGTGTCATGATCATGACACTCTGTCTGCTGCCCAATTGCGATCACGACATAAGGCACGCTATCGCAGGTGCACAAGATAATTGGTGCACCAGTTGGGGACTTAGTGAATTTCCAAGTCTCCATGGGCCCCTAGGGATTCACCTAGAATCTCACAAATACCAACTATGCTACCTTATTAAATTTGATGTTTCAAACTCAGTGGCGGTATTTTTTTTTTAAGAAAATATCATTTTCACAAAGTTGACCCCCAAAATCTAAAATCATAACTTTTCAAACCGAGGGTCGAAATGAGATTTAAAACTTATAAAACCACACCAACTATGTTACCACTTAAAAAATAACGTTCCAGATCTGCTGGCACAATCTATTTTATAATCCGCCGCACGGATCAAAAGATGCGACTGAAGTGTACTATAAGGCTCTCGAAGCCTCCAAAAACCACAATATCACATAAATAGCACCGAAATATATGAAAAATTGTGTCAATGATTCCCACACTCCAAAAATACCACAACACAATCATGAAAATGGGTAAAATAGTCAAATCACACAAAACACATATTTCATTACAAATATGTTAGAAATTAGTACTACTTTTAAGGAATGGAACTTTTATATATGTACTTTATTGCATTATTGTTGTTAAATACAGGTTTTATCTTTCGCTAGCATGGTAAATCTTGCATGCCAACAAGTATTGCAAAATGCAAGTATTTCCTTGGAAGCTATTATGAATGGAAATGAAACTTTAATATAGTATGTATTTTTTGGTTGCAAAATACACGTTTCATGGTTTTAGATAGAGAGTTCAATTGCATACCAAAACATTAAAAAGCAGAATATACCTAGGCATTCAAGATATCTCTTGTAACGCCCCGAGTCTATACCCCGGATGCTACACGGTGCTCATAACCCTGAAGGACCACAAGCTAACCCATGACTGGTACCTGCTGTAATAACTGAATAATAATAATAATACTAAAATATGCAGAAATTAGGCAAAAAATTCCATAAGGTTCAATACTAAAATAAATCTGATTGTGGTATAGTAATACCAAAACTGATACATCTGTCTGAAGATACTCTAGTCTGAAAAGCCTCTAAACTGTCTGAAATATGGAGTTGATGGGACAAGTCCTCAACTAACTCCATCTACTAAAATAAACTAAAATGTTGAAATAATAATCATGTCCTAGATCTATGAGGACTCACCACTAACTTTGACTGCTGAAGATTTGAACTGCTAAGGGTGCTCGGGAGCCCGTGCATCTGAACCTATGATATAAAACATCATAGCGCAAGAGAAAAGTATGCGTCAGTACTTTGAATGTACTGGTATACTAAGTGAGGTAGGATGAAATGCATAGGTTCATATGGCAGAATATTTACCTTATCTAGTAGATATTTTAACTATTTCTTTATTTCTTTGAGTTCTACTGGGGCCATTCTATATGGCAGAATAGATATGGGTTGAGTATCTGGAAGAAGGTCTATTCTGAAGTCGATTTCCCTTTTTAGAGAAACTACGGGAAGATCTTAGGGAAATACATCTAGGAATTCACATTCTACTGACATTGATCAAGAGTAGGGGTTTCTTAACTAGAGTCCTAGACTCAAACAAGATGGTAAACACATCCCCTAGATATCATCTTTCTCGCCCAAAGGTAAGAAACAAGCTGACCCCTAAGTGTTAAAGTACTAGCCCGCCACTCTAGGACGGGTTCATGTGGAAACTTAAATTGTACAATTCTGTATCTTCATTTGACTGAGGCATAGCAAGAATGAAGCAAATCCATGTTGAGAATGACAACAAAATCAGTCATCTCTAATTCGACTAAGTCCGTTGAAGTGACTTTTTGAGATATCATAACTGGGCAGTTCCTGTATAACCATCTAGCTATGATAGATTTACCTACTGGGGTAGAGACTGAGAAAGGCCCTGCTAAAATTTTGGGATTGACTCTGAAATCAACTGCTATATATGGAGTATCAAAGGACAAAAAAGCTCCTGGATCTAGTAAAGAATGGACATATAAATGGAAATCTTTTAATGTACCAATGACCACATTAGGGGAACTTGCCTGATCCTATCGGGGCTGAAGAGCATAGAGTCTGTTTGGACACTGCCCACTGGTAGCACTAGATACATCACCCTGCTGATTCGGGCGACCGAACTGAGCTAGGGGACGGTTATGCTGACTCTGAGGACCCACTTGAGGACACTGTATCACTCTGTAGACTGGCTTCCTACATTCGAAACATATATCGCTGCCTATCCAACAGATACCCTGGTGATTTCTACCACACTTCTGACAAAGGGGATTGGTTCAGCCACTCTTTGGCCTAGATGTTGTTGCCCTCTTATTCTATTTCCCCTTTCTCTTACGCCTCTCCTACTTACTCTGTGGAGCATGAGTTGTAAGCCTAGATAGGATAACAGCTAGTTGACTATCCTAAGCAACTACTGAATGAGCTAAGACGGTGAAAGAATCTTTAAATTCAACGTGAGAAACAAGCTCATTCAGGGGATCTGCCTGAATGGACAAACGGGATGACCAATTTTCATTACTTCTTTTATTAGCTTCTCTTGAAGACATGTTCTGGAAGCATAAGGAAAAGATGAATTAGACTGAGAGTTTAACTTGATTTCATGCTCACTCACACGATATGAATACTGAAAGAAAGGAAACTTTTCAAAAAATATCTCATAGCCTTTTGTCCATGAGTGTGGAGCGCTACACACCCATGCACAAGACTCGACTAGATTTGGCTTTTAGATTTCCTAGGACTCTATTGAACCCGTCTCTGATACCAATTTTGTAATGCCCCGAGTCTGTACCCTAGACGCTACACAGTGCTCATAATCCTGAAATACCACAAGGTAACCCATGACTGGTACCTGATGTAATAACTGAATAATCATAATACTGAAATATGTAAAAAATTAGGTGAAAAACATGCCATAAGGTTCAATACTAAAATAAATCTGATTGCGGTATAGTAATACTAAAACTAATACATCTGTTTGAAGATACTCTAGTCTAAAAAGCCTCTAAACTGTCTAAAATATGGAGTTGATGGGACAAGTCCCCAACTAAATCTGACTACTAAAATAAACTAAAATGCTAAAATAATAATCATGTCCTCAAACTATGAGGACTCACCACTAACTCTGACTGCTGAAGATTTAAACTGCTAAGGGTGCTAGGGAGCCCGTGCGTCTGAACCTATGATATAAAATAGCGCAAGGAAAAAGTATGCTCCAGTACTTTGAATGTACTGGTATGCTAAGTAAGCTATGCTGAAATGTATGGGTTCATATGTATGAACAATACTGACTGAACGACATGAGTATAACTGGATGAGAGTACATGCATGAATACATAACTGTAACTGAGATTGTGATAACACTGAATACTAAGTATGAATACTGATTAACTGATATGTGAGTATACTGATATTAAATTACTGATAACTGAATGACTATATCTGATAGTTCTAATTCTATAGAACTATACTGAGTTTCGTACTAAGCTGAGTAACTGTGTCTGACAGTCCTGAATTTGTAGAACTGACATAAGTTCTATACTGAGACTGAATTTAAAACTGAGACTTAGGGAGGTAATCATCTAACCGACATGCCCCTTTTTAAATAGATTGGGGTCAAATTTGTAACCCCAGTTGGAAAGGTGTTAGTATTGTGCCACGGGTAAATACAAGCTGAGTCACCCTCATCTGGCAGGTGCTTTGAATGAGAATGGTGGTACCCTCACCTGGCAGGTAGATCACCTCATCAACCCTCAACTAGCAAGTTGATGTCTCAACCTACGCTGGCTACGTAGTTTTGGAACACAAGGACTGCTTATAAGGCTCACACCCTCTACTGGAAGGTGAGTCCCCATCCTTGGGTTCACTCGGTGCTGAATTCTACTCCCAACTGAATAGACACTGGACTAATTTCTAAACTGTTCTAAGATTGACTGAACTGCTACTGATCATACTATTTAACTGAACTAAATTGAGTTCACTGAGTTCCGTTGACTTATGGAATACTACTGAATTTTGTTGACTGACTGAATTTATTGAGGTCTGAATTGAATACTGAACTGGACTGGACTGATACAGAGTCTACTGAGTTTTCCTGATTCCTGTAACTAACTGAGAGTACTACTGGTCATGACATGACTAAGATTATTCTATATCTGACATGGCTCTAGGTAAACAACTAAATTGTGGGGTATTAAATACTCCCAGGACTCGATAGCATGAAAAGTAAAGCATCACATGATCTTGCATAGCATAAAATGCACACTTGTTCATAATGTATCTATAGAGACATTTTGTCAAACACTTGCATGGTATAACTTGCACATAAGCTAGCATGACATGATTTCTTTCCTTTATTAGTTCACATGAACAATTTATCAAGCACTTGGTGAGCATAATATATGCACATAATAAGAGGTCATCATGATTCACTTCCAATTTCACAATTTCAAGGTGTTTAACATGGATTCATTCGAATCTACACACATAATAACCAAATCCACATAAAACATATAATAAATCATGAAATAGAAATCTAATTCACATAATAATCATAAATACACTTTAATTCTAATCATAGAAGTCATAAATTCCCACTACTTGAAGTTTAAAAGAGTTTCTTGGACTCCAAAGGTGGAAGGAACCCTTGGATGAACACTTCACATACCTTAATTGGTGAACTCTTGAAGAATAATGGTGGAAACCTTGAGTCTTAGATCTTGAATGTGGTGAACTAGGGTTTGTTCTTGATAAATTCGAGAGAATGAGTATATTTTGCCTCTTGGACGGCTTAATAATATGTTTTGGAGGATGATATAAGGTAGGAAAAGACCAATTTACCCCTTTGGACATGGGTTTAAAAGGCTGAAAGTTGAACCATCGACGCGCAGGCCGATACGCTGCATCATTGGCATCGACGTGATGAAAAATGCACCACGTTGAGTCCATGTCAGTTGACTAGAAATCGCCATTAGAAGCTAAGGAAAATATTGATCGATGAAATAGCCACCGCGCCACGCCGAGATCGCATCGATACACAGTTTTGGATTCCCAAATGTGGTTCAAAAAATCCAAAACTAGTCCAGGAACACCTATAGACATTCCTGATCATGAATCAACCTAAAGATTGACATTTTTAGGTCATAAAGGTCGTGAAATAGCGTTGCCAACCTACGAAGGATAAAATAATACTAATTCTTAATACTTAACTAGAATTTTCTATGTCTGGGACCCCTTAGCAAGATTTAAGGGACTGAGTTAAGCTTAGGATTTTTCGGGGTCTTACAAAACCACCTAGACTTTAACTTTCCATGCAAAAAACAATGTCTCAAATTATACAACAAAACCAGATCACCGGGTTGGAGTACCTTTTCCTAAATCTTTTTATCACTGTACAACTTTATATTCTCTTTGTACAACCTGCCCATTTATCTATGGATGGTAAGGTGTTGTCACCTTATTTTTCATTCAATATTTGTCAAGTAGGACCTTAAATAGGCGATTGCAGAAATAGGACCCATCATCACTAATGATAGTATATAGACTACCAAACTGAGAGAATATGTTCTTCAAAAATACTGTGACACTGCGACCCTTATTATTAGGAAGTTCAATCGCCTCCACCCTCTTAGAAACATAGTCGATGGCCACCAATATATACTTCATACCATAAGAACTCACAAATGGACTCAGAAATCAATTCCCAACACATCAAACAACTTAAGCTCAACAATATGTGTCATATGGAGATCATTCTTCCGCAAGATATTTCCTTGGTGTTGGAATTAAACACAAGACCAATCATAATCAGGTGCATCTTTATAAATAGTTAGCCAATAGTAACCACACTACAAGTTCTGTGGGATGTGTGAGTACAACAATGGTGACTCCCAACTGGAGATGAGTGGCAACCCTTAAGAATGGACATTATCTCTACTTTGGGAATGCACCTCTGAATCACACCATCTGCACACACTCGAAATAAGAAAGGCTTATCCTAGAAAAAATTTTGTACCTCATGCATAAATTAATTTTGCTGTTGAAATGACAAGTCTTTTGGGACAAGATCACTTGCAAAATAGTTGAAAAAACTAGCAAACTAGGGAATTATGTCTTGTGATACTGCCAAGACCCGCTCATATAGAAAAGTATCATCAATCTCAAGCTCATCCCCTAATTTGAGCATCGCCTCCTCTTCTAGGAGGGATAGATGGTCTGCAACCTTATTTTCTATACCTTTTTTGGCCTATGAACTAAAAATCAAACTCTTGTAGCAATTTTACCCATCGAATAAACCTAGGCTTCACATACTTATTCACCATAAGGTACCTCAAAGATGCATGATCAATATGGATAATAATCTTGGTCTAATCAAATAGGATCGAAATTTCTCAAAAGCAAACACCACTTCAATAACCCCTGTTAGTCATCGCATAATTTTTTTGTGCAGGTTTGAGTGATTTGCTGGCATAATAGATGAAATAAAGTATTTTTTTACATCTTTGTCCTAGTACAGCTCTTAGGGATACACCACTGATGTCACACATCACCTCAAATGGGAGAGTCCAACATAAACTTCACCTCCTTCTCCAATAATTTGCATAATTGATTTGCAATTTTGGAGAAATCATTGATGAATTACCTATAGAACCCTACATAACCCAAGAAAATCTAAATTAATTTGATGGAAATAGGTTGAGGAAATTTTTCAGTCACCTCAATTTAAGCCCTTTCAACCTCTATTTACTTCTATAAAATATTATACCCCAAAACTATCTCCTCTTTAGACATGATGTGACACTTCTCCCAACTCAACACCAAGTTACACTCTTCACATCTCTAAAGTGCATTAGTTAAGTGGGCCAAACAATAATCAAAAGAGTCACCCACAATTGAGAAGCCATCCATAAAGACCTCTATAGTATCCTCTAAGATATCAAAAAAGATGGACATCATACAATGTTAAAAGATTGTAGGATCATTACAAAGGCATCCTTTTGAACACAAACATACCATATGGACATGTGAAAGTGGTTTTCTCTTGGTATTCGGGGGAAATAGAAATCTGATTATACCCCGAATAACCATCAAGAAGACAATACCATCTTCCTACAAGACGGTCTAATATCTGATCCATGAATGACATAAGAAAATGATCCTTTTGTATTCAAGTATGCAGCTTCTGATAATCCATGCAAACTCTGCATCCTGTAACTGGTTACATGGGTACTAACTTATTCTTTTTATTATGAACCACAATTATCCCACCCTTCTTAGGCGCACACTAAATCGGGCTCACCCTCTTATTATTGGTAATAAGGTTAACCACACCTATATCTAACCACTTAATGATCTCCTTCTTCTTCACCTCTTTCATGGATGGATTTAAATAATGCTGATGCTGAATACTAAGTACGCACTATAGTTTAAACTGTATCTTAAGAGTGTA
Organism: Capsicum baccatum var. pendulum; assembly: GCA_030864225.1. Classification (NCBI taxonomy): domain Eukaryota; kingdom Viridiplantae; phylum Streptophyta; class Magnoliopsida; order Solanales; family Solanaceae; genus Capsicum; species Capsicum baccatum. The sequence goes on from CM061552.1 coordinate 269,454,494, forward strand.
AATTCTGGATAAAATCCTTATAATTTCTGTAATAGTCCAACTAATGGGCCGTTTAAATCCGTACAATACCAAAACCAAGGCCTCAACCTGTGTATCAAACAAATATATATCAATAATAACCAAAAAGATATTATTGTCCCTCAAAAATGCATAACACAAGTCAAAAGAGAGGGCCTTAGTTCCAAACTGGTGGCTCCACAATAGATGGTCAAGCTGGTTGAGTCGCTCTATTCTTCAAGTCAAGATCCATTTTTTTTGGCCTATAAGAATAAGAACGCCTACCAATAAGAGCACTCACCATCTTATCATACTCATCAATACTGTCACTATCAAAGTTCATAATCATTGCTGCTAATGCCTCTACACTAAGTCTCTTCTCAATAGGTACATTCATGTATCATCCTCTAATGTATCTATCACAGACACCACCCAGATATCTTTTAACTTTTGCATCAACTAACCTACATTGAAAGTAACTTGTTCATCATTGATCCAAAATTTTATATGGCCCATCTCCATGTCAATCAATGCCCTACCCATGGCTAGGAAAGGCCTTCCAAAGGTAATGGGGACATCAATATCCACCTCACAGTTAAGAATCACAAAATTAATTGGGAGCATAAAATAAGTTACCTTCACTAAAACATCACACAGAGTACCAGCCAATTTATTCATAGTCTGGTTAGCCATCAATAATCTCATAGACATTAGGTTAGGTGACCCCAACCCCAACTGCTTGTACACAACTAGTTGCATCAGATTAATACTAGTTATCAAGTCATATAATGCTCGTGCAATGTTTGGAGACCCAATAATTAAAGGAATAATGAATACTTCTGGATCCTCTTTCTTCTCAACCAAAGATCAAGAAGCAATAGCACTACAATGGTGCATATTATCTATAGGCTCAAAACTTACCATCTACTTCTTTGTCACTAAATCCTTCATGAACTTGGCATAACCGGGTATCAGTTCTAATGCTTTAATAAGAGAGATACTCATAGACAAGTCTTTCAACATCAATAAAAATTTCTGATATTTCTCTTCCTCCTACTTCTTCTTCAACATTTGAGGAAAAGTGTGGGAGGTCACAGAATAATATTTAAAAATGGTTTGACCTCTTTACCCTTTTTTTTCAGTCTCAACTCATTTTTCAACACCAGTCAATTTTTACGACATCTCACCATTTCTCACCAATTTCTCAGTCTCATTTTTGGACATATCATCAAGATCAATAGTATTATTTCTTACCTCATCAACTACCGGCATAAGATGATCAATAGTAGACTTACCACTCTGAGTAGTGATAGCTAAGCAGTGATTGTCATTCTTTAGGTTCTGAATCATGTTACTTGGAAGAGTGCCTGGTTTACATTGATTCAAAGTAGTGGACATCTGACCAAATTACTACTCAAGCTTCTTAGTCGCAGTAGCATGTGATTATACTTTCTAGCTTAGTCTCAAAATATTTACCTTAATCTCCTTAAGGTAACTCTCTTAATTATCTGAACCCTTAGCTAGGTTTATAAGCAATGGTTCCATCCTTAAATCAGTATCATGGTTCCCTAGTAAAATATATACACCACTCTTTTCTTTATGGTTATCCTTTATCCTACAGTCACCATCTCTCTTTTTACTTTTGTCCACATAATAGTTTCGACCTTAATTCCTTTGCCTTGAGTTCCAAGTTTTTTACCAAATCTGTGGCCCTTAGATTGGAAACTCAACATCTCTCTATCCAAATACTTAGCTTCTTCTTCAGAGTCAGACTCGTCATGCTAACAGACTTACCTTGCGCGGACACTACATTCACATTTTGACATTCATAGTTGTAAACTACTTGGTAAGTAACTCGATCTTCATCCTCAATTGGGTCACATCTTAAGCCACTGTATCATCTAGGGTTGTCAAATCACTGAAAGAACCCTTAGCATAAGTACCAGATCATCTTTCTACCTTCTAAGTATGCCTTTCTTGGCTGGTTATAGAGATCTAGTCTAAGATTTCTGTAGCTAACTCCCAACGAAGGCTTATGAAAGCCCCACCAATAATAGTATCAATAATAACTTTGGTGTTTGAATTTAGGGATCTATACATAGCTCAAGTAGATTCCTCCCTAAAGTTTTGTGATTGGTCATAATTATCAACTTTTTCTTCAACCTCAACCCATACAATTCCTCCAAATGCAATTTCCTAAAATTATAAATCTCATCCTTCAGTTACAAAATTCTAGAAAGCGAGAAAAATCTATCCAGGAATTATGTACGCAACTCATTCCAAGATATAATAGACCATGGTGTAGTTCCCCTAACCATAATATCGCTTCTCCAGTAAGAGAGAATGGGAACAAACCTGAGTCTCAAAGCTTCCTGACTCACCCCAGGTAAATTATATGAAGTGCAAATCCCAACAAAATTTATGATGTGCATGTTTGTCATTTGTCGGAAAACCATCAAACACATCCTATAGATTAAGCAACTGAATCATATCACTCATAATATCAAACTTCACCCCTTGGGGCAACTCAGGTGGAATGATAACTTCTATCTCAATAGGCTTACCATACACTATGTATTCTTTCAAAATATCAAAGACTAATAAATATTGAGAAGCTGGGGTGGTTGAGGTCCATCTCTTGTGGCTCTATCTTTGTTGAGTTTTGCTCGACGTTCTTCTTCTTGTCTTGATCTTTTCTCTTGAGCTGCATGGCAAACATTTTCCAACCTCACATAATCTTTAGATATTAACCACACAGTAGTTTATGAGGTGGTCTCTTAAACACCATATGGAGGTGGCAGATTGAGATTTGGATCATCTTGAACCCCATCTTACCGAACTCTATGCTTATGTTCTTCCATCTTATGATTTTGTTATAGAGTCCACTCCTACTCTAGATTAAGTGTATTGGGCATACATCGACGTACACCTCATAAAAACAAAAAATTTAATGTCACCCAAATTACACCTCCAAGAAAGTATGATGTGGTTATTGTCAAATAAATAACCAAACAAAGGTTGGAGTCAAACCCTCAGGGAATATGAAAAATCTCTATCATGAACTTGCTGATGTATATGAAAAGTGCAAAAAGTAAATGGGGAAATTTTGTACGAACAGTACTAGTAGTAACCAAACTTGAACACTTTAGGCTGAAATCAATACGAGATGAACACTGGGACCATGTTTCCCCTAACTTCCTAACTCTGCAGACTTATTGTTCTTGTCAAACTATCTCAGTGCTTAACATGCAGAATAAAACAAGTTATGTATCACCAACCATCTCTCAACAATCCTTGGTGAATTTCACTCATCTGTCCTTAGTCTTAGAGTATCGCATTACTAACTCTTGTCCTAGATTGTAGTTTAACTATCTCATTTTGGTCTTAAGTTAATTAGGTAAAGGTTGGTATCTTCAAATTATTATTGTGGTCTTTTTTTTCCTAATCTCAACCTCTCTCTCTTGAGTTATTATTGAATACAGGATGGTTCTTAGCATCTATAGTTGCTAAGAAAGTAATCAATACAAAGAAAACCATAATACATGAATATATACTAATCTAGAAAGAGTGTGCACTTTCTCTACTTCGTTATTCCATAAGGGTTTCCACAACCTAGTTAAGAGGTCTACCCTCTCGTGTTTACATGAAATCCCATAGAATTCATAATAGAAAGCATATGAATTATCTCATAATAAATTAAGAATGAAAACCAGAATCTCTAATTAATCTCAAATCGTTAAAGTCAAAGACAAGAATTCCAAGATCAAAAGTGTCTCTTAGAACTCAATATAATATTGTTAGTCTATAAAATGCATAAATTAATAACAAAACATCGATGGGGGTATTTATAGGATACATCAGAAACCTAAAACTCCTAACTAAAACAAAATAAGAAAACTAAGTCGGCACCTACCTACGACCCAACTTACGGGTCGTAGGTACTACCTACGAACCCTCGGTGGTTTCATAGGTTTCAGATGAACTTGAAGGATTCAGATCACCTAACTACTTAATAGGGGTACCTACAGTGGTTGAAGGTCCCACTTACGCCTTGTAAGTAGGCCATCGTAGGTCTTAGAACACGAAATAAACTTTCAGAACCTTCTTATGCCACTTACAAGACCACATACGTGCATCATAAGTTCCACTTACAACCTATAAGTGGGTCTATAAGTTGCCTTTTGTAACTTTTATCTTTTTCTCCTTTTCTACTCCAAAACCTGTTTTCCTAAAAAACCAACACAAAAAAACATCACATCTAATAAAAAAAACCTAAGTACTTGCATAATTTTTGGTTTTAAGCATCAAAAGTGTCATAAAGTCATGGAACATCACTTCCCCTTCTAAGAGAAATTTTCTAAGATGGCACAAGGGACTAGACTACTAGCTTTACAAAAGACAAGTCCATTAAGGGTGGTGAATTTCTTTTCCTATCTAAGTTTTGGAAGTAAGGATGTTATGGATGTAGACCTGGCTCCTGATAGGAGGGGTACTATATCACTTACATGAGATAACTAATATGGATTATGAGGGGCATGAATTAACCCTCAAACAAAGAGACCTTGGGTCTTATCTAAGAATGTATAGGGTTGTTTTTGCTGGTATTCTGGAGACTAAGGTAAAGGAGCATGAATTTACATAGAGTTCAGTTAGAATTGCAAATAATTAGACATGGGCTCAAAATTATGTTGAGGTATATAATGGAGGATTCTTGTTCGTATGGCACGATAACTAGGTAAATGTTACTATAAAGGAAACTAATGCACAATATATTCACTATAAAGTGGCGGATAGAAGATCCAACTTCAGTTGTGCTTTAATAGTAGTGTATAGAAAGAATACCATTGAGGAAAGGCAAGAACTACCGGAAAAATATTATTATGATTGGTAGAGGAGTTAGTATACCATGGTGTACTAGTGGATATTGATGCCGCTCAAACTACACACTTGAAGTGTAAGCAATCGTCATCAGTATAGTAGCCCAATAAAGTTGGGGTCGAATGCACAGGGAGTGAAGACAAAGATTTCAATACTCTAGAGTGTTAGAAGTCAACTAGTAGTTGACCCGTAATGTGTGGTAAACAAACATGAAATTAAAAATGGGGGGGGGGGGGGGGGGGCGGGTTGTTTAAATTATTTCGAATTTAAAAATTTTGTTGTTATAAGACTTCTATTTCGAAGCTAGAAAATTTAGGAATAATCAACTGTTGATAGGACTTGAGGTTATACCTTTCTGGGTGTGGGTTCATGCATGGGTATTTGATTATTTTTTCAAATTTAGCTAGAAGTCATGGGTAGGCTAGAACTAAAGGTATTAGTGTGAATATTTCAGTAAAACACCAAATATCATTAATGAGTTCTTTCTAACACCTCATAAGTGTAATAATTTTACCAATCTACGGACTCAATTAATATATTTATGTCTAAGATACACTCTACATTCCTCACCCATATTTTCTCATTCAAGGATGATATGGGTTCTAAGGTAATTGGGGTTTGCAAACCATAGTTCTTAGTTAAAACATGGAATGAATGCAAAATCAATATCAAAGAGATAATTACGGGGATAAATAAATAAAACCCATGCACTAATCACAACATATTCAAGTATAACCCCAAGAAGAAGAATTAGTTATTCGTAGAGAGAGAAACTAGAGGTATACTAAAAAAGTTTCCATCAAATTGATCTATAGAAAATAAGGAGAATGCGAAATTCAAGCTTTAATTTTAATAAATATTTAATAGAAATCCCTAATTCTTCACTTGAGAGTCATCCTAATGTGTTCTTCACTCAAGAGCGGTATAATAATGTTCAATAATGGTGGAATTGAGCTGAACACCCCCAATTTAGCCCCAAATTCATGTTTGTCAAATATTATAAAAATGCCACTGCACTTTTGATATGCTTGAGCGGATGCAAAACAGATGAGAGCAATCCAGAGAAGATCTAGAGCAGACTAGGCATAGACCCCGCACAAGGGATTATTTTGGCCATTTTGGCGAGTGGCTTTCAGATATGCCGATGTGATATTTATGGATCTTTTCCTTTCATATTTGATATTACATTAACTTGAATGACTTTACCATCTGTATTTTCAACCTTTATATGCACAAATGAGCATTATACATGAGATTAACACCAAATCAATTAAAAGATGTAATAATTTAGGCTTAAAAAGGTGTAACAAGTCGTCAAATTGACGAATTATTAGAGATTTTAACATTCCACTAAAAGAAGAAGATAAAGTTGGAGGGCACCAGGTGGAGGTTCATGAAACTAGGGACTTTCAAAATATGGTGGATACCTTAATTACTACTTACTGATATGAAGACTTCTGGCAGACTCCATACCTGGACAAACAAATATGTATGGAGTAGAATAGACAGGACACTGTGTAATAGTGCTTGGGTGTTAGCGTATGGAAATATTACATCTTACTATATAGAGAATTACTTCTCTGACCACTCTCCTATGCACATGGAGATCAATACAAGCAACCATCAAGGGAGGAAATGAGTAGGAAAAATTCTTACCTAAGGTACACTCAGTTTGGGATCAGAGAATACAGTGTACTCACATATTTAGGGTATGGATTAAGATCAAAGCATGCAAGGAACCCCTAAAACTACTGCAAGAGAAGGAGTTGGAGTAGTTTGCATTAGAAAGTAGAGGATACAAGAGAGCAACTTACCAGTATTCAAAAGGCTTTGGCTGCACAAGTGAGTCCTGCATTTCTAGAGGAGGAGAAATGTGTATTGAATGAGTTACATAAATAAATGACTATTCTAGAAAGGATCCTCAAGCAAGAATCTAAAGCCCACTAGATAAATTTTGGTGATGGGAGCAATAAATATTTCTTCTCCTATATGAAAGCTAGAGCATTTATATCCATACTAAAAAATGAAACTGAGGATGTTATGTGTAAATATGATAATATTGTGAAGGTTTTCTACAATTTTATAGGGGCCTCCTTGGAGATGAAACAAGACAATAACCAACTGTGGATATGAATATCACGAGGAAAGGATCTTGTCTTATCACTGCACAAGGAAGAGACATATGCAGGACAGTGACTCTTGAAGAGGTGAATGAGGCTTTACTTGATATAGATTATATTAAGTCACCAGATATAGACGGTTTTACCACATATTTTATAAAAAGACATGGGGTATTATAGGACATGATGTTTATCTTGTTGTAGCTGAATTTCTTGGAATGACAAAATTGCTGAGAGTAGTTAATAACACTATGATGACCTTGATTCCCAAAATAACTCACCTTGAAAGGGTAAGGCATTTTAGGCCTATAGCCTACTGTTCCACTTTATACAAGTGATATACAATATTATATTTAAGAGGACTAAAGGAGTTATTGATGGACTGGTGGGGAACAGCCAATCAACTTTTACTCCAGAAAGAGCAATTGCAGATAACATCATAATTAGCAATGAGCTTATCAAAGGCTACACCAAGAAACATTATCACCAAGATGTATGATCAAAGTAGTAGAAAGCCTATGACTTGGTAGATTGTTGCTTTCTCTTAAATTCTGAATAAGTTGGGCTTTCTCAGCAAATGGTGGAGAAGATAATGTTCAGTATCACTACTATTAGCTATTATTTTATGATAAACGATGACCTTTCAGAAACTATAGTCTAAAAGGGGTTTTAGACAAGGGGACCCTATCTCCTCTTATATCTTTGTGCTACTAATTGAATATCTAACAGATGTTTGGACACTTTGAAGGAAGAGAATGATTATAACTATCATCCTAAGTGTCGAAAGTTATATATTATGCACCTATGTTTTGCAGATGACCTGCTTATGTTGCTAGAGGAGATGTTCAGTCAGTTTTTCATTTAAAAGCCAAGTTTGATATCTTCTCTGCAATTTCAGTTTTGAAAGCCAACTTGAGTAAAAGTCAGGTATTCAAAGGAGTGTAATTATATTTGTATTCATGAAATTGATAAAATTTTATCATCTTGAAAAATAATTCTTCATTTTAAAATAAATGGCATTTTTAGTTTGGGTACAACCATTAAGTAAACTACTCATTTCTAGAAGTGATGAGATACATTTTTACTAACTCACTCTTAATAAATATCTTGGAACAGATATAATCACTTTTTAGAAGTGTTTATTGATAATGAAAAAGTATCTTCATTTAAATAAAGATAAAATTAAAAGTACATTATTAATAACTTCATGATTACGTGAAACACGACTTATTTTAAACTAAAGGGAATATAATGGGCACAAATATGTCTTAAGTTAATTAGAAATTCAAGATTATTGTAAGTTTTTATCTTGAGTGATAAGCAACAATTAAAGTCATTGCAATTAAAAATATTTTAATTACTTTAATATGTTCACTTAACCAAATTTGAAATGTCAGAATTGCAATTTCCAACAAAGAGATATGCGTAGAGGACTTTCTATCAACTAACCATATGGTGCTTGATTAATTATATTAGGAAAATTAAGAAAATGATTCGGTATTATTGCGGAGTGGGATATTCAACGTTGGATTTTCGCTAAATAAAGAATTTGCGTATGTTTGTTGTTTTGGAAAGTTGAAGTTGGAGAATCTCATATATCTTTTTCTCTTCTCTACAGCATGTATATATGATAATTCCGTGGAAGCCTATAAGATAAAGTTCAAAGTTAAAAAGGAAAAAAAAAAAAAGATTTAGAGTCCAAAAGATCTAGCATTTATTAATTGAGGAATATCCAATCGTTTTGCATGCTTTAGATGTTTATTTTAATGGAAACAAGGAAGTTGATCTTACGAATATATTCTTTTATATATTTTCTTATATTGCACTTTAATTAGGTCCCGTATAATTGATCGGCGCGACATTGAGTATGTTAATCATCAAGGGCAAATTTGTTTAATTTCCAAAAAAAGCCTTTTAAAATGCTCAAAATATTTCTTCTCAATTTAGAATAAAGAAAACTATTTCAATTACTGTATAATGTTTAGCTGTTTCATTTATCATCGAATCAAAGGATTTCATTGTTATGAAAAATAAACTAGTGCCCTTTTCATGTGAAACAAGTAGATTAAAATAGTCCAAACATATAAAAGTTACATATGAATATGGCTGTGCTCAGCTTCCAATAATAACCGGTACAACTACACACGTACATTTTTAGATACTAAAGAGAACAGGCGAGGAGGCTATTATGGTAACATCCTTTCTGTCGATAACTAATTTTGTGATTTTGTATCCCACCTTTCAAGTGGAATAAAATGTATATATTTAATTCCAAATTTAATTCTTTAATGTTTCATTTTATTTCATGAACGAAATGGCTCCCAATGATTAAGGTTATTTGTAAGAATCGAAAGGAATTTTTTCTTGATTAATGATAATTTTGTACAATGTCCTATGCATATATACAAGTAAGAAAATGAAGCAAAATGGAAAAGAAATCAAACCTAAACACCCAAGAACTCCTAAATAAGGTAAAGAATAATAAAGAAATACACTCCTAAATAAGATAGAATACTAGCTTAAATAAGGATACCAAAAGATTTACCTAGGGTGTAGAAAAGAAAATAAATAATATGTACAAAGATTTTCTGAATATAGAACGAAATTAATGTGTTGAGGCTGACGCAAGTCATTCACTACAACACATGAATATAATGTAGCAATCAGATGAATCAGGTTAACTAATCCTGTCCAATTACAGTATTATCTCAACAGCCCCTCAAGTTGGAGGGGACGAACGGACAACCAACTTGCCCAAAACACTGTGATCGAGAGGACCAGTGAGTGATTTTGTGAATAGATCAACTAATTGAGAGGAATATGGAACAAATGAAAGTGAAATAAGTCCATCTAAAAATTTTTGTCAAACGAAATGGGATCAATCTCAACATGCTTTGTTCTCTCATGAAATATGGGGTTCTTAGTAATATGTGTTACTGCCTAACTATCTGAATGGAGAGGCACCAACAATGGTATTGGAACAGAGAGATCTTGAAGGAGATGAACCAATCATGTGAGCTCAACAACGATGTGCCTGATAGAACGATACTCAGCCTCTGCAGAGCTAAGAGAAATAGAGGTATGCTTCTTTGACTTTCAAGAGATTGGAGAACCCCAAGTGATATATAAAATTCACTAACAAATTTTCTTGAATTTGGACATGTTTTCCATTTCGAGTCAGAAAAAGTAAGCAACTCAAAAGAAGAAGAGTCATTGAGATGAAGGCCCAAACCTGGTTCCTTTGATAAGAAATGAAAAACATATAATGTGGTAGTGAGATGAGGTAGATGAGGATCTTGAATGAATTGGCTATGATACTGAACAGTGAAGGCAAGATTTGTGCTTGTGTGAGTAAGGTAATTCAACTTACCAAGAAAATGTCTATATACGGTGGGATTAGGAATAACATCCCCAACATTTAAACTTAGCTTTACGTAGGATCAAGAGGAGATGAAATAAGTGACAAATGTGTGACATTAATTTTTTTTAGGTTATCAATTGTTAACTTTTGTTGATAAAGTATAATGCCATGAGGTTCCCTAAATATCTCCATGCCTACGAAAAAATGTAAATCTCCCAAATTCTTGATTCTAAACTCCTCATGTAGAAATAACTTTAATGCCGCAAATCTGCATTATCATTACCTGCCAAAATAATGTCATTGAAATAAAGGAGTCGGATTTCTTGATAAACAGAGAATAATCATTAAGAAAATAAGTGAAACCTTTAAAATTAAGAGTAACCGTGAGTCTCGAGTACCATTTCCTAGAGGCCTGATCAAGTCCATATATAGACTTCTTAAGCTTGCAAACATGAAATGGTGATGGTGGAACTGTCTCATCCGGGAACTTCATGTACACTTCCTTATGGAGTCTCCCTGTAAAAATGCATTATTAACATCCAATTGATAGATCCTCCAACCTCTTTTGACAGTTGTAGCTAGAAGACATCGAATAGTAGTTATTTTGACAACAGGAGAAAAAATATCATTAAAATCAATTACTTCCCTTTGAATGTCTCCTCTGATCACTAACCTAGCTTTTAACCTTTCAATGTTGCCATCACTATGTTGTTTGACATTGTAAACCCTCTTACAAGGTAAAGCCTTTTTACCGAGGGATAGTTGGACCACGTCCCTAGTGTTGTTCCACTCAAGTGCCTGAAGCTCTTTATCCATAACTTTTTTCCAATTCTTATGCAACATAACTTGATCATAATTGACAGGTTCTTGAATGTTAGAAAACGAATTCAATATATTTTTATTATTGAAAGATAGATTTATGATAGACAGAGAGACTGGGGATATGGGAGATGAGAAACAAGAAGAACTAACACTAGCCAGGTGCACAAAATTGCAAATATAGTCTTGTAGATGACTAGAAATTTTGATTTCTTGATCTGATCTCCTATGTGAAGAAATATTATTTGTGGGAGGAACGGGAGGATGTACCTTGTCCATGACAACATAAAGAACATAAGGTTGTACCTAGTTCATGATAGTATGAGGAGAAGAAGGTTATACCTGGTCCACAGTGATAGATGCAAGAGATAAAGTAAAATTGATACATGAGAGAGATGGGATGCTTTGATTAGTGTAAATATTATTATCAGAATCAATAGTTGGAATTGATGTATGGACTGGTAAGTAGGAATTATTAGATTTATAAGAAGCAAAAGGAAAGATATTTTCATGAAACACAACTTCTCTAGAAATGATGTTTTTCTTAGTATGAAGAACCAAGACCTTATAACCTTATCTGAAAAGGATACATGTAGTGGCCCTTGGTACCAACTAGACTTTTGAGAGGATAGAGTGGAAACAAAACAAAGGCATCCAAAATCTTTGAGATCAGAATAGTTAGGTGTGGTCTTGGAAAGGACTTCAATGGATGTTTTACTATTAAGATTTTTTTAAGGAAATCTATTAATTAGATAAGTTTCATCCAAAAGACATTCACCCCAATATTGAATGGGTAGATATGGCTGGTACAAAAGGGTCCTAGATATTTCTAGCAAATGTCTATGTTTTCTTTCAACCTCACCATTTTGTTGTGGAGTAGATACACATGAGGTTTTATGTTGAATTCCTTTAGAAATGAAATATTTTGATGCCACTTCCTAAATCTAGAGCATTGTCAGATCTTGCTATTTTGAATTTGGTTTGAAATTGTCTTCCAATCATAGCTAAGAAAGATTTGAGAATTGTAAAAGTATTTGACTTATTTCTTAATAGGAAAGTCCATGTTTTTCTACTAAAATCATTCTTATCCAGAATGGTAAGAAAAAATTTATACCCATCATATATTAATTCTTTATATGATCCCTAAGTATCAATATGTATTAACTCAAAAATACTTTTTGTTGAGATGTTTCTTGTTGAAAAGGGTAGTTTGGCTTGTCTTGCCACAAGACAAATCACATGTAGTGTCAAAATTTTGACAAGAAGAGATAAAATAAAAAGGAACATTTTTCAAATTATTCAAAGGCATATGCCCCAATATGTAATGCCACAATTTATCCTTTATTTCGAAATCAAATAAGGTAAAACATGAATGAGAAACTGATTTAGAACTAGAAATACTATTATAAGAAATTGAATTAAGACCTAAACTAGAAATTGAGATTTTATTAACTTAAGCATTCGGAAGAATAACTGACTGGCTTGATTTGAGTATGTAAAGTCCTCCTTTTTTATCTACCAACTTTCAATGGGTTCTTCAAAGACGGGTGTAATACCTCAAGTTTTTAGCTCTAGACCCATCACTAGATAGTCCATAAAATTAGCTTTTCAATGCCACCAGTCTCTTCTTAGCCTGATATCACATCAAAAGTTATGGCAAGTTGACTGAGGGACAGTTAAACTTTGAGTGACAACACCTCAAGCAATGACCTGTTACCAGATATAACGAGTCGTTATGTGGAGTCGTTTCCACGATAGTGAGGTACCCCACAAATTCAGCCCTATGGTGACGAGTCCATCCAATGACTCATTATCAGTCCTAACTGTTCATTAGGTGAACCCATTGCCATAATATAAAGAAATCTAGAAATTAAGTCTCTGACAATGACTACTCATAACGACTCATGACCAGAATCAACGAGTCATTAGGAGGGAAGTCGTTGTCAGAACAGTAAGAACCCAGGGGTATGGTCCCCAATTCACCACTCGTTACCAGTCATAACGAGTCGTAGCCTGAGTTGTTACAACTAGAACCAGTAATTTCCTACACAATTTAAAATATGAGTTTTGGTCAATTTCCATTCTCTTAATCACAAACCCACATTATTTGGGCACTCCAACATCAGTTATTAGGGGTTGAATTTACTCTGACACCTCATAAACTCCAAAATCATAACACTTAGTCAAGAACAAGCTCTAATTTTAAAAGTATTTCTCAAAGGCTTCCACTTCAGGTATGTGGGATTTCATTAATAGGTCCCTTTCTCTCATTTAGTCCCAAAATATTTTCCCGTCAAGTTGGGTTCCAGGTAAAATATGAAGTTTTCTTTAATTTACTCATTTTACTTTGGAATTATACCATGAATACATGCCTTCCCAAAAGAGTGACATCTTCCATGTTAAAAAATTATGAATTTCATCATTACATATAAATTATTGAGTTTGACATATGTTTTGTAAAATTCTCTACTATGATTAACTTTATATTACTATCATGTTCAGTTTCATTAGATGGAACTGGTGGGTTATGAACACTCGATATCTAGGATTTCATGCCTGTATTAGTTTACATGTTTTGATCGCTTTAGATTATGCATGCATTGCTATTTTCCATACTTCACTATATTAAGCACGTATATATATATAATATATGTGTGTGCTACTTAGAATTGAGTGAATGCAGGGATGAAGGCTCACTCGTTATTTAGGACTGAGAGCTTTAATAGAAGTCCATAAGCTCCAGAACTACGATGCCATCATAGGTTATAAGGGTTCACCTGCCAATTAGGACTAACACCCTAGTCCCTCGAAACATCTATTTAGTTGATCAACGCCAGTCAGTGTTGGTACCCTTGGAAAAGTACTAGCACCCTTCCAACTGGTATTACAGGTTGGACTTTGAATTTGCTTAGATTGGGGTATGTCTGTTTTTGTTAGGTCCCATAATCCTTAGTTCATTTTCTATTTATGTTTAGTTCGGGTTTCCTTGACCAAGTATTCAGAAATTCAGTACTCAGTTTTTATCTAGTACATGATTAAACTTGGTTTTACATTCAGTTTTCATGTTCTTGCAATCATATTCAGTTTATATTAGCTAGTTTCCTATCTCACTACTCAATACATCCAAAGTACTAATCGAATACTTTTATTTTCTATATTGTCTTAGAATATAGGTTCAGACACTCAGTACCTGGATCGGACTTAGCTCGTTCCCATGCCATACTCAGCAGCAGGCATTAGTAAGTCCAAATCATGCAAAATTCAGCTATCAAACGTTAATATTCTTAGAGTCTATTTCATTTATTTTGGGGGTATGTCCCTATAACTCATCATGTTTAGAGGTTTTTGATGGATGTTTAGATTTTAGGTTTGTGAGTTGTCAGACAGTTCTATTTCCAGCTTTGATTGATATTCTGTTTTATATTATTATGGTTTCCACCAGTTATTTCAATTAGCTTTTGACCAGTATTTTAGATAATTTCTTCAGTTCTAAGTGCATGCCAAGCCATGGGTTAGCTTAGGGTCACTTGTGACCTTAGGCACCATATTACGACTAGAGAGTAGTCTTGGGTCATGACATCTTGATGTAAGAGCTAGGTTTAAAGTGTCCTAAGGTGTTTGAAAGCCGCTTTAAGTAGAGTCTTGTTCATGGGTTTGAAGCACGCCATATTTATGAGCAAGAGGCTACGAAATATTTTATGAAGGTCTCACATCTTTCATGATTCATGTCGTGAGATAGAGTGTGAAATCTATTAAAATTTCTTTTCTAACTCGTCCTCTACTTATTTACGAATAATGCCTCCGAAGAGAACTAACGATAGGAGGGATAGGAACCAATAAACATCGCCGCCTGTTCCCTAAGAACCTCTGAATGAGCAGGTATCTTATGCTGAGTTCAAGGCTGCTTTTAGAGCACTAGAAAAGTCTATGACTGCTCAGAACAACTAGTAAGTTGTTTTCCCATCCAACCCAGTTGTGAATATGGAAAAAACTAGAATTTTGGATTTCACTCTGATGAATCCGACGGTGTTCTTTGGGTCTAATCTTGGGGAGGATCCTTATGAATTCTTTGATAGTATTTAAAAGGTGACTGATATCATGGGTGTTATTTCTATTGAGAGTGTTGAACTGGATGCTTACCAAGTGTAAGGAGTGGCTCATACCTGTTTCAAGCAATGGAAGAAAGATAGAGGTGTTAAGGCTAGGCCACTAGAGTGGGATGAGTTTGTTGTTGCATTTATAGATAGATTCTTTCTGTTTGATTTGAGGGAAGACATAGTGCAGGAGTTCATCAACTTAAAGTAGGGCAGTATGAGTGTTAAGGAGTATTCTCGCAAGCTTACTTAGTTGGCAAGGTATGCTCCGACTATGGAGGCCGATTCTAGGGCCCGAATGAGTAAGTTCGTGTCTAGTGTTTCTAAGGAGGTGGTTAAGTAGTGTTAGACAACCATGTTGATAAAGGAGATGGACATCTCCAGGTTGATAGTCCATGCTCAACAGATTGAGGAGGATAAGCTCGATGAGAATGAAAGGGAGAATAAGAGGGTCAGGACTGATAGTCTTAGTTTCTCTTGGCCGAGGTCAGATGGTGGGAATTATTCTTAGTTTCTCTAGAAATCTTCATCACTATCCCCATCTTCTGCTAGTTCTTTAGTGTCAGGTCTAGGAAGGATACTCATGATACGGAGCTAGGCTATAATTCCCAGGGTAGTGTGAATAGTAGTCGCACCACCCTAGTTTGCAAAAGATATGGTAGGAACCACAAGGGTGAGTGCATGGCAAGAAGTAATGCCTATTTGGATACGGCAAGTCAGGACACAAGATAAGAGAGTGCTCAGTTGTCATGACTCAAACTAGGTCCTGACAGTAATGGGCATCTCAAGTCGACCGAGGACCGGAGACCACCCCCGTTTCCTAGTGAAATCAAACACAATGCCCAACTACAGCTAAATTCTGAACATACACCAAGATAAGATATAAAATCTCTAAGGAATATAAGATAACTAAATATCCAACAACCAATAAAAAAGACCACCCAAGTCCAAAACAATATCCACAAAGCCTCTAAATAATACCAAAAACCAATCTAAGTTGAGACATGCCCCCGACTCTGACAATGACAATGACAATGTTAATAATAATGTAAACCCTTAAATTCTAGTCTGAGAAAGCAACTGATGAAATGCCCAAATCTTCCAGAGAATGGAAGCTCACCACTTCACCACCAATGAATGACGAATTGAGCCGATCCACCAAACACTGCACTAGAAAAATAGAAGTATCTTTAGTTCCTGCATCATGTGGAAATACATCATCAGAAGAAGGTTAGTGGGTTGAGCACTAGCATGTAACTCAGGGATGGGGGTGAAATAATACCATGATCCATATTTCAAAATCATTCAAGCCAATGCACATAATCATATATATATATATATATATATATGAAAGTGTGTCATACCGGTACAAGGAATAAGGCTTAGCATGAAGTAAAACATTATTATGGACTATTTAGCTCAACCATCTTAAAACAAACCCACGAGCTATATGGGTTCAGCTCTCCTAGCTAAAAAGGGCCAGTGCATGTTAGCCGCACGAATTAGAGGTATCAAGAAAGACCAGGATATGCCTCGACGCTATGTCAATCTAAGATACAAATATATCAATAGTGTGAACCATGCACAAATATCATCAAGACCAAATATAATGTCGGCAAACAAAAGTTTCTAGTCTAAGTCATCAAAGATCCACACCTTATGGACTTAGCAATATAACCCCCATTAAGCCCAATTTAAAACAAGTTTCACATAATCCATTGATTAACTAATGAACCAACTGTTAAGGCACACCAGTTGTATCATCATACCCTTACACTTGCAAGCTTATCTCTATGTCATAACATTCTCATTAACTTGGGGGAATGCCTCAACCCCTCCCCCCTCTGTTAATTAAATCAAATCATAGCCAATAAGGCTTTTAGAATTCATGTTCATTGTTTAATCATTTATGCAATGAAATAACATAGGTGAGTAAGTCAAACCAAGTGAAAACTTCACAATTCAAAGCCATTTACACTAGTGGGTTGAGGGAACATGATTATTCAAACCCAATTCCAATCTCAAAACATCAATTTGGGGAAAACCGTGGCCCCTTAGTTTATTCACCACTCCCATGCACCCTACAAGTTCAAAACCATTAATAAAGCATAAACAATGTGCAATAAATCATGGTAGAACAATTTAAGAATGAACCATGTCAAAAACATAAACCGCAACAAAACCCACATTTAAAACCATCCAATTACACCATTTAATTACATGTTTTTCATAAAGTAATAATTGGGGAAGAGTAACATACCTGAAATACCAAGATTTATGGAGAAAAATCAACCTTTGAGCCCTTAGATGAACAACTCCTTAGAAACCCTAAGTATCTTGACCTTGGAGAGTTTAGAGAGTATTTTGATTATGTTATGGATGAGAAATAACCCCCTTGAATGCTTTATGGACGTGGGGTCTGAGTAAGGGAAAAAGGAAATAGACCAGAATGCCCTTAATGAAAAGACTGAAAATTGACCGCCCAATCACTATGGGTGACCTTGCGACTCATAAGTTCACCTTATGATTCGTAATGTCCAACACATAGTCTGGGCAGTGTCCATGATCACCAACACTGACGTGGCTACAATTTGTACCATACGACTCGTACTCAGTCATTACAACTCACATGGTCCAGTCATTGTCAAAACAAAAATAATTGGGCATCACACTTGTTAGGCTATGGAAGACACCATACGACTCTTTTTAAGTCTTTAGGACTCGTATCCCCTAGTTGTAGTTGTAGAAGAAACTCCAAGCCAACATACTAGCTAGGCTCTAATGGGTCCTTAAGACCCCATAAAGACTCCCTACGACTTGTATGGACAGTCATAGTCTGGGCAGTGAAGATAAAATTTTAGAAATTTTCAGGG
Source organism: Capsicum baccatum var. pendulum (assembly GCA_030864225.1). NCBI lineage: Eukaryota > Viridiplantae > Streptophyta > Magnoliopsida > Solanales > Solanaceae > Capsicum > Capsicum baccatum. Next base: position 269,472,636 of record CM061552.1, read on the forward strand.
ACAAAATTTGTGGTGTTACATTCCCCCTCCCCCTTAGGATCATTCGCCCTAGAATAATGAGACAAGGTATCCCTTAGCACAAGTTAACACGAAATACAACAACACTTACCTTTAACAAAGATAGAAAACAAAGATATCAAGGAAATAACAATTTCCTTTTACAAAGTTGGAAAACAAAGATGTTAAGGTTTACATATACCTCATGAACAATTATCTAAAGTGGGGAACAAGAATGGGTATTTGGGATTCACGTCCTCCTCGGCTTCCTATGTAACTTCTTCACGCTTTTCGGTCCTCCATGGGACCTTCACCAAAGACACTTCCTTTGCTCACAAACTTGCCGATCCGAGATCTCAATCGGGACTTCCTCATATGACAAAGAATTCGAGATATCCACAATTACCAAAGGAACAACCAAGTAAGGATCACCTATGCACTTCTTCAGCATTGAAACATGGAAGACCGGATAAACAGAACCCAAACTCGAAGGCAATTCCAACTCATAAGCCACATTACCCACTCGCTTCAAAATATACCATGGACCAACATAACAGGGACTTAGCTTCCCCATCTTTCCATACCACATCGCTCCCTTCATGGGAGACACCTTCAAGAACACCAAATCATCCACATCAAACTCCAAATCTCATTGCATTACATCCCCATAGGACTTTTGGCAACTTTGGACAGTCTTAAGCCTATCCCGAATCACCTTTACCTTTTCCATATCTTGGTGAACTAGGTCGAGATAGTACAACCTCTTCTCACCAACCTCAAACTACCTAATAGGATACCTACACCTCCGACCATACAAAGCCTCAAACGGAGTCATTCCAATACTAGAGTGATATATTATTATACATAAACTCAATGAGATGCAAATGATCAACCCAACTACCATAAAAATCAATCACATATGACCTTAGCATAGCCTCCTAAGTATATATCATCCTCTCCACCTATCCATCTATTTGAGAGTGGAAAGAGGTGTTAAGGTTCACCTTAGTTCCCAAACCTCTCTAAAAGGAACACAAAAATTTAGAAAATAACCAAGTACCTCGATCAGATATATTGGAGACTGGAGGACCATGCAACTTCACTATCTCCTGAATAAAGTGCTTTGCATACCCCTCTACCAAATAATTAGTCTTTACTGGTAGAAAATGACAGACTTGGTCATCCTGTCCATAATTACCCAAATTGAATCAAACTAATGCCAAGACCGCAGAAGACCAATAACAAAATCCATATTAATCACTTCCCATTTCCATATGGATAACTCAATTTCTTGAGATAACCCAGCAAGCCTCAAGTTCTGAACTTTCACTTGTTGACATGCTATGCACTTAGCCATAAAATTAGCCACAACCCTCTTCATTTTATTCCACTAATAGATCTCTCTCAAATCATGGTATATCTTCGTTAAACTACGATAAATTATGGACCTTGACTCATGAGCCTCTACCAAGATTCTCTCTCGTATCCCACCAATATTAGGAATATATAACCTGCCTTGGTACCTCTAGATACCATCACCACCAATCTTAAAATCCATCACCTTCTGGTGGCCCACATCATACTTTATATGCATCAAGATAGAGACCAAGACCTATTTCTTCTACACCTCAGTACCCAGAGGTGACTACACCACCTCTTGCATAATCACGCTACCATCCTCAAAGTCTAAGAGATGAACTCTAAGATTAGCCAACTGGTGAATATATTTCACCAAATCTTACTTCTTGTTATCCATATGAGACAAGCTTCCCATGGAAAACCTGTTAAGAGCATCAACAACCATGTTAGCTTTACCTAGATGATAGTGGAGTCTCATATCATAGTCCTTGAGCAAATCAAGCTATCTCCTTTGCCTGAGATTTAAATCCTTCTGGGAGAACACATTAATGCGAACTCTTATGGTCTGAGAAGACTTCAACAAGAACCCAATACAAATAGTGACGCCAAATCTTCAAAGGAAAGACCATATCCAATAATTCCAAATCATGTGTTGGATAATTCTTTTCGTGCACCTTTAAATACCTAGAAGCATATGCAACCACCCTATTATGTTTCATTAACACACAACCTAGTCCTACACGAGACGCATAAAAATAAATAACAAAGCCATCGGTAACCTCGGGTAGAGTCAAAACTAGAGTTGAAGTCAACTTATCCTTCAACTTATTGAAACTACTCTCACAAGTATCAGACCATATAAACTTTACCTTTTTCTGAGTCAGCTTGGTCAATGGTGCCGCAAAAGAAGAGAAACTTTTCACAAACCTCCTATAGTATCCGGCTAAACCCAAGAAGCTCTAAGTATTGGTTGGAGATAGGGGTCTAAGCCACTTCTTGACATCACAACTTTTTATGGATCCACCATGATCCCTTCACTAGAAACATCATGTCTTAGATAGGTCAAAATATTTAGCTAGAACTCACACTTAGAGAACTTTGCAAACAACCGTTAATCTTTCAAGGTTTGCAACTCAAGGCGGAGGTGATCAGAATGATCTGCCTCACTCTTGGAATACACCAAAATATTATCAATAAAATCATTATGAACAAATATTAGCACTAGCAGAATACCTAGTTCATAAGATCCATGAATGCCGCTAGGGCATTAGTCAAACCAAAGGACATCACCAAAAACTCAAAATGACCATACCAGGTTCAGAAGGTAGTCTTAGAAATATCCACCACCCTAATCTTCAACTGATGGTAACCCAATCGAAGATTAATCTTATAAAAGTACTTATCTCCCTGAAGCTGGTCAAACAGATCATCAACCCTAGGAAGAGGGTACTTATTCTTTAAGGTCACCTTATTCAACTAGTGGGAATTTATACACTTTCGAAGGGAGCTATCCTTCTTACGCATGAAGAGAACTGGAGAACCCTACAGAGAAACACTATGGAAGATAAAACCCTTATCTAAAAGATCTTTCAACTTCTCCTTAAGTTCCTTCAACTTAGCTAGAGCCATTATGTAGGGAAGGATGAAGATAGGATGAGTGCTCGATAGAACATCAATCCCAAAATTACTTTCCCTATCGGGATAAACACCAGAAAGATCATCAAAAAATACCTCAGGAAACTTACAGACCATATGAACTGATTATAAAGAAGGACCTTCAGATCCAAAATCCATAACATGCACTAAATGGTAGAGACACCCCTTGGAAATCATTTTCTAAGCTCTAAGATAATATATAAAGCTTTTCTTAGGCACTAAGGAACTACCTTCGCCCTCAATCAATGGCTCATTCGAGAATTGGAAACTGACCCTTCATGTCCGACAATCAAGAGACACATAACATGAGTGCAACTAATCCATTCCTAAAATCACATCAAAGTCTAATATGTCTAATTCAATCAGGTCCACTAATATCTCCCTACCACAAATGGATAACACATAACCCCTATAGACTCTTCTAGCCACAATAAAGTCGTCCATTGGGGTAGACATAGAAAAAGGATTAGGAATACATAGAGGATCAAAATAAAAATAAATAGACACATAAGAGGTCACATAAGAGACAGAGGATACGGGATCAAGAAAACAACATACATTATGAGAGAAGAGTTTTAATGTACCAGTAACAATATCAGGAAATACCTCAAAATCCTGATGAGTGGCGAGAGCATACAGACGATTTTGACCAGTGTCGGGCCAAAAGTAGCACTCTTTGGTGTAGAAGTATAAGAAGTAGCAACCGACACCTTATTAGCCCCCCTAGCAACATTGCCTGAAGGAAAATTGCTTTGAATGTGTCCAGGATAACCATATCTTAAACACTTATTCCTTCCTTCATCATAAAATTCATGATGTAACTGCCCTTAGAAATGACAAAGGGGATAAGATAGAGCCGAGTAAGTCCTATTGGCCTGAGATTGGGCACTATATGCCTTAAATCCGCTGTTTCTCAAAAACCAACAATTATTAGATAACTTAGGATATAGAGAACTAGCCATAGAGTATGAACTCGAAGTCTTCCACTTCTTTTTAAACCACCGCCTACCGTCCTTACCACTATTCTCTTGGCTACCACCCTGCTATAAAAATTGGGATATCTCACTTTACTTTTCACCTATTTTGGCTTATTTCTTCTTTTTATCTTCCAAATTTTGCATATATACCACAAGTCTAGAGATATCAATGTCACTATCTAATAAGGTGGCCTTACACTCCAATACCAAGTCTTAAGAGAAACCCAAAGTAAACTTCCTCATCTTAGCACTCATATTAGATACTAGCTCAGAAGCGTAAAAGGACAATTGATTAAACTCCAAGGCATACTCCTTCATCGTCATCATGTTAAAGTTTAAATACATGAACTACTCAACCTTTATCTCCCTCAACTCTTGAGGAATTAAATAATTAAGAAAAGCAATAGAAAAATTCTCCCATAAAGCCAAGTCTGCATTATCTCCCCTAGACAGGTCACACTCTTCATACCAATGATATGCCACATCCTTCAGCGGGTATACAGCGAATTCCACACCCACAGACTTAAAAGCATATACTAGATAGAGAAGCTTCTCTATCTCATTTATGAACCGTTGAGGATCATCCTCAACCTTGGAACCAGTGAGGGTTGAAGGATTCAGCCTCATAAATTGGACAACCCTAGTAGCCTCAGAATAACTTACAGCATCACCAATAGGACCCGACTAACATAACTGAGATGTCACCAAGTAGGTCTAAGATTAATGGAATGATAGAACTTAAAATTGGTAATATCTCCTGAATGCGATTAATTAGGAGTGTTACAAAAGAGAGAAGGATTAATGGGGACCAGTAGACTCTACTAGGGAAATCAGAAGCGGCAACCCTATATTGGGTTTGAACTCCTACAGTAGGATGAGCTCTGTCCATACTATCCTCAAGCGAGAGAGAAGAGTTTCCATGAACATCAGATCTTTTAGAAGGCATGATCTGAAAAGTGAGCAAATAGGAATTAGAGGAGATTTCAAGACTTTAGACTCTACAACCCAATAGCAAATCACAAGAAAGGAGATCATTCCTAAATGCCTCACATCCTTTCTCTTTTAAGTGTGGCGCTCTACACACCCATAAAAGAGACTCTACTTGACATGGCTCTTTGGATATCCAATGACCCCAAACCTAGACTCTGATACCAACTTAGTCAGGGCCAAAACTAGGGCTTGACCATAATGAGTATCTCAAGTCCACCAAGGATCGAAGACCACCCTCGTTGCCTAGTGAAATCAAACACAATGCCCGATCAAAGCTGAATTATGAACATATAACAAGATAAGGTATAAACCCTCAAAGGAATCTAAGATAACTAAATATCTGATAACTAATAACCAAAACCACTCAAGTCCACAACAATTTCCACAAAGGCTCTAAATAATACAGAAAGTCATTCTAAGTCAGGACATGCCCCTGAATCTGAAAATACCTATGAAAATATTATTAATAATGTAAACTCTTCAATTCTAGTCAAAGAAAGAAAACTGATAAAATGACCAAGTCTTCTAGAGAATGAAAGCTCACCACTTCATCACCAACAATTGAAAAATCGAGATGATCTACCTAATAATGCACTAAAAAAGTAAAAGCATCTCTGATGCCTGCTTCACATGGGGATACAACAGTTGGAGACTATTAGTGGATTGAGCACTAGCATGTAACTCGGGAAATAGAGAAGAAATAATGCCACAAACCATATTTTAAAATCATTCAAACCAATGCACATAATCATACATATACATATATATATATATATATATATATATGTAATCATGTCATGCCAAGATAGGGAAAAAGGCTTAGCATAAAGTAAAACATTATCCTGGATTATGTAGCTCAACCATCATAACAGGCACCCACGAGCTATATGAGTTTATCTTCTCCTACTAAAAGATCCCTAGTGTGTGTTAGCCATATGAACAGAGGGTATCAAGGAAGATCAGGGAATTCCTCGACCCCGCACTAGTCCAAAATACAAATATATCAATAGTGTGAACCATGCACACAGGTAATCAAGACCAAACCTCATGTTGGCAAACACGAGTTTCCAATATAAGTCATCGAAGACTCACCTTCACGGCTTAGCTACATAACCCCTATTAAGCCTAATTTAAAACAAGTTTAACATAACACATTAATTAACTAATGAACCAACCGTTAAGGCACACCATGGGTATCATCATTCCCTTACTCTTGCAAGTTTATCTCTTTGTCATAACAATCTCATTAACTTGGGGGAATACCTCAACCCCCTCCTCCCATTCATTAAATCTAATCATAGCCCACAAGGCTTTCATAATCTATGTTCATTATTTAATCATTTATGCAATGCAATAAAATAGGTGGGTAAGTTAAAATAAGTGACAATTTCACAATACAAAGCCACGTACACAAGTAGGTTGACGAAACATGATTATTCAAAACCAATTCCAATCTCAAAATATAAATTTGTGGAAAATGATGGCCCCTTAGTTTATGCACCATTCCCATGTATCCTACAGGTTCAAAATCCTTAATAAAGCATAAACAATGCATAATAAATTGTGGGAGAACAATTTAAGAATCAACCATGTTAAAACCCCCAACCACATCAAAACCCACATTCAAAAATATCTAATTAAACCATTATATACATGTTTTTTCATAAAGTAATAATTGGAGAAGAGTAACATGCTCGAAATACCAAGATTTATGGAGATAATTCAACCCTTGATCCCTTAGATGAACAACTTCTTAGAAAATAGAAGTATCTTGACCTTTAAGAGTTTTAACAGTGTTTTGATAGTGTTATGGATAATAAATAACTCCCTTGAGTACTTTGTGGACGTGGGGTCTAAGTATGAGAAAAAGGAATTAACCAGAATGCCCTTAATAAAAATACTAAAAATTGACCACCCAGTCACCGCGGGGGACATTGCGACTCCTAGGGTCACCACACGACTCGTAAGGTCCCACTCATAGTTTGGACAGTGTCCACAATCACCAACACTAACTTGGATACGAGTTATACCATATGACTCATACTTAGTCATTATGACTCACATGGTCCAGTAGTTGTCAAAGTAGAAACAATAGGGCATCACACTGGTTAGGATATGAAAGACACCATATGACTTATTTTGAGTCTTTTCAACTTGTATCCCCTAGTCATATTCATAGAGAAAACTCTAGGTCATCCTACTGGCTAGGCTATGATTGGATCCTTAAGACCCGTTAAGACTCTCTACGACTTATATAGAGAGTCCTAGTCTGGGCAGTGAGGATAAAATTTTAGAAATTTTCCAATACCAAAACCTAGGGTGTTATACAGTAGTGGCGCATAGGGGTAGGGATGTTATTCAGTAAGGCTAGACTAACTCCTTATTAATTCCAGAAGGTCATCTTACTCAGTAGGGTACCACTTCTAGTGAAACTAGTGGATAGTGTCAGCATAGAAATTATGCTTTTTAGACTCAACATGATCAAGAAGGTTTTCTTGATGTGGTTACTGGTATGTTGCAAGTCTTTCACCTTTATGTTTATGTATTGTTAGATCTCTGAGCCATACTTTCCTTTGTAACTCCCTTTATAACATTAGATTTTTGTGTCAGTTCCAAAAACCTTATAGAACCCTTTTTATATTCTTCCCTTAGTCAATAGTTCCATCAATGGTAGATGGGTATATAGAAATTTTCTATTAGAGTATCCCAGATGGTCACTTCAATCAATCTTGTAGAGTTAGACATGACTGCTTTTGATGTTATTCTTGGCATAGATTGACATAATTGATTTTGATGTTATTCTTGGCATGATTTTGGTGTTATTCTTGATAGAGTAGTCTAGTTTCAATTTCCCAATGATCAAGACTTAGAATTGAGGGGTAGTGCATCACTGTCTATAGGTCAGTTTGTCTCCTTTCTTAAGGAAAGGAAAATAATTTCCAAGGTGTGAATCTATCATCTTTTCTACGTCAAAGACTCAAATTCCAAAATGTCGAGTCTTAATTCATTCCCAGTAGTGAATAAATTTCCAGAAGTATTCCTGATACGAGAGAAATTGACTTCAAAATGGATTTCCTTCCAGATACCCAATCTATTTCAATTCCACCTAATAGAATGTGTCCAGTCAAGCTTAAGGAATTTAAAGTACAATTAAAATATATCTTAGACAGGAGTTTTGTTAGGTCAAGTGTCTCCTTGTAAGGTGCTTCATTTCTATTCATGCACAAAAAAGATAGTTCTCTTAGACTATGCATCGACTACCATCAGTTAAACAAAGTTACAATAAAGAATAGTATCCATCCCCAGGATTGATAACTTATATGACCAACTTCAAGGTGCCAATTATTTCTTTAAGATAGACCTCGAATTCAACTATCATCATCTCAGAGTCAGAGATTCTGACATTCTAAAGATAGCCTTTAGGACTCAGTATGGTCACTTTGACTTTGTAGTTATGTATTTTGGACTAACGAATGCCCCTACATCTTTTATGGACTTGATTAATAGGGTTTTTAAGCAGTACTTAGATATTTTCATTATAGTCTTCATATATGACATCCTTGTTTATTCTCAGAGTAAGGGTGAACATGCAGATCACTTAAGAATTGCCTTGCAGACTCTTAAAGATCACCAATTATTCACTAAGTTTATTAAGTGTGAATTCTAGTTAAAATCAGCATCATTCCTTGGTCATATTATTTTCAGTGAAGACATTCGAGTTGATCCTTAAAAGATCAAAATAGTAAGAACTGGCCTAGACTTATCTCTGCATCTAATATTAGGTGTTTTTTGGGTTTAACTAGTTACTACAGATTATTTGTTGAAGGACTTTCCTCTATTGCTTCTCCCATTTCTAGACTAACTCAAAAGATAGTCAAATTATAGTGGTCCAATTTGTACGAGAAGAGTTTTTAGGAAATGAAGACTCGACTTACCTCCATCCCAGTTTTGACTCTACCAAAGGGTTTAGATGATTTTTTGGTATATTGTGATGCTTCTAGAATTAGTTAGTTGTGTGTTTATGAAATGGGACAGGTTATATCATATGCCTCTAGACAACTCAAGCCTTATGAGAAAAACTACCCGAGTCATGATCTTGAGTTGGTAATAGTCTTGTTTGCCTTAATGATTTAGTGGAATTATCTCTATGGGGTCCATGTTGATGTTTTCATTGATAAAAAAAGTCTTTAGTATGTATCACTCGGGTAAGGCCAACATGGTGGCCAACGCCCTTAGTATATTATCTATGGGTAGTATTGCTCACGTGGAGGATAATAAGAAAGAATTAGTTCGTGAGGTTCATCAGCTTGCTAGATTGAGATATTTGTTGGTTGATTCAACCGAAGTTAGTGTTTGGGTTCAAAATCTTCTTTGGTTGCTGAAGTGATGAAAAAGCAAGATAGAGATCCTATTTTTCTTAAGTTGAAAGAGAATACTTTAAGCTAGAAGGTTGAGGTTTTCTCCTAAGGAGGAGATAGTGTTCTTCATTATAAGGGCAAATTATATGTTCTGAATATGGATGATTTTAGGTGGCAGATGTTAGCAGAGGCTCATGATTCATGATATTTTATTCACCCAGGATCTAGTAAGATGTATCGTGACTTTTGAGAAGTCTTTTGGTGGAATGATATAACGACAGATATTGCAGAATTTGTGGACAAGTGTCCAAAATGCCAGCAAGTTAAGGTTGAGCACCAGAGGCCTAGTAGTATGCTTTAGGAATTCAGTATTTCTACTTGGAAGTCAAAAGTGGTGAATATGGACTTAATTACAGGGTTTCTTTGTACTCGTCGTCAACATTATTCTATTTGGGTTATTGTGGACCGAATGACTAAGTCGGCTCATTTCTTTCTAGTTAATACTTTAGATTTAGCCGGAGATTATGCTAGACTCTACCTTAGTGAGTTGGTGAAGTCGAATGGATTACTTTTAACCATTATTTCAGATAGAGGTACCCAATTTACCTCTTATTTTTGGAAGGCTTTTCAAAAGGGTCTTGGTACCCAAGTTCATCTTAGTACTTCTTTTCACCTGTATACATATATGGTCAGCCTAAGAGAAATATCCATACCCTAGATGATATGTTGAGGGCATCTGTGGTTGATTTTAATTAAAGTTAGGATGACCACTTACTTTTGATTGAGTTTGCCTATAACAGCAGTTATCACTTAAATATTCAAATTGAGGCTCTTTATGGTAGGATGTGTAGGCCTCTTATTGGTTGGTGAAGCTTCTTTGGTAGGCCAAATTCAGTGCATGAAGACATGGAAAAGGTTCATCTTATTAGAGAGAGGCTAAAAACTGCCCAAAGTCATCAGAAATCATATACAGATCTTAGAAGAAGGGATCTTGAGTTTGATGTTAGTGAATCTATTTATTTAAATATTTTTGCATGGAAGTGTTGAAGAGATTTGGTAAGAAAGGAAAACTCAGTCCTATCTATGTTGGACCTTACAAAATTTTGAGTCGTTATGGTAAGGTAGCCTATAATTTGGATTTGCCTGTGGAGCTAGGATTAGTACATCCAATCTTCCATGTCTTCTTGTTGATGAAATGCATTGGTGACCCAGCATTAGCAGTCCCTATAGAATGGATTGGCATGGAAAATAGCCTCTCTTATGAGGAAGTCCCAATTGAGATCCTTGATCATCAGGTTCATAGGTTGAGAAATAAAGAGGTTGCCTTCGTAAAACTTCTTTTGGGAAATCAGTTAGTTGAGGGAGCTACTTGGGAAGCAGAGGTAGAAATGATGACCACGTACCCCCACCTTTTCTCTTCGAGCCTAGTTCCAGCTAGAGGTAATAATTTTTCTTAATTAATTAATTTTATAATTTCTATCTCAGTCATCTTCATGTCATAGCATGCATTTATGAGTCCAGTTCAGTTCATGCATCAATAATAAATTCAGATATCAGATCATGATTCAGCTGATAAGTGTTTAGTACAAAATTTCAACTTTCCCCTAGCCTCTCAGCTTAGTCAGGTTCATTCGAGGATGAATGATTCCAAGAGGGAGATATTGTAATACCTCAAGTTTTCATCTCTAGAACCATCATTAGATAGGCTACTAAATAAGATTTCCAATGCCACCATTTTTGCCTTAGTCTGATATCATGGCAAAATTTATGGCATGTTGACTAAGGGACTGTCAAACTGTCAGTGACAACGCCTCAAGCAATGACCCGTTACCAGACGTAATGAATCATTGTATGGAGTTATTTTCATAGAATTAAGGTACCCCAAAAATACAACCCCGTGATGATGAGTCTATCCAATGACTTATTATCAGTCCTAACGAGTCGTTAGGTAGACCCATTTTCACAATTAAAAAAAACAAAAGATCAAGTCCCTGATGATGACTACTCCTAACGACTCGTGATCAGATCCAATGAGTCATCCAGCGGGAAGTCATTGTAAGAACAGTAAGGACCCAAGGATAAGGTCCCTGGGTCACAAATCTAGGCCACGACTTATGACCAGTCATAATGAGTCGTAGCCTGAGTTGTTACAACTATAATCAATAATTTCCTATACAATTAAAAATGGGAGTTTTAGTTAATTCCCATTCTCTTCACAATATATATATATATATGTCAATTTCCAGCATTGTATAGTTAGGAGTGTTACTTAGCACCGACTGAACGCAGGGATGAAGGCGCATTCATTGTTTAGACCTTTAGTAGAAGTCCCTAAGTTCAAGAACAACGGCTCCGCCATAAGTTATTAGGGGTCACTCGCCAGTTAGGACTGACAGCCAAGTCCTTCAAGACATCAGTTTAGTAGATCTACGCCAGCCAGTGTTGGTATCCTTGACAAGGTACTAGCACTCTTCCAACTGAGGTTATAGGTTGGACCCAGATTTTTCTTAGATTGGGGTATGTAGGTTATTGTTAGCTCTCACAGTCCTCAGTTCATTTTTAATTTATGTTTAGTTTAGGTTTGTTTGACCAAGTATTCAGATATTCAATATTTAGTTTTTATCTAGCATATGGTTATACTTAGTTTTGCATTCAGTTTTCATGTTCGTGCATTCAAATTCAGTTTATGTTAGCTAGTTTTCCATCTCTCATACTCAGTACATTTAAAGTACTAATTACATACTTTCCTGCACTATATTTTCTCATAATATAGGTTTAGACGCTCAGTACTCATACCACACTTAGCTTATTCCTGCACGCCACACTCAGCAGCAAACATTGGATGTTTTCTTAGTTGGAGTTATCAGACATTTATTTTCTTATAGTCTATTTCATTTCAGTCAGTTAGAGTTAATTGGAGTTTTTTCCTAATAACTTATCTTATTTAGAGGCTTTTAGACGGATGTTTAGATTTTCAGCTTTTTAAGTTGTCAGACAGTTCTATTTCTAGCTTTGATTGATATTCTGTTTTACATTATTATGATTTCCACTAGTTATTTCAGTAAGCTTCTTCCCAGTTTTTTGGATAATTTCTTCAGTATCTAAGTGCATACTAGGCCATGGTTTATCTTAGGGTAACTTGTGATCTTAGGCACCGTGTTACGACTAGGGGGAGTCTCGGGTCGTGACAAAGAGTCCTGAAACATAAAATAAGAAGTAGGAGTGAATAACACATAATTGTTGAGTTGTCTACTCAATTTCTGTATAGACAAGAGATTGTACTTGAAAAAAAGATATAAATAAAATATTGTGTAATAGAAGATTTGCTAATGCACAGATTATTTCCAAATGAGTTACCCTTACTTTGTATGAATTAGGAAGATTTACCATGAGTGTTCTAGTCAAGGCCTTATAATTTAAAAAAATTATTTTATCGTGAGTCATATGCTGAGTAGCTCCACTATCTAATATTCAAGAATTATTGTCAATGTTTACTAGGTGTACATAAGAATTGAAACACTTAGTTTTTCATGCAACCCTCCTCACGTTGGTAGAAACTTAAGGAGTATTTCCACCTTGTTTTGAAATATTTAATTGCTGAAGAAGCTCCAATAGTCATCTCACAATTTGTTGAGTCAAAAACCTGATGTTTGGAACACTACTGCCCACTGGGTCCTTAGCAGTGTCAAAACTGTTGTTGACTTGAACTTTTTCTTGAAATTTTTTCTGATTTATAAATTTAAAATTAGCAAGAAACCCATGAATTCTATAATATTTGTCCACTATATGACCTGATTTCTTACAGTAAGCACAAATTAGATTATTTTGGATATTAAATATGATTTCAGAAAAAGATGAAAAATTTGAGATAAGATGATTGAAATTCAGACACAAAGATGAAAATTTGAGATAAGATGATTGAATCAACCTTTCTTTAATACCATGTAATAATAGAAAAAAATTTAAAAAATTGTAGAAAAGAAAAACAAAAGAATTTGCGAAAAAATTCTTCTCCTTTTCTTGATTGAATGATAATTTTGTATAATGTTCTGTGTATATATACAAGTAAGAAACGAAAGCAAAATCAAAAGAAAATCAAATCTAAACACCTAAGAACTCCTAAATCAGGTAAAGAATGATAAAGAAATACACTCCTAAATAAGATAGGATACTAGCCTAAATAAGGATACTCAAAAGATTTACCTAGGTATACAAAGAAATAAATAATATGTAGAGAGATTTTCTGAATACAGGATGAAATTAATGTGTTGGGGCTGATAATATTGAGGCTGACAAGTCATTCACTATAACAGACAATTATAATATAGAAATCAGATGAAACATGTTAACCAACCCAATCCAATTAACAAATTACAATATTATCTCAACATTATTAAGTTCAATCCTACAATGATTGAACTTATTAAGTTAAATCCTAAAATCCCTCAATAACACCCATATTTTGGCTTTTAGATAGAAAATATATCCAACAATAGTATCATTGATTTAATAATAGATCCCAATTTTAAAAATAATAGTACTCCCTCCATTTTAAAGTATTTGATCTTTGTTGATTTGACATTCCTCTTAAGAAAATATTTAATAGAGGTTCATTTTTATCAAATTAGCCTTATTAATTAAGTTTTGCAATATAAATTTGAGTATATACACTTTCTTTAATCATTTAATGATAGCAATAGTATTGAAAGAACATAATAAAGTTCTCTTTATTTTATAGAAAGACAACTAAATTGAAACAAATACTTCTAATAAGAGGTTGAACTTAATCGAAATGGAGGGAGTAAAAGGTTCTTTGTGCCTCCTAGGTCATTAAGCATATTTTAATGCACTTTAGTCCCTAATCCATACACTTAACTTCTATTATCAGTAAACTACAGTTTAATGGTATAGAAAAGGACTTTTGTCTCTCTAGTCGATATACGACAAGAAAATGGTGTATTAGAGACCAATATTTAGCGAAAAAATAAATATTTAGTCCTTAAAAGTACGTTGACAAGGATGAGCTTTTTTTTCCTTCTTGTCTCTAGTTTCTAATTTTATTTGTTTAGTTAGCAAAAAGAATAGATCAGCTCCCTAAAACCATGCACATTCAGTCCCTAATGCTATAAATTGAGATGAATAAAAGGCGTCAGTGTATGTTTTACCACTAAAAGAGTTAAAAGAATAAAAGAAATTACTTTAAGAATCAAGAAAGAACAAATCTTCCACAGTTTTGTTTATTTTATACTATCCAGCCCCTTCCTCTCTCCAAAACCCTAAAACCCCGACTTTTGCACTCAAAGTGGTGATTGCTTCCAACTTTTATTGTTCTATAATGATTTTCTTACTGATTTTCTCAATCAAAGAGACGACTTGTTTTGTGTCATGACGCAAAATATGAGGGTCATAATGGCACTTGTCACGATGAACCTTGACAAATAAGCCTGTCACCCTAACTGATACACAAATGAAAAGAGATAGAAATACCCCCAAAGTAAGGCTTCTAGAATGAAGTCAAACCGTGTAAGTATAAATAATGCAGAAAGAAACATATCCAAAATCATGTATTCTCAAAACCAAGTGTCAATAGTGTAAGAATTTCTAATACAATCCATGAGTCGAATACATAGAAAATAATCACAATGAAGCAATCTCTATCTTCGAATACTAATAAAGACATAACTACTACAAAAAGATAGAGGTAAACTCCGGATGTAGGAATGTCCAACCATTACCTTGAGTAATTTGAATGCACCCAAAATCAACTAATCTGAGGCGCACTCAAGCTAGGATCTGCACCAAAAGGGCATAGTAGGTGTGAGTACGGTTCATTTGTACGTAGTAGGTATCATAGGCCGACCAAACAAAGTATTAAATAAAGCATACAAAATATACCCTAAGGGCACATCACCTACAATCAAAAAATGTCCCACAATGATATCCCATACCGTTTGCACTAACAGTTGTACAGTATCCATAAATAATACATCAATACACCAGATCGGGATACAATTACACACAATATCACATACAAGTAGAAGAAAGAGGAATATGTATACTCAGATCGTCAAGTAAAAATAAAAGAAGATACAACAATTAGACATTAACAAGTCAAGATATAGAACAAATAGATAGATGACAAGTAAATATGGCAGTACAAGCACAACATAACACAATAAAGGAAGTGTAATATATATATGATGATGATGATACACGAGGTCATCGCACAACCTTCAGGATCATCGCACAATCATCGTATACACCCATGGAGCTAAGCCTCCCGACATAGGACCTATGGAGATTTTGTCAACCCATATACAATCCATATATCAATATCTTCGAATGTGTCGGGTTATAAAATTCGATGTTCCC
Organism: Capsicum baccatum var. pendulum; assembly: GCA_030864225.1. Lineage (NCBI taxonomy): Eukaryota > Viridiplantae > Streptophyta > Magnoliopsida > Solanales > Solanaceae > Capsicum > Capsicum baccatum. Next base: position 269,488,345 of record CM061552.1, read on the forward strand.
AATGTTTCCAAAATTTTCAATATTTTCATTATTTTTGATATTTTCAGTATTTTTAGTATTTCTAGAGTACATAAGATACAAATCAAGTATGACAAACAACAACAACAAATATATACAAAACATACAACAAGTGAAATTATGTGTATGATGTCATGATGATGATAATGCAATATTCATGACCCATCATAATGAGTATTTCCACAACCAACCACGTGATATATTTCCACAATCAATCATAATAATACATTTTCACAACCACATGAGCCAATATGCACTCATTAATTCCACCATCCATGAGTTTTCAAATGTTTCATATGCCAACAAATATGAATATATCACAATGAACCAATGATACCACATTATGCATTTCAACAACACAATACAATTATTACATGTATTCAAGGCTATCAATAACACATAGGACCCCACACAATCACACATATAATAATATATCTTAATTTCAATAATTACGTCACATATAGGCCCACACATAGGCACAACACATAGATATCCATTTTTCATGATTAATTCCCACCCTTAACATGCATTTTGTACCATCATTTACTACCCAGCCTAATCAGAAAGAGTTAAGCCATAACCTACCTTGAATATCAAAATCTGTAAGAACCTACAAAATTCTAAGCTCAACTCAGTCTTGTAAGCTTGCTAAGGGCTTCCAGACTTAGAAAATCCGAGCTAAGTATTCAGACTTAGTATTATTTTAGCCTTCATAAGTTGGCAACTCTATTCATGACTCTTATGACCTTAAAGTATAGATATTTAGATTGATTCATGATCAGGAAGGTCAGTAGGTATTCCCGACTAGTTTTGAATTTTTTGAACCTCATTTGAACCATGTTTGGGAATCCAAAAGAGTGCACTGACATGATCTTGGTGCGACGCATCAACTATCGCATCGATCAATATTTTTTCTTGGCTTCAGTGGCAATTTCTAGTGAACCGATGTGGACTTAATGTGATGTTTTGGCTATTGCATCGATGCCAATAACGCAATGCGTCGATTTACGCATCGACAGTTTGGTTTTTAATCATTAAAAAGCTGCATCTTTAGGGGTATTTGGGTATTTTACCATGTCCTTTAGCCCCCCAAAACACAAAATTTAGCCTTCTATTTGCAACATACACTCATTATTTCACAAATTACTCAAGAACAAAAACCCTAGTTGATTTAATTCAAATTCAAGGCTCAAGATTCCACCATTAATCTTCAAGAATTTAGCAACCAAGGTATATCAAGTGTTCATTCAAGGATTCCTCACTCCCTTGGAGTCCAAGAAACTCTTTTAAAACTTTAAGTAGTTTGATTTCATGTTTTTCATGATTTGGATTCAAGTGTATTCATGATTATAATGATGATTAGATTTATATTCCATGATTAAGTGCAAGATTTATGTAAGAATAACTATTATGTATGTAGTATCATTTGAATTCATGTTAAAGCCTTGAAATTGTGAATTTCATGTGTTGATTTGTACAATGTGCATATACAATGCTTTCCAAGTGTTTGATTAGTTGTTCATAAGGATTAAATAATGAAATTATATTATGTTAGCATGTATTCAAGTTCATGGCATACAAGTGTTTGCTAGAATGTCCCAATGAATGAATGATGATCAAGTAGTTATTTATCATGTTTCAAGATTGTTCCATATCTTAAAATTTGTGCTATCGAGTCCTGAGGGTATTTAATACCCGACTATTTAGCTGATTACCTGGAGCCATGGTCAGTCTCAGGATAGTATTAGTCATGTCATGATCATTAGTACTTTTAGTCAGTTACAAAACTCAGGAAAAACTTAGTAGACTTAGTATCATTCTCTTCTAGTTTAGTATTCAGTTCAGACCTCAGTAAATTCAGCCAGTTAACTTAATTCAGTAGTATTTCATCAGTCAATGGAACTCAGTGAACTCAGTTTAGTTTAGTTAGACAGTATAATTAGTAACAGTTTATTCAAACCTATTATGAACTAGAAATCAGTTCAGTGTCTATTCATTTGGGAGTAGGATTCAGCACCGAGTGAACCCACAGATGAGGACTCAGCTGCCAGTAGAGGGTGTGATCTGTAGAAGTAGTCCTTATCTTCTAGAACTACATAGCAAGCATAGGTTAAGACATCAACCTACCAGTTGAGGGTTGATGAGGTGATCTACCTGCCAGTTGAGGGTAATACCATTCTTACTCAGAGCATCTGCCAAATGAGGGTGACTCAGCTTGTCTTTACCCGTGGCACTGTACTGACACCCTTCCATCTGGGGTTATAGGTTAGACCCCAATCAGTTCAAAAAGGGTCATGTTGGTTAGATGATTACCTCACACAGTCTCAGTTTTAGATTCAGTCTCAGTACAAAAATTAGTTCAGTTCTATAGATTCAGAACTATCAGACATAGTTACTCAGTTCAGTACAGAACTCAGTACATTTCCACAAAATTAAGACTGTCATCCATGGTCATTCAGTTATTAGTAATTTAGAATCAGTATACTCAAAAATCAGTTAATAGTATTCAGACTCTTTATTCAGTATTACCATAATCTTAGTTACAGTTTACATATCCATGCATGTACTCTCATTTTGTTATATTGATATCATTCAATTAGTATTGTTCATGCCTATGAACCCATGCTTTTCAGCCTACCTCACTTAGTATACCAGTACATTCAAAGTACTGATGCATACTTTTGTCTTGCGCTATGATGTTTTATATTATTGGTTCAGATGCAGGGCTTCTGAGCACCCTTAGTAGTTTAGATCTTTAACAGTCAGAGTTAGTGGTGAGTCCTCATAGTTTGAGGACATGATTATTATTTTAGTATTTTAGTTTATCTCAGTAGCTAGAGTTAGTTGGGAACTTGTCCCATCAACTCCATATTTCAGAAAGTTTAGAGGCTTTTTAGACTAGAGTATTTTTCAAACAGATGTTTCAGTTTTGGTATTGTTATATCGTATTAAGTTTTATTATAGCACTTAACCTTATGGCATGTTTTCCACCTCATTTTCATATATTTTCAGTATTACTATTCAGTTATTACAGCAAGTACCAGTCATGGGTTAGCATGTGGTCCTTCGGGATTATGAGCATCGTGTAGCATTCGGGGTATAGACTCAGGGCGTTACAAACTTGGTATCAGAGCTTAAGGTTCAACAGAGTCCTAGGAAGTCTGAAATTTACATCTAGCAGAATCTTGTCCATGGGTGTATAGCACGCCAAACATATAGATAGAAGGCTACGAAGTGTTTTAGGAAAAGTTTCCCTTCTTTCAGTATTGATGTCATATAAGAGAGCATGAGCTCTAGTTAATCTTCCTGTCTAATATAAATTTCCCTTATATTTATAGAATATGCCTCCAAAGAAGACTAAGAGAAGAGGAACGGGACACCAGCCCATCCAGCCAGATCCTCTGGACGAACATATCTCCTACGCTGAATTCAGAGCAGCTTTTACCATCCTAGCTCATTTTTTAGTAGCCTAGAATGAACGTCCAACTGTTGTTTCAGCCAACCCAGTGGCCAATACTGCTGCTTCCAGGATTCAGGATTTCACCTAAATGAACCCTCTATCTTTTACTAGATCTAAGTTAGATGAGGACCCTCAGGAGTTTCTTGATCTGGTGCAAAAAGTTACAGATATTATGGGAGTGACTATGGTTGAGAGTACTGAGTTGGCTGCATATCAGTTGTAGGATGTGGCCCACTCATGGTTCAAATAGTGGAAAGTAGAAAGGGTCGCAGATACAGGGCCCATAGAATGGGAGGAGTTTGCCACTGCTTTTTAGGATAAGTTCTTGCCATGAGAGTTGAGGGAAGCGAAGGATTTGGATTTTATAAATATAAAGCAGGGAAACATGATAGTGAAAGAGTATTCTCTCAACTTTACTTAATTATCTAGATACGATCCTCGTGTGGTAGCAGATAACAGGTCTAAGATGAGTAAGTATGTGTTTTGCGTGTATAATAGTATGGTCAAGGAGTGTAGGACCGCAATGTTGATTAAGGAGATGGACATATCCAGGATCATGGTCCATGCTCAGCAGATAGAGGAGGCTAAGAATAGGAAGAAAGAAAGGGAGAACAAAAGAGTGAGAATAGGTAGTTTCAACTTCGCTCAACCTAAGTCAGAAGGTGGGAATCATTCTCAATTCCACCTAAAATCCTTAGTTCTAGCTCCATCCTCATCCATTGCTCCAGTGTTGAAATTTAAAGATAGAAATAGAGATAGGGAAACAGGCCCTACACCCCAGGGTAGTGTCAGCGGCACCCGAACCAATCCTCTTTGTCAGAAATATAGCAGAAACCACCAGAGTAAGTGTAGAGCAGGCAACGATGTGTGTTTCAGGTATGGAAAGCAAAGCCATAGAGTCAGATATTGTCCCCAGTCAGGTTTTCGGGGTTAATATAATCATCCCTCAAGCTCAGTACGGTCACTCGAATCAACAGGGTGTCGCTTCCAGTGCTACCATTAGGCAGTGCCCAAACAGAATCTATGCTCTTCAGTCTTAATAGGATCAATAATGTACTCCTGATGTAGTCATTGGTACATTACAAGTTTTCCATTTACATGTTTATGCTTTACTAGATCTAGGAGCTTCATTATCCTTTGTTACTCCATATATAGCCGTTGATTTTGGAGTTAGTCCAGAAATTCTAGCAGAGTCTTTCTTAGTCTCTACCCCAGTTGGTAAATCTATCATAGCTCAGTGGGTATACAGGAACTGTCCGATTATGATATCTCAGAAAGTCACTTTAGCAGACTTAGTTAAATTAGAAATGACTAATTTTGATGTCATTCTCAGCATGGATTGGCTTTATTCTTGCTATGCCTCAGTCGACTGTAGAAATAAAATTGTCCAGTTTCAGTTTCCGAATGAGCCCATCCTAGAATGGAGGGGTAGTAATTTAGCACTTAGGGGTCAACTTATTTCTTACCTTTGGGCTTGAAAAATGATATCTAAGGGATGTGTCTACTATCTTATTCGAGTCCAGGACTGTAGTTCAGAAACCCATACTCTTGAATTAGTGTCAATAGCATGTGAATTCCCAGATGTGTTTCTCGAAGATTATTTCAGAGTTTCTCCTGAAAGAGAAATCAAATTTGGAATGGACCTTCTTCCAGATACTCAGCCCATATCTATTCCGTCATACAAAATAGCTCCAGCATAACTCAAAGAATTAAAAGAACAGTTAAAATATCTCCTAGATAAGGGATTTATCAGACCCAGTGTTTCCCTGTGGGGTGCACAAGTTTTATTTATGCATAAGAAAGATGATTCTCTCAGAATGTGTATCAATTACCATCAGCTAAATAAATTCACAGTCAAGCACAAGTATCCACTTCCCAGAACCAATGACTTATTTGACCAACTTCAAGGTGCCAGTTACTTTTCTAAGATCAACCTCAGATCAGGGTATCATCAGCTCAAAGTCAAAGATTGTGACATTCTGAAAACAACTTTCAAAACTCGGTATGGTCACTTTAAATTCTTAGTCATGTCGTCTGGTCTTACCAATTCCCCAACAGCTTTCATGGACTTGATGAACCGTGTGCTCAAGTAGTAGTTGGACATGTTTATCATAGCCTTCAGCAATGACACTCTTGGCTATCCCCATAGAAGGAATAATCATGCAGATCATCTCAGAATTGTATTCCAGGCTCTCAAAAACCAATCAGTTATCATGATATCTATTCATGTTAGTTCTATGATTATATCCCATACTCGTGCACGTTAGCAATCATGCATGCTTACAGTTCCTAGTATAAGGAGTTCAAGTTCACTCAATGTTATGAATCATGTTTCATGAATACAGAAACTCCAGACTCAGGTCGTGCAGCTCATGACTCATGTACACCTGTCATGCTTTACAGTATGTTCAGTTCTCATGGCTTATGTTATATCCCTAATGATTAGCTAAATTCAAATTATGTCACGTATATCCTCAGTTTAGGTCTCTTGGTACATCTATGATGTTGACATTTTATTCCTCGGGCTTCAGTAAGTGTCAAGTTCGGTATAGTATTCATTCATACTTTAGGTCCTCATGTTTAACCCTTCAGTGAACTTTTCTTATAAAATAATATAGTGATGAGCAATTGCATACTTGTTTTACACGAGGCTGTAGTTATGAAGATAGGCTTGAATGTAACGTAAGTGTGCAAGCAAATGGCTAGCAGGAAGTCGTATTTAGTGCATGAAGGGAGGAAAATCAAAATTTTTCATAAGATAAGAAGTTGAGAAAATGCAAAGTGTGGGTGTCTATTCAGATCTTCGATTATGTTAGTCCCCATCACGTAGCTATTAGAACATAGTATTCAGTTCTAGTACAATCTTAGTTACCATCTTAGTTACAGTCTCAGTCACAGTCACAATCCATTAATCAGATCAGTAACTTAGTTCAGTTTTAGATTTGCTTGACCATAGCGTACAATTATCAGTTATTCAGTACCTCAGTTTACAGACTATTTCAGAATCATATTATATGTTTGGTCTTCCATTCTCAAATAATACATTCATGCTCAGTACCTCATATTGCTCAGTCATCCCTTACATTAGATGTAAAATACTCTACAGTTTTAGTCTACACTAAGTACAGTTCAATCTTACATGACCACTATTCAACTATCAGCTATTCAGTTAATCAGACAAGTTAGTATGTTTGTGCATTCATGCATAACTCCCATGTGAATACTTACAGTAGTCTCAGGTGAAGTATCATAACGAGGTGGAGAGTATAGTTGAGAGAGTATTCGAGGAATATGTCTAATCTTAAAAAATTTATAGTTGCAGTACATAAGGCTTAGTCACTCTATTTTAGATGATGATTCGTAGGCCTCGCCTCATATTATAGAATTTTAGCCAGGATGTGATTTCCTTATTCAACTATTTTATACTCCTTCGGGGGTAGTGGTATGGACTGCGTATATTTTACCCTCCCCAGACCCTACTATGCAGGAATATACTGGGTTTGTTGTTGTTGTTGTTGTTGTTATTCAGCCAACCCAAGACTTCTTGCTCCCTAAAGCCACTAGAACTCTATAGAAAAAGCATCAAAGAAAGGATCCAATCGAATATAAGTTTTCAACATAAGTTAGTAAGGAAAACCAGCAATTCAGTTTAGCAGTTAGGCGGATAATGTTCGTATGGTTAGGTTTCCTATCCTTCTATCTAGTCGCACTATCCGGAGTCTCATGAAAGTATCTATTCCAAAATCGAGTAACCAGGTAGTTGTGTGTTCAGCTCGTTTATGTATCATGTCCCAATTTCAGATCCTATATATTCAGTCATGACTCAGTTCGGAGGTGCCCTATGCATCTTCCTATCTTTTTCTCAATATCTCAGCCAAGTCAGCATTCTTCAAGAGAAATAATGTCCTAAGGGAAAGATGCACCATAACCCCTGATCTTTTATGTCCTAAACCTCTCAGTTTCTTTTTATGTAACGAATCTAGTTTGGAATAATGGGTACTCATGAGTGGACCCTCAAGTTCCAATTTCAGCAGTAAGCTATGAATTCAAGGGGCTCAGTTCAGTTCACGATATTCAATTCATGTATCACATTTTAGGATCAGTTATGTTCTCATGTTCTAGTTCATGCGTGTTCAGTAACTGATCTCGAGTTAAGATCGGTGATTTTGTGTTCATAAAAATCTCTCCTATGAAAGGAGTGAAGAGTTTTAGCGAAAAGGGGAAACTCAGTCCCCGATATATTGGTCCTCATCGAATTCTCAGTTTTTTTGGAAAGGTAGCTTACAAGCTTGTGTTGCCTTTAGACTTAGCTTCAGTGCATCCAGTATTCTATGTCTCCTTGCTTAAGAAATGCATAGGTGACCTAGCAGTCGTAGTCCCTATAGAGGGCATAGATATTCAAAACAACCTCTCTTATAAAGAGATTCCAGTCAAAATCCTTGAATATCAGATTCGCAGACTGAGGAACAAAGAAGTTCCTCTAATCAAAGTACTTTGGCGGAATCAGTCCGTTAAGGGAGCTACTTGAGAAGAAGAAGCAGATATGCGTACCAAGTATCCTCACCTCTTCTCCGCAAGCTCAGACTCAGCCCAAGGTAAAAAATTTCCTTTGAATTTACTCAATCTCATATTTAGATATAGCTACCAACTTGGTATCAATTAACATTGCATACTCAGTTATGCATTCATGAATTATATTCAATTATGTTCTCATGCATCAGATATGCATGTTCAGTGTGATAATTTAGTATATCAGTAATTTTAGTCATGAAATCATACCTCAGTTGTACATATCCAATGTCTAAATCCAGCCTATCAGTATTCTCAGTTTAATCAATCTTATTCGAGGATGAATGTTCCCAAGGGGGAGATATTGTAAGACCCCACAAAATCCTAAGATCAACTCAGTTTTTTAAAATTGCTAAGGGGTCCTATACTTAGAAAATTCTAGCTAAGTATTTAGACTTAGTATTATTTTGGCCTTCGCAAGTTGGAAACTCTATTTCATGACTCTTATGACCGTACAGTATCGATCTTTAGATTGATTCATGATCAGGGGAAGTCAGTAGGTGTTCTCGAACGAGTTTTAGATTTTTCAAACCTCGTTTGAACCATATTTGGGAATCCAAAATAGTGCATCGATGCGATCTCGACGTGGTGTGTCAGCTATTGCGTTGATAAAATATTTTTTCTTACCTCCAGTGGTAATTTCTAGTGAACCGACGAGGACTCAACGCGACGTGTTGTCGATTGCATCAATGCCAATGATGCGGCATGTCGGTCGGCGCATCAACAGTTCGGTTTTCAGTCATTAAAAAATCGTGTCCTCAGGGGTATTTGAATCTTTTCCCACGACCTTCAGTCCCCAAAAACACAAAATTTAGCCTTCTATTTGCAACATATACTCATTATTTCACAAATTGCTCAAAAATAAAAATCCTAAGTGATTGAATTTCAAATTCAAGGCTTAAGATTCCACCTTTAATCTTCAAGAATTTAGCAACCAAGGTATGTCAAGTGTTCATCCAAGGGTTCTTTCCACCCTTGGAGTCCAAGAAACTCTTTTAAAACTTCAAGTAGTTTGTTTTCATGTTTTCCATGATTTGGATTCAAGTGTATTCATGATTATAATGATGATTAGATTTCTATTCCATGATTAAGTGCAAGCGTTATGTAATAACAACTATTATGTATGTAGTATCATGTGAATTCATGGTAAAGCCTTGAAATTGTGATGTTCATGTGTTGATTTGTACTATGTGCATATACAGTACTTTCCAAGTGTTTGTTGAGTTGTTCATAAGAATTAAATAATGAAATTATATCATGTTAGCATATATTCAAGTTCATGGCATGCAAGTGTTTCCTAGAATGTCCCAATGAATGAATGATGATCAAGTACTTACTTATCATGTTTCAAGATTGTGCCATGTCTTATAATTACCTTGATCCATGGTCAGTCTTAGGATAGTATCAGTCATGTCACGATCAGTAGTACTTTCAGTCAGTTACAGAACTCAGGAAAAACTCAGTAGACTCACTATCAGTCCATTCCAATTCAGACCTCAATAAATTTAGCCAGTTAATAGAATTCAGTATTATTTTGTCAATCAAAGGAACTCAGTGAACTCAGTTCAGTTTAGTTAGACAGTATAATCAGTAACAGTTTAGTCAAGACTAGTATAAACTAGAACTTAGTTCAGTGTCTATTCAGCTGGGAGTAGGATTCAGCACCGAGTGAACCCACGAATGGGGACTCACCTGCCAGTAGAAGGTGCGATCCTTAGAAGCAGTCCTTGTGTTCCAAAACTATGTAGCCAACGTAGGTTAAGACATCAACCTGCCAGTTAAGGGTTGATGAGGTAATATACTTGCCAATTGAGGGTACCACTATTCTCGTTCAGAGTACCTGCCAGATGAGGGTAACTCGGCTTGTCTTTACCCATGGCATGGTACTGACACCCTTTTAGCTGGGGTTACAAGTTGACCTAAATCAGTTCAAAGAGGGGCATATCGGTTAGATGATTACCTCCTACAGTCTCAGTTTTAGATTCAGTCTCAGTACATAACTCAGTTCAGTTTTACAGATTCAAGATTGTCAAATACAGTTATTCAGTTTAATATGGAACTCAGTACAGTTCCACAGAATCAAGACTGTCAGACAGTCATTCCGTTATTAGTAATTCAGTATTCACACTCAGTATTCAATGTTATCATGATCTCAGTTACAGTTTATGTATCCATGCATGTACTCTCATTCAGTTATATTCATGCCATTCAGCCAGTATTGTTCATGCCTATGAACTCGTGCACTTCAGCCTACCTTACTTAGCATACCAGTACATTCAAAGTACTGACGCATACTTTTCTCTTGCGCTATGATATTTTATATCATAGGTTCAGACGCACGGGCTTTCGAGCACCCTTAGCATTTCAGATCTTCAGCAATCAGAGTTAGTGGTGAGTCATCATAGATCGAGGACATGAATATTATTTCAGCATTTCAGTTTATTTCAGTAGTCGAAGTTATTGGGGACTTATCCCATCAACTCCATATTTCAGACAGTTTAGAGGATTTTTATACTAGAGTATTTCTCAAACAAATGTTTCATTTCTGGTATTGTTATACTGTATTCAGTTTTATTACAGTTTTGAACCTTATGGCATGTTTTCCGCCTAGTTTCCACATATTTGTAGTATTACTAGTTAGTTATTGCAGTAGATACTAGTCATGGGTTAGCTTGTGATCCTTCAGAATTATAAGCATCGTGTAGCGTACGAGGTACAGACTCGGGGCGTTACAAAATCGGTCTACTACGCTTCGAACCCACGACCTTGCTTTTCACAAAAGATCTCAAAATCAACTAAAATCAAGAAATATAAAATCTACGCGTTAACACAAAGCCAACGATACCCATATTTTCTACTTTTGGTTCTGGATCAAAACGGACCTCCAAAATGAATTTTCAAAAAAAGAAGCAAAATCGTAACTTTATTTCAAAAAATGTGTTTCCCATAATTTTAGGAATCTATAGGTTAAAACTCAAGTCAAATCGAGTAAAAAATAAGATTCAAATCAAAGAAAAACCATTTTTGAGCTTTATCGAGTAATAAAATTTTTGAAATCCGTGTTAAAATCAAGAATCGAAGATGTTTTTATGGTTAAATTGATGAAAAATTAGTAATTATAAGATTAAAACATTGTTCAAGTGAAATTGAGGTTTAAAATCAAGCCCTAAAATTTTTTGGGTTTTGAGAAATTAATCAAGGAATTAGATTAAGAAAGGATGAAATCTCACCTAAAATCCGTAATAGAATCAAGAAATAGATGTTAATCTAGCTTTCCAAACTCCCACAAGCTTCACTTTTAAGCTCTCACACTATTTTAGGGTTTAACTTCCAAGGAGTAAGGTGAAAGAATGGGCAAAAAGAGGGGTAAAAACAGTTTTTTTTAGACTGCCCTAGTGTTTTTTAGAAAAAGACCCAGATTTTTAAGTCCAAAAACGGACTTCGACGGGGTGCCCAAAATATATTCGAGGTCTGATATACACAAATGAACTATGTAACCACACTAAATTCGACGCTCCGAACTCAATGGCGATACTAGATTTTCCGAAAAAGTTATTTTCACAGAGTTGACCCCCGAAATTCAAAATCACAACTTTTTAAACCGAGGGTCATAATGAGATTTAAAAGCCGTAAAATCACACCAAACATGTTACCACCCTAAAATCGACGTTTCGAACGCATTGGAAAAGTTAAACTTTTCATCCAAGGTTATTTCAACCAAATGTGGATCTCACACTCATATTTTTTATTTTTCAACTTTCCGACGAACAGGTCGAAATGAGCTCAGGTGTATCGGGAACCGAATCAATGGTCTACCTAGCCTAAAATTGATATTTCAGAGCTACTGGCTTAGTCCATCCGTTCATCCGTTACGCGAATCAAAAGATAATTATACAGGTCTATAATAAGGCTCTCGAAACCACCAAAAACCATAATATCACACAAATGGTATCAAAATGTATTGGGAACCATGCCAATCAACCCCACACCCTAGAAATATCACAATTCAACTACAGAAAGGGGTAAAACAGTCAAATCACACAAAATCACAAATTTCACATATTTCATCAAATTTTCAGGTCGATACATTTTGCCCGTCACTTAATTCTGTAGTTGTGCTATTTTGTTCGCTTCCTATTTTACTCTATTGTGACAATGAAGATAATATTGAACTGTTTACTGTCAATACTCTGAGAAATATCCTTGTTTCGGCGCCATGGTTATCTTTCCAGAGGTATAATTCTCTCTATGCTTCTTATTTTTCTATGTTGTAAACAAAATAGGTCCTTGAATAGCTTAAATTTCAGATTTAGATTTCAAATTTTCAGGTTCCAAATCATTTCAGATAGAACCCTAGATATTTTGGGGGTTCTATAAATATAGGACACCTCTTCATCATTCCATACTCTTTTTACACCCCAAGAACTTAAAAAATCATTTGCTAATTAATATATGATATTTTTATCCAAGAGTCTAAAGCGGGTGATTGTCTTTTTGCTCGATTCAGTCCCTTTTACTTTCTTTTTTCATTGGATTGTTAGTTCTACTTGTTGTAGGCTGAATAGAATGTATTCTTGCACTGTGTTTCAAGGAGCGGATATCTTAATTTGACATGCCTGCTTGTTGCATCGAAAAAAGGTAATTCTCCCTCTCATTTTTTTTTTTTTAAATATGATCAGTTCTAGTTAGTGAACCTTGTTTGATTTAATTTAATTTTCTGGATGGTGTGTTATCTTCTTTTATATGATCAGTTCCAGTTAGTGAACCTTGTTTGATTTAATTTAATTTTCTGGATGCTGTGTTATCTTCGTTGTAGTTTTGTGTGTGAAGCATGAATTGATGTTTCATGCAGTTCTGTTTCTGTCATTTAATCACGAACTTGTTAGTTCTTTACTTTCTTATCTTCTTACTTAAGATAAGATTATATAAATGATTAGTCTCCATGTTTTCTACCGTAGTTCATTTTGTCTATAAGTTGGAAGTTGTTATTTTCGGGTTTAATTATGATTTATTGCTGATCATTTTGATAATGTACCTTATTTGGCCTGCCTTCGAATATTTGACTCAATATTACCTTTCAACATTCATACATATGCTAATAATTAACTCATGCATGCCACAGTTCAAGAAAAACAACAAGAACAGGAAAATAATAAATACAATGGAAATACTTCTAAATTAAAAAAGAAAATAATATAACATAAAATGAAATTGACGAAGTAGTGAACAATTTTCGTACTACTCAACATACAAATTAAAAAGAAAATAATATAACATAAAATGAAACATATATGGAATAGCAGACATTTTTCATACTACTCAATTGATGTACATTCTAAAAAGAAAATAATGTGACATAAAATAATAATAAGATTAGGAGTGATTAAACGAGAAAATTATTGGAACTAATGATGCTGAGGGTCATGTCCTCCAGGACTACTCCTCATGAGCTTGTACTTTTTTTCTTGGCTTTTGTCAACTTTCTTCCTCTCGAAAAGGACTCGAAATGGTTCTGTTAGAGCTTTTTATCTGTGTTGCTCAGATTTTCTAAAAGTATTAATGTACTTATGCTTAATTCTCCAAAAATATACCATTTTTGAAAAATCTAACATGTATCCAACAATATTTTTAAAGAGTCCGAACAATACAATTTTTTTCTGCTCTAGAATTCGAGGTTTTGTACATTGCATCATGATCATGAGCACAATAATTACACAAATATACAATAACCCTTGAGACATTTTCATAGATTTGGCGGCTCAACATAATTGGTGGCCTAAAGCGAAATTTTAAAATGAGGTTTTGAATTTTTTATTTTTTTTTACAAATCTATATGTATAGCTTTTTGAGGTGTAAATTATAAATAAAACTATTTTGTAATTGATTTATCCGAAAAAATTTCTTTTCAATTAATAGTATTCTTAGTTCATTTGATATCTCTTGAAATATATTTTTAAGCTTAAGTAATATTTTTGAAATTTTATTTTTAAAAAACTTCTTTCAGCTAAGATAATTATACAGGATCCAGAAAAATATGCAATTGTAAAATAATAAAAAGAAATTATCTGATTGAAATACATCTTACCTTTCAACTTATTCGATTCCACTGCAATCGCTGTTTTAATTCTTTTTGCCCCATTAATCAAAATAATAAATAGAAGATATGGTTTCCTGAGTTATCTTTATTTATTAGATGTTCTTTTTAGATTTGAGAGTATTAAAAGAAATTTTCTTTATGTTGATTGTCAACATTAATCTTAAATTTCTAAAGTAATTTTTTTATTTGAGCTTAAGAGAAATTAAATATGATGAGAAAAATATTAAAAAATATTTGATATTTTCTAAAAAAAATAAAAAAAACTACAAACCTATAATGCTTTAAAAAGAAATGAGGCGTCCAAAAACCGGAGGCATAAATCACTTTCTTCGGTGGCTTCACCTTGAAGCCGGCCTTGAGATTATAATGCTATAATGTTTCGCTAAGAGAGTGTAGTGTAGTGTAGACTGTAGTGTAGTGTAGTGTAGTGTAGTGTAGCATTAGTATATATATAGAAGGTTTTCATACAAAATGGGAAGTGCACAATTACGTAAGGCATGAATTTATTTCCTTAGTTAATTGCATTCCGTCGTTATTAATCAAGTTGCATTACGTAATATATTTTGGATGTATCCGAAGATAATCAGTTAACAGCAAATATCTTACGGCACATGAGCTATCCACTTTTTTCATAGGTTCGAAATAGAGGCGAGCTAGACATTTGACTGCAGATTTAATCGAACCCAATAACTTTTTGGTTAAAAGTAATATTTATCTAATTTAAAAGTTTTTAGTTGAAAAAAATAATTTAAAAATTTATTATTAAATATTATAAATTATGTTTCGTATCTAGTTTCGATTGATATGAGTTTAAGAAAGTAAAAAATATTTTTAAATATTGTGCTTTAGATTAAAGATATATTGAACGCATTAAAATGATCTTTAATATGTGGTTTTAAACTTGTCATGTAAAAAATTAGAATTAAAGACTTATAAAAAAAAGGTAAAATTACCTTCTGGAATCATGTACTATGTCGGTTTGTAAGTTGGATAATTCTACTTACATGTTTGTCATCTGAACCTTTTAACCCATTAAAAAATAATATTTTGCATCCTTTGACCACTGACTGAGCCTATGTGGCATTCAAATGCTGACTAGGACAAAAAGAGTATAGTCACACACCTTGGGTGCGAGTGGGGGTCAATTTTATATTAAAATAATTTGTTTATTTTTAAAAAGTGGCACTCAATTTTTTTTTCCAGTTTTTTAATTTAAAAATATCTTAAAAAAATTAAAAAAAAATAAAAAAAAAAAGATCAGCCCCAACCCCCTCCCCAAATCCAGCCACTTCCCCACCCCACCCAGCCCCGCCCCAGCACCCCCCCACCCATCCGAGCCCCGTCGCAGCATCACCCACCCCACCCAGCCTCATCCCAACACCCCCAACCCCACCCAGCCTCATCCCAACACCCCAAACCCCACCCAGCCTCATCCCAGCACCCCCACTTGATACCAACAACAATGTACAAAAAATTCACTTTCCTTAGCATCTCCACTTCACTATTTTCCCTAAAAAAATTCAAACTCTCCATTGATGCCAGCAACAATGTACAATCACCCTCCATTGTCCACCATTTCACTTCTCCATTCGAACTCAAACAAGCTATTTCCTTCCTCATCAAAAGCAACAAACGTCTCTCCCTCCTTCCCCTTCCTCGTATTGCTTTCATTTGCGCACTCACTCCTCCCTTTTCCTTCGCACAGCAGATCTGGGCAATCCCTGAAGAGGGTCTTTGCTTTTTTTTGTTTTTTGGTCAAGTCTTTGTTGTGGTTGATATTGTTGTTGTTGTTCATTGCAAAAAAAAAAAAACAATTGAATTATCCAAATCACAAAATTTCAAAGAAAGCATAAAAATTAAATTTTTACATTGAATTTCAAGTTTTTCAAATTATCCAAATCACAAAAAATTCAAAGAAAGCATAAAAATTGAGTCTTTACGTTGAATTTCAAGTTTCTTGAATCACCCAAATCACAAAAATCTCCAAAAAAAATTCTTTTCACACTTCTTAAATTTTTCGGCCCTTACTTTTTAATTTTTTTCGTACAGAAGAAGAATAACAAGATGAAGATGATAAAGGAAAAGAAGAATGAGAAGAGGAGAAAGAAAAATAAGAAAAAGAAGAAGAAAGAAGAAATGGAGAAAGAAAGAACTTGAAAGGTAGAAAGAGAAAGAAAAAGGAAAAGAGAGAGAAGGGGTTTTTTTGTCTATTTATTTATTTATTTATTTATTTTAATAGGTAATATTTTTTTATATAAAAATGATGTGGAAAATGACGTGACAGATGCGACAGCCGACGTGGCAGCTGACATGGAGCGAGTTTAACACACTCACCGAAAAGTGTTTAAAATATTACTTTTTAATGAGTTAAAGGATCCAGATGACAAACATGTAAGTAGAAGTGTCCAACTTGCAAAACCGACATAGTACAAGGGTTCAGAAGGTTATTTTGCCTAAAAAAAAAGAAACATTCTTTTTGAAACTGACTAAAATAAAAGATAAAATAATTGAAATTGAGGAAGTATTTTTTGATCGAATTCAAAGACTTAGAAAGATAGAATTCAAAACTAATAAATCTAAAATCTTGATTTCGACTCTGGTTTGAGATTTTAGTTATTTTAAGTTATTGAATTCTAAATTAATAATTTGTATAGATTCCACAGATTTTAAATACAAATACAAAAAGGACTTGTGATTAGACCATTTCCTGAATCCCGCGGACTTAATGACATCCCCACCTTCTACCAATATGTCACTAACAATCTTTTGCGAGTGCGACCAATACCTTTTGTTTGTTTTGAAGTCATTTGTTTGGGCGAGACATACTAAATGTACTACGTACCACACTATTAGGTGGCTCACATCGAGTTGTCTTTTTCTATCACGCATAAGAAAAGTTTGTCATTTTACAAAGGCATAACACATAAATATGACCTTAAACTTGACACCAAATTATAACTTTGACCTTAAACTTTGATAGTGCACAAATAGGACTTTTAACTATTCAAAACCTAAACAAATATGACCTCCGATTTTGCAACCTCTATGTGTGAGTTTCACTTGGGCCTACGTGGATATGTAATCCAATCATACGGTACCACGTCATTAAAAAGGCTGACTGGGAGGACTTTTGATCTGAAACTTAAAACGACATCGTTTTTCTTCTATAAGTTAAAACAACGTTGTTTTGCTTATTATTATTATTATTATTATTATTAATAATAATAATAATAATAATAATAATAATAATAAAATTTTAATAAAATTTTCATCTTAATAATGTTTATTAATAACGTTAATTTAATATACTACTACTGCCCATAATAATGTTTTCTTAATAACGTTTTATAACGTTAATATAATAATGTTTTAATAATATTAATTTAATATACTACTATTGATGCCCTTAACAATCTTTTATTAATAACGTTTTAATAGCGTTAATTCAATATACTACTACTACTGCCCTTAATAACATTTTATTAATAACATTTTAGTAACGTTAATTTAATAACGTTTTAATAACGTTTTAATAACTTTAATTTAATAATGTTTTAATAACATTAATTTAATAGCATTAATTTAATAACTTTAATTTAATAACATTTTATTAAAACTATTATTTTTTTTATTATTATTAGTATAGTTTCATCTTTGAGCTGAAAATAATGAAAAAATAATAGTGAAAAGTCATTTAAATATATAAAAAGAAATTAATAAGGGCATACTAGTCATTTTACCCTTTTTTTACTGTTGGAACACTCAAATTTTTAGCCCGACGCGCAAAGTTTTGCGTGTACAACACATGTTTTGTCACATAGGATCGGAGGTCATATTTGTGTAGTTTTGAATAGTTAAAAGTCATATTTGTGCTCTATCAAAGTTTAAGGTCAAAGTTTTAATTTTATATCAAGTTTAGGATCATATTTATGTATTATACCTTTTACAAAATTTAGACAAAAGTTACTAAGTTCTATTGAATCTGTAACACACAGACTCCAATCCTTTTTGTTTTTCTAGTCATAGGGATGAAATATATATATATATATATATATATATATATATATATATATATATATATGTGTGTGTGCGCGCGCGCGCGCTATTATAACGTGGTAATTATGAGTGAGCATCGAATCATCTTTCGGCCTTCTTAATTAACAACTTGTGATGTAGAAAATCCCATAAAATGACCTTGAAATAGAGCTATTTTATAACTATAATAATCCCCTGTGAGCATCGAAGGGTCACCATCTTCAGTTGACCTTTTAACACAATGGGGTGTCTGGCATTAGAAAAATATCTTTTTGGAACATAAATGATTTAAGGGAACGGAAAATGGTGGAGAGAATTACAATATAGATAATTTTAGTAGATCAGTTGGTTGATTATCTAAATTTTCATCTTGTTGATAGTGAGGATTCGATTTCTCTTCTTGAAGTCTCTTCCCCCGTATTCCTTTCCTTTACCCCTAATTGTTTTCTTAAAAAAATGATTTTCTTTTATTTGATAAGAAAGTGGATAATATTGTCTCAATTAGTGATATTAATATATAATTTAAGTAAACATGATTATTATGTGTGGTATTCATTATTGTTCAAATCTCAGAATCACATCGAAACTAGATATAGTTGAAACAACTCATAAAATTCAGTTACTTCACCTACTTCATTATCTTTAACCGTTTCTCGTACCTCTATTGAAATAAAATAATTTCTTTTACTTCCATTGATTGGGTATTCTTCTCTGTTCATATCTATGAGTGATGTGGGTGGGTGGGGTGCTAAAAGGGTTAGGCAGGTGGGGTCTTGGGGATTAGGAGAATATAATCACGCTGAATTGTCATTCATTAAACTTATATTTTCTATCTTCACCATGAAAGTCAATTCCTGATTTCTAAGAATCTTATTTTTTTTGAAGAAAATATTTTGATCAACCAATCATAAAAATTTTAAATCAGCCGTCATAAATTATCCTTCTCCATTCAAAATACACCTTATATATGTCACGATTTTTTTATGCTAAACGACATATCACGACTAGACTTCTAATTGAAACCAAAGGAGGACCTGCGTTGAAATATAATTTGGGTACCACATAGATAGATATACAAGGAAGTTTGGAAAAGAGACAATCTAAAGACTTATTTTGAATTAAGATACCTAGTTTTAAAAATTGGGTAAAGAGACACTTTTTAAAAAGAAGTTTAAAAAAAGGCGTCGTATGTTATGAACCAATTGTCCCACATTGGAAAAATAGAGAAATGATAAGGGGATTATTAGCCAAATGGGTTCTCCCACCTATTAGACTAGTCTTTTGGGTTGGGCTGTTCCGTTTGGTTTATAATATTGGTGCTTTCGTTGAGAGTCACACACGTTGGACCGTCACTCGGAGTGGTGGCCTGCGCGCTAGGAGTGGTGGCCTGGACCCAAGAGGGGTGCCATCCGTGATCAACTGGGCGTAGCCTTGACCAATGAGGATCAATCCACGTGTGGGGAGCTGCGCTTTGGATCGTGAATCGTAGTGGTAGCCTGTGTGCTAGTAGTGGTGGCCTGGACCCAAGAGGGGTGCTAGTGATAAACGAGGGTCGATCCACTCGTGGAGCCACGACTCGAAGTAGTGTCCTGGACCTAAGAGGGGTGCCAGATGTGGCCAACAAGGTCGTTGGTTCTCAAGCGGAGGCGATTGTTATGAACCAATTATGCCATATTAAAAAAATAGAGAAATGCTAAGGGGATTATAAACCAAATGAGAGAGCTAGCCTAATAGGTGGGAGAACCCATTTGGTTTATAATCCCCTTAGCATTTCTCCATTTTTCCAATGCGGGACAATTGGTTCATAACAATCGCCTCCGCTTGAGAACTAACGACCTCGTTGGTCACCTAATTAGGCTAGGCTCTCCCGTTTGGTTTATAATCCCCTTAGCATTTCTCTATTTCTCCAATGTGGGACAATTGATTCATAACAATCGCCTCCGCTTGAGAACCAATGACCTCATTGGTCACAGCTGAGCCCAGTTGGTCATGACTGGCACCCCTCTTAGGTCCAAGACACCACTCCTGGCGCACAAGACACCACCCGAGTTGTGGCTCCATGCGTAGATTAATCCTTGTTGGTCACGGCTATACCTAGTTCGTCATGGCTAGCACCCCTCTAGGGTCCAGACCACCACTATTGGCATACACGCAGCTGAGCCCAGTTGGTCATGGCTGGTACTCCTCTTAGGTCCAAGCCACCACTCCTGGTGCACAGGCCACCACTCCGAGTCATGGCTTCACGTGTGGATCGATCCTCGTTGGTCATGGCTATGCCCAGTTGGTCATGGCTGGCACCCTTTTTAGGTACAGGCCACCACTACTAGCACATAGGCCACCACTACGAGTCATGACCCAACGCGCGGCTCCCCACATGTGGATAGATCCTTGTTGGTCACGGCTGGCACCCCTCTTGGGTCCAGGCCGCCACTCTGAGTCACGGCCCAACGCGTGGAACTCTCAATGAAAGCACCAATATTATAAACCAAATGGGAGAGCCCAACCCAAAAGACTAGTCTAATAGGTTAGAGAACCCATTTGGCTTATAATCTCAGCATTTCTCTATTATTCCAATGTGGGACAATTGGTTCATAACATTGTAGCACACAATTTTTAAAATATACGGTTTAGCTCCTAACCCCAACTTTTAAAAAACATAAATTAGATCATTCCACAATATTATAAAATTAGATTTTATTTTAAAAAGAATACAACGTAGAAACCTCTTAAAGAATCTCCTAGCTTGATCAACACCATTTTCGCGATTTCAGAGCTTCGCCGGCTACCATCGAAAAATCACACCATCACTTCTATAATACACCCTTATTTATCAATTTTTCAATCATTTCTCCACTGATTATTATTGGGTTCAATATGTATGAAAAAGGTGTGAATGAAAAATGGAGGGACACAACCTTTGAGGAAAATACATATTGTTTTGGAAAAGGAGTGACTATTCAGATAGTTGTTTCTGTTCAGAAAAAGACACAATATTTTGAATGAACAGACATGGATCTTCCAAGGGATATACCTTTTCAGATGAACCATTACCACCTTTGGGAAGGGACACTTGATGGCTATATAAACCTGCATTTATACACATGTTTAGGCATGAAAACTTTTCTGAATATACAAACTCTTCTTTTCTTCAAAACATTCCGTGTGATCAATCATATTGTTGAGTGAGTTCGAAGAGATTCCAATTGCTTGAGGTACCACTACAGTTGGTTTGTTTGGCCATTTTATCCTGGGAGGAAAATTCCACAACCTCGGGTACTTGAGGGGAATTATTTACTTAAGGACACTCAGTGAATTCACAGGACTTGGCCATTTCTGTTTTATCTAAATTTCTGAAAAATAAAACACATTGCTTTGAAAGATTATTTTGATCTTGTGTTGAGGGTGTTGTACTTCGTATTGTTCTTGTTTTAAACTTGAACTAGTATTGAAGTAGTGTTGCAAAAATACAGATTGTGCGTACCTGATAAACTACAATCTTAAGGAGATAATTTTAAAAAAAGAAAGAAAAGAAATTTTTTTTTGCTTGTTTGGTGAAATTTTCTTTTCACTAAAGTTTTTTTTCAGAATCTGTATTACTTGTTTTTGGAGATTAAATCTTTAAGTTTTCTAGTCCATTTTAACTTAACTGGTGATTCGAATACATAAAATCTTCATCACAAGTTAAAGATCACTCGGTTGACGATTAAAAGTCATAAAAACTTCATCATTAACTAGAAACAAGAAGAAGAGTTTATAGTAGCTTAACTTTATAAGTAGTATTCTAAAAATACTAAATTTTATTGTCTTGTGGTGATAGGAAAAATGAATAATGAAAGTCAAATAAAAGATGCAGATATGACTGTGGGGGCAACTAGTATTGCCTCAACAAATCGAGCAAATGCTACGCAACCAATGGCACCTACGGAGAAGCCCAAAAAATTTGCGGGTATTGACTTTAAGAGATGGTAGCAAAATATGTTCTTGTACCTCACAATACTATGTCTTCAAAGGTTCACTAGTGAGGATGATCCTGAGGTGCCCGAGGGAACCTCGGACAAAGAACGTTTCATAATTGTAGAGGCTTAGAAACACTCGGACTTCCTTTGCAGGAATTATATATTTAGTTGTCTCCAAGACAACCTCTACAATATTTACAGTGGAACTAAGACATCGAAGAAATTATGGGGGAACTAGAACAAAAAGATAAGATAGAGGATGTGGGAATTAAAAAGTTCTTTGTTGCAAGGTTCCTGGACTTTAAAATGATAGGTAGCAAATCGGTTGTCTCTCAAGTGCAGGAATTGCAAGTAATCATCCACGATCTCCTAGAGGAAGGTATATCTTTGAAAAATACCTTAGTTGAACAAATTAAAAATGTTTTAAGTACTCACATAAACTATTTTGTAGGTTTGATTGTGAACGATGCATTTGAAGTAGCAACAATAATTGAGAAGCTACCACCTATGTGGAAAGACTTCAAAAAATACTTGAAGCACAAACACAAGGAGATGACTGTCGAAGATCTTATTGTCTGACTGCGTATTGAAGAGGATAATAAAGCTTCCGAGAGAAGGTCAAAAGGAAATTCTACAATTAATGGAGCACATATTGTAGAAGATGAGCAAAACAATTCTAAGAAAAAGAAGAAAGTTGAACAAGGAAGTAATCAACCCAAGAAGAAGTACAAAGGAAAGTGCTTCAACTATAGAAAGATTGGCCACAAGTCCACGGATTATCGTGCCCCTAAGAAAGGCAAGAAAAAGGACCAAGCAAATATGATTGAGTCCAACAAAGAATGTAATGATCTGTGTGCTATGTTTTCAAAATGCAACTTGGTGGGGAATCCTCGCGAGTGGTGGATGGATTCTGGTGCCATCCACCATGTTTGTGCCAATAAAGAGTTATTTTCAACATTCGCTCCAGCTCAAGTAGAAGAAATGATCTACATGGCTAACTCCGCTATGGCTAAGGTAGAAGGAACAAGAAAAGTGGGCTTGAAAATGACTTCAGAAAAGGTCTTGACACTTAACAATGTTTTGTACGTTCCAAAATTACGTAGGAACTTGATTTTTGTTTCACTTCTATACAAGAATAAATTCAAATGTGTAACCGTTTCTGGAAAAATTGTAATTAGCAAAGAAGAAGTATATATAGGAAAAGGCTATCTCACCGAGGGCCTTTATAAGATGAATGTAATGAATGTTGAAATCAATAAAAGTTTAAATTCTTCTTACTTGCTTGAGTCTTATAATTTGTGGTATGAACGTTTAGGCCATGTTAAATACAAAACGTTACAAAAACTGATTAACTTAGAACTTTTGCAAAACTTTGAGTGCGAAAAAAAAATCAAAGTGTCAAATGTGTGTAGAATCAAATTATGCAAAGAATCCTTATAATTCCGTTAAAAGAAATTCTAATTCCTTAGACTTATTACACATTGATATTTGTGATATGAAGTCAACACCATCACGTGGTGGGAAAAAGTATTTCATAATTTTTATTGACGATTGCACTAGATATTGTTATGTCTACTTGCTAAATAGTAAGGACAAAGCAATAGATGCATTTAGGCAATACAAAACTGAAGTAGGAAATCAGTTAGAGAAAAGAGAAAAATAATAAGAAGCGATAGGGACAGAGAATATGAATCTCCCTTCGTCGAAATATGTGTAGAGAATGGAATTGTCCATCAAACTACGGTCCCATATTCACCTCAATCTAATGGAATTACCAAAAGAAAAAACCAAACTTTGAAGAAAATGATGAATGACTTGCTTTTAAGTTTTGGTTTAACGCAAAACATGTGGGGGGAGGCTATCCTTACAGCCAATCATATACTTAATAGAGTTCCCCATAGTAAGACACAATCAATTCCTTATGAAAAATGGATAGGATGGAAATCCAACTTGAAATATTTTAAAGTGTGGGGGTGTCTACCAAAGGTCCAAGTTCCTATGCCTAAGAGGGTTAAGATAGGACTTAAGACTGTGGACTATGTGTTCATAAGATATGCTAAAAGCAGTAAAGCATGTTGATTTTTGGTTCATAAATCCGAACATCCAAATATAAATAAAAATATGGTAATTGAATCAGATAATGCTAAATTCTTTGAAAACATTTACCTATATTAAACTAGACATGAATAGTCTAGTAGAGGGTCTAAACGACCTCGAGATGAACCAAGTGAGAATGTACATAATGAAGAGAATCCAAGACGAAGTACACGTCAAAGAACTTCTACTACATTTGGATCAGATTTTGTAACATTTCTCTTAAAAAATAAGCCTTAAATATTTAATGAAGCGATGTCGTCATCAAACTTATCCTTTTGGAAAGAGGTGGTCAATAGTGAGAATGATTCAATCTTAAGCAACCATACATGGGAATTGGTTGATCTTCCTCCAAGAAATAAACCTTTAGGTTCTAAATGGATCTTCAAAAGGAAAATGAAAGCGGATGGTACAATTGACAAATGCAAGGCAAGACTTGTCGTAAAAGGCTTTAAGCAAAATGAAGACCTTGATTATGATACATAATCGCCAGTAACAAGAATAACATCGATTCAAATGTTAATTGCCTTGGCGGAAATATATGGTCTTGAAATCCATCAAATGGATGTGAAAACTGCATTCCTAAATGAATAATTGGAGAAAGAAATTTACATAGAACAACTTGAGGGTTTTGTGGTTCTAGGAAAGAAGAATAAGGTGTGTAAACTTATTAAGTCATTGTATGGGCTAAAGCAAGAACCTAAACAATGGCATGCAAAGTTTCACCAAACCATGTTGGCAAACGGGTTCGAGATAAATGAATGTGATAAATGTGTTTACATTAAAGAAACTCCAAATCACTAAGTCATTGTTTGTTTATATGTGGATGATATGTTGATCATCAGTAGAGAAATTTCTGACATAAATGCAACGAAATGAATGCTCAAGAGTAAGTTCGATATGAAAGACCTCAGAGTTGCGGATGTGATCTTAGGAATAAGAATCCATAGAACTCCATAAGGGTTGGCATTGTTACAGACTCATTATATAAAAAATGTACTTGAAAAATTCAAGTATATGGAATTCGGTATTGCCAAGACTCCATTGGATGTGAGCTTTCCACTTCAAAAGAATGAAGGTGAAAGTGACTCACAATTAGAGTACACAAGAGTATTGGGATGTTTAATGTATATAATGAATTGTACACGACCAGACATAGCATGCGCTATTAGTAAGTTCAGTCAGTACACAAGTACTCCTAACAAAACTCATTGGATTGCAATGAAAAGAGTTTTGGGGTATCTAAAATACACTCAAGACTATGCCTTGCATTATAATAAATATTCTATAGTAATGCAAATTGGATCACTGGATCGAACGAAGTAAAATCCACAAGGGGATATATATTTACCATCAGTAGAGGAGCAGTCTCTTGAAAATCATCCAAACAATCTTGTATTGCTCGCTCTATAATGGAATCTGAATTCATCGCATTGGATAAAGCCGGTGAAAAAGCAGAATGGCTCTAAAATTTCTTGGAAGATATTCCTTATTGGCCCAAACTAGTGGCACCAGTACTTATACACTATGATAGCCAAGTAGCAATAGGTAGGGCAGGGAGCATGATGTACAAAGATAAATATCGTCACATAAGATGGAGACATAATACCATTAGAGAACTTCTCTCTAGTGGAATTATCACTGTTGAATATGTTAAGTCAAAGGATAATATGTCGGATCCACTTACAAAAGGCCTATCTAGAGAAGGAGAGGAAAGGACATCCAAGGGAATGGGTTTAAGGCCTAGGACAAGCCAGCATGGCGATAACTCCAGCTAGCAGACTGGAGATCCCAAGATCTAGGTTCAAGGAGATCAAACAAAGTTATGTCTGACAGGTTCAACATAGTCAATTACCCAACCCATTCTCAAGATGTAGATAATGTGTAGTAAATAATAATACGACTTAAGGTGAAAATTATTTTAATGATTATCTAAATTTAGCATATTTTACCAAATAGGTTAATCTATGGGGTTGAAAGCTTAGAAATCACCTATGTAACGGCGAAGTGGAGGCCGCTTCAAGGAAAATCTTAGTAAAGGCCTATTATTTAAGCTCTTATGAATTCGGGATGTGTTCATGGATGAAAAGAAAAAACGCATGAGAACCATAAACGGTAAAAGGCTGGTTGTATGACATGTGTTATCTAGGTGTACATTAAATCTCAACGGTTCAAAGATATCAAATCTACCGATTGACCGAGTGCATTCGATGCATGTTCACTTCAAAAAGTTTAAAAGGAAATCCACTTATCTAGATGCAATTAGTCTTTGCTTGATGATCACATACTTATCCGTAAAATTTTACAAAAAAATAGCTATTCTCAATTCGTGTGGGGGATTGTTTGGTTCAATATGTATGAAAAAGGTGTAAATGGAAAACGGAGGGACATAACCATTGAGGAAAAGACATATTGTTTTGAAAAAGGATTGACTATTCAGATAGTTGTGTCTGTTAAAAAAAAGACACAATGTCTTGAATGAACAGACATTACTCTTCCAAAAGATACACCTTTTCAGATGAACTATTGTCACCTTTGGGAAGGGGCACTTGATGGCTATATAAACCTATATTTATCTACAGGTTTAGGTATGAAATTTTTTTTTGAATATACAAACTCTTCTTGTCTTCAAAACATTCCGTGTGATCAAACAAATCGTTGAGTGAGTTCGAAGAGATTCCAATTGTTTGAGGTACCGCTACAGTTAGTTTGTTTGGCCATTTTATCCTAGGAGGAAAATTCCACAACCTCGGGTACTTGAGGGGAATTATTTCCTTAAGGACACTCCGTGAATTTGGAGGACTTGGCCATTTCTGTTTCATCTTAATTTCTGAAAAAATAAAACATACTTTTTTGAAAGATTATTTTGATCTTGTGTTGAGGATGTTGTTGTACTTCGTAGTGTTCTTGTTTTAAACTTGAACTAGTGCTGAAGTAGTGTTGCAAAAATACAGATTGTGTGTACCCGATAAACTACAATTATTCCGTCTATTGTTTCCCAAAAATCTTTCAAATTAGTCTACTTTTCCTTTTCGACATTCTAGCTCCATTCCAACACATTCCAACACTCCAAGTCTTCTTCTATAGT
The DNA here is from genome assembly GCA_030864225.1 of Capsicum baccatum var. pendulum. NCBI lineage: Eukaryota > Viridiplantae > Streptophyta > Magnoliopsida > Solanales > Solanaceae > Capsicum > Capsicum baccatum. Next base: position 269,515,662 of record CM061552.1, read on the forward strand.
CATAATTAGATTCATTATTCCATTTGTCATCAAAAAAGTAACTAGGTCTGATATTTCCATCACTGTATGGAGATCTCATTAGTCCGTGATAATTATAGTGTACACAGACTATCAGTTATAAACTAGTAAGTCAGTTTATTGTAAATTATCGTCTATGTCTACAATGTCTATTACAAATTTTTTTGTTGTTGGTATTGATATCATAGGCCATTGGGATGAGACCCCTAAATATGGAATTGAAAATCTATGAGAAAGGAGAAAGTTCTCGTCATACAACATTGCAACGGTTCGTACCACGATATAGTCGCAAGAATAATTGATAGTGGGGATTTAAGTTGTGATCCACACGACTTGGTCATTCGCTATTTAATGAATGAGAGGAGTAAAATACATCCAGCATTCATAAGAAGGATCAGCATGTTGGGTTCGACATAATTGTCATTGGCCTCGATGTATCTAGTCCTATTTGACAATAGTATACTCGAAAGGCCTTACAAGGAGGCTTTGACATTTGCACCGCCACCACCACTACCACTGGCCTCGTTTGTTGATGATAATTCTATGGAAGACGAGGGCATGGTAGGTGATATTGCAATGGATATGGACATGGAAGATAGTCCAAATGTCTAAGAATAATAAGAGTGTGATGGTCGTGGCGACGATGAGTAGTCCAACAACTCCTTTGAGGATGGAATCAATTTTCACATTGAACAAACATTCTCGAACAAGAATACACTTAAGTTGTTAATGCAAAAGGTTGTGATGGTGAAGTATTTCTATTTTATTAATATTAAGAATAGTTGAAGTGTGTCAATTTTTATAAGTGAATGTTGGATGCGAGTAGATATATAAGCATGAGAAATTTTGTATCTGCAAGTATGTCTGCGAGCACACTTGTGGTGTCGAACATATCACGGGTAATCAAAAAAATGTCATTGGCTAGATCATTGCCTTTGTTTGTATGAATAAGTTTATTGACAACATAGGTAAAAGCCCAAAAGAGAATGAGAGTATCATTTTTAAGGAGCTCTATTGCATCCCGAGTTATTGGAAGTGTTGGATGGCAGGCGTCATCAACAAGAACTTAATTCGAGAGACACTAGAGCACGAGTATACTATATTGCCCATTTTTTATACATGTTTGAATCCCTGAACTTTGGTCCTATAAGCACCATCATGATCGAGAAGGATTCAAACAAGTTTAAATATTACTTCATCGCCTTTGGGGATTCCATCCATGGATATGCCCACATAAGAAAGGTCATCACCGTTGATGGCACACATATTTATGGAAAATAATAGGGAGTTTTGTTGCTCGTCGTTGCACAAGACACGGAGAATCATATCCACCCCATTGCATATTGTATAGTAGAAAACAAGAAAGATGCATCTTGGAGATTGTTTTTGAGAAGATGATGTCTGTTGTGGTCGATGAACCAGACATATGACTTATATCCGACTAACATAGAAGCATAGCCAATGGGATCACAAAGCATTATTTCCATGCGCACCAAGAACTTTCCACGAGGCATCTTAGAGAAAATATTTTAAAAATATCACTATTGAACTTATCTCCATGTGTACTACAATACAACTAATATATACAGTTTGGTAAAGTTCACCGATCACTACATATAGTTTAAAGACAATTGTCTCGAGGCAACAAACTTTCTCAAGAACGAAGTTGGATTCGATAAATGGAGCAGGGCACACTTTTGGGACAACAGATTCAATGTCATGACCATAAACATTGTCGATTTTCTTAACTCAATGTTGAGGGATGAAAGGGAGTACCTCGTGGACTTTTTCAATTTGATTGCTCAGAGGTTTGCTAAAATATTCAGAGAGTATTATGCAAAGGTTATCAAGAGTAGTAATACTTTTTTGCCTACTGCTGGATAGATCATTAGGGAGAATAGGACAGAGGGCGACACATTGTATGTGTCCAACATAAATGAGACCAATGATGAATTCACCAACATTAGGTATGGCCATACCGCCAAAGTCGATTTTTTTAGTTTATTCTAAACTATTCATTTGGTCTATGCTATATTGTGTTCCATCAACCATACATATATGATAGAATATCATCATGATCTATTTTAAAACTCTATCATAAGCAAATCCAATGGCTAAGTTGTAATCATGACACTTGGATAATAGCGCAGAAAGGAAATAATAGGACTAACCACTCGACTGACACACCTTTTGATTTCTGCATGCCACCTTCTCAACTGACACAAACACACATGCGTCGATCAATGATTGGATGGTACAAAACTCCTTTTGATCTAGTTAAATCATGTATTGGTCTGTTTTAAACTTTATCTTCTTCAACAAGATAAAATAAAAAATGGCAAGAAGGGAGTACAACTTGAGAAATTTGAGGAGGGTGTAGGCTACTAGGAACCACGAACTTCTCCAACTGAGGAATGACTTCAAATTCCTCTTCAGGGCCTTGATCTCAATCAAAATACCTCCGGTGAAAACTCCGACTGATGCCTCATTTTCTACGAGCTAAAAAGGAGAGGCTCCATTTGAATCTCAATGAACTCATAACCTACCACCATCCCCCCATCATTCCTCATAGTTTAAGTTTATGTTTTTTATGTATTTTTGTTAAGAATGTAGTTCATTGTGGAAGATTTCATTCACCTTTCTTGATGTAGAATGAACTATTGTGGGTAACATAAAAGTTTCAATTTCTGTACCAATTTTTCAGTTTATTTGATGTTTGCGTTTTACATTTTGTACACTGACATTACATAATGGATAATATGACCTAAATCCTAATAATTTATAATTGAGTAGAATATTATATGTCCAAAAGAAGCGACAATCAAATTAACAAGTTCAGAGATGACTAACTTGACAAAGAACATCTAAAATCAAAATAATTGATTGACATAGGCATCTATGCTAAACTACTAAGAATAGGTATACTCCTTTGATTGTGTTGATCCTAGATTTATATATTGGTCTACACATGACTGTTGCTAAGGCGTATACTAGATCTGTCAAATATATTAAGGAATATAATGACTAAAAAATGAAAAATTCAATTAAACTAAATCAAAGCAGTGTTTAACATCATCCAACTATTGTCAAGCTATTTGGTTACATCATTTATGAGTCCACGTCAACATTAGACATGATAAAGTGAGTATTAGGACATGCAATACTCCTAAATCACAAAAATACTTTAAAAAATAAAAAGTAATTAAAATATAATAAAATTACCAGAATATGCATCATTCGAGTATGGTGAAACAACTTAATCATATCGAATGTGAGTCTGCAACAACTGGACACGTGATCTAATGAGTATTAGAAGAAGTGATGGTTGTGAGTGGTGTTAAGACAAGTAATGTTTGAGAATACGAGTTGTTTCTCAAGGCATAAGTTTGTTCTAGCCGAGTGAGATTTACTAATACTCATTTGATCACGATTTTGATTATTGTGGACTCTCAAATGATGTAATTAAGTTGTTTAACGATGCTCCAATAATGCCAATACTCACTAAATTACTTTACTTGAAGTTATTTTAATTTAATTTAATTTTTTATTCTAATCTATTTTTATGTAGCGTAGACACACACATCTATTACAGACCACAAAAGTATCCTACATCTACGATTGTTAATATGAATATAACAAAGGATTGATCTATGAGAATGAAAAGGAAAAAATTAAATTGAAGTAAATTAAATAAATTATATTAGCACCAGTCGAGCATCGTGAAACAACTTAATTACATCATATAAGAGTCCACAATAATCAATCGTGATGAAATGTGTATCAAAATTGATCAAATGAGTATTAGTAAGAACTACTCACTCAGAACAAACTTATGCCTTGAGAAACAACTCTTATTCTCAAATGTTACTTGTATTAACATTACTCACAATCAAGACTCCTCTTAAAACTCATTTGATCATGTGTTCAATTATTGTGGACTCCCATACAATGCGATTAAGTGATTTCACCTTGCGTGAATGATGTTCATTTCTATAATTTTATTTCATTTTAATTATTTTCAACTTCATTTAAGCCATTAGACTCTTTCTCAACAGATTTTATGAATTGATTATACCCCTCGGCAATGATCCAATGTAGACCGAAATCTTAATCCATGCTCAACACTAAGGATTTATTACTTGTGAGAATGGCATTAGTAGATGATACACAATTTGTAAAGTCTAAGATATTGTCACAACCCGATTCATAAGTCGTGATGGCACCTACAAAAACCCACCAGTAGGCAAGCCAACACCATAAATCGAAGCTAAGATAAGAGGTTACTTCGGTAGGAACGCCCAACAAGGGCCACCATAGATGAACACAATAATGAAACAACAATGTTCAACAAAAGTCAATCAACTATAGATATCGATCCCACGACCTGGTCATATTACGTAATAGGAAATACAACTCAAGTCTAAATAGTCTTATACATTCATCATGAATACAAAACACTGAATAAAGATAGGAGGGAAACGGATGACTCAAAACTCTAAGAACTAACCCTGTCTCCAAATGTTCAACATTACATGATCTCAACTCACCAGTGGTAACTAGTACTAGGGTCTACACCAAAAAGGTACAAGACTGTAATATAAGTACCAAAACAATGGGTACTCAGTAGACATCACTGATCGACTGAGCTAAATTATGATATAAAGCAAGATAATATCTCTAAGTCAAGGTACAGAATCGAACCTAAATTATCTTCATCATCGTTGTACAAAATAACTAATAAACTAGAACAATAATACGATATATGATATCAATACATATTAAAATTGTCATATAAAATGAGTGATTGATTCGAAATCGTAAAATGATATATATATAATTACAACCACATAAATACCAAGTTCAACGCACATACAACTATTAGAGGAGAAAGTAAAAGAACTCACCACGGCGTCCCATACCATTAGGGAGTACACTCAGAAGAACATAAGGTAAAGAACTCATCACGCATCAATAGATCAAATCGTCAACATATATAGACATATAACCAATTTCTCATTATTCCACGATTTCCACAATACCCATCAATAGTTATTTACCAAGATCCATAATTATTATCAATAACTAAAATTGAAATAACACATACTAAGGTAATTATAACCATAGTCATATAGTCATTTAGATATCTATGATATCAATACACTCTATTTAGTCATCATTTACCAACCAATACTTATTATTATTAGGCTACTAATTCACTGGTCCTCATAGCATCTCCATTTACGGCCTAACTAATTTTTTACATAAACCTGAACCATGAGTTAGCACTAACTATTATTCACTAAATGGCCAATATCCACACCTAGTCAAGATGAGCTACTAATCCATAGATGTTATTAGACAAAAGCTTATTTCTAGTTATCATAGGTGCATTAGTCATTATATAGGGAAAGATTACATATCATCAAATACACAACTATGTATCAACTAACGCCTCTTGCTATCTAGCATCATAACCTACAAATCCTCATTGAACAACCCAACAAGATCATGCTTTAGTCATCAATACGATTAATCATCACCAATGATAACCTATTGTAACCATTGATCACATAACAACCACAATTGCTAGTTATAACATTTCAACTAACAAGGTCCATTATCTAGCATTCTAGGCTTCTAGTCATCAAGAAAAATAGTCACTTAGTAGTCAACTAATTATCACACAACTCACTTAACTAGGCAATATTTCTTAGGTAATCCCTTTATTCAATCCAAACATACCCACTAGATGAATTTTTATATATACACAAAATTCCACTTGTCAATCAGCCTTAACTCTTTATTTGACATACTCTATTTCTACTCACTATTTAACAGTAGTGAGAACTACACTACTAAATAATTGATTAATATTGAAAAATTATAATCGACATCCCATGATTAGAATCATATATTCAAGGCACACACAGATATAATCATATAAAGTCATAATCACACTTAAATATATATACACATGTTCACCATACATGACATTAATATATCCGCTGGATTACCGGACATCATAATATCATTAATATATCCTCCGAATGTATCTGACATCATAATATCATCAATATATCCTCCGTATGTACCGGGTATCATAATATCATTAATATATCCTCAGAATAAACCGGACATCATAATATCATTAATATATTATTCGGACTTACCAGGCATCATCATATCATCAACATATGTTCTGGACTTATCGGATATCACTGTATCATCAATATATCCTCCAGACTTGCCGGGCATCATAATATCATCAACATTCACCATAGCATCACTATATATATATATATATATATATATATATATATATATATATAAATTAAAATCATTAACAAGTACAAGCCCCATAAATAATAGAATGTAAGAGAAACAAGGAAAAACATATCATAGTATCTCACCATTCATTATCAATTCATTATAATAGTAGGTGCATGAACATGCATATTCATATTCATATTCTTAGGCATGATCCACAATACTAGCACAAAAGAGATTCTTTGGCACAAACATAAGTTTAGTAACTAGGATTGAGCATAATATGAGTAGTGACATAATCCAAGGCTCACATAGTAAACTAGCCAATAAGTCAAGTGATAGCATAGTCATAGGTTTAATTCACAAGGCTTTTCAATGCTATCCAAGTAATAAATATAAGATAATCATTCAAGTATGCACATTATTTCTAAATCAACACCATGAATAAACCATTTATCGAGTTTAACCATTATATTAGTAACAGCATATTCTAGGCTTTCTACAAGTATCTAGGTCGCTAATGAAGCTACATAGTTCAAGCTTAAGGAGGGTCAAGTTCTACTTCTAATATCCCAAATTATCTTCTTCAAGTCTAACTCTTACCCAAAATTAGACTAAGTTATCTAAATCATGTCTCAAAGGTTTATAAATCCACCCTAGTTTTATAAAACAACCCCTCCTCAAGTATTAGTCTTAAGTCATCCAAACCATCTAAGGCCAATTCACAACTATGCATATCTAGGTCAACATACTCTTAAGGTAAGTGAATAAGATTACTCCCATCTAACTCAAGCAACTAGAGCATTCTCATGCTATTCATGAGATAACAAGTCCAACTAACCAAGGTTCTAGACTATGAGTAAAATATCACACTTTATGTCTTCAAAAGCCTAAGTGATTCAACTAATCCCAAATATTATCATCTACCATTTCAATATCTAAGATCTCTCCAATCATAGCAAGATATCACAATTATACTACAATAAATTTCAACCTAACACAATTAAGCCTAACTTACCTTGAATCCCAATATAGCTCATGAACCAACAATCTTTATTTTTCCTTTCCTTGAAGCTTCTTCAATGAGCCAATCTATCAATAATATATTTATGCATTATTACAAGAATATCAACACTCATATTGCACCATTGTACTTCGGATCTAAAATGACACCAAAACCCCTCAAGTGGGTCCCACATAAGGAAAATGAGTTTTCGAGACCAGTCCGTTGTTCAAATACCATTAGGGAGTTATATCCCTCATGAAATTTGTGCAAATAAATCATATTTGGGGCTAAAATCAAGCCTCAAGCCAATTGGGGTTTTGGGTCAAACAATCAAGAATTCAACACCCAAAATTAAAGGATCCATACCTTAGATTTGACGTTAACCACGATTAGTCAAGTTATTCAAGATCCCAATCAATACCTAAGACTCAATTTTAGGTTTACTCTCTCTATTAGGGTTTTGGGACTCAAGACAATGGAGAAAATGGCCAATTCTTGGCCAAGAAGATCATTTAAACAATCCCATCCAAGGCATTCAGCTACGACGACCGCGCACCAATGTATTCCGTGATCGCTGTCATCGTGATCGAACCAACGCCTCCATGATAACTGTACTGACGATGGTCAAAACTTGGAATTTGATTCCATGTTTCATCCAAGGCCACAGGGTGTATTCGGAGTCTAATATAAGCAAACAAGATATGCAACCATACCTATTTTGACATTCTGAATAAATTGGCAAAGTCAAATTTTTCATTCGAGGTTATTTCAACCATTTGTAGGCCCTATATCTAAATTTCTAATTTCTTAACTTTTGCACCAACTGGTCGAAATGCGTTCGGGTGTAGCGGGATCCGAAACAAAGGTCTACCCAACCTAAATTAATATTTCAGAGCTGCTGACGTAGTCAAAATTCACATCCAATATCATTTTGCTGAATTTTTTTCTTGATGGTCATTTGAAACCAGCGAAAACTTCTAAATGGGAAAATAGTTCTAAAAACCAAATGAACTGCCCGATAATCGAACTATCGGTTCCAGCAAGTCATAAATGACTTGAGGCAGATATGAAAAATCTCTAACGATAAATATAAATAGAATCACAAGAAATGACCTGAAGGGTCATTACAGATATGAATGCGACGATCAAATTACAAGTCCTAATGTTAACTTTTCGCATTGCTACCCTTTTAATTGTACAAGGGGAGAGTCTAAAATGAACAACTATCATATAGGATCGATTACTCTAATATATGATACATTTTTTAGTAGAGTCGTGCTATATTATAGGCATGGTCTATGTATTATCTCCAATGGTAAAAAAGCCGAACCTCCAACAGTCAAAATTCTGTCATCCACCATATAAATTAAGGATAAATTTTTGAACTTCTCCATATCCTTTTCTTCATCTACTCCTTCATTTTTATTTTTATTTTCAACACATACAATGTCTGAGTCATCTCAATCTTCCAAAATTTACTATATTGAAGAATCAATATGAACTTGAATCAAAAATTCTACAATTGTGTTGTTGGAAAGGTGAAAATTTTATTTAAAAAAATGTAAATTTTTGTATGAATTTTAAGTAATACATAATATAATTAATCATTATTTGTTTAGGATAATGATAGATGCTTTTATTTTAAGTGAATTTTGTTCGGACCGTAGGAATCTACATTTCAAGGCATCGCCAAATTTAAAGTATTAGAGAGGCTCAGAGAATCAGAGGAGAGCAAGGATTTGCTTATAACACTTTTTAGAAAATTTAAACACAAGATAAATCATTTAAAAGAACTGTTGAAAGACACCAAAATAGAGCAGAATCAACTTAAAAAAAGGCTAGTTGTGGCTAGAGAAAAAGAGAATGACCTAAAAATCATGTTGTACGATATATTATTAGTTTTGAACTTTTGAAAATATGTAATGCAAATGTAGTGGGGATGAATGTATTTTCTATTAGAGGTATTTTTAATATTAAAATTATTGCCAACTTTTGTTGTGTATAGTTGGTCAACTTATTTCTTTTATTAAAGTTCTGTAATAGAAAACATCAACGATTATCAATTATGATAGCCGTCTGTAACACTTCACAAAGATTTTATGAAAAAAATAAATTTATCATAGAACATATAAAAACTCTATAATAAACATGAAAAATAATTGAGATCAAAGATCTTATGAAATACTTTCATCAGTTAGAAAAATTATTTGTTAGGTCATCCAATTCTATTAAAATCATACTATTTTTTGGTGTCATCCAAAGCACATAAAAATAAATAATTGTTTGAACCTCTAATCTTCCACGTGTAATTTCAAAATTGTCTTAAACATAAAAAATTTATTAATTGTCTCAAACTCACAAATAAAACTTTTTAACTCTTTTTTATTTTAGCCACTACGTGTTCACGCTCTTTGTTATTATTGATCTCATCAATAATGTCCTTAATAATAACACTTGAAATTTTGGCTTCATCGACTTTCTTATCTTTCTAGGACACTTTCTTTTCTTCTTTTTCTTCTTTCTCTTCTTTCTTGTTTTATTCTTCATTGTCCTCTTCTGCTGTACCTTCTTGTTCTGCTTCTTTGTCATCACCTTCTTAATTCTACTTTTCATCCTTTACTTGCACTTGTTCTTATTCTTTTTCTACTTATTGTTTCTTATTTTCTTCATCTGCTGCCTTATTTTTTCCTCTTCTTTCTCTTTCTTCTTTTCATTCATTTTTCTTTTCTTCTTCGACATTTCCTTCTTCTTCTTTTTCTTTGCCATTCTGTTTTTCTTCATCCACAATGGATTGATGGAGGATTATATTCTCAATTGCCTTATCTCATTTAACCATCTCACTATCTAGAAAATCTGGATGCAAGAGTGATGTCGCCAAAATTAAACCACACAATGAGATATATTATGGTCGCTATCAAATATAGAACTCAATAAAGATTGGGGTCGATTTCATTTGGAATATGGTTAGGAACTAGGTCAATGCATTTATTTAGGATTGTAGTCATTTATTTTCAATAGGAGAATTAAAAAGAACAAGTAAGCAATTTTTTCAATTGAAGTAAGAAGTCAATAAATATCAGTTTATTTTGAGAAAATCAATGAGAATGATGAACTAGGATTGTGTTTTTCATGTTTTCATAACTCCATAGGATCCAAGTACTAGTGATATATCCCGATTCTTATCATGTAGAATTGATTGGTTATGTTTCATTTAACTGACTAGATTACACCCCTTTTAAATGACTATCCCCGAGCACAAAGGTTCATTTGTCATGGGTTTTGCATTACTAAGTTTAATTAAATGAAGATAATTTCAAGTCTTGTTGTTGATACACTTTTTTTGTCCGACTAACCTTGCTAAATCCAGAGTAGAGATGAGATGAGTTCCAACATTATACACCATCAGAAAGCAATCAAAACCAAGAAAACAGCAATGCATGTATCAATATCGTTCAAGAATTAATATGTAGTTTATATACTTCGTTAGTTCATCATGGCTCCCACAATCATCGTTGTAAGATTTAGATACTCATGGATTGAAAATCACAATTAGAAATCAAAGATGAAATTATAATTATAAGCTTACAAATTGAATAGAATAAATTTGAAATCTTGAATTCTCAAAGAAAATAAAGATGGAGAAGAAAACAATAAGTCAATTCTCTCCGGCCTTCATGGAGTCTCCAAGCTTTCTCTAAATAAATTAAAAGTTCACAAGTTCTGAAAAATTATCAAAGTTTAAAAGTTACGTAAAAACTATTTTTGTGAAATATTTATAGGTGTAAGAAAAAAACTTAATATAAAATAACTGAGTTAAAAATGGATCGAAAAATAAAAATTCAGTCCAATTTAGACTGTATTGACACACAATGGCTTCCTTCGTACACTACCACCTCAATTTTTCTCTTGCATTCATATGCTGCAACGTGACAATGACGCAATTTACATTTGCAATTCTTCAAGTCAACTGCAACAATCTCATATTATAATATTACATTAAATTTATTCCATTAAGTTATCTTCTTGATTTTCTTATATAACTTCTCAATTTTAATTTTGTTTTTTCTTCAAATTTTATCATCCTCACATTAATTTAATCCTACAAATAATATTAAGCATAATCCATAAAATAAATTCTCAAAAAGGAGAAAGAAAGAAAGATACTAAATACGAGGAAATAGTACTAAATATATGGAATTTTGGCAATAGATCAACACCTCTAACTTAGACTCTTGTTCGTCCTCAAGCAAGATTTAAAGCTCACCTCAATTAATCAAATCATGAAACACCATCACTTTAGTTGATACAAACAATTAGATCAAATAAAAATTCACAACATCAAGTTCGTTTTTCGATCATTGCACATGAAATACAAACAAACAAACAACAAACCTCTAACCTCCTAACCTCAAAGATGGACTCTAACTAAATCAAATTTTAGACTGATAACCTATTTTTGTCAAAGAAATCTAATAACATCACCTATCTATTATAAAATATGTGGCGTCACAAGAATAAATATTGCACACACTTAATTCAAAATATCGAACATAGTTTAAGGACTTAACATAAAAGAACAACTCTCTCACTCACAAAAAATTTACGTGTATGCACAAAGATTTATATGCTTTCCCATTATGTACATCTTGGCTTGTGGACGGGTAGAAACACTATATAATAGTGACTTAAATTTCCCTAAGCACTTTGCATTTTTTAACCTTCTCTTCATCAATTATTTTCACAAGTAATTATCAACTTATCAAGAATATTTCAATTATTTTTTTATTATTTCTTAAATTTTTTTATGTCACATTCATTCAAGGAGGGTCTTTCCATCACTTTGTAGCTATCATTGATCATCGTTTATACTCAACCATCTCTTTTCTTCTGATTTAACAATTTCAACACATTTTATGCTACAATGATAAATAAAGCAGAGTGCAAAAATTAGGGATTCAAAAAGGTAGGTCAAGGTAAAAGTATGAGTACAAAAAAAAAGACTACACGCTCAACAGGGCTAACTAGTCATATAATATCTGAAAAGGCTAAAATTTACAAGACATATAAAAAAGGTCTATTATCATATTCTAAGCAAAACAAAACCTTTTATTTCACTTGAATAACATCCAGGGCAAGTTCTAGACTAAGATTCCAAATATAAATTGTGTGCAAACAATTCTCACCACACAAGGCACAAGTTTTTTTGGGGTTTAATTTGGTATTGTATTACTTATCAAAATACATTAATGGACTAACCCATTATAAAAAATGAAATTCTACCACAAGTCTTGTGACCCGGCCTAAACCGGGTCTAACTTATTAACATATACAAGTAGTAGGGTTTCCAAAAATATATTACCTTCCTAGTCCACTTCCTTTGTACACCTCCTTCAATAATGCAGCTCCCCTTCATCCACTTCAGCTTCTTTCTACTGATGCTCTAGGTGATAAACACCGTGCCTCCATCTTCGTGACTTCTTTGTGAAATTAGCTTATAGAAGTAAGTGAAACCTCCTTGAATTTGATTAGTTTTTAGAGTATTCACCTCACTTGAAACTAATACTTCTTCTATTATAGCTGAGTTCTTCGGTAGATGGGTCCTTCTGAAGCTTTTAGTTCAACTAAGAGGGATCTAGTCTTCTGTGATAGACTATTTTATCCGAGTAAGATGACCTTCCCTTCTATTGACTTTGCTTGTTCTATATATGATAATTTAACTTGATGTTTTCTTGCTTGTGAGCCAAAGATTTTGAAGGGATGAAGATAATGAGAATCTTGGACCCATGAGAAATCAGATGAAAGCCTCAATCCTAGGTTTATCAAGCTCCACCTGACCAAAAGATCCTCTCATGATGCTGAGAGTCCTTTTTGTTTGTTGTAATATCTTAGGCTAGATGGTATATGCATTTTTTTTATTGCTACACTAAAATTATATATGTTGCATGTAAACTATTCAGCTTGAACTCTCCCTTCCCCTTATCCTTTTGCTGGTGTAATACTCAAGTATGGTCTCTTCCATTTATCACTATTTAGAATGGCTTTTCCTCTTTTCTATAACTTCTAAAAACTATTAATTATGAATGCTCATATATCTATATGTTAGCAAGATAATCAACTAACTGGTTTCCCTCTCTATAAATATATTGATGCTTCACTTGTTTGTCTTTCATATATTGTTGTATTTGTATAACTATATGTGCTACATTCTATAGGAATTGCCAGACTCCTGTTAGCACCTTTTGCATGATGAGTGAATCCATCTGAATGATCACATTAGTATGTTGTGCATGTTTACAGTGCATAACTGTATGTAGAATAGCATTTGCCTCTACCTGCATACTTATGTGGTTCTCTTTTAGCATATAGAATATCTCCATTTACATCTCTTAAACAAAATGCATATGAACTTCCTCCATCTCCTCTAACAGCTTCATCTGTATTGTATTTCACCTATCCCTTTGGTGGTAGTTCCCATAACACTGTAACAAAATTTAGTTTACCTTTCAGCTTATCCATCTCCCTGATTATTTCTAGCCATTCATTAGAGAATTCTGCTACTGGTTTTCTGACCTTCAGAAGCATCCTCAAATTCCTTGTGATATTGTATATGAGCCTGATTCCTGTTGTATCCTTGTTATCATTCTTCTTACTGTTTCTTCTTCTCCATAGCTCCCAAAGAATAATGCTAGGAAAAGCATCAAAATATGATTATTCTCTCTTCTTCACCTCAACACTCCACCTACTAAGAATTGTTCCTCTTAGTGTTAAATTGTGAATAGGTACACCTGCCAAAGAAGAAAAGTAGGACCAAGTCCTGTTAGCATGAAAAAACCTTATGATGAGCCATCATTTCTAATACAGGTTCATCACAACACCAGTATTTAGATGGACCTTGCATCCCCCATCTTCTAGCATTATCATCCACTCAGATTCTATTTCTCCATAACCTTCAAATAAAAAAGCATATTTTTAATGGCAAGCCTTTAATCCAAATACGCTTATATGTGTCATTAATATGATCCCTATTCCTTATATAATTCCATGCAGAACTGACTGTAAATATTCCCTTTATTTCAATGCTCTATATGGGCCAATCCCTATCATTCTCTACTGGGAGATTTACTTTAGTGATAATATGTTTAGCCATCTCCTCTATAAAAATAGTTTTGATCACCTGTTCCTCCCATCTACCTTCTCTTACAAGTTCCTTAACTTGCTGATATTGCCCATTCTCCTTTTCAGTACTCATCATTAAAGAGCAAAGATCACCCTGTCCAGTCCAGTTATCTAACCATATGTCAGAATTTCCTTCTCTCAATTGCCAAATTATCAAATTTTCCACCAGATCTCTTTCCATTAACATCTTTTCCACACTTGTGACCCCCCTGCACCTTTTTTCCACATGACCAATTTTAGATGTTCCTTTCTGCAGTATTTATTATACATGTACACACTCCAAATGGACTTATTGGTTCTAAAATTCCACCATAATTTACAGAATAAAGCCATTGAAATATCTATAATCCTTCTAAAATCCAAAACTCCTTCTTTTTGTGGAAAACATATTGTCTTCCACTTTACCCAATGTCTGCCCTTTTCCCCAACTTTACTACTCCAGAAGAATTGAGCTAATACTTTTTAGATTAAGTTCAGCACATTCAAAGGTAGATTTATCACTGATAAACTATGAATAAGGATACTTTACAATTCAAAGGTGGATTCATCACTGATAAACTATGAATAAGGATACTTTAAAATACATGCTTTATCAATACAATTCTACCTCCATATGATAAGAGTTTTTCTTTCCATGTTTGCACCTTTAGTGAATTTATTCATCAGCTGCTGATATTAATCCTTCTTCTTCCTCATATAAAAGGAAAATCTTTCCTCTAGATACCAGTGGCTATTTCTACCATTAATCCAACACCATTTGACACATTTTTGTGCAAGTAAATTGCACTCTTTTCTTTCTTTATTTTCTGTCCCGGCACTTATTCATAGTAGTCCAAAGTTTCAGTCACCATCTGCAAAATTTTCACCTCAGATTTACATAATATGGTTAGATCAACTGCAAAACCTAGGTGATTTAGTTTAGGACTTCCTCTTGGTATACCAAACAATCTAAATTCTTTTTTTTTGTATTAGCTTCTTTAAATTTCTTGACAAAACTTCTACTGCTATTATGAATAGTGTAGGGACAGTGGATCCCCGTGCTTCAACACTCTTGAATATTTGAAGTAGGCTGACTATTGAGTAAGATTGAATACCAATTATTCTTCAACGGTCTATAAACCATATCAATAAGGACTTCTGAAAAACCTAGTTTCTTTAACACCTTAGTTAAAAATAGCCACTTCACCCTAACATAAGCCTTCATCATATCTAACTTCATAACCATATTGGGAGGTTTACTTCTTTTTCTTATATCAATAATAATTTCCTGTACCATTAGAATATTTTCTGCAATACTCCTAACTTGTACAAAGCCTGCCTATTTTGGTGATATCAACTGAGGTATTAAACCCTTAATCCTTTCATGAATAATCCTTGAAAAAAATCTTATTCACAAAATTACTAAGGGACATAGGCCTCATATCTGAAAAAGTGTTCACAACTAAATTTTTTGATAATAATACCAAATTAGTTTGTGTAATGAACCTGGGAAGTTAAAATCTACAGAAAAATACTGTGACCATTCTCTGAATATCTTTCTTAATGATATCCCATGCATTTTGATAAAAGGCTCCTGTCATCCCATCCGGACCACCTACACTATTCTTATTCAGTCCCATTACTGCTTGTTTAATTTCTTCTTCTGTTGGAATTCTCATGATTTCCTTATTCTGTTCTTTACTCACCATTCTAGGTAATTCCTCTAGCATAGAGAAATCCTCTGCATCCTTCTGCTTTTCAAACTATTTCTGGAACAAAGTTATAGTAGAATCTACTATGTCTTGTGCTTCCTCCATCCACTCACCTTCCTAATTTTGAATTCTATTTATCTCGAGTCTACTCCTTCTTTCTTTAACAAAAGTATGGAAAAATTTAGTATTCCTCTCCCCATCCTTGAACTATTCATACCTTGATTTCTGCCTCCAATAACCTTCTTCTCCTTTAAGCTGCATGTTTAACCCCGCATGAGCCTTGAACAAGTTTCCTCTATTTACTCCGCTTGGATTCTCTTAAAATTTATTCTCCCTCAATTTGATAATATCTTTTAACGTTGTAATTTTTTGGAATATATTACCAAATGTCTCTTTACTCCACCTTGTAAGAGTTGACTTAGTGTTTCTCAATTTCTGTTGAAACACAAAGAATGGATTACCTTCAACTTTCACTGTTCAATTTTTCTAAGAATGGATTACCTTCTTTTTCCACTATCTAATTTTGCTTAATCACCTTCATGCTAAATTCTTCCTTGAGCCATAGATTCAAAAATCTAAATGGATTTACAATGTGTTCTATTTCCATTCTAAATTGGATTAATAAAGGAGAATGATCTGAACCACTTCTAGCCAGATGCTCCACTTCTAATAACTAAAACATGTTTTGCAACCTGTCATTGCACAGAACACTGTCTAGTTTCTTGGGCATGCATTCCTTATCTGTTCTCCTATTCCACCATGTGAACTTACTCCCTTTAAATTAGAATTCTTCCATACTACATAAATTGATACACTGATTAAAGTCATGTGTTTCATTGAATATAACTGATAAGCCTCCCGATTTTTCTTCTTCCCTTCTTATTACATTGAAATCTCCTCCTATTAACCATGGCTCTTGATATAAATCAGCCATGTCTGTCAATGAATCCCATAACACCAATATATTATTTGCATTATATTTAGCATACACTAAAGTAATTATCAATGAAACATCCGCCTAATGATT
The DNA here is from genome assembly GCA_030864225.1 of Capsicum baccatum var. pendulum. Classification (NCBI taxonomy): domain Eukaryota; kingdom Viridiplantae; phylum Streptophyta; class Magnoliopsida; order Solanales; family Solanaceae; genus Capsicum; species Capsicum baccatum. Next base: position 269,532,847 of record CM061552.1, read on the forward strand.
ATCAAGTTTCAATGATAATTGTTACTCCTCATCTTTAACAATTGTTACTCCTTATCTTTAACAATGCTAAATTCAACATTCTTATCCATGAAAGCCTGAATCTTTCCTACTACATTAAATACAACATGTTTCATTCCTAATCTCCTTCTATATTCTTCTATATGCTTACCATCTTGAAATGGCTCCATGATTCTAATAAAATAAAAATGATATATCCTTTACAATGTGATTAATCTTGTAAAGGCTGTTGTGTATTTACTGACCTTATGTTCCATATCAATGCATTTATTTTCACTTGGTTTTAGCGGTGGGACTCCTTGTATGTTTTATTACAGAATTGGACTGATCTGGTTTTATACTGGAACTATTTTTCTTCTTCTTTGATCTTCCTTACTTCTCCTTCAATGTCTCTATTTATTTTGGTGACAAATCAGCTGCCTTACATTTTCATCTAAATCTAATTTGGAATTATTACATCTTTCCAACAGATTCTCCACATGAATTACTATAGGAGAAATCCCTTCTAACACCATCATCTCTTTTGCTTCCTCATCATATACCGGTATCTACATGTCTTGTCTTTATTCTTTGTTTTGAGTCTGTTCTTCCTTCTCCTTCAATGCCTCTGATTATTTTCACTTTGTTGTATCACCTTGTTATAACTATTTTCTTACCTCTCATTGTTATTGCTCCCTTCTTTTGCTATTGGTGTCTCCTCAAACACTTTTGGTACATGTGTTGCATAGTTATCTTTACCAATTCTTTTATTTACCCACTTTTTTATGTTGACTATCTCTTTATCTCTTTTTATGTAAGTGATGAATTCTATGCTTCCTCTGCCTTATTAACTTTGTCACATTCATTCACTTGCTCTAATGCATCAAATGAATTTGACACCTCCACTTCCTTATCTTTATCCTCATCTATATCTTCCATAATATGTCCATATCTATTCTTCCTGTATTTATTTATCCTTTTCATCCGTGTTGATTATTTTTTTTCCTCCTGTTATGTTAGCCTACTCCTGCTGTTGCTTTCTTTGCTTATTTTGCTCTTTGTCATCTGCATTTGCTCCTTCATCTTTGTTTTCTTCCTTTCTCTTGTCATACAATTCTGGGTGAATGTTCTAACAGCTAAATTCATCATGTCCTTGTAAACAACATTCTTTACAGTACTTACGTATAAAATCATATTGAATTTATACCCACTTGAATTTGACTTTCCCCGTGTTATTATTCTTCTCATTGATGCGAATCTGCTGAGATAATTTTGTAATTAAATCTACCTCCACCTTAACTCTTGCACAGCTGGTTCTGGTTTGATTTTTAGAAGCCATATCTACTGTCAAAGGGTTACCTACTGCAGATGTAATAGAAAATATGACATCTCTTGCAAAGACATTTGGTGGTAAATCAGGCATTAAAATTCAAGCTACTCCAATTATTATTTCAATATCAGACTCGAACCATGGATCGCATTTCAGTGTTTTCATCTACCAAAACCTATAATTCAACTTTATATAAAAGGCTGATGTAGATAATAATTGAACATAGTACTCGAATACATCCAATTTTACTAACACATGTCTTTCATCTAGTACTCCAATTATATAATGACCCTTGATCCCGCAATGAGCAGTAATGCTTTTCCTCAAGACATCAATATGGGGTTTTCCATAGGAGAATTTTCCAATAATAGCGTATTGTAATTTCTTCTGTATAATTAAATTATGTACTTCTGATGATTTCCAAGTTATCGATGATTCTCCATGCATCATTACTATAGGTTTAGGGGAAACCCTAATAGTTTTGTTGTCCACTACTTTAGGCTTCAAAAGATTAACAAACTTGATGTTACACCCCAACTGCTTTCCACTACTATTCTCCTTATTACTTCGTTTAGTACTTTCATCCGATGGGGTACTCCCACCGGCCACATTGGCTAGTGTTTAGCTAGCGTTTTCAGAATATTGGATAAGGTGGCTAGGGTTGCCACACAAGGCACAAGTATAAATCAAGATATATGAATTCTACTTTTAAGACAGACAGAATCATAAGAAACTACAAAATAAGAATAAGTTATATGCAGAGTCATAATCATAAGTCTAGATGTTTATACTCAAACACTCATAGAAAAATATTATTCAAGATTAGGCATAGTTACTAGTATCAACCAAATAAAAAAAAAGTCTTTTATTTTTACTCAAAAAAAATACAAAAACAAATAATACTACTAAACATAAAAGTATTACTTCTAAAAAAAGAATAACTCGGTTTAAAGGCCCTCCCTCAGAAAAAAAATCAAAAAGAAAAACAAGGGGTGGACGAAGAATGCTCTAATAAAGACTAAAAAAAAACTAAAATGAACAAAAATTATCTTAATCTAAAACATAAAAGTAAAATATTTTTGAATTTTTGAAACTTTTTTTGTTTCCTTATTTTTTCTCAAGTAAAAATAAATAAATAAAAGAAAATCCTATAGCGTACTTCTCACTTAACATTATTGGAAGATATCCTACCCTGTACTTTAAACTATGAATTGTCCTCAAAGAAATAAATAAAGTAAAACGGGGGTTAAAGATACTCTCTAATACCCTCTAGGGTCTAACTAGCAACTTGTTTCTTCAAGGATCGCATACACACCACACTCAAGCTCAAACATACTCCTTACCTTCAAATTAGGGTACTCAGACTTTTTCTAAATCTGTAAAAATAAAACAAAACAAACAAACAAAAAAGTGACATCATAAAAGTAAATAGAAAATAAGAAGTTACACTACTAGTTGGGTTGCCTCCTACTTTTTTTTCCACTTTAAACTTATTTCCCTATTTTTTTTTTTTAAGTTTCTAATACTCCCAAGAGGTGGTGGTATAAAAATAAACGAACCTAGCAATGGAGGTCGCATGTTGCAATTCATGGCCCTTAAAGAGGAATGTAATTTTTTTATTTTGGCACAAAAAATTATAGAATATAAACATATTTTCCCTCCCTATATACTCTTCCATTGGCTTAGATGGTTCGACTAATATCTTACTATTTAAACATAATATAAAAAAAATAATTCAAATGAGGTCCAATATGCCCTAATTCATGAACTGAATTATTATTTACATCATCATATTTAGACACAATAGAATTTTTAAAAATAATATTATCTACTTTCTCATATAACTCTAACGCACTCTTCTAAAAAGCAAAAACATCAATAAAAGTATGATCAAGTATTTGACCCTCCAATTTTAGCTCCTTCATTTGACTTGTAAGAATTTTTTCAACCTCATACAACTCATAACTAAATTAATGGATGTTACACGCATCAACCTTTACATTCAAATCGTCTCTTAAGTTGTGAATATCTAAGCTAAATTGTCATGACCCAAGACTGCCCCCTAGTCGCAATACAGTGCTTAGAGTCACAAGTGATCCCAAGCTAACCCATGGTCTGACATAACACTAAGAATAATAAAAAGTAATAAAATACTGGGTGGCAGCTAAAATGAAATAACTTATGGAAATAATAATAAGGAAATACTAATGTCAACCAAAAATGGAAATAAAATTGTTTAACAAACCAACATGCTGAAAATCTAGACATTTATTTGAAAGCCTCTAAATCTTAATAAGTTGTTCGGAAAAGCCCCCAATTAACTCCAACTGACTGAAGTAAAAGTAGACTAAAAAATAAATAACTAATAACTAGTCCTCAAATGATAAGGACTCACCAAAATTTCTACTGAGTGATATGGGAATGTTCTAGGTGCAATCCGAGTATTGAGAATTTGAACCTATATTATGAGATACTATAGCACAGAAAAGTAAGTGATCAGTACTTTGAAAGTACTGAGTATGTGAGATGGGCAACTAACTAGTGTAATTTGAACATGAATGTATGAATATATAAACTGAGTGCAAGACCATGTATAAACATATACAGAATGAAAGCTAAATATCTTAATATATGGTCATGCAAATCTGAACTGAAACATAAATTGAAACGTGAACTTAGGACTGTAGGAGCTAACAATAACTAACATACCCTAATTTAGAAAAATTGGGGTTCAACCTATAACCCCAATTGGATAGGTGTCATTAACTTGATAAGGGTATGAACACTAGCTAGTGCAGATCCACTAAACTGATATCCCGAAGGACTCAGGTGTCAGTCATCAACTGGCGGGTAAACCCTTATAACTTACAATGGTGTCATAGTTGTAGAACATAGAAATTTCTACTAAAGGTCTTAGTCCTAATTGAACAGTGATCCTTCATCCCAACATTTATTCGGTGTAAAATAATACTCCCAGTCGAATGACACTAAAAACTGAATAGCTAATTTTAATTATATTTTGAAAATAGCAACAATGGATAATCTGAAGTGCTAAAATTCATAGAAACTAATATATGGATGAATTCCTAGGTATCGAATATTCATAACCCACTAGCTCTAACTACTGTAACTAAATATGATAATATTAAGATCTAATCATAATAGGAAATTTCATAAGTCCAGCAAAATCTTAATGATTTTTCACTAAAAAAGGAAAATTCATCATTCTAAGAATGGGAAGATTCTAAACCAATGGGAAAACATATATTCATGGTCTAGGTAAAAGAATAAACTAAAGAAATTAAGAAAACTCCCATTTGACCTGGAACCCAAAACTTAAAGGAGAATTAAACTTGAGAATTTGAGAAATCTTTGGGACTCAATGGGTAGAAGGAATCCATTGATGAAATTACACGTACCTGGAGATGAAATCCTTAGAGAAATCCTTGGAATTTGAACTTGAGATTGGGGAACCCTAACTTGGCTTTGGAGAAGAATAATCGCTCCTTTTTCTTGGTTTCAATTAATTTTGTGACTTAATGAGGATTTTGGAGAAAATTAGGCTTATATTCCACCCTTAGGGAAGCCTAAATGACGTGTTTTAAGAGCTAAAATTATAGGAAAAGACTAAAAATACCTTCTTAAAATATTTTGGTATTCTGGGAAATAGTCATCATAGTTTAGGTAATGACTCATTAGGTGTATTCACGAGTCGTTATAAGGAGTCATTGTCAGGAACTTGATTTCTTGGTTTCTTACTATTATGACGACGGGTCCATCTAAAGACTCATTTAGACTGATAATAGATCGTATGCTAGACTAGTCATCATTAGGCTGAAGTATTTAGTCCCTCACTGTCGTGACAATGAGTCTTCACTATGACTCATTATGTCTGACAACAAGTCATGAGTTAGCTTGTGGTACCGTGTAGCATTCTGAGTACCAAATTTAGGGCGTTACAAACTTGGCATTAGAACCTAAGGTTCAATAGTGTCCTAGGAAGTCTGAAAACCATATCAGTAGAGTCTTGTGCATGGATGTGTTGCGCGCCACATTTATGTATAGAAGGCTATAAGATTTTTTAAGAACAGTTTCCCTTCTTTTAGTATTCATGTCGTACCTGTGAGCATGAGCTCAAATTTAACTCTCAGTCTAATTTGTTTCTCCCTTTCTTCTACAAAACATGCCTCCCAAAAGAAAAATGGAAATAAGTCAGCCCCTCAGCCCATCCAAGAAGATCCCTACGAAGAACATGTCTCTCACGTAAAGTTCAGAGTTGCATTCACTACTCTTGCTAACTTAGTTACTGCTCAAAATAAATAACTAGCTACTGTTTCAGCCAACCCAGTGGCCAATTCAGCTGTAGCCAGGATTTGAGACCTCACCCTAATGAATTCTTCATCCTTTTTTGGGTCTAACTCAGATGAGGACTCTCAAAAATTCCTTGATTAGGTTCAGAAAGTGACAGATATCATGGGGGTGTCAACCATTGAGAGTGCTGAGCTAGATGCATATCAATTGCAGGATGTGGCTCACACATGGTTCAAATAGTGGAAAGTAGAGAGGGCTGGTGACGCAGGGCCTATAGAGTGGGAGGAGTTTGCCACTACCTTTCTTGATAGATTGTTTCCCTTTGAGCTGAGGGAAGCTAAGGTGCTCAGGCAGGGTAATATGACAGTGAAAGAGTATTCTCTTAAGTTTACTCAATTAGCTAGATATGCTCCTCATGTAGTGGCAAATAGCAGGGCTAAGATGAGTAAGTTTGTTTCTGGGGTGAATAATAGTATTGTCAATGAGTGTTGATCTGCAATGTTGATTAGTGAGATGGACAAAGCTAGGCTTATAATAGAAGAGCAGAAGATTAAGATGAGGGAGAAGCAGAATAAGAGAGAAAGAATAGGTAGTTTCAACTTTGCTCAGCCTAAGTTAGAGGGTGGTAACCATTCTCAGTTCCACCCAAAGTCATCCGTTCTAGCTCCTTCCTCAGCTAGTGCTTCAGTGCCAAAATTTAGAGACGGCAACAGAGATAGGACATCAGGCTTTAAGTCTCAGGACAGTATTAGCAGTGCCCGAACCTATCCTCTTTGTCAGATATTTGGAAAGATCCATTAGGGTAGTTATAGAGCTGGCTGAGATGTTTACTTTAGATTTGGAAAGCCAGGCCACAGAGTCAGAGATTGTCTCCATCCAGGTCCTCAGGGTTAGCATAATCGCCCTCCAGCTCAGTCCAGTTGCTTGAATCAGTAGGGTTCCTCTTCCAGTGCTACCAGTAGGCAACGCACAAACAGACTCTATGCTCTCCAGTCCTGACAGGATTAGAAAAATTCTCCTGATGTGGTTACTGGTATGTTATAGATATTTCATTTACATGTTTACGCCTTGCTAGATCCAGAAGCTTTTTTGTCTTTCGTTACTACCTATATAGTAGTTTATTTCAGAGTCAGTCCCAAAATTCTAGCAGAGCCCTTCTCAGTCCCTACCCCAACGGGTAAAACTATCGTAGCACGACGGGTATACAGGAGCTGTCCGATTATGGTATCTCAGAAAGTCACTTCAACAGACTTAGTCAAATTAGAGATGATTGTCTTTGATGTCAGTCTTGGCATGGATTGGCTTCATTCCTGCTATGCCACAGTCGACTACAGAAATAAATTTGTCCAGTTTTAGTTTCTGAATAAACCCATTCTAGAGTGGAAGGATAGTACTTCAGCATTCAGAGATCAACTTAGTTCCTACCTTCGGGCACAGAAAATGATATCTAAAGGATGTGTCTATTATCTTGTTCAAGTTAAGGACTCTAGTTCCGAAACTCCCAGTCTTGGATAAGTCCCAGTAGTAAATAAATATTCCAATGTCTTTCCTAAAGATCTTCCAGGAATTCCTCCCAAAAGGAAAATAGACTTCGGGATTGACCTTCTTTTAGATACTCAGCCCATATCTATTCTACTATACAGAATGGCACCAATAGAACGCAAAGAATTGAAAAATCAGTTGAAGGATCTCTTAGGAAAGGGTTTAATCAGACCCTGTGTGTCCCCATGTGGCGTACCAGTCTTATTATTGCGCAAGAAAGATGGTTCTCTTAAAATATGTATAGACTACTGTAAGCTCAATAAAGTCACCATCAAGAACAAGTATCCACTTCTCAGAATCAATGACTTGTTCGATCAACTTCAGGGTTCCATCTATTTTTCTAAGATAGACCCCTGATCAGGCTATCATTAGCTCAGGGTCAGAGAATGTGATATTCTGAAAAAAGCTTTTCGTACTCGTTATGGTTACTTTGAATTCTTAGTCATGTCCTTTGGTGTTACCAATGCCCCAGTAGCTTTCATGGACTTGATGAACCGTGTGTTCAAGCAGTACTTGGACACTTTCATCATAGTTTTCATAGATGATATTCTTTTCTATTCTCGTAGCGAGCATGATCTTGTAGACCATCTCATAATAGTATTGCAGACTCTCAGAAATCATCAGTTGTTCACCAAATTCAGTAAGTGAAAATTTTGGCTAAGGTCAGTAGCATTCCTTGGTCGTATCGTCTTCAGTGATAGAATTAGAGTTGATCCTCAAAAGACCAAAGTAGTGAGAAATTGGCCCAGACCCATCTCTCCATCAGATATGAGGAGTTTCTTAGGTTTGGCTGGCTATTACCTTTGGTTTATTGAAGGATTTTTATCTATTGCATCCTCTATGTCTAGATTAACTCAAAAAAGGTTCAGTTTTAGTGGTCAAATTCATGCAAGAAGAGTTTTCAGGAGTTGAAGTCTCGACTCACCTCAGCCCTAGTTTTGAATCTTCCAAACGGTTCAGATAAATTCATAGCATATTGTGATGCATTCAGAGTAGGTTTGGGTTGTGTCCTTATGCAACATGGTAAGTTCATAGCCTATGCCTCCCGGCAGCTTAAATCCCATAAAAATAATTATCCGACTCATGATCTTGAGTTAAAAGCCATAGTTTTTGCCTTAATGATTTGGAGGCATTACTTGTACGATTTTTATGTAGATGTATTCACAGATCACAAAAGCATTCTGTACGTATTCATCAGAAAGATCTTAACCTCCATCAGAGAAGGTGGTTAGAGAATTTGAAAGATTACGACATAAGTGTCCTTTATCATTCGGGCAAGGCCAATGTAGTGGCCGACACTCTTAGTAGACTGCCTATGGGTAGTGTTGCTCATGTTGATGATGGTAAGAAGAAGTTAGCTCAGGAAGTCCATTATCTTTCCCAACTAGGTGTCCGCTTAGTCAATTCAAGAAAAGGTAGTTGATGGGTTCATAACAATTCAGAATCATCTCTAGTTTCTGAAGTTAAGGCAAAATAAGATAGAGATCCCAGTCTAGTCAAGTTGAAAGAGTCAGTCAAGGATCAGAAGATTGAGGTTTTCTTCCAAGGAGGAGATGGTGTATTATATTGTCAGGATCATCTATATGTTCTAGGTGTAGATGACTTGAGGCAATGAATTTTTGCAGAAGCGCATGGTGCACACTACTCTATTCATCTAGGGTCCACTAAAATATACCGAGACTTGGGGGAGATATATTAGTGGAGTATAATGAAGAGAGATATTGCAGAGTTTGTGGCTAAGTGCCCTACAGTTAGCAAGTTAAGATAGAGCATCAGAAGCCTAGTGGGTCTATGTAGGAGTTCAGCATTCCTACTTGGAAGTAGGAAGAAGTGAACATGGACTTTGTAATGGGTTTGCCTCATACTCCTCGTTAGCATGATTCAGTATTGGTCATTATAGATAGAATAACCAAATCAACTCGTTTCCTTCCTGTCCATACCTCTTATTTAGCTGAGGATTACGCCAGACTATATATAAGGGAGTTGGTCAGATTGTACAGTTTTTCATCATCTATTATTTTAAATAAAGGTACCCAGTTCACCTCTCACTTATGGAAAGCATTCCAAAAGGGTCTTGATACCCAAGTTCATCTTAGTATAGCCTTTCATTCTACGACAGATTGTCAAGCAGAAAGGACAATTCAGACTTTGGAAGATATGCTAAGGGTGTATGCAATTGATTTCAAGGGGAGTTGAGATGACCACTTGCCTTTGATTGAGTTTGCATACAACAACAACTACCATTCCAGTATTCAGATGGCTCTATTTAGAGCTCTCTACGATAAGAGGTGTAGATCTCCAATCAGTTGGTTTGAAGTGGGTGAGGCCGTAGTAGTAGGGCCTGACTTGGTATTCGACACCTTAGAAAAAGTTTAGTTTATTAGAGAATGACTCTGAACTACTCAGAGCCAACAGAAGTCTTACGCAGATGTGCTCAGAAAGGATCTCGAGTTCGAGATTGGTGATTATGTGTACTTGAAAATCTCTCCCATAAAGGGAGTGAAGAGATTTGGCAAGAAGGGAAAGCGCAGTCCCCGATAGGTTGATCCCTTCAAAATTCTTAGTCATTTCAGCAAGGTAGTTTATGAGCTCAAATTGCCTTTAGATCTAGCCTTAGTTCATCCAGTGTTCTATGTCTTCTTGCTAAAGAAGTGCATAGGTAACCCAGCAGTTGTAGTTCTGGTAGAGGGCTTAGACATTCAGAACAACCTTTCTTTCGAAGAGATCCCAGTTAAAATTCTTGACTACCAGATTTGCAGACTGAGGAACAAAGAAGTCCCTCTAGTCAAAGTTCTTTGGCAAAATTAGTCCATTGAAGAAGCAACTTGGGAAGCAGAAGTAGATATGCGGATCAAGTATCCTCACCTCTTCTCCGCTAACTCAGACTCATTAGCTTTGCTTAATCTTATTCAGTTTTATGTTCATATTTCAGTTATAAACTTGGGATCAAATACCCTTGCATATCCATATATATATTCATGTATCATGTCAGTCACGTATTCATGCATCAGATATGCATTCTTATCACAAGAAACTCAGCTTCTCAGTAATTTCAGTCATGCATTTATGAAGACTATCCATCACGTATCCATGCATTAGACATGCATATTCAGTATGAGATTTCAGTATATCAGAAGTTCCAGTCATATAGACATGTTTAAATGTTCACGTCCCTTAAGTAAGATCAGACTATCAGCTTGCCCAGTCTAGTCAGTCCCATTCAAGGATGAATGTTCCCAAAGGGGAGATATTATAATACCCCAAACTTTTTTTAAGTCAAATCTAGTTTCCAAAAGAGTTAGTAATGACTTCCTAAATAATTAATGCTTAAATCATATAGAATTTCCCCAATTTTGACTTTTTATCATGTGGGATATTGAATTATCTTTCCAACGATACCAATTTCATCCAAATTTGGTATCGGAGTTAAAAGTTATGGACATTATACAAAGAACTGTCGAAACTACCTAAAAGCGACGGTCAGGCCAACGGACTGTCGAGCTAGCAATGGACCGTCACCCAAGTCGTCACGACTAAGGCAGTGAATCTATCTTCTGGCCAAGTGCGATGTTCAGGACCGACGGACCATCGAGCTAGTGACGAATCATCACCCAAACTATCGCAGACAAGGCAGAAAGTTCAGGTTCTGGCCAAGTGCGATGGTTAGAACTAATGGACCGTCGACCTAGCGTTGGACCATCAACTAAACTTTTTCCATATCTGATCAGCGATTTTAAGCCATTATTAAAGGGTATTTGGGTCTTTTTCCATCCGTTTTAACCCCTAATTATACTAGACCAGAGCTCATAACTTTATTATTCATCTATAACACCAAATTAGAGTTTCTCTCAAAGATCAATCCCCAAGAACAAGAAACCCTAGGTGTTTAATTCCAAGTTAAAAATTCAAGCTTTCCTCCACCAATCTTCAAGAAATCATCCACCCAGGTGTGTTGTTTATGAATTCAATTACTTATATGTTTATGTTGTTGTTTGATTTCCAAGTTGAAGTCTTTAATGACTATCATGAAAATATGTTAGTATGTGGTTGAAATTCTTGCGTTGGAAGTGTAAATGTTGCCATGAAGTATTATTTCAATATTCATGCCTAAGCCTAAAGATATGCATGCAAGGTGTTTGATAAAATGCCTAAGATAATATGAATTATGCCTTAGGACTCATTTGTGACCAAAATTGATGAATCCATGTTTCTCCCTTATGTTTGATATGGCTCCCACGTTAGTGTTATGCTTTGTAATGGATTAACGTAATGATCATGAGATTGGACTTATGAAATTATGATATTTTTACATGCATTCCTATTCATGTGTAAGCTTATAGCATGCGAATACTTTATGAAAATCCCCAATGATTGTACTATGAATTATTGACTATGGTCATGTGTAAAGAAGTGTCATGTCTTGTCAGTTTCATACTATTGAGTCCTGGGGGTACTTGTACCCTAGAATTTAGTTGTGTGCCTAGAGCCAGTGTCATGTTTTCCAGATACTCTTAGTCAAGCAATGATTCATAGAACTCAGTCAGTCATGTGAATTAGGAAAACTCAGTAATCTCATAAATTTAGTAATCTCAGTACTGTACCATCAGTTAACGAAACTCAATGAATGCAGTCCAGTTTAGTTAAGTTAATCATGTTCAGTGTCTATTCAGATAGGAGTAGGATTCAGCACCGAGTGAGCCCAAGGATGGGAACTCACCTGTTAGTAGAGGGTGTGATTCTAATAAGCAATTTGTGCATTCCAGAACTATGTAGCCAGCGTAGGTTGAGACATTAAACCTGCTAGATAAGGGTAGATGAGGTGGCTTCAGCTATTATATGAGGGTCCCTCCATTCTCATTAGAGTACCTGTTAGATGAGGTCACTCATAGTTTGTCCTTACAGTGGCGCGGTATTGACAACCTTCCAATTGGGGTTATAGATTGGACCCCAACTCATCTATAATAGCTTATTAGGGGCATGTCGGTTAAATGACTACTTTCCACAGTCTCAGTCTCAGGCCTTAGTAATAGAACTCAGATAGTTCTACAGAATTTAAAACTATCAGATGCAGTCACTCAGCTCAGTACAGAACTTAGCTAATTCCATCAGAACCTAGACTGTCAGACATAGTCGCTCAGTATTAGTTATATTAGTCAGTATCATCACGAATTAAGTTACAGTTACTCATCCATGCATGTATTCTAGTGCTTATGTTATTCAGTCAGTTAGCATAGTTCATTCATATAAACCCTTTACATTTAGCCTACCTTACTTGAATACCAGTACATTCAATCATACTAACGCATTTGCGCTATGGTGTTTTAACCATAGGTTCAGAAACACGAGCTCCAGAGCATTCTTAGTAGATCAGACGTTCAGCAGTTAGACTAGCAGTGAGTCCTCATTATTTGAGGAAAGCATAATTATTTTATTACTTTATTATTATAGTAGTCCAAACTTAGTTAGAGGCTTTTATACTATAGCATGTTCAGACAGTTATTTTAGTTATTTTAGTATTGATATACCGTATTTTTCAGATGTTATGTTTTATCAGATATTTGAACCTTATGGCCTTTCATCCATTTTTATCCATTTATACAGTATAATATGCAGTGCTCAAGTATAGATATCAGTTATGGGTTAGCTTGTGGTCCTTCAGGGTCATGAGCACCGTGTAGGATTTTGGGTACCAGATTTGGGGCGTTACAATTATTTAGGCTTTCAGTCATTTATTTTCAATGGATGGATTTAAAAGAACAAGTTAGCAGTTTTTTCAATTGAAGTACCAAGTGAAAAAATATTAGTTTATTTTGAAAAAATCAACGAGAATGACGAACGAGTATTCTGTTCCCCATGTTTTCATAAATTCGTTGGTTCTACGTACTAGTTATCTATTTCGGTGATTCGCATATAGAATCGATAGGTTATGTATAATCTAACCAACTAGATTATCCCCCTGGTAAATGACTATCCCCAAACACAAAGGTTAATGTTTCATAGGTATTGCATTACTAACCCCTATGTATGATCTCAATATTATCTTTTCCGTTTGTTGGCTCAAGGATAATTATATAAAGATAACTCCAAGTCTTATTGTTGATTCACTTCTTACATCTGACTACCCTTGCTAAAGTCCAGAGTAGAGATGGGAAAAATCCTATTATTGCGCACCATCAGAAAGCAATCAAGCCTAAGAAAACAATAAAGCATGCATAAATATCGTTCAAAAATTACTATGTACTTTACCTATTTTGTTAATTCATCATAGTTCCTACAATTCTAGTTGTGGAATTTAGCTACTCATGACTTGAAAATCACAATTAGAAATCATTGACAAAATCATAATTATGAACTTACAAGTTGATTATAATAAATTCAAAATCTTGAATTCTCAAAAAAAAAGTATGAATAAGAAGAACAAATCAATTTTCTCCGTCCTCCACGACAACTCCAAGCTTTCTCTAAATAAATTAAAAGTTCAATTTATAAAAAATTATCAAAATTATAAAGTTACATAAAATCTATTTTTATGAAACTTTTATTGGTGTAAGAAAAAAAATCTCAAAATAAAATAACTGAGTTCAAAAAGGACTGAGTGGCTGAGTACACAGTGGCTTTTGTACACTACCGCCTTTTGCGTCACAATGGTTGCCTTTTGTACACTACCGCCCTAATTTTTCTTTTGCATTCAGATGCTGCCATGTGGCAGTGATGCAATTTACATATGCAATTCTTTAAGTCAACTACAGCAATCTTATACTCTAATATTTGATTAAATTTATTCCATTAAGTTATTTGTTTGATTTTCCTATATAACTTTTGAATTTTAATTGTGGTTTTCTCCTAATTTCATCATCTTCACATTAATTTAGTTCTATAAATAAAAAATATAATATTAAGCATAATCCAGTAAACCAATGTTCAAAAAGGACAAATAAAAATATGACATATAAGGTAAATAATACTAAATGTATGTAATTTTATCCACACATGGAAGAGCACTTCTTTGATTCCTTCTTCTTGATGGACAACCCTCACTACTGAGTCTTTACTTGGGACCTCTAGATATGTATTTACATGATTTCAAAATCATATTAGTTTTGATGATAAACTATGAATGATTTCTATAAGACTTGACATAGATGTGATTTGATAACAAACTCTTTATTTTATATAAAATACAAATCTTACATCAGACAAAACATGTACAGATAAATAATTAGAAACACTAGATATTATTAGGTATATTACCTCTCTTCTCTTGTTCTTTATTCTTGTTCTTCTCAATCTTCCTCAGTATCTCCTCTTTCAAAAAGGTAACAACACCCTTCATCGCTTCCTCGAGTTTCAAAATGCGCTCCACCAGAGTCTCATCAACCGATTTTGTAATACCCCGTATGTTTCTAAGTTAAGAGACGAACTATTTTTTATACATATGAAATCTCCTATCCTGTGATTCATACTTGAGTACATGACTTACAATGAGTATCCTAGCGATAATATAGCTTATGATGCGTTAAGCATGTTCATATGAGTCACTTAAGGTAATACAAGCTAAGAATTTTTGAATCCATCAAGTTTTAGTGTTTGATTTTATAAGGGTCATATTTGAACAAGTATAACTCGATGTTAATGTGGTATTTCTGCATATTTATACCCACCAAATTACAGAGAATCAAATTAACTTTCTAACGATACCAATTTCATCAAAATCCGACACCCGAGCTAGGAGTTATGGCTTTGCTGAGTAGAGTGCATCGCCTAACCAATCACACATGGACACTGGAAAGCATATGCGGCGCCTATGTAGATATAGGCGATATCATATGCGGAGACTATGTAAATTTAGCGATATCTTATGCGGCGCCAATGTAAATATATGTGATATCATATGCGGCGCATATCTTATGGTTTCAAGTCACTTAAACACTCTGTTTTGAGTTATTTTGAGGGTAATTAAGTCTTTTAATACTCCTTACACATCCCTAAACTTAACCCTACAAAATATATAGCTCCTAATTACATTACAACCCTACTAAAATTTTAAGTTCATCATCCAAGAGCACTAAAAGAGAAAAACAACTAGGGTTGCATAATTAAGCTTAAAGATCCAATTTCAAAGAAATTCCTCCAACAATCATCAAGAATCTTCCTTCTAAGGTATGCGTGAGTTGATTCATGGACTCCTTTCATCCATGAAGCTCAAGAACCATCTTCTAAATATGTACTATAATGTTTATGTTGTTGGTGGTTGATGTTCATGTGGTTGGAGATTAATGATGCCTAAGATGGGAAATTTGCATGTTTTGTGTGAGGATATGGTGGTATTTAATGTATAAATATGTGAAATTGGTGGTGGAATATTTGTAATCTTGATGAATCCACCTATGCCTAAGATGTGCATGTAAGGTGTTTGAGAAAACACCTAAGGGAATAGAAATCATACTTTTATGACATAATAAGTCCTAAATAACTCTTTCATGTTCAACGTAATCCTCATGCTATTGTCTTGATTTGAAGATGTTGTATGAGATGCTCATGATATTGTTGTGATATGGAAGGACCATGTTATTGAAGCCATGCAAGTATATACATGTTGTGTGCATTCCGGATCATGTGATAGTTTGTTGAGAATCATTCTTATTATGAAATCCTTACTTATGATATTTTGAATTGTGGACTCTACTCTTACGATCAAGTCAGTCATGTGTGTCAGTTTCCTTCCATCGAGTCCTAGGTGTACTTGTACCCAAAAACTATAGTTGTGTGCCTAGAGCTAGTCTCATGTTTCAAGACATCCTCAGTCAACCTATGCTCCATAGATTTCAGTTAGTCACGTGACTTAGAAAAACTCAGAAATCTCAGTAGTTCAATAGTCCCAGTAGTTTCAGTACTCTCAGTCAGACCTCAGATCTCAAGTAGCTTTTCCGTCAGTCAATGGAACTCGGTGAATTCTGCTTAGCTCGGCTAAGAAAATATTATCAACTTAGTTAATCAGTTTATAAATCATTTCAGTTCAGTTAGTCAATTCAGCGCAATTAATTTTTATAGAGTCTTTCAGTTGGGAGTATGGACTAGCACCGACCGAGTGTAGGGATGGCAGTTTTTCCCGTTATAAAGGCTGAGCCATTAGCAGCAATCCCTGTACTCCAGAACTGCATAGCCAGTGCAGAACAGGAGGCACCCGTCACATTAAGGCTATACTTGACTATTATATTATCTTAGGCTTGATTTCTTGTTTAGGGTCACCCGTTAGAGAGGCTTGACCATAGTAGAGGTCTCTACCCGTGGCACGGTATTGACACCCTTTCAATCAGGGAAAAGATTTGACCCCACCAGTATAGTATCGGGGCATGTCGGTTAGGTTACTACCTCCCACAATCATAGTTATAGTTACAGTTTCAGTATCAGTCTTCAGAGTAGAAATCAGGAATCAAAACTATCAGATACAGTCATCGATCTCAGTAAGAAACTCAAATAGTTTCATTGATTCCTGGACCATCCTATCAGATAGGCTTGGTCTCATATTCATATGCTTATTGTTAGATCTAGAGGTCACCCGGCAGATAGGCTTGATCTCAATCTCATATTCAGTCGACTATTCTCATTATCAGTTTCAGAGATCACTCATTAGCTAGGACTGATCTCAGACTTAGATGTTCAGATATAGTTTGAAACTCAGATAGTTTTCCCCAAAATTAGGACTGTTAGATGCAGTCATCCATGTTATCAATCATTCAGTATCTCAGTATCACAAAACTCATGTTGTTAGAGTTCAAACTCATGTTTTTAGTATCTCCACGAGTTCAGTAGCAGTTACTATGTATGTATGTATTCTCACATTCATATTAGTCAGTATGTTCATGCATATAAACCCCATATATTTAGCCTAGGCCTACGCATACTCAGTACTTTAGTTGTACTGACGCATTTGCACTATGGTGCTTTCTTTTTATATTATACCATAGGTTATGAGGTGCAGATTCCAGACCAGCAGTAGTAGTTCAGTAAGAAGTGAGTCCTTACCTTTCGAGGACATAATCGTTACATTTATTATTACAGTATTTCAGTTTAGGGAGTTAGTTGGAGACATGTTTCTTCAACTCCTTATTCAGACAGTTTAGAGGCTTTCAGACTATTATACAGTTTTAATATTTAGACTTCAATATCTTTAGTTTTGTTTTGGTGTTGTGATACCACCTTATTTCAGATATTTTATTATTCAAGATTGAACCTTACTCCCTCTTTGTTCATGTTTCTGTATTTTATATGTATATTATGCAGTTATAGGTACAGATATTAGAATGGATTAGCTTGTGGTCCTTTGGGATCATGAGCACCGTGTAGTGTTCTGGTTCAGAAAATTAGGGTGTTACAAACTTGATATCAGAGCCTAAGGTTCAATAGAGTCCTAGGAAGTCTGAAATCCGTATCTAGTAGTGTCTTGTACATTGGTGTGTTGCATGCCACATCTTTGTACAGGAGGCTATAAGATTCTTTAGGAACAGTTTCCCTTCTTTCAGTACTCATATCGTGCCAGTGAGCAAAAGCTCAAGTTGAACTCTCAGTTTAATCATTGTTCCTCTTCTGTTTGCAGAACATGCCTCCTAAGAAAAGAACAGGAAATCAGAGCGAGTATGAGTAAGTTTGTGACTGGTGTGTCTGGGTTAGTATTGAAAAATTGTAGAACAGCTATGATCAATAGGGACATGGACCTTCCTAGGTTAATGATGCATGCTCAATAGATAGAGGCAGATAAGTCTAAGGAGAGGGAGAGATCTAATATGAGATTCAGAACAGGTAGTTACAGCTTTTCTCTGGCTGGGTGACAGGGTGGTAATCGTTCTCACCATAGTCAGAAAAATTCAGCCCATGTTCCATCCTCAGCTAGTGTGCCCACACCTAACTTTGGAGATGTTAGTCATGGTGGGGCGCCAGGCTCCAAAGCCCAGAGTAGTGTTAGAAGTGAACGTACTTATCCTCTTTGTGGAGAGTGTGGCAAGAATCATCTAGTTGCATGCATAGCTAATAGTCGGTATGTTTTGGGTGCGGTAAGCCAGGCCACAGAATGCGGGAGTATTGGGTATTAGCTCAGAAAGGTAGTGATTCGCGTGAGCAGGCCACAAATTCCAGCACTAATAGTGGTAAGCATCAGAATCAACTCTATTCACTCCAGACTCACAATGATCCAAAAAGTTTCCCCAAACTAGATTCGGGTATGTTATAAGTTTTTCATGATCATTGTATGCATTGTTAGATAGCTTGCGCTCGTTTGATCTTATGTTTTCACATGAGTTAGTCAGTAACATTAGCAGGTCTAGTTCAATTCATGCATCATGCATTAGTCTCAACTCTCCAATGTTTAGTTATAATCTAGTTCGTAGATGCCCTGTGCACCACCCCAGTATCTCAGCAAGGTAAACATTCCTAGACGAACATAGTGTACCAAGTGAGAGATACCCCACCTTTTTTTATTGCTTTCATGTTCCCGTTATAAATTAGTTATCAAGTGTCATGGCATAATCAGTCAAGCTTTCAAGAGTCAACTCAGTCAGATATTCAGGTATTAGATATACGTGTTCAGTAGAAAAAGTACTATTTATTAGTAGCTTCACTCATACATTTACATATCATGTCAGTCATGTAATCATGCATCAGATATGCATGGTTTTAGCCTTTCAGTTGTGCATCAGATATGCATTCTCATTTTGAGAAAACTCACTTTATTAGAATCCTCAATCTTATATTCATGAATCGGCTTCCCATGCACAGATATGCATGTCCAGTATGTTGTGCTCAGCTTTCAGTCATATTAGTCATGAACCCATGTTTCAGTAGTGTATGTCCTGTATGTACTTCATCTTATCATCTCTTCTGCCTCAGTTAATTTCCAGTCGAGGATGAATGTTTCCAAGAGGGAGATATTGTAATACCCCACATGTTTCTAAGCTAGGAGACGAACCATTTTTCCTACATGTGTAATCTCTTATCCTGTGATTCATACTTGAGAGTACATGACTTACAATGAGTATCCTAGCGATAAGATAGCTTATGATGAATTAAGCATGTTCATGTGAGTCACTTAAGGTAATATAAGCTAAGAGTTTTTGAATCCATCAAGTTTTAGTGTTCTATTTCGTAAGGTTCATATTTGAATGAGTATAACTCGATGTTAATATGGTATTTCTGCATATTTCTACCCATAAAATTATAGAGAATTGAATTATCATTCAATGATACCAATTTCTTCAAAATCTGACACCCGAGCTAGGAGTTATGGCTTTGCGAAGTAGAGTGCGTTGTTTAACCAATCCCACATGGCCACTGGAAATCATATACGATAGTATATGCGGTGCCTATGTAAATATAGGTGATAGAATATGCGGCTCCTATATAGATATAGGCGATATCATATGCGGTGCCTATGTAAATTTAAGCGATATCATATGCGGCGCCTATGTAAATATATGCGATATCATATGCGGCGCATATGTTATAGTTTCAAGTGACTTAAATACTCCATTTTGAGTTATTTTGAGGGTAATTAAGTCTTTTAACACTCCTTACACGTCCCTAAACTTAACCTTATGAAATATATAGCTCCTAATTACATTACAACCCTACTAACATTTTAAATTCATCATCCAAGAGCACTAAAAGAGAAAAACAACTAGGGTTGCACAATTAAGCTTGAAGATCCAATTTCAAGAAAAT
The DNA here is from genome assembly GCA_030864225.1 of Capsicum baccatum var. pendulum. NCBI lineage: Eukaryota > Viridiplantae > Streptophyta > Magnoliopsida > Solanales > Solanaceae > Capsicum > Capsicum baccatum. The sequence continues at coordinate 269,552,741 of CM061552.1, forward strand.
TTCTTCATCAATCATCAAGAATTTTCCTTCTAAGGTATGCGTTAGTTGATTCATGGACTCCTTTCGTCCATGAAGATCAAGAACCATTTTCTAAATTATGTATTATGATATTTATGTTATTGGTGGTTAATGTTCATGTGGTTGGAGTTTGATGATGCCTAAGATGGGATCTTTGTATGTTTTATGAGAGGATATGGTGGTATTTAATGTATAAATATGTGAAATTGGTAATGAAATATTTGTAATCTTTATGAATCCACCAATGCCTAAGATGTGCATGTAAGGTGTTTGTGAAAATACCTAAGGGAATAGAAATCATGCTTTTATGACATAATAAGTCCTAAATGACTATTCCATGTTCTAAGTTTATGTTCAACGTGATCCCATGCTATTGTCTTGAATTGAAGATGTTGTATGAGATGTTCATGATATTGTTGTGATATGGAAGGACCATGTTATTGAAGCCATGCAAGTATATACATGTTGTGTGCATTCCCGATCATGTGATAGTTTGTTGAGAATCATTCTTATTATGAAATACTTACTTATGATATTGTGAATTATGGACTCTACTCTTATGATCAAGTCAGTCATGTGTGTCAGTTTTCTTCCATCGAGTTCTGGGGTACTTGTACCCAAAAACTATAGTTGTGTGCCAAGAGCTAGTCTCATGTTTCAAGACATCCTCTGTCAAGCTATTCTACATAGATTTAAGTTAGTCACGTGACTCAGAAAAACTCAGAAATCTCAGTAGTTCAATAGTCCCAGTAGTTTCAGTACTCTCAGTCAGACCTCAGATCTCAAGTAGCTTTTCCGTCAGTCAACGGAACTCAGTGAATTCAGCTTAGTTCATCTAAGAAAATATTATCAGCTTAGTTAAAAAGTTTATAAATTAGTTCAGTTCAGTTAGTCAGTTCAGCGCAGTTAATCTTTTTAGAGTCTTTCAGTTGGGAGTATGGATAGCACCGAGCGAGTGCAGGGATGGCAGTTTTTCCTGTTCTAAAGGCAGAGCTCTTAGGAGCAATCCTTGTACTCTAGAACTGTATAGCGAGCGCAGGATAGGAGTCACCCATCATATTAAGGCTATACTTGACTATTGTATTGCCTTAGGCTTGATTTTCTGTTCAGGGTCACCCATTAGAGAGGCTTGACCATAGTAGAGGTATCTACCCGTGGCACGGTATTGACACACTTCCAATTAGGGCAACGATTGGATCCTACCAGTACAGTATCGAGGCATATCAGTTGGGTTACTATCCCCACAGTCACAGTTATAATTACAGTTTCAGTATCAGTCTTCAAAGTAGAAATCAAGAATCAGGACTGTCAGATACAGTCATCGATCTATGTAAGGAACTCATATAGTTCCATTGATTCCTGAACCATCCCGCTAGATAGGCCTGGTCCCATATTTAGATGCTTATTATTAGATCTAGAGGTCACCCGACAAATAGACTTGATCTCAATCTCAGATTCAGTCGAGTATTCTCATTATCAGTTTCAGAGATCACTCGTTAGCTAGGACTGGTCTCAGACTTAGATGTTCAGATATAGTTTGGAACCTAGATAGTTTTCCCTAGAATTAGGACTGTTAGATACAGCCATCCATGTTATCAGTCATTTAGTATCTCAGTATCATGAAACTCATATTATCAGAGTTCAAACTCAAGTAGTCAGTATCTCCACGAGTTTAGTAGCAGTTACTTATGTATGTATGTATGTATTCCCACGTTCATATTAGTTAGTATTTTCATGCATATAAACCTCATGCATTTAGCCTACCCCCACGTATACTTAGTACTTTAGTTGTACTGACGCATTTGTGCTATGGTGCTTTCTTTTTATGTTACACCATAGGTTCTGAGGTGCAGATTCCAGATCAGTAGTAGCAATTCAGTAAGCAGTGAGTCCTCATCTTTCGAGCACATAATCGTTATATTTATTATCCCGGTATTTTAATTTATTTTCAATTTAGGGAGTTAGTTGGAGACATGTTCCTTTAACTTCTTATTCAGACAGTTTAGAGCCTTTTAGACGATTATAGAGTTTTTAGATTTAGACCTTAGTATTTTAGTTTTGTTTTAGTGCTATGATACCACCTTAGTTCAAATATTTTATTATTCAAGATTGAACCTTACACCCTCTCTGTTCATGTTTTCGCATTTTATATGTATATTATGCAGTTACAGGTACAGATATCAGTCATGGGTTAGCTTGTGGTCCTTCGGGGTCATGCGCACCGTGTAGCATTTCGGTTCAGAAAATTGGGGCATTACTAACTTGGTATCAGAGCCTAAGGTTCAATAGAGTCCTAGTAAGTCAGAAAGTAGTATCTAGTAGTGTCTTGTACATGGGTGTGTTGCGAACCACATTTATGTATAGGAGACTATAAGTTGTTTTTAGAATAGTTTCCCTTCTTTCAGTACTCATATCATGCCAGCGAGCAAAAGCTCAAGTTGAACTCTCAGTTTAATCCTCGTTCCTCTTCTGTTTGCAGGACATGCCTCCTAAGAAGAGAATAGGGAATTAATCAGCCACGCAACCCGCAGATCCTTTGAATGAGAATGTGTCACATACAGAATTTTGGGCAGATTTTAAGCCGCTACCCTAGGCTGTGACCACTAGTATTTAGGGAAATCGACAGACTGAAGCCCCACCCCAGCAATATGGGATTCAGCTGCATCCAGAATCAGAAATATTATGAGAATGAATCCTCTAGAATTCTTTAGGTCAGTAATAGATGAGGACCCACAGCTGTATCTAGAAGAGGTAAAGAAGATCAACCAAATCATGCATGTGTCAGAGGATGAGAGTGTGGAATTAGCGTCCTATAGGCTAAAAGATATTGCTCATGATTGGGTAGTGTTATGGAAGAAGAGTAGAGGGGAAGATGCAACTCCCATGACATGGCAGATATTTCAGGATGCCTTCTTAGATAAGTTTTTCCCGTTAGAGATGAGAGAATCTAAGGTATAAGAGTTTATGAACCTGAGACAAGGCTCTATGACAGTGTAGGACTATTGTCTTAAGTTCAACCAGTAAGCTAAGTATGCTCCTGACTTGATAGCTAACCCCAGAGCGAGTATGAGTAAGATTGTGACTGGTATGTCTGGGTTAGTATTGAAAGAGTGTAGAATAGCTATACTCAATAGGGACATGGACCTTGCTAGGTTAACGATGCATGCTCAGCAGATAGAGGCAGATAAGTCTAAGGAGAGGGAGAGATCTAATAAGAGATTCTGAACAGGTAGTTATATCTTTTATTTGGTTGGTTCACAGGGTGGTAATCATTCTCACTATAGTCAGAAAAATTCAGCCCCTATCCATCTTCAGCTAGTGTGCCCGCACCTAACTTTGGAGATGTTAGTCATGGTGGGGCGCCAGGCTTCAAAGCCCAGAGTAGTGTTAGAAGCGAGCATACTTATTTGCTTTATGGAGAGTATGGAAAGAATCATCTAGGTGTATGAAAATCTAATAGTTAGGTATATTTTGGGTGTGGTAAGCCAGGCCACAGAATTCGGGAGTGTAGAGTGTTAGCTCAGAAAGGTCGATATTCGCGTGAACAGGCCGCAAATCACAGCACCAATAGTGGTCAACATCAGAATCGACTCTATTCACTCCAGACTCACCATGATCCATAAAGTTTCCCCAACCTAGATTCGAGTACGTTACAAGTATTTCATGATCATTGTATGCATTGTTAGTTATTTTGCGCTCGTTTGAGCTTATGTTTCCACATGAGTTAGTCAATAACATTAGCAGGTCTAGTTCAGTTCATGCATCATGCATTGGCCTCAGCTCTCCAATGTTTAGTTATAATCTAGTTCGTAGATGCCCTGTGCATCACCCCAGTGTCTCAGTAAGGTAAACATTCGTAGAGGGGCATAGTGTCCCAAGGGTGAGATACCCCATATTTTCTTAATTCTTTCATGTTCACGTTATAAATTAGTTTTCAAGTTCCATAGCATAATCAGTCAAGCTTTCAAGAGTCAGCTCAGTCAGATATTCAGGCATTAGATATACGTGTTCTGTAGAGAAAGTACTGTTTATCAATATCTTCACTCATACATTTACATATCAAGTCAGTCATGTAATCATGCATCAGATATGCAAGGATTCAGCTTTTCAGTTGTGCATCAGATATGCATTCTCATTTTGAGAAAACTCACTTTATTAGAATCCTCAGTCTTATATTCATGAATCAGCTTCCCATGCATCAGATATGCATGTTCAGTAAGTTGTGCTCAACTTTCAGTCATGTCAGTCATGATCCCATATTTCAGTAGTGTATGTCTTGTCCTTACTTTATCTTATCATCTCTCCTGCCTCAATTAATTTCCATTTGAGGATGAATTGTTCCAAAGAGGAGATATTGTAATACCCCACATGTTTCTAAGCTAGGAGACGAACCATTTTTCCTACATATGAAATCTCCTATATTGTGATTCATACTTGATTACATGACTTACAATAAGTATCCTAGTGATAATATTGCTTATGATGCATTAATCATGTTCATATGAGTCACTTAAGGTAATACAAGCTAAGAGTTTTTGAATCCATCAAGTTTTAGTGATCTATTTTGTAAGGGTCATATTTTAATGAGTATAACTTAATGTTAATATGGTATTACTGCATATTTCTACCCACTAAATTATATATAATCGAATTATCTTTCCAACGATACCAATTTCATCAAAATCTAACACCCAAGCTAGGAATTATGACTTTGCAAAGTAGAGTGCGTCGCCTAATCAATTGCACATGGACACTGGAAACCATATGCGGTGCCTATGTAAATATAGGCGATAGCATATGTGGCACCTATGTAGATATAGGCGATGTCATATGTGGCGCCAATGTAAAGTTAGGCGATATCATATGCGGTGCCTATGTAAATATATGTGATATCATATGCTGCGCATATCTTATGGTTTCAAGTGACTTAAACACTCTGTTTTGAGTTAGTTTGGTGGTAATTAAATCTTTTAACACTCCTTACACATCCCTAAACTTAACCCTACGAAATATATAGCGCCTAATTACATTACAACCCTACTAACATTTTAAGTTCATCATCTAAGAGCACTAAAAGAGAAAAACAAGTAGGGTTAAATAATTAGGCTTGAAGATCCAATTTCAAGGAAATTCCTCCATCAATCATCAAGAATTTTCCTTCTAAGGTATGTGTGAGTTGATTCATGGACTTCTTTAGTCCAGGAAGCTCAAGAACAACCTTCTAAATTATGTATTATGATGTTTATGTTGTTGGTGGTTGATGTTCATGAGGTTGGAGTTTGATGATGCCTAAGATGGGATCTTTGTATGTTTTGTGTGAGGATATGGTGGTATTTAATGTATGAATATGTGAAATTGGTGGTGGAATATTTGTAATCTTGATGAATCCACATATGCCTAAGATGTGCATGTAAGGTATTTGTGAAAATATCGAAGGGAATGGAAATCATGCTTTTATGACATAATAAGTCCTAAATGACTATTCCATGTTCAAATTTTATGTTCAATATGATCCCCATGATATTTTCTTGAATTGATTATGTTGTATGAGATGTTTATGATATTGTTGTGATATGGAATAACCATATTATTGAAGCCATACAAGTATATATATGTTGTGTGCATTCCTGTTCATGTGATAGTTTGTTGAGAATCATTCTTATTATGAAATCCTTACTTATGATATTGTGAATTATGGACTCTACTCTTACGATCAAGTCAGTCTTGTGTGTGAGTTTTCTTCCATCGAGTTCTGGGGGTACTTGTACCCAAAAACTATAGTTGTGTGCCTAGAGCTAGTGTTATGTTCAAGACATCCTCAGTAAGCTATACTCCATAGATTTTCGTTAGTCACATGACTCAGAAAAACTCAAAAATCTCTGTAGTTCAGTAGTCCCAGTAGTTTCAGTACTCTCTGTCAGACCTAAGATCTCAGGTAGCTTTTTCGTTAGTCAACGGAACGCAGTGAATTAAGCTTAGTTAAGCTAAGAAAATATTATCAGCTTAGTTAATCAGTTTATGAATCAGTTCAGTTCAGCGCAGTTAATCTTTTTAGAGTTTTTCAGTTGGGAGTAGGGACTAGCACCGAGCGAGTGCAGGGATGGCAGTTTTTCCAGTTATAAAGGCAGAGTCTTTAGTAGCAATCCCTGTACTCCAGAACTGTGTAGCCAGCGCAGAACAGGAGTCACCCATTAGATTAAGGCTATACTTGACTATTATATTGCCTTAGTCTTGATTTTCTGTTCAGGGTCACCCGTCAGAGAGGCTTGACAATAGTAGAGGTCTCTACCTGTGGCACGGTATTGACACCCTTCCAATCAGGGCAAAGATTGGACCCCACCATTACAATATCAGGGTATGTCAATTAGGTTACTACCTCCCACAGTCACAGTTACAGTTACAATTTTAGTATCAGTCTTTAGAGTAGAAATCAGGAATCAGGACTGTCAGATACAGTTATCGATCTCGGTAAGGAACCCGAATAGTTCCATTGATTCCTGGACCATCCCATCAGATAGGATTGGTCCAATATTTAGATGCTTATTATTAGATCTAGAGGTCACCCGAAAGACAATCTTGATCTCAATGTTAGATTCAATTGAGTATTCTCATTATCAGTTTCAGAGATCAATCATTAGCTAGGACTGATCTTAGACTTACATGTTCAGATACGGTTTGGAACTCAGATAGTTTTCCCCAGAATTAGGATTATTAGATACAGTCATCCAAGTTATCAGTCATTCAGTATCTCAGTATTATGAAACTCATGTTGTCAGAGTTCAAACTCAAGTAGTTAGTATCTCCACGAGTTCAGTAGCAGTTACTTATGTATGTATGTATTCTCACGTTCATATTAGTCAGTATGTTCATTCATATAAACCCCATGCATTTAGCTACCCCCACGTATACTCAGTACTTTAGTTGTACGGACTCATTTACGCTATGGTGCTTTCTTTTTATGTTACACCATAGGTTCTGAGGTGCATATTCCAGATCAGCAGTAGCAGTTCAGTAAGAAGTGAGTCCTCATCTTTTGAGGAAATGATCCTTACATTTACTATCCCAGTATTTCAGTTTATTTTCAGTTTAGGGAGTTAGTTCGAGGCATGTTCCTTCAACTCCTTATTCAAATAGTTTAGAGGCTTCCAGACGATTATAGAGTTTTCAGATTTAGACTTTAGTATTTTCAATTTTGTTTTGGTGCTGTGATACCACCTTATTTCAGATATTTTATGATTCAAGATTGAACCTTACGCCCTCTTTGTTCATGTTTCCACCTTTTATATGTACATTATGTAGTTACATGTACAGATATCAGTCATGGGTTAGCTTGTGGTACTTCAGGGTCATGAGCACCGTGTAGCATTCTAGTTCAGAAAATTGAGGCGTTACAGATTTGGTCACCATTGCCCTTGCTCTTTCCTTGATTGTCATCGCATGCAGGTAAGGTGTCTAGGTGCATGATTGCCCCCACTCAAATCTTGATCGTCAATGTCATCCTCACCGTCCCCTACTAAAGTTTTGACAGTAACACCATGTAAATTGTCCTTCAAGGAGTTGATAAATGAATCATTCACATTATTCGTGTACTCAATAAGTTTTGCAATGTAACCCTTCTTTGTTTTTTGGATGGTGGGAGTGAGTAATAAGCATACAATCTACAAATAAGGAAATTTAGTTATTAACAAATTCTGTTTTTATTTTACTAGATAATTAAAAAGTAAAATTTCCTAATTTTGTACTCCATACATTCAAGTAAGGATCCCCTTTGATAAGTCTATCACTTTTACAAGTGTGCAACCTTTTCCTCCTAAAAATTAGTTGAGAGCGATTTTGAGATTCTCCGTTACTTCTAGCGACTTGGTTAAAGGCTTCATAGATCCAAATCTACACTCAAAAGAAATATAAATGAATAAAGCCCATTCAGTATATATAATATAATACATAATAACTGACAGTCTATAATAAACTAACCAAATAATTGACAATACTTACCAAAAATATCCAGGAGAGCCCAAACAGAGCATACGCCACACCATTCCTCTCAATATATGTTTCTTTTAGCTTGTTGAAATCTATCTTCTTCTTTAGTTACTCTAGTGTTAGATCGAATAACTCTTTTTTCCATGGGTACTCCTTAAAGAATTCGATAGAAATGTCCATCGTGATGATGCCTACCTCAACGCTCTTTAATTTATTTTGGACGAGCAAAATTATATGCACAAACCATGCGTGACAAAACTTGTATTTGTCCTCCCTGTCAACCTATGTCCTCTCACGAGCTTAAAATACTTCTTCACACTAGTCTTCTTCTTTTTGGTTACCCTTTCGTAAAAATCTCCACCCATTTTCATCACCTCATTGTACGTACAATCGCGACGATATTAGGATCAATTCAAACCGATGATCAATTCAAACTCCTTCAAGCCAAAATAAGCTGGACTATCGTTTATGCAAAACCAAGTCTCGTTCTCCTTAGGATCCTCCTCTACTCTACATAGCAAGGTGTAATGGACAAGCTGTCCATTGAACTTGATAAACTTGGGCAACTTTCATAAGACATAAAAAATGACTGCTTCAACCTATCTTTAAGATTTAGATCATCCAGAACCTTTATCAATCGCTCTTAGAGTGCCATCCTAAATCGGACTAAAATTTTTGCCAAAAACAACCAAATATCATCAAAATTAGTGTGAAGGTCGTACCTCTCACCGAAAATGTACCTAATGCAATGAGACACGAACAATGTCTCTTCATTTACCTTCTCTTCACTTCCACTTCCTCCACCAAAATGTCTCCTACTAGACCCCTTATATTTCCTTCATGAAATGAATTCTCTATTTCTGACTCTTGTACCTCTAGTTCAATTCTTTTCCTTTTTGAAGCCCTCGAAGCTCCTTCTTCTCTCCTTTTACTGTCCGTGTTTTGCAATACACCTCTACCTTTAGCCATAACTTTTTAGAAGATCTACAATAGAACAAATAGTCTACTAAAAAGAGACAATATTTAGAACAACAAAAATAAAAAATTATGGAATCAAACCCAATAAAAACACCATTATGATGAAGAAGAAGAATTCAATAAACCTAAAAAATTAAATCTTTAATCGACCACAATTTAGGAAAACAAAATAAATACATAGAACAAATAAATGCTAGAGATATATACATGGAAACCTCCTTGATCAAGGAAGTACCTTTGATGACCCAAAGATACCCCCTAGTCGCAACAATGGTTCTTACAGTCAAAAGTGACACAAGCTAACCTATGAGCTTGTACCTACTGTGAGCACTAATTAAAATAATGATAAAATATGTATGTAGAAGATAAACTGGTGAAGTAATCCTAATGTGAATACTCAAACGTGATTACATCACAAGTCTAAAATATCTGATAAATTCATAAAACTAACCATCTATCTGAACAACGGAAAAGTACTAAAAGAACTAGTAACTGAATAACTGCCTGCCTAACTATCTAATTTTCTAAAATCCTCTAAACTGATTGAGTAGTTGATGGGACAGACCCCAACTAACTGAACGTAAGAAAGTGCTAAAATAACTTAAATAAACTAATCATTTCCTTGATAGATGAGGAATTACCACTACTGTTGCTGAGTACGCCGAGTTGTCTAAGAGCGGTAAGGAAATTGAGCTTTTGAACCTATGTTATAAGACAACATGGCGTAAAGAAAAGTATGCAATCAGTACTTTAAATGTACTGGTATGTGCAATAAGGACTAAATGAAATGTATGAGATAATTGAGCATAAATGAATGAACATGTAAAATATGAGAATGCAAGACCAAGCATAAACATATTTCTGATATAATCTATAAATAACTGAATAATTGAAAATCTGTATGCTTTGGTCAAGCAAATATGAGCTGAGACATATTGATTAATGATTAGCTGGTAATTGTACACTAGTGAACTGACGTCTGTATACTGATTAACTGATATTGGAATACTGATCATGTAACACTGAACTATACTTTATCTGAATGACTAAAATAAAACTATGGGAGGTATCATGCAACTGACATGCCCCAATTTGAGCTAATCGGGGACCATCATATAACCATAATTGAAAGGGTGTCAGTACCATTCCATGGGTACTAACACTGGTTGTGTGGATCCACTAAATTGGTGTCCTAAAGGACTAAGAAGTCACCCTTTACTGGCAGGTGCTTTCATGAGATACGTGTCAACCTTTAACTGGCAGGAAGACATCTCAACCTACGTTGGGTACATAGTTTTGGAACTCAGGGACTACTACAAAAGGTCACACCCTCTACTGAAAGGTGAGCCCTCATCCCTGGGTTCGCTTGGTTCTAAATCCTACTCACAACTGAACTGACACTGGTAGTGGACTAAACTAAACTCAACTAAACATTACTACATAACTGATAGTGCTCATCATGATCATAATATTTGAGTAATAATAATACTCATGGTTTAACTGAATCATTACTTGAAAGATCTGATGTCGTCTAAAACATAAAGGGATCGGGGTGTTCATAACCCGACAACACTGAATGAACATAATTTATGACAATAAGCTTTTAAAACAATAATATAGTATCATGGTTCAAAACCCAAAATCATAGACATTTCATCAAACATGTGAGGATCAGGAACTTGAACATAGGAATGTCTTAAAAAATAGGAAAATAGCTTGATTACGTGACTAAGATCATTACTTGATAATATAACATGAAATTCATTTGAATACAACATGCGAGATTGCAGCTTAAAGCATGAGATAACCTAACTTGTCAAGGAATCATTCTTGGGCATGAATTAAGTCAAACTACTAAGGAGAAACATGAATCAAAGCTCATCTTGAACATATAAAACTCCATAACAAGAGAAAAAATCATACTTTAATTGAAAAGATGGTTTTTGGGCTCCATGGGTGAAATGGACTCATGGATGAACATCCCACATACTTCATTAGATAAATTCTTACAGATTCCTTGAGGATTTTTTGAGCTTGAAGCTTGAATTCCTTAATTTCTTGTGAAAGAGTTTGATCTTTTTCTTGGGGAAAAAGAGGATTTTGTGAGACCAATCTATGAATAAAAGGGCAAATAATACTCTTTGAGAGCCCCAAATTTGTGTTATGGATGGATTAGGTAAAGGGAAATGACCCAAATACCCTTAAAATGCCAAGAAACAAAAGTTGAGTGGAATAGGGAGCAGACGGCGCGGGCTCTAGAGCGATGGACTAGGTTGGGTGTCGCCCTCCTTAAAGTGGTGGACTAGACCGGACGGCGCCCACCTTATCCTGGTGGACTGGAGGGGGCGGAGCCTGCTTATCCCTATGGTTCTACTGGTTTGGTTTTCTAAACACACCCCTACGCTAATCCAAAAATTTTAAAACCCACTCGAGACATACTTTGAGCAACCTCAGTCATGAATCAACTCAAAAAGTGATGTCCTGAGGTTGGAAAGGTTAAAAATAAGATCATCAAAGTTTAGGGGTCTTGAAAATGACTAAGAACCCAACACTTGGTGAAAATTTCAAGCATTAACCCCCCCATGCTTGCAACTAAAAGATAAATTGAGCTAAGATTAGTATGGGGTATTACAATATCTCCCCCTTGGGAATATTTGTCCTCGAATGAGACTGGTTATATTGAGAGCACTAAGACAACAGAGATCACATACTTAACAAGCATGACTAGAAATATGATAATATAATCGAGTCTAAAACATAATACATTAACTGAACTGATTTTAGTGAATGTATGGACTAACATGAGAATGATTACATAGCTGAAATCGAGAATAGAAGAGAGTCAATCTAAGAAAAGTCATTACCTCAAGATGAATTTTAAATCGCAGGGAAAATATTAAGGTACTTGGTTTGCATATCTGCTTCTACTTCAAAAGTTGATCCCTCAACAGACTGATTCCGCCAAAGAACTTTAACCAAGAAAGCTTCTTTATTCCTTAGCCTGTGAATCTGATAATCAAGGATCTCAATTAGGACTTCCTCGTAGTAAAGGATATCCTTAACGTCCATGCATTCTAAAGGAATAACTACAGCTGAATCAACAATACATTTCCTTAACAAGGAAACATGAAATACTGGATGTACTAGCGCCAAATCTGTAGGTAACTCTAGCTCATAAGCTATTTTTCCAAAATGGTTCAAAACTCTATAAAGGACAACATATCGGGGACTGATATTCCCCTTCTTGCAAAATCTCTTCACTCCTTTTATTGGCAAAATTTTCAAGTAGACCAAATTACTAACCTCAAACTCAAGATCTCTTCTGCTCACATCTGCATAAGATTTCTAATGTCTTTGGGTACTCTTCATCCTCTCCCGTATCAATTGAACTTTCTCTATTACCTCAAACACCGAATCTAGCCCTATAAAATTAGCTTTATCTGCCTCAAACCAGCTAATACGATATCTATATCTCCTTCCATAGAGAGCCTCAAACGGAGCCATCTGAATACTGGATTGATAAATATTGTTATAGACAAACTCAATCAAAGGTAAGTGGTCATCCTAACTATCTTTAAAGTTAATAACGCATGCCCTAGACATGTCCTCTAAAGTCTGAATGGTCCTCTCGCTGTACTGAGATGAACTTGTGTACCAAGACCCTTCTGAAAAGACTTCCAAAAGTAAGAGGTAACATGAGTACCTCTATATAAAATTATAGACAATGGTAGCCCATGTAGCTTAACCAACTCCCTAATATAAAGACTGGTAAAATCCTCAACTGAGTACGAATTATGTACTGTCAAGAAATAAGCTGATTTGGTCAGTCTATCGACAATGACCCATATCGAATCATATTGACGATGCATACGAGGCAAACCTATCACAAAATACATGTTCACTACTTCCCACTTCTAAGTGGGGATGTTAAACTCTTGCAATGCACCACTAGGCCTTTGGTGCTCAACCTTAACCTACTGATAATTTGGGAACTTAGCCACAAACTCTGTAATATCCCTCTTCATACCACTCCACTAATATATTTCCCACAAATCATGGTACATCTTAGTTGCTCCTGGATGGATCTATTATCACGCACCATGAACATCTAAAAGTATTCACTATCTCAAACCATTAACACAAGGAACACATAACCTGCCCTGACAATGAAGCATACCATCTACCTTTTGGGGGAAAACCTTTACCTTATGATCTCTAAATACCTCCTTCAACTTAATGAAACTAGGAACTCTGTCTTGTTTTTCTTTCACTTCAAAAACCAATGAAGATTCTGAACCATTCTGAACTAATATACTACCTTCAGTTGAATCAACCAATCGAACACCCAATCTAGAAAGCTTAAGAACCTCATGAACTAACTTATTCTTATCATCCTCTACATGGGAACTACCCATAGACAACCTGCTAAGGGAATCTGCTACTATATTGGCCTTGCCCGGATGATACAACACACTCATATCATAATCCTTTAATAACTTAAGCCACTTTCTCTGACAAAGATTCAGATCATTTTATGTGAACACATATTGTAAACTCTTATGGTCATTTAGAACATCAACATGAACCCTATAAAGATAATGTCTACAAATTTTCAAGGCAAAAATAATAATTGTCAACTCAAAATCATGGGTAGAAATTCTTGTCATGGGGTTTAAGCTATCTAGAGGCGTAGGCTATGACCTAGACTCTTTACATCGAAAGACAACCAAGACCAATTCTGGAAGCATCATAATAAATTACAAACCCATCTGTGCTATTTGGAAAAGTCAAGACTAGAGCGGAAGTAAATCGAGTCTTCAACTCTTGAAAACTCTTCTCGCAAGAAACTGACCACTAAAATTTAACTTTTTTTGAGTCAATCGAGATTTGGGGGATGAAATAGAAAAAAACCCTTTAACAAATTATTTGTAGTATCCATCCAAACCTAAGAAACTTCAAATGTCTGATGAAGAGATAGGTCTAGGCCAGTTTCTCACTATTTCAATCTTTTAAGGATCAACTCTAATGCCATCATAAAAAATAATATGGCTAAGAAAAGCTACTGAGCGTAGCCAAAATTCACAGTTAATAAACTTGACAAACAATTGATGAGCTCTAAGGGGTCTACAACACAATTCTCAAATGGTATATATGATCATTCTCACTACGAGAATAGATAATGATATCATCAATGAAGACTATGATGAAAATATCCAAATACTGTTGCCATGAAAGTTACAGGGGCATTCATTAGTCCAAAAGACATAACTAAGAATTCAAAGTGACCATGCTAAGTTCTGAAAGATGTCTTTAAAATTTCACATTCTCAAACTCCAAGCTGATGATAGCCGGTTCTAAGTCTATCTTAGAGAAATAACTGGCACCTTGAAGTTGGTTGAACAAGTCATCAATTCAGGGTAGTGGATACTTATTCTTGATTGTGACTTTGTTCAAATAATGGTAGTCTATGCACATTTTTAGAGAATCATTTTTCTTATGCATGAACAAGACTGGAGCTCTCTATGGGGAAACACTGCGGCTGATAAAACACTTATCTAAGAGATCTTTTAACTTTTCTTTCAACTTTTTAAGCTCAACTGGAGCCAATATGTACGGTGTAATAGAGATAGGTTGGGTATCTAGAAATAGATCTATTCCAAAGTCAATTTCTCTTCCGGGAGGAACTCCAAGAAGATCTTCAGTGAATACATCTAAAATTCCCTTACTACTAAAATTAACTCGAGGCTCAGAGTCTCAGAACTAGAGTCCTTGACTCGAAAAAATGGTAATCACACCTTTTAGATATCATCTTTATTGCTTATGATAAGAGACGATCTAACCCCTAAGCACAAAGGTATTAGCCTCCATTCAATAACTGGTTCGTTAGGAAACTGAAATTGAACGACTCTATTTCTATTGTCAACTGAGGCATAGCATGAGTAAAGCCAATCTATGCTGAGAATGACATCAAAATTAGTTATCTCTAACTCCACAAGATCAATAAGGTGATTTTCTATGATATTGTGATCAGGTAATTTCTGTATACCTATCTAGCTATAATAAATTTACCCACTAGGGTAGACACTAAGAAAGGTTCTGGTAATATTTTGGGACTGACACTAAAATTGATATCTATATAAGGAGTAACAAAAGAATGTGAAGCTCTGAGATCTAACAATGCAAAAACATAAGGATGTAAAACCTATAACGTACCCATAACCACATTAGAAATTTCCTGATCATGTCGAGTTTGGAGTGCAAACAACTTATTTTGACATTTCCCACTGGTGGCACTGGAAGTAGCATCCTGCTGAGTCGAGCGACCTACTAAAGTAGAAAAATAATTGGACTAACCCTGCTGACTAGCCCTCGGGCAATAACTGAGCCTATGTCCTGGTTTTCCACAACCAAAACACACATCACTACCAGCCTTACACTCACCTTGATGGTTCCTACCACTTTTTTTGCAAAGCGGATTAGTACGACTACTATTTATACTCCCCTGGGACATAGAGCTTGGTGCTCTATCCCGACTATCTTTCCTGAACTTAGGCACTGACGCACTAGCTGAATATGGAGCTGGGGCTGAAAATTTCTAATGAACTGAGAACGTTACCACCTTTCGAGCTTGGTTGAGAAAAGTTAAAACTACTTGTTCTAGCTCTCTTGTTCTCTCTCCCTCTCCTTATAATTCGCCTCTTCAATCTACTAAGCATTGATAATGAGACTGAATAGGTCCATCTCCTTAATCAACATGGCTATCCAAAATTCCTTAACCACACTATCAGCTACACCATACATAAACTTACTCATTCTAGACCCATTATCATCCACTATTGAAGGAGCATATCTTACTAACTGAGTGAACGTAAGAAAGTATGCCTTTATGCTCATATTACTCTGTTTCAAATGGATAAAATCTTGAACCTTAGCTTTCCTCAACTCTAAGGGAAAGAACCTATCTAATAAATCTATGGCAAACTCTTCCCACTCTACCGACCCTGCATTAACACCATGGTCCTCCATCCATTACTTTAACCAGGTGTGAGATACATCCTGCAATTGATATGCAGCCAACTCTGTACTTTTACTTGAAGTAAGACCCATGATATTAGTCACCTTCTGTACCATAACCAAAAACACCTATGGATCCTCTTCTAACTTAGATCCCAAAAACAAAGAGGGTTTCATCCGAATGAAATCCCGAATCCTAACTACAGTTGTATTTGCCACTAGATTTGCTAAAGCAACAACCTGCTGGTTGTTCTAGGTAGCTACAGAGTGGGATAAGGTAGTGAAACCATCCCTGAATTCAGTATGGGAGATGTGTTTATTTAGGGAATCTTCCTAACAGGTGGAGGTATAGGTTGATCCCTGTTCATTCTTCCAGTGATTCTTCTAGGGGCATTGTCATAAAATGGAATAAAGGATGAGTTAGAAAGAGAGTTTAAATAGAGCTTATGCTCTTTCGCATGACATGAACATTAAAAGAAGGGAAACTTTACTAGAATATTTTATAGAATCTTGTCCATAAGTGTGGCGCGCTTTACACCTATGCACAAGACTCTACTCACTGTGGCTTTCATACTTCCTGGGATGCTTTAAAGCCTTAGGCCCTGATACCAAGTTTTTCCATGATCTGAAGCTATCCCCTAGTTGCGATAATGGTGCTTACGGTCATAAGTGACCACAAGTTAACCCAGAAGTTGGTAACTAGTGTGAGCACTACATAAAAATAATGATAAAACATGTATGCGGAAGATAAACTACTGAAGTAATACTAATCTAAATACTGAGATATGATTACATCACAAATCTAAAGCATCTTATAAATACTGAAAACAAACCATCTATCTGAACATTTGAAAAGTACTGAAAGAACTAGTAACTGACTATCTACCTGACTGACTGTCTGATTATCTGAAAGTCTCTAAACTGACTGAGGATTTGATAGGATAGACCCCTAACTAACTCCAACTAACTAAACATAAGGAAGTTTCAAAATAACTGAAATAAACAAATCATGTTCTAGATAGATAAGGACTCACCACTACTACTGCTGAGTATGCTAAGTTGTCTAAGAGAAATCCAGAAACAAAGCATCTAAACCTATGTTATAAGACAACATAGCATAATGAGAAGTATGTGATCAGTACTTTGAAATGTACTGGTATGTGAGATAATAACTGAATAAATGCATCAGATAACTAAGCATAAATGTATAAACATGTAAAATCTGAGAATGCAAGACCAAGCATAAATATGTTTCTGAGATAATCTATAAATAACTGAATAACTGAATTTTGTATGCTTTGATCAAGAAAACCTGAGTTAAGACATGCTGATTAATGATTAACCAGTATTTGCATACTGATTAACTGATGTTTGTATACTGATTAACTGATATCTGAATACTGATCATATAATATTGAACTATACTTAGTCTGAATAACTGAATTAAAACTGTGGTAGGTATCATATAACTGACATACCCCAATCTGAGTTAATCGGGGTCCAATCTGTAACCCCAGTTCAAAGGGTGTCATATCGTACCACGGGTACTAATACTAGCTGTGTGAATCAACTAAACTGGTGTACCTAAGGACTATGGAGTCACCCTCTACTAACAAGTGTTCTTATAAGATAAGTGTCAACCCTCAAATAGCAGGAAGACATCTCAATCTATGCCGGCTAAGTAGTTCTGGAACTCGAGGACTACTACTAAACATCACACCCTTTACTGGTATGTGAGCCCCTACCCTTGGTCTGCTCGGTGCTAAATCCTACTCCCAATTGAACTGACACTGGCAATGAACTAAACTAAACTCAACTAAACATTATTACATAAATGATAGTGCTTATCATGATCATAAATATCTGAGTAAATAATAAGACTCAAGGTTTAACTAAATCATTACTTGAAAGATCTGAAGTCATGTAAACACATAAGGTGAGAATAAGCTTTATGATTATAAGCTTTTAAAACAATAATATGAGATCATGGTTCAAAACCCAAAAGCATAGATATTTTATCAAACCTCTGAGAATCATAAACTTGAACATGAAATTCACTTAAATACAACATGAGAGATTGAAGCTTAAAGCATAAAATAACCTAACTTATCATGGAATCATTATTGGGCATGAATCAAGTGAAACTACTAAGGAGAAACATAAATCAAAACTCATCTTGAACATATAAATCTCCATAATAAGAGATAAAACCATACTTTATTTAAAAAGAAGGTTTTTGGGCTCTATGGGTGAAAGGGACCCATGGATGAATGCAATACCCCGTATGTTCTTAGTTCAGTTCAGCTCATAGTTCTTACATAAGAGGCTTAGAACAGGAAAATAAAATTAAGTGTTGGTAACTTAGTCTCATGTTGACCTCTAAACTTCGAGGAATTTTTTAGTCGACCATCCAGACTCAAAGACATTGTCTTTTGAGTTAATTCATGTTCAGGGGTGTAAGGATCATGTATCGGGGAAGTTTTGGAATTTTTGGATGGGATTATGTTTGGATTTTGTTTCCAGCAGCTCAATGCGATTTTACTGCGTCGCGCTGTGTCTAGCGATGGGTATGTCATCGCGTCATAGTGTCCTTCAAAAGGACATTCCAGTTGCGAATTTAATCTCCATAGGGTAAATTAGGTTATTTACCATCCCCCCAAGTCATAAAAACATAAGATTAAATGTCGGTTTAAGCATAATACACCCATTCACCAAAACTCCATTAGATTATCTTCAATACAATTAACAATGTAAGGTTCCTAATATAATAACTTTAAGAAAAAGACTTCAAGGACATCTCAAAGAGTTCAAAGTCAATTTTCTACATAAAATCAAACCTAATAACGTATGTGGGGTAATGAACAAGGGTATCCTTTCACCTTGTGCCCAAATTTCATGATTTTAAGATTCTATTTACTTGTTTTGAAGTGGGGTATATACCTAAGTTTATACATTATTGAAGTATGTTATTATCATGAGATTTAAAGCTTTAAGTACATCAAGAAGTGCTTATGTTCAAGTTTGTAACTTATAAGATTTTTATTACGGATGAGACTGCACTATCTTGACTTGTTACTATTAAAGTATTACAATAATTATATTGAGCATGAAGTTTTGGTATGAATTACCATGATTTAAAAGCATAAATTTTTGGTATGAATTACCATGAGTTAAAAACATAAAGTTTTGGTATGAATTACCATGAGTTAAAAGCATGAATTTTAAGCACTAAGCTTAAATGTTGAGATTTCAAGAAGATTATACTTTTAAGAACTCTATGACAAGCTTATATTCATATTTAAGACTAGAATTGCTCTTTTGATCCTCATCTAAGACATGGAATCCATATTTGTTTATTTTGATTATTGATTAAAGCGAAGAGAAGCATAACTGAATTTTTATTATATAAACCCTTATGTTTTTTTAAGGTGGATTTCCTACAGTATAAGCATACAGATAATATGGAAGTAGTATTTAGCAACGAGTTAGGTATGAGTCCAACGCCACATGCCCCAAAACTACGTTCCACTATAGGTTTTTAATACCTATAGTAGGTGCAGTATAGTGATCACTCTATCTTAGGTTCTATTCTGATGGAAAGAGCAGAACAGCTCTCCCCAACATGGGTAAAATGTTGGACTCCATGATAGCTCACATGATTTATGTCGGTTAGAAGTACCTCCCAACAGAAAAAGTAAAAGTAAAGCTTTTAGAAACTAAGTGTGTGGCTCAAAAATTTATTCAGTATGATTTATTATTCATGGTTTATAATTTTTCATCTTTCAGTTTTATTCAAGGCCAAGGTGAGTCATTTACACTTAGCATGCGTCATTTGAAAGTTTATATAAATATTCAGCTATTGTTTTACTTATGCATTCACCCCACATACACAGTACATTCCAAAAGTACTGATCAACATATATGTCTATGTGCTACATTGTCTCATTATGTAGGTACTAGTTGTAGCTCACACATCATCATCAGGTAGTTTACAGCTTTTAGTTAGCAGGTGATGAGTCCTTTTGATTTGAGGGCTTGAGTAAATCATGGTTTAAGTAGCATTTTGTTTTCTTTATTCAGTTGTATTGATTCAAGATAGATAGGGGTCATGTCATGGCTACCTATAGTTATATTAGTAGATGCTTCATAGACAATAAGTAGAGTTGTTGTATTTGATTTTAGTTTATTTTATATGACCAGAGTTGTAATCATTTTAAATAGTTTTGTTTTGATCATGTTCAACTAAATACATTTTTTCTGCTTATTTCTTCAAGTTTTATGTATTTAAATCAATTACTCAAGCAGTATGCCAGTACAAGGTTAGCTTGGGATCACTTGTGGTCCTAGGCATCATGTGACATCCAGGGGGTGGTCTTGGGGAGTTACAATAACCATCCCACATACCTTACTAGATGAATTCTTAAATATCCATTGAGGATTTCTTGAGCTTGAAGCTTGAATTCCTTGATTTCTTGTGAAATAGTTTGGATTTGTTCTTGGGGAAAGGGAGGGTTTCTTGAAAGCAATTTGTGAATAAAAAGGCAAAAATGCTCTTTTAAAGCCCCAAATTCATGTTATCGATGGATTAGGTGAAGGAAAATAATTCAAATACCCTTAAAATATTGGGAACAAAAGCTGAAAAAATTAGAAAAGGGGCAGCGCAGGCTCTAGAGAGGTACACTAGGTTGCGTGGCACCAGCCTTAAAGTGGTGGACTGGACAAGGTAGCGAACGCCATACACCGGTGGACTGGAGGGGGCATCGTCCACTTATCCCTGTGGTGCGACTGGTTTGGTTTTCCTAACACATCCCTATGCTCGTCCGAATATTTCAAAACTCACTCGAGACATACTTTGTACAACCCCAATCATGAATCAACTCAAAAATTGATTTCTCGAGGTCGGGAAGGTTAAAAATAAGATTATCAAAGTTTAGGAGTCTTTAAAATGACTAAGTCCCCAACACTTAGTGAAAATTTCAAGACTTTAGCCCCTTATGCTTGCAACTAAAAGCTAAATCAAGCTAAGATTAGAATGGGGAATTACAGTACGACGACCTATCCTTACAAGATTTCCCAAGCTCCACTATAATCAAGCAACTTTATTACAAACCCTAATCTGGATTTAACTCTAAATCTGGAAGATTCAATTACCTCTATTATAAGCCAAACAAAACAACTTTGTCATACTCTTCACTCAATCAACTAACTCTAACTAATCATCCTTATATAACTCTACCTAAGCAAAACACTCAATAAATCAAAGAAAATTTTATTCACAATCACCAGATTAAATTAAGTTGTCTAAAGGCGTAGGCTATGACGTTACCTCTCTGCATCAATACACAATCTAGAACCACTCTATAAGAATCTCAATAAATTACAAACCCATATGTATCATCTAGCAAAGTCAAGACTAAGGTGGAAGTGAGTCAAGTTTTGAACTCCTGAAAACTCTTCTAGCAGGAATCTAACCACTGAAATTTAACCTTTTTCAGGGTTAGCCTTGACATGGGGGAATAAATAGAAGAAACCCTTCAAAAAATCATCTATAGTAGCCATCTAAATCCAAGAAACTCCTGATATCTAACAGAGAGACTGGTCTTGGCCAATTTCTCATTGCTTCGATCATTTGAGGATCAAGTCAAATATCATCATTATAAATAATATGACCAAGGAAAGCTACTGATCTCAACCAAAATTCGCACTTACTAAACCTAGCGAATAACTAATGATCTCTAAGGGTCTACAACATAATCCTCAAATAGTCTACATGATCATTCTCACTATGGTAATAGACAAGGATATCATCAATGAAGACTATGACAAACATACTCAAGTACTACTTGAACACCCTATTCATCAAGTCCATGAAAGTTGTAGGGGCATTTGTTAGTCCAAAAGACATACCTAGGAATTCAAAGTAACCATACTGAGTTTTGAAGGTTGTATTTGAAATGTCACATTCTCTGACTCTAAGCTGATGATAGCCAGATCTGAGGTCTATCTTAGAGATATAACTTTCACCCTGAAGTTGGTCGAATAAGTCATCAATCCTGGGAAGAGGGTATTTATTCTTGATTGTGACTTTATTCAACTGACTGTAATCGATGCACATTCTGTGAGAACTATCTTTCTTGCGCACGAATAGAACTGAAGCAGCCCATGAGGATATACTAGGCCTGATGAAACCATTATCTAAGATATCCTTTAATTATTCCTTCAACTCCTTGAGCTCAGCTATATCCATTTTATAAGATGGAATAGATATAGGCTGGGGTATCTGGAAAGTTATCTATTCTGAATTCAATTCCCGTTCGAGAGAAATTTCTAGAAGGTTATCGGGAAATACATCTGGAAATTTCCTTACTACCAAAACTAACTCAAGACTTGGGGTCTCAATATTTAAGTCCTTGACTTGAACAAGATTGTAAATGCACCCCTTAGATATCATCTTTCTTACTTTAAGATAGGAAACAAACTAACTCTTATGCACTGAAGTACTACCCCTTCATTTGATAATTGTCTCATTAGGAAACTAAAATAGGATAATTCTATTTCTGTAATCGACTGAGGCATAACTTGAGTGGAGCAAATCCATGCAAAGAATGACATCAAAATCAGTCATCTATAACTCTACAAGATCAACTGAAGTAACTTTCTAAGATACTGTGACAGGGCAATTTCTGTATAATGGACTTACCCATTGAGGTAGACACTGAAAAAGGATCTAATAATATTTTGATACTGACATTAAAGTCTACAGCTATGTAAGGATTCACAAAGGAAAATAAATGTCCAGGATCTAACAATGCATAAACATGAAGATAGAAGACTTGTAACTACCCATAACCACATCAGAAAAACTTTCCTGATCATGTAAAGTCTTGAGAGCATACAATCTATTCTAGCACTAACCATTGGTTTCACTAAAAGTGGAACCCTGCTAAGTCAGGCGACCTACTGGAGCTAAAGAAAAAATAGACTGACCCTAATGACGAATGTCTTTTCCCTGCTGGCCAGCTCTTGCGTAATCCCTGATCTATGGACTGGTTTGCTACATCCAAAACATACATAACTACCTACTCTACATTCACCATGATGATTCTTACTGAATTTTCTATAGAGTGGATTGGTGCGGCCACTATTCATACTACCCTCGTACATAGAGCCTAGTTCTCTATCCTAATTGTCCTGCCTGAACTTAAGTATTGGCACACTAGCTGAAGATAGATATGGGGCTAAAAAATTTTAATGGAACTAAGAACGGTTACCCCCTTCTGACCTTAGATAGGAAAAGTTGAAACTACCTGTTCTGGCCCTCTTATTCTCTCTCTCTCTTTCTCCTAAAGCTTCTCCTCGTCAATGTGCTGAGCATAAACCATAAGTCGAGATAGGTATATCTCCTTAATCAACATAGTGATCCTACATTCCTTAACTACACTATTAGATACACTAGATATGAGCTTACTCATTTTGGACCTATTGCCAGCCACCATTGTATGATCATACCTTGCCAACTGAGTGAACTTGAGCGAGTAATCCTTCATGCTTATACTTCCATGCTTCAAGTTTATGAACTCCTGAACCTTATCTTCCCTCAATTCAAGTGGGAAGAACCTATCTAGGAAAGTCATGGCAAACTTCTCCCACACCATAGACTCTGCCTCCATACCCTTATCCTCGTTCCACTTCTTAAACCAGGTGTAAGCTACTCCCTGTAACTGATATACAACCAACTCTACATTCTTATTCAAAGTGAAACCTATGATGTCTATCACCTTCTGTACCATATCCAAAATCTCTTGTGGATCCTTTTTAGACTTGGACCAAGAAAACAAAAGAGGATCATTTGAGTAAAATCTTGAATCCTAACTGCAGCTATATTTTCTATTGGATTGGTTGGGGTAACAGCCTATTGGTTGTTTTGATCAGCTACAAAATGGGATAAGGTCATGAAAGCAGCCCTAAACTCAGCATAAGAAACATAGTCATTTAAGGGATCTTTCTGAATAGGTGGTGGTACGGGCTGATTCCCTTTACTTCTTCCATTATTTTTTCTGGGAGGTATTATCTATAAATAGAATGATGGATAATTTAGAAAAAGGAATTCAATTGAGCTCATTCTCTTTTGCACGGCACTAATACTGAAAGAAGGGAAACTTTTCTAAAACTGTCTCGTAGCCTCTTATCCATAAGTGTGGCATGTTTCACACCTATGTATAAGACTCTACTCAACTCGAATTTCAAACTTCATAGGACACTTTAAAACCATAAGCTCTAATACCAAGTTTTGTCACAACACGAGGCTTACCCCTCGTTGCAACAATAGTGCTTAAGGCTAAAATTGACCCCAAGCTAACCCATGGTCAGGTACCTGCTTTGAGCACTGAATAAAATGATAATGACATAAAATGTGTGTAAGATAAACCCATAAGGTACTATTAATCTGAATACTAAATTATATAAAATGATTTGTCTGAAGTATCTAATAAACACTGGAAAACTAGACAGTCTGTCTAAAAGCCTCTAAACATATGGAGTTGATGGGACAAACCTCCAACTAACTCCAACTGAACTGAACATAAGGAAATATTGAAATAACTGGAATAACATGACATGCCCTTGATGTATGAGGACTTACTAATACTGTTGTGCGGAACTGATGAGATGTTTAGGGATGATTAAGAAACTATGCATCAGAACCTATGTAATAAGACAACAGAGTACAAGAGAAAAGTATGCAATCAATACTTTGAATGTACTTGTACATGAGATAAGGACTAACTGAAATACATATAGCAACTGAACATGAATGCATAAACATATAAAACTAAGAATGCAAGACCAATTAAAGTATGCACTAAAATTATCTGACTATCTGAACAACAAAAAATCTGATTACTTGGTTAAGAAAACCTGAATGAGATACATTAAATACTGATAGAAACTATGGGAGGTATCATGTAACTGACATCCCTCAATTTGAGCTAATCGGGGTCCAACCTGTAACCTAATTAGAAGGGTGTTAGTACCTTGCCACGGTTACTAACACTAGTTATGTGGAACCACTAAACCATGTTACACAGGTGTAATGCCCTGAAAATGGTCCCAAGACATCACACGGTGCTTAGGACCACAAGTGATCCCAAACTAACCCTTTTACTGGCATAACTCATAAGCAACTGAATAAATATGTATAAAATGACTGAGTTTACTGTGCAGAAACATGAAAATGATTGAATCTGTGAAATTACAATATTGATACTGCTTTTACGTTCTGATAAAGTCTAAAACGAGGGACTGAATTTACATAACTGACGTCTATGAAGCCTCTACTATACTGACTATAGATATCTAGGACACGATTCCAACTACAACTAATCAATACATAGGAATAGGAAAGTAAAGTATATAAATAATATCTAAGTAAAGTCCCCGAAGTAGGAGGACTTATTATTTCCTAGATGGAATCTGCAACTGTCTGATTTTGATTGTACATACCATGACTTGTACCTACATGATGAGACAATGTAGCACATAAACGTATATGTGGATCAGTACTTTGAAGATGTACTGAGTATATGGGGGATAATGCATTAGTAAAACATTATCATCTTATTTTATAAAATCATGCATGCTAAATGTAAATGACTCACATAGGCTTGAGTAATCTGAAATTTGAAGATCATAAATCATGAATAGTAAAGCATATAGTATAAATCTTGTGAGCCATAACACTTAGTTCTAAAATTTGTATTTTATTCTATTCTCAAATTACATAGGCTAAGTAAAAAAAAAGCTCACCTTTTTATGTTTGGAACTAAAAGTTGTAATTCTGTAATCTGAAATCTTAAGTAAAATAATATCTGAGTAAGTTTGTGAGCCATTACACTTAGTTTTTATAAAAGCTTTTCTATGAATCTTTCCTGTTAGCTAGAAGGGAGGCTCTCTTAACCGACATAAACCATGTGAGCATTCATGGAGCCCAACTTTCTTGTCCGCTAAGGAGGAATCCTCACATTAGGGAGAGGAGTCATACTCTTGCCAGTGAGTATAACCTATCTAAGTGATCATATATCTATCATCCACGTAGATGTGGGAACAATCTAAATCCTATGTTGGCACGTAGTTCTAGGATATGAAACCACAGTAACTTACCTATCTCGATGCTAAATACTACTCCCATTAAATCTGTATACTCATTCTAATGAAAATCCACTTTTAAAACAATCTAATGGTTTATGATGAAAACCAACTGTATATCTATAAAGATAAATCTGCAATTTGAATTCTGTAAAGTGGATTTCATATCTATTCTAAGACAAAAAGGTCAAATCTTTATCGGTAATCTGAAAAGAATCTAGTCATAAAGTGTTCATACCACAATCAATCTTGAAATAGCAATACTCATTAGGGCTTAGTGACCTAAGCATCAAACTCATGTTAAAACATCTTAAAATTCATGCTTGATAATGTAAACATTTATAATTCATCATAAAGTCTGAAAATTTCTGTAATATGCATGAAAATATGAACAAAATCATGTAATTCAACTTCTAAATCAATGGAAATCTCATAATCTTATGAATAGAAATATTGGGTATAAACCCTAACTTTAATTTCATGGGAAATCACATAAAATCAAATAACTTTTATAATTAAAAATAAGTTTTGCGAACAAGGATAAAAGGAGTATCTTTGTTCATAACCCCACATACCTTGGATGAAGAACTAGATGAAGAAGCTTGGTTTTGCAGATCCTATTTGAGTTCTTGAAGATGGATTCTTGAGTATCTTTATTGGGAACCCTCAATCTAAAACTTTCTTGGAGTAACAATGGAGGATATAGACTTCTTGGAGCAAGAGCTTTGGAGTTCTTAGGGTATTTGTTTAGACAAAAGTAATGAAAATAAGCCTAATGTGCTTAGATAGGCTTAAATCTTGTGTTTGGACGGCTTGGGGCGGGGAAATTGACTCATTTACCCTTAAAATGTAGAATAAAACTGTAAAAATTACCCGAACCAGACTGGACAGGGCACCGCGGGCTCTGAAATACTGGTATGGGTGAGGCACCGCGGGCTCCCTATCATTGGACTAGGCAGGGCATCGTGGACTAATCGCCCTGAGCTATTTTTTTGGAGTTCCAAACACGCCTTTACACTTGTTCAAAAATTTTGAAACTCACCCGAGATGTAATATTGAGTTCCTCGGTCATGATTCAACTTAAAAATTAACTTTCGGAGGTTGGGAATGTCATAAATAAATTCCTTAAATTTTGAGGGATTTACAAAAGACTAAGTCCTAACACATAGCTGAAAAATTTCTAAATCTGAGACCTCTTTTGGCATGCTTTGAAGGACTTAGACAATGAGAATTTGCGGGGTCTTACATTTCTAGGGTTTTTCTTTTGAAGAGAATGGTGAATAATGAGCATAAATTGCATATTCAATTTCCCCCACAATGAAAAGTCTAAATCTTAAAAATACCACATGAAATAAAAAGGTATTCATTTTAGAAGCTAATCCTTGACCTTCTAGGGACAAAATTAAGCTAGGAAAAATACGGGGTACTACAGTAAGCCTAGGGAGTCACCCTCTTCTGCCATGTGCTCCTATGAGATATGTGTCGACCCTCAACTGGCAAGAAGACATCTCAAACCTAAACTGGCTATGTAGTTTTGGAACTTAGGGATTTCTACTTAGTGTTACACCCTTTAATAGCAAGTGATCCTCCATCCATGGGTTCACTCGGTGCTAAATCCTACTCCCAACTGAACTGGCACTGTTATTGACATAAGTTTAACAAAACATAATAACTGATAGTGCTCAACATGATCATAACAACTGAGTAAATGATAAGATTTATGGTTTAGCTGAGTCATTACTTGGAAGGATGAAATTTACGTAAGCACATACGTATCGGGTGTTCATAACCTGCCAACACTGAATGATTACAAACTTCAATAACAACACTAAAACTATGCTATAATGTCATAGTTCAAAGACCCAAAACATAAGACATTTTATTAAACTGGTGAATTTTGTGAGATGGAACATGGGAATGAGTTAAACATGGACAGGTACAATACACACTTGGATTAATGCATGAATTGGATGAGTTAACATGGAATAAATTTAAATATACATAGGAACTTGAAATTCAAAGAATTATATAACCTAATTTACATGGAATCATAGGAGGACACGGATTAAATTCTAATTACTAAGGGAAAGCAAGGATTAAACTTATGTTGAACGTGTAAGATTTCATAAAGAAGGAAATGTTCATACTTTAAATCAATGAGAGGATTTTTTAGCTCAATGGGAGAAAGGGTCCTATTGATGAATACCACACATACCTTAATTAAATGAATTCTTAAATAAATTTTGTATTCGGAACTTAAATCCTTGTGTTCTTGAGAGAAAAGGCTTGAACTTTGTTCTTAGGAAAAGAGAAGGGTTTCTAGTGAGAAATTTTGAGGGTAATGGGCAAATAATGCCCCTTGGAATGTTAAAAATCATATTATGGATGACTTGGGTTGAGAAAAAAAGACCCAATTGCCCCTTTATCTGATTAACCAAGAAGCTGGACATACAACTCTAGTTTGTCACGAACCTTACTTCGGTGGAATGACCCCCGCGCTGCGAACCTTTCTCCGGTGGAGCCACCCCCATGTCGCAGACCTTTCTTCAGTGGAATGACCAGTACGAAACGGGCTTATTGCGAGGGCTCTCTAACTCTGCTATCCAATCACGCCCCAAATCCCATTCAATAATCCTAAAACTCTTCCAAGACATACCTTTAATAACCCTAAACATGTTTCAACTCAAAAAACAACGTATCGGAGTCACAAAGGTCAAAATGATGTTTGTAAAGTCTTGGGGTCTTGAAATGAATAAGTCCTCAACACTTAGTAAAAATTTCAAGCCTTGGACATTTATGCATGTAACTAAAGGCTGAATTGAGCTTAGAATATTATGGGGTATTACAATGTATTTAAAAAAAAATTGGTAAATTAAGGGTAAAAATAAATTCTATCCATCCACTTGAATTTACAGAAAGGACAATGTCACTTTGCATGACCATTGTTCTAGTGAAGCTATCCCATGGGCTTCCTAGATATGCCATAACATTTTTACCCAATTCTGAAGTTTCTTTTATGGCATAATTTTGCAGCACAATTTATATTAGGCTGATTCTTCTTTCATCTTTTGTGTACTCTAATTATATTGTACTATCCAGAAATTTGTTACAACTCAATGTTACAATTTTTGAACACCACAGATAAAGTCTATGGTTCCCATTAACACCACAAATAAAGTATTTATTTCTTGATATATCCCCATACACATAAAAGAATTGGTAGCAAAATTTTGTCGATAAGAAGAAATTTCTAAGACTATATTATTATGTCAAACACTATTTATTTATCATAGTGAAATGATAAACTTATATGAAAATAAATACATAATTTGTTTTCCTTGTCCTATATATTGGTTGTTTGTGCTGAATACCAGTCAAAAATATGACTTCAGCTTGGGCTAAATATAGAAGAATTAAATGGGTTTAATGACCCAACTTGTAAGGGTTAAGTTTTTCCCTAAAATGTATTGGTATTTATATTTTGTATTCCATAAAAAATTTCTTATAAAATGGCCTTCATAAAGCGTCGTATTTATTTTTTGTCTCCGCTTTATAGATTTTGTTCATAAGACAAACATTCTAACTTTCACAACCTTGTCTGTGAATTTCATATTTTTATGTGTTTTGATTATTTATTCCTTTCGCTTAGTTGTTATATACTATTTATGAGTTTTGGGGTTGTTTGGCACGGTCTTCGATGCGTTCAGGAGTGATTTGAGTGAGTTTGAGGCTTTTAGAAGCTTATGAAGCCATGAGTTTGACTTTGATCAACATTTAGTGTTTTGAGATTGGATGGTGATTTGGACAATCTCATTTAGATCTGGAAATGCCAATTTTGTTTTAGGAGCATAGGTAATTAGGATCCTGAGCATGTATTTTATTTTGATCCTTTTTACGGAAATTAGCCAAATTAAGCCTAAAGCGGTCTTGGGGGCTAAAATATTGTATACGATCTATTTTCATAAATCTAACAGGTTCATTGAATTCAGAACATCAATAATATCCTATTAGCCTATCTATTTTATTTATATGCGGTCCCCAATGAATTCCAAAGATCTAATTGGGGCAATTTCTCTAAGATTCCAAAACTGTTGGTGTAGTTTTCTAGTGGAATCAGGTCCCTTAATCACTATCCCGTGGACCACATGTTATAATCATGAGACTTGGAAATTATCTTCATCGTAATCACATAATGAGGGTACCGTGATCCCGATGGTTAATTGGATGGACTTGGTTGAGTTTGACCATTGTGATCGTGAGGCCCTTCTCTGCAATCGTGATGACCAACAGAATGTCAGTCAATGTTGACCCTCATGATCATGAGGTCTTATTCACTTGAATAGTTCATATAGATCATTTTCACGATGTTTATCATTCTTGGACTTGGGAGCTTCAGAAAAGGAGATTTCAAAGGGGGGTTTTAATAATTCGTGCTTGGTAATCCCTTAACTCATATTTTCATGAATTCATATTGATCCTACCTTCTAAATATATTTAAAAACTTGATTTCAAAATAATTTTTAAGGGTTTTTACCCGGTAAGCTCTAAATTAATTTTTCTTCAATTTGAAGGACAACTTGACCTTGTTTTTACATGAGTTTTCAAATTTAGACTCCTCTCGATATGAGAAACATGTTTCTACAATAAAATTTTAGATTTATCCCTTTAGATTTTAAACTCATTTTTTGAACTTTAAGATTTGATTTAAGTACAGTCAATGTTGGTATCATTAGTTTCCTTTTGACATACAGATTATGTTTTTAATAGATTTAGTTCATTTTGAGGTTGCTTGTAAAGAAAAGGCTTCATGGTAAAGGGTATAGGCTTGAATTTCGGCTTCTCGAGATAGGTTATAACTTAATTTTCTTCATACTAGGTTGGATAGTTAACCATTCTTCTAAAGCATGCTATGGGTTGAAAATTAGATGAAAAAATATATTTCAGATTATTAGTATTATCATTTGCCCGTATGGGTGATTATAAGCATATTGTTGTTGACTTGAGAGGTTATATTTAGTGAGATGCCCGTGTAGGGGCTTTATTTGACATTTTAGGCCTTATTTATACATTAAATGTCATTGTTATTATTATGAGGCATGTGCGGGGGTTTGACTAGATATTATAGGCCTTATTTGAACATTGTTTGTCTCTTCCATTATAGTGATGCCTAAATAAGGGGTTTGAAATGATATTATTAGGGTCTTACATGAATATATTATTCGTGTGGTACTTTGCAAGAGCTTATATCATGAATTATTGACATGTTAAATTGATTCCAAGCTCATTTATACTTGTATTAAATTGATTAACATTTTAATACTAATATGTTGTGAGCATCACATTCGTATTTCATACACATATTCATGAGATATTGATGCTTCCATGAACAACTGATTTTAAAAGAGGCATTTTAAAAAACCCTTGGCTTAGGTAACTTGCCAGCAAGATTGATGAAAACATTTTATACAACCTTGACTGAGGTTATTTGTCGGCAAGGTGATAGTGACATTTTGAAAATTCTTAATCGAGGTATTTTGCTAACAAGATGATTGAGATATGATATTGAGTTGCGAGAGTATATGGGATGTGAACCCCCCATGGATTATATCTGAAGCACTGAGACTTTGAAGGGGTATATGAAAGTCATGCAAGGGCTTATATTATTATCCTACCATCATTGCATTGCATTGAATTTGCACCATTTGCACTTCCACTCTATGTTTACTTGTACTTAATTTCTTTATACTTTTGTGTGTAGTTATTCCTTATATGTATTATATTGTAGAATTATTTATGGAGGCGGTGTGAACTATCATTTGAAAATCTTTCTGTATACAGGTTTGCGTGCTCATAGTATTTTTTACTTGTTTAGTTTTCTACTTTGCTCATGTCGTTTATGATACCTACAGAGTACAAGTACCATACTCACTCATAGTTTGTGTCCTTTTGGTGTAGATCCCAGTATAAGTGTGATCCGCGGTGGCTGATGTTATGCGGTGAGAGTCCGATTTTAAGGTACTGGTGAGCAACGTTCGAGCAGATTTCAGACCTCTTCCTACCTTACTTTGCCTATACTTACTTTCAGAGATAGACTTATATATTTCTTATCTTTCATATTGTACCAAATACACTTTACACTTATGATATCAGGTTTGGGAAATTAATTTATTTCTTTTGATATTTACGTTTTTACGAGTATTATAGCTTGATCTAGATGTCTCATGTTTATCTAATTTCTCTCCTTTCTGATCAAATTTCTATTGTGGGGTGTCGGCTTGGTCGTGACACTAACTCTTTCCCATAAGGTAGACGTTTCTAACGTTTCAAGATAGTGAACCTGCATAATTGACCAGAAGTTCTGCCTTATAGGTAAAAGTTAAAACTTTAGATATGTGACCCATAAAGCAAACGTTCAAACCTTGCCCATAAGACTGGCGTTCATGACATTTTAAAATAATGAACCTGCACTATTGACTAGAAATAATGCTTATAAGCAAACAATTGAATGTATTTAGTAGGAACGAAAATGTAAGCCCACACATTTTGAAGGATAAAAATTCAAAATCAAATACTTAAGTTAGGGAATAAAAATTCAAGACAGACCACTTCAGTGGACACTAGGAGTAACTTCTTGACTCGTAAGATTCAGCTCCTCTCTTGTGGCCAATTCCTCCATTTATCTTAATTGGGTCTTTAATATTATGGCCTATTTACAATTTAGGGGTCAATTTACAATTTAGGAGACAAAATAAATTTATTTGAGAGAAAAGGACATTGGGTGGCCCTTTTCAAAATAATTGGTTCAAGTTTGGACCACTGCTTATTTCATGACCAGTTGACCTAAACAAATTTCATATTATGATCATTTTATAATTTGGTTCATTGTAACGATCTAAAATTTGATGAAATATGTGAAATCTGTGATTTTATATAATTTAACTTTTTTACCCCTTGTCGTAGTTGTATTATAGTATTTTTGGGGTGTGGGGGTAATTGGCATGATTCCTGATGCATTTTGATACCATTTATGAGATATTCTAGTTTTTTATGGCTTCGATAGCCTTATTTTGGACTTATGTGAATATCTTTTGATCTGTACGACGAATGACTGAATGGACTGCGCCAACAGCTCTGGAATATCAATTTTAATCTAGGTAGACCTTTGGTTTGGGTCTCGGTGCACCCGAGCTCATTTCGACCTATTGATTGGAAAGTTGGAAAATTGAAATTATGAGTGTGGGACCCATATTTGGTCGAAACAGCCTCAAATGAAAAATCTGACTTTGTCAACAGATCCATAATGTCGATTTTAGGGTGTTAACATATTTTGTGTGATTTTATGGCTTTTAAATCTCATTTCGATCCTCTATTTGAAAAATTATGATTTCAGGTTTTGGTGGTCATCTTTTTGAAAATGATATTTTTTTCAAAAATTTGACTTCGCCAATGCTTCCGAAACGTTAAATTTAGTATGGTTGCATAGTTCGTTTATACATATCGAACTCCAAATGGATTTCTGACACCCTGTCGAAGTCTGGAATGACTTTTTAAAAAAAACTACTGCAATAGCAGATTTTCAGCTATAAATTGCAGATTTTTCCCTCTTTTTTGCCATTTTGCTCATTTTTCATCTAACCTCTTGGGAGTTAAACCCTAAAATAGAGTGGGAGCTTAAAAGTAAAGTTTGTGGGAGTTTGGGAAGCTAGATTAACATCTATTTCTTGGTTTTATTACGAATTTAAGGTAAGAATTCTTCCTTTTCTTAGTAATTTCTTGATTAATTTTTCAAAACCTCAAAAATCTTAGGGTTTGATTTTTGAATTCCAATTTCACACCTTTTCACTTGAATAGTATTTTTATCTTATAATTACTAGTTTTTCATTTTTTTAGCCTTCAAAACAACTTTGATTCTTGATTTTAACCCTGATTTCAAAGATTTTTCCCAGTAAAGCTCAAAAATGGTTTTTCTTCAATTTGAACCTCATTTTTTACTCGATTTAACTTTGGTTTTCAGCTGTAGATTTCTAAAAATATGAGAAACATATTTTTGAAGTAAAGTTCTATTTTGCCATTTTTTCGAAAAGCCATTTCGGGGGTCCAGTTTGACCACTAACCAAAAGTAGTCAATATGCATATCGTTGACTTTATTTTGACGTGTAGATCCCATAGCTGATGTTTTTAGTGGAGTTCAAAATTGTTCATGAAAAATAAGGTAGTGAGTTCGAAGTGTAGCGGACCGATTTAGTTTGGGTAGTAAATGATGGTACAAAGTGCATGTTAAGGTTGAATACTAATTATGAAAAATTTCTATCTATGTGTTTTGCCCGTGTGGGGCCCTATATATGATATAATTATCGAAATTGAGATATTATGTGATGTGTGTGACTGTGTGGGGGTCCTATGTGATGTTGATAGCCTTGAATACATGTGAAATTATATTGTGTCGTTGAAATGTTTAATGTGGAACCATTGGTGTATTGTGATATATTCATACTTGTTGGTATATGAGACATGTGAAAATTCATGGGTAAAATGAAAATGATGAGTGGACATTGGCTCACATGGTTGTGAAAATATATCATTGTGATTAGTTGTGGAAATATATCATGTGGTTAATTGTGGAAATACTTATTGTGATTGGTTGTGAGCAGTACATCTCATATCATATTCATTCATGAAATATTGATACCACCTTGGCAACATCTTTTGAAAACCCTCCTCGAGGGATGTGCCGGGGAGGAGATATTGTAACACCTATAAAACCTTTTTTGAGGGATGTGCCAGAAAGGAGATATGAGATATATAAATTATATACGGATTGATGAACCCCGATTGGTCCTGTATTGGGAGGATTGCTTCCATAGGTGTATATGGGGATTATGCGAAGATTCCGGAGGTTGTGCGACAACCTCGTGCATCATTATCATCATCATCATATACATTACACTTATTTTATTATGTTTATGTTGTGTTGTATTGCCATATTGACTTGTCATCCATGTATTTGTCTTATCTTCCTTTATTTGTATTTGATGATCTAGCATATACATGTTCTCCCTTAAACTACTTATATGTGATATAATGTATACTTGTATTCTATCTTGGTCTGATGTTGCAACATATGTGATATATTAGAATTGTTAGTGAAAGCGGTGTGGGCTATCGTTTTAGGACATTTTCTGATTGCAGGTGACGTGCCCTTAGTGTGTATTTTGTATGATTTATTTTCTACTTTGCTCGATCGGACTATGATACCTACTGAATACAAGTGGACTGTACTCATTCCTACTTCACCCTTTTGGTGCAGCTTCAGGTTTGGGTATGCCTCAGATTAGTTGATATTCGGGTGTCTTCAGATTAATCAAGGTAGAAGTTGGACATCCATACATCCGGAGTTCACCTCTATCTTTCTGTATTAGTTATCTCTTTATTAGTATTCGGAGAAGGATATTATTTCTTTGTGGGTATTTTTCTGATATATTTGACTTCTTGATTATATTAGTAGTTCTTACACTATTGACACTTGATTTTCGGCATGATTAGTATTTTGGATAAGTTCTTTCCGCATTGTTATGATTATTTCTATGGTTCGGCTTTATTGTAGAAGCTTACCTTGAGCATTTCTGTCTTTTACCCGTGTGTACCAGTTTGGGTGAACGGCTTAATTTTCAAGGTTCGTTGCGACAAGTCCTAGCATGACCTAACGATTTTTGGATAGTGACATTCATTTTGGCTCAGGTAGTTTAGATACAGTTTATATACCATATTAATGCAATCCATATACCATACTAATACAGTTCGTAAAAAAAATAGAGTAACGTTTATTGGTAAAAAATATGTCATTGTTGTATAAAATATGCATTTTTTTAATATGATGAGCATAGAATTTGTATCATTGTTGTATAATATATATATATATATATATATATATATATTATTTTTATGTCTAAATTAAATATTTTAATTTTATCTTATTTTTATAAAGTTTGTTTTAAAAATTTAAAAAACTATAAAAAAAATAAACATTTTAAAATAATTTTCTATTTTTATCATTTATATATTTAATTAATTAAAAAAAAAAATTCTAAACTATATTTGTTTTCTTCTAACTTTTAAATAAATAATGTTGTGATATTAATATTTCCTTAATCATATTTAGAAGACTAAGGTCTCATTTGTTTTCACTTAATGGAGGTCTGAATCTGAATGGTTCAGACTTCAGACCATCAAGTGCATTTATTTTTTATTAAGATTTTAGCTCTCTGAATAAGACCTAATCATTCAAATCTAGAATCAAGTCTTAATAGGTCTGAAGAGGTATTCTGGTGTTGGATAATATTCACCGTCACTCTATTGATAATCATCAGTCACCACCTCTGCCACCACCATCATTGTCAACCACCAACCACCACCACCACCAACCACCTCCACCACCACAACCACCATCGACAACAAACATCGCTACCAACCACTATTGTCAACCGCTACTACAGCTACTACCTTTTTTGTTCTAATTATATTTAACGTCACCACTGCCGTCAACAGCACCACCATCATCAATCACTACCGGACAATCCCTACTATCAACCAACTCATCTATCACAACTAGTACCACCACTAACTACCACTAATACATCACAACCTCCACACATTCTTCGGCGGCCACCACCATTGTCACTAGTAACGCCACCTCTACCATCACGTTAATCACTATCATCGCTACAATTTATCTCTACTAACAAACATTTCATAATCACAACTGACAATATCTGCAACTAGCACCAACACATCGTCAACTATCATTTATTCATTTTTCAGTCATCACAATCAACACCTCCAACTACTAACATCAAGCAACGCCACATCACAATCATCACCACCACTATCAACTTCCATCATCATAACAGTCACTACAACACCAACCATCACAACTATCACCACTAACATTACTAATAACTAACATCAATTATTGTCACCGCAACCACCATTATAAGCCATCTCCACTATCACTAACAAACATAAATATTTTTTTTCAATCAAATAAAAATTTTGTTGTATTAAATTACATACTTTTCTGATGTATAAATAGTTTTTTATTTGAATTGTATTTTTTATTTTATTACATATACAAATAATTTTTTTTGTACATTCAGATGTTGAAAAACAAATAGTCTTAATCATTCAATTTTCAGATCTCGAGACAACATCTTAATCATTCAGATTCAGACGTCTGAATCTTAAAAAACATAAATGCGGCCTAATTACTTAACTTATCCCATCAACTCCATATTTAGATAGTTCCGCTAGAGGCTTTCAGACTAGACCAGTTCAAACAGTGTTTAGTTTTCAGAATAGACCAGTTCAAATAGTGTTTAGTTTTCAAGATTGTGCATCGTTATTCTACCCCTTATCGACCTAAGAAAAATAGAGTTGTTGAAGCAGTGAACAAGAACATTAAAAAGATTCTTAGGAGAATGGTCCAAGGATCTAGACAGTAGCATGAGAAATTATCGTTTGCTTTTTTAGGATATCGTGCAACTATTCATACATTGACCAGCGCAACTCCTTACTTATTTTTCTATGGGACTAAGGCTGTGATACCTGCAGAAGTCGAAATTCCCTTGCTTCAAAACATTGTTTAAAATGAGATTGATGATACTGAATGGGTTAAGTCCAGACTAGAACAATTATCATTAATATATGAAAAAATTTAACGGCGGTTTGCTTTGGCCAATTATACCAACAGAGGATGGCACAAGCTTACAATAAGAAGGTACGTCCTAGAAAATTCGAGGTCAGCCAACTTATTGTGAAATGTATCCTTCTGCATCAAGAAAAGTCTAAAGGAAAATTTGCTCCAAACTGGCAAGGCCCATACATGGTTAAATAATTATTATCAAATGGAGCTTTGTAACTTGAGAAAATGGACAGAAAAATGACAGAGGTAGATATCAATGTTGATTCAATCAAAAGATACTATATTTGATACACTTGTGCTTAGCGTTATCAAGTATAGATGACGAAAGGTCATTATTCTCCTTAACTAAATGTCATTAATCCAACGTCATCCCTTTGAGCTTTATGTAATTTCTTTGTTTTCCCTCTTTGGAACCTGAAAAAAATCTGAAAAATTAAAAAAAATGATTTATTGAACTACGCTCTACCTGATTCCTAAAAAGATACGTAGGAAGCCCAATTTTGGGGTTCGGTCTGACAAAAAAAAATATATTTCTTGGTATTCAAAGAAATTGAGACATATATCTTACTGTCACTTTTTTATATATGGTTCCTTAGTTGTAATTCATTCTAAAATCTTTTTTCCCTTGTCCATTTAAGACCTTCCGATCAATTTTTAAGAATGTCAAGCCTTGTAAGCTATGAAAGTGAAAAAAGGGGGTCTTTTAGGTGAAAACCCTTAAGGGCATCATAAGACGATGAAAAGAAAAAGAAAAAAAAAAGAACGAAAGAGTCTTGTAGGTGAAAACCCTTAGGGGCACCATAAAATGATGAAAAAAAAAACGAATGTGTCTTATAGGTGAAAACCCCCCAGGGTGCCATAAGATGATGGTGAGCGAGATAAATGAAACTAGAGAGGTCAACCAAAGAAAATCCAAAAAGGACACCATTAGTCGAGCGAGGTTTATCATGGCATGGCAAAGATTAAGAAAGATGATTTGGTTTTGGACGAAAAGGTTCAACCTACTTTAAGATTAGATAGTTTTGATGGATCAAATGCCTACTCTAAAATGCATGTCACGTTTTACTGAAGTCAATACACACCTTCAGATAAGCTTCTTTCATTTTTTTTCATAGGGGATACCTTTTATTTAAACATGTCTCTTTTGTTCCTACTCTTGTCTTTTCTTATTTTCTTTTCAATGCATTATTTGAGTCTTTTTCGACAGTCTTATGTCAAATTTAAAATGAAGAAAGAACACAAAATTGACTATGGTTTCTAGTGAAACTGAGCAAAGATTGCTGGGTGTGCAACACTTTGGCAAGGACAAGAAAGCTATTTGAGATTTTTTTTAATGAGTGCAGTATCTGAAAATAAAGTGCA
This sequence comes from Capsicum baccatum var. pendulum, assembly GCA_030864225.1. Taxonomy (NCBI): domain Eukaryota; kingdom Viridiplantae; phylum Streptophyta; class Magnoliopsida; order Solanales; family Solanaceae; genus Capsicum; species Capsicum baccatum. Next base: position 269,591,937 of record CM061552.1, read on the forward strand.
GAATCATACTGAACAAACATAGATGCAATAGAATTTGAAAGACGAAGGTTCAAACTCTCCAATCAATTTATTGAATCAACAGTATTGGAGATGGGCGGAGATAAAGCAAACCTCCAAAGGATTCAAGGCCACAAACCAACCACCAATTTTTAAAACTCACAATTTTTTTTCATTGCTTGAATAGGGACAAGGCAATTTTGTGAAGTTCATTCGAAAAGACAAATATCTCAAAGTGAAGATTTCTTTAATTTTTACTCTTTGTTATACTCCTATAATTTCGAGTTTGCATCAAGAGGGAACCCAAAAACCCTATTAAAAATCAAAAATAAAAACACAAAACCCCTCACATTTAAAACTGGCATTTTTTTCTTTTTCAAAAAAAAGGGAAAGATAAATAATTATATCTTTGTCTTGATAGGGTACAACACCCCGTAATTGTATTTTAGGTTAAAAAAAATCTTATTTTCCTTGGTTAAATCTTCAGAGGGGATAACACCCCCGACCTTTAAATTAGAAAACTCCCTATTTTCTCGTTTATGTTCTCATAAGGTATGACATTCCCTAGTAGACATTTTAGAAATTAAATTTTTTTATTTTTCTCCATTAAGTCTTCATAGGGTACGACATTTCCTAGTAGACATTTTAGAAATTAAAATCTTCTATTTTCCTCCTCTAAGGTCTTCATAGGGTACGACATTCCTTAGTTGTCATTTTAGGAAATAATTTTTTTACTTTCTCCTAAAATTCTTCATAGGGTACAACATCCCCTAGTTTCCATTTAATGGAATAAAAATCTCCTATTTTCTTATTTATATCTTCATAGGGTACGACATTCCCTAGTTACCATTTTAGGAAATGAATTTACCTATCTTCATATTTATGTCTTCATAGGATTTGACATTTCCTAGTTGCCATTTTAAGAAATGAATTTTTCTATCTTCTCCTTAGTCTTCATAGGGTAGACATTCCCTAGTTGTCATTTTAGGAAATAAATTTTCCTATCTTCTTCTTTAAGTCTTCATAGGGTACGATATTCCCTAGTTGTCATTTTAGAAAATAAAATTTTCTATTTTCTTATTTAAATCTTCATAGGGTACGACATTCCCTAGTTGCTGTTTAGGAAATAAAATTTTCTATTTTCTCTTTTAAGTCTTCATAAGGTACGACATTTCCTAGTTGCCATTTTAGGAAATAAAATTTTTTATTTTCTCTTTTAAGTTTTCATAGGATATGACATTTCCTAGTTGATATTTTAGGAAATAAACTCTCCTATTTTTCTTCTTTGTGTCTTCATAGGGTATGACATTCCTTAGTCGTATTTTAAGAGGCAAATATCCTAATTCTTTTTCATACAGTCACAAGGTATAATAGTATTATTGTGAACAAGAATCTTATTTTATCGTGTAACTAGCTTAGATTTCTATCATATTTCTTTATTTATTTATTTTTAAATTATTTTATAGTTTTCTAATAACTCACAAAATTCTTCTAGTGCAAACTAGGGCACAAAAAATTTTGTTAGTCTTTCTTGTGTTTTTCTTTGATGGCTTGTAGGCCTTTCTTCAAAGCACAAATTTGATGTCCAAGGATGAAATTGCATCTCCAAATAGAGTAGAGAAGAATGTTCAATCCCAAAGATAGTTAGAGTCAGCTTTGCATATGCAATGGCCCAACATTTCAAGAGTTATCTTCTTGACTTTTGATCAAGAGAATAAACATCCAAGAATATTCTATGAACTATCCTTTGAAAAGTGTCAATAACTCGATCCAAGTTTCAAGTTCAAGTCTCAAATCCTAAATTCAAGATTAAATTTTGAAATCAAGAAACCCACCAAAAGAAGGTGAAGCGACAAGTGAAGATCCAAAAGGAAGATCTGAAGCAAGAGAATCAAGACAAGTAGAATACATAGGATCTTGTATTTTTCATTTCCAGTTTCATTTTTTCCCTGATGTAATAAAGGAGTCACAGACCGAAACCTCGACGGACCTCACTCAATTCTCCAACTCATCCTTTCATTCTTACACCAACTTGAACTACGCATGACCTGATTCTCTTATAACTCGAGATATGTAGGCTGCTCAAAGCAAGGGCTCAGTCACAGCTCTTTCTCAATATTTATTTTTTCTATTTTTGAATAAATTATTTGATCAAAAATCAGTCGTGTTCACTTCTTTGGTTGAAAACTCTTCATGTTTCCAAGCAAAGAGAGGCATTCTGTAAACACGTTATTTTTTATCAAACCTAATGTTTTACACCATTTTTAGTGTTTAATATATATTTTATTTATTTTTAGGTCTAAATTAAATATTTTAATTTTATCTTATTCTTATAAAGTTTGTTTTAAAAAAACTATAAATATAAACATTTTAAGATAAGTTTTTTTATTTTTATTATTTGTTTATTAATTTAATTAAAAATAAAAATAAAAATTCTAAACTATATTTGTTTTCTTCTAACTTTTAAATAAATAATGTAGTGATATTAATATTTTCTTAGTCATATTTATAAGGCTAACTACTTAACTTATCCATATTTTATTAGTTTTAAATAAATTTATCATTTTTATTTTATTTAAATTATCAATTAAAAAAAATCAAATCCTAAACTTCCCTAACTTCTTCCCACAATCCTTCTTTCACTTAACCTCCTCCCACCATCCCACTTTCACTTATCCTCTCCAACTTCCTCCACACAAAACACACGATATGCACAACAATATAAAACACACACACACTTGGAAAAAGGACGGAAGTGAGGAAAAGAGTGAAAAAGGAAAGAGTTAGACAGAGGAAGGAAAAAAGGAAAAAGAAAAACAACTTATACAAACCAAAGTTTAAGATTTTCATTCGTGGTTTTAAGTTCGTACCTCCTGAAGTCTGTGAATTCTAGTAACTTTATTGTTGTGAATTGATCTTCCCAAAACTTTATTGTTGGTATTGCAATTGTTCAAGACTTGATTCAAATATTATAAAGTTGTTCATATTTCGTATCGATCTAACTGATTATTAATTATGATATGATACTTGAAGTATGTCATAATGTTACTATCACTGAATTTAGTATCAAACTATTATCATGTTCCACATTCTATCACATGTTTAAGTATTTTTCTTTAGTTTGGACAAGCTTCATGAATGTTTGACGTGTTTATTTGTATACTATTCTTATCTGTAGCTTGCATGATTCAGTCATTTAAAAAAAAATTATGATCAGGTCATACCTTAATATGTCATTCTATTTTATTTTGTCATTTAACTTACCATGCTCTCATATATCAAAGATTGTTAGCTAATTAAAAATAAATCAAACTAAACAAGGTTAAAAGGGGGGGAGGGGGGTAGATACCCCGTATTTTCATGCTAAAATTCTAACGGTTGTTTCTACGTATGTAAGCTCTAATCCAAATGATGCCCGTGTGAATATAAGTTCATGATCATTATCCTAGTTTATGAAGTGCTCTCGAGGTGAAAGATATTCAAAGAATTCACTTAGAACAAAGTTGAGCTAAGAGCCTTTGGTTCTTTCAAAGTTTAGTATTTAATTCTACAAGGATCTACTTTGAATGTGTATACCCCTTTATATATACATAAAATTTTGCGGTTCAAGACCCACTAAATTTTAGATAATTGAATCAGTTTTCCAACGATACCAATTCCGCATTCTTAAGGGAAAATAACTCATTTCCTCCACCCTAACTCGTCCATAACACATAATTAAAGCCCCAAGAAGCATTATTTTTGCCTTTATCCATAATTTCTCTCCAAGCCTCCCTCAAGAACAAAATCTTATCTCCATTCAAGAACTTCAAGACTAGATTACGATCTCTTTAAGAAAAACTAAGAATTAAGTTCTCTAATCTAAAAGTCTCGAGAAAAGCTTTCAAGATCATCTCCAAAGTTTTCAAAGTCAAGTTTTCTACATCAAATAAAGGCTATTAAGGTATGTGAGGTTATGAACAAGGATATTCTTTAATCTTTGTTCCCAAAACTAGTTTTTAAAATTGAGTTTATATGAAATTATATGATTTACAGTATCGAGTTCATACCCAAATATCATTATTTGATCCTTATGAAGTTACAAGTGATTTAAGTATTGAATTACATGACTATTTTCACATACTTATGCGTGTGACTTGATTTTGTATATTGAATTTTATTATCTTGATTAGAATTATTAAAGCATTTCAAGATTTTTATTATTGAACATGAATTGTGATGATTTGACATGAGTTTTCAAGAAAGGGGTTTTCAAGCCCTAAGTTTTAGTCTTGATATTTCAAGAAAGTTAATGTTTAAGTATTCTTTGAAAAGCACGTGTTCAGATTTTAAGCAAGATTTTGATCTTATGATCGTCAGCTAAGATATAGAATCCACACAGTTAGTTTTGATTACAGTTTTAAACAGATAGACGCATAACTGGTTTTCATTACAAACCCTTATACTAGTTTTAAGGTGAATTTCCTATAGAATGAACATATAGATTAAAGAGTAGTATTTAGCACCGAGTTGGGTATGATTCTAAGGTCTCATGAACCAAAACTACGTGTCACCGTAGGTTTTAATAACCCTAGTGGGTTCATTATAGTGATCACTCTAGCTAGATTTTATTCCAATAGCAAGGGAAGAAAAACTCTACCAATGTGGGTAAGAGACGTTGGACTCCATGATAGCTCACATAGTTTATGTTGGTTAGATAAATCTCCCTAATAGAAAAGAATAGCAGTAAACCTTTTAAAAGAAACTCCCAAAGTCCCTAAGTCCTAAAACAGAATAACAGAACAACTTTCAAAAACTAAGTGTAAAGGCTCATAATTTATTCAGTTATTGTCTTACATAAGGCATTAGCTATGAGATTTCAGCTTTCAGTTTTCCGATGATAAAGGTGAGTTTTTTCTACATTAGCTTACATGATTTGAAATCAGAATACAAGTACAGCTTTTAGAACTAAGTGTTATGGCTCACAAGATTTATACATTATGCTTTATTATTCATGATTTCTGATTTTCAGCTTTCAGTTATTCAAGCCAATGTGAGTCATTTACACTTAGCATGCATTATTTGAAAATCTATGAGTATATATATAGTTATCGTTTTACTTATGCATTCACCTCCATATGCTCAATCCATTCCAAAAGTACTGATCCATATATACATTTATGTGATACGTTGTTTAATAATGTAAGTACCAAATCAGTTATAATCCATAATCACGATTAGACAGTTGTAGATTTCAGCCAGCAGATGATAGTCCTCCTACTTCGGGGACTTTAATTATATTTTATTTATGTAATTTACTTTCTTACTCATGTGTATTGATTAGTGGTAGTGGGATTCGCGTCCCAGCTATCTATAGTCAGTATAGTAGAGGCTTCATAGATGTCAGTCAGAGTCAGTCATGTAATTTTGGTTCCGCTCTTTAGTTTTATCAAAATGTAAAATTGTATCAGCATTGTTATTCTTCCATATTTTATCATGATTATGTTTCCGCATGGTAAACTCAGTTATTTTATACATATTTAAATTATTTGCTTAATAGTATGCCAGTACAAGGGTTAGCTTGGGATCACTTGTGGTCCTAAGCACCGTGTGACATCTCGGGACCCTTTTTTGAGGTGTTACAAACTTGGTATCAAAGTATAGAGTTTAAGTGTCCTAGGGTGTCTATGAATCCGTGTCTTGTAGAGTCTTGCAGAATGGTATGGAGACGTCTATACTTTTCTTCGAGAGGCTACAAGGCATTTATGAAAAGTTTTCTTTCTTTCATACTCTAGATCGTGCTGTAAAGTTGTTCCTTCAGAAACTTCTATGGATTCATGTGTTATTCCATATTTCTCCATCTATGACTTATTCTTGTGATAACCTAATTAGAAAATTCCGATTTCCTCCCAAGATGATGCTCTCAGATTTACTATCAGTAACTTCAAAATTCACACAAGGGGCTTGAGAGGAGCTCGCTAGTATGTTACAAGTTCCTCAAGTTGAAAGTTATGTCCTTATACTTATGAGTCATTCAGTTAAGACAGAGCAAGATATGTATTCAAATTCCCTATTATTCCTTCAATACAGATAGTGCTAATAAGAAGAGATAGTATGAACCTATATTGTTAAATAGAGTTTGTATTCGAGGGATATTGCAACCTAGAGTGTTATAATTTATAAGTAGTAGAACCTTTTTATAGTTAGAAGTATGGGTATATAAGAGAAGTGACAAAAAAGTGGGAATGACGATTGATAAAAAGTATAGAGATAAACTTATGCATGTTATAGCTTTTGTATTATAGTGATATGTCCTTGTGTGTTAGTTTAGTGGATGGTAGAGAAGGAGTTATTAGTTAAGGTAAATTATTTTTTGCTTGAAGTATGAAAGAGTTATTGATGATATTTGTTGTGTTAGAAAAGTATAGGATATTCATAAAGTATTTGGTAGTTGAGTATTGTTAATATGGGTTTCCCATGTGGCTATGAAGAGGAAGATTTGTTGATGCTTTACGAGGTATAAATGTAATTTAGGTGTAAATATGAATAAATAGTCATAATGTGTAGAAGGAGGATGTACTAATGGATTTGATAAGTTACACCATATGATTACGATCGATTATTATTGTTATGTGGTTTTAGTGGACTACTATTTCTTGATGTCTTATTTTATAGCTTCTAAGTGAGAATAGTTTGTGAGGTTGGGTTGTTAATCTTGCCTAACACTAGACCCTAAGTTTGAATAGTGGATGGTCATTAAGGTGGATGTAATGATTGCTTGGTTAGTGATGTTAGTTATATAAAGTAATCTAGTAGGCTTGAATAGTGCATACAGGAGTTTAAATTGATTTATTCATAATTTAGAATGATATTGTAAGTATGACGTAGGGGTGCGCCCAAAGTGATATGGGGTTGCATTATTTTGTAAGTTTATTAAGTGTTGTGTGTGGTTAGTAGTGCAGAACCCTTGAGTTGCTAAGTGAAAGAGGTTTAGTCGTATAGTACATGGTGTTCTTGATAGCTAGGTTAAGGAGCTATGGGTAGATGGTATTAAGCCTTTTTAAGTATGATTTTGATTTTTATGGTTTGCGAAGAATATAAGTATAGAAGTGTGATCTTAGTACGCTATGATTATGTGTGTAGTGAGGTAGGTGTGTTTGCAATGAAGAGCGTAAGTCTTTGACGATGATTATTGAAACTAGAGAGAGTTAAGAATGTTATATGGAAGGATGTCCAAGAATGAAGTCAGTAAGTTCAAAATAGTGTATTCGTATAAGTGTAGCATTTATGGGAAGATGGTTAGAGCATAGATATTCTGACTCAGTCCTAGGAATGTGAAATAGATCCATAAGTTTAGAAGGATGACTTTAATCTAAGGAGAAGATATTATATGACCTTGTGAGACCATAGCTCATTTCAGTTCCCTATTGCACCTAAAGGGGTCCAAAACTTAGAAAATTTCACTAAGTGTTAGGAGTTAGTCATTTCTAAAGCTCTTACACTTTGTTGATTTTATTTTTGACCTTTCCGGCCTTAGAATATCGATTTTAAAGTTGATTCATGTTTGGGGGTGTGAAAGGTACATCTTGAGTAAGTTTTGAAATTTTTGGGTAAGTGTAAGGGCATGTTTAGAAGTCCAAAACAGTAGCTGCCCGTGATTAGCATGCGGCGCATGCTCCAGTCAACCCCTGAGGGAGCCCACGATAGAACATACAGCACACTCTCAATTTCGGTGATCTAGAGCATGTGACGCACACTCCGCATCATGCTCTACAGCACGCTCTATTATTTTTCCAGCTTCTATTTCAGCGTATTTAAGGGACAATGCTTATACACTTCAAGCAAATTCAAGTTCATTCTCAACTTCTAGTAAGTAAGTAACATTTTAACTTTATGATTTGAGTCATCCCTCTGAACTCTATGGACTCCAGTCTTATGTTGAATAGCTTATGATATTTATGAACTCATGTTTCCGAGTATGACCAGTTCTCAGAACTCATGATACTAGTGAAATTCACATTATATCACGTATGTCCTCAGTTTAAATCTCTTTAATGAATCCACTCCTATGACGTTTTATTCCTCGGGCCTCAGTTATATGTTAAAGTTATATATAGTGTTCTTTTGTGCTTTAGGTCCTTATGCGTCAGGTCTTTAGTGATCTTTCTTTATGTTAAGATAGTAGTTATGATAATGGATAAGTAATGGTTTAGATGAAAGAGAGTTGATGACCTTCATTTATAAAGACTATTTATGCTTTTTCTATCTAAGACTAAAGGATGAAGAAATATTGAGGTAAATCTTTGGTACCTGTCATAGTTAGCTGAGAATTCTAGGTATGTCTTCTTAAGAATAGTACAAGAAAGTTGTTATTGATAGAGGATTAGAGAACATGAGAAGTATGTCTTTATGCGTGTTTGCCTTAAAGTTCATATGTGGTTATAATGATAGGCTTAAATGTCATGTTGGGATGTAAGTGGATGAATGCAATATGCGCTAGTGAAATCCATAGTAAGAGTTTTGAGTTAGTCATTAAAGTGGTAAGTCATGTTATTCTTAGGGTGTGAGCTCTAAAAGAGACATGAAAGATTGAGTCATGTAGCTTAGACTAGTATTATGGTATGGCATGTTGTACCTTGTGATTTCGAGTTAGACTTGATCATGGTGAGAAAATTCAGTTCAGCTTAGACTTTAGTAGATAGGTTGTAAGGGGAATAGTATAGTTGAGGGAGTATTTGAGAAGTGTTGCTAAGCTTGAAAGTAAGAAGTTGCATTGCCTAAGTCCTAGTAATTCTATCCTAGCTTATGATTTATATGGCTATGGTTTATGGTATAGAGTTGTATCAATGTTGTGACTCCTTATTCAGATGTATTGTTCAAATCATGCCCAAAATTCTTTGCTCCCTAATGTTATTAAAAAAAATTAAGATTGTTAAAGAAATACTCTATTTGAGTATGAGCAGTCAGTATGATCCGATCCATATAGCGTGCAATCCAGTTTAGCAATTAAACAGATAAGCTCCTATAGATTTCCAATTTTCCATCAAGTCTTACTACCCAAAGTTTCATGAGTAAGGCCATTTTATGAGGTAAAATATTCGCACTCATGCAAATTACGAATTCAGCTCAGTCTATGCATCAAGCATCAGTTTAAGATTCAAATATTTAGTCATGATTCAATTTATAAGTGTTCAGTGAATGATCTTTGTTTTTCCAAGTATTCCAGCTCAGACATCATAATACCCATTGTATGATCTTAGTCTTATTATCTCATGATTCTTGCTTTCATAAGTTATCACTTCGCAGTTCTACATGTACGATTGTATCATGAACACTTCGAGCATAATTCTAAGTTCTCAGCATGAGTCAACTCCTTATAGTAAGTAAAGGCAAGTCAACTCAGAAATCAGTTTCATGATAGAAGTTTTGAATGTTTCAGCTCAGTTATATCCTTTCTTAGAAGACATATTATGCCCACGTTATTCAATACCTCCAAGTCTTCAACAAGTTCCTATCCATCATTCGAGGATTAATGATTCCAAGGGGGAGATAATGTAATATCGCGTATTTTCACGCTAGAATTCTAACTGTCATTTCTACATATGTAAGCTCTAATACAAATGATTCCCAAGTGAATATAAGTTCATGATCATTATCCTAGTCTATGAAGTGCTCTCGAGGTGAAAGATGTTCATAGAATTCACTTAGAACAAAGTTGAGCTAAGAGCCTTTGATTCTTTCAAAGTTTAGTATTTGATTCTACAAGGATCTACTTTGAATGTGTATACCTTTTTATATACATAGAATTTTTCGTCTCAAGACCCACTAAACTATAGATAATTGAAAAAGCTTTCCAATGATACCAATTTTGCCTTAATTCGATACCTGAGCGAAAAGTTATAGCCATTTTCGTGAGAGAGGCAGTGAGATTGCGCGATTAGCGTGTGACGCGTGCTCCGCCGCACGCATCTATTTTTTAGTTCTCGTTTCTGCATTTTTAAGGGAAAATAACTCTTTTCCTCCACCCTAACTCGTCCATAACATATAATTAAAGCCCAAAGGAGCATTATTTGCCCCTTTATCCATAATTTCTCTCCAAGCCTCCCTCAAGAACAAACTCTAATCTCCATTCAAGAACTTCAAGACTCTATTACAATCTCTTTAAGAAAAAACAAGAATTAAGTTCCCTAATCCAAGAATCTTAAGCAAAGCTTTCATGATCATCTCCAAGGATTTCAAAATCAAGTTTTCTATATCAAATTAAGGTTATTAAGGTATGTGGGGTTATGAACAAGGATATTCTTTCATCCTTGTGCCCAAACCTAGTTTTTAAAATTGAGTTTACATGAAATTACATGATTTACAGTTTAGGGTTTATACCCAAATATCATTGTTTGATCCTTATGAAGTTACAAGTGATTTAAGTGTTGAATTGCATGACTATTTTCACATACTTATGCGTGTGACTTGATTTTGTATATTAAGCATTGAATTTCATTATCTTGATTAGAATTGTTAAAGCACTTCAAGATTTTTATTATTGAATATGAATTATGATGATATGACATGGTTTTCAAGAAAGGGGTTTTCAAGCCCTAAGTTTTAGTCTTTGATATTTCAAGAAAGATGATGTTTAAATATTCTTTGAAAAGCACGTGTTCAGATTTTATGAAAGATTTTGATCTTATGATCGTCAGCTAAGATATGGAATCCACAAAGTTAGTTTTGATTACAGTTTCAAACAGACAGACGCATAACTGGTTTTTATTACAAACATTTATGCTAGTTTTAAGGTGGATTTCCTAGAGAATGAGCATACAGATTAAAAGAAGTAGTATTTAGCACCGAGTTAGGTATGATTCCAAGGTCTCAACCCCAGAACTACGTTCCACCATAGGTTTTAATACTCCTAGTGGGTCCAGTATAGTGATCACTCTAGCTAGGTTCTATTCTGATGGCAAGGGTAGAACAACTCTACCAACGTGGGTAAGAGAGGTTGGACTCCATGATAGCTCACATGGTTTATGTCAGTTAGAATAATCTCCCTAATAGAAAAGCATAACAGAAAAGCTTTTAAAAGAAACTCCAAAAGTCCCTAAGTCCAAAAACAGAATAACAGAACAACTTTTAGAAACCAAGTGTAAAGGCTCACAATTTTATTCAGATATTGTTTTACATATGGCATTAGCTATGAGATTTCAGCCTTCAGTTTTCAGATGATAAAGGTGAGTCCTTTCTACACTTAGCTTACATGATTTGAAAACAAAATACAAGTACAGCTTTTAGAACTAAGTGTTATGGCTCACAAGATTTATACAGTATGCTTTATTATTCATGATTTATGATTTTCAGCTTTCAGTTATTCAAGCCAATGTTAGTCATTTACACTTAGCATGCATTATCTGGAAATATATGAGTATATATATACAGTTATCGTTTTACTTATGCATTCACCCCCATATGCTCAGTACATTCCAAAAGTACTGTTCCACATATATGTCTATGTGATAGATTGTTTAATAATGTAGGCACCAGATCAGTTGTAGTCCATAATCATGATCAGACAGTTGCAGATTCCAGCCAGCAGATGATGAGTCCTCCTACTTTAGGGACTTCAGTTAGACCTTATTTATGTGCTTCACTTTCTTACTCATATGTATTGGTTAGTGGTAGTTGTAGTCGTCTCAGCTATCTATAGTTAGTATAGTAGAGGCTTCACAGATGTCAGTCAGAGTCAGTCATGTAATTTCGGTTCCTCTTTTCAGTTTTATCAGAATGTAAAATTGTATCAGTATTGTATTCTTTCAGATTTCATCGTGGCTATGTTTCCGCATGGTAAACTCAGTCATTTTATACATATTTAAATCAGTTGCTTAATTGAATGTCAGTACAAGGGTTAGCTTGAGATCACTTGTGGTCTCAAGCACCGTGTGACGTCTTGGGACCCCTTTTCGAAGCGTTATTGGGGGATCGATTTTGCTAAAGAATACGGAAAACGTTAATAGTGGAAAACAAAAAATGTTTTGTGACTTCATGGATTTCTTGACCTTTTTTTTTTTTTTTTGGTTACTGATTACTACTATTTATTCTACTACTAGTTATATAACTTGAAATATATTTGCACTCTACTATTTAAAGAAGCAACGAAGACCTTCAGCAAAATATTAATCAATGGCTACCCTCGTTACAATTAATTTACTTGCACATCGTTTATGTCGACGGATAAATACATATACTCCAAGCTTTTTTGTTGTTGTTGTGTTAGTTGATACAGACCGTTAAGTTATTATTGTTGTTTCCTCGCTCAGTTTGTTCTTGCAATAGTTAATAACTTTTATTTTTTTATACATCAATTTTAAAAATAATAATAATAATAATAATTTTGAAGTTGGTAGCAATTTATTAAATTATATTAATATGATGACAAGACATCTCATAATAATATGACTATATGAATCAGAAAGAATAGCTACTGATCATTTTTTCCACCGCATACTAATTCATACGCTTTAATATGAAAATACTTCTAACTCCAACACGGAGATTTGACCTTATCAATTAGCATATTAATAAAGAGATCAAGACATTCACATTAAGTAGTCTTTAGATAGTACGTACAATTACTTCTTTAGGAAATAAGAGAAATAATCATAAAAGAATAGGTTTAGGTGTTTGATCGAGTGAATTAAAAGTTTGATATACAAGTGAAAGTTAACGATGAAATTGGAAAGTCCTGCTACTGACCATTCGTTATTACAAAATAAATATACCATTTTAAAGCCAATCAAATGGGGATTGGTAGATTTTAAATGTACTAGAATCTTATTCAGAATTGAAAAAAATGGAAGCGATCCATAAATGCCTCAAAGGCGCGAGAAATATATCAAAAACTTGTGGTATGACCGAAAAGTACTGCTACCGGCAAGTCATGCATTAATATAATTAAATAATTTAAATTAAAAGCGAGATATACGTAACTTTTAGGCTAACAAATATTAAATATTCAAGAGATTAATTTAAGCTAGACATAAGTCACTAAGGCGACCGTGCTAGAACTACGGGACTCAAGGGGTGCCTCACACCTTTCTCTCGGCCAACAGAATTTCTTATCCGAATTTTTAATTCGCAGATCAAAAAGAAAGAGTCATTTTCTTTTGATTGGGGATTGAATAAGATGAACTGAAACACCCAAACTCAATTCCAAGTGACGATTCTGTAAAATAAATAATTCCTTTTCAAAATGTCACTTTAATTGAAAAAACTCTTTTTCTCTAAAACCAATTCCCTAGCAGGGTTGGGATGATAAAAATAGGAGTGTGAAAATATATATATATATATATATATATATATATATATATATATATAGAGAGAGAGAGAGAGAGAGAGAGAGATTATACAACAATGATGCATGTATAAGATGCATATAGAAATCGTATATTTATGTATAAAATACATATCTATATAAGATTTTTATCAAATTTATATCACTACTGCATAACGCTGTCAACAAATAGCTAAAAAGTGAAATTAAAATTCAATGATCATTTTTGTGTCAATAGTTTCATCCGAAGTGTTATTTATGTCCTTTCCCCTTTATTTAATTAACTAAAACCTTTAATCAAATAGAATATTTATGAGACACTTATAGAAAATAACATATGTTTCAACTGAGAGTTTTTGTAATCTAACTTTCAAAATGATGAATTCATAGCCGTTTTATCTCTTTTTCTTTTAAAAAAAAAATATTTTTTTCTTTTTGTTTCTCTTTTTTTTTCTCTCATCTATCTGTAGTCTCTATTTCTCTTTCTTTTTTTTCTTTCTTTTTTTTTTCCTCTCTGTATCCCTGGCCTTTACTTCTCCTTTTGTTTTTCTTTTTTTTTTTTAGTTTTCTGTTGTTAGGTTTTTTATTTTTCTTTTGGTTGTATTTTAGATTTTATATTTTTTTGTATCTTCAAAAAATTGTGCTACGTTGAATATACTTCATGAATAATGATGGAAACATCATAATCGTGCATTGTATTTGTATTCATCATCATTTATTATTATTTTTTTTATTTTTTTCTTTTCTCTTTTTTGGGTTTTTTACTTTTCACTTTTTTTATTTTCTTTTTCTTTTTTCTTTTTCGATTCTTTCTTTTCATTCTTTTATCTCTTCTATTTCTCTTTTTCTTTTTTTTTTTCCTTTTCCCTTTGTTTATATTTTTCATTTTCATATTTTTTCTTTTTTTTTCTATTTTTATGTTTTTCGTTACTTTTTTCCTCTTCTATCTCTAGCTTCTATTTCTCTTCTTTTCTCTTTTTTGATTTTTTTTTTTATTTTATTTTCTGTACTTTTTTTTCTTTTTCATTTTTTTGTTCTATTTTATATTTTTATATTTTTAAAAAATATGACTCCCCGAACACAAGTCATGGATGATAACAAAAATATCACCACTATTTATCATATTTGTATTTGCGCCATTATTTATACTTTTGTATTTATTAATACCCTTATATTTGTGTTTATATTTTATATTTCACACTTGTATTTGTATTTGTATTTTATAGTTAGTATTTATATTTATATTTTGTAGTTCGCACTTGTATTTGTATTTGTATTTTATAGTTCGTATTTGTATTTATATTTTATTGTTCACACTTGTGTTTTTATTTTATAATCCCACCATCATTTATATTTTATACAATTTACACTTGTATTTTAAATAATTATTTTGTATTTGTATTTTATAATTGGTTGCATATTATATTTGTATTTTATGATTTTATTTTATTTGTATTTGTATTTTTTATTGAATTTGTATTTTATTTTCATCGATGCACTTGTATTCTTAAAAAATTATTTTGTATTTGTGTTTGTAAGTTGACTGCATATAGTATTTGTATGTGTAATTTGATTTGTTTTATTTATTTATATTAAATTTATAATTGATAACATCATTTGTATTTTTAAAAAATTAAAAAGAAATTATTTTTTTCTTTCTACGAACACTTGTATTTATAATCATTGATATAAAGTGTATTTTATTGATACAAATTGAACATTACAAATACACCTGATAAATTATACATATACAAATATTAAATTATACAAATATAAGTTACATTTATATCAAATGATACATGTTTATACAACTTCAATTATACGCATACAAATGATCCTCCATTCATCCGAGTTTAGTTAATCATATTACTAAAAATAAATATATCATATTAGTTGATCACTTACAAAATTAGGATAGAATTAATTAATTTTTTCTCATTTTACCTCTGTAATTAATAGTACACATTAAATATGAATGATCACAATCTCAATGTTTATTCATATGCCCAATAAATATCACTGATATGTGTAAAGGGTAAAATAGTAAAATTGATCATCTAGTTTATGAAAAAATACAAATGAAAAGTTATACATATTCACGACCAAACTATTCAACTATAAATAATAAATTTATTTAAAATATATAGTATGATATAAATAAATATAAAATATAAAAAATATAAAAAGATAATTTATAAAAGAAACAACAATAAAAATAAGAGGACAAAAAGAAAATACAAAATGAAAAAAAAGGAGAAAAAATGACCAAAAAGGAAAACGAAAAGAATGAAAATAGAAAAAAAAGAAATACAAAAAAGAGACTACAAAGAAAAAAAGAAAAAAGAAAGGTGAAAAAAGAGAAAAGAAAAAAACATCACAAAAAAATGAAAATGAAAAACGAAAGAAGAAAAAAATGGAAAAGGAAAAAGAAAGAGAAAACGACGAAAAAAAAAAAGGAAAAAAAAAAAGAAAGAGGAAAAGAAGATAGAGAAATAAACCTAAGGGAGAAAATAGATGATGGAGGTTATGTATTGTATTTAATTGGTAAAAGAGATTAGGAATTATAATTAATTAAAATTTAGGCTAAATGGATTTAAGAGCCTATGTTTGCTAAGCTATGTAGTTATTCAAATTTTTTTTTTTTTAAAAAAAAAAACAATAGAAATCATGAAATATATTATTCTGATTCTTTTATAATTTTTGTCTAACTATAAACGATAGGATATAAGTTAATAATCTTGCAGTACACCTATTTGCAATGAGTTTAAAAAATCATATAAAATAAGTTATATACTGTAATTTAAAATTGAAAAATAGTTATTAGATAAATTCACTCTTAATTAGTTGTCAATTATGTTTGCTTCGACATAATTCGAAGAAGATGAGTTTATACACATTTTTGTTGTTCTTCAACCTTGTAACTCTACAAACCACGGCTTGTTTGGATGATTTTTACATATTTATTGTTTGTTTAGATATAATATTTGTTTTGATTCTTATTTAAATTTTGATATATTATACTCAGGGCGGAGCCACGATTTTCACCAAGAAGTTCACAAGTGAACATCAAAACTAATTGAAGGGGGTTTGACATCTACTAAATATACATAAAAAAATATTTTAACTATGTATATATAGTATAATTTTCGTCAAAAGGGGTTCGGATGAACCCCCTATCCAACATGCAGCTCCGCCCCTGATTATATTGTTAAGTTCATTGTTAATTATAACAAAAAAAATAATTTTGAATAACGATCAATTTGATGAGATCACATCATAATTATCTTCTTTTTTATTTTAATTTTGTCTTTACTTAACAATTAATATTAATTTATTTTTGAAAAAGGCTCAAAAATACCCCTGAACTATCTGAAATAACTCAAAAATGCCCCTCGTTAGATCACTACTAAAAAAAAATTGAAAAACCGACCACAGATTGTGGTCGGAAAAAACCGACCACATGTGGTCCGTTTTTTTTTTTAAAAAAAAAAGCGACCACTTGTGGTCACTTTTATATTTTAAAATTTCAAAATAATTTTTTCAATAATTTTTATTTTAATTAATAATTATTTTATAAATCAAAAAAATAAGAAAACCAACCACCTGTGGTCGATTTTTATAAAAAAAATAATTAAAAAATATTTAAAAAAAAAAACCACTAGTGGTCGGTTTTTAATTATTTTTTTAAAAATATTTTTAAAAAATCGACCACAAGTGGTGGTTTTTAATTATTTTTTTTTAAAAAAATATTTTTAAGAAACTGACCGCAAGTGGTCCTTTTTTAAAAATTCTTTTAATATTTTTTTTTAAACCGACCATTTGTGGTCGGTTTAAATTTTTTTTTTTTATAAAAGAAAATATTTATAAAAATCGACCACAAGTGGTCGATTTTTTGAACTAAAAAAAATAATAATAAATAATTTTTAGTGAGCAATAATTATATATATATATATATATATATATATATATATATATATTATTTTCATTAGAAATAATTATATATATATTTTTTTCAAATTACACTGATCACACGATGTCGATAAAAGTCTATTATAAGGTAATATAATTGTCGATTTGATATATATATATATATATATATATATATATATATATATATATATATATATATATATATATATATATTATCTAGTGATCAATTGATGAACGATGTAGTCAAAACCTAATATTGTATTAAGATAATCAAATAAAATTAATCGATCACTCATCTGAGTAAGTATAAGAAGCACATCACATTATATTCTTGGATAATATACTTGTGTACATATGTGATTGATATAGTACGTATTTAGAACTTGATATCGTCGATAATGTGTATATGTGTGTGTATGTATAGGTGTATATATATATATATATATATATATATATATATACAGATATTATACAGTACTATGGAATATTAATGACATACGATAATGTAATCGATAATTCATATGAGTATTTATAAAATACGTTGTATATTATTATGGGGTAGTAAAATCGTGTATTTGATGTTTATAGTACGTATCTGAAAGCTGATAGACAATTAAATATATGTATATACGTATATCCCGTACAGTGACGTATGCAGTAATAAGGGTGTAGGAAGTAATCAGAGTGGTTTATAGTTATAAGCTTACCATTTTTTACGATTTATCAATTCAAATATAATATTTTATTATTTTAAAAAATTATAATAATTAATTAAATAGTTTTATTATTAATTATTATTTATTTTCAAATAAAAATTTAAAAAATAATACAAAAACCGACCACTTTTCAAATAATAATAATCATATCAATTAATGTGACATTTTTTGAATCTTAAAAATTAAATAAATTTATTTTGTTAAGTAATTTTTGCATATATTCTTAAAATATATTAAATTATCAATTATTATGATTTATTATTCAAATATATAATTTTATTTCAAAAATTTAATTCACAATCAAAATTAAACTCTACAAATGTATAAATTAATAAATGCCTGAAAAATCAAATTCGATGGGCCTATATTACTGTTTTTCAGATAACACGGGCTCAGTATATGTTATTTTTTTTATCTCAAACATTGTGATCCAAATAGAATTAAGATAATCAATCATACTTTTAATACGCTTTTAGATATTTTAAGTTGTTAACTATTGTAGTTTATGATATTTTTTTGTTTTCAAATAATATATGTTACTCTCCTTGTCCAAACTTTTGTGGCATTGATAGTCAATTATATTTTAAAAATAATTTAATTTTTTAGTTATTGTGATTTATTATACTATTCTTCTATTCCAATTTAAATATCATTGATATAATTTTTAGAGTCAATCAAATATTTCATATCTTTTAAAAATTTTCAAGTTGTTAAATATTTCATATTTCATATTCAAGTTGTTATTGAGAGTCAATCAAATATTTGATAGTCAATTGCATATTTTAAATAATCTAAGTTTTTAATTATTGTGGTTTATAAAACTTTTTCTTATATTCCAATTTAAGTGGCACAATGCTTAGACGATAATAATTAATTAGAGGTGATATTGTAAAATTACGATTGAAGCAAAGAAACAAACATATGTCTTAAATTATTCACAATAACTAATAAGAAGTGATATAACAAAATTACTACAAAAATTAGGTGTGATTTTTTTTTTAAAAAAAATGGGCCTCATATAAGACGTGAAGTTAATTTAAAACATCAAAAGTTAACTTATCATTTTATATCTATTTTATTATTAAATATATATATTTTGTAATATTTAGATGACTTATAATAATTAATTAGGATGATATTTAGTAAAATTACGATTGAAACAGTTGAAACAGACATGTCATATATGTGTGTGTATGTATAGGTATATATATATATATATATATATATATATATATATATATATATATATACATACATACATACATATATATATAGTGAACGTGTATTAATGACATAAAATAAACCAATCGATAATTCAACTGAGTATTTGTGAATTACATTACGTTGTATATTATTATGGGGTAGTAAAATCGGGTATGTAATGTATATAGTATGTATTTGAATGTTGATAGCCAATTGAATATATTACTTTATTAAAAAATAATCTAATATATTATGTTTTAAAATTATATTGATTACAAGTAGTCAATAGCCAATACAATAATAATAAAAATCAATAAATTTGGTCAGGAAATCAAATTTCAATTTTTGACCTATCTATGTACATGCCAATCGAATATATGTATATATCTCGTGTAGTGACGTATGCACTAATCAAAATCTATGTAACTGAAGCTAATTAACCGATAATCCAACTGGATCTATGGAAGGTGGACTTGTGTTTTGAATATAGTTAAGTGTGGTCACTAGAGAAGTGAGTTATTTCAATTTTACGTAACATTAATTTTACATGCTTAGTTTATTTTGATATCAACATCTAATTTTTACATTTTATTCTTATATTAAATACATATTTACGTGTCATATTCATAATTTAGAAAAAATGCATAAATTATTTCATTGTTTTTTAGCATCATTTTTATAATATCTTACGGCATTTTTTTTTGTGATTTTATTAATATTTATTAAATTATTTTTCACGTAATTTTGCACACTCATATTTTTGTAAATACATTTTTTCATTATTTAGTACTATTTATTTATTCATATTATTATTATTTATTAACATTGTTGTAATTATTATTATTATTATTATTATTTATTATTATTGTTATATTATACTTACTATTTTTAAATAACGGCCTAAATTGAAATCTTTACCTAAATTTATTTACCTTTTGACCCAATTTTTACTCAATTTCTTACAATCTTAGCCAATTCTAGCCAATTTACATCAAATTCAATCTCAAGCACTTCAAGTTAAATTATTGAACCCCTATTTTGATCCAACGGCTGAGATGACCTCAACCCTTTCTTTTCTATTTAAAACCAAAACCTAAACCAAAACCCTAACCCTATTTCCTAAAACCAAATCATCCGTCTCCTCCCCCCTCTCTCTCCTTCTCTCTTCTCTTCAATCGGCGTTCCTGGCTGTCGCCGGCCATTCCAGCGCCGGCGAAGCCCTCTCCCCTTCCTCCTCTCTTCCCTCGTATCCTTCTCCCACGAACCACACCAACAACGCCGGCGGGACCCCGATCCCCCGCAGCTCCAGCGCCGCTCCAACGACAATCAAACGACCTCTCACGCCACCAGCCTGCTCTGGTGCCATCCCTCCGTTTACCCGTGCCACCGTCATCTTCCACCGGCCCTGTCATCACCGTCTCAGCCACCAACGCTGGCAGCCACGCCTCCATACCGCAAGAATTCAACTAGAGACCACCTCCAGCCGCCGCCTCCCTCATACAGCCGTTGCTGACTCCATTCCCCTTCCCCTCCGACTACGTTTGATCGATAGATACCATCACAGGTTCCGTCCATGATTAATTTTATATTAGCCTTTGTTTGATTTGAGTGGAGAGTTAGGTTGGAGTTCTTGAATATTACGTTGGAGTTCTTTTGATTTACTTTCTTGCTTTTGGTTTTTTATTTTGTACATTATTCAATTCCCAAAGAACATATGAAGATTGTTCCTAGAGGTAGATTTGTTAAATCTTAGCTCTGAAAATAAATTTGTTGAAAGATTTTGAATCATTTTCTATGTGTCTATCTCTTATTTTAGGATTTTCTTGAGATCTTTCTAGTTTTCTGAATATAGTTTACTGTAGTCACTAGAGAAGTGAGTTAGTGAGTGAAAAATGTTTAAGTGTAGGTACATGAAATATGGACTTGTGTTTTAAATTTAGTCAATTGTGGTCACTTGAGAAGTGAGTTAGTGACTTGTAAATGTTTAAGTGTAGAAGTGTAGGTACTTGAAATGTGGACGTGTGTTTTGAATTTCGTTAAGTGTAGCCATTTGAGAAGTGAATAAGTGACTTGACAATATTTAAGTGTAGGTACTTGAAATGTGGACTTGTGTTTTGAATTTAGTTAACTGTGGTCACTTGAGAAGTGCATTAGTGAGTCGAAAATATTCAAGTGTAGTTACTTGAAAGGTGGACTTATGAAATGACTTAGTGACTTGAAAATGTGTAGGTGTAACTATTTGAAATGTGAACTTTTCATTTTGAATTAAGTTTAGTTTGTTTGGTAACTTGTGAAGTGAACTAGTTACTTGAAAATGTTTAGGTGTAGGTACTTGAAAGGTGAACTTTTCATTTTGAATTTAGTTTAGTTTGCTAAATTGTGAAGTGACTTAGTGACTTGAAAATTATGAATTATGGACTTTTGTTTTGAATGTAGGTACTTGAAATGAGAACTTGTGTTTTGATTTTAGTTTACTGTACTCACTTGAGAAGTGAATTAGTGACTTGAAAATGTTTAAGGGTAGGTACTTGAAATGTGAACTTTTTTGACTTGAATTTAGTAAGTGACTTGAAATTTTTTTAAATGTAGGTGCTTGAAATGTGGATTTATGTTTTGAATTTAGTTAAGTTTGGTCACTTGAGAAGTGCATTAGTGAGTCGAAAATGTTCAAGTGAAGTTACATGAAAGGTGGACTTGTGAAGTGACGTAGTGACTTGAAAATATTTAGGTGTAGGTATTTTAAAGGTGAACTTTTCATTTTGAATTAAGTTTAGTTTGGTAACTTGCGAAGTGAATTAGTGACTTGAAAATGTTTAGGCGTAGGTACTTGAAAGGTGAACTTTTCATTTTGAATTAAGTTTAGTTTGGTAACTTGTGAAGTGAATTAGTGACTTGAAAAATGTTTAGGTGTAGGTACTTGAATTATGAATTAGTGACTTTTGTTTTGAATTTAGATACTCGAAATGTGAACTTGCGTTTTCATTATAGTAAAGTGTGGTCACTTGAGAAAATTAGCGACTTGAAAATGTTTAGGTATAGGTACTTGAAATGTGAACTTTTCATTTTGAATTAAGTTTAGTTTGGTAACTTATGAAGCAAATTAGTGACTTGAAATGTTTAGGTATAGGTACTTGAAATATGAAGTGAATTAGTGACTTGAAAAATGTTTAGGTGTAGGTACTTGAATTATGAATTAGTGACTTTTGTTTTGAATTTAGATACTCGAAATGTGAACTTGCATATTCATTTTAGTAAAGTGTGGTCACTTGAGAAGTGAATTAGCGACTTGAAAATGTTTAGGTGTAGGTACTTGAAATGCGAACTTTTTATTTTGAATTAAGTTTAGTTTGGTAACTTATGAAGTGAATTAGTGACTTGAAATGTTTAGGTGTAGGTACTTGACATATGAAGTGAATTAGTGAATTGAAAAATGTCTAGGTGTAGGTACTTGAATTAGGAATTAGCGACTTTTGTTTTGAATTTAGATACTCGAAATGTGAACTTGCATTTTCATTTTAGTAAAGTGTTGTCACTGGAGAAGTGAATTAGTGACTTGAAAATATTTAGGTGTGGGTACTTGAAATGTGAACTTTTCATTTTGAATTAAGTTTAGTTTGGTAACTTATGAAGTGAATTAGTGACTTGAAATGTTTAGGTGTAGTTACTTGAAATATGAAGTAAATTAGTGACTTGAAAAATGTTTAGGTGTAGATACTTTGAATTATGAATTAGTGAGTTTTGTTTTGAATTTAGATACTCGAAATGTGAACTTGCGTTTTCATTTTGGTAAAGTGTGGTCACTTGAGAATTGAATTAGCGATTTGAAAATGTTTAGGTGTAGGTACTCGAAATGTGAACTTTTCATTTTGAATTAAGTTTAGTTTGGTAACTTATGAAGCGAATTAGTGACTTGAAATGTTTAGGTGTAGGTACTTGAAATATGAAGTGAATTAGTGACTTGAAAAATGTTTAGGTGTAGGTACTTGAATTATGAATTAGTGACTTTTGTTTTGAATTTAGATACTCGAAATGTGAACTTGCGTTTTCATTTTAGTAAAGTGTGGTCACTTGAGAAGTGAATTAGCGACTTGAAAATGTTTAGGTGTAGGTACTTGAAATGTAAACTTTTCATTTTGAATTAAGTTTAGTTTGGTAACTTGTGAAGTGAATTAGTGACTTGAAATGTTTAGGTGTAGGTGCTTGAAATATGAACTTTTGTGACTTGAACTAATTGCTTGAATGTGATTGATTGTGTAGATGGAACCTGATTATAGCTGGATATATCAACGAAATATTGGTAGTAGAATGGTTGAGGCTGAAAACGAGGATGCGGATGATGAGTTTTTTAGTCTTTTGTATATTTTGTAGTTTGAATTTGGAACCTCGATAAATTTTGTAAATAATTTGATTTTTAATGCTTGTATTCTTATGTTGGTTTATTGTAATTTAATGATTGGTGGGTTGTATGGTAAATAATCAGATTTTTAATTTTGTAAATAATTTGATTTTTAATGTTTGTATTCTTTTCAATATTCCTTTTTTACAAAATTTGTAAATAATTTGATTTTAAATGGTTGTATTCTGAAAATTTTCAATATTTTATTTTACAAAAATTGTAAATAATTTGATTTTCATATTCTAGAAATTTTGTAATATTTTGTTTTTACAGAATTCTCAGAAAATGGACCAGTTGTGGTCGGTTTTTTCTAAAAAGATTTTAGAAAACCGACCACATGTCGGTTTTTAAAAATATTTCCAGAAAATCGACCACACGTGGTCGATTTTTAGTATTTCTTTTTTAAAAAAAATAATTAATTATTAATTACAAAATAAATTATTAAATACTTTATTATTTAATTCAAATAAAAAAATTTGACCAGAAGTGGCCAGTTTTTTATTAAATTAAATATTTAACACTTGTGGTCAGTTTTTTTTTTTTTTTATCAAAAATTATTTTTTCAATTTTAAAAATATTATAATAAATTTTTAAAATATATAAATATTTTTTAAAAAAATCGACCACTTGTGGTTTGTTTTTAATAAGCTACCACTACTTTTCCGACCAAAAATTTTGGTCGGAAAAGTAGTCGGAATTAGGGGAAAATCGAACACTTGTGGTCGGTTTTTATGGTTGATTTTTTTTTTTTTAGTTGCGAATTTTTGGCTCAAAAATATTCCTCCGTTAAATATTTGGCTCAAAATTATCCCTCCCTCTAACGAAATTTGGAAAAGGATCAAAAATACCCTTGAACTATCTGAAATGGCTAAAAAATACTCCTTTCCTTAACGAAATTCTACCAAGCATGACACCTAGATAAAAAAAAACTACGTGACTATGATACATTACCATCCTCATGTAAAATATTAATATTTTTTAACTATATGACATTCCTTTCTTCTTTATTTTTATTTTAAATTTTATTTTAAAACGTCAGTGAAACGGATAAAATTTACACGATTTTTTCATTTTTAATCAAAGTAGACAAATGGTGGTTACATAATATTTTTTTAAAAAAAAATTATTTAATGTAACATCGCTATTATCAAATTCCTTTGATCATCTAAAAAATAAGTTTTTTCCTGTTAATATGTTTAAAAGTGTGAAATCCAACAAAAGAGTCTTATTAAACTGATAAACCCATTAATTATTAGGTCAGTATAAAAGTTAAATTTAAGATTTACTCGCAAAAGTAACAAATTTCAAACTAAACTTCAAATTAGTTATTCAAAGATGTCTTTGACTTTGCTAGCTTTTACTCAAAATGCTTATGTTAAAATGATTTAATTAATACTTCCTCTTAATCTAAAATTAATGAATTTTTGAATGTGGCACACATCAAGTTAATGAATGACATAATTAAATAATAATTTATCAATATTAGTTGTCATTTTACTTCTTTTCAAACTTGTTCTAAAAATAATAAGAGTATTCATCAAAACTGAATTTAGAAAAATGAATTTATTTCGAATGATTAAACAAGTGTTAAAAGGAATTCAGTTATTTTGAAAAAGAATTTGCATGTAGTAAATTCAACTCAAATATTAGTACATCAACATTTGTTAGTTTAAAAGTTAAAATTCTAACTCCTCCTCCGAGTCAACATCAGATCAAGATCAGGTTATTCCTCATCCCAAACGACAAGAACAAAATGAAATTTAAAACTTTTAAAACTCTAATGAAAAGGTAAAATCTAGAACTTTTAAAACACTAATGAAGTAATTAGCAAAAGATTGGTTTTTTGATTTTTTCGTTTCACTGCTTTGCAAAAAAATAAAAATAAAAATAAAAATAAAAACAAAGAAGAAAGGAATGTCATATAATTAAAAAAATACTAACATTTTACATGTGGATGGTAATGTGGCATAATCACGTGGTTTTTATTTAGGTGGCATGCTTGGTGGAATTTCGTTAAGGGAGGGGTATTTTTGAGCCAAATTTTTAATAGAGAGGTATTTTTGAGTCATTTCAGATAGTTCAGAGGTATTTTTGATCCTTTTCCGAATTCCGTTAGAGGAAGGGGTATTTTTGAGCCAAATATTTAACGAAGAGGTATTTTTTAACCAAAAATCTAACGAGAGCCATTTTTGAATCATTTCAAATAGTTCAGAGATATTTTGAAACCTTTTCCAATTTATTTTTTACCTTACTTTTTTTAATAGCTCTATCGCCAAACCCTACTTTTCTTGTAGGTTCATTCTCAAACCACCGAAGTGTAACATCATATAATATAATAAAAAACAATACATTATATTTATCAAAAGGCAATATGTATAAAATATGATATATTGTAAAATAATATGTAACAATCACCAAAACAGTACTGTAAAATGTTTCATAAAATAACATTTAACTTCTTACTGGAGACATAGAACATATGATATTGTGCAATATACAGATATGCACACATCAAATGGCTAGAGCAAACAACAAAACAGGATAAATATGACTAAAAATAAAAACAAAATAAATGGGAAAAAAATTCAGGATTTCCAGGAGTTGTCTTCCCACAACATGCTTTCCCTTGGCTTGGAATTAATTGGATTAAATTGACCTGTAAAATACCAAATAAAAGCAAACATTTAGGTTTACCCTTAATTATAACATATATATGTGTGTCATGATATATTTAATATCACAAACTTTTGAAAAACTTTTTTCCTTTCCCAAATGAAATTAGAAAGTGAAAGTCAATTACTTGTAAATTTTACACTCCTTACATTTCAATTCATGTGAATGGACTTGAAGTACCATGATCAAAGCACTTAATTTTGACTATGAATTCTTATACAGATTCTTCAAATTATTTAAAGTAAAATTTATATATTTGAAAACCACAATTAAATATAATACAAGTCAACATAACTAATGATTCAAAAGTATATTTCTTTTTTTCTAAACAAAACTACGATGAAAATTATAATTGAAAAAACAGTTGTTTGACTACTCTAACAGTAAAACTTTCAAATAAAATGCGACTGTAAGAAGTATCAAACATGATTTTTCTTAAACCTAGAAAACCTGGTAAATGACCTACAA
This sequence comes from Capsicum baccatum var. pendulum, assembly GCA_030864225.1. Taxonomy (NCBI): domain Eukaryota; kingdom Viridiplantae; phylum Streptophyta; class Magnoliopsida; order Solanales; family Solanaceae; genus Capsicum; species Capsicum baccatum. The sequence goes on from CM061552.1 coordinate 269,618,620, forward strand.
CTACGAGAAAAAGTTATGCTGATATTATAAAAATCTTTAAAACAATAGGTCTGCATAAGTTATTTAAATTTTTTTCCAAAAAGAGTATATATTAATTTAGCCGTTAGGGTGCTAGGAATATCTACCTGCCAGAAAATATTGCTGGTTGAATTCATTATAGGCTTGTTGTTGAGGCACAATGACTATTGAGCCATTACTATTTTCTGTTCTTAATTTTTCAATATTCTGGACATGATGATGTAAAGGATTAATAATCTTATTGTTATAAGATGACCAAGATTCCACAATTGAATTCTCATGATTTATATAATTATCATTCCTCTTAGTATTAATATTCCATCCATTAATCAACCCTTGTGTTGTTGCTTCATACATCATTCCGTTATTATCAGTATTGTTATTATTACTCCCCTGATGTAAAATTTGTTGGTATTGGGTTTTGTACAATTTGAGTTCTTCATGAACCCTTTTGTACTCTCCGTAAGGGCCTAAAACCGGGTCTTTTTGTCTGCAGAACGCTTCCCATATGAGCGATTCAACTGCCCTTCTCCGGTCATCTTCTCTTAGATTTTTCACGATTTTTGTGATGTTACTGACCCCGAATACCTTATGTACCGCCTTGAATTCGCGAGTTTTCTCCGCGGGGAAATAAGGAGCTAGTACACACCTGTCCGTGCACTTCTTCCTTTGATGCTTACACGATGCGCATGCAGCTGTTCCGCTAGACTTTTGCATCCTTATATATTGCACGAATTCAATTCGATCAAAAGAGAGTGATAATAATATTTTGTTTCTATGGTTTAGTTTTTTATATAAACTAATTGAAAAGAAGATTGACTGGAAAGTAATACGAAAGGGATTTGAAGAGTACTTATATACGTAACTTATTGTAAGGTGCAAGAAGAAAATGTACCTATAGTCAAGAGCACGAAAAGATGGCCATAATTAAAGAATAGTAGAATAAAAAGGAAAATAGGTTGATATGTAGGGTTGTATATAGGTAAATCACATAAAAAGTAAGTTCCCACCAAGTTAATGGTTTGAAAATTTGAAGACTAATCTTAATTATGTTTTAAATAATTTTATAAACAAGATTCCTAGTTAGAAATTCTCATTTGCTTGAGAGCTGTCAACTGGATGAAATTTTAGGACATAATAGTCGGTTACTCAACTTTCAACTTGTTGGTGAGTGTTCATCATTTCCCTACTTTTAATTCCCTTCCTCACTTTCCATACACACAAAAAAAAAAAGAAGGAAAAGTACGTGTCTATCTTTAATATTTATGCCACATAGCTCATACTTTGTGTATAAACACACCAATTTAACTCATATTTATATATAAATACATTTTATACACTATTATTCAAGGTTGATACATTATATATATATAATGATTTCCCCCCAAATATAATGTATAACTTGTATAATATTCCTTTTCCACCAAATATAATGTATAAGCTTGTATAATATTCCTAAGTACATTTCTCTATTTTCTAAGTTTCACACCCCTTTTTCAACATCCAAAAAGATTAATTTTTAAGTTCAAAAGGGTTTTTATTATTAAAGTGACAAAAGATGAAAATTAGTTTCGAAAAGGACTTTTTATATTCAAAACTCAGAATCGCCACTTGGCATAATTTGGTGTGCCAAGTCACCTTTGAAAATTCTTTTCAAAACGGTTTTTGACTCTTTTAAACTGATCCGCGAACAGAGATTCCGGCTAAGGAATTCTGTTGACCGAGGGGACGATGTTAGGCACCCCTCGATCCCGTGGTTCGACTACGGTCGCTTGGTGGAGCGTATCGACTAATTTGACATTACGAATATATAAACCATACAAAAACACATAAAACAATCAATCAAACACACAAAACAAAACAAATCCAAAATTTAGTGTTCAGTCCAATTATACAACCCAAAATAAATAAAAATGCAAAAATAAATCCTATCTAACCTACACTAATCCTAAATACGCTCTCGTGCTTTACCCGATGCCTCGGGCCTTGATCACGAACCTTCTTTGCTTACATGATCCGTCGGGGCATTCCCCGATGAATAAATACAATGTGTCTCGGGGCATTCCCCGACTAAATGAATACATTTGAATTAAATACGATAAACTAGAAAGAAACATTCACACGCACATTTCACATTCAACGAAACACCCAAGTTCTAAATTTTCTTACCCAACCTACGTTTGCCTATTAATTGTCGGCCTAAACATGAAACTATCACAATTAACAATATCGATGAATCAAAACACCAATATTCACTTTATCAACTTTTAATCTCAATCCCACCCCAAATTCATTTACAACCACACGATTAACTGATTTTAATAGAGAACCAACCGATCAAGTCATGACAATTATAGCAGCTCAAACACATAATCTGAATTATATCATCAAACTCACACAATTCACGTAATTAACATCAACACACAATATTAAAATAAAAACAAAAGAAGAACAGAATTGAAGAAATGGACCTCAAATGATGTTTTGCAATTATAATGATATCAGCATCAACAATAGACGAAAGGAGCGACTTCGAACGTGGAACCTCGAATGACTACCAAATTAGTGTATAGAAATCCAACCTCAAGAGATTTGTATTTTGATTGAAAATAACGAATGAATGAAGCCGAAACCCAAACTCTCGGACGATAAAAACCTCAACAACATCTGAAACAACTCAAAATTGAGCACCCACAACCCGAACGGATCCGAATTCCAAACCAGTAAGAAACAGTAGAATATCCGGAACAAGAATTTCAATGGAAACCTAAAACCGAACGTGAAACTCTAGAAATCCAAACCAAACAAGAAATAGTTGAGAACAGGGAATCAACAAAACCCAAATCAAAATTGATTTTCCCCTTTTTAGGAGTAGCCGAATTCGGTTGTGGTTTTCACCAGAATTAATAGAGGAATCGGTTGTTTTCCAATGGGTCATTTTCGGAGAGAGACGGTGGATTTCGATGAACCGTTCACCGAAAAACTTGAACCAGTCAGCAAAGGTATCTCCATTCTATGTTTTCACACTTCTCACTCAATTTCAGCTCAGTCTCTCTCTTTGTTGCATCTTTCTCTCCGCTCCTCACTGTTTTCGATCTCTGGTCACCCTCGATCTCTGTCCCTCACGTCATTCTGCTGCCAACTATCTCTCTATTCTATTCTCTACCTTACGATCTCCCTCTTAATCTCTTTACTGTGTGTATTTCCGGTGGCTGTGCGTGAGTGTGTGTATTCTAAGAGAAGAGAAAGAAGGGATGAATATAGTGAATCCCCCAAAAAAAAAACCTTCTTCGATTTGTATATGTGTGTATATATCCCTGAAGAAGAAAAGAAGAGCCCCCTCTTTTTATTTTTAATTCAAGACCCCTCAAAAAATGAAACCCCCCTTTCTTTCTGGATGTAATTGTGTATGTATACGTGAGGTTGAGTGAATTTGTTTTGCTGTGGGGCCCATGTATGTGAGGTGTCCTGAGGGAAATTTCCTAGAAAATTTCTTCTAGTTATATCTCTTTGTGGACAAGAAAAGGAGAGGGGGGAGGTGTTATTTTTTAATTGGAAGGGTAAAGGTTAGCTGTCTTATTTTAATTGAAAGGGTTGTTAGGATGTTAAAAAGAATAAAAGTTTGTTAGGGATTTTGTTGAGAGTTGTTTTTTTATATTTTTTGTGGGATGTAATTACATGGGTGAGGGTATACGGTAGGATAAGGTAAAAATGAGTAAAAAGTGCTATCGGGAAGGGACAAAATTACGTGTCTACATCATGTCCCCTATGAATTTAAACATGCAGTGTTTTCAGACAAAGAAGTAAACAACGAGACCGAATTTTATCCCGATCATTATTCAAAGAGAGGAGTAAAAGAAAGAAGGACAATCGAATCCTGTTGGACATCCTATCTACCCAAGTCATGAGGAAGTCACAAGTATTTCAAGGGATTGGAAAGAGAAGGACTATACCGAGTTGGAGAGTCGAGTGAGGTTCCATCGAGGTTCCAGTCCATAGCTCTGTCATTCCATAAAAATGACAATTACAAGTTAAAGAATAAATGAAATTACAAAAATCCTATCTATACAGCTTCTTTTGGACTCTTGACTTGAGTTTCATCACCCTATTCTTTAGGCGGGCTCCTGACTTGCAATTTCTTCAACTTGTTGCTTGCCTTTCAATATCCACACCCCGTTATCCAAGCGGGTTCCTGACTTGCTATTTCATAGACTTGTTCCTATGCTTTTCAATTTCTACACCCTGTTCTCTAGGCGGGTTCCTGACTTGCTATTTTATCAACTTGTTGCTATTCTTTCAATTTCTTTACCCTGTTCTGCAGGCGGGCTCCTGACTTGCTATTTCATCAACTTGTTGCTATGCTTTCAATTTCTTCACCCTGTTCTGCAGGCGGGCTCCTGACTTGCTATTTCATCAACTTGTTTCTATGGTTTTATTTTTTTTTCATCCTGTTCTATAGGCGGGCTCCTGACTTGCTATTTCATCAACTTGTTTCTATGCTTTCAATTTTTTTTTCACCCTGTTCTGTAGGCGGGCTCCTGACTTGCTATTTTTCAATCTATTTAACTTTCAATTTCTTCACCTTGTTGCTTTGTCACACCCCTTTTTAACATCCATAAAGATTAATTTTTAAGTTCGAAAGAGTTTTTATTATTAAAGTGACAAAAGATGAAAATTAGTTTCGAAAAGGACTTTTTATATTCAAAACTCAGAGTCGCCACTTGGCATAATCTGTTGTGCCAAGTCACCTTTGGAAATCCTTTTCAAAACGGTTTTTGACTCTTTTAAACTGATTCGCGAACAGAGATTCCGGCTAAGGAATTCTGTTGACCGAGGGGAAGGTGTTAGGCACCCCTCGATCCCGTGGTTCGACCACGGTCGCTTGGTGGAGCGTATCGACTAATTTGACATTACAAATGTATCAACCACACAAAAACACAAAAAATAATCAATCAAACATACAAAACAAAACAAATCCAAAATTCAGTGTTCAGTCCAATTATACAACCTAAAATAAATAAAAATACAAAAATAAATCCTATCTAACCTACACTAATCCTAACTGTGCTCTCGTTCTTTACCCGATGCCTCGGGCCTTGATCACGAACCTTCTTTGCTTACATGATCCGTCGGGACATTCCCCGATGAATAAATGCAATGTGTCTTGGGGCATTCTCCGACTAAATGAATACATTTGAATTAAATACGATAAACTAGAAAGAAACATTCACACGCACATTTCACATTCAACGAAACACCCCAAGTTCTAAATTTACTTACCCAACCTACGTTTGCCTATCAATTGTCGGCCTAAACATGAAACTATCACAATTAACAATATCGATGAATCAAAACAACAATATTCACTTTATCAACTTTTAATCTCAATCCCACCCCAAATTCATTTACAACCACACGATTAACTGATTTCAATAGAGAACCAACCGATCAAGTCACGACAATTATAGAAGCTCAAACACATAATCTGAATCATATCATCAAACTCATACAATTCACGTAATTAACATCAACAAACCACATTAAAATAATAACAAAAGAAGAACAGAGTTAAAGAAATGGACCTCAAATGATGTTTTGCAATTATAATGATATCAGCATCAACAATAGACGAAAGGAGCGACTTCAAACGTGGAACCTCGAATGACTACCAAATTAGTGTATAGAAATCCAACCTCAAGAGATTCGGATTTTGATTGAAAATAACGAATGAATGAAGCCAAAACCCGAACTCTCGAACGATAAAAACCTCAACAACGTCTGAACCAACTCGAAATTGAACACCCACAACCCGAAAAGATCCGAATTCCAAACTAGTAAGAAACAGTAGAATATCTGGAACAAGAATTTCAATGGAAACCTAAAACCAAATGTGAAACTCTAGAAATTTGAACCAAACAAGAAATCGTTGAGAACAGGGAATCAACAAAATGAATCAAAACTGATTTGCCCCTTTTTAGGAGTAGCCAAATTCGGTTGTGGTTTTCACTAGAATTAATGGAGGAAGCGGTTGTTTTCCAATGGGTCATTTTCGGAGAGATGGTGGATTTTGATGAACCATTCACTAGAAAACTCGAACCAGTCAGTTGAGGTATCTCCGTTCTACGTTTTCACACTTCTCACTCAATTTTAGCTTACTCTCTCTCTTTGTTGCATCTTTCTCTCCGCTCCTAACTATTTTCGATCTCCGGTCACCCTCGATCTCTGTCCCTCACGTCATTCTGCTGTCATCTATCTCTCTATTTCTCTTCTCTACCTCACGATCTCCCTCTCAATCTCTTTACTGTGTGTATTTCCGATGGCTATGCGTGAGTGCATGTATTCTAAGAGAAGAGAAAGAAGGGATGAATATGGTGAATCCCTAAAAAAAAAACCCTTCTTTGATTTGTATATGTGTGTATATATCCCTGAAGAAGAAAAAAAGAGTCACCTCTTTTTCTTTTTAATTCAAGCCCTCCCCCCCCCCCCAAAAAAAAAAAAGAAACTCCCCTTTCTTTCTGGATGTAATTGTGTATGTATACCTGAGGTTGAGTGAATTTGTTTTGCTGTGGGGCCCATGTATGTGAGGTGTCTTGAGGGAAATTTCGTAGAAAATTCCTTCTAGTTATATCTCTTTGTGGACAAGAAAAGGAAAGGGGGGATGAGTTGTTTTTTAATTGGAGGGGTAAGAGTTAGGTGTCTTATTTTAATTGAAAGGGTTGTTAGGATGTTAAAAAGAATAAGAGTTTGTTAGGGATTTTGTTGAGAGTTGCTTTTTTGTATTTTTTGTGGGATATAATTATATGGGTGAGGGTATACAGTAAGATAAGGTAAAAATGGGTAAAAAGTGCTATCGGGAAGGGACAAAATTACGTGTCTACATCATGCCCCCTTTGAATTTAAACACGCAGTGTTTTCAGACAAAGAAGTAAACAACGAGACCGAATTTTGTCCAGATCATTTTTCAAAGAGAGGAGAAAAAGAAAGAAGGACAATCGAATCCTGTTGGACACCCTATCTCCCCAAGTCATGATGAAGTCACAAGTATTTCAAAGGATTGGAAAGAGAAGGACTATACCGGGTTGGAGAGTCGAGTGAGGTTCCATCGAGGTTACGGTCCATGGCTTTGTCATTACATAAAAATGACAATTACAAGTTAAAGCATAAATGAAATTACAAAAATCCTATCTATACAGCTTCTTTTGGACTCTTGACTTGAGTTTCATCACCCTATTATTCAGGCGGGCTCTTGACTTGCAATTTATTCAACTTGTTGCTTGCCTTTCAATATCCACACCCTGTTCTCCAAGCGGGTTCCTGACTTTCTATTTCATAGACTTGTTCCTATGCTTTTCAATTTCCACACCCTGTTCTCCAGGCGAGTTCCTGACTTGCTATTTTATCAACTTGTTGCTATGCTTTCAATTTCTTTACCCTATTCTGCAGGCGGGCTCCTGACTTGCTATTTCATCAACTTGTTACTATGCTTTCAATGTCTTCCCTCTGTTCTTTAGGCAAGCTCCTGACTTGCTATTTCATCAACTTATTTCTATGATTTCAATTTTTTTTCACCTTGTTCTGTAGGCGGGCTCCTGACATGCTATTTCATCAACTTGTTTCTATGCTTTCAAATTTTTTTTCACCCTGTTCTGTAGGCGGGCTCCTGACTTGCTATTTTTCAATCTATTTAACTTTCAATTTCTTCACCTTGTTGCTTTGTCACACCCCTTTTTCAACATCCAAAAAGATTAATTTTTAAGTTTGAAAGGTTTTTTTTATTAAAGTGACAAAAGATGAAAATTAGTTTCGAAAAGGACTTTTTATATTCAAAACTCAGAGTCGCCACTTGGCATAATCTGTTGTGCCAAATCACCTTTGGAAATCCTTTTTAAAACGGTTTTTGACTCTTTTAAACTGATCCGCGAACATAGATTCCGGCTAAGGAATACTGTTGACCGAGGGGAAGGTGTTAGGCACCCCTCGATCTCGTGGTTCGACCACGGTCGCTTGGTGGAGCGTATCGACTAATTTGACATTACAAATGTATCAACCACACAAAAACACATAAAACAATCAATCAAACACACAAAACAAAACAAATCCAAAATTTAGTGTTCAGTTCAATTATACAACCCAAAATAAATAAAAATGCAAAAATAAATCCTATCTAACCTACACTAATCCTAACTACGCTCTCGTGCTTTACCCGATGCCTCGGACCTTGATCACGAACCTTCTTTGATTACATGATCCGTCGGGGCATTCCCCAATGAATAAATACAATGTGTCTCGAGGCATTCTCCGACTAAATGAATACATTTGAATTAAATACGATAAAATAGATAGAAACATTCACACGCACATTTCACATTCAACGAAACACCCAAGTTCTAAATTTGCTTACCCAACCTACGTTTGCCTATCAATTGTCGACCTAAACATGAAACTATCACAATTAACAATATCGATGAATCAAAACAACAATATTCACTTTATCAACTTTTAATCTCAATCCCACCCTAAATTCATTTACAACCACACGATTAACTGATTTCAATAGAGAACCAACCGATCAAGTCATGACAATTATAGAAGCTCAAACACATAACCTGAATCATATCATCAAACTCATACAATTCACGTAATTAACATCAACACACCATATTAAAATGAAAACAAAAGAAGAACAGAGTTGAAGAAATGGACCTCAAATGATGTTTTGCAATTATAATGATATCAGCATCAACAATAGACGAAAGGAGCGACTTCGAACGTGGAACCTCGAATGAAAGCCAAATTCGTGTATAGAAATCCAACCTCAAGAGATTCGGATTCTGATTGAAAATAACGAATGAATGAAGCCGAAACTCGAACTCTCGGACGATAAAAACCTCAACAACGTCTACACCAACTCAAAATTGAGCACCCACAACCCGAACAGATCCGAATTCCAAACTAGTAAGAAACAGTAAAATATCTGGAACAAGAATTTTAATGAAAACCTAAAACTGAACGTGAAACTCTAGAAATCCGAACCAAACAAGAAATCGTTGAGAACAGGGAATCAACAAAATGAATCAAAACTGATTTGCCCCTTTTTAGGAGTAGACAAATTCGGTTGTGGTTTTCACTAGAATTAATGGAGGAAGCGGTTGTTTTCCAATGGGTCATTTTCGAAGAGAGACGATGAATTTCGATGAACCGTTCACCGGAAAACTCGAACTAGTCAGGAAAGGTATCTCCGTTCTACGTTTTCACACTTCTCACTCAATTTTAGCTCTCTCTCTCTTTGTTGCATCTTTCTCTCCGCTCCTCACCATTTTCGATCTCTGATCACCCTCGATCTCTGTTCCTCACGTCATTCTGCTGCCAGCTATCTCTCTATTTCTCTTCTCTACCTCACGATCTCCCTCTCAATCTCTTTACTGTGTGTATTTCTGGTGGCTGTGCGTGAGTGCGTGTATTCTAAGAGAAGAGAAAGAAGGGATGAATACGGTGAATCCCCAAAAAAAACCCTTCTTTGATTTGTATATGTGTGTATATATCCCTGAAGAAGAAAAGAAGAGTCACCTCTTTTTTTTTAATTCAAGAACCCCTCCCCCCACCCCCAAAAAAAGAAACCCCCCTTTCTTTCTGGATGTAATTGTGTATGTATACGTGAGGTTGAGTGAATTTGTTTTGCTGTGGGGCCCATGTATGTGAGGTGTCCTGAGGGAAATTTCCTAGAAAATTCCTTCTAGTTATATCTCTTTGTGGACAAGAAAAGGAGAGGGGGGAGGTGTTGTTTTTTAATTGGAGGGGTAAGGGTTAGGTGTCTTATTTTAATTGAAAGGGTTGTTAGGATGTTAAAAAGAATAAAAGTTTGTTAAGGATTTTGTTGAGAGTGTTTTTTTTGTATTTTTTGTGGGATGTAATTACATGGGTGAGGGTATACGGTAGGATAAGGTAAAAATGGGTAAAAAGTGCTATCGGGAAGGGACAAAATTACCTGTCTACACTAAGTGTTACATTGTTATATATTCATTCGACAGAATGGAAAAAAAAGTGTGATTTATGCCTTAAATACTTGCTTAAAAGTGAAGTGACGATCAGGATCGGAGCTAAAGGATGGCTTAAAATTAAGGGAAAAGTACGGAAATGGCACTTCAAATTGAACAAATTCCACAAAAATGACTATGGAATTTAAATTTCATTTTCTAGCCATTTCAATTTGCTGGCTTGTTCTATACAATTTCTACACACCTTCTATACAGTTTCTATACATCATCTTATACATATACATATTCTATACAAAAAATATACTATTTTGATACACAGTTTATATAATAATTATACAGTTTTTTAATACATTTTATACAACAATTATATAATTTTTATATACATTCTATACAATTTTTTATATATATATATTTTATACATATACATATTTAATAGAACTGTACAATTTCTATACATATATCATATACAGATGCATTTCTATATAACAATTATACCATTTTTCTACAATTATATTTATATTATTTTTAAACAACAAAAAAAAAAGTAAAATATTTTTTAGTTAAAAAATTTGTAGAAAAAAAAACTGAAATATTTTTAGTAAAAGGCCGAATGACCCAAGTTGGAAAGGCTGAACATGATCAAATGTCCCAATGACCATAAAATGGCAATTGTATTGCCAATAGGACACATAATGTCTATATGCCCAAAATTGAACTTTTTTTTATTTTAGGAAAAAATTACCTAAATAAACAACTTAAGTTTCTAAACTACTAAAAATCCCCCCACTTTTAAAATATTACTTAAATCCCAACATTTACTACTTTTTGGTAAAGTTGAGATACAAGTTAAAACCTCCTACTAAGAAGTCGATTCTTTACAAAACTTAGCCCATTTCTCCTCTTTGTATGTCGTAATTTCAATTGTGGTTTCTATCCAATTTGTCTATCTAATTCAAAACTTTGAATTAAGGTAATTTCCCCCTCCTAAAATCAGCTTCAATTTCTTCTAATCCCTTTTTATGTTTTTTTTTCAAAAAAATATTTTGCGCCTACGTTTACAAAGTGAAATTTTAGTGTTTTGGTTGAGCAATTTCTTTGATTATTCTTTTTTTAGGATTCATTATTTTGAATTAACATTATGAATAGAGATTCGGGACCTTCTTTTAGTCTTGAATTTTCTCAATTAGAAAGTATCAAAGGATATCAAGAAGTTGTAAACTTCGTTCCTGAAAGTTTTGACTATGAATTTCTTGGTTTTGATGAAAATAGATCTAGGCATAAAAACGATCCTCAAACAATGAAAAAATTGCGGCAAAAGCATGCTAAGGAGGACAAGAAAAAAGAAAGCGGTTCTAAGAAAAGAGGATCCAATAGTTCTGCAAGTAAAGCTCTTGCCAAGAGAAGAAGAATTTTCGAAGCAATTTTCAGAGATGAGCTTCCTAAGGTAATTGCATGTTCATATCTGTTGAATATTAGGCCGAGATACATATTTTAACTTGGATGATACGTTTAGAAATTCATTGTTTATCTAGTTTTTTGTTGCCAATTTTATATGTATCTTGTGTTTTTTATGTGTTATTGAAATTAATATAACAAAAGATACAAGTTTATAAGTACATAGATACATGTTATATTAACTTGTATCTGTGAGTTATTGTTAATGCTTTGATATGTATCTAGTGGTTTTAAAATTTTATTAAAAGTTGCCTTATAATAGATACAAGTTTATAAGTAAATAGATACATGTTGTGTTAATTTGTATCTGTGAGTTACTGTTAATTCTTGAAAATGTATCTAGTGTAGTTTAAATTTTATTGAAAGTCATATTACAATAGATACATATTGTATTAACTATAGATATATAGTGTTCAAGATTGATGGTCAGCAAGTTGTTGTTGAGAAGGTTGGCGAAAATCAAGAGACACGTGAAGATCTTGCTAATAGCTTGCCTCCCAATGAATGTTGCTATGCTGTTTTTTACTATGATTTCACTGCTAATGAAAATGTCCAGAAGAGCAAGATCTTCTTCATTTCTTGGTACCCTTCTTTCCTTCCTCCTACTATTATTCTTTTCATTTTATAATTTTTGTTTGTGGCATCACCCTATCTTAGATTAGGGATGATAATTCAATATATCAAAAAAATGCTAGGCAAAAAGGTTAGTAAGAATAGAAATTGTTAGAATTTCTGTATCAGAGAGAAAAGCTAAGTCGGAATGAGAGAATTGTTTTTATGCTTTTCTCAGATTCTTTGTTTCATTTGCAAAATACTTAATAAATATTTAAGTCTCTGCCAATAAATAACAGTTTCAACATTCATGACACATTTTAAAGATTGTATGTATCATTTTTAGTGAATTTATGACTTTCCAAAAACTTATGTTCTTGTTGCATATGTGTGTACTTTCACATAGAATGCTCTATTTTAAGAATTTTTTTTTATCACTATTAGTTATCAAATTATGAAAGTTATATCATTTTTAGCCATGTTTGATGTGATTTGACAAATAATTGAGGATGTAGGTCACCAAAAACAGCAAGGATAAGAAGTAAGATGTTGTATGCAAGCTCCAAAGACAGATTCAAGAGGAAATTCGATGGTGTGCAGGTTGAATTACAAACTACTGATCCGAGTGAAATGAGCTTAGATACCTTCATTGGCAGAGATCTCTGAAATGTGTCGAAACTGTTGGGGCCTTTTATCCAGTCACTAGTAAAAGTATATGTTATAGGATCTTTTCTCAATTGGGGTTTGAGGGATTTTTGATAATTTACTCTTTCTTGTCTAAGACGTTCAGTTTATATGTGCTTAAGATTTCTGTTTGTACACTATAGATATGATCATGTGTGATAATGTGATGAAAATCCTAATTTCTTGTATTTTTAGTTCAATTCTTGTTCATATTGTTTTCTTTCCTTTTTCTTGCTCATTTCTTTTTGGTAAATTCTACTAACTATCAAATATTTCATATTCTGTAATTGAAATTCAGAACAGGATTGATTAAGCTAATGACCTCTTCCTCTTCTTTTTCTTATTGATACTGTTTTGAAAGTTCTGAAGTATCTCAGATTAGAAGATCAAAAGCTCTTTCGTATTTTCAATAATCTAAATTCATTTCACTAAACTAATTTTAGGTTATTTTAAGGTTCATCCTAATCACAAGAAATGTTTTTCTTCTTTGATTATGTAAAGAATAACGGAAACCGGGGAGGAAAGTGTTAGTGTGAATCATTTTGAAACATTCACTCAACTATTTATTCGATTTGTATTGCAGAAAATGATAGAACATTTATATATTGATCAAGAATCACACATATGATTGCTATCTCAAATATTAATGCTTGGATCAAGAGGAAAAATTTATAATATACTTATGAATGCTAGTGTCTTAAGGGATGCTTCTTTTCCTATGCCAGTGCATCTGTTTCTCCAGTATTTGCAAATTCTAATCAACTAGGGAATACTTCTTAGCAGGATTAGCATATTTTTCAGATATTTCATTATGAAAATGTATCGAACTTTTTGTTTAATCCGTCCATGATAGTTGATAGTACAATATCAATTGAACAAATGCGCATTTGTCTATATAGATTGTTAACAAAGAAGAATGATTTTCTGCCATATATATCTTAAGGAGAACTGATCTACAGTGCTTCTTTAGAAATGTCTTTATTTCTCACTTTTGAATTTAAAAAACAACTTCAAAATGGAAATAAAAATAGCTTAAGCAAATACTATGCCCCTGATGTAAAAAGTTTTAAAAACTTTAAGTTTCTTCCCACAGTTCATTTTTCTTTCAATCCATTGTAATTGCAGAACTCCACGAATAAGAACTCTTTTCTTTTCTTCAATGCTTCGACTTTCTGTAACATGTGGGTGCTCATCTTTCCGACCTCGGCCCCCCACCAATATGATGCTTTAAAGATCCAAACACAATCCTTCGAATGGCATCATAAGACATAGCTGAATCAATCAAAACAAAACTGCAACTTATTTTTCTTCACGTATTGGCAAAAAACAGATTACTAGATACATGAACTGCACAAACTTGTACAACATGTATCTAAAACAAAAATATTATGTTTGTTTAGTATGCTCCAACAGATAAAACTAAAACATAACAAGATACATAATTAAACAAAACTTTATAAACTCAGATACAAGATGAGCAAAATATATCATTAGCATAAAAAAAATGTATCTCGACCTTATTAACATAAGGACTAAAAATTTCTGTAAAACAATAAACAACCAAACGTTAGATACAAAATCAAATTAACGTACAGATAATTAACAACAACTGATGCATAAAAAACATAATATACCTTTTTTTGTCTGATCTTTTGGCATAGAAATTGAATGTAGTGTTGATTAGTGGATACGTTTTAAAATCACACTCAGTTTTCTTAATTTCGACATACAGCTTCACACTCATTTCGTTACGAATCAATAACGGACAAGCATTTCCTTCAATAATGTAACGAGCCTCAATTTTTTTTCGGGTTTTATCGATTTTCAGTTCTCCGACAATTGTCGAAATCAGTTTTTCGTAAGTTACATGTTCACTGATCACGATTCCATCGTTCTTATAGCCCACATAGTTGATTTCGTTAATCCAAGCACCGGAATGACGTAACAATACAGAAATATTCATTTCAAATACACTAACAAAATCAAAAAAAAAAAATGATCGTATGAATTTTTTGAACAAGCCATATGAAGTTTTTGCAATTTCAAAACAGATTATGGAAAGGTTTTTGTTTAGAATTGTGGAATAACAAACTAATTACCATAAATCGTGGGATTTTATTTTATTTTTACCTTGATTAGTTAGCTTGATTGCCGTTTTAATGCAACGTTATCCGTTACCTCCCTTAAAACGTGCTAGTTTTTTTAATTAAAACATGCATCCGTAGTATGTATCTAAGTTAATTAACATGTATCATCAAAGGTCAAAAGTTGGAATTTTATGAGATTTTGAAAATAGTTGAGATTTTTAATAAATGCTAGTAAACATGTCGTTATATATGTAATTTTTACTTTTTTTTTTTTTTTTAAAAGTGCTACACCATGTCCTTTTCCCCCAAATTAAATCCCACAGAAGGGCCTAAGCACAAGAAGCCTACTTATCATCAAAGCAAGTTCAAGCCCAAGAAAAATGACCTCATTGTCATGGGAACCTTTTCCTTTTTCTTCAATATAGTCGTTCTATACATTAACATTTGCAACACCTATTAAGGAGTACCGGGAAATCGGTCTACATGAAAATTCTTGATTGTAAGTCCATATCTTTCTATTTTTCTCTATCTCTAGGTATAGAAAAGAATGCATATGCCAAACTTTGATGTATCATTAATTTAGATACAATAAGATAATCATCAAAGTTCAAAAATCTCAATTGGAATACCTCACTACGTTAGTACCGGTTATGAGCCACATTCAACGAGAGTTTCTAAAATCTATATGTTTAGCAAAGACGATTTCGAAAATTAGAAACATATTTCTTTTTTGTTTGGTGCGAGCTTAACTTAAGATACATTGCTCGAGAAGAGCTGGTTGGGTGCACTCAAACAACTCTTCAACTACTTGCGGCAGAATTTCTAAATCTATTTAATATGGAAATGTTGGTAGTTAATCACAAAAAAAAACTAATAAATATCTTAAGTTAATATATTATCATGACTAGTGTCCTTCTTCTTGTTATTATTACTTATTTTTCTTAAAAATTAAAGACAACGCGAGTCCTAAATTGGGAATATGGGTGGAAGGTACAAATAAACAAATGGGGTAGAACATTTTGGCCTACATGTGAAGTTAGTTTGGAGACAAAGTGAGAAAGAAGGCATAAAACATTCACATGGCTTGAAGTTATCTTCTTCCACATTCCACAGCTCATCTTCCACAATATTATTCAACTTCCTTACACTTCCCTACTACTATTATTCCATTACTTTGTTTCTATTTTTATATTATCTTTTTTTCAAATGTTGTTCCCAAACATATCGAACATATAGGGTAGCTATTCACGTTAAGTGATAAATTAATTATTCTTTTTGCCTGTAAAATTCTACTTTGATTTGATCTTCGAATTGTACTATTAGAAATATTTATTGGATCATGATGATATTTCACATTAGTTAACGGCTAGATTTACAAATAGAGAAAAAAGTTATGTATTTTCTAAAGAATATCCAAGTTGTGGACAAAAGGAAATCATGTATCGCGAGACTTCTGTATAATCGATGGCTTGAGTCCTGATTTCTGCAAATCTGCTTTTGTAAGAAAAAGCAGACAAGTCTTTTAATTATAGATTAAAATACTATACTAACTAAAGAAAAATTCTACATATAAGAGCACTCTGATGGATCAAATTTAAAATACCTTTTTTTAATTAACTAAAATCACTTTATTGGCGAGAGTTAGGCAGATCCAACATGTATATGAACAAGCGAAGAATAGTAGAGTAACAATAAATATCTTCCGAATATCTGTGATATGGGCTAACGGATGCTAGCGGATCCACCTTATAAGTCATAAGTTAGATTAAATCGAAAATTTTTTGACCTACACCTTATATATATATGTATTAAAAAGATTAACTTATAATATAAGAATATTAATTTTTAAAATCAATTTTATTACTATTAGGAGATAGAATCAAAATTTTAATTTTATGAATTCGAATTCAAAAGTCTATAGGAATAATTCTTATCTTACTAAGTTTGAGATATATTTTATACTATTTGGTGAAATTTTAAGACCTGTGTAGAATTTAATTAAAGCTTTTGCGTTTGAGCGAATTTATAACTAATATGTTTATGCTTGGTACTTGAGATCGTTGTTGTAAAATTTTTAATTATAGCATGTGATGACATCTAATTTCATTCATCAAGCAGTGCACAATAGCACGTGAATGACAGTTGAAAAGAGAGCATGAACAGGAATGTTTTTGCTCAATTCCTCTTAATCCTTATTATGTAGGTAAATAGAGAGAGAAAATTTGTTCTTCCTCAATCATCTTTATTTATGTGACACGATTTTTTTAATCTCTTAGAAAAACAATGTTAGTCGAAATATTTTTTTATGACACGATTAGAAAAATCGTGTTACAAAGTTATAAAGGATTTCCTCAGTTATATCTTTTTACAGAGGAGTATTTTTTATCTTTAAATCTACAGGCGAATTCAACATAAATTTGAAAATGATATAACACTTCTATTTTTAAGATAGACATATCAATTACTCATTACTTGTTACAAAGTTTGGTGTGCGTGAACTGAAAATTAAGGAAAAAACAAAAAAACAAAATAAAAATTGAGTTGCGACTACAAATATGTTGAAAAACATTTGGATGAATATTAGAATGGTAATCGAATCCCGATCAGCGAACTAAAGTTTCGTTTGGTCAGAAAATAAGTTACTTCGGGATAACTTATTTCGAGATAAATTATTTCGAAATTGTTATTCCATCCTAATATGGGATAAAATACTATAGTTTTTTAATAAATTATTTCATAATTTTATTCCTACCAAACATGAAATAAACTCATCTAACATTAATTTAATTTAACGTTATTCCTATTACCAAAGAAGCCCTAAGGTCAATTATGCACCCAAATTAAATCAACTAGCAAGTTCAGGATTAACTGCCCAACCTTAGTAAATTGGGATGTCCGTTCAAAATCTATACAATCATTTTCTTCCAGATTACCAGCCTTGCTCCTGGGCAGGTCTAGCAACTTTGTCATTCATTAATGCATACGTTCCTATAATTATGTAAATAACATGTATAAATTACAAATTTCAAATGTATATATATTGTATGTTAAATATTTTGAATTTGATAATCAATCAACACCAGAGAATTATTTATTTCAACTATAAAAGGTATATAATATATAAATATGTCAATTAATTTGATTTCGGCTGTTATTTATGTTTCACTTTTATTAGTGTGCACAAATAGATACTTAAACATACATAAAATTAAATAAATAGATATATACGTAGAGTTCTATGTGATATGTCACATGAATTATTACGTAAAATGCCACTTAAAATATGTGTATTTACTTGTTTAATATTGTGTGGATTTAAATATCTATGTATGCTCTCAAAATTAGATGTCATACATATATTTCAACTGAATCGAAGTGAAAAACTATTGTGCCATTATAATAAAAAGAAAGAAAAAGAAGTCAGAGGGTTTAGACTTTAGATCATGAGTGATGAGCACAAGGGCACATGTGGTGTAAGTCCTTTATATTATTAAACTATTTGCAACTTTCAGTAATACAGTTAAGACTCCAAATTCCTTACCAGCTGTTTGATAGCTGTCTCAACAATCTCCCCATGTGATGGCTTCTTAATACCCCCACCATACGATCCCTTCTTTAATTTGTCAATTCATATCATTGCAGACAAATTTTAATTCCTTTGCTTCGTAGTGAGACAAATAATCAAACTTATAGATATATGTTCATGAGACATTGTCTATATGATAATTAATGATATGGACATCCCCTCATGTTTGTATCTTCTCTTCTAAAGCCTTATCCTTTTCATTTCACATTCTAAAAACACCCTTTCAATAAGTTTTGAGTTTCTTTGATTGGATAAGATAGTCCTTCCTTCAAGCAAGCAACCAAACCTAACACGTCTAATTTCAAGTCGATCAACAACTGTCAGATTCTACACTGATGTAAAATCATCTTTCATTCGGTAAGAAATTCTTTCTCTTTAACACAAGAATTCTCATATTTCCATAATTTTCTTTTCATAGTTGTGGAACTAGTTTTGTTGTTTTCTTGAAATTCCATCAACTTTGACCCACAAAAAGAAAGAAAGAAATGGCACACTTACCACCAAGAGCGCCTAACATGACACCAAATTGGCCTGATTTTTCGCTTCATCAAAAAATTGAAAACTTAGCTCCGTCCCCCCATAATTTATGGGCGGACGAATTCCTCGACTCATCATCGAGGCGCGGGTCCCACCGGAGATCCATGAGCGACTCCATTGCATTCTTGGAGTCGCCCATGGTGGAAGAATGTCGTAGGCTATCCAGTACTACTCCAGGGTCCAGTGGGACAACTAACGGTCACGAGGAATTCGAGAGGTTTGATGACGAGCAACAAATCATGTCCATGTTCAACGACGACATAAACGACATGTCCTGCTCGAATCCATCATCACCCTCGGATTATATCAACGTTAATGAAGATAAAAAGATCAACGGCCCTGATCAGTTGATGCAGCAGCTTAACAGTGATCAAAATGAGGAAATTCAAAGTTCATGCAAGACAAATGAGGAATTAGCACCAGCTAATCAGAATGCAAGTACTAATAATGAATGTTCTTCTGAAAGGGTGGTTGATCCAAAGAGAATTAAAAGGTAATTATATCCACACTTGCTCATGAATTATATTTTATTGTAATCAGTTCATGTAGTAGTACGTTTTTTAATTCCATCTCCCAAAATAATATGTTTTATTTTATTTTTTATGAAATGACTTATCACAACACTGATATTTATGATATTTTCTGTCTCCTAGACCTATCACTTATTTCAGTTTTTTTTTTTTAAAATTCATGACCGTCCAAATAGTAATAGGGCAACCTGGTGCACGTCTAAAGCTCCTCCCCCCCTCCCCCCATGTGTGGGTTCTATTGAAATAGTGTCACACAAATTTGAATAATCAAGAAGCACATACATATTTTCAATGACACGACATATGTGAATTATCTATACAGTGAATAAGAAAAATTATTATAGGCAAATAATTAAATACTTGGGAATTACATTGTGAATCGTGATTACTTGATACGACGAAGTTGTCTCCAACTCTAAGGTTGAGGTTTCACTTTATCA
This sequence comes from Capsicum baccatum var. pendulum, assembly GCA_030864225.1. NCBI lineage: Eukaryota > Viridiplantae > Streptophyta > Magnoliopsida > Solanales > Solanaceae > Capsicum > Capsicum baccatum. The sequence goes on from CM061552.1 coordinate 269,638,504, forward strand.
AGGGAGCAAAAAGGTGATCAAAGTCCTCTAGAAGAGATAATAAAATCGCGATTACTTACTTTATGGGCTTTGTTATCTTTAAAATTCTATCCATAGCACTGCTGCGGGAATAATTATCGTTATGTGAAATGTTAGGATGGGAATATACTTTGTCCTTCTAGTTAAGGCTCAAGCTAAAATACTTATGACTTCTGATAATTTGCTGCATTTTAGTTTATTATTGTTGGTAATGGGTTCCGACTGTCGTTAAATCAATTAATAGTACTTCTGACAAAAATGTTAGTCTCTCCGTTTCATAATAAATGAATTGTTGAATTTTCGCACACGGATCAAGGAAAAACATTAAAGACATAATTTAATATAACTTTCCATTTTTATCTCAAAAAAAAAAAAAACTGACCTTATAAAAACCTTTTCAAAAATTAATTGGTTTTCAAATCATAAGGGTAAATTTGAAAAAAATTTCAAGAATTCACTTATTTTGAAATACCAATAAATACCCCAACAATTCACTTATTCCGAAACGGAGGGAGTATTGTATGTCTGTGTACCTCTGTGTTTGTAGCCTGGTTTATTAATTATTACTCTTATATAGTATTAGTCATATTATTATCATCAACTGTTGTACTTGTTGGGATCTTTAAAAGGACTTCTTTAATTTGGATAATTTGGTTATATGTCAGGATATTGGCAAACAGACAATCAGCACAAAGGTCGCGGGTGAGGAAACTGCAGTACGTTTCAGAGCTCGAACGTAGTGTTACTACTCTTCAAGTATGTAATATAATTGAATTAATTCTCACAATTTTCTTTTACTAGTAATTTAATGTTATTTCTTTCTTAAGAGAACTCATAAAGAGAATAAAAAATTAAATAACTACTGACATTATTACGAGATGTGAATTTCACAGTTTTAAATTCCAATAAGATATCATGCATGCCTCTCTTATATATTTTCTTGTTTAATAATTTTGAAGGCTGAAGTGCCTCTCTTATATATTTTCTTGTTTAATAATTTTGAAGGCTGAAGTTTCTGTACTGTCACCAAGGGTTGCTTTCCTGGACCACCAACGTTTGTTGCTAAATGTTGATAACAGTGCCCTCAGACAAAAAATTGCAGCTCTTGCCCAAGATAAATTGTTTAAAGATGGTAATTTTTTCTTTCTTACTCCATCTTCTGCTAAATCACAACTAATCATAAATCTTTCATATGTGCACCTATTAGCTGGCAGTGGAATCTCGTCCATTAAGTTATTTAGGCCATTGTTTAGAGCTCCATAATTTTAGGCTTCATATTTTCATATATAAATAGTTATACATACTATATGATTTTTTTTTAATTGAAATCTTTTGTTAGTACAAAAAGAAAAGAACCCATATTTTCGGGGAAAAAATAACTAAGTAGATTCGATCAATTCAAAGAATATGTTAATATTTTTTATTTTCTATCAAGTGGTCAAAAATTGAGAGTACAGATGATTGAGAATTTGAAAAAATGTTGTCTTAATTTTGAATATTCACTGATGCATAATGGTCACTCTGATATTGATGGTTTAGATTTATTTTTTGAATTAAACGTATTAAGGGAAATAGTATATGATACTATGATCGAATTATTCAATCAAATAATGAATGGATTCCTTTGTCAAATACCTATATTGATTGTAGAATAATATTGATATCTCCCGTTATGGTTGCCTCAGCCCAAAGAATTTTTTCAAAATTTAAATTGATAAAGTCTTACCTAAGATCAATAATATCTTAAGAGAGATTGAATGAATTAACTATATTGTCAATTGAAAAGGATTATCACGAAATATTGATAATAAAAACATTATTAATAATTTTGAATCTCAAAAAATTAGAAAAATAACTCATATATATATATATAGTCAAGACCCATTGTCAGAGTTTGACTTTAGACCCTCGATATGATTGGCAACGTCTCTATTAGCTAGTTACTTTTAGTTTGTCTGATCAGTAGCGACAAAAATTTCGTTAAAGTTACTTGATTTTGGTTTTGATAAAAGATGTCCAAAATTGATCACTTCAATTTATGTGGCACCGTCATTGTCTCTTATTTGCGTCAGCAATCAAACTACAAGTCATGATTCTATTACATGTAATGAGATTAAAAGTTTAGAAATTTTGCTAGTTAAATATTACTATTAGTGATCGAATGTGATTAAGCAAACATCAGAAGAACCAAAATTGAGAATTGCCGTAACTGATAGACGACCAATATGAATTTATCATATATGTATGACTACTAGTTGAGCTTCAACAATATTCTATGCATGCAATATTATTGAATTTCGATTTGTTAATTAAATAATTCATTCGATTTTTACTTTTACCTTTTACTGTAATGGAGGTTTGATATTGACCCTACCTGAAGGGATTGTTTGGTTGGAAAATAAGTTATGCTAAGATTAATTATGCTGGAATTAGTTATATTGAGATTAATTGTACTGGAATTAGGTATCCTGATATTACCTTTTTAGTGGTATTAAAAATAATACGCATTGCATTCTTTTTAATAATATACAATTTGTTTACAAAAGTACCCTTCATCTTTTTTAATTTAGTTTAATTATTTTCCTTCATATTAAATTATACAAAAGAAATTAAAAAGTTATTAATTTTTTTTAACTTTATTAGTTTCTTTTTCCTAAAAATACATGTTAAGAAATTTATGTTGATATTTCTTAAATGTGCATGAAGCTTTAATATTTCATGTTAAATTACTTATTTTGTCCTAAATTCTATAAAATGTCGATAATCTCATTTTTTGTTAAAAAAAATCATCATCAAAAAAATTGAAAAAGAATTATTCTATTTTTTCATTATTTTGTATCATTAATATTTGGAGAGTCGTATTTAAAAAAAAAAAATTCAACTTTTAAATATTTTTAGCTAAATTTTAAAAATAATTTTTAATTTAATAATTAAGCATAAGTTAAAAAGGAAATGTCAAGATACTTTAATTACTTGTCCATGATAAATTTGTTAGAAAAAATAAAAATTTGAAATAAGATTAGTAAACATATCTACAAAATAGAAAGGCAATAAACTCTTGGATCAATTTTGAATTTGATTGTATCAATAATTTTTACGGTATCACTATCATTTTTTCATGACTCATCACTTTTGTAGCATTTAATAAGCTCATATAATTGTTCAAATTTATCAAAATGGATAAAAATTTGCAGAGTAATTACAATTTAAATTAGGAATAAGATTGACCAAAAATTTAGATTTGAGAACTACCAAAATCTCACGTTCTCTTTTATATATAGTAGTAAAGTAATATATATATATGAAAGTGATAATCAAGGATTTGGAGAGTATTGTGTCCTTTTATCGCTTTATCCCAAGGATAAATTAGGGTGAGATTATTATACCACCAAATGTATGGGATAACTTATTCCGATACTATTTAACAAAGCACCAAAATATTTAATTCAAGACTATTATTTTATCCCTTTTATAGGGGTATGTTATATAGTAGCTAGGTTAATTAACTATACCTTACGCCTATGTAAGAGAATTCCTCATGTGATAATTGTTCCTATTAAAGATAAATGAGGATGCTACTCCCCCTTTACATCACAAATGTATTACTAGCTAGCTAAGGTATATACAACAAAGATGTGTACGCACACATATATGAAGAATTCTTCTAATGTGCTATGAATAAGAGTGGTGGTTCTTCATTTAAGCTATTACTTGTTTGTAAAGGGAATCGCCACAGTGAAGAAATTTGTATAAATGCATCTTCATCAAGAAAGTTTGAGCTCTTTGATCCTTTTGAGTTAAATTGTACCATTCCAATTCTCTTGCAATATTATGTTTTTGATTTCTCATTTGATTTTTGATATTTATATTAGAGTTCAACTATATTTAGATTCACGTTAAAAAATCTTGCATTAAAAGAAACGCAAGTGCTTTTTAAAAGGACAACCCCATATCTCTAAATCTAATTAGAACTTGAAGCCTTGACCAAGGATCTCATGTATATAGTCAAATTTCCAATACTGTATTTGCTTCTCTTTAGCAATTTCAAAAGTCAATGGAGATTAATATTTATATTGTTTTTTACTATTTTCTTTTCTTTTTTCTCTGTTGTGGAATATACGTAGCTCATCAAGAAGCGTTGAAAGTGGAAATAGAGAGGCTGAGGCAAATTTATTACCAACAGCAGATGGACAACACCACTACACCAGTTGCTGATTCCACTACTGCTCCTCCTGAGATCAAAGTACAGCTTAGAGTCAATTAGGTACCACTCTGTTTTAATTTGTATTTTCTTACTTTTTCTTTTGAATCGGTTTCAAAAATAAATACATCTTTTTATTAGCAGTTCTTTGATTCTACTTTTCAATATGGTATGTTTAAAATCATGAAAGATATTTTACTATATTTTATATGTTTTAAATTTAGTATCATAAAATTCAAATATCTTCTTTATTTTTATAAATTTCGTAATAATTTTTTATAAATTTCATAATAAATCAAATCAAACACTAAAATTAACACGAAGGGAGTACATGTTTTTTCACACAACTACCCTACTAATTTCAAAAGAAAAATCAGCTAGTAAAGCATTGTTTCTTCTCCCCCTTTTCGAAGTGACTTCTTTTCCAATTATTTTAGCAATCATAATTGCAAATCTTGACAAATCTCAAATAAATAAGAAATATTTTTTTGACAGAAGAAATACTACAGTGCAGGAAAACTAGACTATCTGATGCAAGAGGAGGGAGCATTTAGTAAATTCATGTGGGAAAATCTCCTTTTTATCGGGGGATCTGACAAGATAAGATCACTGAATTGATCTCTCATATCATGATGGACCATAAGAATTTTTTTTTTCACTATTTAGTCATTGGTGGTCTTTATTTTCCCCCTTTTAAATGTTTATTTCATTGTAATTCTTTCAACCACATACAAGAAATATTGTATTATTGGAAGGACAAGTGGAATTTTGTATTGGGATTTGAACAATGTATTTAACAATTAACACTTCATCACTTTTTCTTGTGTCTTGATAATTCATGTTACACCCTAAGGGTCATTTTGCGGAGTAAATAAGAATGGCATCAAATACGATATTTTAATAATGGTGATATTAGTTATATTTATATTGGTTAGATTAAGATTATTTTTTTATGCATTCTACCAAATTATTCCTCAATGATAAAAGTTCAGCAATAAAAAACATCACTAGCTTATGCTCTGACCTGAATAATATGAAAATCAATTAGGAATCGTTTGGTAGAGTAATAAGAATGATACTGAATAGGGTGTATTACATTAGTAATATTAATACTAGTTATGTTTGCATTAGTTATATTGACAATATTTCTTATAAACTGTTTGGTTTAATGTGTTAGAAATAAAATATCTTATGTAATTTTTATTAAAAAAATATTTATGTTTAAAAATAATTTCTCACACTTTTTTGCAATAGAGTTTTTCTTACAAAATACCCTCTAACTATATTTTTTTACAAATCTCACTTGCTCATTTTCCCCCAAAATGAACCTAAATAGTTATTAATATTACTTTGCAATATTCTTGAGGAAAGTTGACAAAGAGTTTCTTGTACCATACAAGATAGGAAAAAAACGAAAACATTAAAACGAACCCATGAAAGCAAATAGTGCAGAATTGAATAGGTAAGAACCCATGTATGACATTAAATTGAACAGCTTGAAATTTCAATGCAACCAATTAATAATTTTTTTTCTGGCCATTTATACATTTTTGTCTGAGCATCAGCTATTTGCAAGCTGATAAGGAGGGTGTAGCTATTACTAGGCTAACTTTTTTAACTAATATGACAAAACAGTGACGGACTCAGGATTTAAGGATAGTGGATACTTAAAAAATGAAAAAAAAATAAAAATTCACCTCAATGAGATTTGAACCCAAGGCATCACCTCTAATGGAAAACCTTAAAGTAAATCTAAATGTCAATGTATCCAACCAACTTTTTGTTTTAGTGAGTGTTTTTATTTATCGCATACCTATTTACATATATTTTTTTTATGTAATATTATCTATTTCACGTCGAATTTAATGAGTGCCCGGAGCACCCCACAAATGAATGTAGGTCCGCCCGTGCGACAAAACTGGCAACCATTAGAAATCTTTGTACCATCTCTAACAATATTACTAGCAGTGGAGACGCTAATATAGCTACTGCTAATAATAGCTGTAGATATCAGCTCTAGCATTATAAGTATGAAATATCTTCTTATTACAAAAAGAAAGAAAAAAAGGAACTGAAAAATGTTTTGCATGGAATTTGAGGGTAATATTGTCATTCATCAAGGCTAATACATGTGCAGAGATCCTTTGTATTATTAATGCATGAAACAGGGTGAAATTATTAATATATAGCTTAATACACAATAGAGTGTAGAACTAATGAAAAGATAAGTTGGCTAGAAAACCACTTTCAATTTTAAATTATTCATTTAGCAACAAGTTTGAAAGTATTAGGGATATACCCACCTATTATGACATCACCCTCACCTTATGTTTTTTAATCTCAAAATTTATAATAATACAAAAAAGCCCCATCCCACTCACCATCCATTTAATATCCTACATTTACTATCCATTTTATGAGAATTAGAATCAAAAGCAAAAAATATATAACCGATAAAAAATGTCTCTAAGAAGCTTCACTACCGAAAGCCATTCCCGCCCAAAAAAAATTCTGATCACCCTCGACTCTTTGATAAAATTTTGATGTTTCTTTGTCAAATTTGGTGTTTGAAAGCCATCGTCATCCCCAAGCTTTCAATATTTTTCGTAATAGAGCTCGTTTCACCCCAAAATTTTGTTTTCACCATTTTTTCCGCAAAAACTTCACCTTTTCTAATTTTTTCACTAATAGGTAAATCCTACAACTTCTAAACTATTTCATTTATACTTGAGGCTTCATTTATTACAGTTGAGGTTGCATTTGGTAAGTCATTGCTTTCTTTGTCCTTATTTTTGAATTGTCATCAACCCGTTTTAAATTCATAGACCTCAGAATCGACTAAGGCTGTCAACGGACCGGAACCGAAACCCCCGGACCGGTTTGACCGGATCCGAAACGTTACCGGAACCTCATTATCGTTTTATATCGCCGGAACAGGAGTTACTGGAATCGAAATACCAGAAAATTTCCCTTGTTCGGATCGGTCCGCTAGCTACCGGTGTGGAACCGGAACGGACCGGAGCGATACCAGAACGTTACCGGAATATCGCGACTGCTAGTTTTTTTTTTTTTTTTTTTTTTTTATGTTTTAGTTTAAATTGTAACTTAATGAGATTAATATATAAGTTATATATATATATTTTTAACTTATATAGTTTATATAATTTATTAACTTTTTTATAATAAGTTTAAGTTTTAATTATTGTAAAAGGTTTTAAATTTTAACTTAAAAAATATATGTTAAGTTAATATAATATTTTTAGTAAGTTTAAGAAGTTAAAATTTTTTCTAACTTTATATATTAAATACTTAATATAATATATATTTTTTTTCATAATTACAACAAACAAAAGAGAAAATTTAAAACAAAATTAGGCGAATATTTATTACAAAGATATTAAATGTAAATCTAATCTACGCAGCCACCTTCTAGGAAGGGTTCTGTGTGAATTAGATTTCTATTGTAGAATCTTATTAATATCTAAATTGTCTATAATTTTTTTGGCGTAACTTTTCTAATTCTACGACGGATAAATCCTCCGGAATTGGTCTATTTCCTTGTTGCTACATTGCTTCCATTCCATCATCACTATTTTCGTCAAAGATTTCATCTATTTCGTCTTCAATATGGGGCGGTAATTTGGGGAGCCTAAAATTTCTTCGTTCGGCATTGATCCAATCTCTAAATAATACCGAAATCTCTAAACTATCCCTTGCTAATGAATACCGATGATCTCCTATTATAAATCTTCCTGCGCTGAAAGCTTGCTCCGAAGCAACTGAAGAAGCTTGAGTTGATAACAAATCTCGAACCATCCTTGAAAGTTTTTGAAATTGTCTGATCCGGGTCTTCCACCACGATAAAAGTTGTTGTTTTCCAGTTTCATCTCTAATATTTTTCCGGTCCTGCGAAAGATACGAATCAAAATCATTACTCCTACAACATTGAAGACCAAGTTCTTCGCCCATCTCGTCATCTAAATCATCATATCTACGTCTAGAACTAGGAGGTTCAATCGGCCCAATATTTTGTTCCATAACTTGATACAAGTTATATAAACTCCTAGTTGTAGGTACTATGCTAGCACAACAAGTTTCAACTGATGGCTTTTGATGAAGTCCAATTTCTAAATTGTTGTATAATTTTCTAACCAACATCACTGTACCATGTTCTTTATAAAATGAGTTTAATAAATTAGTTGTTAAAAGAATTTGTGGAATTGGAAAATAATATTTTTAAAATTTTTCAATCATAGCTTGAATTGCCTCTTTGTTAGGACATATTTTTTTATATTCAACAAGTACTTTAGAAATAGCAGTAATAGTTACTAAAACAGAACAAATAGTTGGAGTATATTGAGCAGATACTGTGTTCGTAGCTTGATAAAAAATTTTCAAAAATTTACAAAGTTCTTCTACTTCAGTCCAATCATCTTCATCTAGCATTAAATTAACATCCTCATTATAAGAATTATAAACTAATTGTATAGGTTTACGATATATAACAACAACTTCAAACATTTGAAACAAAAAATTCCATCTAGTAGGAATTTCTTTTGGAATTTTTCTATATGGAAGACCACATTGTTCACATTTACGTTTAAAATCATCCATTACAGCCTTTTTTTTAATTTTTAAACATAGAACTACAAACAATTCGCACTTTAAGACAACCATTTCCAAACAAATGAATACCATCATGTACTATCAAATTTAAAATATGTGCAGAACATCTAACATGAAAATGATCTTGATACATTAAACATAATCTAGTTTTTAACTCGTCAATCGCTTTCAAATTATTAGAAGCATTATCTAATGTGCATGCCATAGGTTTACCAATAAATCTAAAATATTTCATGCTCTCCGCTATTGTATTAGCTATATACATACCGATTTTAGACTCATCAACATATTTATAAGCAATAATTCTTTTTTGCATATTCCAATCGTGATCAATCCAATGAGTTGTGAGAGTAAAATAATCATTACCGACAACACTAGTACCCATATCATAAGTAACAGATATTCTACCATCAAATTTATCAAATAAGCAATAAAGAAAATGATAATGTTCAGCTTGAAATTTAAAAATATCATTTTTAATTGTATTTCGTGAAAAACCTTTAAAAGAGGGATTATATACTCGTTGAATATAATGAATAAAATCGGGATGCGAAGGAAAACTAAAAGGCGAACACATAACAACAACCATTTTCGCTAGTTCTTCTCTATCTACATCTTCACTATATGTCGAGGATGAACTTGCTTCAACCGGGTTAAACATGTCTAAACGTGTTTGAACCATATTACCTCCTACAGATTCATGTACAAATGTTGTACCATCTTTTTTTGCCTTAGCCTCGTTTTTTAGACGAATAAATTCTTTATTACATCTCATCAAATGCGAAGTTAGCAATCCTGTCCCGCCATTTCCCCCCCCCCCCCCCAGTCAAATGTTTAAAAACATTCTTGCATTTATTGCAAGTAGCAGTACTTTTTACCCTATCATGCTCCATAAATTTCCAAACTAAAGACCTTTTAGTACGTTCGGTACCTTTGGCCCTAGTAAATTCCGGTAAAGGGGACAGTTCTTCACCGTGTTTCGGTAATTTAGTAACCGAACTAGTAGGGGTAGGGCTATCACCTAATTCTTGTTCTTCTATATCATCTTCCTCTGGTAAGTCTTTCTCAAAATTATTATAACGCCTATTCAGGGTCTCATTATCTAATTCCATACCGATACCAACATCGAAACCATTAGGTTGTAATAATGAAGTTTCATTAAATCTACCCGGTAATGAACTAGTACTAGCCTTACCTTTTTTATTTCTACGAAAGACCTTACCAAAATTTGATTTTTTACCACTACTATTTTTTTCAAAATCCATATTTCAAAATAAAATATTAAAACAAGCAATACAAATACAAATTGATGTTCGTAAGTAAAAAAAATATAGATAATTAACGTAAATAAAAAGAGATTAAAATTGGAACAAATATACCGAACGTCTGCGTAAAAGCAGACGTATAACAAATGTCGGAATTAAAAGATGATAATTCAAGCTTGTAATATCTTCAAAAAATCTTCAACTCCAACTAATATAATAAATGAATCCTCAACTTCAAGTGTTCAACTAATATAATAAAACTAGAAATATTTAGAGAGAATTTGAGAGAATATTAAGAGAGTATGAAAATTGATAATATTTGTGTGAAAAAAATAATTGAAATGAAGTATATTTATAGTAAAAATTTTTAAGGGTGGTGGGGGGTAATTGGAAGGTGGGGGGGGGATAACGGTTGAAATGCAACGGCCAAAAGAGCCGTTGCAAACCAATGTTTTAAAAAAAAAAAGAAAAAAAAAGGCTAAATCTAAAAGTTACGGACTGGAAACCGGTCAACCGGTACCGGTCAACCGGAACCGGAAATACCGAAATTTTTTATAGGTCCGAACCGGTATCGTTTTCCGGACCATTGGGTACCAGTAAACCGGAACTAACCGGACCGTGTCGTTACCAGTACCGAAAATCAATCGGTTACGACACTATCGGAACGGAACGGAAAGTTTCAATTCCGTTGCCAGCCTTAGAATCGACCACTGTTTTCATCATGTCAATAGCTAAATATGTTGTAGTTGGTGGTGGGTGATGTTATAGGTGAGTGGAAGGAGACTCCAAAATGTTAGAGTTGAAAATCTTGGTCCAAGCAGTCTGTATCTATTTTCCTAAGTCGCAATAGTTCGTACAACGATATGATTGCTAGTGTAATTAAATACGGGGAACCAACTTGTGACCCTACGAACGTTGTAATTAATTATTTGATGAGTGAAAGAGGAAAAATATGTCTGGCATTCATAAAGAATGACAGGCAACTGGCAGTGTGCATGCTTAATGTTGACGTAGACGATTCTATGCCCCTTTTAAGGATAGATGTTAAGGAGAACCGTGAAGGGGAAGCTTCAATATCAAGTACAGCACCCCTACCTCTACCTTAGTCTCTAACTTATGATGATTCATGGGAAGATGACTAGGTTGATGATCAAGAATCAGATGTAGATGATTTTGAAAGTTTTGAAAAAGAGGGTGAAGAAGATGTAAAAATGGTGAAGGTGGTGATGTTGAGAACCACTCATCCACGCCTTCCTTGGTGGAACTGGATTTGTGATACATCAAACATTTGAGAACAAGACACAGTTGAAAATACTTGTCACTGAAGCTTTGGTGAAGAAGTCATTTTATTTTAAAATGGTTAAAAGTTGTTAAATGTTTTACAAGTTGAGATGGAGTTATAACTATGAATGGATGTTGCATGCTAGAAAGAACGAGATCTCAGATAGATTTTATATGTACAAATACGTAGGTCATCATACTTGTGGTGTTGAAAACATCACGAGAAGGTACAAAAATATCTCATGGACTCTAGTTGCCTCACTCCTGACGAATGAGTATATTAATAGCAAGGGCCAACCGTTAATGAAATAGAGAGGACCGTCTTCAAAGAGTTCCAAAGCAAAGCAAGATACTATAGGTGCTGGCTTGAAAATCTATTGGCCAAGAACTTGGCTAGGGTTACTTCAGAGCACGGATATACTTGCTTGTCAAAATTTTCTCACATGATAAAAGAACTAAATCCTGGTACCATAAACACCACTAGGTATAATATTGAAGATGACAGGTTCATATACTACTTCATTACTTTTTGAATCTTGCATTCAGGAATTTTTCCATATATGAAAGGGCACACATTTGAATGGTAAATACTAAGGTGTGTTGTTGAGTGTTGCTGCTCAGGATACAGATAAACACATTTTTACAATTGTTTTTCTGTGGTGGAAATGAAATATGATGATTCTTGAACCTTTTTTTTTTTTTGAAAAAATGAAGTATGTGGTCGATGAACTAGAACTATGTATTATCTCCGTTAGGCACGCGAGCATAGCCAATGACATTTCAAGGGTTAATAGGCATGCTTACGATGAACTTTGAATGAGGCATCTTATAGAAAACTTCTGAAAGAATTTTCAACGTGGGGATTGTCTATATCTGTACTACCATGTTGTAAGGGTGTATAGCTATAACGATTTTGCCAAATATATTTTGAAGCTTAAGCTAAAATGTCCCAAAGAAGCCCATTGCCTTGAGGTTGATATTGGATGTCATAAGTGGAGCAGGAAATAATTTTCCAAAAATAGGCTTGATATGATGACCACAAACATTATGGAATCACTTAACACAATGTTGACGGGTGAAAACGAGTTTTATGTGGCTGCCATATTCAATTTCATAGCGAAGAAGTTTGCCGTAAAATTTTAAGAGAGTCATGTAGAAATTCTAAAAGCCACTACTAAATTTTTTTCTAGGGCTGAAAAAATCATAAAGAAAAATATGAACATCGGGGATAAGTTACATATGAGAAACTTAAATGGAAATGCACATGAGTACAATATAATCAGAAGTAGTGCTATTGCCAATGTCAATCTACTTGAAGGAACATGTTCTTGTAGAAAATTTGGCTTGACAAAAATCTCATGTGCTCATGCTATGACAACCTTGAGGTTGAAGTTTGAAGATGAGTACGATAAAAACATTTATGAATTTAATTTCTCTATCTATCTTGTTGAACATTACATTAGTGCATATAGTGACACTATTTATGTAGTCTATGCAAAGTCGAAATAGGTTGTTTCCGAGCATTTAAAAGAGATAAGATTGTTGTCACCCTATTACGTCCCAAGCTTAGAAGAAAGAAAATGATACGTGTTCTTGGTGTCTTGAAACTGCCTAGAAAATCAAAGAAAAGAAACAAATGCTCATTATGTAAAAGAAATGGTCACAAACGAACAACTTGTAGATTGAACAGAAGTTAAAAACTTTTATTTTAGTTTCAAAGTACCTTGTAATTTTTCAAAGGCAATGTAATAAAATTTTTGCATATTACTACTAATTTTTATTTGTCTTTATATTTTAAGTTCAAAGTAATTTGAAATCTCTCAAAGATGACGGTAATTAATTTTTTGTTAGTAAAATATAATTAAATTATGCTGGTATAAAATTAAGTTATAATAAAGTAATGGAAGTTACTTTACTATCGATGAAAAATTAAAAATAAGAAAATTAAACTACATAATTCGATTATAGTATATGTGGTTTATCATCCACACGATTGGTGTAGCTCAATTATTCAAATGGTAAAAAACCATCTATTCCGTGTACCGAGGTTATTATTATTGCTCGGTAATAGTGCTTCACTTTCCAAGAGACATAATTCACTAGCCACATACTAATTTTCAATTGGTGGGCATTTCAAATCACCCAACTCTCAATCTATAAAGTCTAGTGTACTTTACCGTCTGTTTCATCTTACTTAACAATCCAACTACACTTCTTTGTATTCTTCATCTTTATCTTTTAGTCTGTAATCAGAAATGACATGAAGTTTCAATTGCGCTGGCTCCTGCAATCGTAATCACCAATGTCATTATTGACCCACTGACAAGTACAATGTACTTGTTTTGAGGAACGATTTTAATAGGCTCTTCTGAGGTCTTGCCCAAGACCAGGAGAGAAATGAGCGAGACATGAGAGGAATTGCCCTATGTTTAAAGGCAATTTTGGTTCAACTGAAGATCCCAGTTGATGAAATCATTACCCCCTCCCTCTCCCACCATTCTTAGAGTGTTATAATTTTATTTATGATTATTTTTTTGTTTGTCGATGGTGGTATTTAGTTCATTGCCAACCTCTTTTGGTGGCAATCAAAATCTGTAAATGACAATGAACTTTTATATATATGAAGTTTATGTTTATATATTTGATTGTCCACTGGTGTTTTCATTTCGAATTTTCTTTATTAATTACTTTGAATGGTTTCTGAACAATGAAGACTTTAAAATCGTTAAAACTCTTTGGATTTTCAATCAACTGGTATGATACTACTGAGTATATTGAGAATAAACAATTATAACTAAAGTGATAAAAAGGGTAAAATTTTTTTACAGATAAATAATAAGAATTTTAATGACCAATTAAAAGTAAAAGATAAAAATACTTATAAATAAATAATAATAAGACATTTAATGACCAATTACAACTAAAAATGTAAAAATACATATACATAATTAATTAGACATTTAATAAAAATTATAACTAAAAGAGAAAAAAATAAAGCATGAGGCTATATTGAATAATTACAAGTAAAAGGCTAAACAAAATAGGCAACACTTATAATTTTTTTTAAAATAAGACATATAATTGTCCTTGTCCATGAATCAATATATCATACATCGCAATCAAACGTAGACTGTAATCGATAATTAGGGCATATGGTTAAAAATAAGACTAATTAAATAAATAAAAAAATAAATGGGTATAAATCACTTCAAACACTTTGGTACAACTTATTACATCATATTACAGTCCAAATAAATTTTTTAGGGTGATCAAAGGTGCTTTTGATGAGCAATGGAGATCTAAATCTCGTAAAATAGAAAAAAAAGATTAATCAAATAAATTATAAAATTAAATGGATAAAAATCACTTCTAACACTTTAATACAACTTATTACAATTTATTACAGTCCATATAAATTGGTTAGGGTGATCAAAAGTGCTTTTGGATGAAAAATAGCAATGAAAAAGGGGTGCCAAAATAATGCTTTTGGTTAGGGTGATAAAATTGATATAAGAGCCTAGGTTCATCAAGCTCATCATACAAAAATAGGTCTAGTTGAGTCTCATAAAATGGTACAGAGATATCAGTACTTTTCTTTGAGAGGCTATAGGACTTTAGAAAATCTATTATTCTTATTTCTTTTGTGCTATAACTTAATTCCAATTGGTATCTGGCAATTCAAATTGGTATCTGATTTCTTCACTCTTTTGGTCATAGATGGTGAATACCAGGTCAAACAAAACCCGGCCAACAACCCCTGCACTGACCGCTCAGACCGCTCTAGCTGGAGCTAGCCATAAGGAAAAGAAGATGAGGAAGAGGGAGAGGTATGGGGAGGAAGTGGTGAGCCACACCTGCCATGGGAAGAGCTCAAGTAGCAACTGGTTAGATCCTTGAAAGGTCAGTATTATCTTCCCCATCTCAAGATCATTTGGAGGAGATAGAAGTAGAAGAAGAGCAGGGTGTGTAGCCTACGGTAATGGCACCAAGTGTGGTTGCAGCACTACCCCATATGTCTGCTGAGGTTGTTCAGCAGGTGTTTGGCTTTTTTGAGTGAATTGGCAAGGACTAGAGTCACACCCATGATACCGACTTTTCGAGTTGTAACTATTCTTTTACTGTTTCTATGGTTCCTAGAATGGATGAAACTTCAGGGACCAATGTTTTTCCTCATCCAATTTTGGGTTTAGTAGTGAACATGAGTTGTTAGCAAAATTTTTGAAGATGAAACCTCCAACATTCTAGGGTACTGAGTCTGGGAATGCTTTTGAGTTCATCCTTGATTGCTTTGAGACGTTACATAAGATAGGTATTATAAAGCAACATGGATTTGAGTTTGTGACTTTTTCATTGGATAAGGATGGTAAGCAATAGTGGAGGACGTACATAGAATATCGGTTATTGGTTCTGTCTTCACTAGCTTTCGAATAGTTTTATGCTTTATTCTTAGAGAAATATGTGCCTTGTGCTCTCCGAGATCACCAAAAAGATGAGTTCTTGGCATTCAAGTAGGGTGACATATCCGTTGCAGCCTATGAGGCTAAGTTTCATTCCTTTTCTCACTACGTTACTCAATTATTGACCACTATGAAGGAGAGGGTTCGCCTCTATGTTAAAAGTTTGAATTATGATCTTCAAGTTTTGTCTGTGCATATGACTTTTGCAAAAAAATGTGAAGAAGTTTGAGAGGGTAATGCAAGTGGGTTAGTCTAAGATGTTAGCCAAGAGTCTCGCAATTTGGAAATTTTAGTTGGTCTTACTCTAAGGGCCACGGTCAGCAGGCCTATTTGACCCGTCCTATTTAGTCAGCCTTGCTAGTTTCTAATGTGGTTCCAGCTAAGTTTTCTTCTTATTACAAGATGATCAGAGACTAAGGGTACTTTTACTCTTTTACCAGTTGGCCTTCTCTCGAGTGGGGATGTTACTATTTTGGTGCTATTGGTCACTTTAAGAAAAAGTATCCTTTGAGACGGACGAATGCCCAGACACAGTAGTAAACTTGGGCTATATTTCCAGTGGGTAAAAAAGAATGAGGTAATGCCTGGGGTTATCCATAGGATGGATGGGGAAATCAAATAGGTGGTTGGGGTGTTAGAGGAAATGGCGACACAAGGAGAGGAGCATAACTGGGGAAGGAATTAGCTCAGATTAATGACTGAGCTCACTGTTATGCATTTTTAGGAAAAGCTTATGTTGAGGCTTCTGATACGGTGATCATATGTATTATTTCTATTTGTGACCAAATGACTTTTGTTTTATTTGATTTGGGGTTCACTTATTCTTATGTATCTGTCCAATTTGTGTAGGTCTAAAACTGATTTGTGATGTACTTAATTATACTATTTATGTGTTTACAACGGTTGGTGAGTCTATGGTAGTAACCCATGTTTACTGTTCTCGGCATGTATTATTGGAGGGGTTTTGAGATTTGATTATTCTGGAAATATTGAACTATGATGTAATTCTGAAAATAACTTGTTTATCTTCATATCACGTTATTTTAAACTAAAATTCTAAGAAAGTAACTTTGTTATGCCAGGAATGGACGAACTAGAGTTGGAGGGACTATGTAAGGCCAAACCGATGAAAATTATATTATTTTTTTTGAGCCAGAAGGTTAGTGGAAAAGGGGTATTCAACATTTTTAGTTCATTTACAGAATGTGAATGTGGGCCACTTTCTATAGTGTCAGTTTTGGTGGTTTCTAAATTCTAGGATGTGTTTTCTTCAGACCTACCGGGTATGCCTCCAGATAGAAATATCGATTCCTGTATTGACTTAGAGCTGGATATTCAACCTATATTAATTCCTCCCTATCAAATGGATCCAGCAGAGATGAGGGAGATCACAACTCAATTATAGGAACTACTTGACAAGGGTTTTACTCGTCCAAGTGCTTTACCTTCGAGTGCTCTAGTCTATTTTTAAGAAGAATAATGGTAGTTTGAGAATGTGCATTGATTATAGACATCTAAATAAAGTTACTATTAGAAAAAATATACTTTGTCATGCATAGATGATTTGGTTGACCAATTATAGGGTACGTCAGTGTTTTCAAAGATTGATTTGCGGTTGGGTTATCATTTGTTTAAAATAAGATCAGAGTACCTAAGAAAGATAGCTTTTAAAACTCGATATGACCATTATAAGTTTCTGGTTGTGTCTTTCGAGTTAGCTAATGCACCTGTAATCTTTATGAGCTTGATGGACGATATGTTTAACTCATTATTGTATTCTTTTATTATCATGTTTATTAATAATATTCTAATCTACTCCAAGAGTAAGAAGGAGCATACAGGTCACCTTCGTATAGTTTTAGGGATTCTAAAGGAGAAGAGGTTATTTGCTAAGTTTTCAAAGTATGAATTCTAGTTGTCTTGGCCTTTCCGGGGCATGTGGTTTCTGAAAAAGGGGTGATGGTGGATTCCCAGAAGATTGAGGTAGTTAAGAATTGAATTCAATCTAGCTCAGTGATCGAAGTAAGGAGCTTTGTGGGTCTTTCTAGTTATTACTGCAGGTTTATAAAAACTTTGCATCCATTGCAATGTACTTGACAATGTTGACATAGAAGGAAGTGACATTTGCTTGGTCAGATCAATTTGACAAGAGCTTCCAAAAGCTCAAGACACTCTTAACTACAACGTCTATCCTTTCATTACTGGTGGAAAGTAAGGACTTTATAGTGTTTTATAATGCTTCACTTTCAGGTTTAGGGGATGTGTTGATGGAGGATAGAAATGTCATTGCTTATGTTTTGAGGCATTTGAATCCTCATGAAAGAAATTAATCGACACATGAATTAAAGCTGGCAGCGATAGTGTTTGTATCAAAGATTTAGAGGCACTATCTTTATAGTGTCAAATGTGAGGTCTTCACGGACCACCATAGATTGCAACACGTGTTTACTCAAAGGGAATTGAATCTAAAGCAGCGGAGATGGAAGGAATTATTGAATGATTATGATATAACTATTTAATATCATCTGAGTAAGGCCAATACGGTGATAGAATTATCGAGTCAAAAAGATGTAAGTATGAGTAGTTTGTCATTCTTGCAAGTGTCTAGGCGACCTTTAGCTTGAGAGATTCAAACTATCAAATTTTTGAGCATGTTTGGGGTCTAAGATTCGGGTGGCGTATTAGCTAGTGTGGAGTTAAAGTCAATATTTGTGGAGCAGACTAAGGTCGAACAATTAAAGGATAAGAAACTGAATGCACTCCAAAATAAAGTGGTGCAGGAGGGGAGGGATGCCACTCTAGATGCGAGTGGGGTATTTTGCTGTAAGGGAAGATTATGTGTTCCTCATGTTGGTAATTTGATTTATGGTGTACTTTCAAATACCCATAAAAGAATTCAAAATAAAATACTAAGAAATAAAGAAAATAAATAAAATGACTGGGCCTTGCGAAAGATGGAGGCTTACCACTCATAATAACTCAACAGATGTACCGAACCACCTAACATTGCCCAAGAGCAACAAAACACCCTTCAGCCCTACATCATGAAATGATAGCATCCAGGGATAGTTAGTGGGAAAAACACTAGCATGTAACTCCTCGAGGTTTTGGTCCTTGGTAATTTATATTAAGGTATTAACACTTGGTATTGTTTAACGCCCCAGGTTTTTGGTCCTTGGAAATTTCCTGAAATTTTATACTCAATGCCCTAGTTACGACTAGACCCTATTAGCCGTAGGGTGTCCTGATGAGTTATTGGGATGAGTTGAAACCAAACAAGTGAGTTTGTGGCTAGATTCTGCTTTGAGTATAAGTGGATCACTAAGATCCATAAGGATATATTACGAGTTGTTAGGTGTAATCATAAGGTATCCAGTACCTAATTTGGGTTCTATGTTGACTATGACTGGACCTTACGAGTCATAAGGTCCTATTATGATTCCTGCAGCTGAGTTGTAAGATCAATAGTGTAGTGTTCCTTGGTGGTATTATCTTGGTTACGACTCGTGGTGACAAGTTGTAAGGAGTGGCTACGAGTCAAGGGTTGACCCGTAGTTAAAGGCGACACTTTTTCAGCTATTAAGTTGAGGACATTCTGGACATTTTCCCTCTTACCCAAATTAAAACCCACATCTTATAACCCCTTGAGGGTGTCATTAGCACTCAGAAATAATCTAAGTAACTTCTCAAACACTCCAGAAGGCTCTCTAAATTCCCTCAAGCAAGTCAAGCTTGGGTTTTATCAAGTTGGTCTTCTAAGGGCCCAAGGGTCAATTTCTTCCCAAATTTCTTGGTGTTTAAGGTATGTTACTCTTTCCTAATTGTTAATTTGTTAAAAGCATATGTTTTAGAGTATTATTAATGAGATATTTGTGATGGTTTTGAAACAAAAGTTAGAGGTTTTGAGTGTTCATGAATTAATAATGTATATCATGGTTTATATATAATTTTCATGCTTTAATTATGGTTTTGAACTTGTGGGTGCATTGATATGGTGAGTGAACTAGGGAATTGTGAATTTCCCAAACTTGTGACTTTTAAAGTGGTTATGACCCAACCTCACAATGTGAAATTGGTTTTTAATTATGAGAAATATGGGAATTTGTAAAATTGAACTAGTATTGAACTATTGCATGATATAAAGAGGTATTTGAAACACAATTGTATGATTTAATGAACAAAATAAGTCGGTGTTCCCCCACCTTATATTAATGAATAAAGGGAGTTGTCTTCCCCAAGTTAATATAAATTATTTTGGCATATTGTTATTACCTTGCAAGTGTAGTTGGAATGGAGATACTAATAATGTATGCCTTAATGTGGAATGTAGTTCAGTGAATGAAAATGTGTGATACTTATTTTAATTAGGATCTAATAAGGGTTGTGTAGCTGAGTCATGAAAGTAGAGGTCCGAGTGACCGATACTGGAAATCGCATTTGTTGATGGGGGTCAAAGTGACTAGGGAGGTTTGAGTCTCTCTCATTATCATTTCATGATTAGGGAGATTTGAGTCCCCTATAAATCATCACATGATTGGGTGCTTAAGTCACCTTAGTATATGATTGGGAAGTTCGAGTCCCTCGTGACTATATATGAGATTATTTTTTGGTTCGTGCAGCTAGACGCACTAGCGCCTAACCAGAGGGTGGGAGCTAGGGCCCATATAGCCCGTGGTTACATGTTTTGATGGTTGAGTTACACAATCCAGGTTAAAGTTTTAAGTGCATATTAAAATTTGTTCCCTATCTCGGCATGCGAAGTATATATGTATAAGCTAATTATTACATGCATTGATTTTGAATGATTTTAAACTATTGATCATGACATTACGTTATCCTTGAGTGTCATGCAAGCACTCCACTCAATAATCGTCGTCGAATGTTGTATCCCTGCGTTATAGGAATTGGTCATACTACTACTCTTCCTACTCAGTGATTAGGATTTTGAGATCAACTTGTGAGTTGGCATTGAAGTGGTGAGCTTCTATATATCGGATGTCTACATTTTATATGTTTGGTTCACTTTTGTCTTAGATTGTTTGGATTTGTTTTGGCTATAGTCTGGGGCATGCACCGATACTATATTTATATTTAGTTATAGTTCATTATTTAGAAGGCTTTGTTTGGATTTCTATGGTTATTGGGTAATGTTTGTCGGTTGTTTGGACGGTCATTGGTAGGTGGTTATAGACTTAATTTGAATTTTCATAAGTTTGTTGCATGTAATTTTGTTATATGTTTGAAATTCATCCGATATTGAGGTGTGTTATGTTTGGTTTGGTTAGGTGTTACGGGTGATCTCTATTTCACGTGGAACTTAAGATACTCGTCACAACTAAGCCCTGGTTAGGATCGTGACAAACATGGTGTCGGAGCCTAGATTTGTGTCATTGGGTGTCAAATAAAGCTGTGTCAAGTAGAGTCTCATTTATGGGCATATAGCACGCCACATTTATAAGGGAGATGCTATGAGACATTTAGGAATATTTTCTTTTCTTATTGTTCAATTTCAATCTGTAGAGCCTAAGGTCTTAAACCTTCTCTAATTCCCATGTGTTCATTTTTTAGATATTGCCACCCAGAATATCTGATTTATGCAAAAACTCTTCTGTCCCATTCGAGGACACTGTCGATGGAGCTCATCCAATTCCTAGAGTTCAAAACCACTGCTTTTGATTTCCCTGAGGAAGCTCCACCGATTCCCTCTATCCTCCTCAGGCACCTTGAGCTGATGTATCTAATGTGAAGTTTTGCCATTCAATTCTTTTGCTTACCTAGTTGGTGGCCTCACAGACTGAGTGTGTTGCTTTTGTTGATCCATTATCTGAGGCCATTATAGTTGGCTAATTCATGAGATCTAGTCCTTCTATTTTTACTGGTTCTAAAGTTGAGGAAGATCCTTAATACTTTATTGATAAGATGGAGAAGATCCTTTGTGTAATGCATGTTACTAATGGAAGGTTAGAGTTTTCAACCTATCAATAGAAGGATATGGCGTACCAGTCTAGGGGTGATGATGTTGAGTTCACTTTATGGGATAATTTTTCTAGTGCTTTCCTTAACCACTTCTTTCCTCAAGAGTTGAGGGAGTTGAAGGCCAAGGAATTTGTCAATCTGAAGTAGGGCAGGATGTCAGTGAAAGAGTATGCCTTGAAGTTTTATTAGCTATCGCGTTATGCCCCTGAATTGGTATCTAGCATGAGGGCTAGAATGAGGAAACGGGGTTGTACTGTGAGTTAATCTTGGAGATCAAGGCTACCTTGTTGAACACAGATATGGATATCTATACACCTGTGGTCTATATGTAACAAGTGGAGAAAGAAAAGAAGAATCAAGAAGAGATGAGTGAGAGGTAGAATAAAAAGTTTCACTATTCGGATTAAGGTAGAGTTCAGCAACAAAGTGATAGAGATGGTGGAAAGTAGTTTAAGAAGAAGTGTGGCAATTTTGGTTCCTACCCTACGTCTATTGCTCCTTCTCCAAAGCCATGGAGTGACCGTCGTTCTTAGTATGATGGTGAGTTTAGAGCACCAGGAGCCTAGTTGTAGGCTAGTGGGGCTCAGTCAGCTCCATTATATCCTTCTTATAAATTTTGTGATTATATGCTTTATAGGTTTTGTAAGAAAGAGAGGAATAAGTTCTTTAAATATAGTTAGACTGGTCATCTGCAGAGATATTGTACTTCTAAGGTTGCTTCTGGGGCGAATAAGATTCCTATTTCTACTTTATCTGTTCCTGCACCAAAGGGTGCTACTTTTGCTTCTGACTTCGGCACTGGTCAGAATCGTCTGTATGCTCTTGCCACTCGCTACGATTTTGAGGCATCTCCCGATGATGTTTCTGGTACGCTTAAACTCTTTTCGCGTGATGTATATTGTCTACTTGATCCAAGGTCTAATCTTTGTTATATGATCCTTTTTGTGGCTATTTATTTTGGCTTTGATCCTAAGTGCATTCCAGATCCTTTTTCTGTGTCCACCCCGATGGGTGACCCCATTATGGCAAGGAGAGTCTATAAAGGTTGTTTGATGTCGGTTCATGGTAGGGAGACCCTGGTGGATCTAATAGAGTTGATATGTTAGACTTTGATGTGATTTTGGAGATGGATTGGTTGCATTCGTGCTATGCTTCTCTTGATTGGCAGACCCGAAGGGTTAGTTTTCATTTTCCCAGAGAGTCGATAGTTAAATGGGAAGGTAGTTCCCTAGTTCTATGAGAAGATTTATTTAGTATCTTAGATCTCAGAAATTGGTTTCCAAAGGATGCCTCTATCACTTAGTGCATGTTAAGGATTTTAGAGGCTAAGGTCCTCATTTATAGAATGTCCCTGTGGTTTGTCAATTTTTTGAGGTGTTCCCTGATGATCTTCCTGGTATTACTCCCATAAGGAAATTTATTTTTGGATCGATCTTCTTTAGGATACTCGTCCTATTTCTATTCCTTTTTATAGGATAGCTCCGGCTGAGTTGAAGAAACACAAGGAGTAGTTAAAAAATCTTCTTGATAATGGATTTATCCACCCTAGTGTGTCTTTGAGGGGTGCTCCTATTCTCTTTGTGCATAAAAAGGATGGTTTCCTTTGGATATGTATTGATTACATTCAATTAAATAAGGTGATCATAAAGAATAAGTATCCATTTATGAGGATTGACGATCTCTTTGACCAACTTTAGGGTGCTAAGTTCTTTTCTAAGATTGATCTTCGGTCTGGGTACCTTCAGTTGAATATTAGGGAGGTAGATATCCTTAAGACTGCCTTTCGAATGCAGTATGGTCATTTTGAGTTTTTGGTGATGTCTTTTGGTTTGATCAAGGCCCTAACAGCGTTTATGGATCTTATGAATTGGGTTTTGCATCAGTTCTTGGATTTGTTTATGATTGTCTTTATCAATGGTATTTTGGTATATTCCAAGAGTTAGGCGGATTATGCCGATCACCTCCGCCTTGTTTTGCAGAGCCTAAAAGATCAGTGTTTGTATGCAAAGTTCTCTAAGTGTGAATTCTGGTTGATTGCTATGACTTATTTGGGTCATGTTGCTTCAAGTGAAGGGATCAGGATGGATCCACAGAAGGTTATGGTGGTAAAAAAGTGGCCTAGACCCACGACTCCATCCGATATTCAAAGTTTCTTAGGTTTATCCAGTTACTATTGAAGGTTTGTGGATAGTTTCTCTTCTATTATGGCCCCGTGGACTAAGTTAACTTAGAAGAAGGTGAAATTCTTATGGTTTGATGCTTCTGAGGGTAGTTTGGAGAAGCTGAAGGATATGTTGACTTTCGCTTTGCTCTTGACTCTACTTGAGGGCACGAAGAGTTTTGTTATCTATTATGATGTGCCTCAGGTGGTATTAGGTTGCGTGTTGATGTTGCATAGTAAAGTGGTTGTTTATGCTTCTAGAAAGTTAAAAGGTTCATGAGAAAAATTATCCAACCTATGATTTGGAACTGCTAGTTGTGGTGTATGCATGAAGATCTGGTGGTACTATTTGTACGGGGTTCATGTTGATATTTATTTTGTTCATAAGAGCCTGCAATACATATTCACCCAGAAAGAATTGAATCACATGCAATCGAGGTTGCTTGAGTTATTAAAGGACTATGAGATGAGTCTTCACTATCATCTAGGTAAAGCTAATGTGGTTACAAATGGTCTTAGCAGGTTGTACATGGGAAGTTGTCTCATGTGGATAAGGAGAAGCGATATTTGGAGAAGGATATTCACTATTTGGCTAATCTCGAAGTTCGTCTCTTAGGTTTCAAGGATGGTGGTGTGATTGTTTAAGATATTACGAGGTCATCTTTTGGTGTGGAGGTAAAGAAAAAAAAAGTGTTGGATTCTATCTTGATACAAATCAAGAATGATGCAGGTATGTAAAAAGTGATGATTTTCGCGCTTGGTGGTGATGGTATCTTGAGGTATTAAGGATGGTTGTGTGTTCCCGATGTTGATGGGTTGTGAGGAAAATTTTTGGCCGAAGCTAATGAGTCGCGTTATGCTGTTCATCCTGGTTCGACAAAGATGTATCATGACCTTAAAGAGATTTATTGGTGGAATAATATAAAGTGGGATGTGGCTAATTTTGTGGCTAAGTGCATGGTGTGTCAACAAGTAATGGTAGAGAACTTGAGGCCTGGTGGGTTGACTCAAGATATTGATTTGCCGGTGTGGAAATGGGAGGTAATTAATATGGATTTGGTTACCGATCTTTCGTAGTCTTGCCAATAATTTAATTTGGTTTGGGTCATCCTGGATAGAATGATTAAGTCTGCTCACTTCTTTCCAGTAAGGAAAAATTTCTCTTCTAAAGATTATGCCATGTTGTTCATTAGGGGGATTGTGAAATTGAATGGCACTCTAGTTTCGATCATATCTGATTGGGTTACTTCGTTCTCATCTCACTTTTGGAGGTTGTTCCAGTGAGGTTTTGGGACTTAGGTTACCCTTAGTACTACTTTCCACCGGCATACAGATGGGAAAGTGGAAAGGATAATTTAGGTCTTGGAAGACATGCTTCAGGCTTGTGTGTTTTATTTTGGTGGTAGTTGGGTTAACCACCTACCTCTCATAGAATTTGCCTACAATAACAGTTATCACTCTAGCATTAGTATGCTCCGTTTGAGGTCTTATATGGTAGAAGGTGTAGATCTCCTATTGGGTGGTTTGAGGTCGGTGAAAATAAATTGTTTGACCCTAATTTGGTTGTCCAAGTTAGGAAAAAGGTAGAGGTAATTCGGCATAGACTTAAAGCTGCCCAAAATCATCAAAAGTTCTACACAGATATGAGGTGAAGGGAGTTAGGAATTCAGTATTCATGAATGGGTGTTCTTAAAGGTGTCTCCCATGAAGGGAGTAATGCGGTTCGATAAAAAGGGGAAGCTCAATCCCCGTTATATCGGTCCATACTTGGTGTTGAAGAGGGTTGGTAATTTTGCATATGAATTGGAATTTACTTCTAGTTTGAGCTCCATTCACCCGGTGTTTCATGTTTTGATGTTGAGGAAGTGCATTGGTGACCTTTCGATGGTTGTTCCTTTGTAAAAGGTGGATATTTTTGATTCCTTGTCCTATGAGGATGTCCCGGTTGAGATTTTAGATCGCCAAGTAAGTCGGTTACAGATGATCGACGTGGCTTCGATAAAGATTCTATGGAGGAAAAAAAAGATTGAGGAAGCTACTTGGGAAGCTGAAGAGGACATGATGTCCAAGTATCCATCTTGTTCCCATTCTGAATAATCATTCTTAAGGTATGTGTATTCCTTAACATCTTTATTTATTGAGTTTGTTAAAGGAAAGAGTGATTTCCTTGGCATCTTTGTTTTATGTCTTTGGTAAAGGTAAGAGTAGAGGTATGTGAAGTCTAATCATGCTTATAAATGCCTTGTCCTATCATTCGAGGGCGAATGATCCTAAAGGATGGGGTAGTATGTAACGCCTTGGGATTTTGGTCCTTGGAAATTTCCTGGAATATTGCACTCATTGCCATGGTTATGAGTAGACCCTATAAGCCGTAAGGTGTCCTGACAAGTCATTGGGTGGAATCGTAACCAAACCAGTGAGTTTATGGCTAGATTCTACTCTGAGTACGAGTGGCTTACTAAGAGACATAAGGATATGTTAAGAGTCATTAGGTGTAATCGTAGGGTGTCCAATTTATACCCCAATTTAGGTTCTGTGTTGACTACGACTGGACCCTACGAGTCATAGGGTCCCATTATAATTCCTATGGCTGGGTTGTAAGGTCAATGGTGTATGGTTCCTTGGTGGTACTATCTACGAGCTAAGGGTTGACTTGTAGTCAAGGGCGACACTTTTTAGCTTTTAAGTTGAGCGCATTCTGGATATTTCCCCTCTTACTCCAATTAAAAACTGCGTCTTATAACCCCTTAGGGTGTCAATTGCATTCAGAAACAATCTAAGTAACTTCTCAAACACTCCGAAAGGCTCTCTAAATTCCCTCAAACAAGTCAAGCTAGGGTTTTATCACGTTGGTCATTTAAGGGCTCAAGGGTCGATTTCTCCCCAGATTTCTTGGTGTTTAAGACGTGTTACTCTTCTATCTTTGATAATTTGTTAAAATCACGTGCTTTAAAAGTATTATTCATGAGATATTTGTGATGGTTTTGAAACAAAGGTCGGGGGTTTTGAATGTTTAGGAATTAAACAATGTTTCTCATGGTTTATATATGTTTTAATGCTTTAATTATGTTTTTGAACTTGTGGGTGCATGGGAATTGTGAATTTCCCAAACTTATGACTTTTGAAGTGGTTATGACCCCAACTCTACAATGTGAAATTGATTTTTAATTATGAGAAATGTGGGAATTTGTAAAATTCAACTAGTTTTGAACTGTTGCATGATATAAAGAGGTATTTGAAACACAATGGTATGATTTAATAAACAAAAGGAGTCGGTGTTCCCCCACCTTCTATTAATGAACAAAGGGAGTTTTCTTCCCCAAGTTAATGGAAATTATTTTGGTACATTGTTATTACTTTGCAAGTGTAGTTGGTATGACGATACACACAATGTATACCTTAATATGGAATATGATTCAAGGAATGGGAATGTGTGATACTTGTTTTAATTGGGCTCTAATTAGGGTTGTGTAGCTTTGTAGTGAAAGTGGAGGTCTGAGTGACCGATATTGAAAATTGCATTAGTCGAAGTGGTGATCAAAGTGACTAGGGAGGTTTGAGTCCCCCTCCTTATTATTTCATGATTAGGGGGTTTGAGTCCCTCGTAAATTATCACATGATCGGGAGCTTAAGTCACCTTAGTATATTATTAGAAGATTCAAGTCCCCCGTGCATATATATAAGATTATTGTTGAGTTCATTCATCTAGAAGTACTAGGGTCCAATCTGGGGGTGAAAGTTGGGGCCCATATAGCCTGTGGGTACATTTTATGATGGTTGAGCTACACAATCTAGGTTATAGTTTTAAGTGCTTATTAAACCTTGTTCCTTATCCCTTCATGTGATGTATATATGTATATGCAATTGAATACGTGCATTGGTTTTGAATGATTTTAAACCAGTTGATCATACATTATGTTATCCTTATCTTTGAGTTTCATGCTAGTGCTCTAACCGCTAACCGTCTTCGGATGCTGTATCCCCATGCGATGCAGGAATTGGCCATACTCCTACTCCTCCTGATAAGTTATTAGTATTTTGGGACCATCTCATGAGTTGACATTGAAGTGGTGAGCTTCGATACATTGGATGTCTAATTTTCATGTTTTTGGTTCTCTTATGTCTCAGACCGTTTGGATTTGTTTTGGTTATAGACGGGGGCATGTCCCGATACTTTATTGATAGTCAGTTTTGGTTCATTGTTTAGAAGGCTTTGTTTGGATTATTGTGGTTATTGGGCAGTGTCAGTCGGTTGGTATTTATAGACTTCATTTGAACTTTCTTAATTTTGTTGCAACCAATCTTGTTATATGTTCAAAATTCATCCAACATTGGGGTGCGTTATTGTAATACCCCATAAAATTCTTAGATCATTTCTGCTCTCAATTGCATGCATAAGGGGTCCAAAGCTTATAGATTAGCCTAAGTATTGGGACTTAGTCATTTCCAAGACCCCTAAATTTTGATGATTTTATTTTTGTCCTTTTCGATATCGGAGCATCAATTTTTAAGTTGATTCATGATCGGGGTAGTTAAAAGTATGTCTCGAGTAGTTTCGGAATTTTTGGATGATTGTAAAGGCATGTTTGGGAATCCAAAACAGTAGTAGCACCGGGATAATCCTGCGGGGCCCCCTATAATGCACCGCTCTGGAGCCCACGGCACACCCTCCTTCACCTGTCCAGCTTTTTGTTCCTTGATAATTAATGGCATTTGGGTCATTTCCTTTACCCAATCAGTCCATAACACGAAATTTAGCTCCTCAAAGAGCATTATTTGCTCTTTCATCCACAAATCCTCTCAAAAAAAGCCCCACTTTCCTCAAGAACAAAGCCTAACCCATTATCAAGAAATCAATGATTTCAAGCTTCAAATCTCAGGAAATTCCCAAGAATCTTCACGAAATCATCTAGTGAGGTATTTGTGATGTTCAACCATATGTTCCTTTCTCCCATGGAGTCTAAGAAGCCCTTTTTAATTTTAAATTATGAGTTTTTATGTTTAAGTTGAAATATCTCCATGAATCTCTTGTTAATTAAATTACAAGTTATGTTTATGAGTGTATAATACCCGTACTTCTACCTAGATTAAAATTATCCAAAGAATGTTAGAAACTTGTTTTGAAATATGATTCCATTTTTGTACATGTGGAATTTTTAAGATTTTCACTTTTTATCATGTTGGAAATTGAATTAGCTTTCCAACGATACCAATTTGGTCCAAATTCGGTATCAGAGTAAATGGTTATGGAAGTTTTACTAAGAGCTGTCAGAATCGCCCAGGTGCGACGACCAAGTTGGTGGACCATCGATCTAGCAACGGACCATTTCCTAGACCATTGCAACCAAAGAAGTGAGGCAACCTTCTGGATAAGGTGCGACGGACAGGTTGATGGACCATCGAACTTGCAACAGACTGTCACCCAAGCCGTCGCTACTTAGGCAGTGAGTCCTTTTCTTGGTCCACATATGACGGTCAAAACGACGGACCGTCGAGCCAGCGATGGAACATCATACGACCCATCGCAGGTCCCGTTCAGCTAGTTTTAAGTGATTTTAAAAGGGTATTTGGGTCTTTTTTCGACCATTTTAACCCTAAATTATATCAGGCCAAGGCTCATAAGTTCATTATTCATCTATAGCATCAAATTAGGGTTTATCTCCAAGATCTATCCTCAAGAACAAGAAAACCCTAGGTGTTTAATTCCAAGTCAAGAATTCAAGTTTTCCTACATCAATCTTCAAGAAATCACAACCCAGGTATGTCATGTGTTGATTCATGGGTCCCTTTCACCCATGAAGCTCAAGCATCTTTTTTAAAATCCAAGATTTGAGTACTTGTGAATGTTCATGATTTAAATTGAATTGAAATTCATGTCCATGATGCTGTGTAGTTTTGATTAATGTTTTAAATTACATTTTCCAATGATTGGCCCTAGTATGTGATGATTTGCATAATAACCATGATAAACCCCCTTCAAATTACAAGTTTATTGATGTATCTGTGATTATTAGATGTGTTAATGATTTTATGACCAAGGCATGCTCCCCATGTGTTTGATTAGATGCCTATGTGAAAGAAAAGTGCCATACTGGTATGATAATATGAAATCCCCATTCATGTACAATTTTATGCATGTTAAATGTTTGATGAAATGTATTACTTAATGAATTATGGATTGTTGATGTTGGTCATGTATTCAAGAAAGTCATGCTTTGTTAGTTTCTTTCCATGGAGTCCTGGGGGTACCTGTACCCAAAAAATATAGCTATGTGCCTAGAGTCGGTATCATGTTTTCATGATATCCTCAGTCATGCCATTATCCATAGAACTCAGTCAAAATGAATCAGGAAATCTCAGTACTACAGTAATCTCTATACTATTCCATTAGTCAACGGAACTCAGTTAATTCAGTTCAGTAATCCATGCTCAGTGTCTATTCAGATGGGAGTAGGAATTAGTACCGAGTGAACCCAAGGATGGGAAGTCACCTGTTATATGAGGGTGTGATTCTTTAAAGCAATCCTTGCATTTCTAGAACTACGTACCTTGCGTAGGTTGAGACATCATAGCCTGCTATATGAGGGTAGATGAGGTGGCTTAACCTATTATGTGTGGTTTCCTACCGTTCTAACTAGAGTTACCTGTTATATGAGGGTTACTCACAGATTGTCCTTATCAGTGGTGCGGTATTGATACCCTTCTAATTAGGGTTACAGATTGGACCCTAACTTAGCCATAATGGCATATTAGGGGTATGTCAGTTAGATAACTACTTCTCACAATTTCAGTTACAGAATTAAGACTGTCAAATACAGTTATTCAGTCTCAGTAATAGAACTCAGATAGTTACTGTCAGATATAGTCGACTCAAAATAGTATGAAACTTAGCTAGTTCTATCAGAAACTAGACTATCAGATACGTTTCTCAGTATCAGTTATTTCAGTTATACAATTATTAGTATCTCATGTTATCAGTACTCAGATTTAGTAATCATGTGATCACGAACTCAGTTACAGTTATTATGTATTCATGCATGTATTCTCACATTCATGTTGTCCAGTTAGTTAGTATAGTTCATGAATGTGAACCCTTTGTATTCAGCCTACCTTCCATGCATACCAGTAGATTCGAAGTACTGACACATTTGTGTTATGGTGTTTTATACCATAGGTTCAGAAGCACGAGCTCTAGAGCATCAGTAGTATTTTAGTCTCATAAGTCAGAGATAGCAGTGAGTCCTTATCCGTCGAGGACAATACCATTTCTTTATTATCTCATTAATTAATTTAGTAGTTGGAGTTAGTTGGGGACATGTCCCATCAACTCCTTATTCAGACAGTTCAGTCAGTTAGAGGCTTTTCAGAATATTATGTTTAGATCGTTATTTCAGTGTTTGGGTATTTCATACCCCATCCATATGTTATGATTTATTAGTTATGTTTCAGTTTTGAACCTTAAGGCCTTTTAGTTCATGCTTTCGCATTTATACAATATATTATGCAGTGTTCAGGTACAGATATCAGTCATGGGCATAGTCCTTCGGGGTCATGAGCACTGTGTAGCATTTTGGATACCAGATTCAGGGCATTACAAACTTAGTATCAGAGCCTAAGGTTCAATAGAGTCCTAGGAAATCTGAAAGCCACATCTAGTAAAGTCTTGTACATGGGTGTGTTGCGTGCCACATTTATGTGCAGGAGGCTATAAGATGTTTTAGGAATAGTTTTTCTTCTTTCAGTATTCATGTCGTACCAGTGAGCATAATTTCAATCTAATCTATCAGTCTAATCTGTTTCTCCCTTTCTTTTATAGAACATGCCTCCTAAGAGAAAAAATGGGGAATCAGTCTGCCCCTCAGCCCAAATATTTTTTGGTCGAACATGTTTCTCATGCAGAGTTTAGAGCTGCATTTACTACTATTGCTCAGTCAGTTGCTGCTCAGAATGAATGACCAACTGTCATTCCAGCCAACCTTGTGGCTAATTCAGCTGTAGCCAGATTTGGGACTTCACTTGAATGAATCCTCTATTCTTTCTTGGGTCTAAGTCAGATAAGAACTCTCAGGAATTCATCGATCAGGTTCAGAAGGTTACCGATGTCATGGGGGTTACTCCTATTGAGAGTGCTGAGCTTGCGGCATATCAGTTGCAGGATGTTTCTCACACTTGGTACAAGCAGTGGAAGTCAGAAAGGCCAGATGATATAGGGCCTATTGAGTGGGAGGAGTTTGTCACCGTATTCTTAGATCGATTCTTTCCCCAAGAGCTGAGAGAGAATAAGGTGTTAGAATTCATAACCTCAGGTAGGGCAATATGACGGTGAAATAGTATTCTCTTAAGTTTACTTAATTAGATAGATATGCTCCTTATGTAGTTGTAGATAGTAGGGCCAAGATGAGTAAGTTTATTTCTAGGGTGAATGATTGTGTGGTTAACAAGTGTAGGTATGCAATATTGAATAGTGTCATGACTTTAGCCAGGCTTATGACTCATGCTCAGTAGATAAAAGATCAGAAGATTAAGATGAGAGAAAAGCAGAATAAGAGAGAAAGGACAGGTTATTTCACCTTTGGTCACCCCAAATCAGAAGGAGGAAACCATTCTCAGTTTCATCCTAAGTCATCAATTCTAGCTCCTTCTTCATCTAGCGCTCTATCTCCTAAGTTTAGGGATGGTAACAAAGACAGAGTGCCAGGATCTAAGTCTCAGGGCAGTGTTAGCATTACCTGAACCTATCCTCTTTGACAGATTTGTGGCAAGCACCATCAGGGTATTTGCAGAGCTAGAAGTGGTATTTGTTTTGGATGTGGCAAGCCAGGCCATAGAGTCAGAGACTGTCCTCAGCCAGGTCCTCAGGGTCAGCAGAACCGTTCCTCAGCTCAGTTCAGTTATCCAAATCAGTAGGGTGCCACTTCCAGTGCTACTAGTAAGCAACGTCCAAACAGACTCTATGCTCTCCAATCCTGGCAAGATTAGGAAAATTCTCCTGATGTGGTTACTGGTACGTTATAGATCTTTTATGTCAATGTTTACGCTTTGCTAGATCCAAAAGCTTCTCTGTCTTTCGTGACTCCATATATAGCAGGCGATTTCAGAATCAGTCTCAAAATTATAGTAGAGCCATTTTCCTTCTCTACCCCAGTGGGTAAAACCATCATAGCTCGACGGGTATACAGGAACTGCCTGGTTATGATATTTCAGAAATTCACTTCAACAGACTTAGTCAAATTAGAAATGACTAATTTTTATGTCATTCTCAGCATGGATTGTCTTTATTTCTGCTATGCCACAGTCGACTGCAGAAATAGAATAGTCTAGTTTCAGTTTCTGAATGAACCTATTCTAGAATGGAGGGGTAGTACTTCAGCTTTCAGAAGTTAGCTTGTTTCTACCTTCGAGCATGAAAAATAATATCTAAGGGATGTGGCTATCATCTTGTTCGAGTTAAGGACACTAGTTCTAAAACTCCCAGTCTTGATTCAGTCCTAGTTGTGAATGAATATTCAGATATTTTTCTCGAAGATATTCCAGGAATTTTCTGCGAAAGGGAAATAGATTTCGGTATTGATCTTGTTCCAGATACTCAACCTATACCTATTCCGCCATATAGAATGGCACCAGTAGAATTCAGAGAATTAAAAGAGCAGTTGAAGGATCTCTTAGATAAGGGATTCATCAGACCTAGTGTTTCCCCATGGGGTACACCAATTTTATTCATGTGCAAGAAAGACGATTCTCTCAGAATGTGTATTGACTACCGTCGTCTCAATAAAGTCATGGTCAAGAATAAGTATCTTCTTCCTAGAATTGATGACTTGTTTGACTAACTTCAGGGTGCCAGCTATTTCTCTAAGATAGGCTTCAGATCCAGCTATCATTAACTCAGAGTTAGAGAATATGACATTCTGAAAATAGCCTTCCATACTCGGTGTGGTCAATTCAAATTCCTAGTCATATACTTTGGTCTTACCAATGCCACATAAGCTTTTATGGACTTGATGAATCGTGTGTTGAAGCAGTACTTGGACATGTTCGTCATAGTCTTCATAGATGATATTATGGTCTATTTCCATAGTGAGCATGATCATACAGACCATCTCAGAATCCTACTTCAGACAATCAGAGATCATCAATTGTTTGCCAAATTCAGTAAGTTCAAATTTTGGCTAAGGTCAGTAGCATTTCTTGGCCACATCATTTCCGATGATAGCATTAGAGTAAATTCTCAAAAGACTAAAGCAGTAAGAAACTGGCCTTGCCTTGGCTCTCCATCACATTTCAGGAGTTTCTTGGGTTTGGACGGCTATTACAGATGGTTTGTTGAGGGATTTTCTTCTATTGCATCCACTATGTCCAGAATGACTCAGAAGAAAGTCAAGTTTCAGTGGTCAGATCCTTGCGAGAAGAGTTTTTAGGAGATAAAGACTCGACTCACCTCATCCCCAGCCTTAGCTCATCCAGATGGTTTAGATGGGTTCGTGGTGCATTGTGATACATCCAGAGTAGGTTTGGGTTATGTCCTTATACAATATGTAAGGTCATAGTGTATGCCTCTAGGCAACTCAAACCCCATGAGAAGAATTATCCAACTCATGATCTTGAGTTAGCAGCCGTAGTATTTGCCTTAAAAATTTAGAGCATTATCTATATGGAGTTTATGTAGATGTGTTCATAGATCATAAGAGCCTTCAGTATGTCCTTTCTTAGAAAGATGTCAATCTTCATTAGAGAAGGTGGTTAGAGCTCTTGAAAGATTACGACATGAGTGTCCATTATCATCCGGGCAAGTCCAATGTAGTGTTCGAAGCTCTCAGTAGACTATCTATGGGTAATGTTGATCATGTTAAGAACAGTAAGAGAAAGCTAGCTCGAGAAATCTATCAGCTTGCCAAACTAGGTGTTTGCTTAGTCGATACAGAGGAGGGTGACATATGGGTTCAGAGTAGTTCAGAATTATCTCTAGTTTTTGAGGTGAAAGAAAAGCAAGGTAGAGACCACAACCTTGTCAAATTGAAAGAGTCGGTCAAAGATCAGAAAGTAGAGGTTTTTTACCAAGGGGGAGATAGTGTTTTGTATTGTTAGGGTCATCTTTGTGTTCCAGGTGTAGATGACTTAAGGCAGTGAATTCTTACAGAAGCACATGGTGCACGCTACTCTATTCATCGAGGGGCCACAAAGATGTACCACGACTTTTGGGAAATCTATTGATGGAGTGGGATGAACAGAGATGTTGGAGAGTTTATGGCTAAGTGCTCTACATATCAGCAGGTTAAAATAGAGCATCAAAATCCTAGTGGGTCCATATAGGAGTTCAATATTCCTTCTTAGAAGTGGGAAAAATTGAACATAGACTTCGTGATGGGTTTGCTTTGTACTCATTGCCAGCATGATTCAGTCTGGGTGATTGTAGATAGAATAACCAAGTCAACTCGTTTTTTTCTAGTCCATACCTCTTATTCAGCCGAGGATTATGCCAAACTCTACATTAGAGAATTGGTCAGATTGCACAGTGTTCCATTATCTATTATCTCTGGCAGAGGTATCCAGTTCACCTCTCATTTTTGGAAAGCATTCCAAAAGGGTCTTGGTACCCAAATTCATCTCAGTATAGACTTTCATACTTAGACAAATGGTCAAGTAGAAAGGATCATTTATAATTTAGAAGATATGCTAAGGGCGTGTACAATTGATTTCAAGGGTAGTTGGGATGACCACTTGCCTTTGATTGAGTTTGCATACAACAACAACAATCATTCTAGTATTCGGATGGCTCTATTCGAATCTCTCTATGGTAGGAGATGCAAATCTATAATTGGTTGGTTCAAAGTTAGTGAGGCCTCAGTTATAGGGCCTGACTTAGTATTTGATGCCTTAGGGAAAGTCAGTTGATCAGAGAAAGACTCTAGGCTGCTCAGAGCCGAAAAAAGTCTTATGTAGAAATATGCAGAAAAGATCTCGAGTTCGAGATTGGTGATTTAGTCTATATAAATATCTCTTCCATGAAGGGACTGAAGATATTTGACAAGAATGGAAAGCTCAGTCCTCGATATGTTGGTCCCTCCAAGATTCTCAGTCGATTTGGCAAGGTAGCTTATGAGCTCGAATATCCTTCAGATCTAGCCTCATTTCATCCAGTCTTCCATGTCTCTTCGCTCAAGAAATGCATAGGTGAACCAGACGTTGTAGTTCCTGTTCGGAGCATAGATTTCAAAATAGCCTCTCTTATGAAGAGATTCCGGTTGAAATCCTAAAATATCAGACTCATAGACTGAGGAACAAAGAAGTCCCTTTAGACAAAGTTCTTTGGAGTAATTAGTCCATTGAGGGAGATACTTGGGAAGCCAAAGAAGACATGCATACCAGGTATTCTTACCTCTTCTCTGCTAACTCATATCACGCTCAAGATAACTGTTCTTCTTAAGCTTTTCAGTTTTATGTTCATATTTTAGTTACAAGTTTTGCATCCATGTAATGTTGAAAATTTTATCATAAACTTGGTATTAAATACCATTTCATATTCAGTTATGCATTCCTATATCAGTTCAGTTATATAATCATGTATCAAATATGCATTCTCATTGTGAGAACCTTAGTTCATCAGAACACTCAGTCATTCATTCATGAATCAATGATACATACATCAGATATGCATAATCAATATGATATATTCAGTTATTAGTCATGTCAATCATGAGATCATGTTCCAATAGTTCATGTTAAGTAGGTATGTTAGTTTATCTTCTCCCCTCTCACCCAGTCTCATTCGAGGACGAATGTTCACATGGGGGAGATATTTAATACCCCGTACTTGTTCCTAGCTTGAAATTATCTCAACAATGTTAGAAACTTACTTTGAAATATGAATCCATTTTTGTACACATGAAGTTTTTAATATTTTCACCTTTTATCATATGGGAAATTGAATTAGCTTTCCAACGATACCAATTTTATCCAAATCTGGTATCAGAGCAAAAAGTTATGGACGTTTTACTCAGAGCTGTCAGAATCGCCCAGGTGCGATGGCATAGCGAAGGACCGTCGTCTAGACTGTCGCAACCAATGAAGTGAGGCAACCTTCTATATAAGGTGTGATGTACAGGTTGACAGACCATGGAACTTGCAACAGACCGTCGCCCAAGCCATCGCTACTTAGGCAGTGAGTCCTTTTCTTTGTCAACGTATGACGGTCAAAACAATGGACCGTCGATCCAGTGATGGACTATCGCAGGTCCCTTCAGCAAAGTTTAAGTCATTTTTAAAGGGTATTTGGATCTTTTTCCACCCGTTTGAACCCCTAATTATATCATGCCAAGGCTCATAAGTTCATTATTCATCTATAACATCAAATTAGGGTTTATCTCCAAGATCTATCCTCAAGAACAAGAAAACCCTAGGTGTTTAATTCTAAGTCAAGAATTAAAGTTTTCCTCCATCAATCTTCAAGAAATCACAACCCAGGTATGTCATGTGCTGATTCATGGGTCCTTTTCACCCATGAAACTCAAAAATCTCTTTTAAAATCTAAGATTTGGGTATTTGTGCATGTTCATGATTTAAATTGAATTGAAATTCATGTCCATGATGCTGTGTGGTTTTGATTAATGTTTGAAATTACATTTTCCAATGATTGACCCTAGTATGCGATGGTTTGCATAATAACCATGATAAACCCCCTTCTAATTACAAGTTGATTGATGTATCCATTATTATTAGATGTTATGATGATTTTATGACCAAAACATGCTCCCCATGTGTTTGATTAGATGCCTATGTGAAAGAAAAGTTCCATACTAGTATGATAATATGAAATCCCCATTCATGTTCTAGTTTATGCATGTCAAATGTTTGATGAAATGTCTTTACTCAATGAATTATTGATTATTGATGTTAGTCATGTATTCAAGAAAGTCATTCTTTGTTAGTTTCTTTCCATGGAGTCCAGGGGGTACTTGTACCCAAAAAAATATAGTTGTGTGCCTAGGGTCGATATCATGTTTTCATGATATCTTCAGTCAAGACATGATCCATAGAACTCAGTCAGTCATGTGACTCAAGAAATCTCAGTAATACAGTAATCTCAGTATTATTTTGTTAGTCAATGAAACTCAGTTAATTCAATTAATTCTATTCAGTAATCCATGTTCAGTGTCTATTCAGATGGGAGTAGGAATTAGCATCGAGTGAACCCAAGAATGGGACTGACCTATTATTTAAGGATGTGATTTTTAGAAGCAATCCTTGCGTTTCCAGAACTACGTAGCCAGCGTAGGTTGAGACATCATAGCCTGCTATATAAGCTTGGATGAGGTGGTTAACCTGTTATGTGAGGGTTCCCACCATTCTTACTAGAGTTACCTGTTATATGAGGGTCACTCACAGATTGTCCTTACCAGTGGCGCGGTATTGACACCCTTCCAATTGGGGTTACAGATTGGACCCAAACTTATCCATAATGGCGTATTAGGGTCATATCGGTTAGATAACTACTTCCCATAATTTCATTTATAGAATCAGGACTGTCAGATATAATCATTCAGTTTCACTAATAGAACTCAAATAGTTCTACAAAATTTAAGACTCTTAGATATAGTCAACTCAGAACAGTATGAAACTCAGCTAGTTCTATCAGAAACTAGACTGTCGATATGGTTGCTCAGTATCAGTTATTCTAGTTATACAGTTATCAGTATCTCATGTTATCAGTACTCAGATTCAGTAATCATGTTATCACGAACTCAATTACAGTCATTATGTATTCATGCATATATTCTCATATTCATGTTGTCCAGTCAGTTAGTATAGTCCATGTATGTGAACCCTTTGTATTTAACCTACCTTTCATGCATACCAGTACATTCAAAGTACTGACGCATTTGCGCTATGGGGTTTTATACCATAGATTCAGAAGCACGAGTTCCAGAGCATCAGTAGTATTCCAGTCTCAGCAGTCAGAGATAGCTGTGAGTCCTCATCCTTTGAGGACATGACCATTTATTTATTATCTCATTATTTAATTTATTAGTTGGAGTAAGTTGGGGACATGTCCCATCAACTCCTTATTTAGACAGTTTAGTCAGTTAGAGGCTTTTCAGACTATCATGTTCAAACAGTTATTTAGTGTTTGGGTATTTCATACCCCATCCATATGTTATGATTTATCAGTTATATTTTAGTTTTGAACCTTAAGGCCTTTCAGTTTATATTTCTATATTTATACAGTATATTATGTAGTGTTTAGGTACAGATATCAACCATGGGTTAGCTCGTGGTCCTTCGGGGTCATGAGCACTGTGTAGCATTCTGGGAACCACATTCGGGGTGTTACAGAGTGAGTTTAAGTGGAATGTGCCATTACCTATTTTAAATGTTGTACTCTTCACGTTAAATCTTTTATTTTTGATTTTAGTCTTGTAATCATGTTATTTTTACATGCTTTACTCATTCCCATGCATAAATTCATATCTCTCATGTTTGATGAAATATCTAAGTGTTGGGTTTTCAACAATGATCCTCTACTATGGTTTTAAAGCTTTTATATGACAGTATGTTAATTTCATTCTGTTCTGTGGGTTAGGAACACCCGATACCTTTGTGATTTACATGAATTCAGCTTTTCAAGTACTTCGTCAGTTAATCCATATATCTTATCAGTATATTCAGACATTCATATTCATGATGAACACTATTAGTTATATAATAGCATTTGGTTGAGTTTAGTTCAGCTCAGTACCAGTGTCAGTTTAGTTGGGAGTAGGATTTAGCACGGAGCAAACCTAGGGATGGAGGCTCACCCACAAGTTAGGACTGGGTCCTTAGTAGAAGTCCCTAAGTTCTAGAACTACGTAGCCAACATAGGATTATGAGAAATCACCCACCGGTTTAGGACTAGCACTCTCTTAGGGGTCACTCGCCAATTTAGGACTGACTCCCTAGTCCTTCGGGACATCATATTAGTGGATCCACACAACCAGTGTTAGTACCCGTAGCACGGTACTGATACCATTCCAACTGGGGTTACAGGATGGACCCCAATTAGCTCAGATTGGGGCATGTCAGTTAGATAATACCTCCCACAATCTCAGTACAGTATTTTCAATGAATTCTCAGTTCAGGTTTGCTTGACCAAGTGTACAAACTTTTAATTATATACTTTATAGACTTTTGGATTTTAGACTTATTTCAGATTACAAATTTATGCTTGGTCTTGCATTCTCAGATATCATAGTTTTCATGCATGTTAGTCCTTATTTCATATGCTCAGTACCCTATATATATCATCCTAATCTCATCTCATATACAAATACATTCAAAGTACTGATCGCATACTCTTCTTTGCGCTATGATATCTTATATCATAGGTTCGGACGCACAGTTTCCAGACCGCAGTTAGGCAGCTCAACGTAATCCAGCAGCTGTAGTGGTGAGTCCTTATCTGTCAAGGGCATATTATGTTTATTCAGTTAATTCAGTATTTTAGTTTATTTAGTCCATCAGAGTTAGTTAGGGGTCTATCCCATCAACTACTCAGTTAGTTTAGAGGCTTTCCGACATTCAGATAGAACAGTTAGACAGTCAGTTAGTTTCTTTAAGTTCTTATTAGTTGTTTTAAATATTCAGCATTTTGTATTTTAGTATTCAGATATACATTAAATTCACAGTTTATATTCAGCACATATGTTATGTTTATAGTTATTCAGCGCTCACATCAGGTACCAGCTCATGGGTAAGCTTGTGGTCACTTATGGCCGTAAGCACCATTGTCGCGAATAGGGGGTAGCCTCGGGTCATGATAGTTGTGTTGGGTTTGGTTAGGTTCAGGGGATGATCTTCGGTCCACATGACACTGGAGATACCCGCCACGGCCAGTCCCTGGTTCGGGTCGTGACAATTGTAATACCAATTATACTTACAAGCACATATAGTCGTGCCAAACCAATTGATGTGTCTGTTTGACACCCAAATTTTAATTTACAATCAAAACCATGGCCACCAAGGGCCTTTAAATCCATTTTAATCAATTAACCATTAATGCAATGCAATTGGATTCATAAAAAAGTTGAAATATGTAATTATCCATGTTCAAAAACCAAATTCATAAAGAGGGTTGTGGTTAATGCCATTACCAAGCTAAGAAGTCATCAATTTGGGGAATCCCATGTTTCCCATTCTAATCCCCATTACAATGCACCAACCCCATTAGAGGTCGTACAAGGGGTAAAAATACCAAAAGCCCCTCACCCCAAGTGAAAAAATCTAAAGTCGAATGAAATTAAAACATCAGCATGGCATGCCATTATCGTGGAGGGTAGCTTCCGTGCCACCTCAATATCACGGAAGCTAACCTCTGTGGCATGCCAATATCGTGGACCCTCACTACCTCAAGTCCCAAAATGACGCCAAACCTCTTTCGAAAATTCTTAAACTCTCCTAGATTACCCTCTTAATTTCCCTTAACATAATGCAATTAAAAATTGTTATAACGAACGTGGGAGGGTCAACAATCAAATTGTTGAAATTTTATGGGGTCTTACATTATCCCCCCTTAGGATCATTCATCCCTGAATGATGAGTTAGGACACTTTTAGCATGATACTAAACAGAGTACATCAGAACCAAATGACAAATTTGAAATGCGATAAGAGGGAAACGAAACTCATACCTTAATCACTTTCATTCAACCCGAGGAACAAGATCGGGTACTTGGCCTTCATATCCTCTTTAGCTTCCTAGGTAGCTTATTCCACCTTTTAATTTCTCCACAGGACTTTCACCAAAGCTACATACTTTGTGCTCAATCTACGAATTTTACTATCCAATATCTCAACTGGTACCTTCTCATAAGACAACAAATTTGATATACCAACATTCTCAATAGGGACTATAAAAGAAGGGTCATCCACATATTTTTTCATCATAGACATATGGAAGATAGGATGAACAGAAGCCAAACTCACTGGTCGATCTAACTCATAAGATACATTTGTAACTCTCCTTACAATCTGGTACAAACCAATCTAATGGGGACTAAGATTCTTCTTCTTTCCAATCCTCATAACTCTCTTCATAGGAGATACCTTAGAGAACACACAATCACTAACTTCAAACTCCAACTCCCTTCACCTGACATCCGTGTAAGACTTTTAGTGACTCTGAGAAATTTTAGGTCATTCTCTTCTCCATGACTTGGTGAACCAAGTAAGGACCAAACAACCTAGTCTCCACAACCTCAAACCACCCAATAGGATACCTATACCTCTTACCATAAAGATTCTTCAAAGGGGCCATCTAAATGCAGAATAATAACTTTATTATAAGCAAACTCAATAAAAGGTAAGTGGTCAACCTAACTTCCTTTAAAATCAATCACACAGGCCCTTACCATATCCTCCAAAGTCTAAATAGTCTGCTTCACTTGTACATCTATTTAAGGGTGGAAAGCGGTGCTAAAGTTCACTTGAGTACCCAAACCTTTCAGAAAGAAATGCCAGAAGCGAGGAGAAAACTATGTACCACTGTCTAAAATGATGGACACCGGCTAACTATGCAGCTTAACTAACTCTTGAA
The DNA here is from genome assembly GCA_030864225.1 of Capsicum baccatum var. pendulum. Classification (NCBI taxonomy): domain Eukaryota; kingdom Viridiplantae; phylum Streptophyta; class Magnoliopsida; order Solanales; family Solanaceae; genus Capsicum; species Capsicum baccatum. The sequence continues at coordinate 269,681,056 of CM061552.1, forward strand.
TGAACAACTTAGCATAATTCTCTCCTGAGTAGTTAGTCCTTAAAGAAAAGAAGTGAGCATACTTAGTTATTCTATCCACAATGACCCAAATAGAATAATACTAATTTCGAGACTATAGAAGACCTGTAATGAAATCCATATTAATCATCTCCCACTTCTACATAGGAAACTTTATCTCTTCAGATATGCCACCTGGCCTCAAATGTTCAACCTTAACTTGCTAATAAACCATAAAATTAACCACAAAGTTTTCCACATCTCTCTTCATATTGTTCCACCAGTAGATTTCCTTTAAGTCACTGTATATCTTAGTCGAACCTATATGAACTATATATCTAGAATCATGAGCCTCTATCAAAATGTCACAACCTGAACCAGGGCCCTGGCTGTAACGAGTATCCCAAACCGTGAAGGCTCGAAACACCCCTATCTATCTGTTAATCATGCACATAATTCAAATGATAAAGAAATGCGGAAGACAAATAACATTACGGAAAACATGGTTAAGAGTCATATCAAAGCAATAATAGGGAATAATGTCCCAAAATCTCAAATCAACACCTTTGTAATGTCTGCGAAATTTCTACTACATGACAGGAACAAATATCTTTCTGAAAAACTAGGATAAGCTCCCAGTAGACCCAAAAATAATAAGTGATAAATGATACTGCCAGATAATCAGGACTTCCGAAATATAGAAGGATCACCAAGTGACTCTGCAAATCTGTTCGAGGAATCTACTGATTTTCTGGACCCCTAGACTGTGCCTCCGAACCTGAGAGGAGGGGGTCAATAGAAAAGTACTGGTACACAGAGATATAAAAAAACATAATATTTTTACAAAATATAGTTGTGAGCCATTATACAGCAGTTTCATATCAAGTCATTTGAAAACACATGGGCATAATGTAACTATTTTCAACCACAATGTAATGCAGCTGAGCTAGGTGGAACACTCTACATATCACATTTACACCAACTATCAAACCTCGATTGCCGCGGAGATTAGAGTATACGTGAGGGGAAGACACACAAGATCACACAGCAGGGTGGCTCGACCCAATGGTAGTGCACAAAATCACAAAGCACGGCTCCTAACCATAGTCCCAATTTGGGAATGACATAAAGTCAGGTACGCAAGATCACAAAGCAGCGTACCAAATTCCCATGTCGGCAAACACGGTTTCCAGCGATGAGTCTTTACACTCAAGCGCCTTCTTCAGGCATCCACCTATCTCATGTAAAATCAATGCATTCAAATTTTATCTGATTCAATCACATATCTTATTTGTAGGGTATCATCATACCTGACTTGCAAGTCATCAATATCACATCAACATATGCATAATCATGTAAAAATCAAGGTGTTTTCATCATTTACAAGTAGTGGACAATAATTATTTCTAATTCATGCTCTCTTTTATTGGTCACAATATAATATGGGGTATCAAAACATTATCATGGGAATTTGAAAGTAATTTATCATTCATATTTATCAAACTTCCATGGAAAATATCAAATCACATATCGATGGTTTCAACCATTGAAGTATATAGGCAAACAATACCCATGACCTTAAAAAAATAACTTAGAAATCATAATAAAAGCAAGTTATTAGTATTTTATTAAAAACCCCCATTTAAAAGCATGCATGTTCATAAAACTACACCTATGAGATTTTTGGATAACCCCACGTACCTCGATTACTACAAATATTAGGTGCTTTTTGAAGCCTACTTTGAGAGGATTCCAAATATGCAATTAGTTTCTAAAACCCCCAGCTGAATCTTGAGTTGCTTGGGTCTTTATTTTGAAACCCTAAGGAGAATCCTTGAGCACTTTTGATAAATGAAGGTGTAATTTGGGGTCTTTGGAACTGAATTTCGTGTTTAGGGCTAAGTAAGGGTGGAAAAGGACCATTTTGCCCCAAAAATGGAGTGTTTAAGTAACTTAAAACCTTTACATAGGCGCCGCCTATGCTATCGCCTATGTTTACATAGGCGCATCCTAGGCTACCGCCTATGTTTACATAGGCGCCGCCTATGCTATCGCCTAAGCTTTCCAGTGGCCATGTGCGATTGGTTAGGCGCCGCATATTACTTTGAAAGGTCATAACTTCTTGCTCGAGTGCCGGATTTTAGCAAAGTTGGTATCGTTGGAAATCTAACTCGGAAACCTATCATTTTACACCTAGTAAGCTTTCTAATTTGACATATACAAAGAGTCATGGTCAACAGAAGTTGGCACAAATTATAATGTCCACTTAAACTTGATCGATAGAAGTAGTTTTCAACTCGTCCTTGAGTCAAATAACCCCTATGGTCTAAATTCAAGCTTGAATGGATTCATATGCTACACAAATAATTAACATGCCGTATTCGTATAGGATTTATGGCTTCAGGATTAATCAACACATTGGAATAATGGTCTATATTGTAGCCCTAAATGCGGGGCATTACCTTATCCCCCTTAGGATTATTCGTCCCCGAATAATGATGCGGGACATAGACAGACACGATTTCAAGCATAATAAAGGACTAGGAAAGATAAGATAGGAATAATTCCTTCTGTCTCATCCTCCATCAAAGAAAACAAATTGGGATATCTAATTCTCATGTCATCTTCTGACTCCCAAGTTGCTTCTTCGACTTTTTGATTCCTCCACAGTACCTTTACTGAGGCTATCTCTTTGCTCCTCAGCTTTTGAACTTGGCGATCTAAAATTTCAATGGGCTCTTCTTCGTAAGACAAGGAATCTTTCACTTTGACACCCTCTACTGGCAATACCAAAGAATGATCTCCAATGTATTTCTTTAACATAGATACATGGAATACCGGATGAACGGAACCCAAACTTGTAGGCAATTCTAACTCATAAGCAACTGCACCAATCTTTCTCAGAATCTGATATGGCCCTATATAGCGAGGGCTCAATTTACCCTTTTTTCCAAACTGCATAACTCCTTTCATAGGAGAAACCTTGAGAAACACCCAATCACCAACTTCAAACTCTAGTTTTCTTCTCCGAACATCGATATAGGACTTCTGATGACTTTGAGCAGTCTTGAGTCATTCTCTAATGATCTTCACTTTCTCCATAACCTGATGAACAAGACCAGGCTCATACAACTGAGTATAACCAACTTCATACCATCCTATCGGAGACCTACATATCCTCCCATACAAAGCTTCAAAAAAAGCCATCTTGATGATGGCATGGTAACTATTATTGTAAGCAAATTCAACTAGTGGCAGGTGATCTACCCAACTACCTTTAAAATCAACGACGCATGCCCTCAACATATCCTCGAGGGTCTGAATGGTACGCTCAGCTTACCCATCCATCTGGGGGTGGAAAGCTGTGCTCAAATTCACTTGTGTACCTAAACCCTTCTGAAAAGATCTCCACAACTGAGATGCAAACTACGTACCTCTATCGGATATAATGGACACTGGTGCCCCATGCTACTGAGCTATCTCTTCAATGTAAATCTTAGCATAACCATCTCCCAAATAATTAGTCCTCACAGGCAAAAAGTGGGATGACTTTGTCAACCGATCTACAATCACCCATATAGAATCATACTGGTTTCGGGATCTCGGAAGTCCTGTAATAAAGTCCATGTTTATTATCTCCCACTTCTATAAAAGCAGGGCTATCTCTTGGGAAGTACCACCTGGCCTCATTTGTTCTACCTTCATTTGTTGACAGTTCAAACACTTGGAAACAAAATCAGCTACATCACGTTTCCTATTATTCCACCAATACAAGGTTTTTAGATCATGGTACATCTTAGTAGAGCCTGGGTGAACGACATACCTTAAAGTGTGCACCTCATCAAGGATTCTTTGCCGCAGTCCATCAACATTCGGAATGCACAACCTACCCTGAAATCTCAGAATACCATCGCCACTAATTTTAAATGACATAACCTTTTGTTGACCCATATCTTTCTTGATTTACATCAAGATGGGATCTTAAACCTGCTTCTCCTTAACTTCAGCACAAAGGGATGACTTAGCTAACTCATGAACAATCACCCTCCATCTTCAGAATCTAAGAGTCGTACTCCCAGATTCGCAAGGCGGTGAATATCCTTCACCATCTCTTTCTTTCCTTCTTTTACATGAAAAAGGCTGCCCATAGACAACCTGCTGAGGGCGTTGGCTACAATATTTGCCTTGCCTGGATGGTAATGCAGGATTATATCATAGTCTTTTAGAAGCTCCATCCAGTGCCTCTGCCTGAGGTTGAATTCTTTCTGTGAGAAAATATACTGCAGACTCTTATGGTCAGTAAAGATATCAACATGAACATCGTACAAGTAGTGCCGCCAAATCTTAAGTGCAAACACCACAACCACTAACTCCAAATCATGGGTGGGGTAATTCCGCTCGTGCACCTTCAACTGCCTAGATGCATAAGCCACTACCTTGCCATGCTGCATCAACACACAACCAAGTCGCACACGTGACACATCACAGTATAACACAAAGCCATCTACGCCCTCGGTGAGGGTCAAAACAGGAGCAGTGGTCAGTTTGTCTTTAAACTTCTCAAAACTACTCTTAAACAGATCAGACCACACAAACTTCACCTTTTTTTGATTAAATTTAGTGAGTGGAGCAGCTATGGAAGAGAAACTCTCTACGAACCTTCTGTAATACCTTGCCAAACCCTAGAAGCTCTGAATATCGATTGGAGTCGTAGGTCTGGGCCATTTTATCAATGCTTTAACTTTCTGGGGATCCACTCTTATTCCATCACTGGACACAATATGCCCCAAGAAGGCAATAGCATCTAACCAGAATTCAGACTTGGAAAATTTGGCATACAACTGATGATCCTTAAGGGTCTAAAGAATAATTCGGAGGTGATTGGCGTGATCCTCTTTACCCTTTGAATAGATCAGAATATCATCAATAAATACAATGACGAACAAGTCAAGAAACTGACGGAATACTCTATTTATAAGATCCATGAAGGTTGCAGGGGCGTTAGTCAAACCGAAGGACATGACTAGAAATTCGTAGTGACAATATCGGGTTTAGAAGGCTGTCTTGAGTATGTCTGACTCCCTAACTTTCAACTGATGATAACTCGAACGAAGGTGTATTTTTGAAGAACACTTGGCCCCCTGAAGCATGTAAAAAAGGTCGTCAATCCTCGGAAGAGGATATTTATTTTTAATCGTGACCTTATTTAGCTGATGGTAGTCTATGAACATACGAAGGAAACCATCTTTATTTCATATGAAAAGTACAGGCGCGCCCCAAGGAGACACACTGGGGTGTATAAAATCCTTATCTAGGAGATCCGCTAGCTATTTTTTCAACTTTTTTAGTTCTGCAGGAGCCATTCTATATGGTGTAATGGAAATAGGACGAGTGTCTGGCAACACATCAATACCAAACTTAATCTCCCTATCAGGTGGTATTCCTGGGAGATCATTTGGAAAGACTTCTGGGAATTCTTTTACTACGAAAATAGATTGAAGAGGAAGACTCTCGGCATTGGAGTCCTTAACTCGGATAAGGTGGTATAAGCAACCTTTAGAAATAAGTTTGCGGGCTCTGAGATAGGATATAAAATGCCCTCTGGGTGCTAAAGAATGTCTTTCCCACTCTATCACTGGTTCCTTCGAGAAAGAAAAAATGACCTTTCAAGTCCTATAATCTAATATGGCATAGCACGAATGGAGCCAATCCATTCCCAAGATAGCATCAAAATCAACCATATCTAACTTTATGAGATCTGCTAGCGTATCCCGGCTACCAACAGGCATAACACCCCTGTACACCCTCCAAGGAATAATAGAATCCCCTAATGGGATGGAAACAAAAAAGGGTTCAGAAATTACACTAAGCTCAAACCCGAAACCAACAGCCATATAAGGGGTCACATAGGATAAAGTAGACCCAGGATCAAGTGACAGATATACATCACGGGAAAATATTTGTAATGTACCGGTAACAACATCTGGGGAAACTTTTACCTCCTGGCGGTTGGTCAAAGTATATAACCAGTTATGACTATTCCCGGCAGCTGAAGGGGAACCCTTATAAGGAGGAGCCATGAATGCGGCTTGGGGCTTAGTCCCCCCCGTATTTCCTCCAGTAGAAGGGCAGTCTTTTCAAAGGTGGCCCACTTTGCCACAAGTATAACAATTCCTCCCCTCAAAATAACACCTCTCTGAGTGATTCTTCCCACAAGTCTCGCACCGTGGATGAGTACAACGCTGTTGGGCCACATTGCCCTGTGACTGAGTATCTGGGGCTCTTAATCCACGAGGAGTCTAAAAACTCTACGATTGTCTATTTGCTGGTGGTCTGGGCGCGGGGGCGCTGACAGCGGATTGTGCATTACTCCAAGACTTCTTCTTTTTCCATTTATTTCCCCAGTTACCGCTCTGTGGTTGGCTGTAATTCTGATTCGCGGTTCTGGCTCTCTTTGCTTGCCTGTCTTTCTCTCTTGTTTTTGAAATTTTCTTTTTCTTATCTTCTATCTGCTGCATATGAACGGTCAGCCGAGCAAAGTCTAACTCCTTATTCAACATTGCCCCCTGGCACTCAAGCACCAGCTTATCAGAAAGTCCAGATGCAAATTTTTTTATCCGGGCTCTCATATTACTAGTCAACTTGGGGGAATAGAGGGCTAGTTTATTAAACTTCAAAGTGTACTCCTAGACACTCATACTGCCTTGTTTTAGATTTATAAACTCTTCCGCTTTGGCCTTTCTCAACTCAAGAGAAAAGAATCGATCAAGGAAAGATTCCAAAAATTTGCCCCAAACTGTGGGCTCAGCACTCTCACCTGTTGCATCCTCCCAGTTAGCATACCACTGATTTGCAACATCCTTGAGCTGATAAGTTTCTAGTTCTTCCCCTTCAACCTCATCCACATGTATTACCTTTAAAGATCTTTTCCATCTCATCCACGAACTCCTGTTGATCTTCTTCTACCTTGGTTCCAGTGAACTTAGGTGGGTTCATCTTCATGAAATGTCCAACCCCAGTAGCCTAAGAAGCAACAGATGCTGCCCCAACATCTTTCGATCGTTGAGCCTAGTTAGCTACCAACTGTGTCAGCATATGAATAGACCATCTGAATTCCGCATTTGAAATATCTCCCTGAGCAGTTGGGGGACAATTGACATTAGTCCGTAGAGCTCGAGGTGGACTGGTCAGGACTAGAGGGACTCTTAGATTAGGGACAACTTCTGGAGTATGAGCTCGGTTACCGGTCCGCATCCTATGGGTAGGACGGACCACATCTGCCTGAGCATTCTGATCGATGATACGACGTGGAGGCATAACTGTGCTTCTGAAATACAAGAGATCATTGATTTGGGGACAGTTCAAACTCTGAAGCACAAACTAAATCACAAAGAAGGGAAACATTTCCTAAACGCCTAGCAGCCTCCTTCTTATAATTATGGCGTGCTACACACCTATAAATTGGACTCTACCCGACGTGATTTTGTAGATACCCTGGGACCATGAACCGTGCTTTGATACCAAGTTTGTCACGACCCGAACCGAGGCCCTGGCCGTGATGAGTATCCCAAACCATGAAGGCCCAAAACACCCCTATCTGTTTGGTAAGCTTTCACATAATTCAAATGATAAAGAAATGCGAAAGACAAATAACATTACGAAAAACATCGTCAAGAGTCATATGAAAGTAATAATTTGGAATAATGTCCTAAAATCTCAAATCAACACCTCTATAACGTCTGTGAAATCTCTACTACATGACTGAAATAAATATCTTTCTGTAAAACTAGGACAAGGCCCCCAGTAGACCCAAAACTAATAAGTGAAAAATGATACTGCCAGATAATTAGGCCTTCCAAAATATAAAAGGCTCACCAAGTGACTCTGCAATCTGTCCGAGGAATCTACTGATTTTCTGGACCCCTAGACTGCGCCTCCAAACCTGGGAGGAGGGGGGTCAATACAAAAGTACTGGTACGCAGAGATATCAAAACAAAACATAATATTTTTACAAAATATAGTTGAGATCTATTATAAAGCAGATTCATATCAAGTCATTTGAAAACACATGGGCATAATGTAATTTTTTCAGCCACAATGTAATGCAACTGAGCTAGGTGAAACACTCTTCGTATCACATTTACACCAACTGTCAAACCTCGATTGCGGCCGAGATTAGAGTATCCATGAGAGGAAGACACACAAGATCACACATCAGGGTGTCTCGACCCAATGGTAGTGCCCAAGATCACAAAGCACGGCTCCTAACCATAGTCCCAATTTGGGAATGACATAAAGTCAGGTACGCAAGATCACAAAGCAGGGTACCAAATTCCCATGTCGGCAAACACGATTTCAAGCGATGAGCCCTTACACTCAAGCTCCTTCTTCGGGCATCCACCTATCTTATGTACAATCATTGCATTCAAATTTCATTTGATTCAATTACATATCTTATTTGTAGGGATTGATAACGCTCAATCTACAGCTCTCGTAGGAGTGTAAAGCGGTCGTTAGCAAATATAGAACCCAACCTGGGTTGGGTGTCGATCCCACAGGGAATAGCTTGGTCAACAAGTAAGCAAAATTAATAGACTTTTGGTGCAAGTCTCGTAAGAAGGGGGGATTGTAATAAAAGCTGAAAATAATAAAGTAAAAAGAGAAAGATTGTCACGTTGGTTGTAAACAATGAGAATTGAAGCGTTGGGGTTATGTCCACCTTCTGAGGTATACGTCTCTATTGGCTATGAGTGTGTAGAGTCTTGACATGCAATTGCTTATAGAGAATTGTAGTCGATGGTAAATCCAAGCGTCTCTCGACCTAAACAAGGACTATTTCACTTTAACTCTCTCGAGCTTAAAGAGTGTCTAGCGGTACGAATTCTCCAAGAGGTTAGTCCAGGTACGGCACTAGCTTTTTAATAGGAAAGGGTGTCCTACTACCTTGACATTATCTATTTTCCAGACAAATAACCTTTCTCTCGAACAAGTTAAATGTTAGACTGGCGTTGGTCTATGCGTCTTCTTTTCTAGACAAATAACCTTTCTCTCGAACAGGTTAGATGTTAGAATGGCGTGTTCTTGTGTTTGAACCGCAAAGGATGTAGATTTAAGATGAAGAGAATAATGATATAAGCAATATACTTGTCTTGAGCTCACAAGCTCATAGCAATAGATAGTAACTCATTCGGCTTCCATAACCCCAACTAAGAGGTTTAGTTACCCATGAGTGCGAAGGATATCACGTTTTGCATGGTGGATGGCGTGAATATTAGGTGTTTGGCGTGTGATTTTGGTGATTCCGTAGCAAGTAACGATTCTCTTGTTGTGGAATTTAAGAGTTGAATGTTTGTGGTGGAAGATGAGAAAGATGGAAGAAAATTAATAGTTTAAGAATGAATTTCTTGAATGAAGGGAGGAGTTGCCTCCACTAAGGGAGGACTTGCCTCTCCACTAAGTGAGGACTTGATTAAAATCTCTAGCATGATAGGGTATTTATAATACTCCTATCCTACTCCTACTATGCTAATGAAATAAATAACCAAATCCTACTAAACTAAGGAAATACTTAACCCATTTGTACTAGGTTAATGTAACATTCTCCTAATCCAAATAAACTAATGAAATACATAACCCAGTTGTACTAGGTTAATGTATCATTGTCAAAATCCAGCTTTGTGTCTGTAAGTCCCCAAAGTCTTCAGAAATGCTGTTTTAGTCCTGGACAGATTTTCCATGCAGTCCCCAAAGTATTCAGAAATGCTGTTTTAGCCCGGGACAGATTTTCCATGCAGCAGATTTGGTCCTTTAGGCGTCCAGCTCCTTTCTACTTCGTTTGTGAGCTTTCTTTTGCGTCAAGTAAGCCATAAAATGCTGTATTTTGCATCATTTATACCTGAAACTTTCCTAATCATGTTTGTTAGCTCATTTACAGGAAAAAGGACTAAAAGTGCATGAAATAGATAATTAGTTCTCAAAACTAGGTTAAAATATGGGCAAAATATATTGATATAGGCGCGTAATTTCGCCTATCATCAACACCCCACACTTGAAGCTTTGTTCGTCGTCGAACAAAATATCATGTCCTTCTAAACATCAACTTAGGGTTTTACAGCAACAACACAAAACATTCTTCAAGACAAGCACAACAATTATCAACGAAGTGTAGCTTTCCGATTATAAGTAGAAACAATTTAACCTCAAGCATAGACTCGTGATGGTGATCAACTCGCATGCAAACGTTAAGGTACATAGAATCATACACAACTATCCAAGACTCATCAACCATGTGTGTCTCACAATATAGTACCCATAATCACTCATAAATATAGCATATTTTTCAAACATGGGTATCAAAGTATCCTTGCACTCACTCTCACAAAAAATTCATATGTAGCAACTAATGACCATAAGCTTGCCTTTAATGTAGTACTCTACTAAATGTCGGAATGTTGGGATTAGGATCAAGTAGGTCTTTTGATGGTTGTAATGTAGGCTAAGGGACGGGTAGGATCAGCTATTTTGGCCAGAAATAGTGTCTAAGTTCCTAAGCACTTTAATACATCACATTGTATCATTGACACTTTTTTCTTTCAACCTTTCTTTATTTTATTCTTCCACCCTTGTTCTCATCTTTTGTTTTTCAATTTTAAGCACAACTCACTTTTCAGCTTTCTTTTCCTTTTTCTTTTCACAACATACCTCTTATGATAGCACTTTCTTTTTCATAACACATTCAAGCACCATTACAATTTAAAGCATCATACTCACCCAATTTCCTCTTATGTTGTCACATGACTTTTTCACTTTAAAGCACTTAGGAATTTGGATCAAATTACGGTCTTGAAAGAAATGGATTAGGCTTACATACAAGGTTGTCAAATAAATAGGCTAAAGGCTCAAAAGGGTTTACTAGGATGATGTTCACAGGTAGGTAAAACTGAAGGTAAACAAATATAGGTTACCAAAGAAATGCCTAAATCATATCCTAAACTTACACTCCTTATTTTCGCTTTGCATACATACCAGGCAAGTTCTAGCATCAGCCACATACATAGAAGATACTATTATCTCACACACACAAGGCACATGGTCGACTTGATTTGGAAGTAATATAGACTCTTGACCCAACAAGTGAAGGAATTGAATCATACAATATCACATAATGAGTCACAACTAGAGCCTAAACATCTCAATAGTCACAATTGTAATACATACTCTTGTTATAATCTCATGCTGCCTATCAAAATAATTTCATGCGAAGCTAGAAAAATTTTACTCCTAAAAAAACGTCAAACAAAAAAAATGGACTAAAATAAACAAAGTAAACAAACATAGGTGCAAACAAAGAAGTATAGCATGCGATACCGCCACCCCACACTTAGTCGGGACACTGTCCTCAGTGGAAAATAAATATGAGGAACCTGGTTGGTCGGACTTATCCTCTATGTCTGGGGTCATACCCCTTTGCATTGGAATCATCATCAGAGTTGTCATCCTCAGACGTTCCTCATAAGTATCCCACTTAATTCCAAGCGTGAGTTGAGGTATTTGCTGTGAGGAGGGTTCTCCTTGGTCCTTGCGACTTCTCTTTTTGCCCTTTAGGGAGGTGGTAGCCTTCTCCTTGCCTTGTCTCGCTTTAGGTGCCATTGTACCTGGGACTAGAAATAATGTTAGTTACAGCACAATCTCACTTGATACAATCTATATGCAAGTACTAGGGGTACCACCCCACACTTAGTTTTGTTGCACAAATCAGCGAGGTGAACGTAGTCGATTTACTCAGATTTCGTCGACATACGTTTTAGGATTGTATTCCAACAAGAAAATCAGAATTGTATCACTTATTTGCAGCTATTGGACTACTTTCATGGTAGATATAGCAACACTACGACATAGGGGTTACCACATGGAATCGTTATTCTTACAACAAGCACAACCTCCTAAGTCGATAGGTACTATAATCTTATCCCGATGGCTGGGATAGTCTAACATGTAAGCATCCAAACAACACTCTTAAGCAATATTCATAGCCATATCTATTCAGCAAATATCATAACAATGCCATTGAAACAAAATTCAAGTCGGAAACAAGTCAAGAATTCCATACTTATACATTCACTCACATGATTATGCAACAACAATTCAAACACATGAACATCACCAACAATCTTATATGATTTAGCAATTTATAATAAGCATAGCAGCGTAGTACTTACGATAAATAAATGAAGAATAAGAGAGTACTTACTTGCTTGAAGCTTGTGGAGACGGTGTTGTGAATTAGAAGAGCAAAAGAAGAAAATTTTGAGAAGATTTGGAATGTTTTCTAATGTGGTTGTGTTGTAAAACTATGTCCCCTTTATATAGGAAGAGTATGGGTCGGGTTATGACCCATTTACAATCGGATTTGGGGACAAAATCACCCTATATGCGGCGCATATCCCTCGGCATACCACTTGTATATGCGGCGCATTGTCCATGGCATAATGGGACATATGCGCCGCACATGGTATGGCATATCTAGGCATATGCGGCGCATATGGTATGGCATTTGGTCTCAGTATCTCAAATGCCATAGCATAGGCGGCGCATAGTCAAAAGCACACCTAGGAATAGGCGGCGCATAGTGTATTGCACACTAGATTCCGAGTCCTTAGGCGATAGAATAGGTTGTGCATCGTTCGTGGCCTATTTTTACCAAGGCCTAGCCTTTCTCGAAGCCTATTATGACATGAGAAAAGGCTCAATCCATAGCCTTATGCATCACCATTCCTAACTCACCAACTTTACCATACAATGCGTCCAAATCGTCAATTGAAATCAATCTCCTCGTTGAATACTTCTTGCACCTATTTTTGCTCAAAACCAAACGAAAACGATTAGTACGATGGGTTGCCTCCCACCTAGCGCCTTAGTTTTGGTCGTGGCTCGACAAAATCCTACGAAAACAAAAACAATTAAAAACATTGAAAAACGATGGGTTGCCTCCCACCAAGCGCTTGATTTATTGTCGCGGCACGACATAGCTATCTCGATTACTTAGACTTCATCGAGATAGATGGGGCATCGTTTTCTGAATGGATTCAGACGACGCTGATACTTACTTGTAGGCATGCAATCTTCTTCGATATGACTCTTGTGCATACATACCTCAGGAGGGATACCAATTATATCATCAATAGTCCAACCCATAGCTCTCTTGTATCTCCTCAGAGCAGAGATGAGAGCTTCTACGTGCTGTTCACTTAAATCATCTGCTCTCTCAGGAAGTATATTTCTACTTTCCAAGAACACATACTTTAGATAATCGGGAAGCTCTTGCGATTCTAGCATTGGTGGCTCGTCAAAGGGAGTATTCGCTGTTGGTCGATTCTTGAGTTCACAATCCGGTTTCTTAGGAGTATAAGACTCTATTTCTGTTAGATCACCCATAAGTTCTTCATAATCTTCATTATCCTCATGCTCAACATTCAGTGGCGCAGCAGACAATGGCTCAACAGTAGGTTGTTTCTCTATAGATAATGCTTTCGTATCCTCATAATGAACATCAGCTACAGATGACTCATTCATATCGCTGGGCTGCTTTATTGTTTTGCATATATCAAACCGTACCACTTCGTCAACCACTTTCTTGCCTTTTGCTGAAGTTTCCAGCGCCTTACCACTTCTGGTAGTGATGGCCATGCATGACCCATCATTCCTTGGGTTTTGCACAGTATCGCTAGGTAAGGTGCCGGCTTTTCTTTGGTTGAGTGCTGCTGAAAGTTGACTGAATTGCTGCTCTAGTTGCTTGATAGAAGTGGAATGAGAATCAACTAATTGCTTCATGGAGGCTAAATCGTCGATTACCTCTTTAACTCCCGCGCTTGTTGCTTCCACTCCTTTCAATAACTTAGCCATCATGTCTTCCATACTCCCAGAATTAGATGTGGTGGTATCACGTCTACCAGGGGGAACGTACAAACCACTCTTTTCATTTTTGTTCTTCCAACTACCTTGGTCTTTGTTTCCAGATTCATCATAATGGTTCCGACCTTGGTTTCCTTGGGCATTCCCACGGAAACCCCTCTGATTGTTCAAGTAGTCGGCCTCCGCTTCAGAATCAGATTCGTCTCTTCCTTTTAGCGCTACAGCTTTCACTTTTTCGGTCTTCCCTGATAATAAGTGCTTGGTAAGAAGATCCATCTGCATTTTCATGTGAGCCATGTCTTGGTCACGATCCTCTTGTCTTCGCCTCTGCTCTGCAGTCATGCCAAAAGATAAAGTGGGGCTTGTTACCTCAGAATCCCTGGTATGCCAAGCTCTACTTTGCTTTGTCATCCGATCTAGCATATGGCTTGCCTGCCCAAAGGTGAGGTCCATAAAAGATCCACCTGCTGCATTATCAACCACTGGCTTAGTCACCGAATTCAACGCTCTGTATAATATCTCCATCAAGTGGACATTGGTCATATGATGGTTTGGGCATCGCATTAGCTTCGTCTTGAACCTCTCCCATGTTTCGTGGAGAGCTTCAGAGGGAAGCTGACGAAAGTTGCTGATTTCATCTCTCAATTGTGCTTTTTTGGATGGCGGAAAGAATCTTTCTAGGAAAGCGTCTTTCAATTGCCTCCAATGAGTAATAGAATCAGGAGCCAGCCCATTCAACCATAGAGTTGCCTCCCCAGACAGAGACAATGGAAATAGACGTAATCGAATTGCATTCTGTCCAACGCCAGGATTGTCGAATGACTTGCATGTAGAAATAAAGTTGATCAGATGCATATTCGGATCATCGCCTGCTAGTCCACCAAATAATCCCTTGAGTTGCAAAAGCTGAATCATAGCGCTAGTGATATTGAACTTTGCTCCCGGTGCTAATGGCGGAAGAATAATAGCTCCGGTGGCACCAGGTCCGTCTAGATCGTCCTCTTCGTCATCAAAAGGAATTTGCATAACTCGGCGATCAGGCCTCAATCGCGCTTGACGATCTCTCCTTTGCATGGGTGCCGCCATCTCAGCAGTATGCCGTGGGTTTAGTAGCTCTTCATCGCCCAGATCCTCATCGTCAGGATTTGTTGCTCGCCTACGATTAGCAATATTCTGTTGATGCACTTGAGCAACCATCCTTTTAATTTCACGTTGTGCCTCCATTGATGCACTGAATAAACCTAAAAAAAACAAAAACAACAACTAAAAGTAAAAGTACGAGAATCTTTGACCAAAGGGTCTAGTAATTATCACGAACTTGATTGACACTTGTATTCCCCGGCAACGGCGCCAATTTTTGATAACGCTCAATCTACAGCTCTCGTAGGAGTGTAAAGCGGTCGTTAGCAAATATAGAACCCAACCTGGGTTGGGTGTCGATCCCACAGGGAATAGCTTGGTCAACAAGTAAGCAAAATTAATAGACTTTTGGTGCAAGTCTCGTAAGAAGGGGGGATTGTAATAAAAGCTGAAAATAATAAAGTAAAAAGAGAAAGATTGTCACGTTGGTTGTAAACAATGAGAATTGAAGCGTTGGGGTTATGTCCACCTTCTGAGGTATACGTCTCTATTGGCTATGAGTGTGTAGAGTCTTGACATGCAATTGCTTATAGAGAATTGTAGTCGATGGTAAATCCAAGCGTCTCTCGACCTAAACAAGGACTATTTCACTTTAACTCTCTCGAGCTTAAAGTGTGTCTAGCGGTACGAATTCTCCAAGAGGTTAGTCCAGGTACGGCACTAGCTTTTTAATAGGAAAGGGTGTCCTACTACCTTGACATTATCTATTTTCCAGACAAATAACCTTTCTCTCGAACAAGTTAAATGTTAGACTGGCGTTGGTCTATGCGTCTTCTTTTCTAGACAAATAACCTTTCTCTCGAACAGGTTAGATGTTAGAATGGCGTGTTCTTGTGTTTGAACCGCAAAGGATGTAGATTTAAGATGAAGAGAATAATGATATAAGCAATATACTTGTCTTGAGCTCACAAGCTCATAGCAATAGATAGTAACTCATTCGGCTTCCATAACCCCAACTAAGAGGTTTAGTTACCCATGAGTGCGAAGGATATCACGTTTTGCATGGTGGATGGCGTGAATATTAGGTGTTTGGCGTGTGATTTTGGTGATTCCGTAGCAAGTAACGATTCTCTTGTTGTGGAATTTAAGAGTTGAATGTTTGTGGTGGAAGATGAGAAAGATGGAAGAAAATTAATAGTTTAAGAATGAATTTCTTGAATGAAGGGAGGAGTTGCCTCCACTAAGGGAGGACTTGCCTCTCCACTAAGGGAGGACTTGATTAAAATCTCTAGCATGATAGGGTATTTATAATACTCCTATCCTACTCCTACTATGCTAATGAAATAAATAACCAAATCCTACTAAACTAAGGAAATACTTAACCCATTTGTACTAGGTTAATGTAACATTCTCCTAATCCAAATAAACTAATGAAATACATAACCCAATTGTACTAGGTTAATGTATCATTGTCAAAATCCAGCTTTGTGTCTGTAAGTCCCCAAAGTCTTCAGAAATGCTGTTTTAGTCCTGGACAGATTTTCCATGCAGTCCCCAAAGTATTCAGAAATGCTGTTTTAGCCCGGGACAGATTTTCCATGCAGCAGATTTGGTCCTTTAGGCGTCCAGCTCCTTTCTACTTCGTTTGTGAGCTTTCTTTTGCGTCAAGTAAGCCATAAAATGCTGTATTTTGCATCATTTATACCTGAAACTTTCCTAATCATGTTTGTTAGCTCATTTACAGGAAAAAGGACTAAAAGTGCATGAAATAGATAATTAGTTCTCAAAACTAGGTTAAAATATGGGCAAAATATATTGATATAGGCGCGTAATTTCGCCTATCATCAGGGATCGTCATACCCGACTTGCAAGTCATCAATATCACACCAACATATGCATAATCATGTAAAAATCAAGGTGTTTTCATCATTTACAAGTAGTGGACAATAATTATTTCTAATTCATGCTCTCCTTTGTTGGTCACACTATAATATGGGGTATCCAAACATTATCATGGGAATTTGAAAGCAATTTATTATTCATATTTATCAAACTTCCATGGAAAATCTCAAATCACATATGCATGGTTTCAACCATTGATGTATATAGGCAAACAATTCCCATGACCTTAAAAAAATAACTTAGAAATCATAATAAGAGCAAGTTATTAGTATTTTATTGAAAGCCCCCATTTAAAAGCATGCATGTTCATAAAACTACACCCATGAGATTTTTTGATAACCCCACGTACCTCGATTACTACAAATATTAGGTGCTTTTTGAAGCCTACATTGAGAGGATTCCTAATATGCAATTAGTTTCTAAAACCCCTGGCTGAATCTTGAGTTGCTTGGGTCTTTATTTTGAAACCCTAAGGAGAATCCTTGAGCACTTTTGATGAATGAAGGTGTAATTTAGGGTCTTTGGAACTGAATTTCGTGTTTTGGGCTAAGTAAGTGTGGAAAAGGACCATTTTGCCCCAAAAATGGAGCGTTTAAGTCACTTAAAACCTTTACATAGGTGCCGCCTATGCTATCGCCTATGTTTACATAGGCACCGCCTAGGCTACCGCCTATGTTTACATAGGCGCTGGCCTGGCTATCACCTATGTTTACATAGGCGCCACGTATGCTATCGCCTATGCTTTCCAGTGGCCATGTGCGATTGGTTAGGCGACACATATTACTTTGAAAGGCCATAACTTCTTACTCGGGTGCCGAATTTTAGCAAAATTGGTATCATTGGAAAGCTAACTCGGAAACCTATCATTTTACAGCTAGTAGGATTTCTAATTCGACATATACAAAGAGTCATGGTCAATAAAAGTTGACACAAATTATAATATCCACTTAAGCTTAATCGATCGAAGTAGTTTTCAACTCGTCCTTGAGTCAGATGATCCCTATGGTTTGAATTCAAGATTGAATGGATCCAAATGCTACACAAATAATTAACATGCCGTATTTGCATAGTATTTATGGCTTTGGGATTTATCAACACATTGGAATCATGGTCTATATTGTAGCGCGAAATGTGGGGCGTTACACAAAATCCTTTCCGCAACCCTTCAACATCACAAACACACAACCTTCCTTGATACCTCAAGATGCCTTCTCCCCTAATCTTGAAAGATATAACCTTTGCTGACCCATATAATTCTTAATCTGCATAAGTATGGGATCCAAACCTGCTTGTCCTTCACCTCAGCACCAGGAGATGATTTAACCACTTCTTGAACAATCACTCTCCCATCCTCGGAGTCCAAGTGACAAACTCCGAAGTTAGCCGACCTGTGAATACCTTTCACTAACCCTCTTTTCTCCTCATCAACATGAGACAAACTCCCATAGACAAACTACTAAGAGCATTAACAACGATATTAGATTTACCTAAATGATAGTGAAGGGTCTTATCATAATCCTTAAGAAATTCAAGGCATCATCTTTTCCTGAGATTCAATTCCTTCTGCAACACATACTGCAGGCTATTATAATCTAAATAAATTTCCACAAACACTTAATAAAGATAATTCCACCAAATCCTAAAAGCAAAGACCTCAACTGCCAACTCTAGATAATAGGTATGATAATTTCTCTCATGAACCTTAAGCTGTCTGGAATCTTAGGCTACAACCTTTCCATGCTACATTAGAACACACCCAGTTCCAAATGGACATATCACAATACACCACAAATTCATCGATTCCCTCTGGTAGGGTCAACACTAAGCAAGAAGTCAGTTTTTTCTTTAACCTCTTAAAACTAGTCTCACAAGCATTAACCCTAAAAAACTTAACCATTTTGTGAGTTTACATTGTCAATAGAGCAACAATAGATGAGAAACTCTCCATAAACCTTCTATAATACACAGCCAAGCCCAACAAACTCCTAATGTCAATTAGAGTCATAGGTCTAGGCCATATCTTAATGGCCTCAACTTTTTGTGGATCTACCTTGATCCATTTTCTAGAAACAACATGCCCAATAAAAGTCATGGCATTCAACTAAAACTCACTTAGAAAAATTTTCATACAATTTTTTATCCTTGAAAGTCTATTTGAAAAGCAGTCTTAGGAATATCAAGATCCCTAATTTTCAACTGGTGATAGCCCGAATAAAGATCGATCTTCGAGAAACACCAAGAACTATGAAGGTGATAAAAAAGATCATCACTCTTAGGAAGAGGGTACTTATTTTTCACGATAACATTATTCAGCTGACGATAGTCAATGTTAAGGAAAACCTCTGAAATTATTTCAATATTGAACTATGACATATAATATTTTCGAATTGACTCTCCTTAGGAAAAAAATCTTTGGTCTCATGGTGGCCTACTCCAGTCCCCTTACAAAACGTTTGTCACTGGGTTACCCATACACTTCACATGTTCTAGAGATTTACATGGCATTATCAAATAATATGCACATCCAAAGGGAACCATCGTTATTTTGCACAAAAAGCATGAGATCACCACATAGAGAGACACTAGGATGAATAAATCCTTTATTAAGATAATTTTTCAATTGTTCCTTTAGCTCCTTTAGTTCAGCTAGAGCCATTCTATAAGGAAAAATGGAAATAGGATGAGTATTCTGTAGAAAATCAATCCTAAAATCTATTTCCCTATTGGGAGGAATTCTAGGAATACTATCGAGAAAAACTTTAGAAAATTCATTAACCACGGGTACATAACATAAAGATGCACTTCTAGAGTTTGAATCATTAATTTGAACTAGGTGATATAGACACCCTTTGGAAATCATTTTTGAGCTCTAAGATATAAGATAAACCTCCCTTTAGGCAGTAAGGAACTACCCCCCATTCAATCACTGGCATACTAGGAAAATAGAAACTAACCGTTTGGGTCCTATAATTTAAAGAAGCACAACATGAATGAATCCAATACATACCCAATATAACATCAAAATCCACCATATCAAGTTCCACCAAATCCACTGATATCTCCCTATTATGAATGGACACCACATAATCTCTATAGATTTTTCTAGCAAGAATAGAATCACCCATTTGAGTAGACTTAAAAAAAGGGTCAAAAATACTTTCAGGATTAAAACCAAACTGTAGAGCCACATAAGGGGTCCCGTAAGACAGGGTAGAACCCAGAACAAGAAAATAATAAACATCATAAGAGAAGAGTTGTAACATACCAGTGAAAATATCTAGAGATGTATCAGATTCCTGAAAAGTAGCAAGAACATACAGGTAATTTCAGCCAATGACAGTACCTTTGGTGTCTATAATGCCCCAAAATTTGATTCTCGGGATGCCACACGGTGCTCCGAACAACAATAGTCATGATCTAACCCTGGCTGCTTTCTACTAACTCTGAATCTCAACATAGAAAGGTATAAATATAAGATACTATCAAATGTGGAGAACTATATGAAAACTCTGAGTATATCTGAAAAAACTGATCACATCAATCTGATAAAATAAATACTGAAAGATCTAAATACGATATCTGAAATCTAAGACTGAATCTAGTAGTTCGACAAACCTCTAATAGCTGAAACTAAAGATTCGTGGGGATAAGGCCCCATCTGACTTATAATGTCTAAAAAGAATACTAAAATAATCTACTAAAAAAACTGGAAATCTGAAAACTATGTTCCCAAATTATGAGGACTCACCAACTGCAGGGATGTAGATGAGGTACTCAAAAATCTCTGTCATTGCTGAGACTGAGCACCTGAACCTACATTATGAGATAATGTTGCACATAGATGTATATATGGATCAGTACTTTGAGGATGTACTAAGTATATGGGGGTGCATGCAATAAGTAAACAATATCATCATAATTTATAAATCATGCATGCTAAATGTAAATGATTGACATAGCTCGAGTAAATCTGAAATCTAAATATATAAATAATGATTATTAAAACATATAATGTGAATCTTGTAAGCCATTACACTTAGTTTTACAATCTATATTCTCTTCTTGTTCTCAAATCATGTAGCTAGATGAAATCTAAAACTCAGTCTACATAGTAAATACTTTATCTCCAGACTTTAAATAATTAAATTGTTTCAAGAGTGGAGGGCTATTTTGGGAGGTTCTTCTAACCAACATGCACAACATGTGAGCATTCATGGTGTCCCACGACTAGCCCCCATAAGGTTATGGCTATTCTACCCTTGCAATCGGAATAGAACAATGTCATCTCTGTGATCACAATCTCAATCATCCATGTATAGTGGGAATAAATCTCAATCCTATGTTGGCACGTAGTTCTGCGGTATAAAATCTTAGTAACACACCCAACTCGGCGCTAAATACTACTCCCAATATCGTGATCAAAATCTCAAGAAAATCCACTTTGAAAGTAATCTCATGGTTTATAATGAAACCAACTGTAAAATCTGTAATCTCAATTTGTAAAGTGAATTTTAAATCTATTCTGACCAAAAGGTCAAATCTTTCTCAATAATCTGAAAACATTCTAATTATGGGGTGCATGTAGCACAAAAATTCTCAAAATCATAATCTTAAATAGGGCTTAATGATCCATGTATCAATCTCCTAATAAAACATCTCAAATTTCATGCTTCATAATATAATTGTTCATAATTCATCATAAAATATGAAAATTTCAGCAATAAGCATAATAATAAGAACATACCCGTGTAATTCACTTCTAAAACATTCAAAATCTCAAAATCTCATTAATAGCAACATGACGTATAAACCCAAACTTCAAATTCATAGGAACACATATACAAATCAAATAAATTTCATAATAAAATTAAGATTTGGGTACAAGAACGAAAGATTTGTTCTTGTTCAAACCCCACATACCTTAGATGATGAACTAGATGCACACGTTTGATTTTGAGTCTCTAATTGCATTCTTGGATGAAGATTCTTTAATCTCTTGGTCTAGGAAGCTTGAATCTTGAATAAATTTGGGAAAGTAATGGTGGAATCTTTAAGAAGCTTGATATTGAAGGTTGGAGCCTAGGGTTTTTAATTTGAGAGAGTTTGATGAATAATGAGCATACGTTGCTCATAAATAAGGTAATTCTTCAATTTTCACGATTTTGGGGTGTGGGCAAAAGACTACACCGCCCTTGGATTTTAAAATTCATACCAGGCATACCGTTTAATGGTTCACCGTGATGTGGTAAAGGGTTCACCGTGATACCCACTGCGATGCGGGATAATCGCGATGAGCTACTGGTTTATGACAATTATGGATTTGGGTTTGACCGCGCTGTGGTGCAATCGCGGTGACCCACTGGAAATTGCCAAATGCTAATTTGGCCTCCATCGCGATGCGGTGGCCTATCCACTGGGAATAGTGATTACTAAAAATGCTCTAACTTCTTCACTGAGTGTTGGTTTTAGGGCGAATCTTGTATCGATGGAAATCTTATTAAATTTCCTACGTAATGGAAAGTTAAAATATAAAGAATTCCACACAGAGTAAGCATCATTCATTTTAGAAGTTAATACTTGATATTTCTAGAGACAAAATTAACTAGGGAAACTTCGGGGTATTACAATATCTCCCCCTTAGAATCATTCATCCTCTAATGTTACTAGTTAAGATGGAATCTTTTCTGAGGAATCTGAGGCTATAAATTATCATGCACAACTGAGAAACTGAATCTAAATAATTCTGAGCTTTTTTTTTTACAAATATGGAAGTGCATGAACTTACATGAGGACAACTCTATAGCTGAATATGTATATGATTAGAAAGGAACTGAATTATGAAAGAGTAGTATCTTCGACTAGATCTGAATTTGTGTATGAAAGGTAAGGATACAAGGCTCGCATATCTGCTTCGGCTTCCCAAGTAGCGCCCTCAACTGACTGGTTCCGCCAAAGATCTTTAACCAAGGGAACTTCTTTGATCCTTAGCCTACGGATCTGATGGTCTAAAATATCAACTGGAATCTCTTCATAAGACAGGATGTGCTTAATATCTGAGCTTTCCAAAGGAATTACAATAGTGGAGTCACCAACGCACTTCTTAAGCATAGAGACGTGGAATATAGAATGAACTGCTGACAAGTCTGCAGGCAACTCAATCTCATAAGCTACTTTTCCAACACGCATTAGAATTCTATAAGGGCCAATATACCAGGGACTAAGCTTCCCCTTTTTTCTAAATCTCTTCAACCCTTTTGATGGGTGAAATCTTCAGATACTCTAAATCACCAACTTCTAACTCAAGATCTCTTCTCCTTACATCTGCATATGATTTCTGATGGCTCTGGGCTATTTTCAACCTTTCTCTAATCAACTTAATTTACTCCATATCTTCAAACACTGTATCAGGCCCAAGAAAAGCAGCCTCACCCACCTCAAACCGACTATTGGGTGATCTATACCTCCTTCCATAAAGAGCCTTAAATGGGACCATCTGAATACTGGCGTGATAACTATTGTTGTAAGAAAACTCAATCAATGGCAAATGCTCATGCCAACTACCTTGAAAGTCAAGAGCATATGCTCTTAACATATCTTCTAGAATTAAGATGGTCCTCTCTGCTCGACCATCTATCTGCGGGTGAAAAGCAAAACTAAGAGGAACGTGGTTACCAAGACCCTTTTGAAAAGTTTTCCAGAACTGAGAAGTAAACTGAGTACCCCTATCTGAGATGATAGTCAAGGGAACTCCATGCAATCTCACTAACTCTCAGATATACAACTTAGCATAATCCTCAACTGAATAGGATGTAGGCACTGGAAAAAATACGCTTAGTCAATCTATCTACAATAACCCAAACTGAATCATGATGCCGATGCGATTGGGGTAACCAAGTTATAATATCCATTTTCACCTCTTCCCACTTCCAAGTAGGAATACTAAACTCTTCCAATATACCACTAGGTCTTTGATATTCTACCTTAACCCATTGACAAGTTGCACACTTTGCTAAAAGCTCATCTTTATCTTTTTCATACCACTCCACCAATAGATCTCCCACAAATCGCGGTATATCTTGGTAGCACCGAGATGAATAGAACATCGCACACCATGAGCCTCATCCATAATTCTCTGCCTTAAATCCTCAACACAGGGAAGACACAGTCAACTCTAGTATCTCAATAAACTATCTCCCCCTTGGGAGAAAACCTCTATCTTTTGGTCTTTACTGACTCTTTCAGTTTGACCAAAATAGGATCCATTTGTTGCTTCTCCTTCACTTCCGAAACTAAGGAGGATTCAGAACTACTCTGAACCCATACATTCCCTTCAGATGAGTCCACCAACCTATCAAATAATCTAGCCAAGCAATGAACTCCTCGAGCTTACTCTTTCTTATCTTTCTCCACATGAGCAACACTGCCCATAGACAATCTACTAAGGGTAATTGCCACTACATTAGCCTTGCCCAGGTGATACAACATACCCATATCATAATCTTTAAGTAACTCTAACCACCTTCTATGCCAAATCCAACTCCCTCTGAGTAAATACATACTGCAAGCTTTTGTGGTCCGTGAATGCATCAACATAAACACCATTTAGATAGTGTCTCCAGATTTTCAAAGCAAACACCACAAAAACTAATTCCAGATCTTGGATTGGGTAATTTTTTCATGAGGATTCAACTATATAAAGGCATAGGCTATGACCTTACCTCTCTGCATCAACACACAACCCAAACCAACTCTAGAGGCATCACAATAAATAACAAAACCATTTGTACCATTGGGTAATGCTAACCCCAGCACAGAAGTGAGTCGAGTCTTCAACTCCTGAAAACTCTTCTCGCAAGAATCTTACCATAGGAATTTAACTTTTTGTTGGGCCAGTCTAGATATAGGGGACATAATAGATAAGAAACCTTCATCGAAATGGCGGTAATAGCCAACTAGACCCAAGAAACTTCTAATGTCCGATGGAGAGATTGGTCTAGGCTAGTATCTTACAACTTCTATCTTTTGGGGATCAACTTCAATGCCCTCAGCGAAAACAATATAACCAAGAAAGTCTACTGATCTTACCCAAACCTCACAGTAGCTGAATTTAGTGAATAATTTATGATCTCTATGAGTTTGCAAGACAATTATAAGTTGATCTATATGGTCATACTCACTACGACAGTACACAACAATATCATCTTTGAAAACTATGACAAACATGTCTAGATGCGATTTGATCACTCGATTCATGAGGCCCATGAATGCTGATAGAGCATTGGTTAGCCCAAAAGACATGACTAGTAACTTAAAATACCCATAACGGGTTCTGAAGGCTCTCTTTGGAATATCACACTCCCTTATTTTAAGCTGATGATAGCTAGATCTAAGGTCTATCTTTGAGAAAAATTTACACCTTGTAATTGATCAAATAAGTCATCAATTCTAGGAAGAGGGTATTTGTTTATGATTGTGACCTTATTTAGCTGACTAGTCAATGCACATTCGCGAAGAACCATCTTTCTTTCTTACGAATAGGATGGGAGCTCCCTATAGATAAACACTGGGACTTATGAAATCTTTATCTAAGAAATATTTGAGTTGCTCTTTCAACTTCTCAAGCTCTACGGGAGCCATACTATATGAAGGGACATAAATAGGCTATGTATCGGGATGAAGGTCAATCCTGTATTTTATCTCTTTATCGGAAGGTACCGTGGGAGATCTTTTGGAAAAATATTGGGAAACTTATTAGCTACTCTGACTAACTGAATTGGTGGAGTCTCAGACTTAGTGTCCTTAACTTGAACCAAATGGTAAATACAACCTTCGGAAATCAACTTTTTGGCTTTAAGATAAGATATAAAATGACTCTTAGGAGATACTGCATTACCTAACCACTCAAAAATTGGCTCATTCGAGAATTGATACTTAACCACACGGGTGCGACAATCTATGGTTGAATAACTGGATTTGAGACAATCCATACCAAGAATAAGATCAAAATCAACCATGTCTAACTTTATCAAGTCTGCTAACATGACTTTATGAAGAACAGTTACAGGACACTTTTTGTAAACTCACTTAGCAATAACTGACTCACCTACTGGAGTAGAAACCAAGAAAGGCTTAGGGATTTTCTAAGCACATATCTCAAAATTCACAGCAACTAATGGGGCCACATAAGAGAAACTTGACCCAGAATCTAACAAAATATATACATTAAAATAAATGACATGAAACATACCAATAACAACATCAGGTAAATCTTTCTGCTCCTGATGGGATGGTAAAGTATAAAATCGATTCTAGTGTTGACCACCAGCAATACTGGATGATGTACCCTATAGAGGAGCTGGGCGACCTAAAGGAACTAGTGGACTATATGCCCTAGTCTGGGGATGAACCTCTCTATTCCTCTGCCTAGCATGCGGGTAATCTCTAATACCATGACCCTCCTGGCCATAACCATAACAACCTTTCTGACCCCACAAACACTTACCTCCATGATCCCTTCTACACTTAGAACATGAGGGAGGTTTAGGTTTTTCACTCATACTATTCTGAGATCTGGAAATAGAATACTTACCCTACTGCTCTTGTCTTTTTCTGGGTGCGGGAGAACTGATTGACAAAGGTGCGGGCATAGATGAACAATTTTGTAACTGCGAATGATTTCCTCCACTAAACCTATTCTAACTATAATCGAACTTCCCTGTTCTAGCCCTCTTATTAACTCTCTCTTTCCTTGGCCTTCTCTGCCTCAATCTGCTAAGAGTGTATCATCAATCTAGATAGATCCATGTCTCTGTTGAGCATAGCAATGCTACACTTCTTAACCACTGACCCAGACACAGCAGTCACAAACTTACTCATGCTTAACCTAGGTTTAGTTATCTGATCAGAGTCATATTTGGACAACTAGTTGAACATAAGGAAATACTCCTTAACTATCATAGATCCCTACCTCAAGTACATAAATTATTTTATCTTAGCTTCCTTCTCATAAAGTCTCTGATTCTGGCGGTGGCTAAGTCCCCATCTTGATAAGGTGGGGTTGCAGACTTAAGGTTACCCTGAACAGTAGCTGTCATAGCTTGGGCTAGCGCTTGAAAAGCTACCCAAAACTCTGCATGTGACACATTCTCATTCAAAGTAACTGCGGGCTAGGGTGGCTGGTTATCATTTCTATGGGCATTATCTCTGCAAGGTGGCATATTTTATCATCAAAGAGCATGAATTATTAGTAGATAAAGGTAGCTGTGAGCACGACAGATTATGAAAAAAAGAGATGATTTTCCTAAAATGCTTCATAGCCTCTTGCTCATAGATGAGGCCCACTTCACACCGATGCTCAAGTTTGTAATGCCCCAAAATCTCATTCAAGGGATGCCACATGGTGCTTTAAACTACAAGTAGTCCTGAGCTAACCCTGGATGCTTTCTACTAACTCTGAATCTCAACTAGGGAAATATAAACATAAGATACTGACAAATGTGGAGAACTATATGAAAAGTCCGAGTATATCTGAAAATGCTAATCACATCAATCTGATAAAATAAATACTTAAAGATCTAAATATAACATTTGAAATCTAAGACTGAATCTAGTAGTCTGACAAGCCTCTCATGACTAAAACTAGAGAGTCACTGGGATAGGCCTCCAGCTGACTCATAATTTCTGAAAAGAATACTAAAATAATCTATTAAAAAAATTGGAAATCTAAAAACTACGACCCCAAACAATGAGGACTCACCAACTGTAGAGATGTAGATAAGGTACTCGGAAATCACTGTCATTGCTGAGACTGAGCAACTAAACCTACATTATGAGATAATGTAGCACATAGACGTATATGTGGATCAGTACTTTGAGGATGTACTGAGTATATGGGGGTGCATGCAATAAGTAAACAATATTATCATAATTTATAAATCATGCAGGCTAAATGTAAATGACTCACATAGCTCGAGTAAATCTTTAATCTAAAGATATAAATCATGATTAGTAAAACATATAATGTGAATCTTGTGAGCCATTACACTTATTTCTAAAATCTGTATTCTCTTCTTGTTCTCAAATCACGTAGCTAGATGAAATCTGAAACTCATTCTGCATAATAAATACATTATCTTAAGACTTTAAATAATTAAACTTTTTCAAGAGGGGAGGGGGATATTTTGGGAGTTCTTCTAATTGAGATGTACACCATATAAGCATCCATGGTGTCCCACAACTAACTCCCATAAGTTTAAGGTTGTTCTACCCTTGCCATCAGAATAGAACAATCTCATCTCTGTGATCATAATCTTAATCATCCACGTATAGTGGGAATGAATCTCAATCATATGGTGACACGTAGTTCTGGGGTATGAGACCTTAGTAACACACCCAACTCGGTGCTAAATACTACTCCAAATCTTGTGCTTAGAATCTCAAGAAAATTCACTTTGAAAGTAATCTCATGGTTTATAATGAAATCAACTGTAAAATCTATAATCTCAATCTGTAAAGTGGATTTTAAATCTATTCTGACCAAAAGGTTAAATCTTTCTCAATAATCTAAAAAAATTCTAATTATGGGGTGCATGTAGCACAAAAATTCTTAAAATCACAATCTTAAATAGGGCTTAATGACCCATGTATCAATCTCCTAATAAAAAACCTCAAATTTCATGCTTGATAATATAAGTGTTCATAATTCATCATAAAATCTGAAAATTTCAGCAATAAGCATAATAATAAGAACATACCCGTGTAATTCACTTCTAAATTTTTGAAAATCTCAAAATGTCATGAATAGCAACATGGGGTATAAACCCAAACTTCAAATTCATAGGAACATATCTACAAATCAAATAAATTTCGTAATAAAATCAAGTTTTTCCACAAGAACGAAAGATTTGTTCTTGTTCAAACCCCACATACCTTAGATGATGAACTAGATGCACACGCTTGCTTTTGATACTCTAATTGCATTCTTGGATGAAGATTCTTTAACTCTTGGTTTATGAAGCTTGAATTTTGAATAAATTTGGAAAAGTAATGATGGAATCTATAAGATGCTTGATATTGAAGGTTGGAGCCTAGGGTTTTTAATTTGAGAGAGTTTGATGAATAATGAGCATATGTTGCTCACAAATAAGTTAAATCTTTTGTTTTCACATTTTGGGGGTGTGGTCTAAAGACTACGCTGCCCTTGGATTTTAAAATTTATACCAGGCATGCCGTTTAACACTTCACCGCGATGTGGTGAATGGTCCGCCATGATACCGTGATGTGAGGTAATCGTGATGAGCTACTGGTTTGTGACAATTGTGGATTTGGGGTTCACCATGACGTGGTGCAATCACAGTGACCCTCTGGAAATAGCTTAATGCTGATTTGGCCTCCATCGGGAAGTGGTGGCCTATCCACTGGGAATACTGATTACTAAAAACGCTTTAACTTTTTCACCTCGTGTTGTTTTTGGGGTGAATCTGATATCGATGGAAGGTTTATTCAATTTCCTACGTCATGGAAAGGTGAAATCTAAAGTATTCCACGCAAAGTAAACATCATTAATTTTTGAAGCTAATACTTGATATTTCTAGAGATGAAATTAGCGAGGGAAACTCCAGGGTATTACAATATCTCCCCCTTGGAAACATTCATCCTCAAATGTTACTAGTTAAGATGGAATCTTTTTTGTGGAATCTGAGGCTATAAACCATCATACACAACTGAGATAAACTGAGAAACTGAATCTAAATCATTCTGAGTTTTTATATTTTAGATGTGGGAGTGCATGAACTTACATGAGGACAACTATATAACTGATTAGAAAGGAACTGAATTATGGAAGAGTAGTATCTTCGACTAGATCTGAATTTATGTAGAAAAGGTAAAGGTACAAGGCTCGCATATCTGCTTTGGCTTCCCAAGTAGCGCCCTTAACTGACTGGTTCCGCCAAAGATCTTTAACCAAGGGAACTTTTTTGTTCCTTAGTCTACGGATTTGATGGTCTAAAATTTCAACTGGAATCTCTTTATAAGATAGGTCGTGCTGAATATCTGAGTTTTCTAAAAGAACAACAACAGTGGAGTCAGAAATGCACTTCTTAAGCATAGAGATGTGGAATACAGGATGAACTGCTGACAAGTATACGGGCAACTCAATCTTATATGCTACTTTCCCAACACGACTCAGAATTCTATAAGGGCCAACTTATCAGGGACTAATCTTCCCATTTTTGCCAAATCTCTTCACCCCTTTCATGGGTGAAATCTTCAGATACATTAAATCACCAACTTCGAACTCAGGATCTTTTCTCGTCACATCTGCATATGATTATTGACGGCTCTGGGCTATTTTCAACCTTTCTCTAATCAACTTAATTTACTCCATAGCTTCAAACACTGCATTAGGCCCAAGCAAAGTAGCCTCACCCACCTCAAACCAACCTATGGATGATCTACATGTCCTCTCATAAAGAGCCTCAAATGGGGCCATCTGAATACTAGCGTGATAACTGTTGTTGTAGGCAAACTCAATCAATGGAAAATGCTCATCCCAACTACGTTTGAAGTCAAGAGCAAATGCTATTAACATATCTTCTAGAGTTTGGGTGGTCCTCTCCGCTTGACCATCTGTCTATGGGTGAAAAGTGGAACTGAGATGAACCTTGGTACCAAGACCCTTTTGAAAATCTTTCCAAAATTGGGAAGTAAACTGAGTACCCCTATCTGAGATAATAGACAAAAAAACTCCATGCAATATGACTAACTATTGGATATATGACTTAGCATAATCCTCAACTAAATAGGATGTATACACTGTCAAGAAATACGCTGACTTAGTCAATCTACCTATAATAACCCAAACCGAATCATAATGCCAACACGATTAGGGTAACCCAGTCACAAAATCCAAGTTCACCTCTTCCCACTTCCAAGTAGGAATACTGAACTCTTGCAACGTACCACCAAGTCTTTGGTGTTTTACCTTAACTTGTTGACAATTCGCACACTTTGCTACAAACACAGCTATATCTTATTCATACCACTCCACCAATAGTTCTCTCATTAATCATGGTACATTTTGGTAGCACTAGGATGAATAGAATATCGTGCACCATGCGCCTCAGCCATAATTCTCTGCCTCAACTCCTCATCACAGGGAACTCATAGTCTACTATGGTATCTCAACAAAGCATCTCCCCCTCTGGAGAAAACCTCTATCTTTTGGTCCTTAATTAACTCCTTCAGTTTGACCAAATTAGGATCCAAGCAATGAACTTCTCGAGCTAACTCTTTCTTATCTTTCTCTACATGAGCAACACTGCCCATAGACAATCTACTAAGGGCATCTACCACTACATTGGCCTTGCTCGGATGATACAACATACTCATATCATAATCTTTTAGTAACTCTAACCACCTTCTCTGACAAAGATTTAACTCTCTCTGAGTAAATGCATACTGCAAGCTTTTGTGGTCTATGAATATATTAACATGAACACCATATAGATAGTGTCTCCAAATTTTCAAAGCAAACACCACAACAGTTAATTCCAGATCATGGGTTGGGTAATTATTTTCATGAGGCTTCAACTATCTAGAGGCATGGGCTATGACCTTACCGCTCTACATCAACACACAACCCAAACCAACTCTAGAGGTATCACAAATAGAAAAACATCCATACCATCAGGTAATTCTAACACTGATGCTGAAGTGAGTCGAGTCTTCAACTCCTGAAAACTCTTCTTGCAGGAATCTGACCATAGAAATTTAACTTTCATTTACATCAGTCTAGACATAGGGGATGCAATAAATGAAAAACCTTGAATAAAATGGTGGTAATAGCCAACAATACCCAAGAAACTTCTAATGTTCGATGTAGAGATAGGTCTAGGCCAGTTTCTTATAGCTTCTGTCTTTTGGGGATCAACTCTAATGCCCTCGGTGGAAACAATATGATCGAGAAAGGCTACTAATCTTAGCCAAAACTCACACTTGCTGAATTTGGTGCATAATTTATGATCTCTAAGAGTTTGCAAGATAATTATAAGGTGATCTACATGGTCATCCTCACTGAGGGAGTACACAAGAATATTATCTATGACTACTATGACAAACATGTCTAGATGCAATTTGAACACTTAATTTATGTGGTCCATGAAAGCTGCTGGAGCATTGGTTAGCCCGAAAGACAAGACTAGAAACTCAAAATGCTTATAACAGATTTTGAAGTCTGTCTTTGGAATATCACACTCCCTTATTTTAAGATGATGATAGCCGGATCTAAGTTATATCATTGAGAAATAACCTGCACCTTGTAATTGATCAAATAAGTCATTAATTCTATGAAGAGGGTATTTATTCTTTACTGTGACCTTATTTAGCTGACGATAGTTAGTGCACATTGGCAAATAACCTTCTATCTTTCACACGAATAGGATAGGAGCGACCCATAGAGAAACACTAGGCCTTATGAAACCTTTATCTAAGAGATATTTGAGTTGCTCTTTAAAATCCCTAAGCTCTGCGGGATCCATACGATACGGATTGATAAAAATAGGTTGTGTATTAGGATGAAGGTCAATCCCAAATTTTATCTCTCTATCGGGAGGTACCCCTGGGTGATCTTCAGGAAAAATATTAGGAAACTCATTAGCTACTCTGACTGACTGAATTGGTGGAGTCTCAAACTTAGAGTCTTTAACTCGTACCAAATGGTAAATACAACCTTTGGAAATCAATTTTTTGGCTTTAAGATAATATATAAAATGACTCTTGGGAGATACTAAATTACCTAATTACTTAAAAATTGGCTCATTTTGGAACTGAAACTTAACCACACGGGTGCGATAACCTATGGTTGCATAACAGGAATAGAGCCAATCCATACAAAGAATAAGTTCAAAATCAACCATGTCTAACTCTATCAAGTCTGCTAACATGAGTCTTTGAAGAACAATGATAGGACACTTTTTGTAAACTCGCTTAGCAATGACTAACTCACCTATTGGAGTAGAAACCAAGAAAGGCTCAAGGATCTTTTTAGAACTTATTTCAAAATTTACAGCAACTAATGGGGTCACATAAGAGAAACTTGACCCAGGGTCTAACAACACATATACATCAAAATAAAAGACACGAAGCATACCGGTAACAACATCAGGTGAATCTTCCTGCTACTGATTGGATGGTAAATCATAAAATCGATTCTGGTGCTAACCACCAGTAGTACTGGATGATGCACCCTGAGGAAGAGCTGGGTGACCTAAACGAGCAGGTGGACTATAAGCCTGAGTCTGGGGACGAATCTCTGTATTCCTCTGCCTAGCATGCGAGCAATCTCTAATACCGTGACCCTCTTGGCCATAACCATAAAAACCTTTCTGACCCCACAAACACTTGCCTCAATGATCCCTACCATACTTAGCATATGGAGGAATATTGGGCTTTCTACTCATACTATTCTGAGATTTGGACATAGAAGACTTACCTCACTACTCCTGTCTATTTTTGGGTGTAGGAGCACTGACTAAAGAAGGTGCAGGCATAGATAACTAATTTTGTAACTGCGAATAATTCCCCCCTTCAGACCTATTCTAAGCATAATTGAACTGCCCTGTTCTAGCCCTTTTATTAACTCTCTCTCTTTCCTTTGCCTTCTTTGCCCCAATCTACTGAGCATGCATTATCAATCTAGATAGATCCATGTCTCTATTGAGCATATCAGTCCTACACTCCTTAACCACCGACCCAGTTACACCAGTCACAAACTTACTCATGCTTGACCTAGGGTCAGCCATTTTATCAGGGGCATATTTGGACAACTGGTTGAACTTAAGGCAATACTCCTTCACTGTCATAGAGCCCTGCCTCAAGTTCATGAACTCTTCTATCTTAGCTTCGCTCATCTCAAGTGGGAAGAACTTGTCCAAGAATGCATCCTGAAATATCTGCCAAGTTATGGAAGCTGCATCCTTCCCTCTCTTCTTCCTCCATATCACTACCCAATCATAAGCAATATCTTTCAGCCTATAAGAAACTAACTCTCCACTCTCTTCTTATAAAACATGCATAATCTGGGTGATCTTCTTCACCTCATTAAGAAAGAGCTATGGGTCCTCACCTACCTTTGACCCAAAGAATTCTGGCAGATTTATTCTCATGAAGTCTCTAATTTTGGCTATGGCTAAGTCCCTATCTTACTGAGGTCGGGCTGCATCCTGACGATTACCCTGAACAGTAGCTTTCATAGCTGGGGATAGTGCCTGAAAAGCTACCCGAAACTCTACATGTGACATATTCTCATTCAAAGAATCTGCGGGCTAGGGTGGCTGGTTATCATTTCTCCGGGCATTAGCTCTGGAAGGAGGCATAGTCTTTCATCAAAGAGCATGAATTATTAGTAGATAGACATAGCTGTGTGTACCATAGATTATGAAAGAAAGTGATAATTTTCCTAAAACATTTCATTATCTCTTGCTCATAGATGTGGCGCACTTTAAACCGATGATCAACACTCTATGTAACTTGGTTTTGTCAGATCCCTAGGACTCTCTAAAACTTAGGCTATGATATCAAGTTTGTAACGCCCCTAAATTTGATTCCCGGGATGCCACACGGTGCTCTGAACTACAAGTAGTCCTGAGCTAACAATGGTTGCTTTCTACTAACTCTAAATCTTAACATAGGGAAATATAAATACAAGATACTGAAAAATGTGGAGAACTATATGAAAAGTCTAAGTATATCTAAAAATTCTGATCACATTAATATGATAAAACAAATACTAAAAGATCTAAATATGACATCTAAAATCTAAGATCGAATCTACTAGTACGATAAACCTCTGATGACTGAAACTAGAGAGTCACTGGGACAGGCCTCTAGCTGACTCATAATTTCTGAAAAGAATATTGAAATAATCTACTACAGAAACTAGAAATCTGAAAACTAAGTCCCCGAACTATGAGGACTCACCAATTGTAGGGATGTAGATGAGGTACTCAAAAATCACTGTCGCTGCTAAGACTAAGCACTTGAACCTATATTATGAGACAATGTAGCACATAGACGTATATGTGGATTAGTACTTTGAGGATGTACTGAGTATATGGGGTGGGCATGCAGTAAGTAAACAATATCATCAAAATTTATAAACCGTGCAGGCTAAATGTAAATGGCTCACATAGCTCGAGTAAAACTGAAAGTTAAAGATATAAATCATGATTAGTAAAACATATAATCTGAATCTTGTGAGCCATTACACTTAGTTCTAAAATCTGTATTCTCTTCTTATTCTCAAATCTTATAGCTCGATGAAATCTGAAACTCATTCTGCATAGTAAATACTTTATATCCAGATTTTAAATAATTAATCTATTTCAAGGGGGGGAAACATTTTGGAAGGTTCTTCTGACCGACATGTACACCATGTGAGGATCCATGGTGTCCCACGACTAGCCCCCATAAGGTTAATACTATTCTATCCTTGCCATTGGAATAGAATAATCTCATCTCTGTGATCACAATCTCAATCATCCATGTATAGTGGGAATAAATCTCAATCCTACAGTGGCACATAGTTCTAGGGAATGAAACCATAGTAACACACCTAGCTCGGTGCTAAATACTACTCCCAATCTCATGCTCAAAATCTCAAGAAAATCCACTTTGACAGTAATCTCATGGTTTATAATGAAACCAACTATAAAATCTATAATCTCAATTTGTAATGTGGATTTTAAATCTATTCTGACCAAAAGGTCAAATCCTTCTCAATAATCTAAAAACATTCTAATTATTGGGTGCATGTAGCACAAAAATTCTCAAAATCACAATCTTAAATAGGGCTTAATGACCCATGTATCAATCTCCTAATAAAACATCTCAAATTTCATTCTTAACAATATAAGTATTCATAATTCATCATAAAATCTGAAAATTTTAGCAATAAGCATAATAATAAGAACATACCCGTGTAATTCACTTCTAAATTTTTGAAAATCTCAAATCTCATGAATAGCGACATGGGGTATAAACCCAAACTTCAAATTCAAAGGAACATATACACAAATCAAATAAATTTCGTAGAAAATCAAGTTCTGGGCATAAGAACGAAAGACTTGTTCTTGTTCAAACCCCACATACCTTAGATGATGAACTAGATGCACACGCTTGCTTTTGAGACTCTAATTGCATTCTTGGATGAAGATTTTTGAAAATCCTGGTCTAGGAAGCTTGAATCTTGAATAAATTTGGGAAAGTAATGGGTGAATCTTGAAGATGCTTGATATTAAAGGTTTGAGCCTAGGCTTTTTAATTTGAGAGAGCTTGATGAATAATGATCATATGTTGCTCCCAAATAAGTTAAATCTTTTGTTTTAATGATTTGGGGGTATAGGCAAAAGTCTACACTACCCTTGGATTTTAAAGTTTGTACCATGCATGCCGTTGAAGGCTTCACCGCGATGCAATGAAGGGTCCATCGTGATGCCCACCGCAACGTGAGGTAATCGCAATGAGCAACTGGTTTATGATAATTGTGGATTTGGGGTTTACCGCGATGCGGTGGAATCGCGGTGACCCACTAAAAGTTGCCAAATGCCAATTTGTCCTCTATCGCGATACGGTGGCCTTTCCACTGGGAATACTAATTACTAAAACTGCTCTAACTTCTTCACTGTGTGTCAGTTTTGGAGCGAATCTTATATCGATGGAAATATTATTCAATTTCCTATGTCATGGTTAGTTGAAATATGAAGAATTCCATATGG
Organism: Capsicum baccatum var. pendulum; assembly: GCA_030864225.1. Classification (NCBI taxonomy): domain Eukaryota; kingdom Viridiplantae; phylum Streptophyta; class Magnoliopsida; order Solanales; family Solanaceae; genus Capsicum; species Capsicum baccatum. The sequence goes on from CM061552.1 coordinate 269,717,721, forward strand.
AATAAACATCATTTACTTTAGAAGCTAATACTTGATATTTCTAGAGACAAAACTATCTTGGAAAGCTCCGGGGTATGACAGTGTCGGATCTTAACAAGTGGCAGCCAAAACCTTATTAGCTTTAGTGGCAACTTTGGTTATAGGGAAATTTCTCTACAAATGGCCCGACTAACCTTAATTGAAACATAAGTTCCTTTTCCTCTTCATAGTATCCATGGTGACATTACCTACAAAAATGGTAGGGATGATAAGGTGAGGTCGACAAAACTCCACCTGTTTGAGACTGGACACCCTATGCCTAAGCACCACTGCTAGCTTAAAAATGATGACCACCTAAAATCCTAGGCTAAGGAGCACTGGAAGACAAATATGAATTCCCCTATTCTTCTTTGTATTCCACTTTCTACCATCTCCCCAATTATTCTACTAATTCTTTGTAAGACCCCGCATTTTTGGGCTAGTCTTCGAACTGTCGTTCCTATGTGTATAAGCTATAATATAAATGAGTCCCATGTGAATATAAGTTTCATGATCTTTATACTCGTGTTTGACATGCTTTCGAGGTGAAAAATTTTCATATGAATCACTTAGAACAAAGTTTAGCTAAGAGTCTTTGATTTGTCCAAAGTTTAGTATTCAATTCTACAAGGGTCAACTTTGAATATGTATAACATTTTATATAGGTATAATTTTGTAGATCAAGACCCACCAATTTGTAGATAATTGAATCAGCTTTCCAACGATACCAATTTAGCCTTATTTCGATACCCGAGCGAAAAGTAATGACATTTTTTGTGAGAGGCAGTAAGCCAACGCGATGTGTTGTTGTCCCCAACGCGATATAGAGCTATTTCACTTGTTTTAGTTCCTAAAGGGTCTAGGGGAACTTTGGTCACTTTCCCTCACCTAAATCCTAGCCCCCTCAAGAACACCAAGAACTTCATCAAATTTTCTTCAAGAAAAGCAAGAACCCAAGATTCCTAATTCAAGAACTTCAAGAATAATCTTCAATAACACCATTAGAGATTCAAAGTTCAAGCTTTTACATCCAATTAACCAATTAAGGTATGTGGGAATTCATCCATGGGTCCCATTTTGCCCATGGAGCCTAAAAACCCTCTTTTCAATTAAAGAATGAAATGTTATTCTTATTATGGAGTTTTGTATGTTCAAGAAAGATTTAGTTTCATGATTTCATAGTGTTTTTAATTCAATTCAATCCATGTGTGATTCCATGCAAGATGTTAAATCCCTCATCCAATGAATTTAAGTTTCCCATGCTCCATTCAAGTGAATCCCATGGTAGATCCTAAATTATGATTTTTAGCAAGATTCCCATGTTTTAAATTATTGCTTCCAGCATGTTTGATGAAATTTCCATATCATGTTCAATTAATTTTAGAACGAACCCCAAGTTATGAAACTAGCCATATTATCCTATTATTTTCCCATGTTTAAGATATTTCCATGTTCAATTTCATGATCCCCATAAGTTTTATTTCAAGTTAAGAGTATATGTGTTTACAAGTGCAATGAGCCAATACATATTTTTAATGTTATGATCTTCATATAAAATCCCTAAGTTGTGAATTGATTTGTGTAACCATGATATTTTTGCATGCTTGCTTATTCCCATACACAAGTTTATGGCCCCCATGTGTTTGATAAAATGCCTAAGAGATGAGTTTTGAGAAATGACTACTTATTATGCTTTTAAAACTTTGATATGCTTTTACTCTTGATGTTATCTAGTCCTGAGGGTTATGAATACTCTAACTTTGTTATTTACTTATTCTCAGTATTGTCATAATGATTCGAATACATTTGAGTATAATCCGTTCAGTCAATACTCTATCAGTCGAGCCTAGTTAAGTTTAGTATCCCGAGTCAGTTCAGTTGGGAGTAGGATTCAGCACCGAGCGAACCTGAGGATGGGGGCTCTCTTGCCAGTTAAGGGTGTGACCTTTAGTAGCAGTCCTTGCATTCCAGAACTATGTACCTAGCATAGGTTGAGATGTTAACCTACCAATTGGGGGTTGACATATATTTAACTAGAGCACCTACCAGTTGAGGGTGACTTTTTAGTCCTTCGGGACTTCATATCAGTGGATCCACGTAGCCAGTATTAGTACCCATGGCACGGTACTGACACCCTTCCAACTTGGGTTAAAGGTTGAACCCCAATTAGCTTAATTGGGGCATGTCGGTTAGATAATACCTCCTACAGTCTCAGATACAGTACTCAGTACAGTGTGCAGATCAGTTTCGCTGCAGATCAGTTTTGCTTGGCCATGGCATTCAGTTATCAGTATTTTAGTATTTTAGTTTACAGAATATTTCATGTATTCATGTTTGCTCATCTCATGTTGTTCAGTTAGTCCTTATCTCATAGGTATAGTACTCCACAATTTCAATCCAGTTAATTAGACTAAGTACAGTAGTCCAGTCTTACATGACCAATATCCAGCTATCAGTCATTCAGTTAATCAAATAAGCTTAGTGTATGTTATGTTTGGTTTGGTATTTTTAAGTATTTGTGCTCAGTATAATTGTATATTCAGATCCCCAATGTTATGTTAGTTTCCATCACGTAGTTTCAGATTTAGTATTCATACAATATTCATATTTTACCATATCCTAGCTTTAGTTTTACTTATATCATAAAAGTAAAGTCTTATAGAAACTAAGTATAGAGATTCACCATCTTATCAAATCATGTTTGTTACTCATGTTTTAAGATATTTTAGCTTTCAGTTTATTTCAGCCTATTAGTGAGTCTACTTACACTTAGCATGTATGTTTTACGTTTATGTATAAAATCAGCTTTACTTATTGCATTCACCCCTGCATACTCAGTAAATTCCAGAAGTACTAATCCACATATACACCTGTGTGGCTATATTGTTTCATAATGTAGGTACCATTTGTAGCCCGCACATCATGATCAGACAGCTGCAGTTTTCAGCCAGTAGGTGATGAGTTCTTTTATTTCAGGAACTCCAGACAGTTTTAGTTCATGTGCAGTTCGTTTAATTTCCATGTGTATTGATTAGGGGTAGTTGGAGGCATGTCTCAGCTACCTATAGCCAGTATAGTAGAGGCTTTATAGATGTCAGTCAGAGTGAGTCATGTAATTTGAGTTCTTTCTCAATTTTATCAGATTGTAAACCTTATCAGTATTGTAACTATTTAGATTATGACATGAATATGTTTCTGCACAGTAAACTCAGTTATTTTATATGTTATAAATTAGTTGCTCAACAGTATGCCAGTTCATGGGTTGGCTTGGGATCACTTGTGGTTCAAAGCATCGTGTGGCGTCTAGGATGTACTCCCGGGTTTGTACCCTGCTCTAAACAACTAAACTTCTTCTTCTGCCTCTCTGCTATCTCTCCCTGCTTTTTTTATCATCCTCCACCTTTTGTATATAAACCACTAGCCTATTGTTAAACATCACAATTTTACACTTTAATACCAATTCACAGGATAAAATAGAATAAAAATTCCTCATTTCGAATATTATGATAGACATCAACTCTGGAGCATAATAGGACAATTACTAGAATTTCAAAGCATACTCCTTAATGCTAATCTTATCCTACTTCAAGTTCACAAACTCTTCAACCTTAGCTTCCCTCAGCTCCTGAGGAAAGAAATAATCAAGAAAGACGCCTAAAAAGTCATCCCACATTGCTGGCTTGATATCATCACCCTTATTCCTTCCCACTGCTCTTCCCACTAGAAAACCACTTCTTTCAACTGATAGGCAACAAACTCCTCACCCTCAAAATCAGTAGCATGCATTACCCTAAAAATCTTCTCCATCTTATTAATAAACCCCTGAGGATCCTCTTCAACCTTAGATATTGTAAAGGTTGGGGGTTTCAACCTCCACAAACTGCCTGACCCAAGTGACCTTGGATAAATGAGCAACAGAATCAACATAATTAGGCCAACGAGACTAAGACGCCACCAGCTGAGAAAGCATATAAATATACTAATGGAACTACACATTAGAGATATCTCCCTGTGGTGATCAATCATAGGTACCAGTAGCTCAAAAAGCTTGGGGAGGACTGGTAGAGATCAGTGGAACTCTACGTGAAGCAGTACATTCAGGAGCAGGGAACCTAGACTAAGTCGACTCTTCATAAACAAAGAAAGTCCCCTCTACATTCTCCTCGTGTGGGATAGAGTTTCCAGCAGAGTTTCTGTGACCATCATATCTTTAGGGAGTAATGATCTGAATTGCAATTAAGCCAAAAGTTAGAGAAGTTTTAAGACAACTAGACTCTATATCCCAAATTAGAACATAAGGGAAGAAATCCTTCCTAAATGCCTCATAGCCTCCTCCTTATAAGTGTAGTGCACTACACACCCATAAAAGGGAATCTGCCTGGCACAGCTTTATGGACACCCAAAAACCCTAAATCATGCTTTGATACCAAGCTTGTCACAACCCAAACTAGGGTCTAGTCGTGACAGGTATCTCAAGCCACTATGGACCTTGACCACCCCCTTAGACTCACTTTAAGAGAACAATAATAATAATAATAAAGAGAAAGCCAATCAAGATAGTAGTAAAAAAGATAAACAAGTCAAATGAAAGTTCTAAGAGTCAAAACCAATAATCCAACCCACATTTGTCCACAAAAGTCTCTAAAACCAGAAAATGCAACTGAGTCGGGACATGCCCCTGACCATAAATAAAAGAATCCAAAATGTAATATTAAGAAATAAAGAAAATATAAGAAGTGACTGGGCCTTCCAAAAGATCAAGGCTCACCACTTCACGGCAACTTAACAAATGTACATAACCACCTAACGCTGCACAGAAGAAGAAAACACCCATCAGACCCTACATCATGAAATAATGTAGTGTACAGGGATGGTCAGTAGGATAAGCATAGGAATGTAACTCTAGGAAAGTTATAATAATGCCAATGCCATAAACCAGTCAAAAATCCCATACATATAATCATATAAACACAAATAGGATGCCGGGATAGGGGCACGAGTCATGAACATAAAATTTTTAATTGTTAAACTGAACTATATAGCTTGCTTCATCCTAAAGGCATCCACGGGCTATATCGGTTCAGCTCCCTCTGTTGAAAGGGCCCGGTGCATGTTAGCCGCATGAACCAAGGAATCTAAAGGATGGGCTAAATACACAAAGGTTCTAGCCATTCTAAAATATCATATATGAACCATGCACACGGTTATATAGACCCCTACACCAGCAAATATGGTTTCTAGTATTAGACCCCTGGGACTATACCTACACAGTGAGCTACACGATTCTCTTTAATCCAATTAAAAATAGTTTGCACATAAATACAATCATTAACCCAGGTGTCTTATATTAAGGAATTTATCACTTGGTATCATCATACCAATTATGCTTGCAAGATCATATAATCATTCGAAATCAATCCATGTGTCTGTTTGACTCTTAAATTTTAATTTAAAATCTAAACCATAGTCACCAAGGGCCTTATAAACCCATTTTAACCAATTAACCATTAATGCAATGCAATTGGATTCATAAATAAGTTAAACCCATACTAAGCCAAGAAATCATCAATTTGTGAAAACCTATATTACCTATTCCAATTCCCATAACAATGTACCCATTTAGATCAAAAACCATAAATTTAAAGAATAAATTATCAATTTAGAACATGGGAAAAGTAATTTGAATAATACTAATCAAAATCCCTCAACATAATTTCAAACCCATCAATTTAAAATGCATGGATAAAGAGTAAATAAATTCTAAAATATAAAATTAATGTTTGGGAATGAGATACATGCCCAAAATATACTACAAATTGAAAATAATTCAGAGTTCAGAGATTTAATGGTGAATCCCTTGTAAAACCTTTGAATGTACTTGGCTTTTGAGTTTGAGAGAGAAAAAGAATAATTTTATCTTTGAAAACAAAAGGGAATGGGGTTATTTTATATTTGAAGATCGTACAAGGGGTAAGAAGACCAAAGACCCCTCACTCCAAGTTAAAAAGACAAAAATTGAACGAAATTAAAACATCAGTCTGGCACGCCATTATCGCAGAAGGTGGCTAGTTCAGGGAGAAAGTTCCATAACTCAGATAGATAGATGGGAGAATGCCACTGACAAAGAAGAGCTCTATCAGTATTTTTTTTATTTATTATTGAGTAAAAGTATAGTTGAAGTTCTGAGGAACCTGGTATTCCTCTATTCCACGCTAATATCGTGGAGGCTAACCTTTATGGCACGCCAATAAAGCAGCCCCTCACTGCCTTGGGGTTCCAAAATAACTCCGAACCTTTTCAAAAAATTCCACAACTTTTTAACATCCCTAAATACAATTCAAGTAAAAAAATGACTTTACGAACACAGAAAGGTCAAAAATAAAATCATTAAAATTTTATGAGGTCTTACACAAATGTTGAGATAAGTTGCATGATAAGTTAGGTACCAAGCTTACATTTGGCATAACTTTTCATTCTTATCCTGATGGATAGTCAGAGAGGATGATTCAGGTGTTAGAGGATGCATTGAGGGCTTACATGGTTGATTTAGTGATCATTAGGATCAGTTTCTTCCATTGTGAGAGTTTTCATACAACAATATCTATCACTCCTACATTGATATGGCACCATTCGAGGAACTTTATAGAAGAAAATATAGGTCACTTATTGAGTGGTTTGAGACTGACAATGTCAAACCTTTGGGCACTTAATTGGTAAAAGAAGCTCAAGAGAAATTAAGGTTTATTTAGACCAATTTGTTAGTTGCTCAAAGTAGGTAGAAAGAGTATGCGGACTGTAAGGTAAGAGAGACATGGAATTCAACCTTTGTGAGGAAGTTTTGCATAAGGTGTATCCTAAAAAGAGAGTCATGAGGTTTAGCAAGAGGGGCAAGCTCAGACGTCGGTATATTGGTCCCTTCGAGGTACTCAAAGATATGGGTCAAGTTGCATACAAACTAGATCTACCACCTGGGTTTTCTGAAGTCCATCCAAAATTTTATTTCACTATGCTCAAAAGGTAGCACAGTTATAGAGATTGTATCATTAAGTGGGATTCAATACTTCTAAATAAGGATTTAGGTTATGAGGAGAAACCAGTAGCGATTAGTATATTCAAAAATTAAGGATAGAAAAGATTTGTCTGGTTAAGGTTTAATATAAGTATTATCGAGTTGAGAAAGCTACTTGGAAAATCGATAAGGACATGCAGGATAAGTACCTTCTTTTGCTTGAGGATACAAGTTTTCTCTTCTTCCTTGCTTTAAAATATTCATTTCATTTGATCATTCGAGAATAAACGATAAGTAAATTGGTATCTATTGTAACAATCATTTTCATCGTTATGTATAAACCTTTCATTCAAAATTCCATATTAAAATTCTTTTAGGTTTTGAAGTTATAAATTCAAGGTTAAGCTAGTTCCAAGTAAAATCAAAGAGAGGAGTGGTAAAAAAAAATTAGGAAATGATTTGAACAAATTTAGTAGTGTTTGATCTGATTTTTGGGTAGCTAAGAGGATAAGAAACTCATAGTAATTTAAGAAATCAAATTTTGATAAGTAGAACTTCCCAAATTGATCTTAGCATAAAGAACAGTATTTGAAATATCCCGAGTTTAAGGTGTTTTACAAAAATTGGGACTTTTGGACAAAATTGGATATTCTATGCCATTGATGCTGCTATAGCAATATGCACACCATTATATTGACAGGTCGTTATAGCATAAAATTACTGCTATAATGACGGTCAGACTTGGTCAATGCCAGGCATGGTGCTTGGTATCACTATAGTGATGCTACAATAGAAGCACATGCTGTTATAGTGACAAAAGTCATAGCTTTATTTAATTAGTTTTCCGAAAGAATTTATTTTTTAAAACTCATTTTAGGGCAAAAAAAAAAAGACAATTTCCATTATATTTTTTTTGTTTGGCTACATAAAGGTAAGGAATTCATCCTCGTTAACTTATCATTAATTATTAAATCTTAGAATTGCTAATTTACAGAGGTTTGGGAGGGTTCTACCACTGATTTTAGTTGTTTTCTGGTGCAAAGGAGAAAATTATATAATAAGTTAATGAGTTTTTAATGTTAATAATTAATTTACCCATTGCATTTTATTAATTCACTAATTAACCCATGGAATTGATAGTGTTAGATGAATTATCTTAGAAAAGTCCTAGAATAGAAAGAAAATGATCATGAACTTAACTTTAGGGGTTAGGTGTGAGTTATAATTTCCAACATGGTAGGTTATTTCATTAATTATATATTTATATGCATGTTCTAGACAAAGAGCAAGCTAAAATTGCATAAAAGGGCAAAGCTCCAACTTAGAGAAGTGAGCAAATTTGGTTCGAGGTAGGTGGTGATATTGTAGTTTAATCCAATTTGTGCTATATGGGCATGTTAACTAATTTGTATTATGTCTTATTAGTACATGTTGTTTGGTGTAGTCAATGCAAACGATTTTACATTATTGTATGATTTATATCTACCTCATTGCTAAATATGGAATATTTTGGTATTTGAAATGGTCTCACGGGTTATTGGTGAACAAGGTTAACAAAAACTTGTGTCTGGAATTTAGTACATGGAAAAAAATTATCCCCTACAGGTCATGGCTAGATAGTGAATATTTTACTCATAGTTTGTATGTATGAGGATCAGGTGAGTTTGATGATTTCATGACTGAATTAGGGAATATATTTTACGCATCATAATTTTTTTCTTGTATTGACTTGCCTTGGATGAATGTGACTTGGTTATATTTTGTTGACTTATTGATCTTAATCTTAAACTGCTTATTTTTTGTTTGTTATGCTAAGTGTATGTTGGTTTTAGCATGAATTAACTTGTTGTACTATGATTTGGTCATGTGTTCATATTCTCATCTTAAATGGGTCAAATGATACTACCAGTACACTATTGTCTTCTTTTATGCTAACACTACACCTGCTCTTACTTTTGTGAGTGCAACACATATTATAGTGACTCTTACGAGACCTCCCTTTTCCAGGGTTGATTTCAAATTTTAGAGTGAACAACATATTCGGCTACCACGAGATCTTTCTTTTATGACATAATTCTTTAGATTTCAGGTTTCACTTTTGTGTTGAAATGCTCTTTGAAACACGCACCTAAACTATTGTCAATAGCTCTTCAAGTTTAAGCCAATCTTTAAGTTGAAACGCTCCTTGATGCACAAGCCTAAACTCTATATCAAAAGCTTTTCAAATATGAGCTATATCTTCATTTTGAAATTCTCCTTGATGCACTAGCCTAAACTCTACGTCAAAATATCTTCAAATATGAGCTACATCTTCAAGTTGAAATACTCCTTATGCACGAGCCTAAACTATATATCAAAAGATCTTCAAATGTGAGCTACATCTTGAAGTTGAAATGCTCCTTAATGTACAAGCCTAAATTGTACGTCAAAAGCTCTTAAAATTTGAGATGCATCTTCAAATTGAAATACTCCTTGAAAACGAGTCTAAATTGTATGTTAAAAGATCTTCACATTTGGGCTACACCTTAAGGTTAAATGTTTCTTAAAACACGAGCATAAAGTATACATCACAAAGCTTTTCAAATTTGAGCTAAATATTTCCGTTATGAAACTTGCTAAATTCAAGTTGTAAAACTTTTAAAATTTGAGTTAAATCGTAAAGGTATAAAGCTTCTCAAAATTCGAGCTAAATTTTCAAAACTATGTTCTGACTTGATCCTCTCCATTGAGGTACATAGGCGCTTAGAGTTTTATTCTAAGTTCAGTCGTATGAGTGTTAAAAAAGTTTCCACTTGATTCTTCATATGAACGTTAAGGCTGCATTTTTTTATTAAGATAAAGATGTCTGAATTGAAAGCATATTTGAATGATTATGATCTTGTCTCTAAATCAGAATACTAAATGATTAAGATTGTTTGTTTTCGAAGAATTTGAATATGTTTAAGTTATTTATATATAAATACAATAATTATAATATTTAAATAAAATAATAATAAATATTATATTAATAAAGTATTAGAAAAAACTTAATATAAATAAAGTAAAAATAATTATTTGATAAAAAAATATTTAAATATATAAATTTTAAATAATTATATCTCATAGTAAATAAGAAATAAAATACTCCTATAATTTTTTTCATAGTATAACATTGTAATTTTTATCTAATTTATAAGAGTTTCATAGTAATTAGCAAATAATATAGCTACACCTTGGCCTTGAATTAATAAGATAAGCTAAAATTTTCATGGATATGCATTCATCATTAATGCAAATTATTAGTATGAAGAGTAATAATCATTTATTAGTAATTAGATAATATGTACATAATGTTTCATTTAAACCTTCGACAATACATATTTTTTATTTAAAAAACAAAAAATACACTTTAATGAATTACTCATCTAAATCAACATATTGTGAATCTCACAAATTGGATAAACAAGATACATATACCCCTTTTTGAAATCTTATCACTTATGAGAGAATAATTTAAAATCAATTGATAGTTAGATAGGAGGGAGAGAGAGCACATTAATTTTATTTCCAAAGAGAGCTTGAATTTTTTTGGAATAAAAGTAGTGTGCTTAAGATAGTTTGAATGATTAACGCTTTGTCTCAAATCTGATTTATTCAGCCATGTTCAGACCTATTATTAGGTTTTAAAACATAAAAATACAAATACACTTAATGGTGTAAAAAAAAAAAGATAACTCTGCCTTTGTTCCCCATGCAGCTTAGATTCTTCTCTTATGAAAATGGTACTAGTTGATCTAGTTTCCTAGTGTATATATACTTTTACGAACTGTCAATGTAGTGGTCCTCTGGTATTGTGATGTCTCAAGTCGCATCATGAAAATCATGAAAAACATCAAAATTATAAAAACCATTATTTAATGGACTAGTGTTATGAAAATCATTATTATCAACACTAAAAACATCATTCAATATATCATGTATTGGATATTGTCTAACTGATTAATTTTGTACCTGGGATATCGGTTCTACATTTGAGTGAACGTGCTTTTCACCATGCATATGTCAACATGTATACTTTTCATGAAACCCCTTTTAAAGAAGATGACTGAATACTTCAACTTTACTGCGCATAAAAGAAAACCCTCATGTAATATATAAGGATAACTTTTTTGCATTTATAGATGCATTTGGAAAGGCAAAGTCCAAAATTTTGACTATACCATTCGAGAACTCATTTGATTTAATTACTTTCCAATCCAACTTTTACCTATCATATTGGAATGACGTTGTTTAAGATATGAACAAACAACATTCTTGAGAAATAGGATTAAGTTTGTAATAAAATTAAGTATGACTGTCAACATAAGAGGGATATGAAAAAAGGTGTAGTCAATCATGTTTGTTCAATCGTAGCAAAGAGAATAACACATTCGCAAAAAATTATAAAAATTTCATTTTCCAGATTATTTTTGGTGGTATCAAATAAAAAAGTTATAAGATTACAAAATTAGTGTTTACAAAATAATGAAAAAGTAAAGAGAACACATAAAATAATAAAAATAAACATAACATAGCATAACAAATCCAAGACATCTTGGAACAGAAGAACATCTGATTTATATTAACATTGTCTTATCTGTTTGGCAAGACTCCAAACAAAATTAGAAGACTTAAAGATTACAAAATAGGGAAGTGAATAAATACTCCAAGTTAGATGGGTTGTATTGGGGCAAGTTCCGTAGATGAAATATCCTACAAGAATTGTAGAAAATGAGGAAAACTGAACATAAGTAAATCATGTCGTTCAAACCATAACCAAGTAACCACATCTAGTTAAATAGTATTATTCCTCAACTTATTTCCAAACATTTGAATAGAAGAAGGATCTTTCAATGTAATTGAAATGAATATAGTTACAACAAACTGTTAAGAAAGCTTCATTAATGGGAGCTTGAGAAGTGACAATCTCAGAGAGGAGAAAAGAACAGAAGATAGCAAATTTACTATTCCATTGAATATGAAGAAAAGGAAAATTGTACAATATATCTCTAATCTTCTTACTAACTGACTATATACATACATCATTCATTAGCTTATAGTATAAGAAAACTACTAGTACTACAAATGTTGCGGCTTAGTGATTGTTTAACACTCCTAATAACGTCTTAATCGACTCTAACTTATCCAGCTAGGATGTGACTCATATCTTCTTCAAAACTCCCCCTCAAGCTGAGAATTGTAACATATTTTTCATACTTAACTTGCTCATTAGGATATCATGTTGTAGTTTACACAGTTCCTTAATCAATAGATCAACTTATTGCTCTTTGGTATTTATGTGTTGAGTTTGTATTAGTCCTTCAAGTATTTTAACCCTTACAAAATTACAATTAATATCAAAGTGCTTGTTTTTTCCATGAAAAATTGGATGAGCAGCAATTTGTACAGCTACTTTACTATCACAGAATAGTTGTACAGGTAGTTTTAGATTGACTCCTAATTTATTGAACAACCCTTTCAGGCAAACAATTTCTGCAACTGTGATTGCCATGCTTCTTAATTCTGCTTCTACTGAGCTCTTGGAAACTGTGCTTTGCTTCTTAGATTTCTAAGAAATCACTGCATCTCCAAACTTAATAACATAGCCTGTGACTAATTTTTTGGTCTCTACCCAACACCCTAGTGAGAGTCAAGTAATGCCACTAGATTAGAACAACTGTTATTAGGCACAAACAAGCCATGTATAGTTGTGGCTTTTATATATCTAACTACACTAAGTGCAACTTTCATATGAGATTACTTAGGTAAGTGCATAAACCGGCTTAACACTTGTACCATAAAAGTAATATCAGGTCTTGTCATGGTTAAGTACAATAATCTTCCAACTAGTATTTGATACTTGCTACTATCACTTAGTTCTTTATCCATATTAGAGTTGTGGTCAACATATTTATTGAACTCCAAGAAAGTTAGTTTGTGACTGAATTCAATGGGTGTAGAGGCTGGCTTACAACCTGATAGTCCCATTTTAGATACCAGCTCAAGAGCATACTTTCTCTAATACATTAGTATTCCTCTTCTGATCTAGATACTTCAATGCCAAAAAAGAACTTTAGATCACCCAATTCTTTTTTTAAACTTATACTGCAAATCTACTCTTACTTGTTTAATAATAGTCAAGTTAGATCCTGTGATTAAGAGATCATCCATATATACTAAAATAATTACTTGATCACTACCAAATTTTTAAGTGAATAATGAACAATCATAATGAGATTGTATGAACCCTATACCAAGCAAAGCTTCTGTGAGTTTTAGATTTCGCCTTGGTGCTTTCTTCAATCCAAACAAGGGCTTATGAAGCTTGAAAATAATTTCACTCTCCCCATGTGTTGCAAGATCAATAGATTTAGAAAATCTATCAGGAATCTGCATATACAAATCTTCAAGTAGGTCACCTTGCAAGAAAGCATTGTGAATAGATACCATTTACACAAAACTACTGATCTCACAAAAACCACCTTGGCTATTAGAGAAAAGGTCTCAGTAAAAGTCTATACCTTTTCTTTGTCTATATCCCTTAGTAACCAGCCTAGCCTTATATCTCTCTACCTGACCATTTGACTTGTACTTCATCTTGTAATCAACTTACAACCAATAGGAACCTTTCCAATAGGCACAACTACAATAGACCATGTCTTATTTTCCTCAAAAGTCTTAATGTTCTCTTGTATTGCAGAGATCCACTGAGGGTCATGGAAAGCTTCTTTGTAGGAAGTGGGCTCAGTAATAGTTGAATAAGTAGATCGAGACTTTATGTAATCAGGATTAAGACCTTTATATGAGACAAAAAAATATATAGAATATTGGTAGGTATATTTAGAGGGAACAACATAATCACCAAGCCAAATGGAAGGCATAAAAGATCTAGATGACTTCCTTACTACAGGATGAGTCTGAGGAGATAAAGGATCAGAAGAAGTAGGAACAACAGGTAAAGTAGGAACAATTAGTAAATATATCTTTTGTGAGCTGTAACACACAAAATAGAGGTTGTGTACTGGATTATAACTATTTAAAAGGGAAAACAAACTCTTGAAACACAACATCTCTACTGAAAAATAGATGTTTGGTAGTGAGATCATAAAAAATATAACTTTATTGCGTAGAAGAGTATCCTAAATGCACTGCAGGATATGCCTTAGCAGAAAACTTATCAATTCTATTTGCTTCAGTAGCATAGCATAAAGAACCAAGTACTCTAAGATGCAAGATAGAAGGTGGTGTATCATACAGCTGCTCAAATAGAGACTTATGCTTAAGCACCATAGGAGGTAATCTATTTAACATATAGACTGTAGCAGAACAATATTCTCTTCAGACCCTGAGTGGTATGAAACCTTATAATCTCAAGGCTCTAGACATATCAAGAATAGTCCTGTGCTTTCTCTCAACTACTTTATTCTGTTAAGGAGTATATATATATGAGCTTTTATGAACAATACCATTATTTATGAATAAATTTTGCACTTAAGTGTTAAAGAACTCAGTTCCATTGTTAGTTATAAAGTATTTTATTGGAACACTAATTGAGTCTTTACCACGAGAATAAAATGTGTCAACACTACAATAGAGTCAGCTTAGATGTAGCAAGAAATTCCAGGTAAATTTAGGGAAACTATAGTCATGAAATATCTTTTATTAATATGAGTAGCATCTCTATAATGACCCCATACATCACCATGAACAATGTGAAATAGACCAGAAGACACAGACGTACTAGTAGGAAAAGATAACATTGTTAGTTTTAACAAATGGACACACTGAACACACATGATCAGACATACTAGAATTGTGTAGATCAACTACTTTTATGATTATAGATATAGGAGAATGACCCAACCTCATATGCCACAAACTAGTATCAGCATCATTGTATACACCAGGCCCTTTATTGACAGCTGAGCAATTATGAGATTTATCATGTTGGACTGCTGAAGTGGTATGTGTAGTTGCTGGATGAGAACCCTCAGCACCAGTACAATTCTCAGAAATTAGTACATACAACCCTTTTACTTATTTTCCAATCCCTAGGACCTTTTCACTAGAGATATCCTAAAAGACACAGAAATTAGAAAAGTACATGGTAGTATACTTTAGTTCTTTGGTCAGCCGAGACACTGATAGAAGATTATATTTGAAGTCTGGAAGAAATAAGACTAGATTTTTATTATATGATTAGACGCTTATGTATCTACTATCCAGTTGTAGCTATGAGTTTCAGACTTAAGAGTATTAAAAATACCTGTAGAGGAACTAGTTGAGTCAGTAGTTGCAATATTGGCAGAACTATCAACTTTATTTCCCTTACTAAGCATCCTCATAATATTATTATGATACTCAGTAGTAAAAAAGGAGTAGTAGTAGGCAATCCTGTAAAAGAACTACCAATAAAGTTACAAACCAAAATATTATTAAAATGACGTCCCTAAAATATGGCTTTACTAGCATAATTATGGGAAAGCCCTACTTTCTTCTTCTTGAGATCTACAGGATACCCATAAAACTTGTAACATGTATCCGTTGTATGCCTCTTGAAGTTACAATATTCATAATACAGATGACTCCTTCCATAGGTAGCTCTCTGCTCATAGAAATACTTTGGTCTAAAACCCGCATTATAACCTCCTTGACCATTAGGGAGGAATTATAGTTACCATTATTCCCACTGCTAGAACTAAAGGTAGATCCACCATAATTGGTGTTATAGTTAGTGTTTCTACGAGTGGAATTACTACTATGGTGAAATTTAGAGCTCAATCTGTTATTGAGTAATGAAGTAGTATCACCTATAGCTGGTGTATTTGAGAGACTTCCACCTGACTCATTCAACCTCTGAATTTCTATATTGATGATCACTGCATAAGCTTGATTAATGTAAGACAAAGGAACAATCATTGGAATTTGACTCTTAGCATGAGCATATAACTCATTGACTCCCATTAGGAACTGCCATGACTTCTATAGCTGGAAATGATAAGTATACTCCTTTAACTCAGGATATGGACTTGCAAGAAAGGGCATGAGATCCTCTAATTCATCCCAAAACTCTCTTAGTTTAGAGAAATAATAGGACACAAAAGAATTACATTGAGTTAGGATAACTATCTCTATGTATAGGTAGAATGCTCTAGACGTCTTTACTTAGTCAAATGTTTCTCTAAGATCTTTCCATACCTTATGAGTATCAGATCCATAAATCAAAGTACTAATGAGATATTGGGACACAATATTCATAATCCAGACTAGGACAATGGCATTACACCTATCCACAGATTATGCAAATTAGTAGGTTACATCTTCTTTCTACAAGTGCCTAACAGTAACCCTAACTTATTCTTACCAAGGATAAAAATTTGCATAGATTTTATCTATAAGAAGTAATTTTTAGAGCTTAAAAATTGAGTAGAAATAAGTACAAAATCTTGTGTGTTAGATGGATGGATGTATAGACGATGATTGGTATCAAATTTCTCAATTAGAGCTCTACTGATCTCCTCAGCTAAAGGTGTTACACTCTTAGAGATAGCCACAGAGAGACAGGATCAAACTGCTCTTGAAAATTTTCTAAGTTTACAATTTCAATCACACCTTCGAGATGCTCTCTCGAGGCACATGTTAAGGAAAAAACAATATAGTTATATCCTCAGGAGCTAACACTCTAACTATGTGTAAGATGGCGTATCTATGATACTATGTTAAGAGAGCTCCATTAATGAGAGCTTGAGAAATGACAATCTCAGAGAGAAGAGAAAATAAAAGAAGAAAGCAAATTTACTATTCTATTGAATATGCAGAAGGGGAAAACTATACAATACATCTCTAATCTTCCTACTAACTGACTATATATACACATCAATCAATAGCTTCTAATCTAAGCAAACTAACTACCACTAGTGCTACAAATATTGTGGCTTAGTAAAAACTTAGTACTCCTAACAACTTTTCAATCAACTCTAACTTATCCATCTAGGATGTGACTTGCATCTTCTTCAACACAAACAGAAACAAAATTAATATTTTTCTATGCTAATTGATTAATCTCTACATGTCTGTTTCCCCAACCTTTAGAGACAGACAAAATCTTAAAGAGTGAAATACAGGACTTAGTACTAAGAAAAATGGACCTTGAGCTTACGTAACTTTAACCTATGTTATTCAAACCCTTCAAAAATATCAAAGGGTGAGACCAATCCTTCAAAGTAAAGTATTTTTGGATGATTTGACAAGGGTGAAATAATATTTTTAGAGAGTTCAAGCAATAGAGGCCTTAAAAACTAATTTATGAGGAATGAATTGCTTAAAATCATATAGCTGCCCATTATTATTAAACCAAGAATAAGGATCAGTTCTAACTCTAATAGCATAGTAAGAATAATATCCCTTGAGTATAATTCAATAGGCAAAAATAACTCATGTTTCTCAGAATAAATATCTTTAAGGTAAGTCTTTCATTCACACAAATTAATAGACAGATAGTTCTAGGGTACACCTCCCATGCTTTTGCTTCATCCATCAATCTTAAACTGTTGCGGCATTGTATAGTATATTCAAGATTGCATAGACTAATAGAACCTAAGGTGATTTTAACATGCTTTCTGCCATATGTCAAGTTTAAAAAATAACATATAATGCATCACCTATTTAGAGGGGTATTTCTCCCATCTATATATTCCAATTTTATTATTAACTCTCACATCACCAGTTATAAAGAAGAAAACTAAAGAAAAAATTTATAAGAAAAATACTAATAGTATATCTCTTAAAGTTGTCTTTACTAAACATTATATTACCATTAAGGACATATTCAGTTGTTGTTCAAGGGGTTCCAGGATTAAGAACAACCCCAGCTTTAGCTCCCAACTTTTAATCTGAAAAAAACAATCAATAAGGTGGTTAAGACTCATTTAAAATAAGTGAAATAAAGGATAAGACAGCTAAAAAATTACAAGAAGTTATGATGAAGTTAGAACTATCTTCGGGTAATAAAATCATTATATTCTAAATAGTTCAGATGAGTTAAGTTTTTTACCTAAAAAAAGAAAAATAGGGACATTTCGTTAAAAGTGACAAAAAAGTTTCAAAATGCGGTGTAGGTGACTCAAGTCTTAATAATTGAGTATAGGTGATAATTACTTTATTATGGATTAAGAAAGTTGGGGAAGTTTGAGAATATCCCACAAGTTATTAAATTTACACTTTGATCCAAATGTTAACCTAATATAATATGAAACAGAGGAAAAAAAGGTGCATTTCTCCCTCTTCTCATCCATTATTGTTCTCTCTCTCTTAGTGATTTTTGTTGTTCATTATTGTTACTACTTTATTCATGATCTTATATTTCATTATCGTCATCTTCTACTTAATTATCATCTTCATCTTCTTCTTATTAACCGTTGTTTTTACTGCTATTGCTACTACTTGACCAATTTCTTAGGTCAAATTTATTTCGTACATCACTTTCCACTTTGGCATTACTTTGCAGGAGACTTTGGTAAGTTAAATTTTATTTTTAGTTGAATTTTTCATTTGGGTAATTGCTATTGTGCTATTTTTTCAAAAATAGATTGCACGAGAATATGAATTCAACATAAGATCCATCTATTTAAATAAATTACTCATCTGTTGCGAAAAATGAGCTATAAGTAAAACTTTATGGAATATTAGTACTCTTCCGCATTTATGATCATGTTATCTAGTGCTCACAACAGGTACTAGCTCATGGGTTAACTTGTGGTCCCTCGAGACTGTAAGCACCGTGTGACGACTACGGGGTATTCCTGGGTTGTTAAAAACTTGGTATCAAATCCAGGTTTTAAAGAGTCCTAGAAATTCTGAAAGCTGCATCAAGTAGAGTCTTGTGCATGGGTGTGTAGCAAGCCATACTTATGGGTGAGAGGCTACAAGGCATTTAGGAAAAGTTTCCTTTCTTTCAGTATTCATGTTGTACGAGTGAGCATGAGCTTAAGTTAAACTCCCTTTCTAATCTTTTTCTTTATTCTGCTTACAAAACAAGCCTCCCAAGAAGAACAGAAGAAGAACAGAAACTCAGCCAGCCCCTCAGCCCGTCCAGGGAGATCCTTTAGACGAGCATGTCTCTCACGTAGAATTCAAGGTTGCGTTCACTACTCGAGCAAACTCTATAGCAGCACAGAATGAAGGGCCAACTACTATTCCGACTAATACAGTGTCCAATACTGATGCAACCAAAATTCAAGATTTGACCTGGATGAATCCTATTTCTTTTACAGGGTCCAAGTCTGAAATGGATCCACAAGAATTCTTAGATATGGTTTAGAAGGTAACATATGCTATGGGGGTGACGTCTAGTCAGAGTTCTGAGTTGGCTGCATATCAATTGCAGGATATAGCCCATACTTAGCTTACGCAGTTGAAAGTTGATAGAGGTATTGATGTAGGGCCTATAGAATGAGAAGAGTTTTCCATGACTTTCTTGGACAGATTCTTTCCATTAGAGTTGAGGGAGGCCAAGGTGTTAGAATTTATTAATTTGAGGCAAGGAAGCATGAGTGTGAGGGAGTATTACCTTAAGTTTACTCAGTTAGCTAGATATGTTCCTCATGTGGTAGCTGACAGTAGGTCCAAGATGAGTAAGTTTGTGTCTGACATGTCTGCTAGTGTAGTCAAAAAGTATAGGACCGTAATACTGATTAGTGAGATAGATTTTTCCAAGATGATGGTCCATGCTCTATAAATAGAGGAGCAAAAGATTAAGGAGAGGGAGAGGAAATAAAAGAGCTAGGACGGGTAGTTTTAATTTCAATAAGACAAAGTCAGAGGGTGGTAACCATCCGCGGTTTCATCAGATGTCTTCAGCCCTAGTACCTTCTTCATCCAGTACCCTAATACCCAAATTCAGAAATAACAATAGAGATAGGGCACCAAGCTCTAAGTCCCAGGTCAGTGTTAGCAGTGCTCATACCAATCCTTTAGGTCAAAAGTATGGTAGACACCATTAGGGTGAGTGAAGAGCGGGTAGTGATTTGTGCTATAGGCCATCGGATTCGGGAGTGTTGGGTAGTTTCTTAGAAAGGTAGGGATGTACACCAACAGGGCCAGTCCCATCAGTCGTTAGATCCATCCAGACGCCCAAGTCAGTAGGGTGCCGCTTCCAGTGCTACCAGTGGTCAGTGTCCAAATAAATTATATGCTCTTCAGTCCCGCCAGGATCTGGAAAATTCTCCTGATGTAGTTACTGGTACGTTGAATTTCTTTCACTTACATGTTTATGATTTACTAGACCCCGGAGCTTCTCTTTCTTTTGTAACTCTATATATAGCCATCAATTTTGGAGTCAGTCCCAAAATCTAGAAGAGACCTTTTCAGTGCCTATCCCAGTGGGAGTTTCCATTGTAGCCAGACAGGTATACAGGAACTGTTCGATCATAATATCTCAAAAAGTTACTTTAGTTGATCTTGTGGAGTTAGAGATGATAGATTTTGACGTCATCCTTGGCATGGATTAGCTCCACTTATGCTATGCCTTAATTGATTGTATAAATAGAATAGTTCATTTTCAGTTTCCAAATAAACTAGTCCTTGAATGGAGGGGTAGTACTACAGCTCTTAGGGGTCAGTTGATTTCTTACCTTAGAGCCAAAAAGATGATATCCAAGGGGTGTGTCTATTATCTTATACGAGTCAAAGACTCTAACTCAGAAACTCCTACTCTTGAGTCAATCCCAGTAGTAAATGAATTCTTAGATGTTTTTCCTGAAGATCTTTTCGGAGTTTCTCCCGAAAGGGAAATCGACTTTGGAATAAACCTTCTCCCAGATACTCAGCCTATATCTATACCGCCATACAAAATTGCTCCAGCTAAACTCAAAGAACTGAAAGAACAGTTGAAGGATCTCTTAGATAAGGGATTTATCAGATCCAGCGTCTCCCTATGGGGTGCACCTATCTATTCATATGTACGAAAGACGGTTCTCTTAGAATGTGCATTAACTACCATCAGTTGAACAAGGTTAAAGTCAAGAATAAATATCCATTTTCTAGAATCGATGACTTGTTTGACCAATCTATCTACTTTTCCAAGATAGACCTCAGATCAAGCTATCAATAACTTAGAGTCAGAAAATGTGACATTCTCAAAATAGCTTTCCAAACTCGGTATGGTCAGTTTAAATTTCTAGTCATGTCTTTTGGCCTTACAAATACCCTATCAGCCTTCATGGACTTGATGAACCGAGTGTTTAAGCAGTACTTGGACATGTTCATCATAGTCTTCATTAATGACATTCTTGTCTATTCTTATAGTGAAAGCGATCATGCAGACCATCTCTACATAGTGCTTCAGACTCTTAGAGCTCATCAGTTGTTTGCTAAATTTAGTAAGTGTGAATTTTATCTAAGATCAGTAGAATTCATTGATCATATTATTTTTGATGATGGCATTAGAGTTGATCATCAAAAGAATGAAGTGGTTAGAAACTTGCCTAGACCCATCTCTCCATCAGATATCAAGAGTTTCTTGTGTTTAGCTAGCTATTACCGTCAGTTTGTTGAAGGGTTTTCTTCTATTGCAACCCCTATGTACAGATTGACTCAGAATAAAGTTAAGTTTCAGTGGTCAGATTTATGCGAGAAGAGTTTTCAGGAGTTGAAGACTCGACTCACCTTAGCCCCATTCTTGACTCTACCAAATGGTTCAGATAGTTTCGTTGTGTACTGTGATGAATCTAGAGTAGGTTTGGGTTATGTCCTCATGCAGAGAGGTAATGTCTTAGCCTATGACTCCAAACAACTTAAGCCTTAAGAGAAGAATTATCTGACTCATGATCTTGAGCTAGAAGCTGTAGTATTTGCCTTTAAGATTTGGAGGCATTACTTGTATGGAGTGCATGTAGATATGTTCACAGATCACAAAAGCCTTTAGTATGTGTTCTCTCAGAAATATTTGAATTTGCATTAGAGAAGATGGTTAGAGTTATTGAAAGATTATGACATCAGTGTTCTGTATCATCCAGGCAAGGCCAATGTAGTGGTTGATGCTCTCAGTAGAATGTCTATGGGTAGCGTAGCTCATGTTGAGGGTGGTAAGAAGAAGTTAGCTCAAAAAGTTCATCAACTTGCCCGACTAGGTGTCTATTTACTCGATTCAGCTGAAGGTAGTGTGTGGATACAGAGTAGCTCAGAATAATCTCTAGTCTCTGAGGTGAAGAAAAAGTAGGATAGAGATTCCAGTCTAGTTAAGTTGAAAGAATCAGTCAGAGATCAGAAAGTGGAGGTTTTCTCCCAAGGGGGGAGATGGTGTTTTGTGTTATCAGGGTAGATTATGTGTTCTTGGAGTAGATAATTTGAGGCAATGAATTCTTGCAAAAGCGCATGGAGTGCGTTACTCTATTCATCTAGGGGCCACTAAGATGTACCGCAATTTATGGGAGATCTATTGGTGGAATGGGATGGAGAGAGATATTATAGAGTTTCTAAATAAGTTCTCTACGTATTAGAAAGTTAAGGTTAAGCACTAAAAAACTAGTGGGTCCATGTAGGAGTTCAGTATTCCCATGTGGAAATGGGAAAAAGTGAACATGGACTTTGTGATAGGTTTGCCTCGTACCCGTCATCAACATGACTCTATTTAGGTTGCATGGTGTTCCCTTATCTATCATCTCTGATAGAGGTACTCAATTTACCTCTCACTTCTGGAAAGTATTCCAAAAGGGTCTTGGTACCAAAGTCCACCTCAGTATAGCCTTCCACCCTCAAACAGACGGTCAAGAAGAAAGGACCATTTAAAATCTTGAGGATATGCTAAGACCTTGCGTTGTTGATTTCAAGGGTAGTTGGGATAACCATTTGCCTTTGATTGAATTCACATACAATAACAGCTATAATAACAATATTTGTTTGGCTCCATTTGAGGCTCTCTATAGTAGGAGATGTCGATCTCTAATTGGTTGGTTTGAAGTAGGTGAAGCTGCAGTAGTAGGGTCTGACTTGGCGTTTGATGCGTTAGAAAAGGTTCAGTTGATCATAGATAAGCTTAGGGATGCCCAGAGCCGACATAAATTGTATGCTGATGTGAGGAGAAAGGATCTTGAGTTTGAGGTCGGTGACTTTGTGTACTTGAAAATCTCTACTATGAAGGGACTGAAGAGATTCGGCAAGAAAGGGAAACTTAGTCCCCGATATATCTGTCCCTTCAGAATTCTCAATAATTTTAAAAAGGTAATTTACGAGCTTTAGTTGCCTTCAGATTTAGCCTGAGTACACCCAGTGTTCCATGTCTCATTGTTGAAAAATTGTAGTGTTAATCCAGCTGTAGTTGTTCCCTTAGAAAGTTTAGATATTCAGAACAGTCTTTCTTTTGAGGAAGTCCCAGTCGAATTTCGTGATCATCAAGTTCGTAGACTAAGGAACAAATAAGTTCCACTAGTCAAAGTTCTTAGGCGGAATCAGTCCGTTGAGGAAGTCAATTAGGAAGCATAAGCATATATGCGGACCAAGTACCCTCATATTTTCTATGCGAATCCAGATTCAGTATAAGGTACAAATCTTCTTAAGATTTTCTTTTCTCTGTCATGCTCAGTTTCAGTCACACATCATGTTCATGTCAGTAGTGCATTCATAAATTAGTTCAGTCATGCATTCCATGAACCAGACATGCATATTTAGTGTGTAAGCTCAGTCTATCAGTTCCCTCAACTTAACTAGTTTTAATCGAGAATGAATGATCCCAAGGGGGAGATATTATAAAACCCCATATTTCCCTAGCATAATCTAAGTCCCAATACATGAGTATTCAAATATGAAATTTTTGAAACACTCATTATTTTTCAGTTTAGAGCCGGCCAATGTGTATGAAATTCAATTAGCTTTCAACCGATACAAAATTCGCCTAAATTCGATAACCAGGTAAGAAGTTATGGCAATTTTAACTTTCAGTTGTTTAACACGGTCATTTTTAAACCTTAGCGCGTCGCTGAATCTCTGTGAAACCACCGCGTCACGTCATCAGCCAAAATCCAAATTATCCTTTTCCAGTGTCCTGTCATGATAATGGTGTGTCGCGCCTAGGGTGAATTTTAGAATCAAAAGGGCACCGCGATTCCTCCGCGTCACGCCAGGTGCCCATTTTGGGAAAATTTGACAAAAGATTAATATTTCGTTCAATGATAAAACAGTCCTTTCCCTATTATCTTAATCCGCTCAGGTATGATATTAAGCCCTAAAAACATTTTTAAAATCATTCTTTAATTAATTTCCCCCAAATCAAAAAGGTATTCTCTCCCAATCAAGAACCGTAGCTTTCAAGAATCAAGGTCAAATCTCAAGAACTCTAAAATCAATCCTTCCAAATTCATCACCCCAGGTATGTTAGATGTTCATCCATGGATCCCTTTCATCCATGGAGTCCAAGCAACCCTTTTAAATCATCAAATTGTGATCTTTTCAAGTTATCATGTTTTAAATTATGATTTCATCCATGAATCTTCATGTACTATTGATTTTATACCATGTCACCATGAAATTATTATTATTATTCAATCTTCCATGTTTTAATATTATTATTTACTGAATTAAACCATGATTTAATGCTATTTTGATGAATTCATGCTATTCCTACATATTCAATGACATTCCTATGATTTTTTTAAATCATGAACTACAAGTGTTTGATAAAATGCCTACAAGAGTGATTTATTTAATAAGAGCCTTCATGTTTTGGTCTTCAAGCTTTAGTGTCTCTTCAGTATTCTTTGTTTGAGTTCTGCGGGAATTGAATACCCGAAAACCATAGCTGTTTATTTAGTCTAGCCTTAATACATTACAGAATAGCCTTCAGATTATATTATGGGCATTATTATGATAGTCAGATATTAGTTATTCAACTCAGAATAGTCTAGTATCTCAGTGTCTTTCAGTTGGGAGTAGGATTTAGCACCGAGCAAGTGTAGGGATGGCGACTTCCCCGTCAGATAGGCAGAGTCGTTAGTATCAACCCCTATACTCCAAAACTCTAAAGCTAGCATAGGATATGAGTAGACACCAGTCATATTAGTCTTGGCTATTTCGTAGGGGTCACCCGTTAGTTTAAGCTTGACACCCTTAGTCCTTTGGACATTATATCAGTTTAGTGGATCCACACAACCATTGTTAGTACCCGTGGTACGGTATTAACACCCTTCCAACTGTGGTTACAGGTCGGACCTTAATTAGTTTAAATTGGAGAATGTCGGTTAAATGATACCTCCTACAGTCTCAGATATAGTCTCAGTTACAGTCCTAGCTCAGTTATTTAGTCTTAGTGTTGTTTGACCAAACCATACAGATTTTAGTTATTTTAGTATTGTTAGTTTATAGATTTTACTCAGTTCATGTTATATGCTTGGTCATGCATCCTCATGATTTCACAGATTTCCATGCATTATCAGTAACTACAGATTCCATGCTCTTTACTCCGTACTCCATGCCTTACATGTATATCCAGTTAATTATTAGTTCTGTTCATGAAACCATGCATACCAGCCTACCTCATTTAGCATCCCAGTACTGTAAGACCCCACAAAATTTCTAGCTTAATTTAGTCTTCAAAGCTTATTAAGGGGTCTCAGGCTTAGAAAATTATAGCTAAGTTTCCAGACTTTGTTTATTTTTATCCTTCGAAAGTTAACAATCTCATTTTGAGACCTTAAAGTCCTTTAAAGGTTGATGTTTAAATTGACTCATGTTGAGGAATGTCAATCGGGGTTCCCGAATAGGTTCGGATTTTTCGGACCTCGTTTAGACCATGTTTGAAATCCCAAAATAGTGGACCAACGTGATCTTGGCGTATCGCGTCGCCTAATGCATTGGTTAATATTTTCCCCAGCTACCAGTGTGCCATTCTAGTGACACGGCCTGATCTTGGCGTGACGCATTGGATATCGCATCTATGCCATTGACGCACCACGTCGGATATCACGTTGGTAACCCAATTTTCAGAAATTAAAAACCGCATCTCTGAGGGCATTTGGGTCTTTTTTCCTCGACCTTCAGCCCTCAAAACATGAAATTTATCCCTTTTAGAGGCATAATACAATCATTATCCCCAATATTTCCTAGAACAAAACCCTAGGGCTATCAATCCAGATTCAAATTCAAGAGAATTCACCATCAGTCTTCCCAAATTCAAGCAATAAGGTGTGTAAAGTTTTCATCCAAGAATCCCATTCATCCTTGGATCTCAAGAAACCAATTTTTAAACCATGTTGTGGGTTGTATTTTATCCATGTTGTTATTAATATATGTTTTCCAAGTTGAAATCTTTAATGTATCTCATGATATTATTATAGCATGCATGTTGAATTTGAATTCTCTTATGTTTAACTCTGGAAGTATGAACTTAAGATGATAGTCATGATGTTTCACCATGTTGTCCATGCTCAAATACAACATTATACCGTCTAGGTGTTTGTTAAAATGCTTAAATGAATGAATTATGAAATTGTGACTCATTTGTAATCTAAATGATGATCCTATGCTATAGCTATTTAGTTAAGTTGAATCTTATACTAAAGCTATGCTTTGTAATGAATTGATGAAATGCCCATTGTATGATGCATGCCTTCCTATTTATGTGCAAATTTATGACTTTCAAGTTCTCATAAAATACCTGAATAATTGTATTGTGAGTTGATGACTATTGTCCTGTGTTCAAGAATGGTCATGTCTTATTATTTTTATGCTATCGAGTCTTGAGGGTATTTAATACCCGATAATTTAGCCGTGTGCCTAGAGCCAGTGTAAGTTTTTAAGATACTCTCAGTCAAGCCATGATCAGTAGAATTCAGTCTATTACAGAACTCAGTAAAACTCAGTAATCTTAGTGTAAGTCCAGTCCCATTTAGTATTCAGTTAAATCCTCAGTAAACTCAATCAATTATCAGAATTTAGCAGTATTCCATCGGTCAATGAAACTCAGTGAACTCAATCTAGTTTATCTTGATATTATCAGTTTAGTGTCTTTTCAGATGGGAGTATGATTCAGCACCGAGTGAACCCAAGGATGGGAACTCACCTGCTAGCAAAGGGTGTGATTCTTAGAAGCAATCCTTGTATTCCAGAACTACGTAGCCAGTATAGGTTGAGACATCAAACCTGCTAGATGAGGGTTGATGAGGTGGCCTAACCTATTAGATGAGGGTCCCACCATTGTCATTAGAGTACCTGATAGATGAGGGTCACTCACAACTTGTCCTTACCAGTGATGCGGTAATGATACCCTTCCAATTAGGGTTATAGATTGGACCCCAACGTAGATATTATCTTATTTAGGGTATGTCAATTAGATGAATACATCCCACAGTCTCAGTCTCAGTCTTTAGTAAAGAACTTAGATAGTTCTACAAATTTTAGGACTGTCAGATACAGTCTCTCAGATTAGTACAGAACCCAGCTAGTTCCATCAGAATCAGGACAATCAGACACAGTCACTCAATAAATAAAATATCAGTTATCAGTAATCTATGTTATCAGTAAACTCAGTATTCAGAATCCTCATGATTCCTCTTACAGTTATGTATTCATGCATATATTCTCACCCAGTCTTGTTCAAGTTATTCGGCCAGTTATAGTTCATGCATATAAACCCTTGCACTGAGCCTACCTCACTTTGCATACCAGTATATTCTCACATACCGACGCATACTTTTCTCTTGAGGTATGGTGTTTTATACCATAGGTTCGGATGCTCAGGTTCCCAATTGCACTTAGCAGTTTAGGTTTCAGTAGTCAGAGTCAGTGGTGAGTCCTCATAATTTGAGGACATAATTATTTCATCATTTCAATACTTAGTTTATTTTAGTAGTTGGAGTTAGTTGGGGACATGTCCCATCTGCTCCTTATTCAGACAGTATAGAGGCTTTTACAGACTATAGCATGTTCAGATAGTTATTTCAGTTTTGGGTACTGCTATACCTTATTCAGACATTGTTTTATTCAGTATTATTCAGTCTTAAGCCTGATGGTATTTCGTCTTATTTTTCCAAATATTTTTAGTATTATTATACAGTTATTGCAGCAGGTACAAGTCATGGGTTAGCTTTTGGTCCTTCTGGATTATGAGCACCATGTAGCGTCCGAGGTACCAGACCCGGGGCGTTACAAACTTGGTATCAAATCTAGGTTCAACAGTGTCCTAGGAAGTCTGGAAAGCCGCATCTAGTATAGTCTTGTGCATGGATGTGTTCCACACTATATTTATGTACAGGAGGCTATGAGATGTTTTAGGAATAGTTTCCCTTCTTTCAGTTTTTATGTCCTGCGAGTGAGCATGAGCTCAAATTTAAATCTCAGTCTAATCCATTTCTCCCTTTTGTTTACAGAACATGCCTCCTAAAAGGACTTACGAAAGGAGAAATGGGAATCAGTCAGTACCTCAGCCCGTTCAGGTAGATCCCCTGGATGAACACATTTCTTATGCAGAGTTCAAAGTCGGATTCACTACTCTTGCTAATTCAGTTTCTGCTCAGAATGAATGCCCAGCTACCATTTTGGCCAACCCAGTGGCCAATTCTGCTACAACTAGGATTTGGGACTTCACCCGAATAAATCCTCCTTTTTTCATTGGGTCTAAGACAGATGAGGACCCTTAGGAATTTCTCAATCAAGTGTAGAAGGTTACAGATATCATAGGGGTAACTGCTAGTGAGAGTGCTGAGCTAGCTACATATCAGTTGTAGGATGTGGCTCACATATGATTCAAGTAGTGGAAAGCAAAGAGGGCCATAGATGCAGGGTCCGTTAAGTGGGAGGAGTTTGCCACTTCCTTCGTAGATAGATTCTTTCCCCTTGAGATGAGAGAGGCTAAGGTGTTAGAGTTTATCAACCTCAGGCAGGGCAACATGACAATGAAAGAGTTTTCTTTTAAGTTTACTCAATTATCTAGATATTCTCCTCATGTAGTGGAAGGTAGCAGATCTAAGATGAGTAAGTTTGTTTCTAGGGTGAATGATAGTACGGTCAAGAAGAGTAGGACCGTAATGTTGATTAGTGAGATAGACATAGCCAGTCTTATGGTCCATGCTCAACTGATAGAGGAGCAGAAGATTAAGGATAGAGAAAAATAGAATAAGAGAGCAAGGACAGGTAGTTTCAAATTTGCTCAGCCTAAGTCAGAGCATCGTAATCATTCTCAGTTCCCCCCGAAGTCGTTAGTTCCAGCTCCTTCCTTAGCTAGTCCTCTAGTTCCTAAGTTCAGGAATGGTAACAAAGATAGTGCGCCAGGCTCTAAGTCTCAGGGTAGTGTCAGCGGTTTCCGAATCCATCCACTTTGTTAGACTTGTGTCAAGCACCATCAGGGTATTTGTAGAGCTGGCAGTGATGTTTGTTTTAGATGTGGCAAGCTAGGCCACAGAGTCAGAGATTGTCCTCAGTTAGTTTTTCAGGGTCAGCATAACTATTTCTCAGCTCAGTTTGGTTGCCCAAATCAGCAGGGTGCCACTTTCAGCGCCACCAGTGGGCAACACCCAAATAGACTCTATGCTCTTCAGTCCTGACAAGATCAGGAAAATTTTCCTAATATGGTTACCGGTATGTTACAGATCTTTCATTTGCTTGTTTATGCTTTGCTAGATCCAGGAGCATCTTTGTCTTTTGTTACTCCTTATATAGAAGTTGATTTCGGAGTCAGTCCTAAAATTTTAGTAGAGCCCTTTCTAGTATCTACCCCAGTGGGTAAATCTATATGGCCCGACGAGTATACAAAAATTGTACGATTATGGTATTTCAGAAAGTCACTTCATCAGACTTAGTCGAATTAGAGATGACTGATTTTGATGTCATTCTCAGCATGGATTGGTTTCATTCAAGCTATGCTATAGTTGACTGCAGAAGCAGAGTTGTCCAGTTTTAGTTTCCAAATGAACCCATCCGAGAGTGGAGGAATAGTACTTCAGCATTCAGGGGTCAGCTTGATTCCTACCTAAGGGAAATGAAGATGATTTCTAAGGGACGTGTCTATTCAGATGGTAGTAGGATTCAGCACTGAGTAAACCCAAGGATGGAAACTCACTCTCTAGGAAAGGGTGTGATTCTTAGAAGCAATCCTTACGTTCCAGAACTACTTAGTCAGCATAGGTTGAGACATCAAACCTGCTATATGAGGGTTGATGAGGTGGTTTAACCTATTAGATGAGGGTCCGGCCATTTTTGTTAGAGTACCTGATAGATGAGGTTCACTCACATCTTGTCCTTACCAGTGGTGCGGTAATGACACCTTTCCAATTAGGGATATAGATTGGACCCCAACGCAACTATATTATCTTATTTGGGGTATTTCGGATAGATGACTACCTCCCATAGTCTCAGTGTCAGTCTTCAGTAAAGAACTCAGATAGTTCTACAGATTTTAGGACTGTCAGATGCAGTCTCTTAACTTAGTACGAAACCCATCTAGTTTCATCAGAATCAGGACTGTCAGACACAGTCACTCAATAAATAGCATATCTGTTATCCGTAATCCATATTATCAGTAAACTTAGTATGCAGAATCCTCATGATTCCAGTTACAGTTATTTATTCATGTATGTATTCTCACACAATCTTGTTCATGTTATTCGGTCAGTTATAGTTCATGCATATGAACCCTTGCACTCAGCCTACCTCACTTTACATACCAGTACATTCTCACGTACTGACGCATACTTTTCTCTCTTGCTATGGTGTTTTATACCATAGGTTCAGACGCTCAGGTTTATGATCGCACTTAGCAATTTAGGTTTCAACAATCAGAGTTAGTGGTGAGTCCTCATAGTTTGAAGACATGGTTATTTCATTATTTTAGTACTTTAGTAGTTAGTTTATTTCAGCAGTTGGAGTTAGTTAGGGACATGTCTCATCAGCACCTTATTCAGAGAGTATAGAGGCTTTTTCAGACTATAGCATATTTAGACAGTTATTTCAATTTTAAGTATGGCTATACCTTATTCAGACATTGCTTTATTCAGTATTTCTCAGTTTTGAACATTATGGAATTTCAGCCTATTTTTTCACATATTTTTAGTATTATTATATAGTTATTGCAGCAGGTACCAGTCATGGGTTGACTTGTGGTCCTTCGGGGTTATGAGCACAATGTAGCGTCTGAGGTACCATACTCGGGGAATTATAAGTACATTCAAAGTACTAATCACATACCTTTTCTTTAGCTCTATGATGTATTATATCATAGGTTCTGACGTTAAGTTCCCGGCTCATGATTAGACCTATCAGATCCTCAGCAATAGCAATAGTGAGTCCTCATACTTCGAGGATAAGCTTACTTTATTTCATGTCTTAGTTAGTAGTTAGTTGGAGTTAGTTGAGGCTTGTCCCATAAACTCATGTTCAGTCAGTCGGTTTTAGGGGCTTTTCAGACATTAGATTCAGTTATTCAGTATTCAGATATTACAGTTAGTTATTCATTTTATCATTATTTTATCAGATTCAGTCAGTTATTTCTATAGACTCATATTTTAGTTTTAAATTTAGTTATTAAAAACCTTATGGCACGTTAGTATTCTTCCACATTTATGATCATGTTATCCAATGCTCACAGCAAGTACCAGCTCATGGGTCAGCTTGTGGTCCCTTGGGACTATAAGCACCGTATGACGATCAGGGGGAGTCCTGGGTCGTTACAGTTTATTGCTTGCTTGAAAAACGATTTCTGAATAATGAAGGTGATTAATTCAAGCAAAGTATTTTTCTTTAGATATACTAATCTGAACTGCAAGTGGAGGTTGAGAGAGGTAAAGTACTTAAGTTCTGATAGATTCGTCATTTATAAATATGAAAAGTATCACACATGTGGTTCGGATCACATTTTGGGCCAAAATTCTCACTCTACGTCAAAGGTCCTCGGTCAATATTTCAAGAATCGATTCCCCAATGGCAAAGGCCCTTCTACAAGGGATATGGCTAATTAAATCCTTACAGAATTGGATGTCATGGTCAGTTATTGATATATATATACAAGCATGGGTATTTCCAAGGACTTGGTTAGGGGGACACATGAGTACGGGTATGCAGTCCTCGATGCCTACCATTACATACTTGAATTCACAAATCCTTGAAATAAGATGTCTGTTGCATATTTTTTAAAACAGAAGGTTCAAGTACTTTTTTGTATCCTATGGTGCTTGGATTCAAGGTTTTCAACATTTAAGAAAAGTCATAGCCGTTGATGGGACCTTCTTAAGGAGAAGGTATAATGGAGTTTTACTAGCAGTGGTGGCGTAGGATGAAGAGAATCACATCTTTCCTGTCACTTTTTGTGTAGAGGACAAGGAATGTAATGCCTCTTATGCATATTTTTTTAAACAGATGTGAAGTTGCATCAAAGATACCGTAGAGTTGTGTTTTATTTTGGATATGCATCCAAGTATTGCAAATATGGGTTCAATTTTCTTCACTTCATCTCACTTTGGTTGTTGCATAAGGCATCTTGGAGAAAATATTCGGAACAACTTTCACAACAAAAGAATCATGACCTTTTTATAGAGCAGCTAGAGCATATAATAGAGAGTATTTCTTGGACAATTTCAACTAAATAACAGATATAAATCCCAAGGTAGCAGAACATCTTGTACATGTCAATTTTGAGAGATGGAACCGGGCATTCTGCTCAAAAAGTAGGTACATTCTTATTAATTTAATGTCTTGTTAGAGTTACAAGTTTAGTATGATATCGTACTAAGTGATTCTTTTGTATAGGTGCAATATTATGACATCAAACATAGTTGAATCGGTGAATTCATTGTTTGGTAATGAAAGAGAATTTCCCATCGTGGCTCTATTTGATATAATAAACCACAAGTATGGTAAATTTTTTCATGAACGGAGTATGAATTTTGAGAATGCAGGGATAAAATTTGTTCTAGAAGCAAAAAAAATAATATCAACGAACATCAGTCTTGGGAATAGGTTATTTTCTCATCAAATAGCAAATTACAAGTTCAGTACCGATGGTCATGGTGATGTTGCCAAGGTCAATCTTCAAACAAGATCTTGGACGTGAATAGTTTTTGACTTGGACAAAATACCCTGTCCACATGCTATGGCAGCGCTTTGAGCTCAATACGATTCACAGTATGAAACTAAAATTTAT
This sequence comes from Capsicum baccatum var. pendulum, assembly GCA_030864225.1. Taxonomy (NCBI): domain Eukaryota; kingdom Viridiplantae; phylum Streptophyta; class Magnoliopsida; order Solanales; family Solanaceae; genus Capsicum; species Capsicum baccatum. The sequence continues at coordinate 269,750,885 of CM061552.1, forward strand.
GAGTGCTCCTCTCCACATTATTTGGTGGAAAAATATATAATGGCATATAGTAAAATTATTAATCTGGTGCATCTCAAATAATCTTAGGTTGATCCTGTAGAGATTTTGGGGAGATTAATACCTTCTCGATATATTGACTCAAGCACTATCAAACTAGAAAAAAGGACATATAAGAGGAGGTGTAGAGTCATAGAATCATTTCCATCCAGAAAGAAACAAGTGCTCCATATGTAAGAATATTGGCCACAAAAGAACTATATGCCCAGATCGTAATCCACCATGATAGTTGTAATAGCAAAAATTTGTGTTGTTGTTTGTTATGGACTTTTATGTATAACTCATTATTGTGAACGTAAATGTTATCATTTATTATAGAAAATATCTTTTTAATAACTTGTGCATCAATAGAAAGAGGCAAAACAGAAACTAAGTACAACATACCACAAAATTATTTTCAACAGATTATCCAGATGGACATTTCCTAGAAGAACATAATACAGTTCATCAAACTGGAATGTGTTCCTTTAACAGATGATAAATTGTTGCAACAAATGAATAATCTACTGACAGAAACCCAATCAATGACCAATCTATTTCAACAGATGGTCCATCTATTGAAAGAACTCAAAACTCTTGCTATTGCTACTAGATTCAACATTTCTCTGTATGTCCAACCATCGACATATTTGTTGAGAAGAATAAATAGACAGAATGAAAATTAAATAAGAATTAAAAAGCCAAAGTCGAACAAAAATAATTTTTTCATTAAACAAAAACAAAATACATTAGGTATAGATCCGATGTAGAAAAATTAAAATACATACTCTAAAAGTAAAAACATCACCTAAATATTATTAATATTATTATTATAATTATTGTCATCCGACCAATCGTCAACCGACAGCAGCAGGGTCCTCCTCAACCTGTGCATCTCTCCGAACATCCTTGCTCTTACGGCGACCAACTCCCACTGTCGGTCATTAACCTGCCTCTGAAGTTTTTGCAAAGTGTTGCACAGAATAGCAATGTTCCAAATAGGATTTGTTATATCTAGAACATGCATGAATTGACAAAAAATGTAAATACAAAAGTAAAGAAAAGAGTTTGAATATAATACAACGTATACTACCAACTGGTAGATTTATACAAAAAAATACTTACTTCAACGAGAAAGGAATATGCTATTTGAAGAGAAGTGGTTGAAGATGTAATTCGAAAAGACAAAATCTAAGAAATAAATAAATTAGAGTAGAATAAAGATTAAGGAGGGACCTATTTATAGAGGATTGAATCTGAATGTGTTAGGCAAAAAGGCACAACAGTTCAGCTCCATTGTATTAATTACATTCAAACTGCTAACTTTTTATTTTCTGTGAAAAGTCATAATTTTTTCTTTTACAATTAAACTTCTCATATTTTCAAATGGTTTCTCTCTTAATAACAACCATTACTATTGATTTTTCACAACAGATAACCCATCTATAAAAATAGATTTACCATCTGTTGTAATAGATGGTCTATGTGCGCAATAAATGAGATATTTGTTGCAACATATGAATTATCTATTGCGATAGATAAACCATCTGATGGAGGACATATTTTGATTACTTCTAACATATGATTCATCAGTTGCAACAGATGGGGAATTTGATTCATCAACTGTTTTGAATATGTTAGACAAAATTTCATGACTGTTCACCTCTTTTTTAATAGTCATCACATACTTTAATCCAAATTAGTGACTATTTTATTATATTAAATTAAAAAAATAAAAATTTAAAAACAAAAAAGGTGAAAAGTCACGACTTGTAGCACTTTTTTTTTCTTGACGAGCCTGTAGTCCTTTGACAGTGAAGATGGTTACCCTTTGAGCTTCCATAGTCTTGTACACTACTTAACGATGAGAAGTGAAGAATAAATATTTTCTAACATTGATGGGGTAGGAAGAATAAGGTGCATGTAGATGGATGGATCCACTTTTATGTGTGGGAGTTATGTATTATTATCTTTCATAACAGACGCACATAAAGTACAATAATTTTGTGAATGTAGTTTTTTATGGATTAAACATTGATCCTTCAAACAAGATCCTGTATTTGGTAGTTATGTTTGATAGGTGAGAACAAATAAGGCTGAAGGGTTTCAAGAAGGTGGTGTTGATACCCTCTTAAAATTTAATGAAGGTTTTTCTCATGTTTATGCATCGAGTTCTGAGAAGAGATCTATATTTGATGGCATTGTAGATATTCAATAGTGATTGGAATGACTTTAATGGTGAAATTGACTTTTAGATGGCTTCGAAGCCTTCCATTACAGCAAATAAGAATGGAAAACCAATAGAAATTCCCCTGGTCCAAATTTATATGGATGGGTTGCTTGAGGAGACTAATATACAGCAAAAGGTGCTTGGGAGAATACCTGTGTAGGAAAGGGGAGGAAGAGAAGATCATATATCATCTCAAACCTTATTTAAGAGGAAACACATGGAAGAAAGTAAGGAACTGCTAGCCAATCTAGCCAATGAAATTGACTTGAAAGATGAAAAAACTAAATGAGCAGCAAATGTGAAAGTGTATCTAAATATTAAAATCCGTTAGTTATTTTTGAAAAAGAAAAATGATAAAGAGGACTTGAACTGAACACTATGCTAGGGACTGTGACTAGCTAGCATTAAATAAATAAAGACCCACAAAATACAGGACCAGAACTCTAACAAACCAGCTTGGTGAGCACAGAGGATTGGTAAGATTTCTAGTCAGAATGAAACCTAAACCAACAACTCTAGAAACAAAAAGGCCTGAAGTTGGGCAGAAATCTATCTTGCACCCCATGCCTTCTGTTTGTGGTTCTGATTTGGTCAATGGCAGTAGAAACAAAAAGGCCTAAAATTGGGCAGAAATCCCATGCCTTGTTGTTTCCACTAGCTTTGACCAGACCAAAACCACAAGCAGAAGGCTTAGGATGCAAGTTTAACATCAGAAATTGCCACCTTGTCTTGATCCTTTATTTTTACTTCAGGAGTTGTTGGTTTAGGTTTCCTTCCTGACCGACAATCTTACCACAATCAGTGCTTGCAAAGCTACAACTTTAGGTAATCTGTTGCAATAGATTCATTAATATATTTGATAAATTCCAACTAATAAGTCATTTGTTGTAATAAGTTGAACATTTGGTTTTATATAATTTCAATTGAGTTCATATATTCAACTACAACTATAATTGATTTAGCTACAATTACGAATGAGTTGATAGGATCAACTATATTGCATGATGTTGGTATTATATTCAACCTGACCTGAGTCATCAATCAACCAATCTGAGTTGAAATGATTCATATTAACTTATTATTTGAAATACCTAAATTGATTTAGCTATAACTAAAGATGAGTTGATATGGTCAATTATGTTGCATGATATTGGCATTGCATTCCTCCTGACCCGAGTCATCAATCGATCAATCTGAGTTGAAACAATTCATATTAGCTTATTATTTGAAATACCGAAATTGATTTAGCTACAACTAGGAATGACTTGATAGGGTAAACTATATTACATGATGTTGGTATTGCCCTTCTCCTGACCCGAGTCATCAATTGGCCAATCTGAGTTAAAATGATTCATATTAGCTTATAATTTGAAATACCTAAATTGATTTAGCTACCACTAAGGATGAGTTTATAGGGTCAACTATATTGCATGATGTTGGTATTGTGCTCCTCCTAACCTGAGTCATCAATAAACCAATCTTGGTTGAAATAATTCATATTAGTTTACTATTTGAAATACCTAAATTAATTTAGCTACAACTAGGGATGAATTGATAGGTTCAATAATATTGCATAGTGTTGGTATTGAGCTCTTCCTAACCCGAGTCATCAATCGACCAATATGAGTTGAAACGATTCATATTAGCTTATTATTTGACGTACCTAAATTGATTTAGCTATAACTAGGTCTGAGTTGATAGGGTCAACTATATTCATGATGCTGGTATTGCGCTCCTCCTGACTCGAGTCGTCAATCGACTAATCTAAGTTGTAACAATTTATGTTAGCTTATTATTTGAAATACCTAAATTAGTTTAGGTACAACTAGGAATGAGTGGATAGGGTCAATTATATTTCATGATGTTGGTATTGTGCTCCTCCTGATTCAAGTAGTCAATTAACCAATCTGAGTTGAAATAATTAATATTAGCTTAGTATTTGAAATACCCAAATTGATTTAGATACACTTATAGGGATGAGTTTATATGGTCAACTATATTGCATGATGTTGGTATTGCTTTCCTCCTAACCCGAGTCGTCAATTGACCAATCTAAGTTGAAATGATTCACATTAGCTTATTATTTGAAATACCTCAATTGATTTAGCTACATCTAGGGATGAGCAAATTATTTGGGCCAAATTAACATTTTCAAAACATGTCATTTTTTCCAAAATACAAATCAACACATACAAATCATCCATTTGTGGAAAAAATATTTCATCATTTCAAATATTGAGTTCATATTTTTTTCTTTCTCTCTCAACAATATAGAAAATAATTACTCAACATATTACTTAACCGTTCATAACAGATTAATTTTCTTCCCATTTCCAACAATATAGTTATTATTTTTGACTTTATTCTTACTTATATCCGTCGTTTTCTCCGTTTTCATAGGTAACAGAGTTTGAGAAGATTTCTACATTTGCTCCTTTTTCTCAAAATTAGGAATTTTTAGTTAATGATGAAAAAGAAGACTTTTAGTTGTATTATCTTAGAGAATGGGTTAATAATTTTGAGTTTTGATGCTAAAACCATAGGAAGAACTCGAGAAAACTCTAGTTTTTATCACAGTATTCCATTGACTATTATGGTATTATTGGATATTGTTTTTGGTGTTGTTAGTGGTTGGTGGTGTTGGTGTTGGTGTTGGTATAGGTGGCATTGGAGGTGGTGTTGGAATTGGTGGTTTAGTGGTGGTGTTGGTGGCTGTTGATGATGGTGTTAGTTGTCGTCGGGGTAGCATTGGTAATCTTGGTGTTGGTATTGGTGGCATTGGTATCAGTGTTGGTGGTGTGGTTGTGGTTTAGTGGTAGTATTGGTGGTGTTGGTGGTGATGTTGGTGGCATTGGTGGTGGTGGTGGTGGCATTGGCTGATGGTGTTAGTCGTGCCAGTATTGGTAGTGTTTGTGGTGGCTGTTGGTGGTGGCTGTATTTGTAGTGTTTGTGGTGACTATTGGTGGTGGTGGTGGTGGCATTGGTTGATGGTGTTGATGGTGTCGGTATTGGTAATGTTGGTGGTGTTTGTGGTGGCTGTTGGTAGTGTTTGTGGTTATTGTTGTTGCTGGTATTGGTGGCATTGGTTGGTGGTGTCAGTATTGGTGGTGTTGGTGGTCCATCTATAACAACAGGTGGAACAATTATTAGGAGATATTAAAATAGGTCTTCAAATAGATTTCCTATCGGTTGCAATAAACGTTTCATCAGTAGCAAGACTGTTTTGATCTCATCCATCAGGCTGTTCATCAATTGCAACAGGTTATTCATCTGTCATAATAGATGATTCATCTATTCCAACTTATGATTTGTCTGCTGGAATATTTTTTTAGTAATGTGGTCTATAAAAATTTATTTAGATTTGTCTTACATTTTTTAAAATTTATGCATACATCAATTGTAATGTATTTTTTATTTTTCTTTTGTTTGTAGGTAAAACAGGTCTCCCAAAAGAAAAGAAAGTAAAAGTGGATTAATTTTTGACCACCTAACAAAAAAGGCTAGAGTACAGATGGATTCGGAGGAGCTTCTTGAACAATATCAATCAGGAGAAAGTGAAATTGAGAAAAGATATGAAAACAACATTGAGGGAGGTGGACAAAGGTCTATAGATGGTGATGAGGAAAATGAAAGTGAGGAGGAAGAAGAAAGAGATAAACAAGAAAGGGAGGAAGAAGAAAGTGAGAAAGAGGATGATGATCAACATGATGATAATGCATCACTAATGGGGCATGAATTAATATTGAAATATCAGCATGACGCTGTCAAAACTATTAGTATTGAAAGGTTTCAAGTTCTGATGCCAATAGATGACCCTACAGAACTAACTAGTGATCTTGTACTTAAATGTCAGTTGCGGAAACCTTTTGATAAATTTAGGAATACGATGAAGAATGAAAACATAGATGAACTTTTTAAGTAGAGATGATTTGGACACTTTCTTAAGATGCCTAAGGACCACACTACCCATTTCCAAATATGCATAGTATATGGTCTTCTCAAGCGTTGGATAAAGTACGTGGGGGGTGATTCGAAGGAGACAGGCAAAAATATGGATGAAATCTGGATCAACTACTATGGCATGCCAATTTTTTTTTGTCTTGAAAGAGTTTGCCATTGTGACAGGCTTGAGATCAGATCATCCAAAAGAACCTTCCATCAAGGGAACACTCAGCAAAAGGTCCAAGGAAAGCAGGATAACCAAACTACCACCATCAAATAGAGGGAAGGTATTGTCCAAGCGGCCACCCACCAAAACCAACAAATGTAAGGAAAAAATAGATAGGATATTGGAAATTGCTCGATGTGGGTACAAAGCAAATAAGTTGTTAAAACATCTCAAGGATAAAACCATATCAAAGGAGTTCGAGGAGCAATTATTCTTAGTTTGGTTTGCCCATTCTGCTATATTGGAAAGAGATGTCAACAAAGTCATAGAAGATGATTTATTGAAGCTTGCTGAAGATTTTGAGAAATTCAACAATTATCCCTAGGGATATGACAGCTACAAATTGACTGTCAAATATTTATTTTCACATCTATCCTCAAAGACGATCAAATTATACAAATTTCCTTGGGATTTCATGATAAATTTAATCACTATTTGTTTACTCTTCCATTAATTTATATTGAACAATTATTATGATTTTTTTGCTTTCTTCCTATTTAAATTTTTTAGGATTCGGTATTTGAAGGCATTCCTCCCTTCAAAAGAAGGTCAAGGATTACCTGGATGAGGTTTCTCATCCAAGGATCCTTAGGTGGTTGGCTGCAAAAAGTAGCACAATAATTAAGGAGGCTGATCTCTTTAACACTCTAGATGATATGGTAAATCTTCTTTCAAGTAAAATAATTTGACTCCAAGAAAGATATTGAAATAGATGTGCCAGCTATTGCGAAAGATGGGTCATCTGTTGCAACAGATTACCTATCTACTACAACTGGTTCAACAGATGGGCAATCTATTGCGATAGACGGTTCATATTTTGCAACAGATTACCCATCTATTGCTTTAGTTCTATGAACCCGGCTCAACAGATTACCTATATATTGGAAATTATGCAATAGTGGATATTATGATGTAACATATATTTAATCTATTGCAATATATGAATCATCTATTGTGAAGAAAGATCATTTATTGTATAAGTTGTTTGTGTTAACATGTAACCCAACTAACTACAAATTATTATATAATTTAAATGTATCTGTCTTTTTTATAGATTGTGCATCCATGGATCATGCGTACTGACCAGGAGTTGGGGCTGACTTCTTTTATTACTCTAGCTCTTGTTGATATAATAGTAGACCTAACGGTAGAGTTAATAAAGAAAGAATTGGCTATAGCAATATCCATAAGAAGAGCAGTTAGGCAAGGTCAACCTAATGTTGAGGCTCTTCATGACCAACTTGCTGCAACAGATCCAGGTACTGCTTCTGGGGTATTACTGGTGGAGTTGTTGATGTTGGTGAAAGCAATGATAATACTGATGTTGGTGCCAGTCGTGATGATGAGCATGTTGAGGCTTAAGAAAAAAATAAATATATTTCAAAACACCCTTTTCACTAGTCCTTCTCACCTTTACACAGGTCTATATCACCCTTACACAGGTCCCTCCCACCTTTATAGTGGTCCCTCTTCACCCTCATGTTCTTATTACAAATGTGAAGTGTGCAAGGATAGATAGGATAAACTCCTTGAAAAAGTAGAGGCTATTGCTAAACCTGTCAAGGAATTGAAATCCAAGAAGGGTGTCATACCATCCAAGAAGGTAGGGAAGCCATACACTCCTTCAGTGGCGGTTAGGAGGAAGAAAAGAGCAATTAGCCAAATACTTTCCAATCTAAAACCAAAAAAAATTGCAACTCTTCCCTCTCCAAAAGCTGTTGAAGTTTAGGGGCCATTGAAGAAGGTGGACATATACGCGGAACTTGGCGCCAAAGAAAAGAGGGATCTGTGATGGGCCATGATTTCCAAGAAACACGCATAATATTACCCCATGCATACCTTTTACACCTAATACCTCTATAATGTGACTGATATGCGTAACTGGTATGTGGAAAAGGTAAGTTTACTTCTCCTAACCTGGTCTTCTAATCTACTCCGTGAAGAAGAAGCTATGCTACAGATGTGTCATCCGTTGCAACAGCTAGGTATTTTGATGCAATTGATAGTGGTTCTATTGTAATAGATTACCCATATATTGTATAAGTTGTGTTAGATGGGTAATCTATGAATAGATTCAGAGAACCCTCTACAACAGATAGACCATATGTTGCATTTTTCAACTATTTTCCTTTTTTACAATTACTAACTTATTTAAAAATTGTCTTCTTATAGCACAGTATGTTGAAGAAATTCTCTGCCTCATGAGGGGCAGACAATTAGCGTACCCGAAAGCTTATGATATTTTTGATAGGATAATAGACCTTAACTTCTACAATAATTTCAAGGATAGTTACGATAAGTGCATTAAGCTAGCGTCAACTACCGGTGGATCGGGATTTGATTTGTTAGTTTCTGGGTTCCAATAGAATGAAGAAATGATTAAATATGTTAGAGAAGAGAGGCCATATCCACACGGCAAGAGATGGACCAAGGCAAAGAGAATTCTTGTAGTCATGAACGTGGACGTCATATATTTTTTGGATGTTAAGATACTACTCGAGGAAGAAAAGATCAAGGTTTATGACTGCAACTTACCTATCTTCGAAGAGGTCATTTACCCCAACTTGTTGAGGCAGAGTATACTGATGGATCATTTGTCAGCGGAAGTGTTGATGAAGCAAAAATGGGATTTTGAAGGTTGAAACAAAGACATGGACCTTCAAAAAAATAAAATTGTTGCCGCGTGTGGGTTGTACGTCTCTGCACAGATCAAATGTTTGTTGATCGACACAGAAATGGTCGAGAAACAACCTATCTATGCGATAACATTATGGCAAACATGCAAGAGGTTTGAGCTTATGGGGTACTAACTAGAAACCTGGAGCCTATGTATAAAAAATAATATGTAGGAAACACAAACACCATAACAATTTTTTATTTCAAGTAACTTCACTTTACATGTAATGGCAATTTTTTTTGTTTGATGAAGGTTGAATTTTTTATAATGTAACAGATTATATATCTGTTGTAACTTTAATTTGTTCTGACAGATAGTTTATCTGTTGCAATAAATTAGTTATCTATTGCATTATAGCGATGTTTCTATCTAAGTCTATCTGTTGCAACAATGGGAAGACCAATTTGATAATTTCCAATAGATGACCTACATAATACAACATATGTCTAAGTCTGCTTGGTATTTTCCAATAGATATGTCATTTGCCGCAACAGATACCTTATTTATTATAATATTTGAATCTAGTATTTTATTTTAATTAATAAGTTCAAATCTAAGGATAAAATAAAATTCATAAACAAAATAAAATAAATTGAAGCCTTCAGAAATTATATGAAATAAATCAACAAATAAATAAAATATAAAAAAATTGTTATGGGTACAGATCTCAACAAATAAATCAACAATTTAAGTTTTGATGCCAATAATTCCTAAGGAGAGATGGGGTTATTACTTTGACAAACTCAATCTATAAAGATCTACTCAATATGGGCAAATTATTCTTCTTCCGGTGATATGGAATTTGACTTTGGTCGTAGTGGATCTTTAATGTCGCCTGCATACAATTTTTGTACTTTCACTTCTCCGATTTCCATGAAAAGGGTAGCATATTGTTAATGTTGTTCAGCAGTAGCTTCTACTCTGAAATCCACCTGGAAATCCAGAATTGTCAATGCTAATCACATAGATAGAAAAAAGGGAAAAAAGATCACTCATCTGTTTTAGCAAATCAAACAGCTCTTCCTCTTATTTTAAATTGTCCCAAACAAATTATCTTTCTGTTGCAACAGATGGATCATCTGTTGAAAAAAATAAAACATGAGGAAGACCTGTATGATAATTTCCAATGGATGAACCATTTGTTAACATATGACTCATCTATTTGGAAAAACTGAAATGGTAGGAAATCTTGATTTAATTTGTCCCAACAGATGACCTATCTATTGCAGCAGATAAGTCATATGTTGGTACAAATAAAAATGGTATATAGAGCTATTTGCATTAGATACTATATCTGATATAATAGGTAAGTCAACTGTTGCAATAGATGTATATATCTATTTGAGGTTAGTCAACTATTGCAATAGATGTATATATCTGTTTGAGGTTAGTCAACTGTTGCAATAGATGTATATATCTGTTTGATAATTTTTAGCAGATGTGTCATATGTCAAAATAGATATGTGCTTGTTTGTAAGTTAGAACAGATGTGATATATTCACCTTCTTCAGCTCACGCTTCTCTCCGGCCGCCCTTATACATTGCTCAATAGTGCAACACAGAGACAACGGATTTGCAGTTTTGCTTTTTTGGATGCTTGATAATGCCTTGGAAATACTTTTCTTCTCCTCTTAGCCTTAATCTCTAATGAAGTGGATGGATATGAAATCCTTTTTGGTGGAATGACAACCCTCTTAAATGTCAATTCATTTACAAAAGCAGTTAATGCATTAATAGCATTAATCACTACATCATGTTTCGCCTTGCAGTCTTGACATTTGCATGTATAATATTTTATAGGAGGGGGAGATTTGTATAACTAGTATGATCATACTCATAATGGTTTGTTTTAAAAACTATAAGAGAAGCATCATTATCCCCAACAATAACACCACTACCATCACCAACAGCTCCATCACCACTAACACCATTAATAATAATATGCCCATCCTCCAAAATTATTTTTCTTGTGATGGTTGTTGCTCCAAACAATTCAACTTTTATTCTGTCAATGACCTTAGGGTCCGATAAAGTTTGCACAGACTGTAAAGTAAGAAAAAATGGCATCTTCAACTTTTGATTGGTTGGAACAAGCGACGGATGCACAATCTAACATATATCAGTAAATATATTAGTATGGTGATTAGATCATTCAAAAAAACATTAATCAAAACAAAATCTTAATTAGAATTAGACTTACGACATCCTTCGAGAGGTTGAAGAGATCATGAAATTTTACATTTTTATCAGTTTTGGTCGACAACCATCTCAGGATTCTTAAATAGAAAACTTCTTCCTGGTAGTTCACTTGTTGTCTCAAACAAGGAATGAGTTCAAACTCCCAAGCCTATAAAATAACGCCAAGAAATCAAAAGCAATATTGAAATTAAAAAATGAATTATATAATAATAAACGAAATATTCACTATGAAAGCTTATGGAAAGCCATATAAGTTGACTGTCTTTGGCGTTAATAGAGTCAAAAAATATTTGACAGTCATTTTGAAGCTTTCATAACCCCAAGGATAGCCATTAAATGCCTTAAGATCCTCGGAGAGCTTTATTAAATCAAGTGATATATTGTTGTTAACGGTTCTCGCCCAAAGAATATTATGTTCAAACCTAACCAAGAACAATGATTGATTATGCTTTTTTAAAAGTCTTTTACCTTTTACAGATTTTATTAAATTTTTGTTTTTGAAGCTTGGACCAACAAGGGACACAAAGTTTTCACGATCACTTGACTTGCGTTTGCCTTCTTTAGGTGTGTGGGGTTCTTTTTTGGGTTAGAATAGATATAACTTGAGAAGGAGAAGGAAGATAACATTTTAACCCAGTAACTATGGCAAACTCCTTCCAGCCAAAACAAACAGGCATGCTAATTTATCCACACCTTATCCATCTTATTTGTTTTCATACGTACACCTACAAAAAGATCATATACCATTTTCTTTCAGAAAAGAGCATTTTTGTCCTTCGGCAAATTAAGATATTGCCCAAAGTTACTGTCCCTGAAATAAGCATCCAAATGTAATACCCTAGGAATTTTTCGTTGAAATTTTGTGCGTAAACGTGTTGGGTTCTATCTTCTAGAATGAATTATAAATTTTTCGTGTATAATGTCTTAGATTATAACCCACCATTTCGTATATTATTGAATAAGATTTCCAATGATATATGGATCAAACAAAACGGACACCCGAGCGACGAGTTATGAACATTCCGATCGAGCCATGAATAGTAGTGAACAGTAAAACGTGCAGGAAAAAGTACTGAGGCCTGGCGTATTTTTTTATCCAACTTTATATGATCACAACTCCTTTTACATAATGATCTGGGTGATGTACTATGTATCAACGGAAAGATCTGCGAGTCCTCTTTCCAATGAAATTGGTTTTATCCAATTTTTCTATCGGAGCAAAAAGTTATGGTTGATCTACTTCAGCCTATCAAAAGTGAATTTTCGGATAAACTTCAAACGATTATAACTCCTCGTACACAATGATCTGGGTGAGATACTATATAACAATGGAAAGATATGAGAGTTCTCTTTCTAATGAAATTAGTTTCATCCAATTTGAATATCGGAGTAAAACGTTATGGTTGATCTACTTCAGACTATCAAAACAGTCCACCAAAGGACAGATTCTAGAGTTATTTGATTTTTAGGGGCGTTTTGGTCATTTACCCTCACCCAAAATCCATCCAAACCCTATATTAAAGCCTATTAGAAGCATTATATGTTATATTTCATCAACTTCCCTCAAAAAAAAACCATAAGCTCCTACATCCAACTTCAAGAACCTCCAAAGTTCACCATTAATTCTGCAAATTTATTCAAGATTCCAAGTTCCTAGTTCAAGAACTCCAAGAACCATCATTCAAAGGCACGATTAACATCTCAAAAATGAGTATCGATCTAAAGTTCATCATTCAAGGTATGTGTGGGTTTTCAATAAGAACTCTCTTTCGTTCTTGTGCCCAAAAGTAATTTTCTTTACAAAGGCATGGTTTTTATTTGATTTTTATGAATTTGAAGCATGAACCCATATCTTATGATGATTATTATAAAACCTTGATGTTTATGATTTTGAAAGATGAATTTACATGTGTGGAGATATAAAGCATGAATATTGAATGATATTTATCATGATTTTAATATTTGGGTCATGAATCCCCATTGGAAATTGTATTTTTGTTAGAAAGTGTGTGTTATAAGAACGTTGATGTTGAATATTTGAGATATTTTAAATGATTTTACCTTTTGGTCTTAATGGAGTTGTTTTGAACTTGAGTGTGAAAGAAATCCACAACGTGGTTGATTTTGATAGATGGAAAGCATGATGGTTCCCGATGTATATTTATATATTACTGAAATTGTTTTGTTATGGATTGTCTTTGAAATGATCTGAGCTAAGTCTGGGAGAAATCTTTAGCACTGAGTGGGAGGTATAAAGCGACCTTACTTCCCTAGAACTATGTGCCCCCATAGGAGTGAGCCTGAGGCTGATTTATATAGTGATCACTAGTTTGTGTGGATTTGATATCGATAGTCCTACTCCGATGGCAAGGATAGGACGGCTCTCCCCAATATGGGTTGTACGTTAGACTCCATGTATCTCACATGGTTTATGTCGGTTATAGGATCTCCCAGTGTGTGTGTGTTTCCTTGTGTCTATGGTGAATGGTGAAGTGATTTGAAAGTGGAATTGTGAAAGTTATTCTTTCGAAAGATTTAAATGATATTTACATTATTAGAATTTATATTCTTGATGAACTGAAAGTGATTGATAAATTATATGATGACTCACATGTGTTATTGTACTTATTTCATCCTCTTATGATTATGATGATTTTCTTCGGGCTATGTGAGTCTTTCATACATCCTGCATATTTCTTATAAATATTTATGATGATGATGTTTATACAACTGTATACACCCCATATACTCGGTTCCTTTCCATGGTACTGACCCACATCTTCAAATGTGGGTTGCATTTTCTCGGAATGTAGGTTCAGGTGCTTAGTTTCAGGTTCAACAGTGATTCTTTGGGCACGCTGTTCTACATCCTCTGTTGTGGTGAGTCCTTATGTTACGAGGTCGTGATGTCTGATGTTGGTTTCATGGAACTGTTTACATTTGATAACTGAGTATGAGTTAGTTGGGGCATGTCTCAATGGCTTACTGGTTTTATTGATTTTCTTAGAGGCTTGTCAGACTAGTATAGATGTTGGGAGTTGACTAATAAGTCGTATTTTGTTATCTTTCTAAAATTCTTTTATTCTTGGATGATGATTACTCTATTGATATTTGAGGGTTATTAATGGAAACCCCGTTGATTTGTGTTGAACTGAATGAAAATGGCTCAAAGGGTTAGCTTAGGGCTACTCGTAGCCTTAAGCACCGTGTGACGCTCCTGGACCCATTTTCCGATTCGTTACACCAAATTTTTTTCTTAAAGTATTTTTCTAAAGGCGTTGAAAGATTTTCTCATGGCTAACTTAACCACAAAATCACCCATTAAATCTGTGGCACTATCACACTGCATTCTCACAGGTTAATTATCAATATTGAAGGTTTTGACTAACTCTTTGCTGGAAGGGCTATTAGCATTTGGATTATCCCTTTTAAAATATTCCTACTCTCTATGTTCATTATCTTCTGCTTCTGATTGAGATAACGCTTGTAAAGCAAGCTCATAGAGCGGTGGATGTAGCCTAGCTATTTTATTTGTTCCTTTACTTAGGCTTGATTCCATTTCTATTCTTTTGGGCACTATATAATCTACAAATAACAGGAACATAAACTAGATTATAATAGATTAATGCATCATTAAAAAGGGATAAAAGTATATCTAATATATACAATAGTAAAATAACAGTTTCAATAGATCACACATTTATTGCAGCAGGTAGGTTATCTGTTGAAACATATAACTAACTTGTTGCAATGAATAAGTAATTTGTTACAATAATAAAAATAGATTACTCAGCTGTTGAGACAGATTACTGGTCGATGCAACATATCACACATCTGTTGTAATATATGAGTGATCTGTTGCAATATATAACTAAGCTATTATAATAGATGAGTAATTTATTACAATAATAAAATAGATCACTCATCTGTTGAAATAGATGATTGGTCTGTTCAACAGATCACACATCTGTTGCAACATATGAGTGATCTATTGTAACTGCTATCAACGGTCAATATTGTTTAGATATTTTTCATAGAAGGGTCGTCTATCATAACAAATGAATGATCAGTTAGAAAAATCAAGTCTTAGACATGTCCTGTTGGAATAGTTGATGGGATTTTATTAACAGAAGGTTCTCCGGTGCATCGGATGATTAATCTGTTGCATTAGATTTTTAATCCAATGGTTCCTCCATTGCATAAAATGGTTAATCTGTGTAACGCCCTGATTTTCTGAATCGGAATGCTACACGATTCTCATGACTCCAAAGGACCACAAGCTAACCTATGACTGATATCTGTACCTGTACACTGCATAATAAACTAAATAAATGCAAAAATAAAGGTTGTAAGACCATAAGGTTCAAATCTGATAAAAACATAACATCTGAGTGGGGTATGAAATACTCTAAACAACTAAAATAAACTATCTGAACATGATAATCTGAAAGCCTCTAACTATCTGAATAAGAAGTTGATGAGAAATGTCCCCAACTAACACTAATTACTAAAATAAACTAAAAACTGAAATAGTAATGAAATCATCATGTCCTCGTAAGATGAGGACTTACTTATAACTCTGACTGCTGATATTGGAATCTACTGCTGATCTGGAGCTCATGCCTATAAACTTATGATGTAACATAAAAGAAAGCACCACAGCGCAAATGTGTCAGTACGTCGAATGTACTGAGTATACAAGTGAGGCAGGCTAAATGCAAAAGGTTATATGTATGAACAATGCTGACTAATATGAACGTGAGAATACATACATGCATAAGCAACTATAACTTAACTCATGGTGATACTGACTGCTGAGTCTGAATACTGTCTACATGACTTTACTGATACTGAGATACTGAATAGATGAATGACTATTTCTGACAGTTCGAATTATAAAGAACTGGTCTGATTGACTGTGTCTATCAGTCCTGAAACTAATTACTGATAACGTAAGCTATGACGACTGACATAACTGATATAACTATGATGATCGTTCTAACTGATGTAACTAATACTGAGTGACTATATCTGATAGTCTAAGTTCTGATCGAACTACCTGAGTTTCATTTTATATAGATTAACTAAATTTGAGATCAGTCCTATCTAGCAGGTGATCTTCAAATCTGATGATTCTAATACTGTTTAACTATAGTTGAGATCAGTCCTGTCTAATAGGTGATCTTGAAGTCTATTTAGAATGATAAGGATTGACTATCTCTAATAGTACTAAATCTGTACTACTAAACTGAGTTGACTGTATCTGACAATCCTGAATTTGTAACTGAAACTATGGGATGTATTCATCTAACCGACATGCCCCATGCTAAGCTGACTGGGGTCCAATATCTGCCCTGACTAGAAAGGTGTCAGTACCGCACCACCTGTAAAGACGATTGTTGTGGAGTCAATCCTAATCTAGTAGCTGATTCCTGGGATTAGTCCTATACATATAAATGTGCTAACGGGTGACCCCTGAGTATGTTAGTCCTATCTAATGAGTGACATCTCATACATACACTGGCTACGTAGTTTTGTAACTTAGGGATTGCTTCTAAGGATCTCAATCCTAATCTAGTGGTTGAGTCCCCATCCCTAGGCTCACTCGGTGCTGAATCCTACTCCCATATGAAAGACACTGAACTGGATAATTGAGCTAAACAGAATAATAGAACTGAACTGATTAGCTGAACTGATACTAGTGGTATTGTTTAGCGGAGCTAAACTAAGTTGATGTTGTTTCCTTGACTGAAGGAATGTTCTGAGTTTTGAGGACTGACTGAGAGTACTGAAATTACTGAGATTGCTAGGAATACTGTTGTTACTGAGATCACTGAGATTATTGAGTATTGAGGTTACTGAACTACTGAGTCTGCTGAGGTTTTTGAGTTTTCCTGAGTCACATGACTGACTGAATTCTATAGATCATGGCTTGACTGAGAGTATCGTGATAACATGACATGGCTCTTGGCACACAGCTATATTATTTTAGGTACAAGTACCCCCATGATTCGATGGAAGGAAACTGACAAACATGGCTGACTTGAGTATGTGACCAACATCAACAATCCATAATATCATAACTTGGGGAATTCCATGTAGTGCATGGATATCATACATTTTGTACATAAGTAGGATTTTCAAATAAGTATGGCATAATCTCATAAGACTAGTTCATGAACATCCTAACAACATTTACAAGACACAATATCAACATGAAAATCATTGGAACATAGGGGCATATCATGAATCCTTAACTTAGTCACAATTTAGCTATATTGCATGATTTCTAGTTCCTTAGGCATTTTATCAAACACCTTGCATGCACTCTTTTAAGGCATAGGTATATTTATCAATTCGACCATCTTAATCCATCCAAAATTTATGGGTTTCAACTAACCTATTCACATGCTTCATGAAAACACATCAAGATACAACCTTGAATCCAATCAACAATCATCAACATAAATATAGTCATAATACGACAAGAAAATCACAATTTATAATTTAAAACATGATTCTTGAGCTCCATGGATGAACACTACGTATACCCTAAAGCTTGATCTTGAAAGAGATCTAATTTTCTTGAAGGTTCTTGAAGAAATCCTTAGGCTTGTTCTTGATTTTTCTTGACTAGGGTTTAACCCATTTGGGAGAGAATGTTTTTGTTCTTGAGGAGATGATCTTGAGAGAAAACCCTCATCTTATGGTTGAGAGCGTATAAGAGAGATTTTTGAGATGTTTAACTAAAGACAATGGAAGATAATATGTTTCTTGAGGGCTATAAGTCATGGGAAGTGAAGGGAAAAGACCAAAATACCTTTACTAAAACGTCCCTCAAGTTCTAGAAAGAAAAGCTGACGACATTCGTGAGAAGGCGACAAAAATATGACAGACCGCCAAAAATGTCGTCACACAGAAGCTGGTTTCTGCCTAAGGCTAACGACCATTTTGACAAGGCATCACAAATGTGACAGGCCATCAAAATTGTCATCACACAGTTGCCAGCCCAACATGTTGCAGTAAAATGGGTATAACTCCTTACTCCGATATAGGATTTGGGTGAAATTGGTATCGTTGGAAAGTTAATTCAAAGATATTTCATTTGATATATATATATTAAGAAACTCAGTTCGTCATATAAAATGAGTTATGGTTGATTGATGTTGACCCAAGTTTTGTCGTTCACTAAAACTTGAATGATAGGAAAGCTTTCAACTTGTACTTGAGTTAGGGGACCTATATGATCTAAATTCATGCTCAAATAGATTCCCACACTACATAATTAATTAACACACTAAATTTACATAGGATTCGAGGCTTTTGAAATGTCTATGCATAGGAATGACGGATTTTTATTCTAGCCCAAAATATGGGGTATTACAATCTGTTGCATCAGATTATTAATCGGATGGTTCCTCTATTGCATCCGATGGTAAATTTATTGCATCATATGGTTAATCTATTGTATTAGATTTTTAATCTGATGGTAAATCTTTTGTTTTAGATGGTTAATCTATTGCATCAAATTTTTAATCTGATGGATCCTTTGTTGCATCCGATGGTAAATTTGTTGCATCATATGGTTAATCTATTACATCATATAGTTAATCTGTTGCATCAGATTTTTAAGCTGATGGTAAATCTGTTGCACCAAGTGGTTAATTTATTGCATCAGGTTTTTAATCTGATGGCTCCTTTGTTGCATCAGATGGTTAATTTGTTGCATTATATGGTAAATTTTTTGCATCAGATGCTTAATTTATTGCATCAGATAGTAAATTTTTTACATCGTATGGTTAATCTGTTGCATCAGATGGTTAATCTATTGCATCAAATAGTTAATCTGAAGTATTAAATGGGTAATCAGTTGCATCAGAAGGTTAATCTGTTGTAGAAAAAATAGTAACATGATTTTATTTAATAGAACAACAACAATATCACCATTTTTACGAATAATAAGAACAAATCTACTCAGCAACGGGCGCAACACCAAAAACTACAACATCGTTATTTTGTTTGTACAAACACAAACAACAAAATTCAAAATTCAAAAAATGCAACAAACAATAAAAAAATTTATTTCACTCCGAAAATAGAAGAGAAGAAATACTAGAAATTAGGGTTTTATTCAGACTACATTTCAAATTAAAGCAACAAATGTTAAAATTGTTGATCAATACTAGAAGAAAAGTTGGCTCAAGTTTCTCTTTTTCTTCAAAACTAAAAAGGCTATAATTTTTTACCTGTGAAAGAAGAAAAGGGACGATGAAGAACTCAAAGCTGTTGTGGAGGGAGAGCAAGGCTATCACTGTGATTGACGATTGAAAGTCGATATTTTTCGCGAATCCCAACTATTTATCGCCGGAGGTTGAAGTCGCCGGGGATTGAAAGGATAAATTTGTAGAACTGTTGGTTGGGAGAAACTGTCGAGAGAGAGAGAGGAGAAACGGCTGATTTGGAGAGGAGAGGGGTGTAGGTTGATTTGCATTTTTAAAAAGATTAGAAATTTTTAAAAATATTAATCAAGTTCACAATTAACTTAATCAAGCTTCTTAATTATGTTTGACACTTTAAGCTAGTCAATGTCACCAATCCTTCATTCAAGTCTTAAATGACACCTTTCCTTCTATTTTCTCAGGAAAAATAGCAATTGAATTAAAGTGATTTAGTTTCTTTTCCATACAAAAAAAAAGAAAATATTAATATATGTTTCACGGAAAATAGTAGTACTTAATAAAATAAGCGAAAAATAGCAATACAATTGAAATGGGCTTAATTTCTTGTCCATACAAAATAGTAAAGCCATAAAACCAATAGTATTTTATTATGAATGACAAAAGGCCAATATGTTTATCAGTACTATTTCACATTACTTCAAAAATATTTATACGTAATTATTCATACACTACAACATTTTAGTCCTACTGCCACCCTTGTAAAGTGTGGCCTAAAGTAGCAAAAAGTGTGACCTTTGATCAAAGGTTACGCTTTTGGATTTTAGAAAACACTTTTTGGGGGTGACTTAAAAGGGTGTACCTTTGACTTTAGGCCATGCTTTTCAATTGTTTCCATATCAGCTACGTTTAAAAAGTGTGGTCATTAAAGGGCAAAGGCCACGCTTTGCAGCTCCTAATTGGCTACACTTTTATCTGATAAAGCTACACTTTTAAGTATTGTCTTTACTTTGTTATAGGGCACGCTTTACAAGCGTAGCCTTGTATAGCACCTCTATAACAACACTTAAAAACGTAGCTTTTCCTTTTTTACTGGTCATACTTCAATATCGTAGCCTTTTATACATCGTCTATGAAAACACCTGTACAATGCAAGCATGTTTTAGGTACATACCACAATTTAATTAATAAGCCACACTTCTAAAGTGTGAAAATATTATCTAAAATTTGATAATTCAAGCCAGATTTTACAGAAATAGCTTTAGGCCTAAAAAATAATTATTTTGGTCTAAATGTATGCATCACTAAACACATTACATATATACATACTTGTATATAATCTCATGCACAAATTAGCTATAAAATAATTCAAATACATAGATTTGCAATGAACTTCAAAAAAAACATGTCTTTTACTACACATGCCAATTAGAAAACAACATTTTAAAGATTTGTACTAAGTTCCACACAATACAAAATGTATTTAAACATATATCAGAATAGCTAAAAAGTTCTTCATCATTCGCTGCAATCTAGATCGACTTGGTCACTTGTGGTGGCCACTATTAAAATTTGATCACCCGTAGTTTTCCTACGCATCTAAAATAAATAAACAATTAAGTAAAAATTATGCTTGGTAAATATTCAAATATTTTTTCAATCTGAAATGAGGAAGTATGTGAATCTAAAGTTTCTTTAATTATAGAGAGAAGTAAGTTACCTGAATATCCCCTTCACAAGATTTCAATCCTATGCCCAACAATTGTGTAATCCTTTTCGATTGTTCCCTAACTTTAATTACTTTTCTCTACATATAGAAGGCAATGGAAATAAATCAAGGATGTCACAAGGTAAGAAAATAGAGCATCCAATTTGGGACTTGGGGAGTGTTAAACTTTGGAAAAAATCAATCTACAGACCAAACCGTCAAGTCAAACCGAACCAACGAACCAAACCAAACCGAGAAAAAAAACTGACTTATGATTTGGTTTGACTGGTTTGGCGTTAGAAAAAAAAATGACCATTCTTGATTTGTATTGGTGTTGACCCAAAAAAAATCAAACCGAATCCGAATCAAACCGACACAATATATATATAGAGAGATAGATAGATAGATAGATAGATAGAAGGATAGATAGATAGAAGGATTGATAGATAGATAGATAGATATGATATTCAAACTTTTTTATACATAAAATATTAATTATAATCTATTTTTTAAATACTTTTTCAATTAGTTTTAGTAATTTTCAATAATATGAAAGTAGATGTAGATATATATTTAGATTTGGGCCTTTAAGTTGTACTATTTGTCCATTAATTGCTAATTAAATGATCCAAAATCCAATATAAACTTAAAATCTAAACTTTTCACTCTTCATCTCACTTTTTAGTTTTAAGAGAGTTTTCCGTTCCTCATTTTTTTATAATTATGATTTTTCATTAGCACATGAGTGAAAACATATTTGATCTAGTGTTCAATCACAATATAATTGTAAAAACTAAATATTATAAAAAAAAAACCGGAAAAACGAAAAAATCCAAAAAAACTGACTAAAACCTAAACCAAAAAAACCAATTTTATGTTGGTTTGATTTGGTTTATAGTTTTAATAAACCAACATGATTGGTTTGTTTTTTTTTAATAAAAAATGAACCAACCCGATCTATGTACACCCCTAATCATAATGATATGTCTCCTTCCACGGTGCTTCTAGGGGTAAGTTTCAGATTATAAAGTGTGGTCAGACACCTACCTAAAATGCTTTCTTGGTCGAACTCTTCCAGCTCTACCAGCCCTTTGTAGAGCAGATGCCTTTGATATTGGTGCCACTACCAGATTCTCAATATTTGAAATATGATTTAAAGCAGATCCAACATAAAAATGCAAAATCAGGAAAGACATGCATATATTCATTATTTTTGGCATATATGAATTCCATTCTTATGGTTATACTAAAAAAAATTCAATCAAACACCAATGTACTGAAAAAGGTTTATTCCTATGGATATACCCCAAAAAGCTAGTTGTATGGTGCGGAAGACTTTGGAGGCTCACAATTTCATGAAGTGCATGCATATTGTTCTTTCAAGTAAATAGTCTTATCAGACACTGTTATATACGTTCACTGGGAGAACATTACAAGGTGGATTGGAAGCATCTTATGTTTAATAATGCAGCTACACCAAAACACTCTTTATAGGTGTCTACCTCCAAGGGCACCTAACTATAGCTGATAGGTTCCTTAGATGGGGCATGGATATTGAGCCTACCTACCACTGCCATCTATACAAACCTTGTTAGGAAAGACGGGCACACAATCAAAGAGCTCGACAGGGTAGCAGCGGAAAATACCCAAGACTAAACTTTCCCTTTCAACTTGAACTAAGAGGATACAAGAAAACCAAGCAAAACAAAGTAATATGGCAAAAAATGAATTACCACTCAAATGTGATAGGGCAAGAATAAAGGCAATCACATAAGACACCAAATTTATGTGGAAAAACCTTCGGTGTGAAGAGTAAAAAACCACTGGACCAAACCTCTACTATAATCACCAAATAGTTACAATATTATCCTACAAAATAGCCACCAAAAAAGTATCAAACAACAAAAAACAATACATAAACCACAGCACCAAACACTAGAGAAATAAAAGAGTGAAAGCACAAAAAATGCAGCTACTGTTCAGGAATGAATAACAGGAGATACAGGCCACCAAATCAAGATACGTCAGTTCCTAATCAAATATTGAGATTAGAGGAACAAGAATTTCAAAAATCAGCTCAATCAAACAAGAAACGAAGCGGGAATCGCAATTTAAAGTTGACAGTTGTGGCTGAAATTTAGGTGCGAAAATCAGCTTTGTTTTTCTCTCTTTGGCTGCTGAAAACTCTCTTTTTGTAATGGTGAATAAGACCTAAAAGATCAATATATAAGCCTCATAGTAATGGTCCAAGTGGACTGGTCCAAATTGGGCTTCATTTATCCACATAGGAAGGGAAAAAGACTCAATAACCCAACAATTCTCCCCCTCCCAACTATGTGGAGGAGACCGCCATCCCAACAATCATGCAACAATCTTCAAACTTCCTTCTTGGAAAAGCTCTAGTAATCATGTCGGAACCATTATCATCCGTATGAATCTTCTCAAGTTCAAGCAACTTAGACTCCAACACATCCCGAATCCAATGGTAGCTCACATCAATGTGTTTAGACCGACCATGAAATGTAGAATACTTGTCAAGATGTATGGCACTTTGACTGTCGCAATGAAGCACATACCTCTCTTGAGCACAACTAAGTTCCCCCAAGAATCTCTTCATCCAAAACAATTATTTACAAGCTTCAATGGCAGCAATAAGCTCAGCTTCTGTAGCAGATAGCGCAATATATTTTGGCAACCTAGATTGCCAAGACACAACTCCCCCTGCAAAAGTAACCAAATACCCTGAAGTAGACTTGAGAGTATCAACATCACCAGCCATATCTGAATTAGTATTGTTGACAACTAATTTTTGCCCTCCACGACTAAATTTAATCCTGAGTTTCTTCAGTTTTTAATAATACCAAAATAATTATTTCATCCAAATAAAA
Source organism: Capsicum baccatum var. pendulum (assembly GCA_030864225.1). Lineage (NCBI taxonomy): Eukaryota > Viridiplantae > Streptophyta > Magnoliopsida > Solanales > Solanaceae > Capsicum > Capsicum baccatum. Next base: position 269,774,968 of record CM061552.1, read on the forward strand.
AAAATTAAATTATTTTTTGTACATGATTTTGTCATTTTAAGTAGCGATTATATACTATCATGTTCAGTTATACGAGATTATATAATTTGTTACTTAAATATTTATTTTACGGAATATCGGATTTTAATCAAGGTTCATCTTGAAATAAATATAAAAATTAAAATCTTGATTTAAATATATTTTTCTTCTTAAAAATAATTTATCTTAATAAATGTGTGTTTGATTTTATCAAATCAAGAAGCTCGGGGTTAAATGAGGTATTAATTCATTTCGAATTTTAATTTAATTTAGTCAATTGATTAGGTTGGGCCATAATCGAAATCAAAATGGCCACAATTGTGATGCAATTGGCCCATTGATTTCAATTTGGCCAAAACCTAAATAGAATTGGTCAATTCCCCAATAACCAAACCAGCCCAAATAATAAGCAATTAAAGCCTGCACCCATTAGGCCCAATAGATCTCGACCCGAGCCACATCATTTAATCCTATCTCCATCAATAAGGAAAAGTTGCTTATAGCTCACCAAAAACAAACAACAGGCCCAAATCACGACAACAACGACCAAAATCCATCTAAATTAACCTTGACCCGATTAGCCCCTAACTCATCAACCCGTGTCCAACAGTGACACCCGATCCCAGCCCGTTTCCTTGTCACTTTTGTAACGTGTTTTGACGCATTCGTAGGATGAGAAAACCCTTGAATGTTCTAGAACAAGTCTAGGTGTCTCTCTAAACGGCTCAATTCCGTAAATTTTGAGATAAATCGAACGGGTTCGTACATATTTGGTAAATTTTCATTGGTTCTTGGGTAACATTCATTTCTCCCCATTTTTAATTGGTCCGTCATTTCAAAGAATCCAAAAATTGGTACCAATGAGGGATGAAATCCAAGTTGTAGAAGGGGTTCCAGTTTGAATTTCAAAATTAGTCATTTTTTAAAATCCCTAATTTATCCCTAATTGGGTGTTCTATATAAGGATCATCGCTTCACTGTTTTTGGGGTAGGAGGGAAGAGGTTCGAAAATTAGGGTTGTTGAAATTTTTAGTCTCAAAAGAAAGGAAAATTTTCTTGTTTCTAGGGAGGTTGGGAAATTCTCGGGTTAAGAATTTTAGGGAGATTTTTGGTAGAGAAGAGAGAAGAAAAAAGCTCTTGTAGAAAGTTTCGTGGTCTAGTGGGAATTTTGTTCTGTATTCGGAGGTTCATCCATTAAATTAGAGTTCTGAGCCAAAGATGAAGTCGTTGTTTTTTTTCTGGTGGTGGAGTCCAATGAAGCTCGTCGTCCTGTTTTGCTGCTCCCTAAAAGGTAATACCCTTTTTCGTTCAAGTTTCGATATTTTCTGTTTCATCTCGACCCTCTGTAGTTGTAAATAATTTTGTCAATGTTATGATATGCTAGGTTGTGTGTTGGTAGATGGTTGTGATAGACGTAGGTTTCGTTCATAATAGTTATCGTCATTTGAATTTATGTGTGTGAATCCATTGCTTAGTATGGTTAAAGACTTGTTTTTTTTCACTAAAGTACCCTAGATTCACTATTTTTATCTAAGAACTATTCTTTCTTTTGATTTATGGCATGTTATGTAGTTTGAACGACGTTGTTGATGGGTTTTTGATTTAGTACTCTCATTTTATGTACTGTTTAAGTTTTGTACGGTTGATCTTATTAACGTTTCATGCTTTGCCTATTTTTCATACTTTTCATGTATTTTGCTATTGTATTCCCAGACATGTCAAAAGTAAATTCTGATGTTTTTGGCTATAGAAGTGGACTAATTTGTGAAGGTTTCTCTGTAAAATGGTAGTGCAAATATTCTTTTTTTTCTTCTCTTTCAATAAACACATGTAATGTCTGAAAATTAAATCACTGATACTTGAGCATTTGATAATAAAGGATGTTATCAAAGCATGTAATTCAGATTTTACATTCCATTAATTCACATTACAGAAATAGAGTATTACTCATCCATTCACGCGGCTAATCTATGAGCTTGCAACAATATTTTGTCTATTTGAATTGTGGGTGTAGTGTGTCATGCCTAAAAATGCATCATGCTTGCTCCGTGTTAAACTTCTTAAATTAAGGCTAATTCTTATCACTTCAATTTATCTACGAATTTGACACTCATTGATGATATCTTCACGAATGGATAAAATGCTCTAAAAATCGAGTCCCAAATTCTTTTTCTCCAAGTGTTACACTAAGTGCTAAATCTTATCATGTTTTCCTTTGATTATGTATCACTGTCTTGAGTATATATCTATATATGAGTTCCCCTAGGTGGATGCCCTTGACAGCTCGTTATAATAATGACTCTTATCATAATGCGTGATTATAGCAAGAGCCTACTGGTTAATTCCCAATTATGCATTGTTTTGTTAATTGCTCAAGTGCTTAAATGGTTAGTTAGGGTCACCAATTATGGATTGATGCTAACTTATTACCTATCAATTTCGAATCCCCTGGTTGGTTGATATTTCTTTAAATCATTTCATATCTTTTGTGTGTCAGCTGAAAATTTAGAATAAGCATTAATTCACTCATCTTTTCTTTGCATAAACTTGCTCGGGAGTCCAATTGGACTCTTTGCTCTTACATTAGGAAATGGGCCATTGAGGCCCGCCTCTTTTAGAAAATGCTGAATGTCTATTAAATAGTACGCATACGGATGGAGTCGGAAGAAGGAGGAATGGGTTATAGTCTCATCTTCTATGCGGCAAAAGGAGACTTTAAAGTTCCATTATTTTCCACTGTTGCCTTTATTTATTTATTCATATATTTATTTGTTTATTCATTTATTCGGGCCACAAAGCCAAAATTGTACTTAATACAGGTGGAACAAACTCGAGCCAAGAGCTCAAAATCTAGATTAGGACAGTTGAAATAGGTCGAAAGCCCAAGTAGACTAGGATAGGTTTTAATGGTTTGGGCCGATGGTCTAAATCCTTTACTTTCTCCTCCCTTTCCCCTTTTATGTGTTTATTTGTTTATCAATTTCGTTTAGACTTAGTTGAAATCCCTACTTAGTCGCCTAAATCTATTTCACACGTCCTTTTTCTAAAAAACAATCACTTTTCGACGAAATTAATCTTTTCAAAGTTAATCAAAAGACGATTTTCAAATAGATCAGATAACCTCAAGTTAGCAGGTGTTTTAGGTGCCTAACACCTTCCTAAAGCGTTAATAGGAACCGCTTATCTAGAATCTCTAGCTTAAAACGATTTTCCTATTTTGAATCATTTGAAGTAACTCTCTAAAGGTTTCTTAATTCCTTTTCAAAATTAAGTGGCGACTCTTTAAAAGTCAAAATTTCTGCAAAACAGAAATGGCGACTGGCTGGGGATCTTTAACTAAGTTCTAATGAAATGTTTGATTTCATCTTTTGATTAACTGTTTATGTGTTTATATGTTTCGATTCTGTAAAGTTTAACTATCGCATGTCACGGCATATTTCTGCATTATTTAAACTGTTTTGGGGTTTCATGGATGTCCCGACCCCTATTGTTCAATTCCGAAATGTGTTGGAAATACGAATGGCTTATTAGCACGTGAGTCGTCTGATGGCTATTCATATTTTCAAACTCAAGTTGTCCACTAAAGAACCAGTGTTCAAACCCTCTCTAGACTCCGAGGATAGAACGAAACCAAAACCCTATTTTAGGCATGAGCATAGGACGACCCAATATCCGAGCGGGGTATTGGGCCCATTAGAAAACCTGCCCTACGTTTATTGACTCCGAGTCAATTATAGATGAACCATATTTATGTGTTGAAGAAAATGTATGCCTGTCTAATTCAATCCATTATTCTTTGCGCATCGGGAAAAAGCTTGATCTGCTTACTTTCGTGAGAAGAATTGAAGCAAGTTAAGAAAGAAATTGATCGATTTTGATGTTGCATCTAATGCAAATTTTGAGCGTCAATGGATGTCACCAATATGAGAAATGGACGAAGCTAAGAAGGGGAAGGTTGATAGAAGAAGAACTCGGGAATTAGCATTTTCTATCCGCTGTGTGGGAACGTGTCTTCTTTCATGTTATTTTCCTTTCCCTAAAGATTGCATCCCTCTTTTATTATCTTTTGTAGGCATTTATGCTTTTTTAGGGTCTATAAAAGTTGGGGGATAATGGATTGGCCTTAAGCAAGCATATATTTTTCTTCAAAAATCTTTAGGCCCAGACCCTTGGCTCAAAAGGGTCACCCCAGTTAGGATACACATTATTATAATGTTTTTATGGATATAATATCTTACGTGTTTATGTGTGTTTGTTTAGATCGAAGGCAAGTTTATCCGCTATTCTCTTATGGATGGATTTGCCTATGTCACAAACAAATCTACGCGGCTATTTCTTGTCAAGTATTTTGCAATGATGGAAACTAACACATTTGCCTTTGAGTTATTTTACTTTACAGATAATAGAAAACTACTCCATGTTGATATAAGCTGGCAGAGCATCCCTATTTCACCCGATCAAAAGCGCACAAAATTCCATCCTCTGGTCATCATTCAATAATGACTGGAAATGATGAAGAAAACACATTGACCATCAGGGACAATGTAATAGCAGAACAAAGTGAGGTGATTGTGGAACTAAAAAGTTAGAAATGCTTCAGGAGGAAATAAATCGCACTCGAGATTTGGCCAACCTGGCCATCACCGTCAATTACCCTGCTCAAAGAGGACATGGGACTCCACTATAAATTCCTCCCATCAGTACACCTATTCTAGGGAATCAGCCAAATAACATATCGTCTATATCCGCTCCTCCATTTGTCCAAAACACCAATCGCGAAAATAACCCAGATGCCTACCATCCACAAAATCCATCTCTAGCCCCACAAAACCCATCTCCGAATCCATTCCCAAATCCCCAAAACACATTTTCAAATCAAGAAGATTCATTCTCGAATCCACAAGATTCACTCCCAAACCCACAAAATCCATCAAATCTATCCCATAATCCATGAAATTTATTTCCAAATTCGCAAAATCCTTCTCAGATTCCACCAAACTACTCGCAAATTCAACAGAACCTTTTCAATTTCCAAAATTTCCTCCCCACCTACTATCTAACTTTTTTTTATCCTCAAAATCAAACCTCCCTTCCAAATCCTCTCAATGCTATTATATCCCCTGATATCTAAATCCCCTTCCTAATTCTGAGATAGACCATTATGAGGAGAAAGAGAAAGAGTGGAGGACCGAGCATGAAATAAAGTTGCTAGCTATGAATAAAGGGATCATGAGGATCAAATAATCTCATAGAGTGAGGGACTACGATGGTTTAGGATATGATGATTTATGTGTTCACCCTGGAATAGATCTACCAGAAGGGTATAAGGTCCCTAAATTTGAAGTGTTCGATGGCACTAGAAATCCAATGGCCCATCTGAGAAGGTATTATGACCAAATAGTGGGGTAGGGAAAATGAGGCGTTATTGATGCGTCTGTTCAGCCGAAGTTTACGTTGTGAAGCCTTAGAGTGGTTCATGTACAAGAACTAAAAAGATGGACTGGTTGGAAAGCATTTGCCAAGGGTTTCCTTGACAGGTTCATATTTAACATTGAGATAGACCCTGATCAATACTCACTAGATCAGATCAAACAGAAGAATAATGAGTATTTTCGAGACTACGCCTTTCGTTGGAGAAAAGAGGCTGCTAAAGTACAACCTCCCATGTCTGAGGAAGAAATGGTATCGATTTTCTCTCGCGTACAGGAAGGAGAATTTTATACTAGGATGGTATCCGCGGTCTGAGCAGCTTTCACAGATTTAGTAAAGATTGGGGAATCGTTAGAGGAAGGAATCCGAACAAGAAAAATTGCCAAAACCCCAACATCATCTGAATCTTTTGCATTCCCAAAGAAGAAAAAAGAGGATGCGACTACAGTCTCTACTAATTCTGTTGAGAAGTTAAAGAGGAAATTCAAGCCTAGGAATATTCTTTCCTCATCATCATCATCAAGTTTTCAGCCTGATTCTACACTCAACCCCAATGTCAAGCTCCAATTCCAAATATTTTACCCCAGTGCCAAGTTCTATAGCCAAATTATCAGCCTTATACTCAAGATACTTTTCCAAATAATCAAATAAACATCCAAACATTTTCAAATTATCATCAAGTACCTCCTCTTGTAAATTAGAACCATTATAACCCTCCACGTCCAAACTTTGAAAAAAAAACTCCCTAAAGCTTCACGCCGCTAGCTGAAAGTCGTACCCAGATCTTCGGAAGATTGATGAAAGCTAGTTATTTGTAACCGACCCAACCAAAGCCTTTCAATACCAACTCCTGGTTTTATCATCCCGATTAAAATTGTGCCTATCATTCAGGAGCAACGGGGCACAGTATCGAGGATTTATTAACTTGAAACATAAGATCCAAGATTTGATCGATCAGAAGGTCATCACACTTTAGTCGCTGACACCAAATATTAACAGTGATCCATTGCCTAACTATGGGGGACCTATAGTTAACATGATTGAAATAGAGGGTGAATGGGCGTCTAGCAAGGCCATCACTAAGGAAAATTCTGAAGGACTCAAAAGAACAGAAGAGATGGACAAGATAGAGAAAGTTATGGCCATTTTAAGTAAGGATTTGAAAGGAATTATTAAACCTATTATGGTACCATAAAACGCTTTTAAGCATGGAATAGAGTACCAACCAAGGAAGGAAGATGAGATCGAAGATAATTCAAAGAAGAGTTTGTTTAGGCCTTTGCCGCTCTTGTACCAGTCATTTCCCATACATGAGATATCAAATGATGGTGGTCTTAGGGATGGGATAGGAGATCTGTTCAACGGATGCAATGCTCTACCAGATGAGTTCCCAAAGTTCGGTGAGGTGAAGAAGATTTCACCAGGGGAGGCCTTGCAAAACTGAACCTCCACTCCATTTATAACTCATCACCCATCACAGTAGATGAAAAGGCAATTACTAATAGATTTTAAAATTGATGATGATCCGGAGGAGGCCCTGTGATCCACCCTTTTGCGTCTCAAATTTTTGTTTCATGTTTTACAACTTTCAAAAAGGCATGGGCCCACATTTGTGTGGGTCATAAGCCATAGTTTTTATTTATTTTTCAAAAGGCCTCCCTTTATTTAAGAAGTTATTTTTTAAATATGATTATCTAGCATGATTTATTTTGGTAGAAATAATTTAAAAACCTGCCAATGTCATGTCATGTCAAGGGTTAGACAAGCAAGGAGAAGGAAATAATAATGAATAGAAAAGGTGATGAGGAGCGGTTAGTAGTAGATCTAGAGGAATATGAAAATCAAAAGAAGCCCATCCTGGAGGAGCCCTAATCCTACCTGAGATGGATGGTCAAGAGTGGACCAAACTAATAAATTCTGATGTGGTAAAGATATATCATGCTTGAAAGATGTTATAGTTTTTGTTTCTTGGATTATTTGTAATCGACTTTATAATAGTATCAATTTTATGATGAGTAATCACATAGAATCCTTCCCTTTATGCATGAACTATGTTTGACCTGAATTCCCAAGAAAGGGATACGTAGGTGGCCTCTATCATCTTAGGTCAACCCCTTAGGATAATTTATCCCTTCTTTTTATGTACGAACTATGTTTAACCTAAATTCCCGAGAAAGGGATACGTAGGTGGCCTATGTCGGATTTTGTCAACCCCTTAGGATAATTTATCCTTTCCCTTTATGTACGAACTACGTTTGACCTAAAGTCCCAAGAAAGGGATATGTAGGCGGCCTATGTCGGCTTCGGTCAACCCATTAAATTTTTTCTATATATATCCCTAGCGTAGTCCTGACCTACGTTTGATCTGATTCCTAATTCAACGGGATACGTAGGCGCCCTAATGGCTCGGTCATATAACCCCAGAAAATGAACACTGGGGTAGAAGTTTTGAGAAGGAATCTCAAAAATTCATAAGAGAAGATCAACATCCAACAAAGAGGATGAAGATCAGCAAAGGCTTTAGATCCACTCGAGATGATATCATCTCAGACTACTCTAAACTGGGAAGATATTTTGAGGGAGGCCTCAAAATTTCCACCAAATACTGGAATATATTTCACATTCCCCGGCACCAAAGGTTGAAGCCAAGCTTTGAAGCCACCAATTGTGACAAAGTCTAGGTAGACTCAATTTCTGGCTATGACAGAACTATTTGAAGAACCCTCCAACAATGATGATGAGTTTTGGAAATCCTCTATTAGATTTAGTTAAAATCAAGAGGCAGATGTTCGTTGAGCTGTTACATGACATGGTTAGCAGAGATCTTCTAAAGTTTTATATAAGATTTTGAAACTATCTTCTAAAAATTAAGACTACTTTCAAGAATCTATACAAATCTTTTATTTAGTACTTGCCTAGACATCAATTGGGACAGAGAGCCATGGGTTGAAGTCCCAACATGATGAAGGACCTGAAAGATAGCGAGGGGCAGATAAAGGATCGAAGGAGGTCAACACGGAGTAGTTTCATTCAAACTAGTCATTTTTGTGGATGTAGGGATCGATACACAAAAATGAGCGTTTCTTTTGAAAAATTCCCAAGAAAGTCGGGATCCACCAAGGCACTAATGCTCAAGAAAGCTATTTTTGGGTAGCCCTGAAATGGGTTTATTACCCATTTATTGAGGACCTTTTGAATTGTCCATCTCAGTTCTTGAGATCATGGAAGACAAACAACAGTGTCTTGTCTTCTTAACAAATATTGTATTTATAATTTTTCTAAAAAATAGTCACTAGCAAAAGCGACTTTGTGTCTACCTTGAGTATAGGTACATGCAGAAAGCAAGACCCTGACAAATGATATTAGGTGAAACTATTTTTAATTTACCGGAAGAGCCATTGCATATCATTACCAAGAGGTCCATTGCATATCATTACCAAGAGGGCCATTTCATTGCATTGCCAAGAGGGTGATTGCATGTCATTGCCAAGAGGTCCATTGCATATCATTGCCAAGAGGGCCATTGCATATCATTGCCAAGAGGGCCATTTCATTGCATTGCCAAGAGGGCCATTGCATATCATTGCCAAGAGGGCCATTGCAAGTCATTATTGAGAGGGACATTGCATGCCATTGCCAAGAGGGTCATTGTATATCATTGCCAAGAGGGCCATCGCATATCATCATCATTCAATATCTGTTGACGCGCTAGACAGAAAGGCTGGTGTCGAGGATATCATCATCATTTTATATCTGTTGACACGCTAGACAGATATGCTGGCGTCGAGGGTATCACCATCATTTAATATCTGTTGACACGCTAGACCAAAATTCTGGCATCGAGGATAGCATCATCATTTAATATCTGTTGACACGCTAGATAGAAACGCTGGTGTCGAGGATATCACAATCATTTAATATCTGTTGACATGCTAGACAGAAATGATGGCGTCGAGGATATCATCATCATTCAATATCTATTGATGTGCAAGACAGAAATGCTAGCGTCGAGGGTATCATTATAATTTAATATATGTTGACACACTATACAGAAACGCTGGCGTCAAGGATGTCATCATCATTCAATATCTGTTGACGCGCTAGACAGAAACATCGACGTCGAGGATATCATCATCATTTTATATTTGTTGACATGTAAGATATAAATGCTGGCGTTGAGGATATCTCATCATTTTATGAATTAGCATCTGGATGCATCGAGAGCACACAATTTGAAGGGACACCTTTAAGTCGCTATCTAAGGATGAATGATATATAAGATTTCCTAGAAATTGACAATTTGAGGGTCATTTATAATTCATATTATTTGAAATAGGATAGTGTGCAAGATCACCTATGAGTTGATAGCGTGTAGGTCATCCGTAAGCCACAATAATGTCCTAATCGGATAATGTGCAAGATCGCCCAAAAATCGATAGTTCAAAGGTTATCCATAAGGTGCAACTAAATTCTTACCGAAGAATATGCAAGATTATCAAATTGATACATCCAAGGGTTCTCTATAAGCCGCGACATATCCAAGATCGATTATGTGCAGGATTACCCAAAGACTAACAATTTGAGGGATTATCTATAAGTCATATTGTATCCAAGGTCGGATGATGTACAGGAACACCTGAAAGCTAGAGATTGGGGGGATATCTGTAAGTCATCTCTTATCCAAAGTCGGATAATGTGCAGGATTACCTAAAATCTAGAAATTCAAAGGATATCTATAAGTCGCCTCGTATCCAACATCAAATAATGCGCAAGATTATCCAAAGATTGACAATTTAAAGTAAATTTATAAATCGATCATCGGCTATAACCGAAGAGGTTATCATTCCACATAAAACAAGTGATATAGGTAACCAAAAAGGTTGCCATACCAGCACAAGATTACACGGTTGTAGGGACCGTTCTGTATAAAGTATCGCCAGTGTACAAAAGGGCCACCCCACTTTGAAGGCATATTGAACCGACAAATGTCATAATTATACAACAACCAAGAAGGTTGTTGTGTTTGTTGTTGCCAGTTATTTCATTCCAAACAGGTACATGAGGAGATGATTTTGCTTTTCAGGCCACAACTCATGTGGAGATATAGTAAAAGACTACCTACCTCTTTCGTGAACTATGTTAGCACTAACAATTTTGTTTGAGATATTGTCGAGAGCATCCGAGAGGATGAAAATCTCAAATAAAATCCACAAGTGCAGACTACTCCAAAAAGGATGCAGCACAACGTGGAACTCTTTCTTAGCAGCAAAACGGGACATAGTCTAGAGAGTGACGTCAAACTCTTTGGACGCGAGCTAAAGAATGATCAACACCACCATCCAACCACACCCCTGTTAGAAGGTATGTGGGTATTTCAGGATATTCTGGTTTCTGCTTCACCTACGAGATATTTCTAAACTCATATCAAGGGTAACCTTCTCTTTCTTTCAAAGTCGGGTGACAACATACTCAGAGTTTGGAAATTAAGCCTGGGTAAGTTCTTGTCTATGGATGTGAAGGATCCCACATTCATGGTTAAGAGGTTACAAGCCTCTTTTTCAAAACTCGATCAACTTGTCACTCATCCTGAGGCAAAGATCGTCTGAAATAAAAGACTCTTTTCTACCGATTGAGTCAAACTACAAGTAGTCTGATTCCCTAAATCTTGGGGATATATAGGCTAGGATCTATGAAGAAAACTCGACTGCATTCTGACCTCCCCCCTAATCCCTTTATTCCCCAGTTTCTCGATTTTATCAAAAACTCTAAAACCGAGATAGCTTGAGAATTTTTTTAAAATCATGCTTTGAATCAAGCTTTATGAAATACAAGTGGCCTGAATTCTCATGTAACCTGAGATATGTAGAAAACCTAATACCGAGGTCTGGCCATGACTTTATGAAACTCACGTGAAAACCAGCCTCTTTCAGATTTGAATCTATGGTCGGACAAAAATTAGAAACGTTAACCTCCATTTGCCTAGGGTTACTCACATCCACCCTACCCAAAGGGAGGGGGCAGTTGTTGACACCTAATTTTTTCCCTCCACGACTAAATTTAATCCTGAGTTTCTTCAGTTTTTAATAAAACCAAAATAATTATTTCATCCAAATAAAAAAAATTAAAATATTTTTCAGATGTGATTTTGTCATTTTAAGTAGCGATTATATACTATCGTATTCAGTTATACGAGATTATATAATTTGTTACTTAAATATTTATTGCACGAAATATCAGATTTTAATCAAGGTTCATCTAGAAATAAATATAATAATTAAAGTATTGATTTAAATATATTTTTATTCTTAAAAATAATTTATCTTAATAAATATGTGTTTGGTTTTATCGAATCAAGAAGCTCGGGGTTAAATGAGGTATTAATTCATTTCAAATTTTGATTTAATTTAGTCAATCTATTAGGTTGGGCTATAATCGAAATCAAAATGGCCACAATTGCGATGCAATTGTCCCATTGATTTCAATTTGGCCAAAACCTAAATAGAATTGGCCAATTCCCCAATAACCAAACCAGCCCAAATAATAAGCAATTAAAGCCTGCACCTACTACGCCCAACAGATCTCGACCTGGCCCACATCATTTAATCCTTTCTCCTTCAATAAGCAAAAGTTGCTTATAGCTCACCAAAAACAAACAACAACCCAAAATCACGACGACAAAGACCAAAATCCATCTAAATCAACCTTGACCTGATTAGCCCCTAACTCGTCAACCCGTGTCCAATGGTGACACCCAATCCCACCCCGTTTCCTTGTCACTTTTGTAACGTGTTTTGACTCATTCGTAGGACGAGAAAACTCTCGAACGTTCTACAAAAAGCCTAGGTGTCTCTCCAAATGGCTCAATTCTGCAAATTTTGGGATAAATCGTACAGATTCGTACATATTTGGTAAATTTTCATTGGCTCTTGGGTAATATTCATTTCTCCCCATTTTTAATTGGTTCGTCGTTTCAAAGAATCCAAAAATTGGTACCAATGGGGGATGAAATCCAAGTTGTAGAACGAGTTCCAGTTTGAATTTCAAAATTAGTCCTTTTTTAAAATCCCTAATTTATCCCCAATTGGGTCTTCTATATAAGGATCATCACTTCACTATTTATGGGGTCGGAGGGAAGAGGTTCAAAAATTAGGGTTTTTGAAATTTTTAGTCTCAAAAGAGAGGAAAATTTTCTTATTTCTAGGGAGGTTGGGAAATTCTCGGGTTAAGAATTTTAGGGAGATTTTTGGTTGAGAAGAGAGAAGAAAAAAGCTCTTGTACAAAGTTTCGTGGTCTAGTGGAAATTCTGTTCTGTATTCGGAGGTTCATCCATTAGATTAGAGTTTTGAGCCGACGGTGAAGTCGTTCTTTTTTTTCTGGTGGTGGAGTCCAACGAAGCTCGTCGTCCTGTTTTGTTGCTCCATAAAAGGTAATACCCTTTTCATTAAAGTTTTGATATTTTCTGTTTCATCTCGACCCTCTGTAGTTGTAAATAATTTTGTCAATGTTATGATGTGCTAGGTTGTGTGTTGGTTGATGGCTGTGATAGTCATAGGTTTCGTTCATAATAGTTATCGTCATTTGAATTTATGTGTGTGAATCCATTGCTTAGTACGGTTAAAGACTTTTTTTTTTTACTAAAGTACACGACATTCAATATTTTAATCTAAGAACTGTTCTTTCTTTTGATTTATGGCATGTTATGTAGTTTGAACAACGTTGTTGATGGGTTTTTGATTTAATACTCTCATTTTATGTACTGTTTAAGGTCTGTACGGTTGATCTTATTAAAGTTTCATGCTTCGTCTACTTTTTGTACTTTTCATGTATTTTGTTGTTGTATTCCCAGACATGTCAAATGTAAATTATGATGTTTTTGGCTATAGAAGTGGAATAATTTGTGAAGGTTTCTCTATAAAATGGTAGTGCAAATATTCTTTTTTTCTTCTCTTTCAATAAACACATGTAATGTCTGAAAATTAAATCACTGATACTTAAGCATTTGATAATAAAGGATGTTATCAAAGCATGTAATTCAGATTTTACAATCCATTAATTCGCATTACAGAAATAGAGTATTACTCATCCATTCACTCGACTAATCTAAGAGCTTGCAACAATATTTTGTCTATTTGAATTGTGGGTGTAGTGTGTCATGCCTTAAAATGAGTCATGCCTTCTCTGTTTTAAGCTTCATAAATTAAGGCTAATTCTTATCCCTTCGATTTATCTATGAATTTGACACTCATTGATGAAATCTTCACAAATGGATAAAATGCTCTAAAAATCGAGTCCCAAAGTCTTTTTCTCCAAGTGTTACACTAAGTGCTAAATCTTATCATGTTTTCCTTTGATTATGTATCACTGTCTTGAGTATATATCTATATATGAGTTCCCCTGGGTGGATTTCATTGACAGCTCGTTATAATAAATGACTCTTGTCATAATGCATGATTATAGCAGGAGCCTATTGGTTAATTCCCAATTGTGCATTGTTTTGTTAATTGCTCAAGTGCTTAAATGGTTAGTTAGGGTCACCAATTATGGATTGATGCTAACTTATTCCCTATCAATTTTAAATCCCCTGGCTGTTCGATACTTTTTTAAATCATTTCATATCTTTTGTGTGTCGGCTGAAAATTTAGAATAAGCATTAATTTACTCATCTTTTCTTAGCATAAACTTTCTCGGGAGTCCAATTGGACTCTTTTCTTTTGCATTAGGAAATGGGCCATTGAGGCCCGCCTCTTTTAGAAGACGCTGAATGTCCATTATATTGTACGCATACATATGGAGTCGGAAGAAGGAGGAACGGGTTAAAGTGTCATCTTCTAAGCGGCGAAAGGAGGCTTTAAAGTTCCATTATTTTCCATTGTTGCCTTTATTTTTTTATTCATGTAGTTATTTCTTTATTCATTTATTCGGGCCACGAAGCCAAAATTGTACTTAATACAGGTGGAACAAACTCAAGCCAAGGGCTCGAAAATTAGATTAGGACAGGTGAAATGGGTCGAAAGCCCAAGTAGACTAGGACAGGTTTTATTGGTTTGGGCCGATGGCCTAATTCCTTTACTTTCTCCTCCCTTTCCCCTTTTATGTGTTTATTTGTTTATCAGTTTCATTTAGACTTAGTTAAATCCCTACTAAGTCACCTAAATCTATTTCACACGTCCTTTTTCTAAAAAACAATCACTTTTCGACGAAATTAATTTTTTCAAAGTTAATTAAAAGGCGATTTTCAAACAGATCAAATAACTGCAATTTAGCGGACGTTTTAGGTGCCTAACACCTTCCTAAAACGCTAATAGGAACCGTTTATCTAGAATCTCTAACTTAAAAAGATTTTCCTATTTTGAATAGTTTGAAGTAACTCTCTAAAGATTCTTAATTCCTTTTCAAAATTAAGTGGCGACTCTTTAAAAGTCAAAATTTCCGCAAAACAAGTATAACCATAAAGAATAGGCTTCCCTATACCAAAACACAAACTCAGACTAGAAGTGCCACAAAGATATCTCATAATCCATTTCACAGCATTCCAATGTTCTCTTCCCCGATTAGAAAGAAAACAACTAACAACACTAACAGCATGAGCAATATCTGGTCTTGTGCAAACCATTGCATACATCAAACTACCAACAGCTGAAGCATAAGGAACTTTCTTCATATCTTCCTTCTCATCATCACTGGAAGGACACTGCTTCGTGCTCAACTTGAAATTCATAGCTAAAGGTGTACTGACAACCTTAGCCTTGTCCATGTTAAACCTTCGAAGTACTTTCTGAATGTACTTCTCTTGTGATAACCACAACTTCTTGGCCTTTCTATCACGGACAATCTGCATGCCAAGAATCTGCTTTTTTGGTCCTAAGTCTTTCATAGAAAAAGACTGACTCAACTCTTGCTTCAACGTTTGAATCCTGCAAGCATTATGACCAACAACAAGCATGTCACCAACATAAAGCAACACAATAATAAAGTCACCATCAGAGAATTTTTGCACAAAAACACAATGGTTTGAAGTGGTCTTCTTGAAGCCCTGCTAACTCATAAAGGAACCAAACTTCTTGTACCACTGCCTAGGAGCTTGTTTTAAACCATACAAGCTCTTCTTCAATTTGCAAACATAATTCTCTTTTTACTTGACTTCAAAACCTTCGGGTTGCTCCATATAAATTTCTTCATCTAAGTCACCATGGAGAAAAGCAATTTTAACATTCATTTACTCAACCTCTAAATTTAGACTTGCAGCTAAGCCTAGAACCACACGAATGGATGACATCTTTATAATTGGAGAAAATATCTCATCAAAATCAACTCTCTTTTTCTGGTTAATTCCCTTCACAACTAATCTAGCTTTGTACCGTGCAATTGGATTACCATCTTCATGCTCCACCCGAAAAATCCACCTATTTTTCAAAGCTTTTGTCTTTAGGCAGCTTAACCAAATCAAAGGTATGATTATCTTGCAAAGATTTAATTTCATCTTCCATAGCATCAAACCACTTTTCTTTTTCTTCACTTTCCATGGCCTCATCAAGACTCTCAGGTTTTCCCCCATCAGTCAAGAGTACATACTCAGTGGGAGAATAACAAGATGAAGGTATTCTCTCTCTAGTAGATCGTCTGAGAGAACTCTATAGAACATCAACAACTGGTTGCTGATCAACCATATCAACTTACACCGGAGCATCAATAACTTCTTGCTGGTCATTCTGAACATGGACATCATCTTCATTATCAACTTGATTTTCATCATCATGAAGATTTTCTTCAGGAGCAGTAGTTAAAGGAACTGGGTCAACATCAACTAGGCTCTCACTACTCTGAGAATCAACCTTCTCAGCTTTGTTAAAATCTTCAATTGTTTGGTCTTCAAAGAACACAACATCACGGCTTTTAACAAGTTTATAGTCAACCGGATCATAGAAGCGATAGCTAAATTCATCTTGACCATAACCAATGAAGATACACTGTCTAGTTTTAACATCCAACTTTGACCTTTCATCCTTAGGAACATGAACAAAAGATTTACACCCAAAGACTCTAAAATAATCATAAGAATCATTCTTACCAAACCAAACTCTGTTAGGTACATCACCATTCAAAGCAAAAGTAGGAGATAAATTGATAATATAAACAGTCGTATTAAGTGCTTCTGCCCAAAAGGAATCTGGCAGCTTAGCATCTGAAAGCATACCTCTAACTCTCTCAACTAGTGTTCTGTTCATCCTCTCTGCTAAGCCATTCAACTGAGGAGTCTTTGGAGGAGTTTTCTGATGCTAAATAGCCTTCTCTCTGCAATATCTATCAAAAGGACCTATATACTCACTACCATTATCTGAACAGATGCATTTTAATTTCTTCCCTGTCTGTCTTTCATCCAAGGCCTAAAAACTCATGAACACATCAAGTACTTGATCCTTCGACTTCAAAGGAAATACCCAGAGTTTGCGAGAATGATCATCAATAAAAGTCACAAAGTAAAGTGCGCCACCATGAGACCTTACTTTAAAAGGACCACACAAATTAGAATGCACCAACTCCAGCAAATCGAGCTTTCTTGAAGGCGGATGACTCTGAAAAGAAACTCTTTTCTGTTTACCGGCTAAGCAATGAACACACTTCTTCAAATTTGCTTGTTTTACTCCAGAAAGCAAATTTTTCTTAGCCAAACTATCAATCCCTTTCTCACTCATATGACTCAACCTTCTATGCCACAACTCTGATGAAGTATCATTCTCCACGAAGTTTATTAAGCCTCTAGAAGTAGAGCCCTGAAATAAATACAAGTTAGACAACTTGTCACCTCGATCCACAATCATCGAACCTCTAGTAAGCTTTCACTGGCCAGCACCAAGGGTATTAACAGAACCCTCATCATCAAGACTTCCTACAGAAATCAAATTCAGACGAACATCTGGAGTATGCTTGACATTATTGAGAACTAGTTTGGAACCATTGTTATTTTCCAAACAAATCGTGCCAATGCCAAGTACTTTAACTTCATCATTATTGCTCAATTTCAACATCCCAAAATTACCTGGAGTATAAGAAGAAAATAATTCCTTCTTTGGCGTAACATAAGATGCAGCACCAGAATCCACAAACCAGCTAGACTCATCGCGAACAAGATTAATGGCATTCTCACCACAAGCAACAAGAAGATCATCATTAGCAACAACAGCAACACGATTTTCATTATCGTCTTCTTTCTTTTGCCGTCTTATATCTCTCTTATGCTTGTAATAATATTTTATGATATGCCCCTTGTTGTTGCAATAGTCACATGTAACATTCTTGAATTTGGACCTTGACTTGCTTCTACTTTTATCTTTATCATTTGAATCTCTGGACTTATTTCTCCCCCTCTCTTCAGTAACCAAAACATCAGAGTGTGAAGATGAAGAAAGATGAGGCCTGAGATCTTTTTCTCATCTCTTCATTCAAAACACCACTCTTAACATATTTCATAGTTATAATACCACCAGGAGTAGAATTAGTCAAAGAAATTCGAAGAGTTTCCCAAGAGTCAGGCAGAGTATTAAGAAGCCAAAGTCTCTGAATTTCTTCATCGAACTTTACACCCATTCTGGACAGCTGGTCAAGGACACCCTGAAAATTATTAATATGATCAGAAATAGGATTGCCCTCTTTAGACCTGATATTCATCAATTGGTTAAGTAGGAACAACTTGTTATTGTCAGTCTTCGAAGCATAAAGTGTCTCGAGCTTGTCCCACAAACTTCTAGCATGTGTCTCATTCACAATATGATTTTTAACATTATCTTCAAACCATTGTCTAATATAGCCACAAACCTGTAAGTGCTCAAATTCCCAATCCTCATCTGTCATGGATTCGGGTTTAGTAGATGCAAACACAGGTAGATGCATTTTCTTGACAAATAGAAGATCCTTCATTTTGCCTTTCCAAGTATGATAGTTACTACCATTCAAACACACCATCTCGCTCATATTTTTCTCCATCATTCAAATCAACAATCAACAACAACCAACGCTTTGATACCACTTGTTAGGAAAGACGGGCACACAATCAAAGAGCCCGGCAGGGTAGCAGCGGAAAATAACCAAGACTAAACTTTCGCTTTCAACTTGAACCAAGAGAAGACAAGCAAACCAAAAAAAAATAAAGTAATATGGCAGAAAATGAATTACCACACAAATACGATAGGGCAAGAATAAAGGCAATCATAAAAGACACCAAATTTACGTGGAAAACCCTTTGGTGTGAAGAGTAAAAACCCACTGGACCAAACCTCCACTATAATCACCAAAGAGTAACAATATTGTCCTCCAAAATGGCCACCAAAAAAGTGTCAAACAACAAGAAACAATACATAAACCACAGCACCAAACACTAGAGAAATAAAGGAGTGAAAGCACCAAAAATGCAGCTACTGTTCGGAAATGAAGAACAGGACCTACAGGCTACCAAATCAAGCTCCGTCTGTTTCTAATAAAATATTGAGATGAAAGGAACAAGAAGTCCAAAAATTAGCTCAATCGGACAAGAAACAAAGCGGAAACTACAATTTGAAGTTGACAGTTGTGGCTAAAATTTAGGTGCGAAAATCAACTTTGTTTTTCTCTCTTTGGCTGTTGAAAACTCTCTTTTTGTGATGGTGAATAAGACCTAAAAAGATCAATGATCCATAGTAATGGGCCTATGAGCAAAAGTGGGTTGGTCCAAATTGGGCTTCATTTATCCACATAGGAAGGGAAAAAGACCCAATAACCCAACAAAACTCTCTAAGAAACGATCCATCCCTTGTTCAAAGAATGCGATCTCACTTTTCAATTGTAGACCAGGCTACTGGTTAGGTTAACGGAGCAGGAGGACATGACTAGTGACCAGCAACAATAGTGGCTAATAAAACTAATGAAAGGAAAGAAGCAACATGTGTATGCTGAAGCAATCCATACTCTTTGGAATGAGAGGAATGTCAAAGTGTTCTAAGGGAAGATGAGGACAGTCGATAGTTTAACAATGGAGATAGCTTGTGTATGTCATATAAGGGCAACTGTAGGAACTAAACAATTAATGCAACAGAGAGTTTTTTAGAAGAGCGTTCTAGTTTCTCTATGAGTTCTTTTCTAATGAACAACTAGATGAACTGTAGTTTGAAGCTTTGCAATTCTGGACTTTGGTGGCTAATAAAAAATTAGTTATCAAAAAAAAAAAAAAAAAAAAAGTTATCACACATATCAGAAGAGATCAAAAAAAGGTAGACAAATTTAATAAGCTTTTTGTCCACTGTTTTATAGGCTTCTTATCTAAAGGAAAGGACTAAACCGAAATCCATAAAACTTCCAACATGTTGGATAAGATCTACATAACATGTTTTCCCAAAAAATAATAGCTCCTAACTTTAATAAGATCTATGAAACATTCACATTTAAATGAAGAGAAAAATGCAAAGATAAAAACTCCCTGAGAACTCACACGTGGTTACTGATATCAACAGTCTCGATCCTCTCACGACTCATAACTACCAATCATTCTAATTGCTTTGTATCTCCTTGTATTGTACTTTCTTATGCATCAAGCAAATCTACAACAATGGTTAAACTTTCATAGTTCTCAAACCATAAGGATATCGAAAAGAATATACTACAGATCGGGTACTGCTCTGCGAGGTAAAATTGCAGTACTCTACTTTCACCTTTGCTGGCACATTCTTTAATAGAAGAATTGCATTTTAATATGTTAGTTTAATACCTCGGTTTTAAAAAATTCTCTCTCATATTAATTGGCTAAATAATTCAGATTTTTCTTTTAATCTTGACTGCACTGCAGAAAGGAATAAGTTATTTAGAATCAATTGACTTGAACATTCAAGCTTAACTTGGAATGTGCAGAAATCATCTTTCAGAGGCCTTTCCCTGTATTTAAGTAGGAAGTTATTGTTTAGAAGAATAATATTTGGGCGAATCTGATGTTTTTAACGACATTGTTGACTCCTCTTTCGCATCTATCATTGTCAATTTACCCTTTTATTTCAACATTTTCTTACAAAGAAGAAATAAGAATTTAGAGCAATACAAACATAGAACTGAAAATAGGCAAAGAGGAAAAAGAAAAAAAGAAAAAATATTTAAAAATAGTAAATTATGTGCACTTGCCGATAGAGTTACAATATAAGATCAGACCAAGAAAGATTAGCCTAAACCTTCAGAGTACCTGCAGTGAAATTTCAAACTTGCTAATCATACCTACTACAACTATCTCTGCCAGACTCCATGTTTTTTCTCCAATCCTAAAGTTTCATTTCATTGTTCACGGCAAGGTCTGATATTTGATTTTAAGATGACTTTTAGACACGGTGATATAAAAAGTAAACAAAGAAAATAATGAAAGAAGACTACAAAAGAAGAAAGTTTCACTATATTAAATTAGGAGATATGTAATAAAGTAGTTCAACATTAGTTGAGAGCAATCTCCTCTCAGCAGCTTCTAACTATAGAAATCAAGGATAGGAAAAGATTACGGGAAGTAGCTACTCTTTTCTCATGTCAGATATTTTGGGTTTTGAACAGTGGTTTTTTGAATTTGCAGTAGAACATCTTATTCTTTAGTAACGGAATGAGAAAAGCAAAGGGAAAGCAACTGTTATTTCCCACAATATAGTCGGGTATGCAGAATCTATATATTACACCATCAACTTCAACTTGAGTTCAAGTATAAAGAAGAACACAATGAAGTATATTAAATATCTGACTATATTGTGGGAAATAATAATCATAAGGAAAAAATCCCCCTCACTGTACCCGAGGTTGTGGAATTTTTCCTCCCAGGATAAAATGGCTAACCAGACCAACAGTAGCGGTACCTCAAACGGTTGGAATACCTTCGAACTCACAGAACATTTTGAGTGATCACACAAAATATTTTTGAGACAAGAAGAGAGTTTTTAATCTGAAAAAATTCGTATCCAAACCTGTGGATGAAACCAGGTTTTTATAGCCACAAGATGCCTCTTCTGAAAAGTGGCAAAGGTTCATCTAAAAGGTATAACCTTTTCTGAAAATTCATGTCTATTTATTCAAATATTGTGACTGTTCTGAATAGGCATGCCATTTCATAAATAAGTGTATCAGTTCATTGAAACAATGCATCAGTTCTGAAGCAGTGCATCAGTTTACTGAAACAGTGCATTAGTTCAGTTTCAAAACTGTGCACCATCTCAGTGAAAAATTGCATCAGTTCAAAAATTTATCTGAAACACCTGTTCGAAATAGCTTCTACATGCATGCTTTCGTAATGAAATTGAAATCATATAAATGGAGTATTAAACATAGAAAATATTTACTCGTTACTATTGGTATTTTCGGAATTCAAATAAATTTTGTCCAAAAAGATAGATCTAATCGATCGATTATTTTTCAAATCCGAAGCCGAGCCGAGCCAGCAACGACAACGACGGCGCGAGGCATCTCTTATTTCTTGCCTCACTTACCATGTGGAGTAAGTGTTCATCATTATAAACACTCCAAAGTTCCTTTCTCCCACCAATGTGGGAGATTTAGTGAACTTTTTAATTTTGGGAATACATTTTTCAAATTGGTGTCTCCTCTTCTCCATCATTTTTTCTCTATTTTCCATTCACACTTCTCCTCTTCTATGAACACTTCTATATATATATAAAATATAATATAATATAATATATTAAAAGTGTGAAGACCCTTAAAAAAGTGATTTAAACTTTTTGGCTTCTTTAAAAGTCTCTGTAATGGATAAAATTATTTTTCACCTTTTTCCTTAATTTATTATTTAATTATTTTTATAATGTTGAATCCTAAAATATATTGAATTAGAACGAAAATATATGGTAAACTTTTTACTATCAAATTAGGAGTCAGTAAAAACCTCAAATAAGTTGCTTCCATGTTAGTGACTAATTTTTCCAAAACCTTAATACCAACCATAGAATGTTTTCTTGTTTTCTATCAACTGGTCACCTCCAACCATTGTCATACTAAGAATATATTTACAATCCTTCTGTCAGGTTTGTGTTTATTAAGTTATTAGTTTAATCGCACGTGCCTTGTTTGTGTCTTTGGTTGAAACTCATATGCTGACATGATCATAGCTTAAACCAGCCACCATCTTCTTCGATCTTGTATATTATCTTGACAAATTTTTTTAGTTCTTCGTTTACTTTCATTCATGGTTATTTTGTTTAAGTGGGTGTTTTTTTTTTTTTTTGCTTTTTGAGTCTACTATAGTATAATTTTCTCCAAATAGGTACACTATGTATTCAACCGTAAAGATAATCAAGCAATATAGCGCTGAGTTGCCAGTGTTGACACCTAATTTTTGCCCTCCACGACTAAATTTAATTTCGATTTTCTTTGATTTTTAATAAAATTGAAATATTTATTTCATCCAAATAAAAACTGTTCAAAATATTTTGCACGTAATTTTATCATTTTAAATAGAGATTATATATTATCGTGTTCAATTATTCGAGATTATATAATTTGATACTTAAATATTTATCCTATGGAACATCGAATTTTAATTAAGGATTATTTTTGAAAATAAATTTAATGATTAAAATCTTGATTTTAATATAATTTATTATCAAAATAATTTATCTGGATAAATATGTGTTTGATTTTATTAAAGCACGGGATTATGGAGAATATTCATATCAAATTTTAATTAGGAATTATTTTAATTCGACTAAATTTAATCCAATTAAATTTAATTAGAATTATTTTAATCCAATTAAATTTAATTAGAATTATTTTAATCCAATTAAATTTAATTAGAATTATTTTAATTTGATTAAATAAATTGGGGTATTTTAACCCCAATTGAATCTAATTGGGGTTATTAAATAACCCCAACTTTTAACCCGATTGGCTCAATGACATAGCAGCAGCCCATTCTTTATTTTTATGGGTAAATAACATGAATACCAACCCTTTCAAAGTAATTACACTCTCACCCACTTTTTTAATTACTTTACTCTTTTTCCCTATTAATAAACATAACATAACCGACATATACATAGCATTCTGTGTATATGTTGAAATTTTTGTAATACGTTTAGGGAGTTGATATTTTTTGTAATATTAAAAACATAAGTTATGTATTTGTATAATTTTTAGTATTTTTTTTATTTACCAGCCCGCTCCCCATCCAATTCACCAATAACACCAGTTGCCCAACCAGCTCAACAACAATTAACACAACAACCTAGGCCCAAAGCAAACTGACCCGGCCAAGATCCCTATTCTCCTTTAACGGAATAGTGTACAACAGCAACAGTAGTGTACAATACCGTCCAATAGAAAAACAACGACTTCAACGATCAGTTTCAACCTGCTAACAACCAGCGACTCGACGGTCTGAACCAGCAAAAACCCAAATTCGCTGACCAATCCCCTTCTTATCGACCCGAATTCGTCGGATCAACTCCAACCCGCATCTAAACCGACCCGATTTCAACGAATCTTCTGGAAACTGAACAGCTCAACCCTTTTTTGTATTTGAAATTCAAATTTTTGTACTGGAATGGTACATATCCGGTTGTCAATATTATCCTTAAAGGAAAAATCCCAAAATTGCCCTCCAATTGATACTCCCACATCGGTGGAAACCCAAAAAGGGAACCCCGATAGTTTCCTATAAAAGACTCACTATTGAGCTAATGGGACCAAGTCTTGGAAGGTTGAAAAAACTTTCTGAGCAAAAAGTCATTTTTTTTTAAGTAAAAATCAACTTTTTCGTGAGAAGTTGTCAATTACATGAAGTTTTCTGGAAGTCGCAGAGGCTTTTTCGGTGGTGGTAGAAATTCCATCAAAGCCTTAAGTGTCATTTTGCTGCTCCGAAACAGGTAATACTTCATTTTCCTTTAGTCTCAATATTTTCTTTTCGTCGATATGTTAGTGTCTTAGCTGTATAATTCTGTCGTTAGTAGTTGTTAGTTGTTGTAATATGCTGGGAATTTTTTTTGCTGTAGATGGCTTCGATGGCCTTAGGATGTACCATGGATAAGTGTTGATATGTTGTTTGATTATACTATAATTCTATGTCATTGTTGATTTCGTAATTTTGGTTCGATTACCTTAAGTTCATTGCCTTGCGTGGTTACAGTTTGTTAGTCATTTTTGGGTATAATCCTCAGCATATGTATGAAGTTGTTCTCTACTATTGTTTAATTCACTGTTGAGTTTTTACAATTCCTTGTTTTGGTTGATATTTGGTTACTGCTTTATTGTGGTGCTACCCTCTTTCTATTGTATTCACAGTTAAAATATGTGTTTCAGTTTTCCATCACCCTATTTCAGTCTAGGCTATAATATTAATTAAGCATTGTGTTTTCTGGTTTGTAATTTATCTTGGCTGATTATTCCTCACTTGTTGTGGTTCGGACCTCGTTTTGTTGGGATTAAGATCATCCGGTCTCGATTACTAAAAAAATCATCTTGAGCTTGTTAAGAAGGGATAAGAATGTTAATGTTATGAATTGTCGAATTTCCTTCACAATATTTGACAATTGTTTCTCTTTCTGTAAACTTCTTCTTCCCGGTGTGCATATGTTTGAAATGTCGAGCATGAACGATTAGTTTTTTTTAAGTTAAACAAATGTCAATTTTAACGTCCTTTTAAACTAGAAGTTTGAAGGTGTCATTTCTCTTCTTGGAATCCCCTTTTGTTGATTTATCTTGGCAAATTGTTTCGCATAAAAGGGCTGCCCAGTTGAACAGTTTGGGCAAGTAGTTTTTGGCTAGATATTTAGTATTAATCTCATTCATTTTTTCTAGTTTGAATGGTAATTGAATGCATGCTTCGGATGCTTGTTGTTGATTGCTTCTTTTCTTAGATAAATCATGAGATCAAATTGTATATTTGCTTAACGGGTTGTTAATGTAGATAATTTGAGTGTGTTCAAAAACAAAAGAGAAGCCTCTAGTGGATTACTTCAATAACTTTAATCAGTATTTGAGTATGTCTGTCTTTAAATTTTCAAGACTTTGGACGAAAACGTGAGCTTTGGATTACAATTATATCACTTGTCTAGGTTTTGTCCAAAAAACTTTAAAAAATTTTTGCATTTGCATGTCTATCGTCTTCTTAAGGAACAAGTTGATCATATTGCATTTGATCCTTTTTGTAAGATTGTTTAATAGATATGTTAACTCTCTTTTCGTTGGATAATTTAGTTGGTTTTGATGTCATAGTTACTAACTATTTCTTTGTACGTAAAGAGTGCTATCTTTTCCATCCTACCTATTAAGTGTAAATTTTCGAACATGTATTAATTTCAACTTTTTATCTTTTTCGTTGCATGAACCCGCCTTAGAGTCCAAATGGACCCTCTCCTCTTTGCATTTTGCAATGGGCCAATGTGGCCCGCATCTTTGGAGACTAAGTCCAAAAGTCGATCGCATGGCACAAATACGAGAAGATGGAAGAGAAGAAATGGATCAAAAATTCATTGTTAAAGTAGCTAAGAGACTCAGAAAGTCTCATTTGGTTATTATTGCTTTACTTGTCTTTATTTACGTATTTATTTTTTCATTCATTTGGGCCTCAAAGCGAAAGTTGTAAAATTTAATACAGGTGGAGCAAGACTCGAGCCAAAGGCTCAAAAACTAGATTAGGACAGGTGAATGGGTTAAAAGCCCAATTAGACTTGGACAGGTCTAGTTGATTTGCGCCGATTGGCCTAAATCTTTTACTTTCTCCTCCGTTCCCCCTTTTATGTGTTTATTTATTTATTAGTTTTGTTTAGACTTAGTTAAAATCCCTACTAAGTCGCCTAAATCTATTTTACACGTCTTTTCTAAAAAATCGATCACTTTTCAACAAATCAATCTTTTTTTGAAGTTAGTCAAAAGATGTTTTCAAACAGTTTGGATAACCACAAGTTAGCGGACGTTTTAGATGCCTTAAATCTTTCTAAAAAGCTAATAGGAACCGCTTACTTAGAATCTTTAAATTTTAAACGATTTTTCTGTTTTAGATCGTTTAAAGTATTGTATAAAGGTTTCTTAGTTCCTTTTCAAATAAATTAAGTGGCGACTCTCTTCAAAAGTCAATTTTTGCAAAACAGAAATGGCGACTCTACTGGGAAATATTTAACTAGGTTCTAACCAAATATTTGATTGTCTTTTGATTAACTATTTACGTGTTTTGATTTCGTGGTATTTAATTATTGAATCTTATAGCATTATCCTGCTTTGATTAAATTGTTTTGGAGTTTCGTAGATGTCCCCGCCCCTGTTGTTCAATTCCAAATAATATGTTGGAAGTACGACAGTTTATTAGCACGTGAGTCGTCTGATGGCTGTTCGTATTTCCAAACCTAAGTCGTTCTCTTGGGAACCTGGTTCAAACTCACTCTAGACACCTAGGATACAGCGAAATCAAAACACTAGTTTAGGCATGATCCTAGGATGACCCAATACCCAAGGAGGGTATTGGGCCCTTTACAAAACTTGTGCTGCGTCTATTGACCCCGAGTCAATTACAGATGAATCATATTTATGTGTTAAAGAAATATATATTTATTTAATCGAATCCATTATCCTTTGGGGATCTGTAGAAGGCTTCTTTGCTTACTTTCGTGTAAGGATGCCTAATCATACAACAATTGAGCAAGGAATCGAACAAAGCCAAGCAAGAAATTGATCGATTTGACGGTTGCATCTAGATGATAGTTATACAACAATCACTTGATCATCTACGGATGTATCCAATGACAAGAAATAGACAAAGCTAAGAGAGCGAAGGCCGATAAAAAAGCATTCAGGAACTAGTATTTCCTATTCCCTGCGCGGGACGTTATTTTTTTTCTTATGTTATTTTCCCTTTACCTAATGATTGTATCCCTCTTTGCAACTTTTGTAGACATTTTTGTCATTAATGTATACTTATGAAGGTTTTGGGGGATAATGGATTGGCTTTATTTAAAAAGGCGTATGTTTTCTTAAAAAATCGTTAGACTTAAACCCTTGGCTCAAAAGAGTCACCCAATTAGGATGCATGTTTATTACAATATACTTGTATAGTATAATTGTTTATGTGCTTATACATGTTATGTTGATTTGAATCAAAGGCGAATTGATCCAATACCATTTTCCATAGAACATCTCTAGGTAGAAATCTACCTCACTGTACAAAAGTCCGACCAAACATACTCTAAGTCTCCCAAGTTTCTCAGAAAAGTCCACAGTCATTCTTAAAACTTCCAAAATGATCACTACCATTTTAGGAAGGTTGACTTTAGAATTAGAAAAAAACATAATAGTTTCAAACTACGTAGGGCCTGATTTCTGCCCTATGAGATACGTAGGCAACTTTTCATCCCGACCCTCATCTTCAAAAACTCTGTTGTCCTCCACTTTTTTTAAAAGATAATAAGATCAGAAAAAAGAAAAGTTGATCCTTCTTGATAAATTCCACTTGTCCATATCATTGAGCAAAATCCTGTTCATTGAAATTCTCGAGCCATCATTACTTTATGGATCAATTTGCATGAGATAAGAAACAACTCTATGTGTTTACTTCCTATCTTATTATCTTGCTTTAATTATTACTAACAGAATCTAACACGTCAGCGTTTGAGTTGTTCTTACTTTGTAGGTAATAAAAACTACTCTGTGTTGGCACAAAATGACCCCACTTCACTAGATCAAAGTGAATAAAAGATCCTCCTCTTGACAATAGCGTTGTTATAGGAAAAGAAAAATGACTAATAGTAAAACTTGACTCTACCAATCATTTTTTAAAATTTGTAAGCGATGGTCTCGAGGATGGAATAAGAAAAATATGAGGGAAGAATTCTCCAAGACAACCCAGATCATGGAAGATTAGTTGGAGGAAACGTTGTTGAGTTGGACCTCCACTCCACCCATGACTTATCGCTCGTCGTACAATAATAACTTAAAACCTACCATTGTCATGTCATGTCAAGAAGAAGGATAATGACGAATAAGAGACAATAGCCTTAGAACAGTCAATAGAAGAGTCAAAGAGTTCGAGAATTAAAGAAGCCTAATCTAGAGGAAACTGAGGTGGTTAACTAGGAGGGCAATGACTAAAGAAAATTGACAATTGATCCTTCATTCTATCAAGACAAAGGCAATGAAAATGCCATGTCATCCATATAAGTGCTTATTTCTCTCCTAGTAAGATGGATAATAGTATTCAGGATCATTTAACCTGAAAATTCTTTTTATGTAAGAACTACGTTTGACCTGAATTCCTTAGAAAGGGATACGTAGGCGGCCTATATCGGCTTTGGTCAATTCCTTAGGAAAATTTATCCTTTTCTTTCATGTACGAACTATGTTTGACCTGAATTCCCAAGAAAGGGATACGTAGGTGACTTATGTCGGCCTCGGTCAACCTAATAGATTTTACTATATACCCTTAGCATAGTCCTGAACTACGTTTGATCTGATTCCTGCTTCAACGGGATACGTAAGCGTCCTAACAGTTCGGTCATATAACCCCAGAAATGGAGACTAGGCAAAATTTTTGAGAAGGAGTCTCAAAAATTCACAAAAGGAAGATCATCTTCCAAAAATAAAGAGATCGAAGACTAACAAAGACTTAGGATCCTCCCGAGCTGATATCATCTCAAACAACTTTGAACTGGGGGAGATATTTTAAGGAGGTCCTAAAAATTTCCACTAATATATTGGAATATATTTTAAATTCCCCAGCACCAAAGGTCAAAGTCAAGGTTTAGAAGTCACCAGCTGTGACAAATTCTAGGTAGACTAGATCTTCGGCTATGACAAGACTTTTGATAGAAACCCTCAGCATGATGATGAATCCCTGGAATTCCTTTATCAAATGTCGGATACAGTCAGAACCAAGAGAAATATGTTCATTGAGCTAGTACATGACATGACTGCAGACATTTTCTAAATCTTTTATAGAAGTTTTGAAACTAGTTTTTTAAAATTAAGACTACTTTCAAAAATCTATGCAAATTGTCACGCCCCAAAATCCCATCGGGCCGGACTGGCACCCGAAGCCGAGAAGACCCGGGAGAACCCGTTCAAATACCTGTACTTTCACTTACATGTCACCAAAAATTTGGACAGCACTTCGTTGCATATAGAAGGATCTAATTACCTGTATCAGCACAACACGCACAAATATATATATATATTACTTGGCCGTCGGGGCCACCACATATATAGATATAACATCACTATATAAACTTCCATGACTTTACCCTTCCTTATGTCTATAAAGCCTCTAGGATATACATGACATAACTAGGGTCGGGACAAACCCCCGCCCACACATGACTCCTGTACAATAACAAAACATAAGAAACCGACTCGGAAAGCTCCGAAGCAAACTGGAGCTCACCAACAATAGCTGTATGACCTGGCTCCTACTTGTGCGGTGTATGAGCTGAGGTACCTGTGCCTGCAGCATGAAATGCAGGTCCCCGTGGGGGACGTCAGTACGAAATATGTACTGAGTATGTAAATCTGTAAATAATCATATGTGATATGGGGGATCAAGAAAAATCAGACGCAAGTGAATAAATCATAATAGAAGTGAACCACACTTCATAAACACTTTTGGGATCATGTACATTATCATTAATCTGAATTGGGTTCTTGAATTCAAACACATTTGTGGAACGGTATACATTCGTTCATTTCATTCTTTACAATTATCATTCGCCATTACCTCCTCCTCCCAAACCTCCAACCACCTAACAATAATCAATACTGTATCATACTGTGACCATTAGGCTGCCCCAGTACATATCAACTGGGATCGACCCATGCTAGGCTTATGCCCCTGGAATACCACCTATAAACACATAAATAGGGATCGACTCATGCTAGGCTTATGCCCCTGGGATACCACCCACACGTATATCAAGTAACACACATAAGAGATCTTTCCAATAACTTAGTTCAAAAGCTTTTGAGATTATTACATTAGTGTTCATGCCAATATAGTACCTTTGGAACAATGATACATCAATAGGAATCAAGTAATAGACCTTCTATACAATAACAATGTCATAAAGACTCATTGGTACATCAACAATGTGTTTCAGAATCATCAATATCACAACAATGAAATAGGAGCCTTTTGGTATATCAATGAAACATTTTGACACTTTATAGAATGGAAACAACTTTGTTGGTAATGTAGAACAATACATGTTTTTGGACAACCTCGGAATCTTACTTAATGGAACATTGGTGTTTTCATGCCAAAGAACATTGTTAGAGTATGCTTTACATACCTCGTTGTAGATTCGGATACCAATTCAACACAACTTCCCGCCTTTACAAATCACTTATCTACAATGAAATATTTGCATCTAGTATTAGCAACCCAACACCACAATTCTCTTCCATAATTCCATACAATCAATATTTGCATAACATTCCAAAAACCAACTTGAACAATAGGTTTATGTGTATATATACATATATAATCATCATTTCAATACCACATCATCACACCAAATCCCTTCACAATTCAACATAATCCAACCATGCACAAGAATAATCCAACATCATTTCCAATCATCTTTCAACAACAATCAAATAACATACTTCTTATGATCACATGCATATATATACATATCCATATAAATAACACCAACATAATTTACATCCTTACCATAAAATGGCCCTTTTGATTTTGAAGTCCTGTTGGCACATATAAGAGGTGCTTCTCGAAGCCCTTGAGACGGTGAACACAACTACGGAATCAATTTGAACTTTCTACGGTTGAATCACAGGATAATTGGAGTTGAAATTAGGTTAGGGTTCCTTATTCTTCAATAATTGAATGATGAATGATGGATATGAGGCTATGTTTATATATATAATGACCAATTTTCGTCCATGAGGTGATGGAAAATGATCATATTGCCTTTAAAAATTTAAGTAAATCCGAATCTGTCCATGGTGGACTGTTTTGATAGGCTAAAGTAAATCGGCCATAACTCTTTGCTCCTATATCGGATTTGGGTGAAATTGGTATCGTTGGATAGATAATTCAAAGGGATTTCATTTCATATAAATTAGGCCACCCAGTTCGTCCTGTACAAGGAGTTATGATTGTTTGAAGTTGACCCTAAAAAACTGTTTTGAAAGGCTGAAGTAAAACGAGTATAACTCCTTACTCAGATGTTGGATTTGGATGAAACCAATTGCATTAGAAAGAAGACTCTCGGAGATTCTCATCGATATATAGCAGCTCACACAGTTCATTTTGTACAAGGAGTTATAATCGTTTAAAGTCGACCCAAAAAACTGGCAGGCCTCAGTAGTTTGTGTGCAGGAAATTTTCCTGCACATTTACTGTTCACAGTATCCCAGCCGCCATTTTATAATTTCGAACGTGCTCGATTATATCCGAAACTTATCCGTTTTTGGAAATCTTTATATCGTTGGAAAGCTTATTCAATAAACTTCGTATGGAACCATCGACGGGCAAATTCCGGTATAAATAAAGTCGATTCCTATACACATATAATCAAACTATACACTTGAAACCATCTCAAAATAATCAATACTCATATACTTAAACTCATATACAGTATAACCTCGATAAATTAATACTGTTGGGACCGTCAAATTTTATTAATTTAGCGAGGTATTAATTAATCGTATAAATTAATAATTATTAATTTATAAATTATATACTTTTTGGGTCCATATTATGAATGTACCTAGGTGTACGTGAAAACTAATTTCTACATTGACTATTAATTATGCATACTTAACCAAATTCATGTATTTTTGCTGATACATTTTCAATATTCTATGTATATCTTAATAAAATATATAAATCTACTTAATTATTAATGTAGTTACATGCTACATTCATTAAAATGTATAAATCCACTCAATTATTAATGTATTTACACGTACATACATTAACTAAGTTACTATATAAATAGATGTATTATGCAAGTCTTCAAATCCAAAAACAAAAAAAATGGCTTCTCATCTCAAAGGTGTTAAAAAATCAACCATGACTAATGGTATACGTAGAGAACTGTGTGAGTATAAACAACAAAATCTAGCATGCACTCAAAAGCAATTTCAACAATGGGTGTTAGAGAAGTTTAATTTGCAAGTGAGTCAAGCCACAATATCAAACACGATCAAGAGGTCAGCAGAGTATCTATCAGCAGCCGACATTCCAAAAGATGAGGCTAAAAGACATAAAGCTGCCAAATTTCCAGAATTAGAGAAGGCTCTGTTCGAGTGGTTTATTCATTACAAAGAGCGTGTTAATATGAATGGGGAACTAATTGTAACGAAGGGAAAAGAGCTTCTAAAAACGATGTATCCCATCGATACACCTGATTTTCATTTTTTTCAAGGCTGGCTAGAGCATTTCAAATCAAGACACGGTATCAAGCAATATCGTCGTTTTGGAGAAAGTGGATCAGTTAATATGGAGGCCATGGAGAGCAATTTACAATCAATCAGAGAGAAACTTGATCAGTTTGCTAAGAAAGATGTTTTCAATATGGATGAAACTGGATTGTTCTTTAGGCTACAACCAGATCATTCTCTTGCAACGAAGCAACTTGAAGGTAAGAAACAAGATAAAGAAAGACTTACAGTTGTTATTTGCTGTAATGAGGATGGTTCTGAGAAATTCCTTTATGGATCATTGGGAAGTATTTAAAACCACGTTGTTTCAAGAATGTGAATTTGGGAAGCATGGATTGTGAATATCGAGCCAATAAAAGAGCATGGATGACTGGGATTTTATTCCAAGAATATGTTCAACAACTTGATGCAAAAATGGACGGCAGGAAAATTCTTTTAATTGTTGATAATTGTCCTGCTCATCCAAAAAATGTCGAAGGTTTGAGAAATGTTGAATTGTTTTTTTTACCACCTAACACAACATCAAAGATTCAGCCTTGTGATGCAGGGATCATAAGAGCTTTTAAGATGCATTATCGTAGGCGATTTTATCGAAATCTTTTGGAGGGTTATGAAATTGGGATCTCAAATCCAGAAAAGATTAATGTTTTAGATGCAATGAATCTTGCAATCTCGGCATGGAAAATGGATGTCAACTCAAGTACAATTGCAAATTGTTTTAAGCATTGTAAACTTAGGTTGTTAGATGATGAATCCTCGAAAAATCAAGAACAGTTGAATAATGATGGCTTACAACAATTGCAGAATCTAATCAATGGATTGAAGTATCGAAATGCAATGAATGCTGAAGATGTTTTGAATTATCCGGGAGAAAATGATACGAGTTTTGAGCTACCTACGGATGAACAAATAATTGAGAGTGTTATGGAAACACATAAAGAAGATGAAGTGGAAGATGATAGTGTGGAATTAGAACAAGTTTCGCGCAAAGATGCTCTGAAAGCAACAATCACCTTACATCACTTCCTTTTGCAATAGGAGAAGACTACACCTGATATTCTTAATGCAGTAAGAAGGGTTAGAGATGAGATTCAAGGTGATATTGATTTCAAGAAGAAACAAACAACATTAGATTCATATTTTCAGAAACCTGTTTAGTTTACTTATGTATTATGTATGAAATATTTTGATACAGATGAATTATTAATTTATATATCAAATGGGACCTATATGAATTTTTTTTTGTATTATCTTATAAATTTAGCGAATTATTAATTTACCACATTGATCCCGACTCGGGATCGAAGAAAATTATTATTTTAGCGAGGTTATTAATTTATCGAGTATTAATTTATCGAGGTTATACTGTATACCTAACTTAGGATCAATACATATACTCCAACACATATAACCATGGCTAATGCACGTAATTAAGTATGGGGTGTTACATCCTTCCCCCTTAAGGACATTCGTCCTCAAATGTAAATGTAGTTATTTAGCCGAAACAAGTTCGAATTCATAATTGATATTCACGTCATCATATAGATATTATGCATATGTAAAAACTTACTTGTTAGTGTCCCAGTTACACTCCTTGCACTTCTTTTTCACCTTTGAACAAATAAGGGTGTTTCGATTTCATTGCTTCCTCCGCTTCCCATGTAATCTCTTCCCTTTGTTGATTTCTCCAAAGTACTTTCACCGATGCTACTTCTTTATTTCTAATCTTCTTAACTTGACGATCTAATATAGCAATAGGCATCTCCTCATAGGTAAGATCTTCTGTTACTTGCACATCTTCAGTAGAAGTAATAAGGGTCGGATCTCCGATGCACTTTCGAAGCATCGATACATGAAATACTGGATGCACTGATGAGAGTTCCTGGGGTAGCTCTAATTCATAAGAAACTTGCCCACATCTTCAAATAATCTTATATGGGTCTATATATCGTGGACTCAACTTTCCTTTCTTGCCAAATCTTATCACCCCTTTCATTGGCGATACCTTCAAAAATACCCAATCGCCTAACGAAAACTCTAGCCCTCTTCTTCTACTATCCGCATATGACTTGTGTCGACTTTGGGCTATTTTCAACCATTGTTGAATCACCTTGACTTTTTCTATGGCTTGATACACAAGATCCGGTCCGAACATAAGAGTTTCACCCGCTTCGAACCATCCTATTGGTGATCTACACTTTATCCCATATAAAGCTTCATATGGTGCCATTTTGATACTTGAATGATAGCTATTATTGTAGGCAAACTCAATAAGAGGTAAATGATCCTCCCAGCTGCCTTTAAAATCTATAACACATGCTCGTAGCATATCTTCAAGTGTTTGAATGGTGCGCTCTGCTTGTCCGTCTGTCTGAGGGTGAAAAGCTGTACTCAGATTCACTTGTGTTCCCAAACTCCGTTGGAAAGACTTCCAAAAGTTTGCGATAAATTGAGTTCCCCGATCCGATATAATAGAAGTTGGCACTGCATGTAATCGGACTATTTCTTTAACATACAGCTTCGAATATTCTTCAACTGTGTAAGTGGTCTTAACGGGTAAGAAATGTGCGGATTTAGTAAGCCTATCCACAATCACCCATATAGAATTAAATTTCCGAGCTGTACGAGGCAAACCTGTAACAAAATCCATGTTGATCATGTCCCACTTCCAAATTGGAAGATCTATGCATTGCATATAGCCTCCGGGTTTTTGGTGCTCAACTTTAACTCTTTGACAATTTGGACATTCAGCTACAAATTCTGCAATGCTCTTCTTCATGTCATTCCACCAATACATATCTTTCAAATCTTGATACATTTTGGTTGATCCTGGATGAATGGAATACCTTGAAAAATGTGTCTCTGTCATAATCTTCTTTCTTAGCCCGTCTACATCCGGCACACACAATCGGTTTTGGCACTAAAGTACTCTTTCTCGCGTAAGCTCAAATGCCTTGGTCGCACCACTCTGAACGTTCTCCTTAAGCTGTAATAAAATAGGATCTGCATATTGCTTCTCTTTCACTTCAGCTACTAATGAAGATTCCGCATCATTATGTATGATAAGCTCTTTATTTGGAGTTTCAAGAAGGCGAACTCCCAAACTAGCTAACTGGTGAAGATCTTTAACCATCCCTTGCCTTTCTATAGGCGCCATCATAGCCTTACGACTTAACGCATCAGCTACCACATTTGCTTTCCCTGGATGGTACAAGATATCAACATCGTAGTCCTTTAATAGTTCAAGCCATCTCCGCTGCCTTAAATTTAGATCCTTCTAATTAAAAATATATTGCAAGCTCTTATGGTTAGTATATATATCAACATGAACCCCATATAAGTAGTGGCGCCATATCTTTAAAGAAAAAATAACTGCTGCCAGCTCAAGATCGTGTGTAGGATAATTTTTCTCATGTGGCCACAATTGTCTAGAAGCATATGCTATTACCTTACCATGCTGCATCAATACACATCCTAAACCAATTCTAGAAGCATCACAATACACTGTATACTCTTCGGTGCCTTTTGGAAGTACCAACACGGGTGTAGAAATCAACTTGTTCTTTAAATCTTGAAAACTCTTCTCACATGCATCATTCCATTGAAATTTGGATGCTTTATGGGTTAGCTTGGTTAAGGGTGCTGAAATGGAAGAAAAGTCTTTAACAAACCTTCTATAATAACCGGTCAACCCAAGAAAACTACGAATCTCCATAGGCGTTGTGGGTCTTGGCCAGTTCTTCACAGCTTCTATCTTTTGAGCATCAACCTTTATCCCTTCACTAGATACAATATGACCCAAAAATGCCACCGACTTTAACCAAAACTCACATTTAGAGAACTTTGCATAAAGCTTACAATCACGAAGAGTCTACAATGTCTGTTGTAAGTGATTGGCATGGTCCTCTTCTGATCTAGAATAAACTAGAATATCATCTATAAAACTATCACAAATATATCCAGGAATGGCTTAAACACCCTATTCATCAAATCCATAAAAGTTGTGGGTGCATTTGTTAGCCCAAATGACATAACTAGAAACTCGTAATGACCATACCGTGTTCGGAAAGCTGTCTTGGGTATATCCTTCTCTTTGACCCTCACTTGGTGGTAACCTGACCTCAAATCAATCTTAGAAAATCACTTGGCGCCCTGTAACTGATCAAATAAATCATCAATTCTTGGGAGAGGATATTTATTCTTAATAGTCACCTTATTTAATTGTCGATAATCAATACACATCCTCAGCGAGCCATCCTTTTTGCGCACAAATAACACTGGTGCTCCCCAGGGGGACATACTAGGCCTTATGAATCCCTTCTCTAGCAAATCTTTCAATTGCTCTTTCAATTCCCGTAATTCTGCTGGGGACATTCTATACGGAGAAATGGAGATTGGTTGGGTGCCTGGTATTACATCAATACCAAACTCTACTTCTCGTTTAGGAGGCAAACCTGGAAGATCTTCAGGAAATACATCAGGAAATTCATTTACCACCGGAACAACGTGAAGAGTTGGTGGCTCCGCTTCTGTATCCCTTACTCTAACTAAATGATATATGTATCCCTTGGAAATTATTTTTCTCGCTTTGAAATAAGAAATAAATCTACCTCTTGGTGCGCCAATCTTACCTTGCCATTCAATAACTGCTTCATTAGGAAAATGTAAATACATCTTTTTTGTACAACAGTCAATTTTGGCATAACAAGACGCCAACCAATCCATACCCATTATAACATCAAAATCTACTATTTCTAGTTCCACAAGATTGGCCATCGTATCTCGACCACACACAGTTACTACACAATCTTTATAAACTCTTCTAGCAATAATAGATTCCCCAACCGGGGTAGACACTTCCAACGGCTTATCTAATAATTCGGGGGTTCTTTTGAACTTTCCAGCAACCAAAGGAGTAACATATGATAATGTAGAACCGGGATCAATTAGAGCATATACATCAAATGAAAATATGGACAACGTACTCGTAACCACATCTGGGGAAGCCTCTAGATTCTGTCGATCCGCTAAAGCATAAGTGCGATTCTGAGTCCCGCTGGAACTGGCGGCTCTTTTTTCATTTCTAGCATGACCCGCAGGTCGTACGCCCCTACCAGAATAAGATACCGGTGACGATGATGCAACAGATGATCCCGAAGGTCGTGCTACGCCACCTGCGCCCCTTCGTGGGCATTCTCTCATTATATGCCCCGTCATACCGCACCAAAAACAAACATTTATTCCCATTCGACATACGCCCATATGATGTTTTCCGCATCTATTACATAGCTCTTGAGAAGGTCTCGATTGGCTCATGTTCCCTTGCCCATGATAACCCACTGATCGCGAACTATGACCCTCACTTCTTTGCCCAAATTGACTGCCTCTGAACCCCTGATGCTGTGGTGGTGCACTAGCTGCAGAATAAGAAAATAATGGCCTAAGTGGTCTAGCAGAAAATTGAGGTCTAAAACCTCCATGTGGCGCCATAAACTGCCTTGTAGATTTGGCCCTCTTAGAAGATCCGCTTTCAAATTCCTGTGTTCTTTTTCTTTGCCTCTGATCTTCCATTTTCTGTCCAAATGCTTGGATCCTAGCTATATCCATGTCTTTATTCAGTGCAGCAATAGTACAATCCCTAACCAAATACGGATCCAATCCATTCACATACCGATATACTCTGTCATCCATAGTAGCTATAACATTAGGAGCATATCTGGACAAGGAATTAAATCGAAGACTATACTCCCTCACACTTGTATTACCCTGCCGAAGATTTAAGAACTGATCCGCATGGGACTGACGAGTCTCATATGGAAGATAATGATCAATAAATGCCTCTTTGAACTCTTTCCAAGTAGTTGGGGGTGCATCAATGCCCCTTGACCGTTTCCAGTCTTCATACCAATATATAGCCTCACCTTTGAATCTATACGCGGCTAACTCCACTGTCTCTCTGCCCGATACATGCATCACCTCTAGGGCCCTTTGGATCTGATAAATAAAGTCCTTCGGATCTTCATTAAGATCGAATCTGGTAAAAGTAGGCGGATCCATCTTAAGAAAATCTTGCGTCCGAAGATTAGCCGCCCTATCAGTACCGCTAGAACCCGCGGCAGGAATAGCTTGCCCTTGGACTTGCCCAGCAACTATATGAGTCAAAAGTTGCACTGCATTTCTAAGATCTTGATAAACAGCATTAATAGGTAGCGCTGGGGATATAGTTCTCCTCCCCCTTATTTCTTTCGGACTGGGGGAAGTTTCTGATGCATGCTCAGCTAGAGCCTCACTTTGATTAGCTGGTATAGTGGGTGACTTACTAGTCCCCTCTCCGGCAGCCACATCTACTTGCTTACCAGTATTCTTGCTTTTGGTAACCGGCATCATTACTATAATAAGAGAAACAAAATGATTCAGTGGTCAACTATGACCTCATATACAATATAAGCTCTATCGCACGATCTAAGACATGAAAAAAATAAACAATTCCTAAATGTCCATAGCCTCCTGTTTATAGATGTGGTGCACAACACACCGATAAACAAGACTCTACATAGACACGGCTTTGTAGACTCACTAGGACGAACCTCACTGATACCACTTTTGTCACGCCCCAAAATCCCATCGGGTCGGACTGGCACCCGAAGCCGAGAAGGCCCGGGAGAAC
Organism: Capsicum baccatum var. pendulum; assembly: GCA_030864225.1. Taxonomy (NCBI): domain Eukaryota; kingdom Viridiplantae; phylum Streptophyta; class Magnoliopsida; order Solanales; family Solanaceae; genus Capsicum; species Capsicum baccatum. The sequence continues at coordinate 269,814,461 of CM061552.1, forward strand.
CCGTTCAAATACCTGTACTTTCACTTACATGTCACCAAAAATTTGGACAGCACTTCGTTGCATATAGAAGGATCTAATTACCTGTATCAGCACAACACGCACAAATATATATATATATAATACTTGGCCGTCGGGGCCACCACAAATACACATATAACATCACTATATAAACTTCCATGACTTTACCCTTCCTTATGTCTACAAAGCCTCTAGGATATACATGACATAACTAGGTTCGGGACAAACCCCCGCCCACACATGACTCCTGTACAATAACAAAACATAAGAAACCGACTCGGAAATCTTCGAAGCAAACTGGAGCTCACCAACAATAGTTGTATGACCTGGCTCCTACTTGTGCGGTGTATGAGCTGAGGTACCTGTGCCTGCAGCATGAAATGCAGGTCCCCGTGGGGGACGTCAGTACGAAATATGTACTGAGTATGTAAAGCTGTAAATAATCATATGTGATATGGGGGATCAAGAAAAATCAGACGCAAGTGAATAAATCATAATAGAAGTGAACCACACTTCATAAACACTTTTGGGATCATGTACATTATCATTAATCTGAATTGGGTTTTTGAATTCAAACACATTTGTGGAACGGTATACATTCGTTCATTTCATTCTTTAAAATTATCATTCGCTATTACCTCCTCCTCCCGAACCTCCAACCACCTAACAATAATCAATACTGTATCGTACTGTGACCATTAGGCTGCCCCAGTACATATCAACTGGGATCGACCCATGCTAGGCTTATGCCCCTGGAATACCACCCATAAACACATAAATAGGGATCGACTCATGCTAGGCTTATGCCCCTGGGATACCACCCACACGTATATCAAGTAACACACATAAGAGATCTTTCCAATAACTTAGTTCAAAAGCTTTTGAGATTATTACATTAGTGTTCATGCCAATATAGTACCTTTGGAACAATGATACATCAATAGGAATCAAGTAATAGACCTTCTATACAATAACAATGTCATAAAGACTCATTGGTACATCAACAATGTGTTTCAGAATCATCAATATCACAACAATGAAATAGGAGCCTTTTGGTATATCAATGAAACATTTTGACACTTTATAGAATGGAAACAACTTCGTTGGTAATGTAGAACAATACATGTTTTTGGACAACCTCGGAATCTTACTTGATGGAACATTGGTGTTTTCATGCCAAAGAACATTGTTAGAGTATGCTTTACATACCTCGTTGTAGATTCGGATACCAATTCAACACAACTTCCCGCCTTTACAAATCACTTATTTACAATGAAATATTTGCATCTAGTATTAGCAACCCAACACCACAATTCTCTTCCATAATTCCATACAACCAATATTTGCATAACATTCCAAAAACCAACTTGAACAATAGGTTTATGTGTATATATACATATATAATCATCATTTCAATACCACATCATCACACCAAATCCCTTCACAATTCAACATAATCCAACCATGCACAAGAATAATCCAACATCATTTCCAATCATCTTTCAACAACAATCAAATAACATACTTCTTATGCTCACATGCATATATATACATATCCATATAAATAACACCAACATAATTTACATCCTTACCATAAAATGGCCCTTTTGATTTTGAAGTCCTGTTGGCACATATAAGAGGTGCTTCTCGAAGCCCTTGAGACGGTGAACACAACTACGGAATCAATTTGAACATTCTACGATTGAATCACAGGATAATTGGAGTTGAAATTAGGCTAGGGTTCCTTATTCTTCAATAATTGGATGATGAATGATGGATATGAGGCTAAGTTTATATATATAATGACCAATTTTCGTCCATGAGGTGATGGAAAATGATCATATTGCCCTTAAAAATTTAAATAAATCTGAATCTGTCCATGGTGGACTGTTTTTACAGGCTAAAGTAAATCGGCCATAACTCTTTGCTCCGATATTGGATTTGGGTGAAATTGGTATCGTTGGATAGATAATTCAAATGGAGTTCATTTTATATAAATTAGGCCACCCAGTTCGTCCTGTACAAGGAGTTATGATCGTTTGAAGTTGACCCTAAAAAACTGTTTTGAGAGGCTGAAGTAAAATGAGTATAACTCCTTACTCAGATGTTGGATTTGGATGAAACCAATTGAATTAGAAAGAAGACTCTCGGAGATTCTCATCGATATATAGCAGCTCACATAGTTCATTTTGTACAAGGAGTTATAATCGTTTAAAGTCGACCCAAAAAACTGGCAGGCCTCAGTAGTTTGTGTGCAGGAAATTTTCCTGCACATTTACTGTTCACAGTATCCCGGCCGCCGTTTTATAGTTTCGAACGTGCTCGATTATATCCGAAACTTGTCCGTTTTTGGAAATCTTTATATCGTTGGAAAGCTTACTCAATAAACTTCTATGGAACCATCGACGGGCAAATTCCGGTATAAATAAAGTCGATTCCTATACACATATAATCAAACTATACACTTGAAACCATCTCAAAATAATCAATACTCATACTTAAACTCATATATACCTAACTTAGGATCAATACATATACTCCAACACATATAACCATGGCTAATGCACGTAATTAAGTATGGGGTGTTCCACAAATCTTCTTACTTAGTGATTACCTGAGCATCTATTGAGATAGAGAGCCAGGGTAGAAGTCCCAACATGACGGAGTATACTAAAGATGGCGAGGAGCAAACCAAGGATCAGATAAGGTAAACATGGAGTAGTTTCACACAAAAACTAATCATTTTTCTCTGGATTTAAGGATTAATACACAAAATGGAAATATTTTTTCAAAAATTCCCAAGAGAGTGGGAGCCACACCAAAGCATACAATGCTCAGAAACGGTATTTTTGGGTTACCGCAAAATAGATTTAATACCCATTTATCGAGGACCTTTTGAGTTGCCTATCTCATTGCTTGAGACCATGAAAGAAAAATGAAAGCACCTTATCGTCTTTATGAATATTGTATTTAGAATTTTCCTAAAATAGTCTCTAGCAAAGGCGATTTTGTGTCTACTAAATATTTACTTGGACCAAAGGTGTATTTGAGAGAGTCGGCACAATGAATACGACAATCAAAAGGATTGCTCAATGGAAAGAAGAATGAAAATTCTCTCTCAAAATTTATTGAAGCGAAATGAACAGTATTTGAGTGACCCTAAAAAGGGGTTTTACCCGTTCATTTATATCTGGTAGTCTGCTATTTAAATACTTCTTCAAAAAGAGGATGAATAGTATATTAAACCATTCAGATTATGATGTTGAGTATTTATCATTTAAACTTTCTCAAATTTGACTGTGGTCGCAAATCAGAGCGGCATTGTGTCTACTAACTATCTATATTGAGTACAGGTGCATGAAGAAAGGAAAAAACGTAGACAAACGGATTTAGGTTAAATCATTTTCATTTTCAAGAGGGCCATTACACAAGGGATCATCAGTATCTAATATTTATTGACACGCAAGACATAAATGATGGGGTCGAGGATATCATTAATATTTAATATTTATTGACACGCAAGACACAAATGTTGGTGTCGAGGATATCATCAACATCTAATATCTATTGACACGCGAGACACAAACATTGGCATCGAGGATATTATCAGCATCTAATATCTGTTGACATGCGAGACATAAACATTGGCATTGAGGATATCATCAGCATCTAATATCTGTTGACACGTGAGATACAAACACTGGCGTCGAGGATATTATCATCATCTAATATCTGTTGACATGCGAGACAAAAATAATGGCGTCAAGGATATCATCAGTATTTAAATATTTGATGACATGCAAGACACAAATGCTGGCGTCGAGGATATTATCAGCATTTAATATTTGTTGACACACGAGAAACAAATGCTGGCATCGAGGATATCTGATCATTTTATCAATTAGCATCTGAATGTTTCAAGAGCACGCGGTTTGAAGGGACGCCTTTAAGTCGCTATATGAAGACGAGTGATATATGAGATTTCCTAGAAATTGACAATTTGAGGGTCATCTATAAATCATATTATTTGAAGTAAGATAGTGTGCAAGATTACCTATGAGTTGATAGCCCATAGGTCATTCGTAAGCCGCAACAACATCCTAAATAGATAGTGTACAAGGTTGCCCAAATATTAATAGTCCAAAGGTTCTCCATAAGTCGCAACTAAATTCTTATCGGAGAATATACGAGATGATCAAATTGATAAGTATAAGAGTTCTATATAAGTTGCGTCATATCCAAGATTGATTATGTGCAGGATTACCCAAATACTAGCAATTTGAGAGATATCTATAAGTCAAATTGTATCCAAGGTCGGCATAAAGTGTTGAGTTGTCCAAAAGGTTTTCGCATCAGCATAAGATTACACAGTTGCAGGGACCATTCTACATAAAGTGTTGTCGGTGTCTAAACGGGTCACCCCACTTTGAAGATATCTTTACTTGACAAATAAGCTGATTATGCAACAACAAAGAGGGTTGTTATGTCTGTTATACCTTTTTCATGAATTATGTTTAGCACAAACACTTTTTGTTTAAAACATTGTCGAGAGCATTCGAGAAGATGAAAATCTCAAATCAAAACCACAGGTACGGACAACCACAGATAGGACGCAGCATAATATAGAACTCTTTCTTAGCAGCAAAACGGGACATAGTCTTGAGAGGGACGTCAAACTCTTTAGACTCGAGCTAAAGGATCATCGCCACCACCATCCAACCACACCCTTGTTAGAAGGAATGTGGGTATTTAGTAATATTCTAGTTTCAGCTTCACCTTTGGTATATTTCTAAACTTATACCGAAGGTAGCCTTCTCTTTCTTTCAAATCCGGATGACAACACACCTAGATTTTTGGAAATTATGTCCAGATAAATTCTTACCTATGGATTTGAAGAGCTCCACGTTCATGGTTAAGAGGTTACATGCCTCTTTTCTGAAACTCAATCAACTTGTCACTCATCCTGAGCCAAAGATCATCTGAAATAAAAGATTATCTTTTCTACCGATCGAGTCGAACTACAAGCAGTCTGATTTCCTGAATCTCAGGGATATGTAGACTAGAATCTATTTTGAAAACTCGACTGTATTACAACCTCCCCCTAAATCCCTCTATACTCCAGCATTTCAGTTTCAGTAAAAATTCCAAAACTGAGATAGCTTGTGAATTTTTTGAAAATCGCGCTTTAAATCAAGCTTTATGAACAACAAGTTCCCTGAATTCTCATGTAACCTGAGATATGTAGGAAACATGATACGAGGTCTGGCCATAACTCTATGAAATTCGTGCAAAAGCCAACCTCTTTCAGATTCAAATTTATGGTCGGACAAAAAATTAGGAATGTCAACCTTTTTTTGCCCAGGGTTACTTGCATCCACCCTACCTAAAGGGAGGGGACAGTTGTTGACACCTAATTTTTGCCCTCCACAACTAAATTTAATCCCGAGTTTCTTTGGTTTTTAATTAAATTGAAATACTTATTTCATTCGAATAAAAACTGTTCAAAATAATTTTGTTTGTAATTTCGTCATTTTAAGTACAACAACAACAACAACAAACCTAGTATATTCCCACATAGTGGGGTCTGGGGAGGGTAGAATATACGCAGTCCATACCACTACATCCGAAGAAGTAGAGAGGTTGTTTCTAATAGACCCACGGCTCAATAAAAGGGACCAAGACCTTAGTCAAACATCGTAAGCATACAACATGATAAAATAATAACGATACCACAACCACAAAAAGTACATTAACCGACAAAAGGCACCACCCTCCCCCCAACCCTAGCACTACCAACCAAGTGATACGAGACTCACCTAACTCCCGTCTATGAATTGACCACACCCCTTATCCCTCTACCCTAATACACTTCCTCCAAACCTTCCTATCGAGGGTCATGTCCTCAGTGAGCCATAATTGCTCCATGTCATGTCTAATCATTTCTCTCTCATATTTCTTCGATCTACCCCTACCCCACTTGAAACCAACCAAGGCCAACCTCTCACACCTATGAACTGGAGCATCCGTGCCCTTTCTCATCACATGCCCAAACCATCTCAGTCTTCTTTCCCAAATCTTATCCTCCACCGACGTCACTCCCACCCTATCCCAAATAGTCATATTCCTAACCCTGTTAGCCCTCGTGATACCACACATCCAATGCAACATCCTTATTTCTGCCACCTTCAACTTTTGGACGTGAGAATTCTTAACAGACCAACACGCGCCATACAACATAGCTGGATGAACTATAACTCTGTAGAATTTTTCTTTAAGATTGGGAGACACCTTCTTATCGCAAAGAATTCCCGAGGAAAACCGCCATTTCAACCAACCCTCCCCAATATGGTGAGAGACATTTGCGTCAATCTCTCCATTCCCCTAAATCATATACCCAAGGTACTTAAAACTATCCCTCTTACAAACCACCTGAGACTCCAACTTCACTACCACCTCGTCCTCTTGCCTCGTGTCACTAAACTTACACTCCAAGTACTCCATCTTTATCCTACTCAACCTGAAACCTTTAGTTTCTAGGGTTTGTCTCAAACCTCCAACTTATCGTTAACACCTCAACTTGACTCATCAATCAAGACTACATTATCCGCAAAAATCATACACCATGGCACCTCACCTTGAGTACTCCGTGTCAACACATCTATTACCACGACAAATAAAAATGGACTTAGATTCAAACCTTGGTGCAACCTAGTAAGTACCGAAAAATGCTCAGAATCCCCTCCCACAGTCCTTGCCCGAGTCTTCACCCCCTCATATATGTCCCTAATCGAACAAATGTACACCACAGGGGCCCCCTCACCTACAAGCATCTATAAAGAACCTCCCTAGGGACTTTGTCATATGCCTTTTCCAAGTCAATAAACACCATGTGTAGGTCCCTCTTCCTTTCTCTATATTGCTCAACCAGTCTCCGCACTAGGTGAATTACCTCAATCGTCAAGTGACCAGGCATAAAACCAAATTAATTCTCTAAAATCGACACTATCTTCCTCAACCTCCACTCCACCACCCTCTCCCAAATCTTTATCGTGTGACTCAATAACTTAATACCTCAGTAGTTGTTGCAACTCTGAATATCACCCTTCTTCTTATAAAGAGGAATAATTGTGATCCATCTCTACACTTTTAATTATATACTATCGTGTTCAAATATACGAGATTATATAATTTGATTACTTAAATATTTATCCTATGGAACATCAGATTTTAATTAAGGTTTATTTTTCAAAATAAATTTAATGATTAAAATCTTGATTTTAATATAATTTATCATCAAATAATTTATCTGGATAAATAAGTGTTTGATTTTATTAAATCAAGAAGGCCGAGATTAAAGAGAGAATATTCGTATCGAATTTCAATTAGGAATTATTTTAATGCAATTACATTTAATCCAACCAAATTTAATGAGGGTTATTTTAATCCAATTTAATTTAATTAGGATTATTTTAATTCGATTAAATAAATTGGGGAATTTTAACCCCAATTATATCTAATTGAGGTTATTAACCCAATTTTTAACCCCCTTGGCCCAATGCCATAGCAGCAGCCCATTCTTTATTTTGATTTACGAGCCCACTCCCCATCAAATTCACTAACAACACCAGTTGCCCAACCGGTATAACAACAATGAACACAACAACCCAGGCTCAAAGCAAACCATCCCATCCCAGCTCCCTATTCTCCTTTAAGGGAATAGCGTACAACAGCAATAGCTGTGTACAGTACGCGTCCAACAGGAAAATAACGACTTCAACAATCAGGTTCAACGCACTAACAACCAGCGACCCGATGGCCTGAACCAGCCAAAACCTGAATTTGCCGACCAACCCCCTTCTTATCGACCCAAATCCGTCAGCTCAACTCCAACCCTCATCAAAATCGAGCCGATTTCAATGAATCTTCTGGAAACTCTTTTTTATATTTGAAATTCGAATTCTTGTACTGGAATGGTACATATCCGGTTGTCAACGTTATCCTCAAAGGAAAAATCCTAAAATTGCCCTCCAATTGTTACTCCCACATTGGTGGAAGCCCAAAAAGGAAACCCAGATAGCTTTCTATAAAAGGCTCACTCTTGAGCTAAAGTGACCAAGTCTTGGAAGGTTGAAAAAACTTTTTGAGAAAAAATTCTATTTTTCTAGTAAAAAAATAGCTTTTACGTGAGAAGTTGTCAATTAGCGAAGTTTTCTTGAAGTCACAGAAGCTTTTCTGGTGGTGGTAGAAATTCCATCAAAGCCTCAAGTCTCATTTTACTGCTCTGAAATAGGTAATACTTCGTTTCCCTTTAGTCTTGATATTGTCTTTTCGTCGATATGTTAGTGTCTTAACTGTATAATTCTGTCGTTAGTAGTTGTTAGTTGTTGATTTCGTAGTTTTGGTTTGATTACCTTAAGTTCATTGCCTTGTGTGGTTACAATTGGTTAGTCATTTTTGGGTTTAATCCTCAGCATATGTATGAAGTTGTTCTCTCCTATTGTTTAGTTCACTGTTGAGTTTTATAATTCCTTGTTTGGGTTGATATTTGGTTACTGTTTTATTGTGGTGCTACCCTCTTTCTATTGTATTCATAGTTAAATATGAGTTTTAGTTTTTCGTCGCCCTATTTCAGTCTAGGCTATTATATTAAGCATTATGTTTTCTTGATTGTAATTTATCCTGGCTGATTATTTCTCACATATTGTGGTTCGGACCTCATTTTGTTGGGATTAAGGTCGTCCGGTCTAGATTACTAAAAAATTCATCTTTAGGTTTTTAAGAAGGGATAAGATTGTTGATGTTCTGTATTGTTGAATTTCCTTCACAATATTTGACCATTGTTTCTCTTTCTGTAAACTTCTTTTTCCGGATGTGCAAATATTTAGAATGTCGAGTATGAATTATTAGTTTTATTTTTAAATTAAACGAATGTCAATTTTGACGTCCTTTTAAACTAGAAGTGTGAAGGTGACATTTCTTTTCTGGGAATCCCCTTTTGTTGATTTTTTTGGCTATTTTTTTGCATAATAGGGCTGCCTAGTTAAATAGTTTGGGAAAGTAGTTTTCGGCTAGATATTTAGTATTAATCTTATTCATTTTTTCTAGTTTTAATGGTAATTGAATGCATGCTTCGAATGCTTTTTGTTGATTGCTTTTTTTTCTTAGATAAATCATGTGATCAAATTGTATATTTGCTTAACGGATTGTTAATGTAGATAATTTGAGTTTGTTCAATAACAAAAGAGAAGCCTCTAGTGGATTACTTCAATAACTTAATTCACTATTTGAGTATGTCTGTCTTTAAATTTTCAAGATTTTGGACTAAAACGTGAGCTTTGGATTACAATTTTATCACTTGTCTACGTTAGGTCCAAACAACTTTAAAAAAAAATTCATTTGCATGCCTATTGTCTTCTTAAGGAATTAGTTGATCATATTGCATTTGATCCTTTTTGTAAGATTGTTTAGTAGATTTGTTAACTCCCTTTTCGCTGGATAATTAAGTTAGTTTTGATGTCATAGTTACTATTTCTTTGTACATAAAGAGTGTTATCTTTTCCATCCTATCTATTAACTGTAAATTTTTTAACATGTATTAATTCCATCTTTTTATCTTTTTCGTTGCATGAACCCGCCTTAGAGTCCAAATGGATCCTCTCCTCTTTGAATTTTGCAATGGGCCAATGTGGCCCGCTTCTTTGGAGACTAATTCCAAAAGTCGACCGCATGGCAAAAATACGAGAAGATGAAAGAGAAGAAATGGATCAAAAATTCATTGTTAAAGCAGCTAAGAGACTCAGAAAGTCTCATTTGGTTATTATTGTTGTACTCGTCTTTATTTACTTATTTATTTTTTCATTCATTTGGGCCTCAAAGCGAAAGTTATAAATTTAATACAGGTGGAGCAAGATTCGAGCCAAAGGCTCAAAAACTATATTAGGACAGGTGAAATGGGTCAAAAGCCCAATTAGATTTTGACAGGTCTCGTTGATTTGCGCCCAATAGCCTAAATCTTTTACTTTCTCCTCCGTTCCCCCTTTTATGTGTTTATTTATTTATTAGTTTTGTTTAGACTTAGTTAAAATCTCTACTAAGTCGCCTAAATTTATTTTACACGTCTTTTCTAAAAAATCAATCACTTTTCAAAAATTAATCTTTTTTTGAAGTTAGTCAAAAGATGTTTTCAAACAGTTCGGATAACCGCAAGTTAGCGGACATTTTAGGTGCCTTAAACCTTCCTAAAACGTTAATAGAAATCGCTTACTCAGAATCTTTAAATTTTCAATGATTTTTTGTTGTGGATCTTTTAAAGTATGTATAAAGGTTTCTTAATTTATTTTCAAATAAATTAAGTGGTGACTCTCTTCAAAAGTCAAAATTTCTGCAAAACAGAAACGGCAACTCTGCTGGGGAATATTTAACTAGGTTTTAACTAAATTTTTTATTTCATCTTTCGATTAACTTTTTACATTTTTTGATTTCCTAGTATTCAATTATTGCATCTCATAGCATTATCCTGCATTGATTAAATTATTTTGGGGTTTCGTGGATGTCTCGGCCCCTATTTTTCAATTCCAAATAACGTGTTGGAAATACAACGGTTTATTAGCACGTGAGTCATCTAATGGTCGTTCGCATTTTCAAACCCCAGTCGTCCGCTTGGGAATCTGGTTCAAACCTACTCTAGAAACCTAGGATAGAGCAAAACCAAAACCCTATTTTAGGCATGAGCCTAGGACAACCCAATACTCAAGGGAGGTATTAGGCCTACTACAAAACTTGTCCTGCGTCTATTGACCCCAAGTAAATTACAGGCGAATCATATTTTTGTGTTGAAGAAATATATGTTTATTTAATCCAATCCATTATTCTTTGGGGGTCCAGAGAAGGCTTGCTTTGCTTACTTTCGTGTAAGGATGCATCAATCATATAACAATTGAGGGAGGAATCGAACCAAGCCAAGCAAGAAATTGATCGATTTGGACGGTTGCATCTAGAGCATAGTTATTCGGCAATCACTTGATCATCTACGGATATATCCAATGATAAAAAAAAATAGACAAATATTAGAGGGCAAAGGCCGATAAAAGATCATTCAGGGACTAGTATTTCCTATCCCCTACGGGGGACCTTATTCTTTTTCTTATGTTATTTTCTCTTTCCCTAAAAGTTGTATCCCTTTTTTGCAACTTTTGTAGACATTTATGTCATTTATGTATACCTATGAAGGTTTTTGGGGATAATGGATTGGCTTTTTTTAAAAAGACGTATATTTTCTTCAAAATTCGTTAGGCTAACCCTTGGCTCAAAAGGGTCACCCAATTAAGATGCACGGTTATTACAATATGCTTGTGTAATATAACTGTTTATGTGCTTATAAGTGTTATATTGATTCGAATCAAAGGCTAATTGATCCAATCCCATTTTCCATAGAACATCTCAAGGCAGAAATCTACCCCACTGTACAAAAGTCCGACCAAACGTACTCTAAGTCTCCCAAGTTTCTCAGAATTGGACCTCTACACCACCCATGACTCGTCACCCATCGTACAATGAAAACTTAAAACCTGTCATTGTCATATCATGTCAAGAAGAAAGATAATGACAAATGAGAGACAATAGCCTTAGAACAGTCAACAGAAGAGTCAAAGAGTTCAAGAATCAAAGAAGCCTAATCTAGAGGAAACTAAGGTGGTTAACTAAGAGGGCAATGACTAAGGGAATTAGATAATTGATCCTTCGTTCTATCAAAGACAAAGGCAATGAAAATGTCATGTCATCCGTAGAAGTGCTTATTTCTACCCTAGTAAGATGGATAATTGTATTCAGGGTCATTTAACCCTAAAAATTCTTTTAATGCACGAACTACGTTTGACCTGAATTCCTAAAAAAGGGATACATAGGCAACCTATGTTGGCTTCGGTAAACCCCTTAGAAAAAATTATCCTTTCCTTTCATGTACGAACTACGCTTGACCTAAATTTCCAAGAGAGGGAGACATAGGCGGCCTATGTCAGCTTCGGTCAGCCCAATAGATTTTACTATATATCCTTAGCGTAGTCCTGAACTATGTTTGACTTGATTCCTGCTTCAACGGGAAACGTAGGTTTCCTAAGGGCTCAATCATATAACCCCAGAAAATGGATACTGGGGCAGAACTTTTGAGAAGGAGTCTCGAAAATCCACCAGAGGAAGATCATCTACAAAAAACAAAGAGAATGAAGACTAACAAAGACTTCAGATCATCCCGGGCTGATATCATCTCAAACAACTTTAAATTGGGGCAAAAATTTTGAGAAGATCCTCAAAATTTTCACTAAGATATTGAAATATATTTCAAATTCCCCAACACCAGAGGTCAAAGTCAAGCTTTAAAAGTCACCAACTACGATAAAGTCTAGGTAGAATAGATCTTCGGCTATGATAAAAATTTTGATAGAAACCCTCAACGACGATGATGAATCCCTGAAATTCTTCCATCAAACATCAGACACAGTCAGAACCAAGAGAAAGATGTTCGTTGAGCTAGTACATGACATGACTGGCAGAGATTTTTGAAATCTTTTACAGAAGTTTTGAAACTAGTTTTTTTTTAAATAATAACTACTTTCGAAAATCTATGCAAATCTTCATACTTAGTGATTGCCTGAGCATCTACTGGGATGGGGAGCCAGGGTAGAAGTCCCAATATAATATAGTACATGAAAGATAGCGAGAAATAAACCAAGGATCAGAGAAGGTCAACACGGAGTAGTTTCACACAAAAACTAATCATTTTTCTGCGGATACAGGGATCAATATCCGAAATGGAAATCTTTTATCAAAAGTTCCCAAGTGAGTGGGGAGCCACACCAAAGCATACAATGCTCAGAAACGGTATTTTTGGGTTGCCGCAAAATAGATTTAATACCCATTTATGAGGACCTTTTGAGTTTCCTATCTCATTGCTTGAGACCATGAAAGAAAAATGAAAGCGCCTTATCATCTTTATAAATATTGTATTAAAAATTTTCCTAAAATAGTCGCTAGCAAAAGTGACTGTGTCTACTATATATTTACTTGGAGCACAGGTGTATTTGAGGGAGTCGTCACAATGAATACGACAATCAAGAAGATCGCTCAATGGAAAGAAGAGCGAAAATTCTTCCATAAATTTATTGAAGCGAAAAGAACGGTATTTGAGTGACCCTAAAAAGGAATTTTACCCGTTCATTTATATCTGGAAGGTCTGCTATTTAAATACTTCTTAAAAAAAAGATGAATAGTGGATTAAACCATTCAGATTATGATGGCGAGTGAAAGCGGTATTGTGTCTACTAACTATCTACATTGAATACAGGTGCATGAAGAAAGTAAAAAATGCAGACAAACGGATTTAGGTTAAATCATTTCCATTATCAAGAGGGATATTACACAGAGGATCATCAGCATCTAATATCTGTTCACACGTGAGACACAAAGGTTGGCGTCGAGGATATCATCAACATTTAATATTTATTGATATGCGATACACAAATGCTAGCGTTGAGGATATCATCAATATTTAATATTTGTTGATAAGTGAGACACAAATGTTGGCGTTGAGGATATCATCAATATCTAATATCTTTTGACATGAGAGACAAACTCTAGTGTCGGGGATATTATCACCATTTAATATCTGTTGATATACGAGACACAAATGCTGGCGTCGAGGATATCATCAGCATCTAATATTTGTTGACACGGGAGACACAAATGTTGGTGTCAAGGATATTATCAGCATCTAATATCTGTTGACATGTAAGACATAAACGTTGGCATCGATAATATCATCAGCATTTAAATATTTGTTGACACACAAGACACAAACGTTGGCATCGAGGATATCATCAGCATTTAATATTCGTTGACATGCGAGGCACAAACGCTAGAGTCGAGGATATCTCTTTATTTTATGAATCAACATCTGAATGCATCAAGAGCACGTGGTTTGATGGGACGTCTTTATGTCTCTATATGAAGACAAGTGATAAATGAGATTTCCTAGAAATTGACAATTTGAGAGTCATCTATAGATCATATTATTTAAAGTAAGATAGTGTGCAAGATTATCTATAAGTTGATAGCCCATAGGTCATTCGTAAGCCGCAACAACATCCTAACCAAATAGTGTGCAGGGTTGTCCAAAAATTGATAGTCTAAAGGTTCTCCATAAGTCGCACCTAAATTCTTACCGAAAAATATACGAGATGATCAAATTGATAAGTATAAGAGTTATCAATAAGCCGCATCATATCCAAGATCGATTATGTGTAGGATTACCCAAAGACTAGCAATTTATGAGATATCTATAAGTCATATTGTATCCAAGGTCGGATGATGTGTAGGAACACCTGAGAGCTAGCAATTGGAGGGATATCTATAAGTTATCTCTAATCCAAGGTGGATAAAGTGCAAGATTACCTAAATGCTAGCAATTCAAAGGATATTTGTAAGTCACCTTGTATCCAACATCAAATAATGTGCAAGATTATTCAAAGATTGTCAATCCAAGGAAAATCTATAAGTTGTATCGATACAAAAGATGCACAAGACTTACCCAAGATCATGTACAAAGAACCATTGGCAATAACTAGAGAGGTTATCATACAACAAGTATAATAGGTGACCAAAAGGTTTCTGCATCCGCATAAGATTACACGGTTGCAGGGTCTGTTCTATATAAAGTGTTGTCGGTGTCCAAAAGGGCCACCCCACTTTGAAGACATCTTCACTCGACAAATAAGTTGATTATGAAACAACCAAGAGGGTTGTTGTGTCTGTTGTTGCAAGTTATCTTCTTCCAAATAGGTACATGAAAGGATGACTTTGCTTTTCAGGCGACAACTCATATAGAGATATGGTAAAGACTATATACCTCTTTTGTGAATTATATTTAGCACTAACACTCTTTGTTTTAAACATTGTTGAGATCATCCGAGAGGATAAAAATCTCAAAACAAAATCACAGGTGCGGACAACTACAGATAAGATGCAATACAATGTGGAACTCTTTCTTAGCAGCAAAATGAGACATAGTCTAGAGAGGGACGTCAAACTCTTTGAACACTAGCTAAAGGATCATCGCCATCACCATCTAACCACACCCCTGTTAGAAGGCATGTGGGTATTTCGGGATATTCTAGTTTCAGCTTCACCTTCGGTATATTTCTAAACTCATACCGAATGTAACCTTCACTTTCTTTCAAATTCGGGTGACAACACATCTAGAGTTTTGGAAATTATGTCCATGTAAATTCTTACCTATAGATGTGAAGAGCTCCACGTTCATGGTTAAGTGGTTACAATCCTCTTTTCCATAACACAATCAACTTATCACTCATCCCGAGCCAAAGATCATCTGAAATAAAAGACTATATTTTCTACCGATCGAGTCAAACTACAAGCAGTATGATTCCTTGAATCTCGGGGACATGTAGGCTGAGATCTATTTTGAAAATTTGACTGTATTCCAATCTCCCTCCAAATCCCTCTATTCTCTAGCTTTTCGATTTTACCAAAAACTCCAAAACTGAGATAGCTTGTGAATATTTTGAAACTCGCATTTTCAATCAAGCTTTATGAACTACAAGTGGCCCAAATTCTCATGTAACTTGAGGTATGTAGGAAACCTAATACCGAGGTCCGGCCATAACTCTATGAAACTTGTGCGAAAGCCAACCTCTTTCAAATTTGAATTTGTGGTCAAACAAAAAATTAGGAACGTCAACCTCCTTTTTCCCAGGGTTACTTGCATCCACCCTACCCAAAGGGAGGGGAAAGTTATTGGCACCTAATTTTTTCCTCCACGACTAAATTTAATCTCGATTTTCTTTGGTTTTTAATAAAATTGAAATATTTATTTCATCCGTATAAAAGCTGTTCAAAATATTTTGCACAAAATTTTATCATTTCAAGTAGCGATTATATATTATCGTGTTCAATTATATGATAATATATAATTTATTTACTAAAATATTTATCCTATGGAACATCGGATTTTAATTAAGAATTATTTTTAAAATAAATGTAATGATTAAAATCTTGATTTTAATATAATTTATTATCAAAATAATTTATCTAGATAAGTATGTGTTTGATTTTATTAAATCAAGAAGCGCAGGATTAAAGGGAGAATATTCGTATCAAATTTCGATTAGGAATTATTTTAATTCGTTTAAATTTAATCCAATTACATTTAATTAGGGTTATTTAAATACATTAAATTTAATTAGGATTATTTTAATTTGATTAAATAAATTGGGGTAGTTTAACCTCAATTAAATCTAATTGGGGTTATTAAATAACTCCAATTTTTAACCCGATTGGCCCAATGCCATAGCACCAGCCAATTCTTTAGTTTTATTTACTAGCCCACTCCCCATCTAATTCACCAACAACACCAGCTGCCCAACCAGCCGAACAACAATTAACACAACAACCCAGGCCCAAACCAAATCGACCCAGCCTAGCTCCCAATTCTTCTTTAAGAGAATAGCGTACAACAACAACAGCTATGTACAATTCGCGTCCAACAAAAAACAACGACTTCAACGATCAGCTTCAACCCAATAACAACCAATGACCCGACGGTATGAACTAGCCAAATCATTAATTCGCCGACCAACCCTCTTCTTATCGACCCGAATTCGTCGGCTCAACTCCAACCCGCATTGAAACCGACCCGATTTCAATGAATCTTCTAGAAATGGAACAGCTCAGCCCTTTTTAATATTTGAAATTCAAATTTTTGTACTAGAATGGTATATATCCAGTTGTCAACGTTATCCTTGAAGGAAAAATCCCAAAATTGCCCTCCAATTGTTACTCCTACATCGGTGAAAGCTCAAAAAAGGAACCCCGATAGTTTCCTATAAAAGGCTCACCATTGAGCTAAAGGGACCAAGTCTTGTAAGGTTGAAAAAACATTTTTAGCAAAAAGTCCATTTTTCTAGTAAAAATAGCTTTTTCGTGAAAAGTTGTCAATTACGTGAAGTCTTCTCAAAGTCGCAGACGCTTTTTCAGTGGTGGTAGAAATTCCATCAAAGCCTCGAGTCTCATTTTTCTGCTCTGAAATAGGTAATACTTTGTTTCCCTTTAGTCTTGATAATTTCTTTTTGTCGATATGTTAGTGTCTTAGCTGTATAATTCTGTCGTTAGTTGTTGTTAGTTGTTGCAATATGTTGGAAATTGTTTTGTTGTAGATAGCTTCAATGAACTTAGTACACACCATGGATAAGTGTTGATATGTTGTTTATTTATACTATAATTCTGCGTCGTTGTTGATTTCGTAGTTTTGGCTCGATTACCTTAAGTTTATTGCCTTGCGTGGTTACAGTTGGTTAGTTATTTTTGGGTATAATCCTCAGAATATGTATGAAGGTGTTCTCTCCTATTGTTTAGTTCACTGTTGGGTTTTTACAATTCCTTATTTTGGTTGATATTTGGTTACTGTTTTATTGTGGTGCTACCCTCTTTCTATTGTCTTCATAGTTAAATATGTGTTTCAGTTTCCCGTCGCCCTATTTCATTCTAGGCTATTATATTAAGCATTGTGTTTTCTGGTTTGTAATTTATCCTGGCTGATTATTTCCCACAATTGTTGTTTGGACCTCGTTTTGTTGGAATTAAGGTCGTCCGGTCTTGATACTAAAAAATCATCTTAAGTGTGTTCAGAAGGGATAAGATTGTTAATGTCATGTATTGTTTAATTTCCTTCACAATATTTGACAATTTTTTCTCTTTCTGTAAACTTCTTTTTCCTGGTGTCATATGTTTGAAATGTCGAGCATGAACGATTAGTTTTTTTTAAGTTAAACGAATGTCAATTTTGACATCTTTTTAAACTAGAAGTGTGAAGGTGTCATTTCTTTTCTTGGAATCCCCTTTAGTTGATTTGTCTTGGCTATTTGTTTTGCATAATAGGGCTGCCCAGTTGAACAGTTTGAGCAAGTAGTTTTCGGTTAGATATTTAGTATTAAGCTAATTCATTTTTTCTAGTTTGAATGCATGCTTCAGATTCTTGTTGTTGATTGCTTCTTTTCTTAGATAAATCATGAGATCAAATTGTATATTTGCTTAACGATTTGTTAATTTAGATAATTTGAGTTTATTCAAAAACAAAAGAGAAACCTCTAGTGTATTACTTCAATAACTTTAATCACTACTTTAGTATGTTTGCCTTTAAATTTTTAAGACTTTGGATGAAAACGTGAGCTTTGGATTACAATTATATCACTTGTCTAGGTTTTGTCCAAACTTCTTTTTAAAAAAATTGCATTTGCATGCCTATTGTCTTCTTAAGGAATCAGTTGATCATATTGCATTTGATCAATTTTGTAAGATTGTTTAATAGATATGTTAACTCCCTTTTCGTTGGATAATTTAGTTGGTTTTGATGTCATAGTTACTATTTCTTTGTACTTAAAGAGTGCTATCTTTTCCATCCTATCAATTAAGTGTAAATTTTCAAACATGTATTAATTACGTCTTTTTATTTTTTTCATTGCATGAACCCGCCTTGGAGTCCAAATGGACCCTCTCCTCTTTGCATTTTGCAATAGGCCAATATGGCCTACTTCTTTGGAGACTAAGTTCAAAAGTCGATCGCATGGCACAAATATGAGAAGATGAAAGAGTAGAAATGGATCAAAAATTCATTGTTAAAGTAGCTAAGAGACTCAAAAAGTCTCATTTGGTTATTATTGCTTTACTTGTATTTATTTATGTATTTATTATTTCATTCCTTTGAGCCTCGAATCCAAAGTTATAAATTTAATACAGGTGGATAAAGACTCGAGTCAAAGGTTCGAAAACTAGATTAGGACAGGTGAAATGGGTCGAAAGCCCAATTAGACTAGGACAAGTCTCGTTGATTTGGGCCCAACGGCCTAAATCTTTTACTTTCTTCTCTCTTTCCCCTTTTATGTGTTTATTTGTTTATTAATTTTGTTTAGACTTAGTTAAAATCCCTACTAAGTCACCTAAATGTATTTTACACGTCTTTTTCAAACAATCGATCACTTTTCAACAAGTCAATCTCTTTTTGAAGTTAGTCTGAAGATGTTTTCAAACCGTCCGGATAACTGCAAGTTAGTGGATGTTTTAGGTGCCTTAAACCTTCCTAAAATGTTAATAGGAACTGTTTACTCAGAATCTTTAAATTTTAAATATTTTTCTATTTTGGATCGTTTAAAGTATCGTATAAAGGTTTCTTAATTCCTTTTCAAATAAATTCAGTGGCGACTCTCTTCAAAATTCAAAATTTCTGCAAAACAGCCAGAATATTAACTTATTTGTTCTTAAATTTATTTACTATTTGTTTATTTTTCCTTTTCTGATTGTGAGCTTTTAGATATCATGGACTTTGTATCTATTTTTGTTCTTACGGGGGTTAGATATTTGCTTTGAAGTCCTACTAAATTTATATTTGCATCAGGAAGTTTCACATTAGGATGAATACACGAGACTTCTAATTACGAATGAATAAATATTTATCACTCAATCTAACTCTTATTTGCTTAATGTCTAAAAAAAACCTAGATCATGAAGTTATATTTATAAAAACGTTTTCCCTGGCCCCAATGGGCATCCCCGAACCACGAAGGCCTGAGATACCCCTGTAACTCCCTAATCAACTAGTGATATTGTACGCTCTGGGACCAAGCCCGCACGGCTTTAAAATGTGTCACTAGGGAGTATGGCTTTTTCACTTATATACCCAACATTCCTCCTGTGTTTTGCCGATGTGGGACTCCTTCACCCCTCCTTATGGACTTATCATCCTCATCCTCGCTGAGGTTTGCCCTACTGAATGGGATTTTCCTACACTCAGGACTGAGGTTCGCCCCGCCTTACTGGAATTTGCCTACACTCAATTTTAACTCTGGCCTACATCGACAGGGACGACACATGAGCATCTCCGATACCATTCTTGTCACGACCCGAGCCGGGGCCCTGGCCGCAATAGGCATCCCTGAACCAGGAAGGGCCGAGATACCCCTGTAACTGCGCAATCCACTAGTCATATTGTCGCTCTGGGCCCAAGCCCGCATGGCTTTAAAACACATCACTGGGGAGTAAGACTTTCTCACTTATATGCCCAGCATCCCTCTTATGTTTTACCGATGTGGGACTTCTTCTTAAGTTGGGGTGTTACATAATTTCTTATTAATTACGTTATATTATTATGTTCATATATAATATATATAAAAAATTCTTTATAATATTTAGGACTTTGAAATAACTAAATTTTAATTATTAAAATTTTTCTTATTTAAATTATTTAGAAATTTTAAAATAAAAGAAATTTGTATGTGGGAAGAAAATTTTATGTTGAACGAAAACTTTGTGCCTGCAAGGAAGCTTAATTTTAGGATTTTAAATTGAGTACGAGTTTAACTACACATATTTGATACCAATCGGGAAATTGTATTCCTTTTTCATATGGAGAACATTAGCATGTAATTTTTCTTTTAAATTTTGTTGGGATTCTTAAGTAAGATTGAGGGTGAGGAACTTGCGCCTCTTCAAGTATTTTATTGGATTCTTATGTAAATATATGTTGTATTGGAGTATATTAAATATGTGAAGATCTTATAAAAGTGATTTGAATTTTTTTTGCCCTTCATTAAAATATTTCTCAATAGATAAAATTATTTTTTTAATATATTTTTAAATATTTACGAATAATTTTTTAATTATTTCTCAAATATTTAAAACCAACTAAAATTATATATTGATTTTCTCCTTATTTGTGTTATTTGCAATTTAGGACTTTAAACCAACTAATATTGTATATTACTCTTCCCTTATTTAAGTCTCTAATATATAAAGATATAAAAATACACAAAATCCTAATTTTAGTTGAGAATTGTAGCTAAGCACTCCTAATTATAATAGAGAAAAATAAAAACTGCCGCTTATTATTTAATTTTTTGTTTAAATCATTTTTCATTATTTAGATTTAGGATTTAATAGCTTACAAGTTTAGGATTCAGCATAACTTATAGATCATAAGTTTAGGAAGTGTGTAGGCCATAGAGTTCTTTTTCTAGATTCAACATTCTTCTTTTTCTTCTCCTTATCAACAATTGTTTATTCGCAGAATGTAGGCCATAGAGTTCTTTATCTAGATGAGCATTAGAGTCATATTTGAGTGATGTGGGCAGGACTTTCCTTATGTAGAATCATAAAATTAAGCTATGAGATTGCACAAAATAATGTTGCATGAGTTCTTGACAAATATGGAGAAAGAAGCACGTGTTTAAGAGAATCTGAAGTGTGTAGTGATGAAGAATATATAAATGATTATTTTTTTTGAATAAAAAGTGATTATCATCAGAAATGAAAATTAAACAATGAAAGTGATCAAAAGAATTAATAATTATAGATGATTTTTATTGCAAAACCTGATGATGTTTGTGATTAAAATATAATTATTTGTTGTGGGTGGTTTGACTCCTTCACGAGGCGAATGAAGTCACATAGACGAGTATAGTAATTTTATCTTATTGATTACAATGTTGATAGGATACATTAGTATATACAATGCAACTCAAACAAATACTCTCCAAGAGAGTGATGGAAAAATTAGATAATCTATGAACTACTATATTTCAAGAGAAAAAAAATACGTATAATATTTACTTTGCAAGTAATAAATTTGATTAATCTTTAAAATCATCAGTCACTAACAAGCAAATGTTTTCTTTATTGAATTTTCATAACAACGTAAGTGTAATATCATCAGTAGGATTCAAAGAGGGTAGAGTCTATGAAATTTTACTTTGTGAAAATCAAAAAGGTTCGAGGAGCTAGAGTGGAGTGTACTGAACTAAAGTTATGACTATTTTATTTTACTTATTTATAAGTTGCAAGAACTTGACAAAAATTAATGACCTCAAATTCGAATGATCGAAACTAAAAACACCCCACAATAAGTGAATTCTAGCGAATACTCATAGTTCAATATACACGATTACATAAAAAAAAAGGAACATAATCAACGTGTATGTTCGTCTTTTTCTATCAAAAAGTTCTAAATTATAATAATTATTAAAATTTAGAATCATTCATTGACAAATTCATTCATATTCATAATTCATCTTACTTTTTATTTAGTCTAAAATGAATGTAATATGAAAAAGGTAAAGACTCGATCAATAAGTGATCAAGAGGTGAATTTTCTCGAGACAATTCAATATATTTAAGTTATGTTCGATATTCTTGGCGATCTTACACATCATAGAGAGGTCCAAAACTCTACGTTCTGAAATCACAAAAAGATCTAAGAAAGACGAATCAAAAGAATACTATCAAAATTATACTTACAATTTTAATAAAATAAAATAACTTTTATTCATTTGTTTTGTGATTTACAGTTTTTTTTTTGATAAAATTTATTGTCAATGTCCACATATATATATATATATATATATATATATATATATATATATTCATTTTTTAAAAAAAAGTGTTAAATTATTCATTTAAATGAATACACGAAATACACGTACAACGCACGTACACTAATCTAGTGTGTGTGTGTGTATATAAATATATATATATATATATATATATATATATATATATCACAAAACTTATTATCTTTAATCACTTGCACAACTGAGTTCCGACAAACAAGGATTAGGGGTTCCCAACAACAACATGCCCAGTGTAATTCATAGGTTGGTCGGGGAGGGTAGAGTGTACCCAGACTTCACCCCTACCTCGTCGAGGTAGAGAAGTTATTTCAAGAAGACCCCTGGATCAAGTCACACACATAGGCACCAAGTCTACCCATGTATCATATAAACCTGTACCTTGCTTTCTTGCATCCTTCATCCTATAAAAACATATACCTAAGCACAAGCAAGGGATAAAAGAACTAACCTTCAGTAGAAAACTTGAACAATCAAAATCCAAGAAAACTCAATTCAGGTTTCCAAGCAGATTTCAACTACCTGATTAGAATTCTCAATTTATCCATATTCTCCTAAACATCCTAAACACCCAGGGTGGAGATAGAGCATTACTTATGGCTTGGAACAAACTGAGTAGCTTTTGCTTAGACCTTATATTTATATTTATAAATCCATTAAATATGTATATATACTTTATTGCAAACCCAATAACTAAGACAAGTTAGCTAACTATTCGATGCAAATTCTGAACCCATAAACTTCAAATCCTGGTTGCACATCTGCTAAATACTTTTAGTAGTCACAACATCGTTACAAACAACATACTCCGTGCAGAGGGTAGAGAATATACAGAAATTACCCTACCTTGTGGAACTACAGACTATTTTTGAAAGACCTTCAGCTAAAGTGAAACAAAATAACAAACTACACCTACCAAAAACATATGAAGTTTCAAGAAACTTACAGAAATCATGATAAACGTCTAGCCTTTGTCATTATTATGTCACCACAGAGGGTAGAGTGTGCTTAAACCTTATCCCTAGGTTCTATCTCAGAGATCAAGAGAGGCTATTTCCAAAAGACCCTTAGCTCAAGTTTAGCAAAATTACAAACTAAACCTATCAAAAACACATGAAAATACAAGAAAACTTAAACAAATTTGTAAGACCCCGCAAAATCCTAAGATCAACTCAGTCTCTTAAGCTTGCTAAGGGGTCCCAGACTTAGAAAATTCTAGCTAAGTAATCAAACTTAGTATTATTTTGGCCTTTGTAAGTTGGAAACTCTATTTCACGAATCTTATGACCTTAAAGTATCAATCTTTAGGTTGAATCATGATCAGGAATGTCAGTAGGTATTTTCGGACAAGTTTTGAATTTTTGGGACCTTGTTTAGACCATGTTTGAGTGACCAAAATAGTAAGTCGACGTGATATCAATGTGTCGCGTCGTCCCTCGCATCAACAGGTAATTTTTCCCTCAGCTCAGTGCAAATTCGGTGAATCAATGCGGACTCAATGCGGTGCATTGGCCATTGCGTTAATGCCAATGATGTGGCACTTCGGTCTGTGCATCTACAATTCAGTTTTTAGTCATTAAAAGTTACATCCTCAGGGGTATTAAGGTCTTTTTCCCAAGCCTATCAGCCCCAAAATACGAGATTAAGCCCCTTTAAAGGCTAAATCCATTCACTATTCTCATACTTCTCAAGAATAGAAATCCTAGGTGATTTAAATTCAAAAGACAAGGCTCAAGATTTCACCATTGCTCTTCAAGAATTTAGCAACCAAGGTATGTAAAGTGTTCATCCAAGGGTTCCTTCCACCCTTGAAATCCAAGAAACTCTTTTAAACTTCAAGTAGCTTGATTTCATGCTTTCCATGATTTGAAATCAAAGTGTATTCATGATTATTGCTATAATTGGGTTTCTATTTCATGATTTATGTGAATTCATGTTGAAACCCATGGAATTGTGAATTTGAAAAATTGAATCATGATGCTCATATGTTATTTAGTATTATGTGCATGTACTATGCCCTCTAAGCATTTGATGAATTGTTCATGTGAATGTAATAATAAGATTTTATCATGCTAGTATGTATACTATTTTATGCCATGCAAATGTTTGATAAAATACCTCTATAGATGCATTATGAACAAGTGTGCATTTTTATGCTATGCAAGATCATGTGAAGCTTTACTTTTCATGCTATCGAGTCCTGGGGGTATTTATACCCGATAATTTAGTTTTTTACCTAGAGCCAATTTCAGTTACAGAATAATCTCAGTCATATCACGATCAGTATACTCTCAGTTAGTTACAGGGCTCAGTAGAACTCAGTAGAATCAGTATTAGTCTCATCTAGTTCAGTATTCAGTTTTATTTCAGTATTGAACCTTATGGCAAGATTTTGCCTAATTTCTGTTTATTTACAGTATTACTATTCAGTTATTACAGAAGGTACCAGTAATGGGTTAACTTGTGGTTCCTCGGGATTATGAGTACCGTGTAGTGTCCAGGGTATAAAATTTTTGGGCATTACAATCTTGGTATTAGAGCCTAAGATTCAACAGAGTCCTAGGAAGTCTGAAAGCCGCATCTAGTAGAGTCTTGTGCATGGGTGTGTAGTGCACCACACTTATGGACAGGAGGCTACAATATGTTTTAAGAAAAGTTTCCCTTCTTTCAGTACTTATATCGTCTGAGTAGGCATGAGCTCCAGTTAAACTCTCTATCTAATCTAAGTTTCTTTTCTGTTTACGGAATATGACTCCAAAGACGACTAAAGGAAGAGGAACGGGAGACCGTCCAAAACCCCAGACTGTCTATCCAGATCCTCTGGACAAACATGTCTCCCACGCCGAGTTTAGAGCAACTTTCACCACCCTAGCTTATTCTGTGACAGCCCAGAATGAATGTCCAACTGTTGTTTTAGCTAACCCAGTGGCTAATATTATTGCTGCCAGGATTCAGGATTTTACCCGAATGAACCCTCCATCTTTTACTGGGTCTAAGTTAGATGAGGACCCTCAGGAATTTTATAATCAGGTTCAAAAAGTTATAGATATTATGGGAGTGATTACTGTTGAGGGCACTGAGTTGACCGCATATCAGTTACAGGATATGACACACTCATGGTTTAAATAGTAAAAAGCAGAAAGGGTTGCAAATGCAAAGCCCATATAATGAGAGGAGTTTTCTGTTGTTTTTCTGGATAGGTTCTTCCCGCTAGAGTTGAGAAACACAAAGGTTTTGGAGTTTATAAATCTGAAGTAGGAAAACCTGACAGTACAAGAGTATTCTCTCAAGTTTACTCAGTTAGCCAGATATGCCCCGCATGTAGTAGCAGAGAGTAGATCTAAGATGAGTAAGTTTGTGTATGGGGTATCTAGTAGTGTGGTCAAGGAGTATAGGACCGCAATGTTGATTAAGGAGATGGACATATCCAGGATTATGATCAACGTTCAACAGATAGAGGAGGCCAAGAATAAAGAGAAGGAGAGGGGAAATAAGAGAGCGAGAATAGGTAGTTTCAACTTCACTCAGCCTAAGTTAGAGGGTGGAAATCATTCTTAGTTTAACCTAAAATCCTCAGTTCTAGCTCCATCCTCAGCCAGTACTCCTATGCCAAAATTCAAAGACGATAATAGAGATAGGGTGTCAGGACCTAACCCCAAGGTAGTATTAGTAGTGTTCGAACTAATCCCCTTTGTTAGAAGTGTAGTAGAAATCACTAGGGTATCTACAGAGCTGGCAGTGATATGTGTTTTGGATATGGCAAGCCAGGCCATAGGGTCAGACAGTGTCCTCAGGTTGGTTCGCAGAGTCAGCATAACCGTCCCCCAGCTCAGTCTGGTTGCCCAAATCAGCAAGGTGCCGCATCTAGTGCCGCCAGTAGGTAGCGCCCAAACAGACTCTACATACTTCAGTTCTGAGAGGATCAGGAAAGTTCTCCTGATGTGGTCACTGGTACGTTACAAGTTTATCATTTGCATGTTTATGCTTTGCTAGATCTAGGAGATTTCTTGTCCTTTGTTACTCCTTATATAGCTGTTGACTTCGGAGTCAATCCTGAAATCCTAGCAGAGCCTTTCTCAGTCTCTACCCTAGTGGGTAAATCTATCATAGCCCGGTGGGTATATAGGAACTGTCCGATTATGGTATCTCAGAAAGTTACTTTAGCAGACTTAGTTGAATTAGAGATAACCAATTTTGATGTCATTCTCGATATAGATTGGCTTTATTACTGCTATTCTTCAGTTGACTGCAAAAATAGAACTATCCAGTTTCAGTTTCCAAATAAACCCATCCTAGAGTGGAGGGGTAGTACTTCAGCAGTTAGGGGTCATCTTGTTTCTTACCTAAGGGAAAGAAAAATGATATCTAAGGTATGTGTCTACCATCTCTTTTGCGTCCAAGACTCTAGTTTAGAAACCCCTAATCTTGGATCAGTGTCATAGCATGTGAATTCCCAGATGTATTTCTAGAAGATCTCCCCAGAGTTTCTCCTGAAAGGGAAATTGATTTTGGAATCGATCTTTTTCTAGATACTCAGCCCATATCTATTTCTCCATATAGAATAGCACCTATAGAACTCAAATAATTAAAAGAACAGTCGAATGATCTCCTAGATAAGGGATTCATCAGACCCAGTGTGTCCCCGTAGGGCACTTTAATTTTATTTGTGCATAACAAAGATGGTTCTCTCAGAATATGTATTGACTGCCATCAGCTAAATAAAGTCATGGTCAAGAACAAGTATCCACTTCCCATAATCAAGGACTTATTTGATCAACTTTATGGTGCCAGTTACTTCTCTAAGATATACCTCAGATCGGGCTATCATCAGCTCAGAGTCAGAGAATGTGACATCCTAAAAATAGCCTTCAGAACTCGGTATGGTCACTTCAAATTCTTAGTCATGTCCTTTGGTCTTACCAATGCCCCTGCAGCCCTCATGGACTTGATGAACCGTGTTTTCAAGCAGTACCTAGCATGTTCGTCGTAGTCTTTATAGATGACATTCTTATCTACTCCCGCAGTCAGCATAATCATGCAGACCATCTCATAATAGTACTACAGACTCTAACAAATCATCAGCTATTTACCAAATTTAGTAAGTGAGAATTTTGGCTAAGTTAAGTAGCTTTTATTGGCCATATCATTTCTAGTGATGACATTAGAGTTGATCCCAAAAAGACCGAAACAGTGAGAAACTGGCCTAGACCTATCTCTCCATCAGAACTAGGAGTTTCTTGGGCTTGGCTGGCTATTATCGACAGTTTGTTGAGGGATTTTCATCTATTGCATCCCTTATATCTAGATTGACTCAAAAGAAAATCAAATTCCAGTGGTCAAATTCTTGTGAAAAAAGTTTTCAGGAGTTAAAGACTCGACTCACTACAGCTCTAGTTTTGACCCTACCAGATGGTTCAGATGGGTTTGTGGCATATTATGATGCCTCCAGAGTCGATTTAGGGTGTGTTTTAATACAGAGAGTTAAGGTAATATCCTACACCTCTAGACAACTTAAGCCCCATGAAAAGAACTATCCTACTTATGATCTTGAGTTAGCACCAGTAGTATTTTCCTTAAATATTTGGAGACACTATTTGTATGGGGTGCACATTGATGTGTTCACTAACCATAAGAGCCTTCAGTATGTATTCTCTCAGAAAGATCTAAACCTCTGTCAGAGAAGGTGGTTGGAGTTGTTGAAAAACTACGACATGAGTGTCCTATATTATCCGGGTAAAGCCAATGTAGTGGCCGATGCTCTCAGTAGGATGTTTATGGGAAGTGTTGCTCATGTGGAAGATGGTAAGAAGAAGTTAGTTCATAAAGTTCATCAGCTTACCTGACTATGTGTTCGCTTAGCCGATTCAGCAGATGGTAGTGTATAGGTGCAGAGTAGTTCAGAATCATCCCTAGTTTCTGAGGTAAAGGAAAAGCAGGATAGGGATCCCAGTCTAGTCAAGTTGAAGGAATCAGTCAAAGATCAGAAAGTAGAGGCCTTCTCCCAGGGGGGAGATAGTGTTTTGCGTTATCAGGGTCAGCTATGTGTGCCAGGTGTAGACGACTTGAGACAGCGAGTTCTTGCAGAAGTGCATGGTGTGCGCTAATCTATTCATTCAGGGGCTACTAAGATATACTGTTATTTCTAGGAGATCTATTGGTGGAGTAAAATAAAGAGAGATATTGCAGAGTTTGTGGCTAAGTGCTTAACATGTCAGTAGGTTAAGATTGAACATCAGAAGCTAAGTGGGTCTATGTAAAAGTTCAGTATTCCTACCTAGAAATGGGAAGAAGTGAATATACACTTTGTAATGGGTTTGCCTCGTACTCGTCACCAGCATGATTCAGCTAGGGTCATTGTTGACAGGATGACCAAATTAGCTCATTTCCTACCAGTCCATACCTCTTATTCAGCCGAGGATTACGCCAAACTCTATATTAGGGAGTTGGTCAGATTGCACGATGTTCCATTGTCCATTATCTCCGATAGAGGTACCCAGTTCACCTCTCATTTTTAGAAGGCATTCTAAAAGGGTCTTGGTACCCGAGGTCACCTCAGTACAACCTTTCATCCTCAGATATATGGTTAAGTAGAAAGGTCCATTTAGAATTTAGAAGATATATTGTGAGCGTGTGTGATAGACTTTAAAGGTAGTTGGGATGAACACTTTCCTTTGATTGAATTATCATATAACAATAGCTATCATTCCAGCATTCAGATGGCTCCGTTTGAAGGGCTTTATGGGAGGAGGTGTAGATCTCGTATTAGTTGGTTTGAATTAGGTAAGGCCACAGTGGTAGGGCCTGACTTGATATTCCATACCTTAGAGAAAGTTTAGTTGATCAGGAAAAGGCTTAAGATAGCTCAGAGCTGACAAAAATCATACACAGATGTGCGCAGAGAGGATTTCGAGTTCGAGATTGGTGATTTTATGTATTTGAAATCTCTCCTATGAAAGAAGTGAGGAGGTTTGGCAAGAAGAGGAAACTCAGTCCCCGATATATCGGTCTTTACCAAATTATCAGCTGTTTTGGAAAGGTAGCTTACGAGCTTGAGTTGCCTCCAGACTTAGCTTCAGTGCATCCAATGTTCCATGTCTCCTTGCTTAAGAAATGCATAGGTAACCCAGCAGTCATAGTCCTGATAGAGGGCATAGATATCCAGAACAGCCTTACTTATGAAGAGATCCCAGTTGAAATCCTTGATTATCAGATTCGCAGACCGAGGAACAAACAAGTCCCTCTAGTCAAAGTACATTGACGGAATCAATCCGAGGAGGGAGCTACTTGGGAAGCAGAAGCAGACATGCGAACCAAGTATCCTCACCTCTTTTCCGCAAACTCAGAATCAGCCCAAAGTAATAGTTTTTCTTTGAATTTATTCAGTCTCATGTTCAGATATAGCTACCAACTTGGTATAAAAAAATATTGCATACTCAGTCATGCATTCACGAATTAGTTCAGTAATGTACTCATGCATCAGACATATATGTCCAGTGTATAATCTCAGCTTATTAGTAATTCCAGTCACGCATTCATGAATCATGTTCAACTATGTACTCATGCTTCAGATATGGATGTTCAGTATGATAATTCAGTATATCAGTAATTTCAGTCATGAAATCATGTTTCAGTTGTGCATGTTCAGTGTCTAAATCCAGTCTATCAGTATTCTCAGTTTAATCAATCTCATTCGAGGGCGAATGTAACACCCCGATTTTTTGAACCAGAATGCTACATGGT
Source organism: Capsicum baccatum var. pendulum (assembly GCA_030864225.1). Lineage (NCBI taxonomy): Eukaryota > Viridiplantae > Streptophyta > Magnoliopsida > Solanales > Solanaceae > Capsicum > Capsicum baccatum. Next base: position 269,844,682 of record CM061552.1, read on the forward strand.
GCTCATGACCCCGAAGGACCACAAGCTAACCCATAACTGATATATGTACTTATATACTGCATAATATATCATAAAATGTAGAAATATGAACATAAAAGGCCATAAGGTTTGAACTGAATAAATGACTAATAACAAAATATCTGTAAAAGGTATAACAATACCAAAACAAGTCATAAATACTAAAAATAATAAGATCAAAATATCTAATCTGACATCTAGTCTGAAAGCCTCTAACTGAACTGAATAAGGAGTTGAAGGAACATGTCTCCAACTAACTCCATCTAGCAACTAAATAGTAAATGTAGCAATAATCATATCATCCTCGAATGAGAAGGACTCACTACAAACTCTGAACACTGAAATGCTACCGCTGATCTAGAGTTCGTTCCTCTGAACCTATGGTGTAACATAAGAGAAAGCACCATAGCGCAAATGTATTAGTACGTCTGAATGTACTAAGTATACGAGTGAGGTAGGATGAATACAAAGGGTTATATGTATGAACAATGCTAACTAATAGGAACGTAAGAATACATACATGCATAAACAACTATAACTGAACTCGTGATGATGCTGACTACTGAGTCTGAATGCTGACGACATAACTTTACTGTTACTGAGTTACTAAATAGATTATTGACTATTTCTGACAATTAAAATTATGAAGAAATGGTTTAAATGACTGTGTCTAAAAGTCCTAAAACTAAATACTAGTAACGTGAGCTATAACAAATGATATAGCTGATATAACTGTAATAAACGAACTAATCTATATAACCGATACTGAGCGACTGTATTTGACAGTCTAAGTTCTGATGCAACTATCTGAGTTCCGTTCTACTTGGAGTAACTAAATCTGATATCAGTCCTATCTAGCGGGTGATCATGAGTATACTGATAATAAGGATGATTTGACTTAGTCTGAGATCAGTCCTATCTAGCGAGTGATCTTTAAATCTAATGATTTTGATACTGATTAGTATAGTTGAGATCAGTCCTAGCTAATGGGCAATCTTGAAGTCTATTTATAATGATAAGCATTGACTGTATCTAGCAGTACTAAATCTGTACTACTAAGATGAGTTGACTATGTGTGAAAGCCTTGATTCTGTAACTAAAACTATGGGATGTGTTCATCTAACCGACATGCCCCAAGCTAAGCTAACTGGGGTCCAATATCTGCCCTGACTAAAAGGGTGTCAATACCACGCCACCAGTAAAGACATCTACTGTAGAGTCAGTCCTAATCTAGCGGGTGACTCCTGGGATAAGTCCTATACATATAAATGTGCTAACAGGTGACCCCTGAGTATGTCAGTCCTATCTAACGGGTGACATCTCATACATACGCTGGCAATGTAGTTCTGGAACTTAGGGATTGCTTCTAGGGATTTCAGTCCTATTCTAGCGGGTGAACCCTCCATCCCTAGGTTCGCTTGGTGCTGAATCCTACTCTCATCTAAAAGACACTGAACTGAATAACTGGGCTGAGCTAATAACTTAACTGAACTGATTTACTGAACTGATACTACTTAACTGAACTAATACTAGTGGTATTGTTTAGCGGAGCTAAAACTGAGTTTACTGGATTCCAATGACAGACGGAATATAATGAGTTCTGAGGACTGATTAAGAGTACTGAAGTTAGTGAGATTTACTATGATTACTGAGGTTACTGAGCACTGAGATTACTGAGAATACTGAACTACTGAGATTACTGAGTTTTCCTGAGTCACATGACTGACTGATTTCTATAGATCATGGCTTGACTGAGAGTATCGTGAAAACATGACATGGCTCTAGGCACACAGCTATATTTTTTGGGTAAAGTACCCCCAGGACTCGATGGAAGAAAACTGACACACATGACTGACTTGATCATAAGAGTAGAGTCTATAATCCACAATATAATAAATAAAGGATTCCATACTAAGCATGGTTCTCAACAATCTATTTCATGGAAGGGAATTTCTTACAACATGTATATACTTGCATAGCTTTCAATTTCATGCTCATTACATATTACAACCACAATCCATAATATCATAACTTGGGGAATTTCATAAAGTACATGGGTATTCTACATCTTGTACATGAGTGGGTTTTGCAAGTAAGCATAGCATAATTTCATTAGACTAGTTCATGAGTAATCCAACAGTGTTCACAAGACACATTATCAACATGGATGACATTGAATCATAGAGGGTCTATCATGAATCCTTCACTTAGTCACAATTTAGCTATAATGCATGATTTCTAGTCTCTTAGGTATTTTATCAAACACCTTTCATGCACAACTTAGGCATAGGTGTAAATCATACAATTACTCATCATAAATAATCAAACTTTCATGTTATCAACTCATATGATATCATAGATTCATAATAACACATAAAGATTCTATCTTGGCATCATTAAACACATAAACATGATCAACAATCCATTCATAGCATGAGAAACATAATATGTAGTTTTTTAAAAAAAAGGTTCTTGAACTTCATGGACGAAAGGGGTCCATGAATGAACACACGCATACCTTAGAAAGGAAGAGTTCTTGGATTGGGAAACTTAATTCTTGATTATCTTGGAAAAAGGCCTGAATCTTGCTTTTAAGAGATGAGTTTGATGAAAACCCTAATCTTGTGGTTGAGAGTGTGAGAGAAGGTTTTTAAGATGCTTAACTGAAGAAAATGGGAAAAATTACGCCTCTTTAGGGTTATAAGTCGTGGAAGGTGAAGGAAAAGACCAAAATACCCTTATGAAATAATTTTCCAGTTGCTGAAAATCATAGCTAACGACCTTCATGATAGGGCATCACAAATGTGATAAGCTATCACAAATGTTGTCACTTAGGGGCTGGTTTCTGCCTAAGGCTGACGACCTTCGTGATAGGGCATCACAAATGTGATAAGCTATCACTAATGTTGTTACTTAGGAGCTGGTTTCTTTCTAAGGCTGACGACCTTCGTGATAGGGCATCACAAATGTGATAAGCTATTACGAATGTCGTCACACTATTTCCAGCCTGACATGCTGGAGTAAAATAGGCATAACTCTTTGCTCCGATATCGGATTTAGGCAAAATTGGTCGTTGGAAAGATAATTCAAATAGATTTCATTTGATATATAGTAAACCACCCAGTTCTTCATATACAATGAGTTATGGTCGATTGAAGTTGACCCAAGTTTTGACGCTCACTAAAACTTGAACGATAGGAAAGCTTTCAACTTGTACTTGAGTTAGGGGACCTCTATTATCTAAATTCATGCTAAAATAGATTCCCACACTGCATAATTGATTAACACACTAAATTTATATAGGATTTGAGGCTTTTGAAACATCCACGCATTGGAATAACGGATTTTCATTCTAGTCCAAAATGTGGGGTAGTACAGCAAATGTTCCCAAGGGGGAGATATTATAAGACCCCACAAAATCCTAAGCTTAACTCAGTCTCTTAAGCTTGCTAAGGGGTCCCAAAGTTGGAAAATTTAAGCTAAGTATTCAGATTTAGTATTGTTTTGGTCTTCGTAAGTTGGTAACTATATTTCACAACTCTTATGACCTTAAAGTATCAATCTTTAGGTTGAATTATGATCAAGAATGTCAGTAGGTGTTCTTGGACAAGCTTCAGAATTTTTAAACCTCGTTTAGACCATGTTCGAGTGACCAAAATAGTGAGTTGACGCAATCTCGACGTGTCGCGTCATCCCTCGTGTCGACCGATAATTTTTCTCTCAGCTCAGTACAAATTCCAGTGAACCAATGCGGACTCGATCTGGCGCGTTAGCCATCGCGTCGATGCCAACAATGCAGCACGTTGGTCTGTGCATGGACAGTTCTATTTTTAGTTATTAAAAGTTGCATCCTCAGGGGTATTAAGGTCTTTTTCCAATGCCTACCATCCCCAAAATATGAGATTAATCCCCTTTAGAGGCTAAATCTATTCACTATTCTCAAACTTCTCAAGAACAGAAACCCTAGGTGATCTAAATTCAAAAGCCAAGGGTCAAGATTTCACCATTGTTCTTCAAGAATTTAGCAACCAAGGTATGTGAAGTGTTCGTCCAAGGGTTCCTTCCACCCTTGGAGTCCAAGAAACTCTTTTAAACTTCAAGTAGCTTGATTTCATATTTTTCATGATTTGAAATCAAAGTGTATTCATGATTATTGCTATAATTGGGTTTCTATTTCATGATTTATGTGAATTTATGTTGAAACCCATGGAATTGTGAATTTGGAAATTGAATCATGATGCTCACATGTTGTTTAGTATTATGTGCATATACTATGCCATCCAAGTGTTTGATGAATTGCTCATGTGAATTTAATAATAAGATTATATCATGCTAGTATGTATACTATTTCATGCCATGCAAATGTTTGATAAAATTCCTCTATAGATGCATTATGAACAACTGTGCATTTTTATGCTATGCAAGATCATGTGAAGCTTTACTTTTCATGCTATAGAGTCCTGGGGTATTTATACCCGACAATTTAGCTGTTTACCTAGAGCCAGTGTCAGTTATAGAATAATCTTAGTTATGTCATGATCAGTAGTACTCTCAGTCAGTTACAGGGCTCAGGAGAACTCAGTAGACTCAGTATTAGTCCCGTCTAGTTCAGTATTCAGTTTTATTTCAGTATTAAACCTTATGGCAAGTTTTCGCCTAATTTCCATATACTTACAGTATTACTATTTAGTTATTGCAGTAGGTACCAGTCATGGGTTAGCTTGTGGTCCCTCGAGATTATGAGTATCGTGTAGCGTCCGGGGTACAGACTCGGGGCGTTACAAAATCATGAATAAAAATCCAGCCTTTATCAAGATTATGTCACCACGGAGAGTAGAGAGTACGCAGACCTTACCTCAACCTTTCAGAGCTAGAAAGGCTATTTTCGAAATACCCTTAGCTCAAATAAACCAAAATTACAAACTACACCTACCAAAAATACATGAAATTTCAACAAACTTAAACAAAACATGGACAAAAATCCAACCTTTATCAAGATTGTGTCACCAAGAAAAAGTTGAAGTTTTTCCTTAGCATCAGGACCAATTAGTAAACACAACCCCTATCCCATAGGTGAGATTTAACACACACACACAAAAGTTACAAAAGCTAAAAAAACTACACCTAACCCCCTCCTCTACAATCATCAACAACTACCTCTACCTCGTGGAGCTAGAGAGGCTATTTCCGAAAGACCCTCACTCAAGTTTAGAAAAATTACAAAACTACACCTACTAAAAACACATGAAAATTCAACAAAACTTAATCACAACATAGATGAAAATCAAACCTTTATCAAGATTGTGTCACCACGAAAAAGCTGAAGTTTTTCCATAGTATAAGGATTAAGAGAAACAACAGAAATATCATCATTGATTGCTTCATCAACAACAAGACGATTAGGTGACTTCTTCATCTCCAAAATTGTTGTACTATAATCCTTCTTAGTCCCCTTCCTACAAAAAAAAACTTCAATAATTAAATAACAACAACATACCCAATGAAATCCCACAAGTGAGGTCTAGAGAGCATAGAGTCTACGCAGACCTTAGCACTACCTCATGGAGGTAGAGAGGCTGTTTTCGAAAAACATTAATAATCAAGAATCAAAGAAAACAAGTACACCAACATATTTTTCACAAAAAATGATAACCAAGATTCAAAATACAAGTACAACATATTCTTTTACAAAAAATTGATAACCAAGAATCAAAATACAAGTACAAGTACACCAACATATTTTTACACAAAAATTTGATAATCAAGAATCAAGATACAAGTAAACCAACAATTTTTTTCTGCGAAAATTTGATAACCAAGAATCAAAGTACAAGTACACTAACGTATTTGTTTACAAAAAAGTAATAGCCAAGAATCAAAATACAAGTACACCAACATATTTTCATACAAAAGTTTGATAATCAAGAATCAAAAATACATGTACACCAACATATATTTTTACAAAAAATTGATAACCAAGAATCAAAATACAAGTACTAGTACATCAAAATACTCTTATATAAAAAAAATTGGTAATAGCCAAAAATCAAAATACAAGTACACCAACATATTTTCATACAAAAGTTTGATAATCAAGAATCAAAAATACATGTACACCAACATATATTTTTACAAAAAATTGATAACCAAGAATCAAAATACAAGTACTAGTACATCAAAATACTCTTATATAAAAAAAATTGGTAATCAAGAATAAAAAATACAAGTACACCAACATACTTTACACAAATTCGATAATCAAGACTCAAATACAAGCACACAAACATATTTTTATACAAAACTTTAATAATCAAGAATCAAAATAAAAGTACACCAACATACTTTTACACACAAAAAAGTTACTAATAATCAAGAATCAGCATACAAGTTCACCAACATATTTTTTTTACTAAAAATTGATAATGGGTACTTACAAATCAGAGGAAACAGCATGTCCTTGACTAAAGCATGAACTGTAAATATAGATTATTCAAGTGAACTATCACAATATATTCAAGTGAGAGATTGCAACAATTAAATACTCAGCTCAATCTCATAATACTTTAATGAAGTAACCAGAAATGCTCAAATTGTTATTCCAAAGTTCCCATGAGACATTAATATGGACAAAGCAAATGGTCAGTAAAGGTGAACGAAACACGCACTAAAATACGCGGAAGGGGATAACAACTCACAATTTCGCCTACATTTTGCGGAAGTGACGCAAAGATGAGAATCTACATATAATATAAAGGAAAGTTATAGAGAAGGATGTGGCACCTCTCTACAACCTCCATTTATATTTATCTTTTTTTCTTATTATTTTCAATTTTTATCATTTATCTTTCTATTTGTTAAGAATAAAGTCACGTTTATTATCCCAACTTTTCATTTCTTTAGTGAATATTAGAACTCATGCATGTACTGATTTATGATACCATTGATATTTGGGAAAATACTCAGAAAAATATTTGAACTTTAATCGAATTTTTAGTTAAGCATACTGAACTTTGCGGGGGTCCTATTACCTCTATACCTTATTTTTTTGTATTTTAATGACATATATCTGTCCACTTATATCACTTAGTCAGTCAACCAAATGGCAATGGACACATACACCGTTTAAATAAATAATTATTCCGTTTAATTTTTGTTTTAACTCCTAATTATCCACAAATGTAATAAAAGATAAATAATTATTAAACAAAAACATAACCTTTCCTCCTCTCTATACTCACACATTACAGACATTTTCAATCATCTCTTTCACTCTTGATCCTCATTTCTCACTTTGACTACTCTTTAAAAAAAATTTGCTTGCAAGGTCAACAATAACAACTGTTCTAGTGTTCCTTGAGGTGTGATTTCGTATTGTGGAGCTGTGAGAGTGTTGGTGTTGAACAAGTCATGAAGCTTAGATTTATTTTTTGTGACGGCTAAACTTAAAAATTAAAACTTTATGACAATTTCTTTAGGGTTATTGTTCAACAAGTTTGAAGTTTCATAGTTTGTCAAAATTAGGATTTTTTGCTAGTCTAAATTATTTTTATTTTTATCAATAACTTAGGGCTTTTTTGTAATCTAAATTGATTCTTCTTGTGTGACTGATTACTGCATGTTAGAATAATCAAATTTTTCCTAATTGTAACTCATTGTGAATGTGACTAAATTTCAAGAATGGGTGATTTTACATATATAACCCTGAGATATTATCATAGTGGGATTTTGAATACTAAAAGTCAAAAACCAGAATATGAGGGTGGTGAAGCCACAAATATATTTAATGTTAATGTAGATAAGTTATCTTATCTTGAGCTAACTAGCTTTTTAAAAGAGTTAGGATATGCTACAATAAGGTGCACGTTTTATGTAAGGCCACCTAAAAAGGACTTTCTGTTATCTTTTCAAAGTGATGAGGATATTTTGAACTTTCACAATTCTTTGAAAATGGGGATATTGTTGAGGTATACGTTTTTCACTTGGTTGATCAACTTGATCAAGTTGATGGTCCCATTGGTTTACTGAAATACACTAGTACCAATTAGGAATCTTTTGTTGCTTTTAATAAAGAAGGGGACAAAGGGGTCCATGAAGGGGATAGGGTTGCTAAAAAAGGGGTTGGGGTGGTCATTTTAATGAAGCATCAACTACTGCTGCATATATCGCACTTGAAAATGAGGTTGTACCTGGTGGGCCTCATCTGCTAGTGTTGTTGCAGTTGGTGATGAAGCTGCAGCTGGTGGTGAAGCTGCAGCTACTGCTGAGGTTGCAAATATTGATATTTCTGACCTCTCAACTGAAAATAGCTCAGATTCAGACCGTGAAGATCTATTTGTTAAAGATGATGTTGAATTTGAAAGTGATGCGTATGAGGAAGACATAAACTTGAGGGCTGAAAGGAGGACATTCCATAGGAGAAAGAGAAGAGAAAGAATACCTAATGACCCTACAGAAGTTTCTCTTGGTGAAGTTGGTCCAGATCTGGGATTTGAGGAGACAAAAATTGTTGATAAAAGTTTATAAGGTAAAGTTGTTGGGGATGATCCTGTGTATTGTAGTTCTGATGAATATAGTGTGAAATCTGATTCAAAAGATAGGTTAGGGAGGATAGATAGTAGAAAAGCAGTGTATGATAAATCTGTAAAATAGGTTGTGTGGCAACTGGGCATGGTTTTTTAGGATATGAATGAGTTTAGAGATACTGTTACAAAATATGCACTTCAAAGATATGTTAAGTTAGAGAAGTATATTAATGAGTCTAAATAGGTTAGGGTTAGATGTAGGGAAGGATGTCCTTGGCTGTTATATACAAGTATTAACAAGTCTACCAATGATTTTCAAATTAAAACCTACAATCCGAAGCATAGGTGTATCAAAACCACTAAAAATTCCATGTGTAATGCAAAATTCCTACATAATCATTTCAAAGATAGAATTAGTGAGTAGCCAAACATGAGAATATTTCAGTTCCAGCAGTTGATTAGAAAAGAATTGGGTATACATTTTGGAAAGACTACTACCAGGAGAGCTAGAGGTAAAATACTTCAAGATTTAATGGGTAATCATGTGAAAGAGTTTGGAAGAATATTTGACTATAGGGATGAAATATTGAGGTCCAATTCGGGTTCCACTTGTGTTGTGAAAGTTGATGATTCAGATGATAGTGGTAAGCTTGTTTTTCAAAGTTTCTACATTTGTTTTGATGCATGCAAAAAAGCTTATTTTGATGGTTGTAAAAAATGCATCGGTTTAGATGTATGTTTCTTGAAGGGAGTAACCAAAGGACCGTTGTTGGTTGATGTGGCTAAAGATGGCAATAATCAAACGTTGCCTATTACTTGGGTTGCAGTACAGTATGAGAATAAGAACACTTGGACATAGTTTGTGAAATTGTTGATAGAGGATGTGGGATTAACTGATAGCAGAGATTACACAATCATTTCAGATATGCAAAAGGTATACTTTTTTTCTTCATTTAGTTATGTTTAATGAATATTATGTGTAGTTATGAATATGTAATTTGTTATGATATGATTTTCAGGGTCTTAGAGCAACATTGATGGAGCTTTTACTAGAGGTGGGGCATAGGACGTGTGCAAGACACATCCTTGCCAATTGGGAAAAATGGAGAGGTCTTCAAAGAAGGAACCAGTTCTAAAAATGTGCAAAAAGCACCTTTGAAGCTGAAATTAGAAAAAAATTGAACCAATTGGCAATGCTAGGTGGTGAAGATATTGTTTCAGATTTACTTCATTACAAGGTACAAAGTTGGTGTAAAATGTACTTTAGAACTGACATCAAGTGTGATAGCATAGATAATAACATGGTTGAGAGCTTTAATGCTTGGATCTTAGGACCAAGGCATAAAATAATTATTACTATGCTAGAAGAGATAAGGGTAAAGGTAATGACTAGACTAGGTGAATTCACAAAGTTTCCAAAAACTTGAGTAATTAAAATTCTCCAATGGCTTGGAGAGTGCTAGAAAAAAACACTGAAAAGTCAATAAGATGTAATATTAACTTCAATAGAGAGAGAGATTTTGAAATATCAAATGGACCTCATATACATAGTGTAGATTTAAGGTATAGCATATGCAGCTGTAAATCTTGGATGCTCAAGGGAATACCATGTCCACATGAATTACAATCATACTCTACAAAAAATTGGAACCAATTGATTTTGTTGATAGTTGCTATAGTAAGCAGACTTATCTCAAGACTTACTGTCACTACATTTAACTAATGACCAACATGAACATGTGGCCAGAGTCACCAAATCCTCATGTGAAGCCTCCAGTTGTTGTTCATATGCCTGGTAGGCCAAAGAAGAGAAGGAATAGATAGTTTGATAAGACCAAAAAGTGTGGAAAGATATCAAGAAAAAGGGTTTACATGAATTGTATCATCGGTCAAGGACAAAATCACAACAAAAGAGATTCTCCTTTCAAGGTATGTAACTTTAAATGACTTGTATTATTTATTTGTAGCTTAATTATTTTTGAATATGTGACTGTTTCACCTATTTTTGTAGGATTTCATTGGATCAATTTTTGTTAATGTTGGACCAAGTGATGTACCAAGTACTTCAAGACCTAGGGGAAGGCCAAGAAACACTCCTACTACTACTGATGCACCTCCTAGACCTAAGAGAAGGCCAAGAAAAATAAGTGATAATCCTGATGCACCTCCCAGACCTAGGGGAAGGCCTAAAAAGGTAACACCTACTGCGCAAGCTACACAAGCTGCAAATACAAGAGACAGTAGAAGGGGTGTTGAACATATTACAGCAGCTGCAAGAGAAAGGAGAAGGGGTGTTAAATATGTTGAACATATTGCAGCAGCTGCAAGAGAAAGGGGATGGAGTGTTAAACATGTTACAACAGCTATAAGAGTAAGGTAAATAGGTGTTGAACATGTTGCAGTAGTTGCAAGAGAAAGGTAAAGGGGTGTTAAATATGTTGCAGCAGCTGCAAGAGGCAGGAGAAGGCCAAGAAAAACACCTCTTGGTGACATAGGAGTGGCAAGGAGAAAACCTTTGCCTGAGTTATTTGAAAATCCAACCAGTTATGCTTCACCAAATCCACCTTCTTCACCTTTTTATACTCCACCAAATCTACCTGCTTCACCTGTTCATGCTCCACCAAATCCACATGCTTCAACCAGTGAAAGGCTAAAGATAGTTGGAATGGGTGTTTTGATTGCTGAAAATGGTTTCACAACATATAATGTATGTTCTAATTGATTTAATTTAAGTTTAATTTGTCTTTAGACGTCTATATGTGTATAATTTTCTTTCTTTCTTTCTTTGCAACCTGGGTTGCCAAGTAGTAGGATACTACATACTGGTTCTGCACAGCCTATAAGAGCTGTTGATATTACTGGGGACCTTGGTTACAAACCAAAAATAAGAGTAAGGTGGAGGGACAAAAAGGCAATGACTGAAAACTATCTTGAAGTGATGAGAGATGAGATGAGAATGAACAAAAGATAGAAAATGGCTTCATCACAATCCAAGCCATAATGAAAGTAGTTTTAAAATGTTGATAGTTTTTTACACTAAAACTGACGTTGTATTGTAAATTGGAGTAGGTTATTTTGACAAGGTCATTTTTTGTGAAGTTTCTATGAAGCACTTGAATGTTGCATCTCAGATATTTGTGCAGTAATTTTGTATTATATGTTTCACTTGAAAGTTTAAGTTGCATCTTAAATAGTTATGCACTAATTTTGTTCAATTGTATTGAATATTTCTATAAATTTGTATTTATCCTTTGTGGTGTTATCTGATGTTTCTATCAATTTTGGAATAATGAATTTAGCTCAACAAAATGAGCAAAACAAACAAGTACTCAAAACCAACAATCAGTTTGAAATAAGAGATTTCATTCAACAAAATCAAGTTCAAACCACCATACAAGAAACATTACCATAGGAGATTTTATTCAACAAAATCAAGTTCAAACCACCATACAAGAAACACTACTAACAATAAATTCATATTACAACACTGCACAAAATACTTCAACCTGTTATTTTGAACCATATAGCAATACATATTATGAAGATACACACCATGAAAATACTACTAAATCTCTATATCTTCTTCACTTCAATCATCTTCTGTGGTGTATTTTTCACCTAGTCTTTCATATTAACAAATAAGTTACATTGTTCTTCTATTTGAGTGAATGCAGATTCAGCTTCTATCTCCATTATTTCCCTATCACTGTAAGCACCAACCAATTCTTCTTTCGTCTTCATTATCTTCAATATTTTATTCATGTCCTTCACTTTCTTCACCAACTTTGGAATAATGAACTTAGATCATTCATCAACCACACCATCCCTCCAAAGAAAAAAGTTACACTTGTTTGATCCTTAATAAGGGCAAGACCAAAATCTTCTTCCCGAATTATTATCAAATTAAGAAGTCTTCAAATAGAGTAAGAGACCATGATTTCATCGCACCTCCGTTCAACATTGGATCTTCCTTGTCTAAATAAATCCTATTCAAATCCAATTTTACATCTTCCATAGCTAACTCTAATTTCAAAAATCACAAATTAAAAATTAGTGAAAATAGTGAGAAGAAGTTAGAAAAAAATCAGAAATTTACCAAAGAAAACAAAGAAAATCAATGCAAAAATATTACCTTCAAGAATTGAGATGAAAACAGGAGTAGAGTGGAAGAAGGAGATCTACCTCTCCTTAATTCATTAAATTAAAAAAATAAAGAAATCTAACACAAATATATAAAGTTACGTGTCAAAAAATAGGTTTATAACATTTTTTAATCACTCTCACGCGCTAAAGGAACATGATTACATGCACTTGCAAAATGAGCAGATATATGCAATTAAAATACAAAAAGAAAGTATAGAGGGTAATAGGACCCCCGTGAAGTTCAGTATGCTCAACTGAAAATTCTGTTAAAGTTTAGATATTTTTCTGAGTATTTTCCCTTGATATTTTCTATTAATGGTCCCTTAAAGCTCACATTAATTGCAAAAAATAAAGGGCAAAGAAAATGTACCTGCCCATATGAAAAATATATATAAAGGACAATTTTTTTCTCTTCAAATGACCCATGACTTCTTCTCCAACATAATTCTTACATATTATAAGGGATTTCATTTTGTTGTTTATCGTAATTTTTGTGATGAAAAGAGATGCAGATAATGTTGCAATATATGTTTCAAAAAAAATCTTTCGTAAGCTTTTCATGTTTTTGTAGTTGGATTACGTAGTGTATTCATCTTTTATATAAAATTGATAGTATTGAGCTCTACTTGTGTATTCATTGATTTTATGTGCCAAAAGAAGTGTATTCATCACTTTTTGTTAGAAAAAAATAAGTTATTCATTTTTCGATCCGTTATTTGCTAATTATTTTAATACCATGAATTAACAATAGATATATTGATTTTGAAAAGTCATATGTTGTTCAGCAAAGCGGTATTATATTTATCCTCTTTGGCAAGAGTCTTGATGTCTTTCGATAGGCACGAGAATAATTATTACGATATCATGATATGTTTGTTAGTTTAATGTTTTTTAATATTTGGTGGCCAACATATGAAGTTACAAGAAAATTGAAATGTCATTAATTACATACTATCTTTTTTAGAGTATATTCTTTTGATCAATTCAATTAAATGTGTTTCCGAATAGCAGTTGCTCTAGGCCTTCAATTTCTAGTCACAAGATATTTATGGACCTCATTAGCTAATTTTTCTCATCTTAACAAAAAATTAACAAAGAAACAACTACAAGTTGCCTCTTGATTTTATAGAAACGTTTAACTGTAATAAATTTAACAATTTATTCTACCTCTAATATAATTAATAATTTTTATTATAAACAATTATTTTATTGGTTTGAAAAAAAGAATCATTGATCCTTATTGAGTGAATAATAAAGTTTTCTAAATAAAAATATGAGTTTTTGATTCCTCCCTTAAAATTAAGAAAGGTATTATTCGAGATCTTTAAAATTATGAAATTATAAGAAAATAGTCAATTATTTATTTACTAATTTTAAAATTCTATTTGAGTATTTCATTGTAGAGTATATCTTTGCGTAAATCAGAATTTAATTTTTTCTCATATAAGCTTTTGATATTACATGCACATATTTTTTATTTTTGGTGTTGTAATTATTTTATTTCTTTTATATCAACTAATTGGAGTGTCTTAATTACATGTGCATATTTTTCATGATGTAAATTGTTTATTTCTTTTATATCAATAAAATAGATAAAAGGATTTATGACCGCGCGAAGCACGGTTTTGTTATCTAGTTCTATCATATAAATGTGTTATATGTGTTGAGTGTTTTATTTGTTTTATCAGGAATAAGAGAATTGGTTTTGTTAGACCTATTCTTTAGGAAAATTTATTTGTTGTTTTTTAGAATCCCATAAGCTTAGGAATTACATTAGTTGTAGGTTTGTTACTAAGTTTTAGGTATCAGTTTAACTTGTAATCTCTATTTATTTGGAGACTTTACGTCTATAATATTCAAGCAAGTTTCTGATATTGTTGTGTATGCAATTCAACAGTGGTATCAAAGCTAGACTTAGAGTGACCTGTAAGTAAAAGAAGCAGCAGTTTCACTTGTTATCTTGTGGCAACAAGAGCTTATGGCATCTGAGAGTAAAAATTTTGTCCAACCTGCTATTCCCCGCTTTGATGGTCACTATGATCATTGGAGTATGCTGATGAAAAATTTCTTGCGTTCAAACGAGTTCTGGAGCATTATAGAGACTGGTTTCAGTGAACCAAATCGTGGCGTGGCAATGACAGAAGCTCAACAAAAGATCTTGGATGAGCAAAGATTGAAGGATCTCAAAGCTAAAAACTATCTATTCCAAGCAATAGATCGTGAAATACTTGAGACCATTCTTCAAAAGGATACTTCCAAGCAAATTTGGACTCGGTGAAAGAAAAGTATTCAGGTACAGCAAGAGTGAAGCAGGAGCAACTTCAAGTCTTTCTCAAAGAATTTAAATTCTGCACATGAAAAAAGGGGAGCCAGTAGATAAGTACTTCGCCAGAACATTGACCATTGTTAACAAGATGCGTGTTTATGGTGGAAAATTGGATGATGTTGATGTTATTGAAAAGATTCTACAATATATGTCTTCAAAATGTGCATATGTGGTTAGCTCTATTGAGGAGTCAAAAAATATTGATACAATGTCAATAGATGAGCTACAGAGCTCTTTACTGGTACATGAGCGGAGAATGGCACCTCCTCCTATCAAAGAACAAGCCTTGAAAGTGACAACTCAATTTGATTCTTTCAGTTGGAATGGTTTTGACAGAGGTCATGGTCGAGCTCGTGGTCGAGGTAGAGGACGTGGTCAAAACATGAGTTCAAATGGTAGAGGAAGTGTACGTGATAATGATCAATACTCTACTTATGATTCGACATTTGACAAGTCGCAAATAGAGTGTTATCATTGTCACAAGTATGGCCACTATAAGTCTGAATGCAGAACTAATTTGTATTCGGACAGGGGAGAAAGAGAGAAGTCAAATTTCACAAAACAAAAAGAAGAAGAAACCTTGTTGATGGCTTACCATGTGCAAGAGAAATCTCATTCAAATAAGTGGTATCTGGACTTCGGTTACAGCAATCATATGTGCGGTAACAAATCTTTATTCTCTGATTTGGATGAATCTTATAAAGATAGTGTCAAGCTTGGCAAAAATTCTAGTATTTCTGTTACGAGAAAAGACACTGTCAAATTTCAGGTGAAAGGGCATTTTTTTTAAATTACTGAAGTTTTCTATATTCCCGAATTAAAGAGCAAACTTCTTAGTATGGGGCAGCTGCAAGAAAGGACTATAAAATTATTTTCGAAAAGGCTTCCTACACAGTACAGCATCCACAGAAGGGAACAATTCTTAAAGTTAAGATGACAGTCAATCGGTTGTTTAATTTACACAGTAATGACCAAGCATGCTTGCCAACCAAAATGGTAGACTCTTCATGTTTATGGCATATGAGCTATGGACACCTCAATTTCAATGGTTTGAAAACTCTGCGATAAAGGAATATAGTTGGTGGTCTTCCTCAAATCGATGCTACTACCAAAGTTTGTCAAAATTGTGTTGTTGATAAATAACATCGTGACTCCTTTTCGATTGAAAAGGCATGGAGGGCTAAGGAATTATTGCAACTGATCCATTCAAACCTTTGTGGTCCAGTTAACCCAGCCTAAAAAATAAATAAAAGATATTTTATATTTTTACTGATGACTATAGCAGGAAGATATGGGTTCAATTTTTGGGACAAAAGAATGAGGATTTTAGCGCATTCAAATGATTCAAGGTCTTTGTTGAAAAGGAATCAGGAAAGAAAATCAAAATTCTTCAAACTGATCATAGTGGTGAGTTCAATTCAAATGAGTTCACAAGCTTTTGTGCTATGAATGGAATTCGGAGGCAACTGACTGCGACTTATACACCACAACAAAATGGTGTATCTGAAAGAAAGAATCATACTATTTTGAAAATTGTAAGATGCATGTTGGCAACTCAGAGCATCCCAAAAAGTTTTTGGCCAGAGGTAGTTAATTGAAGTGTTCATGTATTGAATAGATGTCCTACTTTTGTTGTGAAAAATATGACACCGGGAGAAGATTGGTCCTCTCAAAAACCAAATATTGATCATTTTAGGATTTTTGGGTGTATAGCATATGTTCATAGTCCTGATGAAAGGCGAAAGAAACTCGACGACGAGGGAGTCCAATGTATTTTTCTCAGAGTAAGTGAAGATTCCAAGGTTTACAGATTATATGATCCACACACAAAGAAGATAATTGTAAGTCATGATGTCATTTTTTATGAAGTAGAATCATGGGACTACAATAGTGCAAAAAAATAATCAGTTTTGGTACATATTAACGAGGAGGAAGTGGAAATAGAGGTTGAAGGGCAAAATCAACAAAATGGATTAGATGTGCAGCAACAGTTATCTAATGATGTGATCACCGACCAGAATGCAAGGACCTCAAGTGAAGAACAATCATCTAGAGTGACAACTGAACCAAATCAATGTCAAATAAGGAGGCCATCTTAGATGATCAATTATGTAAGTGGAGATGAACTATCTGACAATGATACTACTACCAATCTTATTTTATTTGCAGATTGTAATCCTGTTGTATATGAAGATGCAGCAAAAGACTCAAAATGGCCGAAAGCTATGGATATTGAGATTGAATCCATTAAAAGGAATGATACTTAGGAGCTGACTGAACTTCCACAAGGCCAAAAGACCATTGGTGTAAAGTGGGTTTACAAGACCAAACTAAATAAAAAGGGAGAGGTTGACAAGTACAAAGCACGACTGGTGGCGAAGGGATACACTCATAAGTTTGGTATTGAATATAAGAAAGTGTTTGCTCCAGTTGCTAGGCTCGATACCGTTCGACTGATAATATCTATGGTTGTACCAAATTCATGGCCGATTTATCAGCTGGATGTAAAATCAGCATTTCTTTATGGAAAGTTACATGAACAGGTATTTATTGATCAACCTCCTGGATATGTGGAGCAAGGCAGTGAAGAGAAAGTATACAAGTTGAAAAAGTCGTTAAAATAAACACCTCGAGCTTAGTACACTCGTATAGAGACTCATTTTTTGAAAGTGGGATTTTGAAAATATCCGTATGAGCATTCACTTTTTACTAAATCCAGTACCTCATCGAAGCTTTTGATTGTTTACCTATATGTAGATGATTTGATCTACATAGGAAAAGATAAAAGTATGATGGATGATTTCAGAAAATCTATGATGTCAGAATTTGAGATGTCTGATCTGGGTATGATGCGCTACTTTCTTGGCATTGAAGTAATACAATCTGTTGTTGGTATTTTTACTATGCAGAAGAAGTATGCACGAGAGATCTTGGAAAAATTTTAGATGAGTAGTTGTAACTCAGTTAGTACTCCAGCTTATCCAGGAGTAAGGTTGATAGTGGATCCTGAAGGCAAGAAGGTTAATAGCACTTTATTTAAATAGATTGCTGGAAACTTATTGTATTTAACTGCTACTAGACCAGACATAGCATATACTTTGAGTTTAGTTAGTATATATATGGGATGTCTAACCGAATTTCATCTTGCTGCTGCAAAAAGAGTATTGTGTTATGTGAAGGGTACCATTAATTTTGGTATTTTTTATAAGAAAGAAGGAAGATCAGATCTTGTTGGTTTCAGCGACAGTGATTATGCAGGTGATTTGGACGGTAGAAAAAGTACTTCTGGTTATGCTTTCATGTTAAGTTCTAGGGTTGTATCGTGGTCGTTGAAGAAACAACAAATTGCTACTCTGTCAACAACTGAATCGTAGTACATTGCTCCAGCATCAGGTGCATGTCAAGCTATTTGATTAAAAAGAATACTTAAAATGCTACATCAGCTTCATCGAGAACCTACAAGAATTTTTTGTGACAATAGTTCTACAATCAAGCTCTCCAAAAATCCAATTTTACATGGGAGAAGTAAGCAAATAGATGTGAGACATCATTTTCTTCGAGATCTTGTCCACGATAAAGCTATAGAATTGGTATTTTGCAGAACTGAAGATCAAGTTGCAGATTTATTAACTAAGCCTCTTAAGTTGGGTCCATTTGTGAACCTGCGCGGATTACTTGGTGTCTGCTTGGAGAATGATTGATTTTAAACAGATGTTATGAATAACATCTGGTTTAAGGGAGGCTGTTGAGTGTTTTATTTGTTTTATTAGGAATAAGAGAATTGGTTTTGTTGGACCTAATCTTTAGGAAAATTCATCCATTGTTTTTTAGAATCCCATAAGCTTAGGAGTTACATTAGTTGTAGGTTTGTTGCTAAGATTTAGGAAGCAGTTTAACTTGTAATCTCTATTTATTTGGAAACTTCACGTCAATAATATTCAAGCAAATTTCTGATATTGTTGTGTATTCAATTCAACAATATGCTCTCAGTGATAGAAATATATGCAATTTCTCTAATGCTTCAATTCCCCAATTTCTCTAGTGCTTCAATTCCCCAATTTCTCTAATTCACATATGAGGATAAACCCTAGTTGTGCAACATTTATTATGTTTTATGATTATTATTTTGGGGTAATAGGAATTGGAAGGAATAAAATATATTACAGAAAATATAATATTTTAATGTTAAAAATATTGGAGAAAATATCATATTTTGATGTAAATTTTATAAAAAGTTATAAGACAACACTTATAAATTGTTGTTTTAAAATAATAAAAATAACTATACTCTAAAAGTATAACCATATTTGTAACAGGCGTTGCTAATTATATAATGATATGACAATACTTATAAAATGTAGTCTATCTCATTAAAGAGCACGTTTTACAAGTGTTATCAAAATTATTGTGACTTAAAATTAAAACTTAAGGCTACATTTTAAAAGCGTACCCAAAACTATTTTAGGCAACACTTTACAAGTGTTGTCCAAATTAAGTGTGGCCGTAGGCCAAAAATGTTGTAGTGATATTAAGCGAAATTAGCATGTATTCCTTTCTATTCATATTAAACTAGTATATGTGCCCGCGCGATGCGCGATAAATATTAGAGGAAACGAATCATTTACAATCTTAATTTGACTTGTTGGAGTATATTAGATCATATTATGTTAATAAAATTTGCACAATTATCTAATTTTTCAATCTTGTACTCAATAATAAATTGTTTATTAAATTGAATAAAAAAATCAATTAATTGTCGAATAATATTTCTTTCTTATTTTTCTTTATTGCATTATATCATCTATTTTTTTCATTAATTTACTACCTTTACTATATTATTCAATTATATACAAACTATTTAATTAACTAAAACTTTAAAAATTAATTAAAATATAAATATCCTCACTTTATTACTATCTCCCTTTTTGTGTGCATCTTTTTCTACTCTAATATTTTAGTTAATTTTTATTCATTTATTATTCTACATTGTATATGGTAAAATAATATCAATCCAAAACTACAACAACAACAAGAGCAGCAACAAAAACAACAACAACAACAATAGTAACAACAACAACAAAAATAAAAATAATAGCAACAACAATAGTAACAACAAAACAGAAACAACAGCAACAACAACAACAACAACAGTAACAGCAACAACACAACAACAACATCAACAACAGCAACAACAGCAATGCAGCAACAACAACAATAACAACAACAATAGCAATGCAGCAACAACAACAATAACAACAACAACAACAGCACCACCACCACCAACAACAACAACAATAGCAACAACAGCAACAATAATATCAAGTCAGCAACAGCAACAACAATTATAATAAGCAATGTATTTATAAATTGTGAATGTGCATATGTACGTGAAAAAATAATTTAATAAATATTAATAAAATTATGTAAAATATCTTATTTGAATTAATAAATTTATAAAAATTATACTAAAAATAATAAAATACTTTGTACATTTCTTAAATCATAAATGTAGCTTGTTGAAAATTATTTGATACCAAAATAATACGTAAAAATATTAATATAACTTCAACGTACAATATATTGTTACTTCGTATATTATTCAATTATGTACGAATTATTTAATTAAACTAAAAATTTAAAAATTAATTCAAATATAAATATCTGCACTTTATTACTATCTCCCTTTTTGTGTACATCTTATTCTACTCTAATATTTTAGTTAGTTTTTATTCATTTACTATTCTACATTGTATATAATAAAATAATATCAAATTCAAAACTAATTTGTTATTAATATTTTATCTAAACTATTAACAACGAATTACTTTAATAATTTTTCATAAATATTTTTCAAGATATTGTCCTCCTTATACATTGTTTCCTACTATGATATTTTAATTTGTTTTTTCTCATTTAATATTTTGTCTATAATTCAAATGATCTCATAATATTATAAATTAAAATTTGAATTAGTTTAAACATATAACTCTTTGATTATATTCTTATAAAACCTATTGGTACTAGTAGCATTTTTTTTTTACGATGTAAAATTAAAATTAAAGTGCACCAGACACCGTGTATAGCGATAGCTTTAGTGCACCGAACTGTCTTTTTTTTAAAATATTTGTTTAGGTTAGGGAGAGGGGTGATGAGAGGGGATGGGGAGTTTAAGGTGTGAAATTGAAATTAAAGTTTAGCTACTTGAACTTTCAAAATTAAGACATTTTTTATCTTTTCCTTAAAATCAATAAATAAATTTTTGTATGAAGTTCATGTTTCTCTTTAATGTGTAGTTATAAAAATTAAACTTCTTTAATGAGAACCAATTTGTGATTATACATGGTTGAATACCAAGTAAGATTTTTTTTCTATCCAAACATGTGTTTAAACTAAATAGATGGTTCCTTTTGTGATTTTACCTATTATTTTCATAATTAATATATTTAGTTTAAATATTTATCTATTAAATTAAATATATTTGATTTTATGTGAATGCTAACCTTGTCGCTTGACTTAATATATTTTCTATTCAATATTTTTTCTTATCGTTGCTGAAATTTAATTTTGAATTTTCATGATTCAGCATTTTTAAAAAAAAATTAAAATAATATTATTAGTTACGTTATCTAAAATAAAACCGATAATATTATCAGTTGAATATTAATATTATAATAATATCATGCCCACATTTACAAATGACTTTCAACTAAAGGTCAAAAATACTTATTTCAATTTATTTTATAACTTCACCTATGGGTTTAATTTTTTTATCTTTTAATAAAAAATTATTTTTATTAAATGAGAATAGAACAGTTTTAAAATTTAACTTTTAAAGATTTAGATATGTGTACATACACTAATAAAAGATAGTAGTCACAAAGCCAACGAACATATTCAGTTCACCGCTAAATCATCATTCACCGGCAAATAGGATTCGGGAAGAAAATCAAGAACAGTTGTCACACCCTTTTTTCGCCCGAAGGGATCGAGTCGAAGGATTTTTCCAATTAAACTGACGGTTTTGAATAGGGATACTTTATTTACAGAATCGTTACTTGAAATTGAGTTTTGGTGTTCCAAGTCACTTTTTTGAATCCCTAATCAAAAGGAAATGACTCTTTGTTGGTGTTGCATGATATATATATATAAAATCATGCAATTTTCTTTTCTTAAAATAAAACTGTTGTCCCCTTTTTTAAAAAAAATAATATATATATATATATATATATATATATATATATATAAAATTGCTTCACTTTGTTTTCTCTAATTTTCCATTTCTTTCTTTCTTTTCCTATGTTTATTTTCTTATTTTCCATTTTTTCTAAGTTTGTCTGTGCATGATTTTACGTGTGTGCATGCATAGTTATTTATTTATTTGTTTTGGTTTATTACACGAATACACACTAATTACTTGTAAATTAACACAATTTACATAAACACAATTAACAGAAATAACTTTAAATATTATCTCATTTTTAATTCAAATCCAATCTAATTAACATTATTTTGAAAAATAACATACGAATTATAAATAAAGACGTAGATGCAAACTACATATAAATAGCAAATTACACATAATAAATAATGTAAAAAAAAAAAAAATAAGAATAACTTTAATCATTCTTCAATCAACTCAAAACTTTTAAAATGGTACAAAATGAATAAGAACCTGAAAGATGAACTGGTTAAAGAAAATACGAACAATTTTCGGAAAACTCGAACGAAACCTCAACTTATCGCGATTTTATTTTTGTTTTCTTGCATGCATCTATTTCTAATTTTCTTGCATGCATCCGTTTCTATTTTTTTTTTTTTTTTTTTTTTTTTGGTTTTGGTTTTGTTTTTTCTCCTTACTTTTCTCACTCTCTTTTTTGTTTATTTTGTTTTTTCTCTTTCTTTTTTTTTTTTTTGTTTTATCTCAAGTTTTGTGTTTTTTTTTCCATGAGTGTTTTTTTTTCCGTGAGTGTTTTTTTTATGTTGGGGGGTTGGGAATCCTTTTAAGTAGAGGAATTTTTTTTTTTTTGGGGTGTGAGGGGAATGGGGGGAGTAGTTATTTATAAGGATAGGATAGAATTTTTTTTGAATTTTGAAAATATATATTTTTTCAAATAACAGAATACAATAATAATAATAAATAAAAATAATAAATAAATAAAATAAATAATAAAATAATAATAATAATAATTAATTTATTTTTATATTTTAACAAAACATAATAAAATTTAAAAATAATATTAAAACTACTAATTTATTTATTAAAATTTAGAAAACAAAAGAATATATATATATATATATATATATATTTAAAAAAAATTATTAATTTAAAAATTAGAATAAAATAAAATATTTAGTTATTTATTTTTAACTAAAAATTTATTAAAAATGAAATAAGGATTAAAATAATATTGAACCAAATATAAATATTTAATATCGAAAAATATATATATTAAACTAAGGGAGGTCAAAATCACGTGTCTATATTTTGCCCCTCTTTGTTTGAAATCTCGAAGAGTTTTCATACAAAGAAGTAGACAAAGAGGTGATTTTTGATCCTCCAATTATTTGAAAAGTAAAGATAAAATAAAATAAAAGATGTGACCGAGTCCTGGTTTTGGACCGCCTACATATCCCGGGTTATAAGAATATCAGGTCACATGTAGTTCAAATGGGGTAAAATGATGTGGCAGTGAGTTAGAGATCGAGTCAGATTCTGTCAAGTTTTCGATTGACGACTTCTCTTTTTACATTCACATGAATAACAAAAATAAAATTGAAGTTACAAGTGAAAAATCCTATCTATTCAGCTATTCTGGAATTTTGACTTGAATCTTCATGACTTCTCAAATGATGAGATAGTCATTATTCTGAGTTGAACTTGAAACACGAAATGTTTCTCCTCGTTAGCTTTTGGCATTAGAGGGGAACTTGAAAATTGGTTTATCTTCAGATTTTCTTCTGTCTTGGACTTGAAATATTCATCCTATTCTTCAAGCGGGCTCCTGATTTACAACTGATAATGTTCACCCTATTCTTCAGGCGGGTTCTTGATTTGCTATTTCTTCCGCCTGTTTTTCAGGCGGACTCCTGACTTGTTACTTCGTCACTCTATTCTTTAGGCGGGTTCCTGAAGATACTTTTTCTTCACCTTATTCTTCAGGCGGGCTCTTGGACTTTCTTTTTCTTCACCCTGTTCTTCAGGCGGGTTCCTAGACTTTCTCTTTCTGATTTTTCAAATATATTCCTGAACTCAAAATAAAAGGTGACACAGAAAAATAACATCGCATTCTTCAGGAGGGTCCTATCCCATTCTTCAGGAGGGTCCTGAGCATAAAATAAATTCCCATTCTTCAGGAGGGTCCTGAGCAATAAGTAAATTCCCATTCTTCAGGAGGTCCTATCCCATTCTTCAGGAGGGTCCTGAGCATAAAATAAATTCTCATTCTTTAGGAGGGTCCTGAGCATAAAATAAATTCTCATTCTTCAAGAGGGTATAGAGCAATAAGTAAATTCCCATTCTTCAGGAAGGTCCTGAGCATTAAATAAATTCTCATTCTTCAGGAGGGTCTTGTCCCATTCTTCAGGGGGTCCACAGCATAAAACAAATTCCCATTCTTTAGGAGGGTCCTGAGCACAAAATAATTTTTTATTCTTCCTGAGGGTCTGGTCCCATTCTTCAGGAGGGTCCTGAGCACAAAATAAATTCTCATTCTTCAGGAGGGTCTTGTCCCATTCTTTAGGAGGGTCCTGGGTACAAAATAAATTCTCATTCTTCAGGAAGGTCTTGTCCCATTTTCAGGAGGGTCCTGAGCACAAAATAAATTCTCATTCTCTGTCCCATTCTTCAGGAGGATCCTGAGCACAAAATAAATTCTCATTCTTCAAGAGGGTCCTGTCCCATTCTTCAGGAGGGTCTTGAGCACAAAATAAATTCTCATTCTTCAGGAGGGTCCAGTCCCATTTTTCAGGAGGGTCCTGAGCACAAAATAAATTTTCATTCTTCAGAAGGGTCCTGTCCCATTCGTCAGGAGGGTCCTGAGCATAAAATAAATTCCCATTCTTCAGGATGGTCCTCTCCCATTCTTCAGAAGGGTCTTGAGTACAAAATAAATTCCCATTCTTCAGTAGGGTCCTCTCCCATTCTTCAGAAGGGTCCTGAGTACAAAATAAATTCCCATTCTTCAGTAGGGTCCAGTCCCATTCTTCAGGAGGGTCCTGAGCATAAAATAAATTCGCATTCTTCAAGAGGGTCCTATCCCATTCTTTAGGAAGGTCCTGAGCGCAAAATAAATTTTCATTCTTCAGGAAGGTCCTGTCCATTCTTCAGGAGGGTCCTGAGCATAAAATAAATTTCTATTCTTCAGGAGGGTCCTGTCCCATTCTTCAGGAGGGTCCTGAATGTAAAATAAATTTCAATAAACACGAACAAAATTTTGCCCAGTTTACACTAGAAAATTTTGTGACTGTCATCAGGTCACAACTTGTGAAAAGTACATTAAAGGGGGTGAATCTAGGCCTTTCTAAAGAAATGCATCTTTTCATAGTAAAACTAATTACTTAGGAAATGCATCTCCTAACACATGAAACTTAAATTACCCAGACAAGAAAGTGTGTTTTCTAGGGATTAAATGAAATGACTCAAACTATAAAGTGCGTCTTCTAGGAGTGAATGTTCAAGTTAGGAAGTATTTCAGCTAACAAATGAAAACTGACTTAATCAAACTAGGAAGCGTGTCTCCTAAGAGTTAAATGAAATAACTCAACTATAAAGTGCGTCTTCTAGGAGTGATGGTTCATGTTAGGAAGTGCTTCACCTAACAAATGAAAACTGACTTATTCAAACTAGAAAGTGCTTCTCCTAAGGGTTGAATGAAATGATTCAACTAAAATGTGCATCTTCTAGGAGTGATGGTTCAAGTTAGGAAGTGTTTCACCTAGCAAATAAAAACTGACTTATTCAAACTGGAAAGTGCGTCTCCTAAGAGTTGAATAAAATGACTCGACTAGAAAGTGTGTATTCTAGGAGTGAAGGTTCAAGTTAGTATGTGTTTCACCTAACAAATGAAAACTGACTTATTCAAACTAGGAAGCGTGTCTCCTAAGAGTTGAATGAAATGACTCGACTAGAAAGTGCGTCTTCTAGGAGTGAAGGTTCAAGTTAGGAAGTGTGTCACTTAACAAATGAAAATTGAAATACCCAGACAAGGAAGTGTGTCTCCTAGGGGTAAATGATGATGAGTTTTCACCATGATTGTGATTATTAAAAATGTTTAGCAATATCGCCTCTTGCATTTACAAAAGCGAGGAATTTCATCTTTTAATATTTAGGCTTTGAAGCCCTTGATTTGAAGGTAACAAGTTTTTTTATTTCATATAAAGTAAACTTTTAATTTTAAAACACGGTGGTTGATTTGTGGCATTTGGCTATTGAGACGATCTCTTGCACTTGTCATGCCCTGCTCCATTACAAAATCATTGATAGGTATTGTTGACTTGTTGTAGTATTGACTCCAAATTCTGACTACTAAAATATTTTGACTCAAATTATATTTCTCTTGCATGATGCCTCGGGATTCAGCTTCAAATACACCTTTTATACTTTTATGAGTCCAAAAACTGTCGGATAACAAGCATTCTCGAGTACTTTATTATACTTTGAAGTGTTTTCCTTGTACCTCGACCTTTTGTCTTGCTTTGTACCATTGAAGAAGTTGGTAGCAAGTTTGGAGTCCTTTCTCACTTGACTTGACGTGAATTTGACTCAAAGACACACAAAAGACAATAAAATTTTTTATTTGACTACAAGGACACAAAAAATCAAAAATCAAAATAAGACAAAAAGAAAAAGGAAAAGACAATAGGTATCTCTTTTCAAAATAAAAAGGAAAACTTATCTAAATGTGAAAACCGATTCTGGTGATTA
Source organism: Capsicum baccatum var. pendulum (assembly GCA_030864225.1). Lineage (NCBI taxonomy): Eukaryota > Viridiplantae > Streptophyta > Magnoliopsida > Solanales > Solanaceae > Capsicum > Capsicum baccatum. The sequence continues at coordinate 269,871,614 of CM061552.1, forward strand.
TGACATGCATTTTGAATCAAACAACCAGATCTACCCACACCAATCATTTGTCAACTTTTGTCCACTTATTGAGTTTGAAACTGAGCCATTGTTGAATTTATTCACTCTAAATTACTATCCTTCTTCTGATTGTGGTACCTTAATGGGTTTTTGCCATCGAGCCTATCTCATTGTTATCTCTTTCTCAACTCACTGTCGTCTTATGGTGCCCGAAAGGATTTTCACCAATAAAACTTTCTTATTTTCATTTTCATCATTCATTTTTTTTTTAAGAAAATAACACCCAAAATATGAAATATCATGCACTCATAACATGTTTAGCCTTGACATTCTTAAAGAATGATCTGAAGGTCTTTCTTTGGTTGTAACTTGGCTTTTAGACAGAGTTAGAAAGAAAGGTCGGCATGAGGCTCAAAATTTACACAACATTAGGCAAAACATGCAACTTCTGGAATTGATTCTTTTAAAAAAAATAAACTTTTGCTCCAGTTTGCTTTCATTCTGATAATTTGAATTTTCTCTTGGTTGGACCGAACCCCAGAGTAGGGATGCCTACGTATCTTGTCATAGTAAGAATCAGGTCAAACGTAGTTCAGACATCTAAATTCATTTGCTTGATTTTGAATTTTTGATTTATTTTTTCTCTTTTTTTTTTGCAACTCTTTTTTTTTTCATTTTTCTTTATTTTTTTTTTTCAACTTTTTCAAATTCTATTTTGATTCCAAAAGAGGGGTACGAAAGAAAATAACACTAAAGCTCAAAAAGGGTAACAAAGGATGACACAACATTTGGGTAGTAGAATGAAATGCCTTCGTCATATCAATCCTTAAAAACACAAGTACATAACATGTAATCTGAGAGTAGAACATGAAGATCATACGCATCTTTTCCAACATTGATCGTGACTAAGCTCATGCACTTGCGTCATTTTTTTTAAGCCTGTGAAATATACATGTCTACTTATATTGTACTTTTTTTCTCGATGAGTGACTCATGCCCTTGTGGAGCTAACTTTCTTTTGTTTTTCCTTATAGTGGATACTATATATCGTCCGATCGACCTCATTCAAAATTCTTGAATTGAATCTTCTAATCGATAATCAAGTTATTTTCTGATTCACGAAATGATTGCCTCAATACATTCAAGTGAGGCTGTAACTATGTCCCCAAATACCTGAACACTTATTTTCTTATATGTTTTGTCCCTTCAAATCTATCTTCTTGGTCAAATGTTTCAGGATTAAATTAGATTTAAAGATCAGTTTGTGAATTCAACACGCATATCACATCACTAGAATCGTCGTAGAAAGAGCTCTCTAAAGAAAAGGAAAGACAACTAAAAAATATACAATAAAAAAAATAAAAAAAGGACACTCATTTGTTGACATAAAGATTGAAGGATTTGAATAGAAATGATAATAAAATAAGATAAATAGATTCCCAATTCCAACCCTAAAATAATTTGGGTAGTAGAAGAGAAACAAAACAGACTACCAAAAATCCTTCCTCGTGGGGAGCAAATTGACTTCTAAATTGCTGAACTTAATATTTTAGCCATTGAATTGCACGTCAGCCTTAATGGAGTCTCCATAATCATTGCTACATCATCTTTTTTTTTTAACTCAATTATTTTGAATTTATCACCTCAAACTCTCTCCAAAATAAGTCATCAGCATTTTCTCTTTTCCTCTACTCCTCTTAATTGATTTCATAATCTTTTTTAGATAAGTCAAAGGATCACCATGACCCTCTTACATGTCCAACTTTGGTGTTTTGGACTTTAGAGGCAAGTGAACATCATGAAACATGTACAAATTCTCATTAAAAAATTCTCTTTTTCTCTCCAAGTACTTGCATGTTTCTCACATTTTGCTTCAAATTTTCACCTTCCTTGCCATTTCTTCTTATTCCTCATTTCTAACAGTCTACACCACCTCATCTCTGACCATATATCATTTTCTGTGGGTTATCTTGCCTTTTCTTTGGACCTTGAGTTGTATGGATGAGAAGCCAACTTAGCCACAAACCAACCACCTTAACACTATTTTAATTATGGTAAAAACTAATGTATCAAAGTTAAAAAAAATTATTATTATTTTTTTTAAGATCATCGAATCCATGAAGGTCGCCTACGTATCTCATTAAGATGAGAATCAAGTGTGCATAGTTCGTGAAAATTATGTCATACAAAACTCAGCCTCAAGACCCCTAAAGGTTCAGGCTATTAAGATTTATATATATTATTTATTTTGTAAAAACTTAGCCTCATGATCCCTAAAGATTCAGGGCTATTAAGATATATAAAAATTGGACTTGAGGATTATAAAAATAATTATGAAAATAATCATAATTTTGAAACATTCTCAATAAATCTATGAATAATTTTTCAAAAGATAGGTTCGTATCCTGGGAAGGACTTCCTACGTATCTCACTAAATAGTGAGAATCAGACCCTCGTAGTTCATAAAAACCTTAAAAGTATATTACTCTATGTTTAAAATTTTCCTTTGAAAAATAATTCAATAATTTTGAGGATAATATAATCTTTTGCGTTTTAAAGTTGCCTGAAAGCCGGTCAACAATAAAAGAAGCCTTCCAAATAAATGTCAAAGAGCACGTAGGATACACATGTTGATCTTTATAAAGTAGGTCACGAAGTTAATAATAAAATCAAATTTAGCAAAAAACTATTATCACAAAGTTAACAAATAAAAATTAATAATAATAATTAAATGATCACATATTACAGTTAACCAACTTATTATGACTAAATTAACATGAATATATATATATATATATATATATATATATATATATATATATATATATATATATATATATATATATATATATATATATTTGCTGCACTTTGTTTTCTCTAATTTTCCATTTCTTGATTTCTTTTCCTATGTTTATTTTCTTGTTTTCCATTTTTTCTAAGTTTGTCTGTGCATGATTTTACGTGTGTGCATGCATATTTATTTATTTGTTTTGGTTTATTAAACAAATACACACTAATTACTTGTAAATTAACACAATTTACATCTTTAAACACAAATAACTTTAAATATTATCTCATTTTTAATTCAAATCCAATCTAATTAACATTATTTTGAAAAATAACATACGAATTATAAATAAAGACGTAGACACAAACTATATATAAATAGCAAATTACACATAATAAATAATGTAAAAAAAAACATAAGAATAACTTTAATCATGCTTCAATCAACTCAAAACTTATAAAATGGTACAAAATGGATAAGAACCTAAAAGATGAACTGATTAAAGAAAATACGAACAATTTCCAAAAAACTCGAACCGAACCTCAACTCATCGCGATTTTATTTTTGTTTTCTTGCATACATCTGTTTCTAATTTTCTTGCATGCATTCGTTTCTAATTTTTTCTTTTTTTGTTGGTTTTGGTTTTGGTTTTGGTTTTTCTCCTTACTTTTCTCACTCTTTTTTTTTGTTTATTTTGTTTTTTCTCTTTTTTTTTCGGGTTTATCTCAAGTTTTGTGTGTTTTTTTTCCGTGAATGTTTTTTTTATGTTGGGGGGTTGGGAATCCTTTTAAATAGAGGAATTTTTTTTTTGGGGGGGGGGGAGAATGGGGGGAGTAGTTATTTATTAGGATAGGATAGAATTTTTTTTGAATATTGAAAATATATATTTCTTTAAAATAACAGAATACAATAATAATAATAAATAAAATAAATAGTAAAATAATAATAATAATAATAAATATAATAATAATAATAATTAATTAATTTTTATATTTTAACAAATCATAATAAAATTTAAAAATAATATTAGAACTACTAATTTATTTGTTAAAATTTAGAAAACAAAAGAATATATATATATATATATATATATATATATATATATATATATATTTTAATTTTTTAATTTTTTAATTTTTGTATTAATTTAAAAATTAGAATAAAATAAAATATTTAGTTATTTATTTTTAACTAAAAATTTATTAAAAATGAAATAAGGGTTAAAATAATATTGAACCAAATATAAATATTTAATATCGAAAAAAATATATATATTAAACTAGGGGAGGGTAAAAATCACGTGTCTACAACAGTGGCATTGCATGTGAGCTTTACTGATGAATATCAGTGTCGACAACTTCATAAAAAATACCACCCTCATTTCTTTGATAGCTGTCAGTCTGTCACAAACGTCTCTCCATCCAAAGTTCACCAATTTTCAGTTATAGACCCACTGTCCCTAATCCAAGAGATATATTATATTGTTTTCACCACTTCTCACCTTCTTCTGTCGCTATCCATTGTCTTCAATGATCATAACACAGTGGCAAATTCATTTGGTTATTTGAATAGATTTCTTCAGCTTATTTCAATCTCATTGATGCTTATCAATTAAGATAGAAGAATAAAGTTACATTAAATTTGCAAGAAAATTAACAATTACACTTATAAGAAAAAAATCGTAAAGAATATGTACAAAAATGAAGTAGATAAAGTGAAATTAATGATACTTTAAAATACATTATAAGATGATATTACATGTAGAAAATAATAAATGTAATGACCTTTTCAACATTAAGAAAAGTATCAACTGAGAAGAGATGCTAATAAAATAATACTGACATTGTTCGAATGAAAAATTTCAAATGTGAAAGAAAAAAGCATACCATTAATTCATTGGGAAAATTGTGATTTTAGTCGTGCGAAAAAATCCTACTATGAAATATAAACACAGAACATTATTAAATTTTTTAGAAAACCATGCTCAAATTGTTTTCAAACTATATTCTTCAAATTTTAACTATTAGTATTAATTAATTTTTGAAAAAGAAAATTCTAAAAGAAAATTCTATCATTTACCTCAATTTTAGAAATCCTACTACAAATACAAAATTTAAAACATAATTGTCCCACCAAAACCCCATTATACTAAGAAAAGAAAACTTATTCCTATTTGTTAATGACTCTAAATGAAATTTTTGTCTTTATATTATTAATCATCTTCTCCGTTATTGAATCTAGCTTTAGTACCGATCCAAATCACCTTCATCTATTTTCAAAGTCTTTCAAAATTAAAATGCAATTCACAATGATGGTATGAATAATAGTCTGAATCATTCATTAATAAGCATCAAAATATACTAATCTCAAATTTATCTACTAATTTTGTGTTCGAAGGATTTTGAATCTAATTGGAATGTTGTTTGAAAAATATTTAAATAAGTCACATTTATAATCATTTTTTTAAAGAAAAATTTGAAATATGTGCATCAATAAATAAATCTCATCATTTTAACAAATTTTCACCCAAAATATATGAAAAATTGGAGTGACCCAAACATAAATCACATCAACTTCTTGGAATTCAAAATTTAGAATGTTTATTATAATGACCGTATCTTAATAATGTCATATTTTCTTTTATGATATTGTCGTTTGACTTAATTGGAAAACAAACTTCTCAAATATATATATATATATATATATATATAAAACTTCATTACCTGTAAACCTGTACTAACATAAAAAAAATATTGAACTTATCTCTAATAGAAATTCAATCACCAATTAAAAATAGCAACAATTCTTTTTAGAAGTTAATGTGGTAATTTTCAGACTATGCCCATGAACATGAGGCAAAGTTCCTCTTAGAGAAATAATTATGCGGCAAGGCAAATACTCTTCCTCCTAATATAGGATCTCTGCGCAAATATAACAATATAAGCATTGTTTTTTTAAGTCAAAGACATAAGCATTATCTTTTCATAATGAACACTGCATAATATCTTTTTTTAGTGGGTGCGGTGTCATACTGCAAATGTATTTAAGAATGTTGATGCGTCAATGGGAGAATTTAGTTTAGAAAAAATTGGATGTCTCAAAATAAATCTTTTCTAAGTAAGAATTAACAAAGAACAAATTTTGTTATAATGGACAGTTTAGTGACCCAGATAATCATTTAACTTTACAGAAAAACATAAGAAGACATAAACAACACTAAAATCTCTCCACAATATTATGACACTAATTGAAGACTCTCAGCATAAAAATGCTCAAGTATTATTGCTAGCTATGATGCATGGGTTCACAAAAATTATAATGATTGCATGAATTTAATCTCCCTGTAAATAATAACACACCAATATTAATATTAGGAAATAATAATACATCTAACATTTTAAAGTAAAAAAATGCAAGATAATTCATTAAGACATAATACAAATTAGAACAATAATTTTGAAAAGTACAAAAAGTACCATTTTCTTGAAAATGATATTTGTTTTGAGAAATAAATTTCAATGATTGCGTATCTGAGAACTTGTTTCTGATTGTTAATAATATTAGTATTCATACCCGCGCGATGCGCGGTGAACTAATCATGAAATTTTATTGATTGTATATATCAAATACATAAATCAACTTATTTTAGATTAGTTTTTGAACATAAATATTCACTTAAGTTTGATTTAAAAATTTCTTATTATAAATTTTTTTATTAATTTGATTTTCTTAGACTATTTTTTTTTATTTCATATAACTGTGATACTTTTGATAAGGTTATGAGATTTTTTTCTGAATATTAATTTTTTGGACTGTTTGAAAAATTACAGTGATAGAAGAGGTGTAATCATCATTTAAATTATCCGGTTATTGTGTAGCATGTTTTAAAATTAAGCATATTAAATTTTAAATTCACCCTTATAATTTTTTAGATGTTCTGATTTTCTTATGGGGTGCTTTGTTTTCCATATATGTGTGAGTGTGTGTTATGTAAATATATAACACATATCAAACAACATGTCTACTTATATAAATTGTTGTTGATTTGTTTTGTATGTATAACATGATTTGGATGAGATTGAATATACTTGACAAAAATTAATTTTAAAATTTTTATCATGAAAAAACTTACGGATTGATCCTTCAATTTTTTTAAAGTTATCTAAGAATTCAATTTAAATGTTGTGGAATACAAAAAATGGACTATACTAAGCCAAAAAATAAAAGCATTCAACCACTGCTTATCAAGATCTTCCGTTCTCAAACTCAATAAAATTGTACTCCCTCCGTTTAAAAAAGAATGACTTACTTTCCTTTTTAATCCGTTTAAAAAAGAATGATCCCTTTCCTTTTTTGGCAATATTTTAATTTCAACTTTTCACATGGCATGTTTAGGGCCAAAAGATTAAAAGGCATTTTGGTACATTTGACACAACTTTAATTTAAGGCCACAAGATTTAAAAATCTTTTTTATTTTCTTAAACTTTATGCCAAGTCAAAATAGGTCATTCTTTTTTAAACAGAGGGAGTACTAAATTGTTTTTAATTTTCTACAAAAATAATGTCAAAATAGCAATAACAAATTTCACAGTCATCAATTTTGATACCTCGGTATCCGATTGGATTACACTACTCCTAAGAAAATAAAAAAAATATATTGTATTAATAATTTTTGTGTCGGTTGCCAAGGAGTCCAATCTGCTTGACTCCCTCGAATGCATTTGGAGTTTGTAAGTGTGTGAGTGCGTCAATTCTTAATTAAAAATAAAATAAAAGAATATTGTAGACATACCATTTGCATAAAAATCATAAAATGACCTGGGCACTAAAATATCAGCGGTAGGTTGTATCATATCTTAGTAAAATGAAGTTATTTTGTTTTAAAATTTTATAAGATAAAGCGAAAAAAGATTTATAAATATTTGTTGTGTAGTTTTTACCCTCTTTCTTTTCATAGCGTCATGAATTTCTGCAATGAAGCTCTGAAGTATTAACATTATACAATTATAAGTTCAACACAAATTTTAGGAATACTTCAATTTTCAATAGAGAAATGTCAATAAAAATAGCTATTGCTAAGTAAAATACAATATGAACATATTTCTATGAAAAAATAGTACCATTAAATACTTTATATGACTAAATATAGATTGAGTATTTCATTTAATTTAAACAACAATAATGGTACGCTCTTAATTTTTGTCTAGACTTATAGTGTATTATCTTGAGTAGCATGACATTTGATTTTCTCAATCTGATAGCTTATCAATTGATATCCTCTTTGCTTATCTGAAAATTATTAGAAAATAAATATTCATTTATGTTTAAGTGTCAAAACATGCTTCTCATATCGTGAAACTCAAAAAAATGCATATTATAACATCTTATTCTGTTATACAATATAATAGATTAAGAAATTTACACTTTATTTCAAATAAACTTCAATTTAAAATCATATCAATTTATTAGGAGTTCGTTCAATTTTTGTATAAAAATACTAAAAAAATCAACATATATCCCAAGAAAATAAGAATCTTATATCATATTAGTCTTTATCTAACAATTATTTACATTTTTTTTTTACCTATTAATTGCAATCATTCATTACAATCTTTCGCATGACATTCTACATCTATGTCTAATAATGTTAAAGTAATACAAAACACTTAAATTGGTTCATCACAGCACACACACAAAAAGATATTTTTAGTAGTAAGTACATAAAAGAAAATAGAGATGATAAACTCTAATAAACACTATTTTCAAATTAACATTTTCATATATTGAGGATCCCATCAAGACAAAGTTGCAAGCCTATAGAATAATATTACATACATGTACATTAAAACTGTAGGAAAAATAAAACCAACATGATAAATACTTAATAGGTTTATATTTATTAATAATATAATCAACTACTATACACCCTTACTCATTTAGACTACAAATTTTCGTGTAGACTAATCTTTTCTTATGAGAACAAAGATATAACTGCACTTCAAATAAGTAATCAACATTTAGATTTACCAAAGAAAACAAAACAAAACAATTAACAATCCAATTCAATAATATATTTACCTCACAGTTGTTTAAATTTTGATAGGAAATTTAATTGTTCAAATAAAGAAACTAAAACTTAGTTAACCACTGCACTTCAAATAAGTAATCAACATTTAGATTTACCAAAGAAAAGAAAACAAAACAGTTGACAATTCAATTCAATAATATATTTACTTCACAGTCGTTTAAATTTTTGACAGGAGATTTAATTGTTCAAACAAAGGTACTAAAACTTAGTCATAATGATCAACCTAAAGCGAAAAATGATATAACACTACCTAACTTAGCGTGGCTCAAGGCTCTCCTTTCCTGAATCAACCATGTTAAATCATCTTTTGAATGAAAATCTTTGGATAATCCTCGATAGTTTTTTACACCTAATTTAAAACCACTGTTTCTGAAAATTAATTCACTGTGTACTTAAAAGTTGGAGCAACTACATCTATGATAGCAATGCTAGTTATTCATTTATTTTTTCTGAAAATGAACAACACACAATATATGAAGTATAAATACTCACTGTTCGTGAAAATACTTAAAACGAAGAAGAAAATTGAATTGATATACTTGAGAGCAGGGACAAATGATCTACGCACGTTATAGAATATCATTTAGAAAAGGTATGTTGGAATTTGTAAACTCCAATAATATAATTATCAAAAAGTGAGAAAGTTATAACCATATCTAAAATTAAAACTGCAGGTTTTATAATTATCAAAAAATGGGGAAGTTGTAACCATCTCAAAACTTCAAATTTTAATATTCTAATTTAAATATTTATTTTTAAAATTAATTAACCTTTCTAAATTTAAAATTTTCAAATAATTCTGTAATTTTCTAAAAAGAAAGTAGTGCCATCACTCCACCACTTAATGAAGAGATATTTTCCTCTCCTTTAAGCATATACAATTATAGACACGAAATATATAAATTGATTCAAATTTAAAATTCAGAATAAGTTGCTTTATAGTTGTTTCTTGAATGAGTTTTAAAACATAGTAAATTATATCTTACAAAATTAAATCTACATTTTTTATAGGTTACTAAACTATCAGTGAGAAGAGAAAATGGGGAAGCGCTGCCACTTACCTAGATATATGTACAATTTACATGTAGTAATAGGATTGAAATAAGAATGATGTGGAATTGCCTAGCTGTCACTTGGTAATATTAAAATAAGAACAACAAGAACAAGAACAAGAACAACAACAACGACAACAACGACAACAATAACAACAATAATAACAACAACAACAAGAACAAGAGCAACAACAACAACAATAAGAACAATAAAAGAACAACAACAACAACAACAACAATAACAAGAACAATAAAAACAACAACAACAATAACAACAACAACAACAACAACAAGAATAACAACAATAAGAACAACAACAATAAGAACAACAACAACAACAACAACAAGAATAATAATAACAACAAAACACCAAAAATAAGAACAACAACAACAACAACACAAATGACAACAACACAAATAAGAAGAAGAATAAAAACAAGAACAAGAATAATAACAACAACAACAACAACCATAATAACAACAACAATAAGAACAACAAGAACAACAAAAGAACGAAAGAACAATAACAACAACAACAACAATAACAAGAACAATAACAACAATAACAACAAGAACAATAACAACAATAACAACAACAACAATAACAACAACACAAATAAGAACAAAAATAACAACAACAAGAGCAACAACAATAATAAGAACAACAAGAACAACAAGAACATCAACAAGAACAACAACAACAACAATAAGAAGAAGAATAAAATAATAACAAGAACAATAATAATAAGAATAACAACAACAACAATAATAATAACAACAATAATATTAACAACAAAAGCAACAACAACAAAAATAACAACCACAACCACAACAATAACAAGAATAACAACAACAACAACAACAACAATAGCAATAACAACAACAGCAACAACAATAATAACAGCAATAACAACATCAATAACAGCAGCAACAACAACAACAAAAATAATAGCAACAACAACAACAACAATAAGAACAACAACAACACCAACAACAACAAGAACAACAACAATAATAATAAGAACAACAACAACAAGTACAACAATAAGAACAACAACAACAACAATAACAATAAGAGCAACAACAAGAACAAGAACAACAACAACAACAACAAGACTCTTAAGGACTATATTATGGATGTTATTATGTTATGGCTTATGAAGAGAGATCTTCTATTTATGGAGGCTTCCTCTAAGACTGTGAAAAAGAATAAACCTAATACGGAAGAAATTATTTCCAATTGGAAAACCTTTTCTATCAAAAAAGATAAGTCACATTAGTCCGGAGATATAAATTAAAGGAAAAAATATGAATATAAGTGGTGCACATTAGTTATTTTATAAATTCACAAGGAAAATAGTATTAATATTTGTTGTTTTTTATATTCATGTTCATTTCTAATTTTGCATATTTTTATTTATAATAGCTAAATGAAATCTGAATGTGAAATGTCAGTATACATATATAACAATACCTCTTTTATAAGAACCACGAAATTTTAGGACAAACATTGTCACTATAAGGAGGTTTGACTGTAAAATAGATCGGAGGAAGTAACACATTATAATATTATAACTGTATAATACTTAATTACATGGATAATAACAAATATTCTTGTATATATATAAGTTAAAATTAAATCTTCACCACCAAAGGATGTGGTGCACAATAGATCTACTCCTCATGTTAGTGTTTGTCCTAACTTTCTTACCATAATAATTAGGTTTTTCTTTAGGTACCATAATAGGATTTTCCTTTAGGAAAAGAAAATCTAAATTCTCCATATTTGACTAATCCTTATTCTTGTAGGAAAAGGTTATAGACTCTATAAATAGAGATTCCTTTATTCTAGTTTTGTAGCATCTAAAATGTAGTCGTAGGGGTTTAAGAGTTTCGTTTGGAGGGAGACTTTGTGAGATACAAGTGTTGTAGTATCACTTGTGTAAACTTCTTTTTATTTTGAGTGATTTGTGTAAGGTTGTCTCTCTTGATAGTTTGTACTCTCTTTTATATAGTGGATTGCTCATCTCCTTTTGTGGATATAGGTCGATTGACCGAACCATGTTAAATTATTGTGTCTCTTTTGGTCTATTTCTTGTTTGTCTTCTTATTTGGCGTCTTTCAAGGTTTGCATTGCTAGCTTCCGCATGACACCTGATTATTCCGGTCCTAACACCTCCTTAGTTTGAGGTCTCAATTTTGAGTCTTGTGTGTGAAAAATTCTTAGTAGAAAGCGCTTTTCTCGAACAATTCCTACGAATGCAAATATAAATTAGTCGAGCTCCAACGCAGATATCGAATAAAAAAACCCAAAAGGGATTAAATCTTTCTTTAAGCAAAAATAGGGGAATACACATGTATATTATGTCTGAATAATTGGTCGGTATGTGTATGCATTGCGCATTTCACAGTAAGCCTATTAAACGGACCGGATTGACCCCGCCCGAACCGGCTCGTTTAATAAAATCGATCCGATCAGCCCATGGGTTGTAGGGTAACGGGTCCGATTAACCCGGTACGGATCAAGTCCGGTCCAGGCCTGCCGATTAACCGGCCCAGCCCGGTTGTCTTTTAAAAAAAAATAGAGATTTGGGCCAAACTAGCCGTTTTTTGGTCCAAACGGCTAGTTTGGGCCCTTTTATTAAAAAAAAAATATTTAAAATATTTTTTAATCCCAAAAATATTTCTATAAATACCCTATACCTTCAAATTATTTTTCACACAATTTTTCATTCTCTCAAATCTCAATTCTCAATTCTCAAAGCTCACTTTAATTTTTTAATTTTGCGATTACAAAGTACGAGTAGAAGTTTCTAAAGTCGCAACCTTCGGATACTTTCAAAATTTGGTATTATCGTTCCATCTCTTACGTATAATTTTTATTTAGTGTATTAATTGTTGAATATTTAATTTTATTATATTTGTGTATTTTAAATTTTTTTAGTTTAATTTATATTATGGATAAATTAAGAAACCTTGCTACTAAAGGTGTTAAGATGTTTTATCCCGGAAGCGGTAGTGGTAGTAAAAAGCAAATTACTAGCGGTAGAGGTACTTCAAGTAGTAGATATACCCGTGTGCCTTCGCCTCTGGTACAGCTTGGTACACCTTTTGAGGAAGAAATAGGTGTAGGTGCTCACGATATGGATTATGTAGAAGCTCAAAAAAATTACGGTATAGAAGAAGAAAATGAAGTAGATGCGGTTAATTTATACGAAGATGATGAAAATATTAGTGAGACACCCGTAGTAGGAAATGCTAACGTTAGATCTGAATCGATTAATCTCTCTCCCTGTCCTCCCCGTGCCCCAAGAGTTCGTAAAACAACTAGTATTGCATGACAATTTTTTAAACGTATATCAGATACTGAGGTGCAATGCAATATTTGTCAACAAATATATAAGCATAAAAGCAGAAGCAAGCAAAAGGATACAAGTACGTTAATGAGATATATAGGTGATGCTCACGAAAGAGAGTTAAATATTGCACGAGGTGGTGGGAATGTTGGTGGGCCAACGCAAACTAGAATAGACCCAGTAACCGGTCAGGTAATGAAGAAGTACAATAAATTGGGGGATTAGGTAGAAATAGCTAAAATGGTAGTTGTGGGTTATTTACCTTTTAGTTTTCCTTCTTCTGATGATTTTATTAATTATATTCAAACAATTTATAATCCTATGTTTAATGGTATTCCTAGAAGTACTTGTCGGTCTGATATTTTTAGACTTCATTCACAATATTGTTTTTATTTATCAACATTGTTAAAAAATATTCAATGTAGATTGTCCCTAACTTTTGATCTTGGTCGTACTGTAAATAAAATGATTATTTAACCGTTACTTGTCACTGGATGGATAGTAATTTTGTGATGCAAAAATGTATTCTTGCTTTTTTATATGATGAAGATCGTAAAAATACTGGAGATTTTATTGTTGATTCTACTGTTAAAGTTGTCGAATTTTATGGTATCGAAAATAAAATCTTATGTATTGCTTTTGATAATGCTTCTAACAACAAGACTGCTATAACAAAGTTAAAATCTAAGCTATCTCCTCCGTCACCTTAAATTTTTCATATTAAGTGTGCATGTCCTATATATAATTTAATTGTAAAAGATGGTCTTGAGTTTTTTGAGTTTTATATTGAAAAAATCCGTCTTGTTGTTGGTTTTATTCAAGGAAATAATCAAAGAAAAATAATTAGAGAATTTAAAGTTAAATGTCAATAAAATGGACTTGCACCGATATTGATGCCTGAGGAAATTAATATTAGATGGAATTCTACGTATGATTTTTTAAAAACTTGTTATAAATATAAAGTTCCTATTACACTAGCTTTTAACCAATATTGTGGTTCATTTGCTGATTCTGCTGATTGTATGCTACATGATTCTGATTGGGTTGTAATTAATGATCTTGTTAAGTTTTTAGAAAAATTTTATGTAGCTACGGTTGAATTTTTCGGTGCTTATTATCCTACTGTTTGTAATGTTTTGGCATATATTGTCGATATTTTTGGTTTGCTCAAAAAATATAAAAATAAAGAAGGTTATAAAGAAGCTGTTAGTGCCATGTTTACTAAATTTAAAAAATATTTTTTCCCAATTCTCCCTATTTACTTGGTCAGTGCTATGCTAAATTCGTGCATGAAATATAATACTATGTGCCACTTTAGTACTATTATTTATGGTAACTTAGAAATAAATACTAATAATGATTCTAAACAAGTACAACCTGATTTGTGGACAGCTATGGGTGATGCGAATGAATACATAGAAAAATTATATAATCACTCTGCTGATTTAGTTGATTTAGCGTACTGACAAATATCACTCCAACTGTCGTTCCTCATCCACCCGAGGAGCCATCATCTTATAAAAGGATGGCACATAGTGGTTTTCCTGATTCCTTTTATGATTTACCTTGTTGGAACAATATTGATGAGAGAGCTTACACATCAATTTATCGGAAAGAGCTTAATATTATCTTCGATCGTTGTCAAAGTATCGCAGACGACGGATTAAAATATTGGATTGGTAGATGAGTAATAAAACACAATATCATGTACTTTCAAGATTAGTTAGAGATATCTTGAATGTTCCAATGTCAACCGTTGCATCAGAGAGCGTCTTTAGTCAAGAACGACAACAGCTTGGAGACAACCGACACTCATTGAGAATCAATGCAATGAATTTTCTAGTTTACCTTAGAGAGTGGATTAGAGCGGAAAGAAGAAATCAAGAAATGGAACCGAAGCCGAACGACGAGCAGAAACTTGAAGAAATTATGTCTTCACGGGAGAACTCAGCAGAATCAAGTTCAATGCATGATTTTGCTCCCGTTGACTTTGATTATCCTATGCAAGTTTTCATTAATATTAACATGAATGAGTTGGAAAAAATGATGCATAATTTGTAGATTTTTCATTCATGTAAATTATAAATTTTGGATCATTTCGCAATCAATAAAATTCAAGATTCATTCACTCCTTAGTCCTTACTTTGTTAATTTTTTTTATTTAATGATTTAAATTGAATTTCTAGTTTAAATTAAAAACTTATTTCTAATATATTATTAATTTAATATCAAGTATTATTAATTTATTATATTTAGTAGCATATGTTTTATATATTTGTGTATATATCTTCTATAGATGTGTATATTTAATGTATACATGTGTATATGTTTTATAAATTATATATACATAAATATATATATATATATATATATATATATATATATTGTAATGTATAAATATTGTAGTATATTTTATTTAAAGTAGTACATATATATTGAATGGTGCACATATATGTGTATATATCTTCTCTAGATGTGTATATTTAACGTATACATGTGTATATGTTTTATCAATTAGTATATAACTATATATATATATCTATATTGTAATGTATATATATATATATTTCGTAATGTATATATATATATATATATATTGTAATGTATATATATCGTAGGATATTTTATTAAAGTAGTATATATACATTGAATAGTGCATATATGTGTATATATCTTCTATAGACGTGTATATTTAACGTATACATGTGTATATATTTTATAAATTAGTATATAACTATATATAACTATATATATAACTATATATATATATATATATATATATTGTAATGTATATATATATATATTGTAGTATATTTTATTTAAAGTAGTACATATACATTAAATGGTGCGTATATATGTGTATATATCTTCTATAGACGTGTATATTTAACATATACATGTGTATATGTTTTATAAATTAGTATATAACTATATATATATAACTATATATATATATTGTAATGCATATATATCATTGTATATTTTATTTAAAGTAGTACATATACATTGAATGGTGCGTATATATGTGTAATTGTGTATATATTTTTTAAATTCTAATGTAGTATATACTATATATATAGTGTATATATATTGTTTAACGTATTTAAAATGTATATAGGTGGGTATATATAGTGTATATTGAAAAAACCTTTTTTATTTATTTTTTACCGGGTTTAACCTAATTTTTAACTGAATTTAGGTGAGTTTGACCAGGTTGAATTAAGTGGGCCGGATTTGGACTATTTTTAAAAAATTTACTATTGAACCCGAATCGGCCCAATCCATTTAACCCCAACCCAAATCCAGCCCAGCCCACAATCCGACTAAATTTAATGGGCCAGTTTCGGGTTGACTCGACCCGACCCACTTAACATCCTTATTTCACAACCTAACAGTCAAAGGTGAGTTCTATTTGTAGTAGTCGATGAAATACTTTTCTAACAAAAAACAATGAACTTTTTGCAGGAATTTTGATATTGACACGAAACTGCTAAAGTTATATTCACACGGCAACTAAATATTACTCCCTCCGTTTAAAAAAGAATGTGACTTGACATAAAGTTTAAGAAAACAAAAACATTTTTGAATCTTGTAGCCTTAAATTAAAGTTATTTCAAATGTATCAAAATGCCCTTTAATCTTGTGGTCCTAAATATGCCATGTAAAAAGTTGAAATTAAAGTATTGTAAAAAAAAAAGAGGTCATTCTTTTTTAAACGAACTAAGAAAAAAATTAGCTCATTATTTTTTAAACGGAGAAAGTATTATAAAAGCATCATACTAAAGCTGAAATTCTTCCCTACTTCATTCTTCAAAATCTGGAAAAAGAAAAATTGGAGAAAAGGCCTTTGAAGACAAGCTAGGAGATTAGATCTTTTTGTTTAATCAAGTGAAATTATTTTCTCTTCCAGAATATAAATATGTTCTATGGTCATTTTAATTTGCACTAATTAAATGATGGAAATTTTAGCTTGTCCATATGGTAGTTTTCCCAAAAATCAGGGGTTTGAAATTTCAGTTGAACCAAAGGTTAGCCAACATTACTACTCCCCCTGTCTAAAAAAGAATGACCTACTTTTCTTTTTAGTCCGTTTAAAAAAGAATGATCCCTTTTCTTTTTTGGCAATACTTTAATTTTAACTTTTCACATAGCATGTTTAGAGCCACAAAATTAAAGAGCATTTTGGTACATTTGACACAGCTTTAATTTAAGGCCACAAGATTCAAAAGTATTCTTTATTTTCTTAAACTTTATGTCAAGTTAAAGTAGGTCATTCTTTTTGAAACAGAGGGAGTAATAGAAATATATCTCATTTGCTTAATTAATATATCCGAGCCAAAATTACTATTCCCTTCATTTAAAAAAGAATAACCTATTTTGACTTGGCACAAAGTTTAAGAATATAAAGAAGATTTTTGAATCTTGTGATCTTCAATTAAAGTTGTGTTAAATGTACCAAAATGTCCTTTAACTACAATAAATCTATTTATTAGCCTAGTTATCTGCACCCCCTACAAATGGTATCAGAGCCCAGTAATTTAAAAAGATACACAAGTGAGATATAAGCAAGTTAGATGTTATAAAATTAATTATGAGAAGACCATTTAAAAATAGAGAAGCTTTTAGAAAAATTAAAGAATCTTTAGTTAGATATTATTCAAAATATATAAGTCTTAATAAAACAAAAGAAAATCCAGAAAAATTAACCTATCTAATCACATTAATATCTAGTATTGAAGCAAAATTAATAATCCATTTAAAATCTAGAAGAATGAGACACATACCACCTAATTATGATAAAATAAGATTTAGATATCCACCAAAATATTATAAATATAATTTAGATGAATAAAGAGCAAAAATACAAAGACCTAAAACAATTTATCTCTGAAAAGTGTAAAGAATTAAAAATAAGAAAAGAAAGATTACATTATAATATATTTGCCGGAGTTAGTAAAAATTCAATAAATATACAAAAAGATGAAATATCAAAATTAGAATCACAAATAGATAGCCTAGAATATATATACCAACATGAACTATTCACAATAAAATGAATAAAGAAGAATTTATAATAGATGAAAAAATATATGAAAATCATGAAGGATCAAAAATAAAAATAGTATTTTCTAATCTAGGAAGAAGGTATAAGAAAATAGGAGAACATTTATATTTAATGTTAGAAAAAGAAGAATTAAAATTAGAAGATAAATTAACAGCAATGGTAAGAATAGAAAAAGAAAATGAAGAAATAGATAGAAAAAAGGAAATAGAAAAAATTAAACAACAAACTACCGAAGAAATACGAAAAATAGAAGAAACTAAAAATAATAGAATTGCTGAATTAGAAAAAGAATTACAAATGTTAAAAGATTTGTACGAACAAAGACAAAAAGAAAAGGAAGAAAAAGATAAAGAACAAAAATTAATAAACGAGATAAATCAATTTAAAGAAAAATTAGAAATAAATAATATAGATATTGAAAAGACAGATAATTATGATTCAGAAGATAGTGAAACATATACGAAAATATTAACAAATATAAAAGATTTAGAAATTAACAAAAAACAAGAAAAAATTAATGAAGAAAACTTAGAAAATAATAACACAGAAATAAATACTCTTGATAAAAAAGAAGATGACAATATACTACCTAAGACAACAGAAATAAGAAAACCTATATATTATAATGTAACCTTTCTTTTCTAGGAAGAAGTGAGATATTATGTACATTAAGAAGATTACATATATAACCTAGATTATTATGACAAAACAATTATTAGATAATAATATAAACATAACAGATGCACCAGAATATATAGAAAGGACATTAATAGGATCAGTAAAACTATGGTTTTCAAATTTAACTGAAAATAGTAAGAAAGTATTAAGAACTAACAAACCTATGGAAGGAACATCATCAACAACAACTAAACTAACACCTATAGAATTATTGAAAAAATATGAAACGGCTATAAAAGATGAATTTGGTAGTATGACAACATTAGAAGAGGAACAAGATGAAGAAAAAGATACAAACAGGAATTTAATGATAAAATTAACAATATGTAATATGTGTTATATAGACGAATATACTTTCGCATTTAGAGAATATTATTATAAAGGAACATATAGTATAGAAGAAAGTAAAGAAACAAGAAAATTATATTTTAATAAATTACCCGCATTATTTAGTTCAAAAATAATAAAAAGTTGGGAAGAAGCAAAAATAGTAGATACGTTAGGAGCTAGAATAAAATTTTTACAACAATGGTATAGAAATTTATGTGAAAAATATAGAGAAGAATTAAAAATGGAAAAAACATTAATAAGAAATTTAGCATGTTGCAAAAATAAAATAGCACCCCAATTTGGATGCGAAGAAAGATATTATAAGAAAAGAAAACGACATAAGAAATATAAGAAATATAAAAAATCAAAATATAAATATAAGAATATAAGAAAAAGATCTTATGTAAAAAATTATAAAAATAAAAGACCATATAGAAAGAAAAAATCTATAAAAGAATGTACATGTTATAATTGTGGAAAGTTAGAACATTTAGCTAGAGATTGTAAATTACCCAAAAATCCAAAAAATAAACAAATATCCGAAATAAAAATAGAAAATACAGAATATATGCAGATAGATTATATAGATTATGAATTAGAAAGTGAAGATAGTATATATAAAATTTCAGAAAACGAAACAGATACTGAAACAGATAGTGAAATAGATGAATCGAATGACTGAAGAAGATATAAAAATAATAACAAAGGAAGAATATTTAAATGAAGAAGGAACATAACAAAAGATAATATTTGACAGTAATATATTTGATGAAATAAAAGGAAAAGAGTTAGATTTAAGTGTAGAAAAAATATTTAAAATACCAACAATAAAAAATATGTTTACTAGGAAAAAAGATGAATATTACGTAGTATGCCAAAAAGAACATGTAATAGACTGTAGATATGCAAAAGGTAAAGCTAGTATATCACTAGTAACAAAAAGAATAATTAATAAAGAAATAAATGATATAAAAAGTAAAGGAGATCCAATAAAATATGTACACCTTGGAGGTACAGAAATATTAATAAAAGCATGTTTTAGAGAAGGAATAGATACACCGATAGAATTATATTTAGCAGATGATAGAATTATAAAACCTATAGAAAAAAGCATAATAACTGCCGTAAAAGGAAACTTAATATACCAAAAATTTAAATTTATAATAAGTGCAAATTATTCAGTAGCAGTAACAGATAGAAATATAGATAAATTATTAGTATTATATTGGAAGATATCAGGAATAGAATTAACCCCAGGAAGTAAAATATTTACAGCAAGATGTAAAAATTTCTATGTATTAACAACAAAACATAAAATAACAGGAAAAAATAAAATTAACAAAATACAAATAGATAGCCCATTTGAACAAATTGTAAAACAATAGATTATAATGATTATAGCTATAGAGACATAGATATAGAAGAAAATTTAGAAATAGTAAATGATAGAATAAGTACAACAAAAAGAATAGCTAATGAAAAACCAAAATCATCAAGCTCATCAAAAAGAACAAGTTATGAAACAAATTCAATAAGTAATTCAAACCAATATTACATAACAGGAAAAATAAATGAAAAAGAATATTTAATATTATTAAACACAGGACAAGAAGAAAATTATATAGCAAAATGTTTAGTAAAGAATGAAGAAATAAAAACTGATAATGATATATGCCCAGATCTACCGAGAAGTTTAATAAATAGTAAAGATATAACAGAAAAAAGAAATAATAATAGGAGGAATTCGAAAAATAAAAGTAGAATTTGAAGTAAAAGAAGAAATGCAAAAAGCAGATATAATATTAGGAATAAAATGGTTAGAACAAGTAAAACCATATAATATAGAACATACACAATTAGCCATAACATATAATAGGGAAAGATTATTCTTAAGAAGAGCCTTAACATAAAATGAAAATATATGTATTAATAAAGATAATAGTGGAAGGATATTATAGTAGATACTATACGCCTATGATAGATACAGGAGCAGAAACTAATTTATGTAAATATAATTGCTTACCAGAAAGGTGAAACCAATGAGACAAGAAGCCGTGGCGGGGAGTAACCAGAGTCGAGGCGCTGTTTAAGGGAAAAAGTATCCGAATTACCATGCTAATAGTGACCGAAGAACATGTTGTTTAAGAATAATCTAGTATATAGTAATCTGAGCTGACTATATTTTATTATGTACATAGTTGAAGGGAATATTTTGAAAAAAGAAATTTTATGATAATGAATAACAATTTATCTGATGTCATGTAGGGGGTGCGGATAACTAGGCTAATAAATAGATTTATTGTAATAGATTTATTGTAGGTAATGAATCTATTCTTTTTTGTGCGTGGTTATTTCTTAAATCTTCGTAAGATGTATCCATTAATTTATTTAGTTTATTATTTTATCCTGTAGTAACTGCTGAGTTACAAATTTCTGTGTAATATTTTATTCTATCTATACTGTAGTATATACCTAATTCTAGATTTTCTATGTCATTTATTATCTTGTGTTGTTCTTCTCGTAGTGAGTTTTTTATATTATATAAACTGTCACATGTGCTTTTTACTAAATTTTCTAAGGTTTTTTCTATCCATATTAACTTTTCTTTTAGATCTTCCATTATTTTTCTAATTCGGTTTCTATAATTAATTTCGTTATTTAGATTATCTTGGTTTTCTCTAGTTTTTCTAATATATTCTAACATCCACAATCTTGGTCTGAATAATATCCTTCTGGGTAAATGTCTTCGTATATTTGTTCTAAGGCATTTATCATTTCAATTTCGTAGTTTATTACTTCTTCTAATATCATTTTCTTAATATCTATTATTTCTATATCTTTAAGTATATATAAGATCAAAACTCTAAGGTAGTCTAAATGAGCTATTTTCTAAAATTGATATTTTATAGTTATTTGTTTTTGTCTTAGTAATTTTTGCATATTTATATTAAGAGATTTTATATATTTTTTATTTTCCATGTATCTGTCTATATTTATTTTTATCTGTTTTTCTAGTAACTGTATATTTCGTATATCTTTAAAAATTCTACGTGATTTTAACATAATAAGTATTTATAAGAGTAGTTAGGTATATGTGGTATATAATTTACTCTATCCATATAATATTCTCCAAATGCTTTTTCTAATATAATTTTTCTTATATCTGCAACATTTATATCTCTAAGTGCATATAAAATAAGTATCTTAAATTTATCTACCATGACATCAGATAAATTGTTATTAATTATCATAAAATTGCTTTTTTTCAAAATATTCCCTTCAACCATGTACATAATAAAATATAGTCACCTCAGATTACTATATACTAGATTATTCTTAAATAACATGTTCTTCGGTCACTATTAGCATGGTAATTCGGATATTTTTTCCCTTAAACAGTGCCTCGACTCTGGTTACTCCCTACCACGGCTTCTTGCCTCATTGGTTTCACCTTTAGGATGGCATAGTTCTTTGGGATTTTTTTTCTCCGTTTCCACTTTGCTAATAAACTTCTTAACATATTATTCTTCGAATAATTCTACTATAAAGTAACTAATATGAATTTATTTTATCATATCATGATTGTTGGGAATTATGAATTTAGCTATTCATAATCATAAATAGATATACCTGTTCCGATAGCTTTGATATTTCTGAGGTTTGTTGCTCCATAGCTTTTTCCATTGCAGTGTATATATTTAATTAACTGGGCTAAATATTTTTGAACGGAATGGAGAAAGTTTTTTGGCTAATGTGAGAAGGCTTGCCCTTAGCAATGCCTTCTGAGCTTTTATTTATAGAAAGAATGTATCTTTACACTGTTTTACATCTGTCTGCTATGAAACAAACTAAAACTATTAAAGAAAGACTAAACTATTAAACACTTAAAAGTCTTTCATTCTAAAACCTACCCTAAAAAATTCAAACTTTACATAAATGCTACATAAATGCTACATAAATGCTACCAACTACTTTTACTATTTTTATTTTACGTAAATCCTGCTAAAGACTATGACTTTTACAAATTTGTACAATATATTAAATATCTTGTCTTCCGTTTATTTTTTCATATCTGTTGTATCTCCATTATTGCTCTGGTCTTATCTTTCCAGCTGGCGTCCTTATTTTCTTTTATTCTAACTGGACTGCTGGGATGTCATTATCTCCTCCATTACATTTTGAACATTTGTGGTCTGGATATTTGTGTCCAATAGTCTTGCAATATCTGGTCAATAATTAATCTGAAATAAATTTTTCTCTGATAGCTCTAGCGATAGGTTCTGTTTCTGGTTTCAACAACGTGATAATCCATTGCCTAATAGTTTTCATATCTGTTTCTCGTAACTTTTTTGAATTTGAATATATTAATACATGATTTCTTGAATAGTAGCTCCATATAGGATTTTGGTTGCAGTATGTGTTTGCTAGCTCTTGTAAAATTGTAGATAGTCCGATAATTCTTTTGTTTGCATAAAATTTTGGTATCTCGATTCTGGGTATCTCTGGCTGTGAACTTATATCTTGTGGTATAATCATATCTCGTGTCATTCCTATCTTTACAACTTGTATGGGTTTTTTAACTTCATCAAATAATATCTCTGCTGGTGCCATGTAAATTTTTATAAAAAATAAAGTACCTTTGGTTATTCTTTTAAAAGTGATAAATGCTTCATATATCTCTGGTATAGTGGATATCTCAGTTCCGTCCGTGGTATATACAGTACTAAGTAATCCATATTCGTAGCAAGTTTTGACTAAGCTTGGTTTGGTTTTAGGTAAGGCAATTAGCTTATTGTATCCGGTCAATCTCTGGGTTATATAGTTTGTATTTGGTTCTTGGATATTTGTAGCTTTGGGGTTGCTATTTAAAAAGGTTTGTACATTGTAGATATTTTCTATATATGTGCGGGCTGTGTAGTTGTATGTCTTTTTGTCTTGGTTTAGACTATCTCGATATGTAGTAACTTGTGGGGGTATAAACATGGGGTCTTTTGATGTATTTGGTGTATATGGTTTATCAAATAGCTTGTTTAGGTTCATATTTTTTCTAACTCCTTTGCTTGTACCTGCAGAAGTAGATTGATAAACGTTATGGGTTTTATGGAGTATCCCAACATCTCCTTCTAGCTCTGGAATTTTACTGTCTTCCGATCGACATAGCTCTGCGCATTGCTGAGTTAGCTGATTCATAGCTATAGACTTCAGTTTATCTTCACTAGTCTTTAGCTTTAGCGTTTCTATCTCAGTACCCATCTTTACTATCTCAGTACCCATACTGTCCACTTTCAATGAAAGCGTAGTCAGGGCATTGAGTATCTTTTCATTTATATTTTCTTCTATCATTTTAGTTTGTGTAGATTTGTCTTGATATGTAATCTGCAATAACATTTTTGTTAGTACTGATTACTTCTATTATAAATGTAAAATTTAATATGTTTAAAACTAGTCTCCGAATCTCTTTTGTTGTAACTGAATTTTGTATTTTCTTTGTTAGCCACCAGCGTACCTGTGTATTATCTGTTCGCACAATAAATTTGTTATATATAATATATGGCTCAAATGCTAACAAACATTTATATAATGAACATAATTCTTTCCTATTTATTTCCCATTTTATTTCTGTCTCGTTGAACGTACCTGAATAGTATCTACAATGGTGTTCTGCTTTTTCTGTTTCATACTTATATTTGAGTACTCCTCCGTAACTATATTCACTGGCATATGCTTCTACTATATATGTAAATTTTCTATTTTCATTTGGAAATTATAATTTTGGTAATTCCTTGCAAAGTAATTTTATTTTTTGAACTTGTTTTTTATCTTCTTCATTATAATTATATTCTATATCCTTTTTTAATTTTTTCTGTAGTGGTTTTAAATTTTCTACTAATTTTGGAATATATTCTCTTACTTGTTTTACTAATCCTAAAAATGATTGTAATTTCTTTTTTGTATCTAATTCTTCTTTCGAATTTATTATTTTTTGTACTATATGTTGTTGCATTTTTACTCCACTTTTATCTATTTGTATTCCTAAAAATTCTATCTGATTTTTCATAATTTCGGCTTTCTTTTCACTTAGACTTATTCCTGATTTTTCTATTATATCCGTAAATTGTTCCAATAATTTTATATGTTCTTCTTTAGTTTTTGTATATAATAATATATCATCTATGTATACTATGCAATTAGGTAATTGTTTAAAATAATTATCCATAAAATGTTGATATCTACCTGGTGCATTTTTATATCCAAATGGTAATACATTCCACTCATAAAATCCTTGTGGTACCGTAAATGCGGTTAATTCTTTAGATTCTTCTTCTAACTTTAGATGGTAAAATCCTGATTTACAATCAAATTTGCTAAAATAATTATATCCTTGGATTTGTCTTATTTTTAATATCTTATTTGGTATTGGATAATTATATGTTATAGTTTTTGCATTTAAATTTCTATAATCAATAACCATTCTACTTTTTCCTCTTTTTTGTTCACTATGTTTATTTACTATAAATGCTGGACTATTATGTTTACTATTACTTTTTTGTATATATTGTTTTTCTAATAATTCATCTATATGCATTTTAAATTCTTTTAAATCGTCAAAATTATATGTTAATGGTTTTTGGGTTATTATGCTGTTCTTGTCTATTAATTCAATTTTTATGGTAGTTTTATGTTTTTCCCATCCTTTTAACGGATCTTCACTATATAATTGTTCTAATTTTTTCTTAACTATTTCTATCTTATTTATTGAAAATATAGTTATTTCTGTTTTATTTATCGAAAATACTACTAATTCTATTGTATCTTCAGTGGTTTTAATATTTTCTAACTTTTGTGTAATTTTTTCACTTCCTTTTATCCAATCAGTTTTCTTTCTTATTTTATTGTTAACTCTTTTTGCTCTTACTTTTTGTTTACATGGTGTTGTGAACCACCAATCGTTTCTAGTTATTATATGTGAGTATAGTTTATCTAAAAATGGCATTCCTAAAGGTATATCTTTTGATATTAGTTCATAATTATAATTTTTTTCTATTGTTAGTATAATTATCATTCCATAAAACCCATAACGTTTATCAATCTACTTCTGCAGGTACAAGCAAAGGAGTTAGAAAAAATATGAACCTAAACAAGCTATTTGACAAACCATATACACCAAATACATCAAAAGACCCCATGTTTATACCCCCACAAGTTACTACATATCGAGATAGTCTAAACCAAGACAAAAAGACATACAACTACACAGCCCGCACATATATAAAAAATATCTACAATGTACAAACCTTTTTAAATAGCAACCCCAAAGCTACAAATATTCAAGAACCAGATACAAACTATATAACCCAGAGATTGACCGGATATAATAAGCTAATTGCTTTACCCAAAACCAAACCAAGCTTAGTCAAAACTTGCTACGAATATGGATTACTTAGTACTGTATATACCACGGACGGAACTGAGATATCCACTATACCAGAGATATATGAAGCATTTATCACTTTTAAAAGAATAACCAAAGGTACTTTATTTTTTATAAAAATTTACACGGCACCAGCAGAGATATTATTTGATGAAGTTAAGAAACCTATACAAGTTGTAAAGATAGGAATGACACGAGATATGATTATACCACAAGATATAAGTTCACAGCCAGAGATACCCAGAATCGAGATACCAAAATTTTATGCAAACAAAAGAATTATCGGACTATCTACAATTTTACAAGAGCTAGCAAATACATATTGCAACCAAAATCCTATATGGAGCTACTATTCAAGAAATCATGTATTAATATATTCAAATTCAAAAGAGTTACGAGAAACAGATATGGAAACTATTAGGCAATGGATTATCACGTTGCTTAAACCAGAAACAGAACCTATCGCCAGAGCTATCAGAGAAAAATTTATTTCAGATTAATTATTGACCAGATATTGCAAGACTATTGGACACAAATATCCAGATCACAAATGTTCAAAATGTAATGGAGGAGATAATGACGTCCCAGCAGTTCATCTAGAATAAAAGAAGATAAGAACGCCAGCTGGAAAGATAAGACTAGAGCAATAATGGAGATACAACAGATATGACAAAATAGACGGAAGACTTATTGTAAATTTGTTTACGTAAAGTTAATAGTTGGTAGCATCATTTAATGTAAAATTTGAATTCTTAGTCTTATAGACTTAGGGTAGGTAGAAGGGAAGACTTTTAAGTCTTTAATAGTTTAGTCTTTATTTAATAGTTTTAGTTTGTTTCATAGCGGACAGATGTAAAACAATGTAAAGATACATTCTTTCTATAAATAAAAGCTCAGAAGGCATTGCAGAGGGCAAACCTTCTCACATTAGCCAAAATTCTCTCCATTCCAAAAATACTTTTGCCCAGTTAATTAAATATATACACTGCAATGGAAAAAGCTATGAAGCAACAAACCTCAGAAATATCAAAGCTACCGGAACAGGTATATCTATTTATGATTATGAATAGCTAAATTCATAATTTCCGACAATCATGATATGATAAAATAAATTCATATTAGTTACTTTATAGTAGAATTATTCGAAAAATAATATGTTAAGAAGTTTATTAGCAAAGTGGAAACGGAGAAAAATCCCTAAGAACTATGCCATCCTAAAGGTGAAACCAATGAGGCAAGAAGCCATGGTAGGGAGGAACCAGAGTCGAGGCGCTGTTTAAGGGAAAACGTATCCGAATTACCATGCTAATAGTGACCGAAGAACATGTTTTTTAAGAATAATCTAGTATATAGTAATCTGAGATGACTATATTTTATTATGTATATGGTTGAAGGGAATATTTTGAAAAAAGCAATTTTATGATAATGAATGATAATATATCTGATGTCATGGTAGATAAATTTAAGATACTTATTTTGTATGCACTTAGAGATATAAATGTTGCAGATATAAGAAAAATTATATTAGAAAAAGCATTTGGAGAAAATGATATGGATAGAATAAGTTATATACCACACATACCTAGCTACTCTTATAAATACTTATTATGTTAAAATCACGTAGAATTTTTAAAGATATACGAAATATACAGTTACTAGAAAAACATATAAAAATAAATATAGACAGATACATGGAAAATAAAAAATATATAAAATCTCTTAATATAAATATGCAAAAACTACTAAGACAAAAACAAATAACTATAAAATATCAATTTTAGAAAATAGCTCATTTAGACTACCTTAGAGTTTTAATCTTATATATACTTAAAGATATAGAAATAATAGATATTAAGAAAATGATATTAGAAGAAGTAATAAACTACGAAATTGAAATGATAAATGCCTTAGAACAAATATACGAAGACATTTACCCAGAATGATATTATTCAGACCAAGACTGTGGATGTTAGAATATATTAGAAAAACTAGAGAAAACCAAGATAATCTAAATAATGAAATTAATTATAGAAACCGAATTAGAAAAATAATGGAAGATCTAAAAGAAAAGTTAATATGGATAGAAAAAACCTTAGAAAATTTAGAAAAAAGCACATGTGACAGTTTATATAATATAAAAAACTCACTACGAGAAGAACAACACAAGATAATAAATGACATAAAAAATCTAGAATTAGATATATACTACAGTATAGATAGAATAAAATATTACACAAAAATTTATAACTCAGCAGTTACTACAGGATAAAATAATTTACCAAATAAATTAATGAATACATCTTTCAAAAAGAATAATTTATTAAAACAAAATCTAAAAAATATCCACGCACAAAAAAGAATAGATAAATCTATTTATTAGCCTAGTTATCCGCACCCCCCTACAAATGGTATCAGAGCCCAGCAATTTAAAAAGATACAGAAGTGAGATATATGTTAGAGTTAGTCATTTATTTAATTAATTATGTGAAGACCAAGATTGTGGATGTTGGAATATATTAGAAAAACTAGAGAAAACCAAGATAATCTAAATAACGAAATTAATTATAGAAACCGAATTGGAAAAATAATGGAAGATCTAAAAGAAAAGTTAATATGGATAGAAAAAACCTTAGAAAATTTAGAAAAAAGCACATGTGACAGTTTATATAATATAAAAAACTCGCTACGAGAAGAACAACACAAGATAATAAATGACATAGAAAATCTAGAATTAGATATATACTACAGTACAGATAGAATAAATTATTACACAGAAATTTGTAACTCAGCAGTTACGACAGGATAAAATAATATACCAAATAAATTAATGAATACATCTTTCAAAAAGAATAATTTATTAAAACAAAATCTAAAAAATATCCACGCACAAAAAAAGAATAGATTCATTAGTTACAATAAATCAATTTATTAGCCTAGTTATCCGCACCCCCTACAAATGTAAACATGCCATGTGAAAAGTTGAAATTAAAGTATATTATCAAAAAAGAAAAGGGGTCATTCTTTTTTAAACGGACTAAAAAAGAAAGTAGATCATTCTTTTTTAAAACGGAGGGAGTAATAAAAATATATCTCATTTGTTAGAAGGTACATGTAACTTTACATTACCGTTCTCTTGGAGATATTATCCCATGGACGACCTATATACGTGGTAACATTCTTTAGCCCCTTGTCCCAACTATGGAGTTCGCTTTTATGGTGCAACGGAGCTAAAAACTGCACCATGCAAGCCATTCCATAGTTGGGGGAAGTAATAAGAATGTTAACGATATATTTAGGTCCGAATGGGTGATTCTCTTTGACAATGACAATGTTGAGACATGGACTATTTGATAGATTAAACAGGATGTATTGAGTTTAATGGAGAGGCCTAAGTAAGCTCCTCCAATTGTGATATTGTATTTTTCGATATTGTTATCTGGTGCTGCTAATATTCCACCTATATATTATTGATTTGAAGTTTCCCTAGCCTTCTTGTGCAACTATGGCAAGAACTGCTTGCGTTTGTGAGCCTTCTCCACCATAAAAAATGGTTAACCAAATGACAGAGTAATTCAAGAACTGAACTTAGTGTTGGAACTTTGAAGTTTTGATGACTGACAATATGAATGAAACAAGCTAATATGAGTTAATTCAGTGCAATTGGAAATGTCAACTTACTGATCACATGGGGAATAGAACAAGTTGAATTTGATTTAAACACTTGATGATAAGGAAAAAAAGTTGAGTTGAAAAAGGAGTCCTACGTAAAGAAGGAGTTTCACTTCTGAGCATATCCTGAAGAGTACTATGTGTAGAAGGAGAAAGATTCTGTAGATTGAAGATGTCTACGCAAGATAGGAAACATATAAATTGAATGACTCTTTGTTAGATCAATGAAGTTTTTGATGACTGACACATGAATGGAATATGTTACTTGAACTGGTCCAAGCATAGAAAGGCAGGTTTCAGGTTTTACTGATAGATGCAAACAAAGATTATTGAAAGTCAGGAACGAATGAGCAAGCCTAATTCTGATATACTCAAGCTACTGATCACGTGAGAAATTGAAGAAGTTGTGGTTGAGTAAAATACTTGAAGATAAGTTGATTTAAAGAGTTGAAGTTTGACTACAACACTAAGGAGACAAGAGTTGGAATTGAAGAAGGAGTCTCACTTGAAGTAGAACTCTATGTAATGAGAGTTTTGATTAAAAGACGAATTTAAAATAAAGAATGACTCTTTGGAGAGCTGTGCTTAAATAGAAAATGCATCATTCAGAGTAATTCACGCACTTACAAAGAAGAAAAACACAATCGATAAATTGAATTCACGAAGTGCTATTCAATCACTGAAGAAACACATTGAAGAACCAGGTCCTAAGTATAGAATCCAGCTAAGAGTTTTAGCTTTGATTTTTAGAGTTGTTCATTGTGTTTGAGCTATTGATGTAATATTAGTTTTAGTGTGTTATAACTGAATTAGGAGATAGTTTTCGAGTTGGGGAAAACTCAGAGACTTTGGGAATGCATACCTAGGGAGGTGTGTGTGTAGTTAGGAATTAGAGTTTATAATTCCTAATCATTAAGTTAAGAGAATTAAAGTTTATAATTCCTAGTTGTTGAGATATAGGGATCAGAGTTTATGATTCCTATTTGTTGGTTACAAGAGTTTTGTAATGTTGAGGCTCAGAGTTATTTAGTGAAGTTGGGGTTAAATCCTGTAGAGGTGCAGGTCGAGGTTTTTTACACCTTTTTGAGCCGGCTGTTTTCCACGTAAAAATCATTGTGTTCTTTACTTTCTGTTTTACTGCTTCCTTGAAACACATCAGTGGAACACGTCAGGAAACTCATTCCATCGATAAGCAAAAGTTAGGCGAAAAATAAGATAATCAGTAGGGCACGAACTCTAACAAGTGGTATCAGAGACAGGCTATCTTAAAAAGGGCTATCACCTAAGACAAAGATCAATATGATGAATTCTGCACCACCTATTGGTCATAGTGAAGGTCAATCCACTATTAGACCTCCACTCTTTGATGGTTCTCACTTTATTTGGTAGAAAGCTAAGATAGAAACATTCATTCAAGGAGAAGACTATGATTTATGGGATAGGATCACTAATGGTCCTACTATTCCAATGAAGTTAGAAGATAGGAAACAGGTCAAGAAAGTAAGAAGTGAATTCACTCCTGATGACTTATTGACATTAAAGAAAAATGCTAAGGCCAAAGATATTTTGGTATGTGGATTAGGACCTGTTGAATACAAAAAGGTATCAACATGCACTACTGCTAAGCAAATTTGAGATGCTCTAGTAAATGCTCATGAAGGCACATCTCAAGTAAGAAAATTCAGAATTTCTCTTCTTTTCACTGATTATGAGGCATTTAAGATGAAGGAGAATAAAATCTTGCATGAGATGATGACAAAGCTTTTAGCCTTACCAAATAAGTTGACCTCTTTAGGAAAAGCTATATCTGAAGAAGAACAAGTCGAGAAGGTACTGAGGGTATTACCAAAATCAAAGTGGAATGTTAAGGTGACTGCAATCAGGGAAGCAAATAAGGATCTTGCAGGCATGACCCTAGATGAATTAGTGGAGAATTTAAGAACTTATGAAATGGAAATTGATGGAACTAAAGTGCTAGAAGCCCCAGAGGATACCTTAGCTCTGAAGGCATCTCATAGTGATGAAGAAATTAAACTTGATAAAGAACAAATTGCCTTTATAGTTAAAAACTTCAACAAATTCTTCAAAAAGAAGAAAAGAACAGGTAGCAAGAAATGGTCAAATAATAATCTAAATGGATGCTACAAGTATGGTAAGACTGATCTTCATATCAAGGATTGTCCTGTCTGGGAGATAAAATGGAGAAAGGAAGGGTTGAAAAGAAATTGAAAGAAAAAAACAAAAAGAGGGAAGAATATGCAATGGTAGCAGCTTGGGGATTTGACTCAGATAATGATGAAGTTGATGAAGCAGCACTCATGACTCTTGGAGATTCAGACTTGGAGGAAGAAGATGATGCTTCTGAGTTAAGTATACGTGAACTTAAAGAATAATTGCATTTGCTTTCTAAAACAAAACTTATTTCCTTGATGAGTGCACTAATTGAAGACTTTTAAGAATCAACTTCTGATAGGGATGAGCTGTTCAACAGTCTTGCAAGAATCAAATTTGGTTTTATTGGTTTAGTTGAACAGGAAAACTGCTCTCTCAAGAAATAGGTTGACCAACTTGATTCTTTAAATAATGATCTTAAGTTTGAAGTTCTAAAATTGACACTCTCTGGAAAAAAAAACACCAAGAGTAAAGAACAAGAAAAATTTGAACTTGAATTGGTCAAGTACAAAGAAAAATGCAATAATGCAACAGAAATGGTGAATAAACTGAGTCAAGAAGTCTCTAAACTAAAACTTGACTTTGAAAGAGCAAACAGGTGGACAAATTCCTCAAGAATTGTTCATAAGTTGAGTGAAAGATATCACAGAGAAAAGACTGGTTTGAGTTTTCACAAATGTCTTGATGCTTATCAAGACTTGTGTTATATCTGTGGAAACCTTAGACATCCAACCATTGAATGTCCAGGTGCTACCAAAAGTAGATCCAATAGTCTAAATCTGGCAAATAAACTATCTCAGACCAAGAAAAGGATAACTAAACCTGGTTAGAGAAACAGGTCACGTAACCTGTTGCCCCCATGGGCTAGAAGAAATTTGATTCATCCATTTACTCATAAGAAAGGACCCAAGCTTGTCTGGGTGCCTAAAGTTAACCCCTAATTTGTTTTGTAGGAGAGTGAAAGGAGGCAAGCAAAATTTATGCATAAATAAATCTTGCTCAAGGCATAAAACTAGAAGAAAATAAAGTTTCTTTCACTCACCATATTTAAAGGGGGAATGGATCATTTGAAAGATGGCCAGATTTGTAGTGCTCGTGTAGGGGGAAGCAAGGGAGATTTTAAAAAAAAAATAAGAAAAGAGGATGACTGTGAAACTGATGAGCATGCACAGGAATATGTTGTACCACCTGGTTCAACTGTTGTACAGACTAAGGGCATATTGACAGGGGGAACAACTAATAAAGAAATGGATGCATCAATAAAACCAACACAAGTTGCTGGTAATTTTGTTGGTAGTTCATAAAAATTGGTGTTGTCAAAAGAATCTTGAGATATCTCATGAGAATCAATGGCTTGAGACTATGATATCCAAAGGAAAAAATTTCACTCTTGAGGGCTATAAAAATATTGACTATGTGGGTTACTTAATTGACTAGAGAAGCACCAAAGACACTAAGTAGAGAGCATTTTGAAAGGAATGGGTTAGACTTGGGGATGATTAAAATTGCATGAAATCCCCTCAATGATTGACTAGAATAATCATTTTTCTTTTTAATCTTATTAGCTAAAAAGTTATTCTATTCAGTCTTGCACATTTAGTTGTGTGTCCTAATTCTAGATTTTTGAATTTTCTAACCTAATTTTGTATTAGATTGTGCAGAAAAATAGGTACAAACTAGCAACTATGTCTACAAAGTTCTTCTTATCAGGTATGTTCTACACTAACATAAGCATAGGTTGTCTAAGTTGAAACAGTGGAGCACACTTGTTCAATTCCACACACTTCATCCTCTCATTTTCTAATAAAGCTAATGAATTATTGACCAAACTTTCTTTGATTCTCTCCAAATGGGTGTGCACATGTGTTAATCCTATACCAAAAATTTCTTCTTCTTTCTCAACCAAAATATCAGTTGTGTACCATGGATTTGCCAAGCTTGATCATCAATCACATGCAGCATATGTTTCTGAAGAATGAAAAGAGACATGCTTTTCCTTTTAGTTCCTAATTGGTTATTTTTTTGGGACTTTTCAGTCCTAAATCAGGTTTGACTTATAAAAAATATATGTTGTTGAACAGATGAATCATGTTGCTTTACCTATTTTAATAAGGAGGGATAACACACATTTGAAAAAAAAATCTAAACTAGAAGCTGCATAAGACAATCATGAAGTGGAATAAGAGTTCCTTAAGGCTAGGATCATGACTTTGAAGCTTGATGTTAATTGATAGAGGGATAAAAATTTTGAAGTCATTCATCAATTGACACAGTTGATATCACCTGTTCCACCTTTCTCATCAGCTCCTCACTATTTGTATCCTTAGCTATGTCCCACTTTTATACCGTATTTTTTTAATGCTCAATTGTTTTGCTTTGTTCAGTACTAGCTTAGGTTTAATGTGGAATATGATCTTTCAATTAAATGGAATGGTTATCTTTGCTAAATTGACTCATATTTTTGCTCTCTTTAATACATTACTAGGTTGGCTAAAGTCTTTGTTTGATTGTTTTGGTAATAGCCCCAGTGGCCATTAATAGCATAACAAATCACTTTGGCTAGTATATTATTACATTGAAATAGTTTTCCGATGATGCCAAAAGGGGGAAGATAAGAGGGTTGTGTAATGTTTATAACCCGTTGACTAACTTGTTTCATTCGAGTGTTTTATACTTTAGTGCCTACAGGTGAAGATATTTGAATGCACAAAGACAAGAGGTTTGTCAGCATCAAAAAGGAGAAATTTGTTGGATCCTTAAAGTTTTGATAAATGACAATATGAATGAAACAAGTTGATATGAGTTAATTCATTGCAACTGAAAACTTCAACTTACTGATCACATAGGGAATAGAATAAGTTGAATTTGATTCAAACACTTGATGATAAGGGAAAACAAGTTGAGTTGAAAAAAAAGTCCTACGTAAAGAAGGAGTTTCACTTCTGAGTATATCCTGAAGAGTTCTATGTGTAGAAAGAGAAAGATTCTACAGATTGAAGATGTCTATGCAAGATAGGAAACATATAAATTGAAGGACTCTTTGTTAGATCAATGAAGTTTTTGATGACTGACACATGAATGGAACATGTTACTTGACCTGGTCCAAGCATAGGAAGGCAGGTTTCAGGTTTTATTGATAGATGCAGACAAAGATTGTTGAAAGTTAAGAACAAATGAGCAAGCCTAATTCTAATATACTCAAGCTACTGTTCACGTGAGAAATTGAAGAAGTTGTGGTTGAGTAAAATACTTGAAGTAAGTTGATTTAAAGAGTTGAAGTTTGACTACAACACTAAGGAGACAAGAGTTGGAATTGAAGAAGGAGTATCACTTGAAGTAGAACTCTATGTAATGAGAGTTTTGATTAAAGGAGGAGTTTAAAATAAAGAATGACTCTTTGGAGAGCTGTGCTTAAATAGAAGATGCATCATTCAGAGTAATTCACATACTTACAAAGCAGAAAAGTATAATCGACAAATTGAATTCACGAAGTGCTATTCAATCACTGAAGAAACACATTGAAGAACCAGGTCCTAAGTAGAGCATCCAGCTAAGAGTTTTAGCTTTGATTTTTAGAGTTGTTTATTGTGTTTGAGCTATTGATGTAATGTTAGTTTTAGTGTATTATAAACTAAATTAGGAAATAGTCTTCGAGTTGGGAAAAAATCAGAGACTTTGGGAACGCATACCTTGGGAGGTGTGTGTGTAGTTAGGAATTAGAGTTTATAATTCCTAGTCGTTGAGTTAAAAGAATTAGAGTTTATAATTCCTAGTTATGAGATATAGGGATCAGAGTTTATGATTCCTATTTGTTGGTTACAAGAGTTTTGTAATCAGTCATTGTTGAGGCTCAGAGTTATTTAGTGAAGTTAGGGTTAAATCCTGTAGAGGTGCAGGTTGTGGTTTTTTATATCTTTTGAGCCGGGTGTTTTTCATGTAAAAGTCATTATGTTCTTTACTTTCTGTTTTACTGCTTCCTTGAAACACGTCAGTGGAACACGTCAGGAAATCCATTCCATTGATAATCAACAGTTAGGCGAAAATAAGATAATCAGTAGGGCACAAAATCTAACACGTAGGAACCAAAAAGAAGGAAAAATCAGTGATCATTATTAGTGATTGCTAAAGATGAAGCTATTACAATATACTATTAAAAATCAGTTTAGTTTATAGTTATCTAGCTAGTTCATTAACCACTCTCGCCTTCCACTTGTGGTCTAACAATTTTCTTTCAAGAAATAATTTTATGAAGAATATTTTCGGTCTTACCAAAGACTAGTACTATATAGTTTCCAAAGAAATGTGGTCGAACAATTGTTTTTTAAGAAATCTCAAACCTCCACCTATGCACGTGCTTTCTCCACCACCACTACTGCTGCCAGTTCTTCAAATATTGCTTCCTCTGGAGACATGTACGTTAGCGTGACTATCGCTTCAACTTATCAAGGAATACTAATCTCATGGATGGGGTTAAAACATACACGCATCCGGTGTATACATCAAGCTAATACATGCATGACATATATTTGAATTTAGAGTTTATGTTACTTAACCATGATTAATTAACAAGTAATTTACTTAATTTAATTACTTAATCATGGTAAAGAATATTAGTTTGGTATATACACCGGGTGCGTGTAAGTTTGACCGATGGATAGGATCCTCTGTAAATGTCGCGCCAACATACACCCACGTGGATAAGTTTTGCTTCTAAGGTTATTAGTTACTCTTTGCTACTGCTTTGCAATTTAGGCTCATTTGCAAATTTGGCGCCAACATACACCAACGTGGCATCAGTCTTGCTTCCAAGGTTATTAGTTAATCTTTGCTACTACTTTGTCAATTGCTCTGACATATATTCAACAATTAAGTTCATTATACAGTTGGAAAAACTTGATCGATGACTGTGGATGACTCAGGTTGAGTCAGTCCACTTGTACATATTTTTTCACACTGACTTGGTGTTTTTAGTTATTGTGTTAGGGCATGAGAAGTTTTGATGATGACAGATGAATGAAATATGTTGTGCAAGCTGGTCCATACAAGTGAAACTGTTTCGAACATATGGAGTGCATGCTGAAATCATTACATGCTAAAATTATTACATAAGTTGTCAACAAATGGATAAGAAAAGGATGTTCACATGGCTATATGAAGATAATTGGAGCAGTTAGAGTTTGAGTAGATTAAGAAGTCTAAAAGGTAGAAGGATAAAGCAAAAGAATCCTACTCAATTTAGAAGAAGGAGAGATAGTTACAACAAGGAGTGAGTTACTTGAAAGAGTACTACAAAAGATACAAGTAAAGAAGAAAAAAGACTGCATCTAAGGGAGCATATATACACGACAAGCTGCATTCAAATAACAATCAAGCACTGATAAGAAAATCAATAATCAGCCAAATCGTTCACCAACTTGAAGAAGAACCTAGCTCTCACTTAGTATGTTTTAGACTTCTTGTAATAAGAAGGTTCTTGAGTTGTAATGAGTAAATTATTCTAGTCTCAGTATTCTATAAGCTGAGTTAGGAATCACTTCTTCAAGTTAGGGAACTCGAAAACTTGGGAATACTTATCTTGGGAAGATTTGTGTTTTTGTAGTAATAGGAGTTAGAAGTTTTAATTCCTTGTTTACAAAATGTCTTGTAATTGTGTTGATTGTTGAGGCTTAAAGTTGTAGTGAAGATTGGGGTTAAATCTTGTAAAGGTACAGGTCATGGTTTTTTACACCTTTTTGAGCCGGGTGTTTTCCACGTAAAAAATACTGTGTTCAGTTTTTACTTGTTCCACAGATAGGCAATCAGTAGGGATCATACTCTAACAAGTGGTATCAGAGACGGTTGTCTTAAATAAGGTTTGCACCTAAGATCATATCATTATGATGAATTCCGCACCTCCTAATGGTCACAGTGAAGGTCAATCCACTACTAGACCCCCACTCTTTGATGGTACTCATTTCATCTGGTGGAAAGCCAGGATGAAGATGTTTATTCAAGAAGAAGACTATGAATTATGGGATAGGATTACTAAAGGTCCTACTATCCTTATGAAGACAGAAAATGGTGTGCAAGTCAAGAAAATAAGGAGTGAGTTTACTGCTGATGATCTTTTGGCTTTAAAGAAAAATGCTAAGGCAAAGAATATCCTAGTCTGTGGTCTAGGACCTGCTAAATACAATAGAATATCTACCTATACCACTGCTAAGCAAATATGGGATGCCTTAGTAAATGCCCATGAAGGTACCTCTCAGGTAAGGAAATTCAGGATCTTTCTTTTTTTTACTGAATATAAAGCATTTAAGATGAAGAAAAATGAATCCTTGCATGATATGATGACAAGAATTACTACTCTAACAAATGAGTTAACCTTCTTGCAAAAAGTCATCACTGAATAAGAACAAGTAGAGAAGGTTCTGAGGGTGCTACTAAAGTTAAAATGGAATGTTAAAGTCACTGCAATCAGGGAAGCAAATAAGGATCTCACAGGTATGACTTTGGATGAACTAGTAGGGAATTTAAGAACCTATGAAATGGAAGTTGATAGAATTAAGGAACAAAAGGCTTCTAAAACAATCTTGGCTTTGAAGGCTTCTGATAGTGATGAAGAGATTGAACTAGATAAGGAATAAATTGCCTTCATAACAAAAAACTTCAGCAAGTTTTTTAAGAAAAAGAAGGGAACAAGTAGCGAGAAATGTTCCAATTACAATCCAAATGGATGTTACAAGTGTGGAAAGACTGATCATCAGATCAGAGAATGTCCTCTCTGGGAAATAGAATGGAGGAAGGAAAGAGTTGAAAAAGAACAAAAGGCCAGGAGGAAGGAAAAGGAAGAACATGCCATGATAGTTGCATGGGGATCTGACTCTGATCATGATGATGATGGAGTTAATGAGACAATATTTATGGCTTTTAGAGACTCAGACATTGAGGAAGTAGATGATGCTTCTGAGGTAAGTTTACTTGAACTAAAAGAAAAACTGTATTTTTTTTCTAAAACTAAACTTATTTCCTTGATGAGTGATTTAATTAAAAATTTCCAAGAATTAACTTCTGATAGGGATGAATTATTCAATAGTCTTGCAAGTCTTAAATTTGATTTCATTGACTTGAAAGTTTGCAAGAAAAATGTTGACAAAGAAAATTGCACTCTCAAGGAGCAAATTACACTGCTTGAATCCTCAAATAACGATCTTAAGTCTGAAATCCTTAAACTGACTCTCACTGACCATGGGAAAAAGTCCATAAGTAAAGAACAAGAAAATACTGAACTTGAGTTAACTAAGTACAAACAAAAATGCTATGACTTGACTAAAAAGATGGATAAGATAACTCAAGAGGTAGCAAGATTAAAATTGGATCTAGAAAAGTCAAACAGATGGACAAATTCTTCAAGAATTATTCATCAGCTTGGTAAAAGAAATCACAATGAAAAAGCAGGCTTGGGTTTTTATAAAGAAGCTGATAATCTTCAAGACTTATGCTATATTTGTGGCAATCTTGGACATCCTACTACTGAATGTCCTATGGCTGCTAAAAGCAAATATCAAAGTCTGAACCTGGCAACTAAACTTTCTCAGACCAAGAAAACAAGCACTAAAATTATTCTGAGAAATAAGTCAGTCTACTTGTTTCCTGCTTGGACTAGAAGGAATTTAATTCATCATTTTACTAACAAAACAGGACCCTAGCTTGTCTGGTTCCTAAGTCTAACCATTGATTTATTGTACAGGAGAAGGTGAAGGGAAATAAAAGGCACTGGTACCTAGATAGTGCTTGCTCAAGACATATGACTGGTGACAAGCAAAAGTTCCTTTCACTCTCCAAAATAGATGGTGGGGGAGTCTCTTTTGGAAATGGAAAAAGGGGAATCATAACTGGAGTTGGAAAAATTGGCTCATCTGAGTCAAAAGTTGTGGAGGATGTTTATCTTGTGGAAGGACTGAAGCATAACCTGCTAAGCATTTCACAATTGTGTGATAAAGGTAATAAAGTAATTTTCACTACTGCAGTTGTTAAATTCAAAAGGATGGACACCAAAGAAATTGTGCTTACTGCAAGGAGATACAAGAATATATACAAAACAGACATAATGGCAATACCAGGACCTGAGTTGACTTGTCTAACTGCAATAGAAACTGATCCCCTCTTTTGGCACAGAAGACTTGGACATGCAAGTCTGAAACAACTGAACATACTTTTCTCCAAAGACATGGTATTGGGACTACCCAAGACCAAGTTTAAGGAAGAAAAATTATATAGTGCATGTGTAAGGGGGAAGCAGGTAAAATCCTCTTTCAAGTCAAAGATCCATGTTAGCACTACCAAATGTATTGACCTGGTTTATATAGACTTGTGTGGACCAATGAGACAACAAAGCAGAGGTGGAAAAAGGTATATTTTTGTAATTGTTGATGATTATTCCAGGTTCACCTGGACTTTGTTTCTAGCCTTTAAAGAAGATGCCTTTGATGTCTTTGAAATCTTCATTAAGAAAATAGAAAAGAAACTGGGCACTTTATTAGTTTCCATAAGGTCTGACCATGGAACAGAATTTGAGATAGCAAAATTCTTAGATTTTTTTTCATCAAATGGAATAGATCATAACTTCTCAGCTCCTAAAACTCCACAACAAAATGGAGTGGTGGAAAGGAAGAATAGAACCTTGGAAGATATGGCTAGAACAATGATGCTTGCAACAAATATTGCCAAAAACCTATGGACTGAGGCAATAAGTACTGCAGCATATATCACAAACAGATACATAATCAGACCCATGTTAGTAAAGACTCCCTATGAATTACTAAAAGGTAGAAAGCCTAAGATTTCTCACTTTAGAACTTTTGATTGCAAATGTTTCATACATAATAATGGTAAGGATAATTTGGGAAACTTTAATGCAAAAAGTTATGAGAGAATCTTTTTAGGTTATTCACTTCATAGTAAGCCTTATAGAGTTTTAAACAACCGAACTAACTGTGTTGAAGAAAGCATGCATGTGATTTTTGATGAGTTTTGTGTTAAGACTAACCTGCAGGAAGAAAGCGACACTGAGGAACCAGTTACATAACATGTTCCATCAACTGAAACAGTCAAACTTGGGGGCACTTTCACAGGGGAAACTGAAGTTGAAGGCGCAGTGTTAGGGGGAACTGAGCCATCAACTACTTCACATCAGAACATTAGCAGTGATCCAAGCAACTCACTAGGCTTGATCCCAAAAGGATACAAGTATCAAGGTTCGCACCCCATTGAGAATGTACTTACTGATCTCACTTCTAGATTCACCATAAGATCTGGATTAAGAAGTATGTGTGCATTCAAGGCATTCCTGTCAGAAATAGAGCCAAAGAAAGTAAGTGAGACATTGTTTGATATTGATTGGATCATAGAAATGTAGGATGAATAAATCAGTTTGAGAGAAGCAAAGTATGGCATTTAGTTCCTCTTCCAAAAGATAGATCAGTCATTGGGACTAAATGGGTGTACAAAAATAAAGTTGATGAGCATGGAACAGTCATAAGAAATAAGGCAAGACTGGTGGTTCAAGGATACAACCAAGAAGAAGAAATTGACTTTGATGAGACTTTTGCTCCTGTAGCAAGACTTGAAGCCATAAGATTGCTGGTTGACTTTGCCTCTTACATGGAGTTTATTTTGTACCAGATGGATGTGAAGAGTGCATTCCTAAATGGCATTCTCAAAGAAGAGGTTTATGTGAAGCAACCTCTAGGATTTGAAAGCAGAAAGTTTCTAGATCATGTGTACAAGCTTGATAAGGCTTTGTATGGGTTGAAACAAGCACCAAGGGCCTGGTATGAGAGATTATCAAAGTTTCTGCTAGAGTATGGACACACCAGAGGTAAAGTTGACAATACCCTTTTCTTAAAAACTAATGGAAAGGATTTGTTAGTTGTGCAGGTGTATGTGGATGACATTATTTTTGGCTCAAACAACATGAATATGACTCATGACTTTGCTAAACTCATGAGTTTGAGTTTGAAATGAGCATGATAGGGGAGTTGAATTACTTACTAGGTCTTTAAATAAAACAATCAGCATCAGGAAC
This sequence comes from Capsicum baccatum var. pendulum, assembly GCA_030864225.1. NCBI lineage: Eukaryota > Viridiplantae > Streptophyta > Magnoliopsida > Solanales > Solanaceae > Capsicum > Capsicum baccatum. The sequence continues at coordinate 269,914,310 of CM061552.1, forward strand.
AATGATCCATCAATAAAAGTATATCAAAGAGCCTCTCAAGAAATTCTCCATGGAGGAAACTAAAGAAATAAGTACTCTCATTGCCACTGCCACAAAACTTGATCTGGATAAAACAGGTTCTGATGTAGAACAAAACTATATAGAGGTATGATAGGGTCCTTATTGTATCTCACAGCAAACAAACTTGACATTGTGTTTAGTGTAGGACTGTGTCCAAGGTTTCAAGCTAATCCAAAAGAATCCCATCTGAAGTCTGTAAAAAGAATCTTCAGATATTTGAAAGGAACTAGTGATTTTGGGTTGTGGTATCCCAAAGGTAGTAACTTTAATTTGGTAGGATATTTTGATACTGATTATGCAGGATATTTGGTGGACAGGAAAAGCACTACAGGTATGGCACACTTCTTAGGATCATGTTTGATTACCTGGTCCACAAAGAAGCAAAATTCAGTAGCTTTGTCTACTGCTGAGGCTCTATGCTCAATTGTTATGGATCAAACAACAACTTCTGGATTTTGGGGTAGATATAGGTTGTGTTCCCATCTTTTATGATAACACAAGTGCTATAAACATAGCCAAAAATCCTATCTAACATAAAAGAACTAAGGATATTGATATCCGTCATCACTTCCTTCGAGACAATGTTGAAAAAAGAAATATATCAATTATGTTTTGTTCAACTGAGGAACAAATTGCTGATATATCACTAAGGCTTTGAGTAGGGAACACTTTGAAAAAAATAGGTTAGCATTGGGGATGATTAAAATTGTATAAATCTCCTTCAATGATTGACTAGAATATGCTATGCCTGAGTGATTGTTGATTAATTTAGTCTTACACATTTAGTTATGTGTCCTAATTCCAAGATTTAAAGCAATGTGATATATCTATGTGTGTGTTTTTATAGATGGATCATCAAGGCAAGAGTGGTCATGGACTAATCAAACATAGGTATGATTATTGTTTTCCATAGTAGCATTAAGAGAAACAGGTCATCTACATGGTTCTTTCTATAGTGATTAAAACCGCCAAAACCCAACAGTCATCTTCTTCAAAAGGCTGCTAGACCTTTCCCATCTGTACTGAACCTCTACATTAGTACGTTTCTCCAAAATCACAGTCCCTTCATCGTTCAACTTCCTTCTCACTCTTCTTAAATACTCCTCTTGTTTTCTCTCCTATCTCCACTTCTCCTTCAACCTCTAAATATTTACCATACCATGCTGCCTTCCTCCCCTCCTCTTTTTTCCACAAAATCTAACATTAATCCTTCTACATAACTTATTCTCCACCCAAACATCAATTTATACTTACTCATCCAAACCCAAATCCTTCTCAACCTATCTGATTTCCCATTCTTTAAGACCTTACCATACCCCTTCTTTCACTCTTTTTTTAAACCCTCACTCTTTCCAGAACCCTTACTACTATCAGTAGCTCTTCATCAAATCTTTGATTGAGATGACATTCAAATTACCAACATTATTCCTAGACGATCAAGATCAAATCTGAAATGAAAACCCTCATTTGTTGCTATTGATGTCGATGATGATAATCCTGAACACTCTTCTCCCACCATCCCTTCATATCGAACTCCACATACTCGGAGAAAAAACAACAGAAAAATGCTTGTTTGGAAGAGGCACTTAGGGCAAGTAAAAAGAAATGAGTCGTGCGTAATACTTCTCCTCTCCCATGTGATTCCTCTTCTGATATTCTCATTTACTCCAAGAGAAAGCTGAAGCAGAAGCATACCATAGCTAAAACATCAAAACCATATTTCTCTCTTAAAATGTCCCCCGTTTTTACTCCCAAAGCCTCCCCATCTTCAAAATCCACTGTCAAAGACTCTACTGACAAAGTCTCTACTGGAAAAGCCTCTACTCCTTTTAAAGATTCTCCAAAATCTGTGTCACTTCTGAAGAAATAGGTCCCCAAACCTGGTCCTTCTGTCTCATCTACCTCAGATTCAGACTATCTTCCTAACACTTGTTCTGTGCTTCCTGATGATTTTGATGTTGATATTAATGTTGATACTCCTGCTGATAAAGCTTCTCAGTCAGACCATATTCTGTATTTTCAGAAATGCAAGATGGTTAGAGGTAGGGTTATCACTAGTTTTAGAGGTCCTGATATGGAAAATTTGGTATCTAAATTGAGGGCTTAGGGGTGGTCATCCTTGCTTCTGTAAGGTAATCACCAAAGAAGGTTTGGAAAAGATGAAGTGTATGAATTTTATACGCATGGAGTTGCGATTGGGGAGATGATCTCAATCTCTGTTCATGGAAAACCCATCAATCTTTATCCTGCTGATTTGGGTAGAATTCTAAGTATTCCTACTGGAGGTTGGGGTCACTATGTGAAAGGATCTTGGCCTCTTCTTGACAATCTTCCATCCGCCCTTGATATCTGTAGAAAATTTTCTGGAAATCCTCTACTTCCATCTTATCATAGGGTAATGAAAAATGAAATGTATTCTCTCTATCAGTTGTATTTTAATGTGATCCACAAAATAATCTTACCCAGGCAGGAGTGGCGTACAGTTGTAAGCTTTCTTGATCTTAACTTAATGGAACTATTGGATTTTGAGATTCCAATAGACCTTCCCCAACTCATCATTAAGCATATGCAAAGGGTACTCGTCAAAGATAAGAATGGTCATGCTCTGCCCTATCAGTTCTGGCTTGCCCCTGTGTTTGATGATTTTTGTGTCTCTGTCAAGGTGTGGTCCTTACAGATAACTAAGGATGTGATTGGACAAGTGAATCATGCCATGTTACCTGCTGCTAAGAGACATGCAGACAACTCTATGCAGAAGCTGCGAAATGCCTTAGAGGCAAAGCAAGGTGAGTTGGAGGTTACACAGGCTGCATTGGAGGCTGCCCAGGCTATTCATGAAGATAAAAAGAGGGCTCTTGAAGCTCAAATTTCTTCCCTCACAGCCACTTTGGAGAAGGAAAGAACTAAAAATGCTTCTATCATTCGATCGTTGACCTCTTTTATCCCCTCTACCTCCTCAAATTAAACTCCTCCTCCGTCCCTTAGTTTTTTTTCTTTCTTCTTTGCTACTTCTTGGTCCAACTTGTTTCTCTTTTTGGTCTTATTGGATAGATAATTCTATCTATTTTTGTGCATGAAATGGACCTCTTTTGCCTTACTTGATCTACTTTTATTTAATTCAATGCTTAGTTATCTCTTGCTTTGACTCTTGCTTATTTTAGTGATAGCCCCAGTGGCCATGGATTATTAAACAGTTTTTCACATATTGGCTCAGCTTTTCGATGATGTCAAAAGGAGGAAGTATAGATTATACAATGCTTATAACTCAACTGATCTAACATGTTTCATTCTACTGTGATCCTTTTATTGAATTTCTTATTGAGTATGTCAGGTTCTTGGTAATACTATGCTGATAAGTTTGTCATCATCAAAAAGGGGGAATTTTTTAGGGCATGAGAAGTTTTGATGATAGACAGATGAATGAAACATGTTGTGCAAGCTGGTCCATACAAGTGAAACCGCTTCGAACATATTGAGTGCATGTTGAAATCATTACATGCTAAAATTATTACATAAGCTGTCAACACATGGATAAGCAAAGGATGTTCACACGGCTATATGAAGATAATTGGAGCAGTTAGAGTTTGAGTATTTTAAGAAGTCTACAAGGCAGAAGGATAAATCAAAAGAATCCTACTCAATTTAGAAGAAGGGGAGACGGTTACAACAAGGAGTGAGTTACTTGAAAGAGTCCTACAGAAGATACAAGTAAAGAAGAAAAAGGACTGCATCTGAGGGAGCATATATAGATGATAAGCTGCATTTAAATAACAATCAAGCACTGATAAGAAAATCAACAATCAGCCAAATCGTTCACCAACTTGAAGAAGAGCCTAGTTCTCACTTAGTATGTTTTAGACTGCTTGTAATAGGAAGGTTCTTGAGTTGTAATGAGTAAATTTTTCTAGTCTCAGTATTCTATAAGATGAGTTAGGAATCACGTCTTCAAGTTAGGGAACTCGAAGACTTGGGAACACTTATCTTGGGAAGATTTGTGTTTTTGTAGTAATGGGAGTTAGAAGTTTTAACTCCTTGTTTACAAGAAGTCTTGTGATTGTGTTGATTGTTGAGGCTCAAAGTATAGTGAAGATTGGGGTTAAATCCTGCAGAGGTACAGGTCATGGTTTTTTTACACCTTTTTGAGCTGGGTGTTTTCCACGTAAAAATTACTGTGTTCAGTTTTTACTTCTGTGAACCACGTATACTTACTTGTTCCACAGATAGGCAATCAGTAGGGATCATACTATAACATATTGCCTAAATACTAATAGAATAGAAACTACCAATCTAATGATTAGAAAAGAAAAAAAGAAAAACACTGAAGAAACTACAAATTTGACGATTAAAAAGAAAAGAAAACAAAAAATACAAATTGATGTACTAAAGACTGTCAGGAACGCTTGATTATTAAGAGAATTTTAGTTTTAGGTGTTCCTACTAATATATTGAGCTGGAAATGGGCTTAACTTATACATATTAAGGGTGTATCACTTGTTCCAAAGGTTGTATCACTTAATCCATTGTTTTTATAAGTGTGAACTAACTACGAGTGGATGAGAATTGATCCGTTTCAGCTGGAATGCACTGCACAACTCATGCCTCACACAGGATAATCTCTCCAAAAAAGAATTTTCAACTTACCAACAGATGCTGCTTCTGCCATAAGCACACAGAAAGTGTCAAACACTTGGTACAGAGATGCCCAGTTGCCTCATACCTTTGGAATATATTCTGCCATTTTGTTGGTCTTTCCTGGGTTGTGCCCTTCTCTGTTAGGGATGCTCTAGAAAGTTGGAGTTCACGGGAAATTGACAAAGCCATCAAGATTATCTGGATAATTATCTCTGGTGCTATTTCTTGGGGTTTATGGGCAAAAAAGAACAAAAGATGTTTTGTGAGGTAGATGTCTAATTAGCCCTTTTAGCTGGTCCAAGTTAACCCCTGTAAATAATTTAGAACTCGTCTTGGATTTTGTTAGCTCTGTAGTTTAGAAGGAAGCTACAAATCCTTATTTTAGTGAGCTTAACTAACCTGTCCTTCTAATGAACCTACTTACTACTTCATATGAAAAATTAAAATAGAGATTAAATTAAACAAATGGCATGTTAAAAGAATGTTGAATTAGTCAATTTTATGCTGCCAAAGTTGAAGAATTATAGTGTTCTTTTCTCTAAAATTTAAAGACCATAGTTATATCTGAAGCTTCAAGGTAGCTTGTTAATAATAGCCAGAAAACATGAAGAGCAATGTGGTATATTGTTATAAACCAAACGGGAGAGCCCAACCTAAAAGACTAGTCAAATAGGGGGGAGAATCCATTTGGCTTATAATCTCCTTAGCATTTCTCTAGTTTTCTAATGTGGGACAATTGGTTCATAATAATCACCTCCGCTTGAGAACCAACGACCTCGTTGGTCATGGATGAGCCCAGTTGGTCATGGCTAGCACCCCTCTTAGGTCCAAGCCACCACTCCTGGCGCACGGGCCACCACTCCGAGTTGTGGCTCCATGCGTGGATCGATCCTCGTTGGTCAGAGCTATGCCCAGTTGGTCATGGCTGGCACCCCTCTTGGGTCCAGGCCACCACTACTGGCACACAGGTCACCACTCTGAGTCACGGCCCAATGTGCGGCTCCCCACACGTGGATCGATCCTCATTGGTCGGCTAGCACCTCTCTTAGGTCCAGGACATCACTCTGAGTTATGGCTCTATGCGTGGATCGATCTTTATTAGTCATGGCTATGCCCGGTTGGTCACGACTGGCACCCCTCTTGGGTCCAGGCCACCACTACTGGCACACAGGCCACCACTCCAAGTCACGGCCCAACGTGCGGCTCCCCACACGTGGATCGATCCTCGTTGGTCACGGCTATGCCCAGTTAGTCATGGTTGGCACCCCTATTCTGAAGCTTCAGGTAGCTTGTTAATAATAGCCAGAAAACATGAAGAGTAATATGGTATATTGTTATAAACCAAATGGGAGAGCCCAACCCAAAAAACTAGTCTAATAGGTGGGAGAACCCATTTGGCTTATAATCCCCCTAACATTTCTCTATTTTTCTAATGTGGGGCAATTGGTTTATAACAATCGCCTCCGCTTGAGAACCAACGACCTCGTTGGTCACGGCTAGCACCCCTCTTAGGTCCAGGCCACCACTCCTGGTGCATAGGCCACCACTTCGAGTCGTGGCTCCATGCGTGGATCGATCTTCATTGGTCATGGCTATGCCCAGTTGGTCACGACTGGCACCCCTCTTAGGTTCAGGCCACCACTACTGACACACAGGCCACCACTTTGAGTCACGGCCTAATGCGCGGCTTCCCACACGTGGATCAATCCTCGTTGGTCACGGCTGGCATCCCTATTGGGTCCAGGATACCACTCCTAGCGCGCAAACCACCACTCTGAGTCACGACCCAACGCGTGGGACTCTCAATGAAATCACCAATGTTATAAACCAAACGGGAGAGCCCAACCCAAAAGACTAGTCTAATAGGTGGGAGAACTCATTTGACTTATAATTCCCTTAGCATTTCTCTATTTTTCTAATGTGGGATAATTGGTTCATAACATATATTTATTTGGGATATTTGTTTGTTGTGATGCTTCATTCTGCATATCAACACTCGTCTTTTGCAACTAAAATTTGATACCATAATTGTAGGTGACAGAAATGCTTTAAAATAAGTGTGTAGGCTAAAGTATGATACATGGGCTAGCATGATAATCAACAGTGGCATTAGAGTAAAGCATCTAGTACCCTCGAACTATGAATAAATTTGCTACGACATACTCCAACTTCACAAGGGTCCTATTACCCCTCTGAATTTAATTTCAACATATTTTTGTCATCTTTTTTAGCTAACGTGACACTTTTTTAGCTGGCATGGCATCTTTACCATGGATCCAATTTTTATGTAATAAAGGTGTCATGTCAGTACAAAAGGGTGACAAGAATACGTTAAATTTGAGTTAGGAGCGCAATAGGACCTCTATGAAGTTGGAGTGTGTCGTAGCAATTTTGGCTATAGTTCGAGGGGGTACTGAATGCTTATCCCATGGCATTATAAACAACTTGTTGTCAAATAATGTCATATCTCCTACTACCAATCATCTATTGTCACCAATTAACCATCTTGAAAATTGACGTAATAAGATAATAAATGTTACATACACGAAAGGAGCTTGAAGACCCCAAGAACCTTTTCTATAGTTGCTCAGAAGTGATGCACATATGAGAACTATGTTTCTCACTGTTTAGCATAAACTGGGCAGTGGCTTAATTATACCATCATCCATCGAGGAGATCTCCAACAAACTGATTCACTAAAGGATGAAACTATTAAACTAATAAAATCTATATCTAACTTAATTGAAAAAGTAATTAACGATTGGGCAAACTATTAAACTAATAAAAGTCGTTGTATCCTCTACAAATTGGCTATGATCAGAAGATAGGAATCCTTGATAAAATATATGCTTATTGGTCTAACTCAGTGCCATACCTTCACAGGTATACATGTATGGTGAGCTACTTGAAGAAGAACAGTTAAGACAAACACTATATAAAGGATTTAGTCAAGCTAGAGAGAAACTTGGTCCCTTTTCTTAGGTTAGTACCAAAATTGTGTACTTTAAAATTATAAGGATCAAGTTGGGTACCAAAGATACTGAGATAGTGCACCTGAAGTTGCAGAATCAGAAGTTGTCTTCTAAGGGACCAGGTACCTCTGATTGAATAAATTCTGATGTTTAGAAGTTATGGTTTGTCATCATAAAAAAGGGGAAAAATTGATGTCTCATATTTTGATAATGATCAGTTGACGTTTAAAGGACTAGGTCTCTGGCTCATCATAAAGTGGTACAACTGTCACATCTCTGCACAGTTTTGTCTGCTAGTGCAACTAACAGTGCAGGCGTGTAGCGTATCTGATTAGACACCCAGTCCAATCAAAATTCAGCCTTGATTTATACACTCCTATAAATAGAAAAGGATGCTTCTCAATCAAACAATTTTTGCAATATTGGTGAATCAAGGAAAAAGACAAAAACTCTCTTTTGCTCAAGTTTCAAATTTGTGTGGGCTAAAAGCTTAGTTTTTCTTTAGTCAGGTCTTGTTTGTAATCGTATTACTCATCTTATAAGAGTAATGTCTTTACTTTGACAGTAGAATTCTTAGGTAGAGTTACCTATGGTTCTTCGATTAGAGTTAATCAATTGTGGTGTGCTTGAGGTGTGTAGAGGTGCTTGTAGTAGAGCTATTGCAACCAGTAAAACTTAGAGTTAAGTTCTTGGAATCTGTAATCGATGAGTTTTGATTATAGTGGAAATTGAAGTGCTTGTGAAGACAAGCGTGTTTTTTCCTCCCTTGAGCAGGAAGGTTTTCAAGTAAATCACTGCGTTCATTTATTTCCTGCTAGATCTGGTTGATTACTGTTTTATTAGTTATTTCTCTTAATCTTAGGGACCTGGTTCCTCGTTGATTGGTGCACCCCACGTTTCAACAACTTGGAACAAGAAATTTAGAAAAAAAATTACCCAAATTAAACTAGCTTGTTATCCGTAGTACACATTTTACTCCAATATACTATATGCAGCCGTCATTGTCCGCACATTATGCACACACATGGTCACAGATACAACTTGAGCTTTGAAAACACATATATGAGGTTACAATCAGATAATGTACTCGTGCGATTTTAAGGTAGGATGAAATCTTGTCTGCACATAAATACATGTATTCTATCACGTTTTAAAATTAAAGTGCTTTTACGTTTTAAAATATATTTAAATTTGGTAATTTTATAAAACTTAATCATAATAGATTATTTACGTTTTTTTTCCCATAAATTTATCACATCTAAGAAAGCAATTTCTTTATTTCATTTTCTATTTTATATAGACACGCTTCCTCTTTTTTCAAGAATTCATCCACTTCCCGTTACTCCATAGGGTCTTCTCTAATAGAGAAAAAAAAGACTTTCAGTTACGTCGAATGACCCGACCTCCCCTAGCTCTTCCACCATCTGGTTCCCTTTCCTCCTTATCCTGGAGGCTTTCCGGTCGAGAAGGGGATTGTTATCGTAACCTTATCTTTTTGTGTATGTGAAAAAGTGTAACAAACTCATTTTTCTTCAATCATAGATCGAACCAAAGAACGAGAATCGACTTCCAATATTAAGTTGTTGTTCCGGGGTCCACAATGATAGTAACATTTTGGTAAGCAATTTCAGGGAATATGCCACGGTGCCTTTAAGGCGAGCTAAGTTTTTAAGAAATTGCTTAAGAGATGCATGTTACTTTGCAACTGCCTTATGCATACACCTCTAAGCTTCACCAATCAAATGCCAACGAGATTATGGGGAACAACCATTACATCAAGTCCTCAACAACGCAAAAGAATTGCTAGAATGTGTTTTCTTCAGAAATTTATCATACATTACACATTGATTATTTTGTTCATATTTTTTCCCTTTATATTATAGTCTATAGGTTCCGTTTGTTTGCTTGGTTTTAATAATAACTGTGACCTATTACAAGTGAAATTGAGCAAATGTTATAATCAACAATGTCCAAGCACAAGTAGCCAATTTCACAATTGCCCAAACATATAGATTCTAGAAAGGCCTGAAGTTTAATACTAAAACATGCAAAATGACTAAATATTGGTAGTATATGACCTGAACATCGTATATAAATGGTTGAAGTTCAATTATATATAGCCTAAACCTCATATAAAAATATCTGCAGTTCAATTATATATAGCCTAAACGTCATGTAAAAATATCTGCAGTTCAATTATATATAGCCTAAACCTCATGTAAAAATATGTGCAGGTGCTTGCTTTCGAATTATCTAAAATTAGTCTTTGACAAACCAAATTATAAATATGCATGTATGAATTATTAAAAATGCCTAAACTTGTAAAAGTGTAAAAACACGGGAATACAACTTAAATAGGAATTTTAAAAGGGAAAAAGCTCAAATATGTCATTGAACTATCAGAAATGACTCATTTATGTCATCCGTTAAGAGTTGAGCTCATTCATGCCATCGTCGTTATAAAACCGGTCCATCCATGCCATTACTTTTTAACGATGGTTTTCAAAAAAACTGCTTTGCCACGTGGCCTCTTATTAGAGGTCCATGTCATTTTTTAATTTTCTTTTTTTTAAGTTTTGATCCATTAAGAAGAATTCACCCACACCCAACCTATCACCTTAACCCACTTTAATATTACTCTTAATTTTGACTCTAGATTTAAACATATATATAATTATTTAGTCTTCGAACATGAAATTTACAAACTTGAATACTACGTTTAAAATAATATAGATTAGAATAATTAATAATTTAAAATGACAAATGAATAAATTGTGATTAAAAAATAATTTATTTTGACTCTGAAAATCCGAACATCATCACATAATTTAGGACGAAGAGAATACCACATACATGAAGGACCACAACTTTTAATTAGGAAGAATACCTAAAAATTCCTTCTAAATTTGGATTATAAGTTGTATAATTGAATCATTGGTAGTCTTAATTATTTCGTGGACTTGGTTATTTGGTAGACTTTATACTCTTTAATGTGGATGAGACGTAGAGTATAATTTAGTTTTAGGCGTGTTAGAGTTTAAAAAAATATAAAATAAATAAAAGACCATCATCCAGGTGCGTAGGGTGTTTTCAGTCCACATATTTTTTAGTGTTGTTTGGTACCTACTCACGCAGACACTATTTATGTGTATATTAATGGATCTTTAATGTGTATATTAAAGAATCCACCCACGCAGAAAAAAGTTATGCTCTACGTCTCGTCCACGTTAAAGAATATAAAGGCTACCAAATAGCCAAATTCACGAAATAATTAAGACTACCAATAATTCAATTATAAAACTTATAATCCAAATTTAGAAGAGATCTTTAGGTATTCTTCCTAATTAAAAGTTGTGGTCCTTCATTTATGTGATATTCTCTTCGTCCTAAATTATGTGATGTTCGGATTTCGAGAGTAAAAAAAAAATAATTTTTAATCACAATTTATTCATTTGTCATTTTAAATTATTAATTATTCTAACCTATATTATTTTAAACGTAGTATTCAAGTGTGTAAATTTTATGTTCGAAGACTAAATGATTATATATATGTTTAAATTTATGGTCAAAATTAAGAGTTGTATTAAAGTGGGTTAAGGTGATAGGTTGGGTGTGGTTGAATTCTTCTTAATGGCTCAAAACTATAAAAAATAAAAATAAAAAAATGATGTGGACCTCTAATAAGAGGCCACGTAGGAAAACAACTTTTTAGAAAACCACCGTTAAAAAGTAATGGCATGGATAAACTAGTTTTATAACGATGATGGCATGAATGAGCTCAACTTTTAACGGATGACATAAGTGAGTCATTTCTGATAATTCAATGGTATATTTGAGCCTTTTCCCATCTTAAAATTGGCTATTTGTGCACTTTGACCCCATTGCATTTATAGATCATTAAAAAAAGTCACAACTCACATGTAAGTAAAACAAACGTGCCCCCCATAAATCTTCCAAAACAGATTCTCCTTCTTTCTCCTTGTACTCCCACCCCCATCAGTCTGTATCTCAAAATCCTTCTTCTTCCTCATCTCCTTCATCTTCTCTGTATACATACAATACCACATATATACATATACACATGTTTATTATGTTCATATGTTTCCCCTTCATAGTATAGTCTATATGTTTCATTTGGTTTGCTTGGTATTAATAATCCATTGTATGTGACTTGATGATGGGTGACATATCCTTGTAACAAAAGAAAAGAGACTTGGAACTTTATGTAAAAATATGTGGATTACTTGATTTCAAATTATGTACAATTAATTATTTCTTGGCAAGCCAAACTTTAAACAAGTGTGCTTGAACTTTAAACTGTTCGCCATTGAAAAAATGGTTAAATTTGTAAAAATTTAGAAACTTCTGCTAAATAGAATTATAGAACTCTTAGAATTTCTTTGGTACAAGTGATAATAGATAACTAATGACGAGATTAATTTTAGAATTGTTATAAAACAATAAAGAATAAAGAAGAAGAGTAGAGAGAATAGAGAGAGTGATTCTTATTTCTTCTTTTGAGGGATTCTTGAGGGGTCATCAGATTGTCAATACAATGAACAAAACCCCTCTATTTATAGGGAAATTTACTCCTAGTCTGAGTAACAGACGGATGCTTCAAATCCTATTAGATATCAAAGTAGATCTTGATAGACATTCACTATAATGTAAATACATTTATAACACTCCCCCTTGAATGTCTACATAGATAATGTGACTCGTTAAAACCTTACTAGAAAAAATCCAGTGGGAAAAAAATCTAGTAAAGGAAAAAGAGTACACATCACTAACAATACACATATATGTTGCCTAATTAAAAAACTTACAAGGAAAACCCAGTGGGACAAAACCTCGTAAGGAAAAAAGAGTACAACGCGTATTAACTCCCCTTAATGAGAACATCATTGACCTTTGTATCTCGATCTTGTGCAGCATCTTCTTGAAAGTTGCAATTGGAGAAGATTTGGTGAATAAATTAGTCACATTGTCAGTTGAACGAATCTGTTGCACGTTAATATCATCATTCTTTTGTAGCTCATGTATGTAGAAAAACTTTGGCAAAATGTGCTTCGTTCTATCTCCATTTATGAATCCTCCCTTAAGATGTGCTATATATGTTGCATTATCTCTGTATAAAATTGTGGGTAGATTATCATATTTCACACTACATTTTTCTCGAATGAGACGTATCATGGACCTCAACCATACACATTCTCGGCTTGCTTCATGAATAGCTATTATCTCAGCATGATTTGATGAAGTGGCTATGATAGACTACTTTGTATATCTCCAAGATATTGTAGTACCACCACATATGAACACATAGCCTATTTGAGACCGAGTTAGGTAAGTACCCAACATCAGCATGACCAATAATATCGGGACTACAATCTTTAGAATAAAACAAGTTCATGTGTTTTATCCCATTTTGATGTCTTATAGTAGGAGCAGAAATATACCTTGCTAACAAATTGACTGAAAAGGCTATAGGCCTTGTAGTATTTGCAAGGTACATGAGTGCATCAATTGCACTAAGATATAGTACTTCATAACCAATCCAATTCGATATATTTCGAATTTCAGCAAATAATCTATTGCTTTGAAAACTCTCCAAGAGTTCCAATGATGTTCAAGCAATAATCTTATACAATATAAGGATTATAAATAAGTTTCCCAGAAACTTTTATATGCTTCAAGTAGTTTGAATCCTTAAAAGTTTTCGCAAACGTTTTGTCAAGTGACAATAGTCAATATTTCATGAGTGACATCTTCAAGTGTTTGGACTGCAAATCAAATAAGTTTTACGCTTACCAAAATGCATCCTTTCATGTCACTTGATAAATGTTTCTATGTCAGCATGCTTAAATAAACGTAGAATTCAGACCCTCGTAATCTTTCACAATATTGCGCCAATATTGATGATATATCATTTTGTATCGGTTCACAATGCGACATAACATTTTGAGATCTCATCACTTCATTATTTTCAGGTACATGAACCTTACATAAGGTTTCATGAAGTGTTATGTCGTAGGCTCTTCAAGAGTTCATTGCCTTTTTATTATGATTATTTGCTCCTTATTTTTCAAGGACTATTTCATTTGGAACCGATTAGTCTACCACGCTTCACGCATGCATAGACTCTATCTTTTAGGAACACAAAATAAGAGCACTTGCGCTTAATATGAGATGCTTTCGGCATTTGACTTGAATTATCTTTTGGATGAGGATATGTTGATAATTCCTAACATATTTCATAGCGTTTATAATCTCCCCCTTATGTTAGAAAAACTAACATACATCCTCTATTTCTTTGAGGAATCCATCTTTGTGCATTATGGTATATTCATTAATCGTATACCGCACATCAAAATTATTAGATGGAATAATTGGTTCCCGACCTTGAACCAATTGAGAGGGAAGAAATAATCATAATTTATTGGTCTAATGCATACAAATGCTATTGCAATATATCATATTTCAGACCAATACATTAAGTTTTGTTCTCATTAACAATGGTTTAGATATTTATCGAAGACATTCAATGCTAAACCATCATCATCAAGATGAATTATCTTGATTGCACAATCTGAAAATTATGCTCAATTTATATTGAACAAGTAACTTTATGAATGTCAAACGTAGGTTGACCATGAATGTACATGTGATCAGCTTATTGATGCATCTTTTCAACATATCACATGATAGGTGAACGGGCCCTTATTCACCTTTTATTTTTTTCAGATTTTGAGGGATCCAATCCCAAAATTAGTTGGTTCAACCAACTTATCATGAGAACAAGCAACATTAAAGTTCATGAAGAATTTTCTAATTCTTCAATATATGTTCAATACTCAGTATGCACATCTTCGGGATATCACAATCGTTCATGTCAACTTATGAACTTTTAATCTAGTAAACTCCAAGTTTACCATGATATGTGTTTTTGCTTTAGTAAATTTCAGATTTACTATTATATGAATAAATTTCAGATTTACCACTTCAGAAGTAGATTTCAAAATTATTCAACCTCTTTCGGAGGTGAGTTGTGACACAATCACAATCAAGTGCACGTTTGCATTAATAAGTTTCTCATTCCCCAGGAATTGAATATAATCGTGCCTCAAGCCTATCAAATTATAATAGCTTATAACCTCTTTCAAGATTTTGCTACTTCAGAAACAAATCGAGGCCTACATATGATGTAGAGAATTCTTCTCTAGTATATCTTATAATCATATAAGCGTGTGAAAATATTATCACTTTTGATGATTATTATCATATTGTCCCTCCACGCGTATATTCGTGCATTTAATCACTTGTCTTCTTTCAGACATATTATGCACTGCTACCAAATACACCTCAAGAATGAAGTAAGTTGTCATATTTCAGACTTATCATATATTGCTACCACATTCACTTCATGGAATGAAGCATATTCAATGGGTCAAATTTCATGACTTTTCATTAAACACCCATTATTTTGTCTTAGCTATCATAATATCATCAATATGGTGTATTGAGATTCAAAATTAACATCTTATCCATATAAAGACATCTTAGGCATGAATCGATGGGACTTGAACCCAACATATTATCATCATTTTTGATAATATTGTTTTTGAGGAATAAATTTAAAATATAAATGGTTCCAAACCAATTAGTTTTCCTCAAATCCAATAATAATTATATTAATAGTAGCAAAAGAAAGATAACATAAAGAATTACTAACCTTGAAATCCTTCAGATTTATAATGTCACCTTGTTTGTCAGAGTCTCGTGCTGATAACGTGTTATAAAACAAGAAAGAATAAAGAAGAAGAGTAGAAAGAATAGAGAAAGTGATTCTTATTTCTTCTCTTCAGGATTCTTGAGGGTCATCAGATTGTCAATATAATGAACAAAACTCCTCTATTTATAGGGAAAATTTACTTCTAGTTTGAGTAAAAATCGAATGTTTCAAATCCTATTAGATATCAAAATAGATCTTTGATAGACATTCACTATAATGTAAATACATTTATAACAAGAATGACTTTATTTATATTTAACTGAAATAAAATTATAATACTACGTATAACTTATTCCAGTATTAATTATTTTAAAATAATTTATTCTCAACCAAAGGAGCCCTTAAATTAGCTATTTACGCACTTTGATCCCAATTGCATTTTTTACATTTACACCATTAATAAGAAAGTCACATGAAAGTGTTGGGAGCTCTCCCATTTGGGGCTCGACGCGAGACGAATTCAAATATAATCGAATTTCTAAAAAGCGGGTACCAAACACCGACCGATTTAAAAAAAAAAAAAAAAGTCACATGAAAGGAAATGGAACGTGCCTAAGAATTAGTACTTGCTAAAATCTTCCAAAACAAATCCTTCTCCTTTCTCCCTGTACCCCCCCCCCCCCCCTGGCCCCCCAAACCCCACCGCAACCCTCTCTGCATCTCGAAATTCTTCATCTTATACATACATTTTCATATAGATATACATACACATTGACCGGCGATTCATGGGGGCGTACAGAGCAGACGACGATTACGATTATCTATTCAAAGTTGTATTGATCGGCGATTCCGGCGTCGGTAAATCTAATCTTCTTTCCAGATTTACTCGTAACGAATTCAGCCTCGAGTCAAAGTCAACCATCGGCGTTGAATTCGCCACTCGGAGTATTCACGTTGATGATAAAGTTGTTAAAGCTCAGATTTGGGATACTGCCGGTCAGGAACGGTAAACCTCCTATTTCCAATTTTTCCCTTATTGTCCTTGAATTTTGATGTAGAGTGCTTGTAAATATTTGCGATCTCAAATGCTGATACTCGTCGTAATATTGACTTGGCTTATAGGTTAAGAAATAGTAAATGATAGAGACCCTTTGAGTATAATAATTTAATGCTTCATTGAGTGATAGAATCATATTTAATGCTAAACGTAAAATGGGTAGAATTGAGTAAATTGTCCTGTGGATTTTAAACTGGACAAGTATTGTTGGCCATTTATTTTTAATATAGTGGACAAGTAAAGATGGATGGAGGGAGTACTAATTGATTTTGCGAGAATTGATGTAATGTAACTTGTTAGGGTTATCATTTTTTCTTTTTGGCAAAAGTCGCATCTAATCTTAGTACAACAAATCTAAGTAGGTATTAAAAGGAAAATTGACAGTAACAACAACAAAAAAATGGTGTTAAAAAGCGATGAGAGAAAATCATAATCCTTTTTTTGATTGAACACCTGGTGGGAGGTGGTAGGTATCTCGTGGAATTAGTCGAGGTGCGCGCAAGCTGGCCTGGACACGACGGTTATAAAGAAAGGCGATTAGAGAAAACTCAGTTTTTGTAGAACTTGAGAAAGGACAATTTCAAATTATTCGTTCAGGTTTTGCAAAATTTGTCACGTTGAAACAAATTTGTAGCAAAAATTGTCAATTTTCCAATTTTTGAACCATGTTTGCTGATCTCTTAACGCTCAAAGAGAATTAAGCAATTGTTTCGACTTTTTATGTTTGATAACACTGAAGTGTAAGAACTTTAAGATCGTTAGAGGAGGAACTGCAGTAACTTTTAGGAATTCTCTGTCAGTCTCATAGGTAAAGCCACATTCTTTTTTTTTTGTTCTAGCACCAATAGGCTTTTTTTCGTAACCGGAGGGCCGAAGGATTGGACAACTGCTTTCAGAAATCCAAAGACTGAATCTTTTCCTTATTTCTCGTCCAGAACAGGCTAGCCTCCCCCAATTGTCGCTGAAACCACTTCCCAAGTGAAAAGGAGTTCAAGCTCTTCCTTGGACCTTCTTCTCGAATCTCCTTTACACGGTATTTCATCGCCTCCTCCAATTATACCGATGAGGGCTTTTAGTTATGTAGAAATGGTTGACTTCGGAAAGCTAAAAATAATAACAATAGGCTGCAGCCTGTCAAATTTGTGTTGAATGTCTCTCATTATTGAGAGTCTTGCCATTAAATAGAGCATATTCAAAGATTACATCCCCAAAGATCCATTTTCCTATCCCTAAAGATCAACTTTTCTATCCCTAAAGATCAGCTTTTCTATACCACCAAATCTGCTCTTCTATAATCACTATAACTCTACTAAATCAAATCTCTGCAATTACACTAATATACAACAATATATAGTTACATTAATATATACAATATTTACAAGTTGTTCATCATGCTAACATACCCCTCAACTTGATGTTGGTAGATCAAGAAACATCAATTTGCCAACTGGAAACTAATGTCGTCGTCGTTCTATTGACTTTGTAAATGCATCAGCTATTTGAAGATCACTGAACACGTACGGAAGAGTATGACTCCTTTATCTACAACTTCTCGTATATAATGATAGTCTACTTCGATATGTTTGGTTTGCTCATGATAAACTGGATTAGTAGCAATCTAAATAGCACTTGTATTGTCAGCATGGAGAGGAGTAAGATTAGATTGAGGAAATCCAATCTCAACAAGTAATCCATGAAGCCACACAATCTCGGAGCAAGCAGTAGACATTGCTCTATATTCTGCCTTTATTGAAGATTGACACACGGTCTTGCCTTTTTGTCAAGACCCAATTTCTCAAGTCGTGATGGCGCCTACCTTATTCCCCAGTAGGCAAGCCAAGCCATAGCCCGAAATAATAGATAACGGGTTAATAGGCAGAAATCAGAAAAGATAGCGTATAATGATAGCAATGGTAATAAAAAGTAACAAACAAAAAGTAACCATATCTCATATACTAAAACGAGGGAAGGAAAATTACCAAATACACAAAAGAATCTCTCCTAAGACCTGGTAAGGTCGGTACTAGATCCACTACTAAAATATACCGAGAGTACTAGACAAAATCCCAAATATACCTAATATACACAAGCAGTCACGAGTACAAAAGACTAAACCAGAGTAGATAGAGAAGGATTAACCTCGGAAGATAGTAAGTTCACCATGCTCCGAATCAGTACTGAAAGGTTGGAATCACGTCAATGACGGCTGCTAATACCCGTATCAGCATTAGGAAAAGGATGCAGAAGTGTAGTATGAGTACCAAAACAATGGGCACTCAGTAGGCATCATCATCGGCCGACTGAGCTCAATACAGAAACGGTATAACTACAATGCTAGGATGTAATCTGAATCATCAGTAAAAAGGGATGGAAAGGTAAACAACTACTAAGCTACGCTAATGCAGTAAAGGAATAAATTTAAGTGATACAGAAAATAAATAATGCAGTAATGACAGACAAATCAAACATAATCTAACTGGGCCCCATAAGCCCGCTAGGCACACTGAAGAAGACAATTAACCCAGCCGTCCCCCATAAGCCGGCTGGACACACAAGTAACAAAAACAAATATAAATAATCTAAACCTGTGCTGATCCTAATAAATCATGATAGTCATCCAGATGTGCACCGGACTTGAATCGATACCAATGGGTAGTAACGAGAGGCCAGACACTGACTCGAACCGGTAGTAATGGATAATAACAAGAGGACACGTGCCGGATTCGAACCGGACATAGTGGGTAATAACGATAGGCCACATATATAGAACTCATAACCAGATGTCGAACTCGAACCGGAACTCAGAGGAACCACAACCATAATCAGATGCCGGACTCGAACTGAAACTCAGAGGAACCACAACCATAATCAGATGCCGGACTCGAACCGGAACTCATAGTAATAATAATAATCAAATGCCGGAATCGAACCGGAACTCATAGTAACAATAATAATCAAATGTCGGACTCGAACCGGAACTCATAGTAACAATAATAATCAAATGCCGGACTCGAACCAGAACTCATAGTAACAATAATAATCAAATGCCGGACTCGAACCGGAACTCATAGTAACAATAATAATCAAATGCCGGACTCGAACCGGAACTCAGTAACAATAATAATCAAATGTCAACGTCTAAATAATCATCCGCCAATCTTAATTAAAAGGGATAAATTCAAGATTTTTCAATTTAGTGTCACGTCCTAAAGTAATAGATGCTATATTATATTAAAACATAATATTTCAATATTTACTAGAATGGGGCACCTATCCAAAGTTAGCATAATAGCTTACAATTTCAGTAAATAAGCTCAATCTAAAGATAGGTAAGCCTAGCCTACTTGGACGCCAAAGCTATAATATCTTTCCGCGAAGCCTCCAAATAGTATCCTGCTAGAACCCGAGTTTGAATAATTGATTTGGATAATTAACTTATATTTTTGTTTGATGTTCAAATGGTTTTCGCTCAAAAATTGATACCACAAAGTATACACATATATTCGTGCAGTATGTGTAGAACATAAGAAACTTGCATTTGATGCCTTTTGTTACAAAAAGTTTTTATTGAAAAAGCTACTGCCAAGTATAGCTTTGTCACTATGAATATAAAGAAGATGCTAGTCCAAAAGTCAAGGCAAGGGTGTGGCTGCCAACCATAAGTTGTTGTCCGCATACCTTGCCACACGTGTGTTGGCATAGGCCACAATTAGCCATTTTCTTTCGGGTATTGTATAAATTCGTGGTAAAATAATTATAATATTTTGAATATACCAAAATTAATAGAAAATTATTTTTAACAAAAACCTCTATTATATAATAATAATATTTTAATATTTCTAAATTTACCATCTCCGCTTAAAATATTAATAACTCATAAAAATCTATTATAAAGTGATATAAATATATCATCACTTAAAATTTTTTATCAATATCGAAAATATTCTATAAGGGTACTAAATTATATTTCTACCAAATGTCAAATCAAATTAAATAATTCACGATACATTTAGATCGTAGTAAAATTATATGAAAATACAGGGAAATGACCGTAAGGGTCATTACAACATCCACTACTAAAAGGACTTTCATCGCGAAAGTAAAAGATAAGGCCATACTGGAAGTCTCAAACAAGTAGGGATATTGGGCGCGCATGTCACGCTTGGGAGGATGGTCGGGTAAGTCAGTCAGAACCACAACGAGAAACTCGCGAACTAAAGGAATGGAGTCAAGCGATAGACTCTCAGCATTGACATCCTGAACATAAGCAAGAAATGGCTCACAACCCCTCAATATCAATCTCCTAGACGAAATGTAAAAATAATTCCCATCAATACGCGGCTGATAAAACCCTTTCACACAATCGGGGTACGCCAGGCAAGGCTAAAGTAATAGTCCTAACAAAACAATTGAAGATCATGATAAAGAGATACTAATCCATGCCTAGAGCCATATCGAAATCTACCATATCTAGTACAATGAGATCAATCTGAGCACTAAACTCACCGAACACGATCTATAAATCGATCCACTACTAAAGAATCACCCACCGGGATAGCTACATGCACTGTCACAGATAAAGACTCCGAACATGAACCCAACCGCGATGCAAAATAAGCAAAAACATATGAAAAGGTGAAATCGGGATCAAACAAAGTAGAAACTAGCTAGTGGCATACAACAACCTTACCTGTAATCAAAGCATCCGAAGCCTCAGCCTTTTTGATCTACCTGGAACAACATATAAATGCCCTTGTCCACTACTGGGCTTGGTACCTACCTCTCTGCAGACCACCTTTAGAACCCTGGGAACCACCTCCACGACCCTGTAGACCACCCCTACCTAACGGCGGCACTGATCTGATCGACTGGGTAGCTAGTACTGAAGGCTCAATCATCCTACGCTGAGGTCACTCACGAGCAAAGTGACCAACAACCCCACAGTCATAACATGCCTCAAGCACCCTACTTTGTCTAGAAGGTCCGGCGGGTCCGAAATGACCGCCCTGACTCAACGATGCTGACTTAGTACCCCTCTACGGCTGACTGCTGCTCTGACCACTAGAACTAATATAACTGGGCTGACCCCTAACCTGTGGGTCGACCTCGACCCCTAACCAAAACTCTAGCAGCGAATTTGGGGTCCCAATCCCCAACTCGCAAACCTCGTGTCCAAGCCATCTTCATAAAGAGTGAACCAATAAAGACTTAAAAATCAATTCAGACACTACACACAAAAAATGGATCAAGAAAATGAGATTGTTTCCTAAAAAAATGCTCTGTAGCTTCCCAAAGAGGGGATACAAACGTCTCTGTGCCGATCTGCGGGACTTTACTAAACATTGGCTCTAGTACCAACAGTACTGGTGAAACCTAGGCTCTGATACCAATTTGTCATGACCCGATTTCTCAAGTTGTGATGGTGCCTACCTTATCCCCCAGCAGGCAAGCCAAACCCTAGCCCGAAATAATAGATAGCGGGCTAATAGGCAGAAATTAGAAAAGATCGCGTATAATGATAGCAGTAGTAATAAAAAGTAACAAACAGAAAGTAACCATAACTCATACACTAAAATGAGGGAAAGAAAATTACCAAATACACAAAAGAATCCCTCCCTAGACCCGATAAGGTCGGCACTAGATCCACTACTAAAATATACCCCGAGTACTAGACAAAATCTTAAATATACCCAATATACACAAGCAATCTCGAGTACAAAAGACTAAACCAGAGTAGATAGAGAAGGATCAGCCGGAAGACAGTAAGCTCACCCTGCTTCGAATCAGTACTGGAAGGTTGGAATCACGTCAATGACAGCTGATAATACCCGGATCTGCATCAGGAAAAGGATGCAGAAGTGTAGTATGAGTACCAAAACAACGGGTACTCAGTAGAAACGGTACTGAGCTCATCGGCCGACTGAGCTCAATATAGAAACGGTATAACTACAATGCGAGGATTTAATCTGAATCATCAGTAAAAAGGGATGAAAAGGTCAACAACTACTAAGCTACGCAAATGCAGTAAAAGAATAAATTTAAGCAATACAGAAAATAAATAATGCAGTAATGATAGACAAATCAAACATAACTTAATTGGCCCCCATAAGCCCGCTAGGCACACTGAAGAAGACAATTAACCCAACCGTACCCCCACAAGCCGGTGGGACACACAAGTAACGAAAACAAACATAACTAATCTAAAATTGCGCTGATCCCAATAAATCATGATAGTCATCCAGATGTGCACCGAACTTGAACCAATACCAATGGGTAGTAACGAGAGGCCAGACATCGACTCAAACCGGTAGTAATGGATAATAACAAGAGGACACGTGCCGGATTCGAACCGGACATAGTGGGTAATAACGATAGGCCACATATATAGAACGCATAATCAGATGCGGGACTCGAACCGGAACTCAGAGGAACCACAACCATAATCAGATGTCGGACTCGAACCGAAACTCAGAGGAACCACAACCATAATCAGATGCCGAACTCGAACCAGAACTCATAGTAACAATAATAATCAAATGTCGGAATCGAACCGGAACTCATAGTAACAATAATAATCAAATGCCGGACTCAAACCGGAACTCATAGTAACAATAATAATCAAATGCCGGACTCGAACCGGAACTCATAGTAACAGTAATAATCAAATGCCAGACTCGAACCGGAACTCATAGTAACAATAATAATCAAATGTCAACGTCTAAATAATCATCCGCCAATCTTAATTAAAAAGGGATAAATTCAAGATTTTTCAATTTAGTGTCACGTCCTAAAGTAATAGATGCTATATTATATTAAAACATAATATTTCAATATTTACTAGAACGGGCTCCTAATCCGGATAAATAAGACAGTTTATATAAATAAAATAAATACGCATCTACAAGCACCTATCCAAAGCTAGCATAATAGTTTACAGTTTCAGTAAATAAGCTCAATCTAAAGATAGGTAAGCCTAGCCTACCTGGACGCCAAAGCTATAATATCTTTCCGTGAAGCCTCTAAATAGTATCCCTCTAGAACCTGAGTTTGAATAATTGATTTGGATAATTAACTTATATTTTTGTTTGATGTTCAAATTGTTTTCGCTCAAAAATTGATACCACAAAGTATACACATATATTCGTGCAGTATGTGTAGAACATAAGAAACTTGCATTTGATGCCTTTTGTTAAAAAAAGTTTTTATTGAAAAAGCTACTGCCAAGTATGGCTTTGTCAATATGAATATAAAGAAAAGGCTAGTCCAAAAGTCGAGGCAAGGGTTTGGCTGCCAACCATAAGTTGCTGTCCACATACCTTGCCACACGTGTGTTGGCATAGGCCACAATTAGCAATTTTCTACATCGCGTATATATTCAGGTATTGTATAAATTCATTGTAAAATAATTATAATATTTTGAATATACCATAATTAATAGAAAATTATTTTTAACAAAAACCTCTATTATATAATAATAATATTTTAATATTTCTAAATTTACCATCTCTGCTTAAAATATTATTAACTCATAAAAATCTATTATAAAGTGATATAAATATATCATCACTTAAAGAATTTTACCAATATCAAAAATATTCTAGAAGGGTACTAAATTATATTTCTACCAAATGCCAAATCAAATTAAATAATCTACGATACATTTAGATAGTAGTAAAATTATATGAAAATATAAGGAAATGACCGTAAGGGTCATTACACTCTTACTCTTCCAAGATATCAAAGACTCTTCAAGAAACAGGCATCAACCAATACCTGAACGAAGAGTGTCAGAACATCCCGCCCAATCAGAATCACTAAAAGCATTAAGATGAATAGGCGAACCACTTGGAAAGAATAATCCACGATTAGATGTTCCTAGGAGATATCGAATGATGCGACGAACAACCACCAAATGAAGATGGGGAGCTTGCATAAATTGACTAACTTGTTGAACTGGAAAAGAGATATCAGGCCTGGTAATAGTAAGGTAATTTAAGCTTCCAACTGATTGCCGAAATATGGTTGGATCAGGAAGAACTCCTTCCTCTCGGCAATACTTTACATTCAATTCTAGTGGTGTGAGTATCTACAAAGGAGGTATCCTAAAGACCTGCCAAAGAAATAAGGTCTTGGGTATATTTGTGGTGGTTTAGAAACACACCTGATGAATCACGATGAATTTCCAAACCCAAGAAATATGTAAGAGTACTAAGATCTTTCATAAGAAAGAAATCCTTAAGCTGCTGTTGGAGGCTAGTGATTAGTGAAGAATCGGTTCCTGTGATGATAATGTCATCTACATATACCAAAAAAAAGAACATTAACCTATAGATGTTTTCCGAAGAAACAAAGATGAGTCATATTTGCTCTACTCTAAAGAGAATTGTGGCAAAGTAGATCGAAATTTGTCAAACCACTCTTTGGGAGCTTGTTTTTAATCCATACAAAGACCATTTGCATACGTTTGATGTAGGTGATGAGAACAAACCGGAGGTTTTGTATGAATATCTTCTTTAAGATCACTACGAAGAAAAGCATTTTTGACATCCATTTGACGAAGAGGCCAGTTTTGTGAAAAAGCAATGGCAGTGATAGTTCGCACGATAGTCATTTTTGCTACTGGTGCAAAAGTCTCCTCATAGTCCACACCATACTCCTGTCTGTTACCAAGAACAATCAGCCGAGCTTTAGATCAAGAGTTCCATTAGAATGAAGTTTAATTGAATAGACCCATTTACATCCAATTGGGTGGACATTTGAAGTACATGAAACAATATCCCATGTGTTGTTTTCTTTAAAAGTCAAAAGTTTTTCCATTGCTTTCTGCCAACATTAATGCTTGGAAGCCTGTGAGTAATAAGTCGGAACAGAAATGGTGGATAAAGTAGAGTAAAAGCCATACCAATTAGGAGGACGAGATACTCTAGTAGATCGCCGAGTGGGCTTAAGAGGAGCGGAGCTTAAAGAATTCTCAGATTCTAGTTGTGGAACAGTCTCAGGTGGTGGATCAATTTCGGGAGGAGGTGAAGTTGGCCGACGTCGTTCATACACAAGTTTAGGTTTGAATTGCTTAGAAGAAGATGACAAATCATCAAAAGTAGGAAGAATAGGAGAAACGGGAGATGACTCAACACGAGTAGGAAAGAAATATTGATTCTTAAAGAAAACAACATTTCTAGAAGTACAAAATTTGTTAGAACATGGATTATAGCAAATAAACCTTTCTGCAAAGTACTATAGCATAAAAAAGCACATTTAGTAGATTGAACATAAATTTTATTATGCTGAAAAGGAGGCAGATGCACAAAACAACCACAACCAAATGTATGAAAAATATCATAGCTAGGATTTTTGTGATAAAGACGATAATATGGAGACTCAAGATTTAACACCTTAGATGACAGTCTATGAATTAAATAGACCGTAGTAGACAACACTTCAACCCAATTTTAGATGGGACTGAGGACTCAATCAATAGAGTACTAGTGACATCTAAAAGATGGCGATTTTTACATTTAGTGACCCTATTTTGTTATGGTGTATATGGACAAGAGCGTTGTGAGACAATTCCTTTCTTCAGCAAAAAATTTTTGAATTCACTTGACATATATTCTCCACCAGAATTAGATTTTAATTATTTGATACAAGTAGAAAATTGAGTCTAATATAAGCCAAAAATATCTTCAACATGGAAAATACCTGAGATTTGGAGCGAAGAAAATACACCCACGTAATGGACTGTAATCATCTATAAATGTCACAAAGTACTTGAAATGAGCATGAGAAACAATTGATGAATTCCCAAACATCACTACTATGAATGACATGAAAACACTTTGTAGCATGACTACCAAAATTAGAAAAAGGAAGTATTTTACTTTTGCTCAATTTAAAAGTAGAACAATCAAAGGAAGCAGTGGAAAATTGATTTTTATTCTTCAATAAATCAGAATTTGATCAATGAGACAACACAATAGAATTTGGATGTCCTAAGCGCTTATGCCACACCTCAGTCTTACTAGGTGTAGAAGTACAAACAAGAGAGAGAGCACGAGGAATGGAAAAGTGTATAGGAAACAGTCGTCCAACTTTAGGCCCCTTCACAATTATTGTCCCCGACACCTAATCCGGCACAAGGCAACCATTACGAGAAAAATTCACATCACAATTGTTATCTATCGATTGTCCAATTGAAATAAGACTAGTGAAGAGCTTTAGTGACACAAAAACAATGTTGAAAGTTTTAGTAATATCCCCAGCCTTGGTAATGGGTAAATTACTATCATTGGCAACTTGAATTTGTGGACGATGATACTTACGAACATTTTTTTAGCATACTCGCTGAGTTGGTCATATGATTGGAAGCGCCGGAATCAAGAAGCAAAAAATTAGATGCAAGATTTTTACCTTGTAACCCCAAAGCTGAAAAGGCTGACATGATCATTTATCTTACCATTTCAGGAGTAAGAACATGTCCCGAAGATAAGTTCTCAGTAATGATACCATTTATCCCAGCTTGAAAAGCATATTGACCTTACGGTTTTGAGTTCGTGTGGGACACTCTTTGATAATGTGTCCTTGTTGTTTGCAATAATTACAAAACTTTCCGTCACAATTGCTAGCAATATGACCATATTCCTTGCAACTGTTGCATTGAGTTCTAGTCATATCCTAACCCTTTCCCTTGCCTTGGGCAGCAACTGCAACTGCAACAACAACATCATCAACTTGCTTGAAAGCATTTTGTGTGACAAAACACTGCTCTTCACGGAGTAATTCCCTAAAACAAATATCCAAGGAGGGAGACGGGTCACGATTCATCAAGTTAGAGCGAACACTCTCAAACTCGAAACATAACTTCATCAAAAATTGGTCTCGTTTGCTTTGCTCATGAATTGCTTGCATTACAGAAAGAGATTCAGTAGGTATTTTGGCATAAACAATATCTGTTAATTCAGTCCATAAATTTTGAAATTCAGAAAATTAATTCTGAACAGATTGATCTCCTTAAGAGTAATTAGCAATTTCATACTCTAACTGAAAGCGTCTTGTGCTATTGTCTTGGTAGTAAACCTTTTGTAAATAATCCTACATGGCCTTAGCAGTCTTGTAAGGCCTGAGATTTAGAACAATAAGAGGGTCAATTGACCCCAAAAGCCATGTCATCACCCGAACATCCTTAATCTTCCATTCACCTAACTTTGTAGGATCAGTAGGAGCAGGGTCGCTTCAATCTATATGCTCGCGTAGTTCTTTTCCAATGACAAATAGTTGAAATTGAAATTCCCAGGAAGAATAATTTTTCTAGTAAAGCGAACATTGAAGGATTCAAATAGATGTGAAGCCATGTTCTTGAATAGCTATAAAAACTAGAAACACTATGACTAAAAAAAAAAACAACCAGAATGACCAAGATCAAAAGTCCAAGATGTTGACGAACAGTCAACACAATCAGATTTTTCAAAAAAAATTGAAATGAACCAAGATGGACTCTATGAAACTAGACAGCCAAGAGAAGACTAATACATGTCAAATCTGTGCTGAATGCTTCTCAATATCGACTCTTTCCATTAAATAGAGAGTATTCAAAGATTACATCCCTTAATATCCGTCTTTCAATCGCTAAAGATTAACTTTTCTATCCTTCTAAATCCGCTATTCTATCCCACCAAATCTGCTCTACTATAATCACTATTACTCTACTAAGTCAACTCTCTGCAATTACACTAATATACAACAATATATAGTTACATTAATAAATACAATATTTACTAGTTGTCCATCATGCTAACACACCCAAGTGTGTGGCCTAGTGGTTCAATGAAAGTTGGGTTGAGCACCATGAGGTCTCAAGTTCAATTCCCAACAGAGACGATCACTAAATGATTTCTTCCCATCTGTTCTAGCCTTGGTGGATAGAGTTACTTGGAACTTGTTGCTGGTGGGAGGTGACTGGTATCCCGTGGAATTAGTCAAGGTGCATGCAAGCTGACCCGGACACCACGGTTTTCAAAATAAGAATAACAACAACAATAGGCTTAGATTATTACTTATCAAACGCAACAACTATTTTCTTAAGCTGGTAGTGTCCTAATGTCATAAATTGGCATCTGCTTTGGTGGCGAAGCGTTGCCAATGTCTCCCATGTGAGCTCCAAGCTAAGATGAATTTTAACTTTGCTAAACTCTGTGCATCATATCATCTTAAATATTCATACATGTTTATGTGCTTTCATGTGGGTTTCCGAAAACAGAAGGCCCAGCGGATCAGCTAGGATGGTTAAGTCAGTGATCACATTTTCTTATCATTGATTTAAGATGCAAATGTTCTCTCCTAAATTTCATTTATCAGGCTAAGTGCTAATATTGATTTGTGAAATGATTTCACCTGTATTTTTTGTTTGTTTTGAAGTCTGAAATGAAACTCTTCAGGTTCCTATTTTCTGCATTATATTATTGTATTAGGTTTCCAGCCTTGTCTGTTCCATGTTTCTATAAATTAAACTTTACAATCAAAGGTCCTATAGATATTTTGTGTTTATCTCCTTTTTCCTGGTAAAAATTTCATGTCACTTTATATCTTACTTTGCAATATGGCTATGTTTCTGTTTGATGCTCATAATAATTATCTCAACTTGTGCTCTTTGGTTAAGATATCGCGCAATCACAAGTGCCTACTATCGAGGAGCTGTTGGAGGATTGCTTGTCTATGATGTCACCCGTCATGTAACTTTTGAGAATGTAGAGAGATGGTTAAAAGAGCTTCGAG
Source organism: Capsicum baccatum var. pendulum (assembly GCA_030864225.1). NCBI lineage: Eukaryota > Viridiplantae > Streptophyta > Magnoliopsida > Solanales > Solanaceae > Capsicum > Capsicum baccatum. Next base: position 269,943,531 of record CM061552.1, read on the forward strand.
ATCACACCGACTCTAGCATTGTCATAATGCTGGTGGGTAATAAGGCTGATTTGCGTCATCTGCGGGCTGTTTCGACTGAGGATGCCAAGGCATTCGCCGAGAAGGAAAGTACATTTTTCATGGAAACGTCTGCTTTGGAGTCCATGAACGTGGAAAGTGCCTTCACAGAAGTGCTTACTCAAATACATCGTGTTGTTAGCAGGAAAGCTCTTGAAGTAGGAGATGACCCGGCAACACTACCCAAGGGACAGACAATTAATGTCGGAGGCAAGGATGATGTTTCTGAAGTAAAGAAAGCCGGGTGTTGTTCTGCTTAGAAGAAAGACTAATCAATGTAAGACTAATCAATCTAAGACTAATCAATCTAAACAGTGGAAGAGAATCGTTTTGTTGGGTGTTGTTCTGCTTAGAAGAAAGACCAATCAATCTAAACTGTGGAAGAGAATCTTTTTGTTTTGAGCTAACTTTCTGAAGGCAGCTGTACTCCAACCTCTATATACTAGGAAGTAACAACATAGCTTTATTTCTGGATATAGCTTCATTTCTGGATCACTAGGCATTGTTGAATTAAGTGCAGCTCCAAGATTGAATATCCAAGTGATTTGACAGCATTCTTTATCCTTGTTTCTATATTTTGCTTCCATTGGTCAATGATTTATAATATTAGCTGCTTATGGATCTCCAAAATAGGGTATATTTGTTTCGAAAAGATTCGGATTGAGACATGTATTAAACTGTGAACACATTTTACTATGACTTGTACCTTAATTGTTTGATTAGTTGTGGACTGAGGAATATTTCCAATTTCTTAATTTTACAGAAGTTAATTGCACGCACACACTTCTTTTGTGCTATTTTTTAACATGATTTCGGGGTTTATAATACGAACGGTATTGACTGCTCTTATTACTCCGCTTCTTTTCGAACAGCATTTTGGTTTACATCAGCTCCATCAATTTATTACTATCGTCCTCTTCCTCCATCTCTTGTATCTCTAGTTCTTCTTAGAGTTCTTCGCATAGGTGTCATCGAGGGTCGATCATGGCACACTGGGAATGTGTTCGGTAGGGTTATGTGTTCGGTATAGTTAATATTCACTCTCATTCGAGGCGTCCTCCTAGCCCGAGATCCATGTTGATGGCCTTCATTAATTATTAGACGTATAGTCCACTCGTTTGTTGGTTCCATATTCTCAGACACATCAACTTGAAGAATGGTTCGATATGTCATTAGCAAATTTTTCTTGTTCTATAATTTCTTCATCAAGAATCAACTCAAATACATCATCCCCAAATTCCTCCGCGGCCTCTTCTTCTACAATTTCATCATCAACCTCCACTTCCTCCTCCTCCTCTTCTTGTCTCTCTTCTTTTGAATAGTGAAACATAAAACTATCAACACTCAACATACGACTAGTGGACTACCAAAACGTGTAACTTGAGACATGTTTTTGCTCTGTAGTTTTTCTTAAGGTTAAAAAGAAGACAACAACGTCCGAATGTTTACAAGTTTGTGGAGAAAATTGGAAAAGTGTTTTTAAGTCTTGAATGAAGGATTGATGACATTGATCAACTTAAAGGGTCAAACATCATTAAGAAACTTGATTAAGTTAATTGTGGACTTGATTAATATTTTCAAAACTTTCTAATCTTTTCAAAAATACAAATCAACCCAACCCACACCCTTCTTCAATCCAAATCAACCAGTCTCTCTCCTCTCTCTCTCAACAGCTTCTCTTAACTCTCTCCTAACCAATAGTTCTGTAAATTTCTCCTTTCAATCCTCCGCGACTTCAACCTCCGACGACAAATAGTTGGGCTTCGAGTTTCTTTTCGACTTCAATCTTCAATCAACGTGACAACCTTTCTCTCCGGCCGCAACAACTTCGAATTCTTCATCGTTCCTTTTCTTCTTTCACAGGTAAAAATTTATGGCCTTTTTAGTTTTGAAGAAAACGAGGAGCTTGAGCCAACTTCTCTTATAGTATTGGTTAACAATTTCTGCAAATTTCTCCTTTCAATCCTCGGCGACTTCAACCACCGAAGACAAATAGTTGGGCTTCGAGTTTCTTTTCGACTTCAATCTTCAATCGACGTGACAACCTTGCTCTCCGGCCACAACAGCTTCGAATTCTTCATCGTTCCTTTTCTTTTTTCACAAATAAAAAATTATGGCCTTTTTAGTTTTAAAGAAAATGAGGAACTTAAGCCAACTTCTCTTATAGTATTGGTTAACAATTTCAATATTGGTTGCTTTAATTTGAAATGAAGTCTGAATAAAATCCTAATTTCTGGTATTTCTTCTCTTCTCTTTTCGAAGTGAATTATGATTTTTTGTTGTTTGTTGATTTTTTTGAAGTTTGATTTTCGTTGTTTGTGTTTATACAAACAAAACAACGATTTGGGTTGGTTTGTTCTGTTCTTGTTCTTGGTAAAAATGGTGATATTGCTGTTTTTTGTTGAACAAAATCGTGCTACTATTTTTTTCTCCATATTAACCTTCTGATGCAACAGATTTTTCATATGATGCAACATATCAATTATCTGATGCAACAAAGGAACCATCCAATTAAAATTTTGATGCTATAGATTAATTATTTGATGCAATAGAGGAGCCATCGGATAGAAAATCTGATGCAACAGATTTATCATATATTGCAACAGATTAACCATCTGATGCAACAAATTTACTATCGGATGCGAATAAAAAATCTGTTACAACAAATTAACCATCTGATGTAACAAAAGAATCATCAGATTAAAGATCTAATGCAATAAATGAACCTCCTATTGATTTTTCCAATTGATCATTCATCTGTCGCGATAGACGACCCTTCTGTTGGAAGAAATCTAAACAATATTGATCATTGATAACTGTTTTAATAGATCACTAATGTGTTGCAATAGATATGCGACCTGTTGCACAGACCATTCATCTTTCTCAATAGATGAGTGATATATTTTGTATTATCGCAACAGATTACTCAACCATTGCGCAGGTTAGTTAACTATTTACTTATATGTTGCAACGGATGTGTGATCTGTTGCACAAACCATTTATCCTTCTCAACAGATGAGTGATATATTTTATATTATCACAACAAATTACTCAGCCATTTTTATAGGTTATTTAACTGTTCTAACATATCAGTCATATGTTGCAATAGATGATATTGCAATAGATGTATGATCTGCTGCACAGACCATTTATTTTTCTCAACAGATGAGTGATATATTTAGTATTGTTACAACAAATTACTCATCAGCTGCAACAGGTTATTTAATTATTCCAACGGATTACTCATATGTTGCAACAATGTGTGATTTGCTGCATAGACCATTCATATGTCTTAAAAGATGAGTGATATATTTTGTATCGTTGCAACAAATTACTCATCCGTTGCAATAGGTTGGTTATATGCTGCAACAGATATACTACCTGGTGCAACAGATCAGTGATCTATTGGAACTATTATTTTACTGTTTTGCTTGTTAGATTTACTGTTATCCTTTTATAATGATGCATTAATCAACTATAATATATTTTTTAATGTTTCTGTTAATTTTAGAAATATGGATTCCCAAAAAACAGAAACCGAATCAAGTCCAAGTAAAGGAATAAGTGAAGCAGCTAGGCTACATCCACCACTCTATAAGCTTGCTTTACAAGTGTTATCTCAATCAGGAGCAGAATATGATGAACACGGGGAGGAGGAATATTTCAAAAGAGATTATCCAAATGCTAATAGCTCTTCCACCGAAGAGTTGGTCAAAACCTTTAGCATTGATCGATATCCTATGAGAATGCAGTGCGATGGTGCCACAAATTTAATAGGTGATTTCGTGGTTAAGTCAGTCATGGAAAAATCTTTTGAAGCCTTTAGAAAAATACTTCGAGAACAAAATTGGATGCTTATTTCAGGAACAACTGCTTTGGAAAATATCTTGATTTGCCGAAGGACAACAATTCTCGTTTTCAAATGAAAATGGTATATGAACTTCTCAAGCATAGGTTTATGTATGAAAACAAAGATAAGATGGATGAGGTATGGATAAATTATTGTGGCATGCCTGTTTGTTTTTGTTGGAAGAAGTTTGCCATAGTTATTGGACTAAAATTTTTTCCTCCTTCTCAAGTTATGCCTATTCTAACCCAAACAAAGTACCCCACGCACCCAAAAAAGGCAAAGGCAAGTCGTGTGATCGTGATAAACTGGTGCCTATTGTTGGTCCAAGCTTCAAAAATAAAAATTTGATAGAAGCATTGAAAGGTAAAGAATTTCAAAGAAGCACAAGCAGTCATTGTGCTTGGTTTGGTTTGTATATAATATTCTTTGGGCGACATACGTTAACAACAATATAAGCGTCGGTTTAATAAAGCTCTTTGAGGATCTTGAGGTATTTAACAACTATCCTTGAGGTTACGAAAGCTTCAAAATGACTGTCAAATATTTGTTGACTCCATTAGCGCCAAAGACAGTCAACTTATATGGATTTCCATGGGCTTTCATGGTAAATGTTTCTTTCTTTTAATATGATATCTTTCATTTTTTTTACTCAATAATGATTTTGATTTATTGACGTTATTTTATAGGCTTGGGCGTTTGAAGTCATCCTTATTTGAGACAAGTGAACTACCAGGAAGAATTTTTTTGTCCAAGAATCTTGAGATGGTTGTCAGTCAAAACTGATAAAAATACAAAATTTCTTGATCTCTTCAACCTCCCAAAAGATGCAGTAAGTATAATTATAATTATGTTTTATTTTAATGAATGATTGTTAGATTGTGCATCTGTCGCTAGTTTTGACCAATCGAGAGTTGAAGATGCCATTTTTTCTTACTTTATCGGACCCTAAGGTCATTGACAGAATAAAAATAGAATTGTTTGGAGCAACAACCATCACAAGAAAAATAATTTTGGAGGGTGAGCTTGTTGTCATTGATGGTCTTAGTGGTGATGGAGCTGTTGGTGGTGGTAGTGGTGCTACTATTGGTGCTAATGATGCTCCTCTTACAGTATTTAAAACAAATCATTATAAGTATGATTATACTAGTTATATAGATTTTGCCTATCCCAACGAATGTTCTGCCTGCAAATGTTAAGACTGCAGGGGTAAACATGATGTAGTGATTAATGCCATTAATGCATTAACTACTTCTGTAAAGAAATTGAAATCTAAGAAGGGTGTCATTCCATCAAAGTAGATTTTATATCCATCCACTCCATTAGAGATTAAGGATAAGAGGAGAAGGAAAGTGATTTCCAATGCATTATCAAGCGTCCAAAAAAGTGAAATTGTAACTCCTCTGTCTGTATGTTGCACTGAGCAATGTACAATGTCCAAAGGAGAGCAGCACGAGCTGAAGAAGGTGAATATATATGTCTGTTCCAACTAATAAACAGACATATATCTGTTTCAAAAGATGACACATCTGCTGAATATATATATATATCTGTTGCAACAGTTGACTAACTTGTTACACCAGATAAAGTATCTGTTGCGACATATGTCTCGTCTATTTTAGCAAATCAAATAGCTCATCGCACCTCTTTTATTTGTACCAACAAATGACCTATCTGCTACAACAGATGGTTCATCCGTTGGAAATTATCATACAGGTCTTCCTAATGTAGAAATTTGTTACAACAGTTGGTTCATTATTGCAACAGAAATATAATCTGTTTAGGACAATTTAAAATAGGTGGAAAACCTGTTTGATTAGCTAGAACAAAAAAGTTATCTTTTTTCATTTTATTGTATCTCCGTGATTAGCATTGACCAATTTTGGCTTTCCAGGTAGATGTAGAAGCTACTGCTGAACAACATTGACAATAGGCTACTCTTTTTATAGAAATATGGAGAACAAAAAATGCAGAAACCATACGTAACAGACAATAAAGATCCACGAAGACCAAAACGAATTTTATAGCACCTGATGAAGAACAACTTGTCCATATTGAGTAAATCTTTATAGCTTGAGCCTGTCAAAGGAATAACCTGACTCCTGCTTAGGAATCCTTGGCATCAATACTTAAATTGTTGATGTATTTGTTGAGATCTCTACCCATAATAATTTTTTAACTTTTCATTTATCATTGATTTATTTCAGCTAATTTCTGAAGGCTTCGATTTATTTTATTTTGTCTATAAATTTTATTTTTTCCTTAGATTTAAACTTATTAATTGAAATAGAATACTAGATTCAAATATTGCAATAAATAATGTATCTGTTGCAACAAACGACACATCTGTTGGAGAATACCAAACAGATTTAAACATATATTGCAATAGGCAGTTAATCTGTTGGAATTTATCAAACAGGTCTTTCCACTGTTGCAACAGATAAACTTAGATAGAAACATCGATATAATGCAACAGATGACCAACCTATTGCAATAGATAAACTATATATCAGAATAGGTAGAATGTCTATTACAACGGATGGAGAGTTTGTTGCATTATAAAATTTCAAATTTTATTGGACATAAATAATTTCCACTATATGGTAAAAAAGTGAAAGTGAATTAAAATAAAAAAGGTGGAACCCATCAATAGTGTTCAGTTTAAAACATCTAAAATAAAATAAAATAGGCATCAAGCAGACAGTGTTCATTTTAAATACATAAAAAATAGGCATCAAATGTGTTAGTTTGGCACTTTTTTTCCTGTTGGCTGCTTGCGTGTAATTCACGCAGCCAAGGCTCATTGAACCCCTATTTTTGCTGACTTGATGTCTGATTTGGCCCCCAACGGTCATTTTCTCCCTATTGTCTTATATATTCATCTTCTTCCAAAAATTTAACTATAAATTCTCAAATTTTCTTCTTCTTCATCATATTTTTTTTATCTAATCAAATTCTTCAAATTATTTGCATTTGGTCTTTCTTTTCTTCATTTTTTTTCCAATCGAGCTTGACAATGTCGAGCGCATCTTCCACTATTTTTTATGATAAAGATTTTTGATATTGTAAGTGCAGTCATGAAGATCTATTGAAGACTTCTTGGACTCAACAAAATCCAAGTCGTAGGTTTTTTACTTGTAAGATTTCAAAGGTATATTTTTTTATTTAATTAGTTGATTAATTATTGACTTGTAATTGTTTTGTAATTGTGTTCTTGTTTTTATAGAAATTGGGTGGATGCGATTACTTTGATTGGTATGAAGAATGACAGCCTTCACAAGAAAATCGTATAATCTGGCGTTTGTTGAACAAAGTCAATGCTTCTGAAGAGAAATAAAATCGACCAAGAAGATGCTGCATTATTATCGTTATTGCTACTGATTTGGTGTTGTTAGGCACATGGATATTCAAGCCTAATTGCTAAAATTTTCATGGTGGTGTATTTGCTACTGGTTTGGTGTTGTCGAGCATATGGATATTCAAGCGTAATTGTTGGAAAATATCAAACAAATTTAGGCATATGTTGTAAAATTTAGGTCATCCATTGAAAATTATTAAATAGTTCTTCCCACTGTTGCAATAAATTACATAGAAATAACATCGGCATAATACAACAGATGACCAACCTATGGCAACAGATAAATTATCTGCCAGAACAGATAGAATATATTTTACAATAGATTGACAATCTATTGCATTATAAAAAACTCAACTTTTATCAGAAAAAAATTATTGCCACTACATGTACATGTAATTTAAGTAAAGTGTGACTTGAAATAAAAAATTATTATTTCACATCTCTTCTATATACACAGGCTCCAAGCGTTCATTTAGTACCCTATAAGCCCAGACCTCTTGCTGGTTTGCCATAGCATTGTCGCATAGAAAGTTTGTTGGCTCGTCCATTTCTATATCGGTCATCAAACATTCGATGTGTGTAAGAGCGTGCAAGCTGCATGAGTAACAGATATAATTTTTTGAAAGGTTCATGTCCTTGTTTCGACCTTTAAAATAGTATGATTTCTTCATTAACACTTTCTTTAGAAAATGATTCATCAGTTTATTCTTCCTTAACAAGATGGGGAACAACTCCATCAGTGGCTGCACGTAGAAAAAAAGATCGACCTCATCGATGGTAGGTTCGTTGCAGTCATAAACTTTAATCTTTTCCTCCTCGAGTAGTATCTCAACAACCCGATAATGTATGTTGTTCATGCTAATGACTGCAAGAATCCTCTTTACCTCGGTCCAGTTCTTGCCGTATGGATTTGGCCTTCCCTCTCTAACATATTTTATCATTTCTTCTTCATCCCAGTCCAATGTAAAAACAAAGAAATCAAATCCTGCGCCATAGTCTAACGCAACATTATAGAGTTGATTGTACTTATCCTTGAGCTTCTTGCAGAAGTCGAGGTCCATTATCCTATCAGCAACGTCATAAGCTTCTGGGTACGTTAATTGCCTTTTCCTCATGAGACAGAGAATTTTATTAACATGTTGTGATATAAGAAGTCAATTTTCAAATAGGTTAGTCATTGTAAAGATGCAACGGATGGGCCATCTGTTTCATAGGGTTCTCTGAATCAATAATCTAACATAACTTATGCAACAGATGGATAATAAGTTGCAATAGGACCACTACTAGTTGCACCAGAATACCCAACTGTTGCAACAGATTTTACATCTGTTGTGTAGCTTCTTCTTCATGGGATAGATTAGAAGTCTAGGTTAGGAAAAGCAAACTTGCCTTATCCTCGTACCGCATGTGCATATCTGTCATAATCTAGAAGTCTTGGGGAAAAAGGAAGGCCTGGGCTAATCTGGTGCGCCTGGCTTGGTATGCTTGGCCTGTTGCAGATCCCTCTTCTCTTTGGCACCAAGTTCCGCGTATATGTCCACCTTCTTAAATGGACCCTGAACTTCAATAGCTTTTGGATAGGGAGGAGTTGCAATTATTTTTGATTTTTGACCGGGGAGTACGTCGATAATTGCTCTTTTCTTCCTACTAACCACCACTGTTGGAGTGTATGGAACTCTCACCTTCTTGGATGGTATGACACCCCTTTTGGGTTTGAATTCCTCGATAGCTTTAGAGATATTCTCTATTTATTCAAAGAGTTTATCCTGGCTGTCCTTGCACTCTTTGCATTTGCAACGAGAACACAAGGGTGAAGAGGGGTGAGAGGGACCTGTGTAAGGGTGAAAAGGGTTTTTTCAAACATATTTATTTTTTCTTGAGCATCAACATGCTCATCATCATGAGTGGTAGCAGTATCAGTATGACCACCACCACCACCAATAACTCTACCAGAAGAAGCACCCAGATCTGCCTTAGTAGGTTGGTCATGACGAGCCTCAACATTAGGCTGACCTTGCCTAACTGCTCTTCTTATGGCTATTACTCCATCCAATTTATTCTTTATTAACCCACCATTGGATCTGCTATAGTATCAACATGACCTAGAGTAATATAAGAAGTCATCACCGACTCCTTCTCAGTAGGCACGATCCATCAATGCACAACCTATAAAAAATATAGATATATTTAAATCATATAATATAATAGTTTTCACAATTAGGTTACATTTTAACATAGTCAACTTCTGCAGTAGATTAACAATATGTTGCATCAGATTACCCATTGTTGCATAGTTTGCATTAGATGGTTAAAATCCATTTAAGTCGGGTTTAGAGAACCAGACCAACACATGGATAATATGATGCAAAATATCAATCATCTGTCGCAACAAATTACCAATCTGTTGCACCAGTTGCACAAGATGGGTAATCTGTTGGGTTACATATTATGCAACAGATGATCTGTATGTCGCAACAAATTAATAATATGTTACATCAAATTACATATATGTTGCATAATTTGTAGTAGATGGCTAAACTGTTAGGAGTCGATTTCAGAGAACCAAAGCAACAGATGGGTAGTCTGATGTAAGATATTAATCGTCTGTCGTAACAAATTATCCATCTATTGCACCGATTGCCACAGGAAGGGTAATCTATCACAACAGATATCTCATCTGGTGCATCAGATATAACATCTGTTGTACCAGATATAACATCTGTTCAATATCTTTTATTGAGTAAAATTATTTTACTTGAAGAAGACGTACTGCATCATTCGGAGGGTTAAAAAGATCAACCTCCTGAATTTTGGTGTTGTTCTTTGCAGCCAACCACCTAAACATCCTTGGATGAGAAAACTCATCCGGGTAATCCATTACCTGCTTTCGGATGGGAGGAATGGCTTCAAATGCCCAAGCCTAAAAAATGTAAACAGAAAGCAAGCAAAAAAAGTCATAATAACTATATTCAATATAAATTAATGGATGAGTAAAAATAGTGATTAATTTTACCATAAAATCCCAAGGAAATCCGTATAATGTGGTCATCCCTAAGGATAGCTTTGTCAGTAAATATTAGACAGTCAAGTAGAAGTTGTCATCCCCAGGGATAATTGTTGACTTTATCAAAATCCTTAGCACGCGCCAACAAATCATCTTCTATGACCTTGTTGATGTCTCTTTCCAATATAATCTAATGGGCAAACCAAACTAAGCACAGTTGATCCCTGTACTGCTTTGGTATGGTTTTATCTATGAGATCTGTCAATAAATTCGATGTTTTGTAGCCACATCGAGCCATGTCAAACATCTATTTTTTTCTTGCATTTTCTTGTGTTGGATATTTAGAGGGGTGTTCTCTTGGCGACAGGTGGTTCTTCTGGATGATGACATCTCAAGCCCGTTACTATGGCAAACTCTTGCAAGCTAAAACAAACCGGCATGCCACAGTAGTTGATCCAGATTTTATCTATCTTTTTGCCCCGCTCCTTCGAATCTTTATCATCCCCCACGTACATGATCCTGCTCTTGAGAAGACCATATACCATCCTTATATGGAAATGGGTAGGGGGTCCTCAGGCAGCTCAAGAAAATGTCCAAAGAAGCTCTTCCTAAAAAGTCCGTCTATGTTTTCGTTCTTCATAATTTTCTTAAAATAAATAGAATTTCTCCCCATCTGACATTTAAGTACAAGTTCACCAGTTAGTTCTTCTTCTGCTTTTGGGTCATTTATCAGCATCACAACTTGAAACCTGTCAATACTAAAAGTTTTGACAGGATCATGCTGGGATGTCGATATTAATTCATTCCCCATTGGGGATCCATTATCATCATGTTCATGATCATCCTCTTTCTCTTTCTCACTCTCTAATTTCTCATCTTTCTCACTTTTATTTTCTTCATTACCATTTACAGACCCTTGTCCACCTCCCTCAATGTTGTTTTTATCTCTCTTCAGCTTTATTTTTTCCTAACTGAGATTGTTCAGGAAGTTCCTCAGAATCTCTCTATACTGTAGCCTTTTTTTTGGGTGGTCAGACGTTGATCCACTTTCACTTTCTTTTCTTTTGGGAGACATGTTTTACCTACAAATAACAAAAAAATAAAAATTACATTACAATTGATGTATGCATAAATTTTAAAAATTACAATACAAACACCACCAATACCGATACACCAACAGCCACCACCACCACAAACACCACCAACCAATGCCACCAACAGCCACAACCAGTGCCACCACGATGATGACGATGACCACCACCACTACTACCAACACCACAAGCCTATCCAACAATACCACAATAGTCAATGGAACACTGTGATAAAAACTAGGGTTTTCTGTAGTTCTTCCTACGATTTTTCCACCAAAACTCAAAATTGTAAACCCATTCTCGAAGATAATACAACTAAAAGTTTTATTTTTCATCATTAACTTAAAATCCCTTATTTTTTAGAAAAAAATAACAAATATAGAAATCTTGAACTCTGCTACCTATGAAGACAGAGAAAATGACTGATACAAGCAAGAATGAAGTCAAAAATAACACCTATGTGGTAAAAAATGAGAAGAAAATTGATTTGTTGTGAAGGGTAAAGAAATTTTTTGTGTAGTTGTTGTTTGTACTGTATACTTGAGTGAGAAAGAGAAAAGAGAGAGAACTTGAGATTTGAAATGATGAAACATTTTTCTCGCAAATGGATGATTTGTATGGGTTGATTTGTATTTTGGAAAAGAATGACAAGTTTTGAAAATGTTAATTTGGTCCGAATTGATCTTAATTATTTTTTAAAATTATAAAAGATATGCATAATTTTTAACCCTCTCATCATGCAATTGCCAAAAGACTCAATTGAAGTCATAGTTGACCCTATGAACTCACCCCTGGTCCTAGATTAATCAATTTAGGTATTAGACTCTAATATATGAACTCAATTGAAATTATATAAAAATAAATATTCAACCTGTTGCATCAGATTACGCATCTGTTGTAAATTATTAATCAAATTAAGTCATTTGTTGCAACAGAGTAACCATCTGTTGTAAATAATCAAACAAATTAAGTAATCTGTTGCGATAGATTATCCATCTATTGTAAACTATTAAATGAATTGTCATTTATCACAACATATTATCCATCTGTTGTAAATTATCAAATAGGAGCCGCCATCTGTTGTAGTTGACCCAATGAGAACTTACCCCTTGTCCTAGATTAATCAATTAAGTTATTAGTTGAACATACGAGGTAGGAAGAATCGGTTCAGCTCAGAGTGATCGATATATGACTCTGGTCGGGAGGAACACAATACCATCTCATCATGCAATTGCCAAAAGACTCAATTGAAGTTGTAGTTGACCCTATGAGAACTCAACCCTAGTCCTAGATTAATCAATTAACGTATTAGTCTAATATATAAAATCAATTAAAATTGTATAAAAATAAATATTCAATCTGTTGTAACAGATTAACCATCTATTGTAAATTATCAAACAGATTAAGTCATCTGTTGTAATAAATTAGGCATCTGTTGTAAATTATCAAATAGATTAAGTCATTTGTTATGACAAATTACCCATCTGTTGTAAATAATCAAATAGATTAAGTCATATGTCACAACAGATTACCCATCTATTGTATATTATTAAATAGGCCCTGCCATCTATTGTAGTTGACCCTATGAGAAATCACCCCTGGTCTTAGATTAATCAATTAAGGTATTAGTCTTACATATGAGGTAGTAAGAATCGGTTCAGCTCAGAGTGATTGATCGACGACTCTGGTCATGAGAAATGCGATACCGTCTCATCATGTAATTTCTGAAAAACTCAATTGAAGTTGTAGTTGACCCTATGAGAAATCAACCCTCCTAGATTAATCAATTAAGGTATTAGTTGAAAATATGAGGTATTAAGAATCGATTCATCTCAGAGTGATTGATCGATGACTCAGGTCGGGAGGAACGCAATACCGTCTCATCATGCAATTGCCAAAAGACTCAATTGAAGTTGTAGTTGACCCTATGATAACCCAACCCTGGTCCTAGATTAATCAATTAAGTTATTAGTTTAACATATGAAATCAATTGAAATTGTATAAAATAAATATTCAACCTGTTGCAACAGAGTCTTTTCTGTTAGACTTAATCAAATATATTAAGTCATCTGTTGCAACAGATTATGCATTTATTGTAAATTATCAAAAATATTAAGTCATCTGTTGTGACATATTACCCGTTTATTATAAATTATCAAATGGATTAAGTCATATATCACAACAGATTACCCATCTATTATAAAATATCAAATAGACACTGCCATCTGTTGTAGTTTACCCTATGAGAACTTACCCCTGGTCCTAGATTAATCAATTAAGGTATTAGTCTAACATATGAGGTAGTAAGAATCGATTCAGCTCAGAGTGATCACTCGACGACTCTGGTCGGGAGAAACGCAATACCGTCTCATCATGTAATTTTTGAATGACTCAGTTAAAGTTGTAGTTGACCCTGTGAGAACTCACTCCTGGTCCTAGATTAATCAATTAAGGTATTAGTTGAATATATGAGGTAGTAAGAATCGATTCAGCTCAGAATAATCGATTGACGACTCTGGTCGGGAGGAATGCAATGTCGTCTCATCATGCAATTGCCAAAAGACTCAATTAAAGTTGTAGTTGACCTTATGAGAACTCACCCTGGTCCCAGATTAATCAATTAAGGTATTAGTCTAACATATAAAATCAATTAAAATTGTATAAAAACAAATGTTCAACTTGTTGCAACAGATTAACCATCAGTTGTAAATTATCAAATAGATTAAGTCATTTGTTGTAATAGATTACATATCTACTGTAAATTATCAAACAAATTAAGTCATCTGTTGTGACAGATTATCTATCTGTTGTAAATTATCAAATAGGCGCCGCCATCTGTTGTAGTTGACCCTATGAGAAATCATTCCTGGTCTTAGATTAATCAATTAAGGTATTAGTCTAACATATGAGGTAGTAAGAATCGGTTCAGCTTAAAGTGATCGATCGATGACTCTGGTCGGAAGGAACGCAATGCCGTCTCATCATGCAATTTTCAAAAGACTTAATTGAAGTTTTAGTTGATCCTATGAGAACTCACCCCTGGTCCAAGATTAATCAATTAAGGTATTAGTTGAACATATGAGGTAGTAAGAATTGGTTCATCTCAGAGTGATCGATCGACGAATCTGGTCGGGAGGAACGCAATGCCGTCTCATCATGTAATTGCCAAAAGACTCAACTGAAGTTGTAGTTGACCCTATGGGAACTCATCCTTGATCCTAGATTAATCAATTAAGGTATTAGTCTAACATATGAAATCAATTGAAATTGTATAAAAAAAATGTTCAACCTGTTGCAACAAATGTCTTTTCTGTTGGATTTAATCAAACAAATTAAGTCACCTGTTGTCACAGATTATGCATCTATTGTAAATTATCAAACAGGTGCTGCATCTGTTGCGACAGATGACCGAGTTTTAGAAATTTTCAAATAGAAATTTTCATCTGTTGCACTTAGATGTTTTAAGACCCTTTTTTAAAGTAATTTAGGTATCTCCTGTCCGAGATTAAAAAGTTAAAATACTAAGGCGGTAAAAAATATTACTTGGATAACTTAAAAATCTCTTGAGTGAGTAGTCTTATCTGGTCTTTTCAATGTCACCGTCTCCTCGTGCCCCTCAAAAGTTATTAATGAATATTTAAAAGTCATATCTAGAATAATAATACTCTCTCCTTTAGCCTTAAAGTAAGACTCAACTCATCTATCACTCTTCTTTATTCTCAATTCTCTTTGTTTTCTTTTTTCCTCTCTTCTTTCAGATGAGGATTCTTTTGGATCTCAACCGATCAATATCTTTTCTCGACTGAACTGGATGTTTTGATCCATTTACTTTTTTTACATTGCAGGTATGGTTCACTATTTCTCTTTCCATCTCATCTTCTTCTTTGTATGTCATTTAGATTAGATATTTACATCTGTTGCTATTAATGATTTACCCATTACCAGTTTTCTATTTATTAAGAAAATTAATGGAAATATAACTTTTAAGTCTTGAATTAATGAACCGCTGTTTATATTAAAATATGCAAAAAAAAATTATTTGTTGGGAGAACTTAAAAAGCCTTGTTGTCAGTATAGTTTGATGAATCAGAAGTTCGAACAGATGGAGTAACTGTTTGAAGAAATCAAACTAGTAGCAAGGTTGGTTTGATTTATTCTAACAGATGAACCATCTGTTGTAACATGTCATCTATCTGTTGCAACAATGCCTCATCGGTTGAACAGATGGGCAGTCTGTTGCATTAGATTGATCATCTGTTGTTTCTCTCAATTTTATGTTACCCTTTTGTATAGACGGAGCAACTGTTTAAAGAAATCAAAATAGTAGCAAGGCTGGTTTGATTTATTCCAACATATGAACCATCTTTTGCAACATGTCATCCATCTGTTGTAACAGATGCCTCATCGGTTGAATAGATGGGTAATCTGTTGCATCATATTGGTCATCTGTTGATTCACCCAATTTGTGTTACCCTTTTGTAATATTTTTTTGTTCTTCTCTTGTTTGAGATCAAATATATTTCTTTTGTTAGCAGATAAAAGAAAGTGAAACTGGATCCACTTTTGCCCGACCAGCATTAAAGGCTAGAGTAAAGATGGGTGTGGAGGAATAAGCTGCTTGCAGATGGAACCACTTTATATGTGGGAGGTATGTATTACTGATCAACCTATCGTGAAAAGATACATCCAGTACAATGTTTTTGTGAATATTTGTTCTTTACCTATTAGGCGTTAATCCTTCAAACAAGATATGATATTTCACAGTTAAGATTGTTAAGTTCGAACTGGTAAGGCTGAGGGACCAAGTAGGTGGTGTCGACACTCTGCTATAATTTAATGACCGTTTAATCTTGTGTTTTTGTGTCAAGTTTGGGGGAGGGTTCAATTTTTGGTGGCAGTGTAAATATTCAATAGTGATTGGACCGGTTTTAATGGCTCAATGGACTTCTTGAAAAGCCTCCAAAGCCTCACACTACAGCAAACAATGATGGAATCAATAGAAATTCCCTTGATCCAAATTTATTTGGATGGGTTGCTGGCAGGGACTATTATTTAGCAGTAGGTGCTTGGGAGAATACCTGTGCAGGAAGGGGGCGGTTGAGAATGCCATATATCATCTCAGATCTTGTTTAAGAGGAAACACAGGATAAGAAGAAAAGTGTAGCGAAATTGGCTGATGAAATTGACATGAAAAATAAAAAAACTGGATGAGCTGCGAATGTGAAAGTGTATCCAAAAATGAAAATCAATCAGTCGTTGAAGAAAAAAAAAGAATGGCCAAGAGGACTAGAGTTGGTCACTTTTCTAGAGACTGCAACTAGTGAGCGTGACCTCAATGAAGACCCACAAAATATAGGACCAGAACTCTAAGGAAGCAGATTCGCAAGCACAGAATGTGGTAAGATTGTCAGTTAGAATTTAAACCTGTACCTACTTATCCTGAATTAAAAATATGGGATCATACCAAGGTGGCATTTTCTCACTTGCATCCCATGCCTCCTATTTATGGCTCTGGTCAGGTCAAAGGCCGTGAAAACAACAAGGCATGGGATTTCTGCCCAACTATGGAACTTTTTGTTTCTATAGCCATTGACCTGATCATAGCCACAAACAGAAGGCATGGCATGCAAGTTAGACTTCAGAAATTGATGCCTTGGCTTCCCTTATTTTTAATTCAGGAGTTGTTGGTTCAAGTTTCAATTTTGACCGACAATCATACCAATTTCCTATGCTCGCGAAGCTTCTTCCTTAGAGTTCTGGTCCTGTACTTTGTGAGAGTCTTCATTGAGTCCACGTTCACTAGTTGCATTCTCAAGCAAAGTGTCCGGCTCCAGTCCTATTGAACATTCTTCTTTTTCTTCAACGACTGACTTTATTTTATATTTGGATACACTTCCACCTTTGAAGCTCATCTAATTTTTTCGTTTCTCATGTCAATTTCATTGGCCAAATTCGCTAGAAGTTCCGTACTTGCTTTCCTTTGTTTTGACAATGCCCAAGCGCACACGCAAGTGTACGTGGTCTTATCAAGTAATATAGTGGCTTCAAGGAAGCCTAAGTATCGTTCTCACAAGGACTTGCGTTCGCCGCCTATCTAATTCTAGTCTAACTAATTGAGAAATAAATAAACAAGAAGAGAGTTTGTAATTTTTGCAAATTAAAAATAAAATAAATAATGCGAAAATTAAATTGTTGGAACAATCAATGGAAGAAAAGCCAGGGTTAAAGAGCTTCGAACAATCATACTATGTTATTGAAATTAATTCGTTAACTTGCTTATTGTGGTTGTTGATTCGTAGGGTTACTTGCATGATCATGGTTTCCCAACCTATAATCTTTTACCTAATATGAATATTACAACTACATCATTGAGCGGGAATGTAATAATCCAATTAAGTGAATTAAAGCTATCATCCTACGTATGAATCAAGTAAGACATCTAAGTACATCCCTGTCCTAAACGCTAAGTTTAATTCTTTATTTTATAAATGAATAAAAACCCAAACTTTATTTATTCCCATGTTCTATCTCCCTATTCCCTCTCCCGAGATCAAAAGGTCGACAATATATGTATTCTAAGGGTCGCGAATCCTTAAAATAATTAAAACAAGAATAAACAAACAACCAAATATGACAAATAAAAATTAATCAAAATTAATCCAAAATAATAGTAATCATGTTCTTGGCTTTAACCCCGAAAGGAGGGCTTTTAGCCACTAATATTGATAATCATGATCCAAATAATTGAATAATGATATGAAAAATTAAAGACTAAAAATTAAATTAAAACCTAATAAACCATGTAGCCGCTCCAATTTTCCTCCAAAAACAGTCCATGTTACTCCCATTGTTCTGTCAGTTGACCAAATTTATAATTGTTGTGTCCTCCCCATGTGACCAGCTGTCCCAAAAGTATTATGTAATAATTCTAATACCACTTTTTGTGAGAAAATAATATTTTAATCCTAAAGGAAATAGGACTTGAAAATATTTCCACCAATCATAAAAAATCGTGCCATGCAAATATGAATTAAAGTGGGACAAGGTCCACTTTTGTGTCGGAAGCTTTTTAGTTGATAACGCATTATTTTAGAAACGCGACGCGTCGCTAAACGCGTTGGCAGATGCGATAGGTTGAATTTGTGTCATCATACTGGAATTTTCATTTAAATTTGGTTAAGTGTTAAACATCTCTTCTTTTTTCTATGCCTTTTGTAGGTATTCTCAATTAATTTCGAGCTTTTTTTATCATCAATATATCAATTTATTTAATTACGAAACCTCCTACAATATCATACACCACATATTAAAGATTAAAACAACACAATATTCTCAATGAAAAATCAAGACACAAGCTAAGATAAAACAAATTCGAAATGATCTTCCATTTAATATTTCGTCTCTTAACTTAATTAAATTAAACTTTGCACATTACTAAAAAGTTATTCTACTCATAATTACACAATTAAAATATTTGAAACAAATTAAACATATTAGAATATACTGAGATCAACTAGACACAAACCTAACTCAAGCTAGTAAAACTAGTTTTTCGGGTTGAACTCTAAATTACTCAATTAAGCACAAACTTGTTTGAAAAATACTTTGGATATTGTAAATACACACTTGAAAACTTAAATGCTTATTCATATCAATATAAACACGTTAAGAACACGAATTGCTCTCAAAATAAGGCGAAATAAGTTAGAATAATGACACTAAAGTGTATAAAATCACTTCAGATCATCACCTCACACTAAGGCTGTCAAGTGGGCTGGGTCGAGCCAATCCGAAACTGGCCCGGTAAAATTAATCGGGTTGTAAGCCGGGCCAGGTCCGGGTTGGGGTTAAGTGGGCCGGGCCGGTTTAGGCTCAACAGTAAAAATTTCAAAAACCACCCTAACCCGGCTCACTTAACGCAAACCGGTCAAACCCACCTAAATCCGATCAAACTCGATTAAAAATCCAGTCAAACCCGGTCAAAAATTAATATATACACAATACGTTATATACACAATATATACCCACCTATATACATTTTAAATATGTTAAACAATATATATACACTATATATATAGTATAGACTACATTAGAATATAAAAAATATATACACATATACACAATTACACATATATACGCACCATTCAATATATACGACTATATGTACTACTTTAAATAAAACATATACTACAACATATATATACTACAATATATATATATATATATATATTATAGAGTTATATACTAATTTATAAAACATATACACATGTATACATTAAATATACACGTCTATAGAAGATACATACACAAATATACGCACCATTCAATATATATGTACTACTTTTAGTAAAACATATACGACAATATATGTATATACTACAATATATATATAGTTATATACTAATTTATAAAACATATACGCATGTATACATTAAATATGCACGTCTATAGAAGATATATACCCAAATATACGCACCACTCAATATATATGTATTACTTTAAGTAAAACATATACTACAATATATGTATATACTAGTATACTATAATATATATATATATATTCAGTTATATACTAATTTATAAAATATATACGCATGTATACATTAAATATGCACATCTATAGATGATATATACACAAATATACGCATCACACAATATATATGTACTACTTTAAGTAAAACATATACTACAATATATATATATATATATATATATATATATATATATATATATATATATATATATATATATATATATATATATACACACACACACACAACAATGTATATACAATTTATAAAACATATACATATGTATACATTAAATATACACATTTATAGAAGATATATACACAAATATACAAAACATATGCTACTTAATATAATAAATTATTAATAATACTTGGTAGTAAATTAATAATATATTAGAAGTAAGTTTTAAATTTAAACTAGAAATTTAATTTAAATCATTAAATGAAAAAAATTATAAAGTAACGACTAAGGAGTGAATGAATGTAGAATTTTATTGATTGCGAATTGCGAAATGATCCAAAATTTATAATTTACATGAATGAAAAATCTACAAATTATGCATCTTTTTTTCCAACTCATTCATGTTAATATTAACGAAAACTTACATAGGATAGTCAAAGTCAACGAGGGCAAAACCATGCATTGGACTTGATTCTGCTGAGTTCTCCCGTGAAGACATAATTTCTTCAAGTTTCAGCTCGTCGCTCGGCTCCGGTTCCATTCCTTGGTTTCTTCTTTCCGTTCTGATCCAATCTCTGAGGCAAACTAGAACATTCATTGTATTGTTTCCCAATGAGTGTCGATTGTCTCCAAGTTACTATCGTCCCTGACTAAAGGCACTCTCTGATGCAACGGTTGACATTGAAACATACAAGATATCTCTAGCTAATCTTGAAAGCACAGGATATTATGTTTCATTACTCCTCCACCAATCCAACGTGTTGATCCGTTGTCTGCGATCCTCTGGCGGCGATCGAAGATAATATTTTAGCTCTTCCCGATAACTTGAGGTGTAAGCTCTCTTATCAACACTGTTCCAACAAGGTAAATCGTAAAAGAAATTAGAAAAATCACTATGTGCCGGCCTTTTAGAAGATGATGGCTCCTCGGGAGGATGAGGAGCGACAATTGAAGTGATATTTGTAGGTACGACTAAGTCAAATAAATCAACATAGTAATTACATAATTTTTCTATGTATTCATTCGCATCACTCATAGCCATCCACAAATACCGACAATATATGCCAAAATATTACAGAAAGTAGGATAATAAGCACCAAAACATTCAACCGTAGCTACATAAAAATTTTCTAAAAACTTAACAAGATCATTAATTACAACCCAATCAGAATCATGTAGCATACAATCAGCAGAATCAGCAAATGAACCACAATATTAGTTAAAAGCTAGTGTAATAGGAAATCTATATTTATAACGAGTTTTTAAAAAATCATACGTAGAATTCCATCTACTATCAATTTCCTCAGGCATCAATATCGGTGCAAGTCCATTTTCTTGATATTTAACTTTAAATTCTCTAATTTTTTTTCTTCGATTATTTCCTTGAATAAAACTAACAGCAAGACGGATTTTTTCAATATAAAGCTCAAAAAACTCAAGACTATCTTTTACAATTAAATTATATATATGACATGCACACTTAATATGAAAAATTTTAGGTAACGACGGAGATAACTTAGATTTTAACTTTGTTATAGCATTCTTGTTGTTAGAAGCATTATCAAAAGCAATACATAAGATTTTATTTTTGATACCATAAAATTCAGCAACTTTAACAATAGAATAAGCAATAAAATCTCCAGTATGTTTACGATCTTCATCATATAAAAAAGCAAGAATGCGTTTTTGCATCACAAAATTACTATCCATCCAGTGACAAGTAACAATTTAAATAATCATTTTTATTTACAACATGACCAAGATCAGAAGTTAGGGACAATCTACATTGAATATTTTTTAACAATGTTGTTAAATAAAAATAATACTGTGAATGAAGTCTAAAAATATCAGATTGACAAGTACTTCTTGGAACACTATTAAACATAGGATTATAAATAGCTTGAATATAATGACTAAAGGCATGAGAAGAAGGAAAACTAAAAGACAAACAACCCACAGCTACCATTTTAGCTATTTTTCCCGGTCCCTCAATTTATTATACTTCTTCATTACCTGATCGGTTGCTGGGTCCATTCTATTTTGCGTTGGCCCATCAACATCCCCACTACCTCGTACAATTTCTAACTCTCTTTTGTGAGCATCACCTATATGTCTCATTAACGTATCCGTACCCCCTTGCTTGCCTCCGCTTTTATGCTTATATATTTGTTGATAAATATTGAATTGCACCTCAGTATCTGATATACATTCAAAAAATTGCCATGCAATACTAGTTGTTTTATGAGGTCTTGGGGTACGGGGAAGACGGGAAGGGAGATTAACCGATTCAGATCTAACGTTAGCATTTTCTACTGCGGGTGTCTCATCAATATTTTCATCATCTTCGTCTAAATTAACCGCATCTACTTCATTTTCTTCTTTTATATCGTAAATTTCTTAAGCTTCTACATAATCCATATCGTGAGCACCTATACCTATTTCTTCCTCAAAAGGTGTACCAAGCGGTACCGGAGGCGAAGGCACACGAGTATATCTACTACTTGAAGTACCTCTACCACTAGTAATTCACTTTTTACTGCCACTATCTCTTTCAGAACAAAATTTTTTAACACCTTTAGTAACGAGGTTTCTTAATTTATTCATAGTATAAATTAAATTAAACTAAAAAAATTTAAAATACACAAATATAATAAAATTAAATATTCAAAAATGAATATAATAAATAAAAATTAAACGTAAGAGATGGAACGATAATACCAAATTTAAAAGTATCCAAATATTGCGAATTTAGAAACTTCCACTCATACTTTGTAAACGCAAATTTAAAAAATTAAAGTGAGCACTTTAGGAAATTAAATATATTGAATATTTGAGAATTGAGAATTGAGATTTGAGAGAGTGAAAAATTGTGTGAAAAATGATTTGAAGGTGTAGGGTATTTATAGATTTTTTTTTGGAATTAAAAAATTATTTTAAAAGTAAAAAATATTTTTTTTAATTATGGGCCCAAACTAGCCGTTTGGACCCAAAAACAGCTATATAGACATTGGGCCAACATCTGGTTTGGCCCCAAATCCAAAATTAAAAAAAAAAATAAAAAAAATTAATCCGGGCCGGTTAACTGGCGGGCCTGGACTGGGCTTGGTATGGGCTGGGTTAATCGGGCCCAAATAAAAAAAACTCGGCCCGATACCCGATACCCTAAAGCCCTTGGGCTTACCGGGCCGGGTCAAATCGAGCTGGTTTGTTTAGGTGGGCCGGTTTGGGTCGGGTAGGGCCGAGTTAGCCTAGCCCAATTGACACCCTTTCCTCACACTTAATCTCTTGTTCGTCCTCAAACAACACTTTACTCTAAGCATACAAATCTGAGGTGATGCTACACTCCTACTAAATGCAAGACACTCAAGCTAGTACTACAATGACTACATGGAATGCAAGTTTCTACACAAAGCACGTTATATATACAATTTATAACTCATGAACACTACTCCAAAACATCCTAACCTTAAGAATTAACTCAACAAGTGTCAAACTCATGCTTATCATTCAATCAACGACGTCATACAAATCACCCATATTCATCAAATATGTGCCCTTCACAACATGAGAGTTACCCATAATTACTCACAATAATGCAATTTATAACATAATGGGTACAAGAATAAAATTACGCTCACTCTCACAAGGAATTCACAAGTTACACATAATGAACCATAGGCTTGCCCTTAGTGTAGTGCTCCACTAATAGTCGAATGTAATGCTTAGGATCAAATAGGACTTTTTTCGGATTGTAATGTAGGCTAAGGAACAGGTAGGAACTATTTTGGCCAAGAATAGTGACCAACCCTTCTAAGTGCTTTAATACACTACTTTATACATTTAAAACCAATATCCAACAACCAAATTACACCACTTTTGTCTGCCATCTCTTTTATTTTTGCCCCATCTCTTTTAAGCATTTTCATAAACACTCGGTGGACACATAGTTTACTACCACAAGAATCAATTTTTCTCTTTTTTTTTCACAATCATGGCAATATTTCTAGCATCATTTATATCACATTCATCTATCACAAATCAATTATAAACACCAATAACCATTACCTTGGGGCATCAATTTCACCTTTTCTTCTTCAATTTCTCAAACTCCTTACTGATTCAATTTTTTTTTTCAATTAAAGCACTTAGGAACCTTTTGGATCAAATTATGGTTTATTAAAGAAGGGACTAGACTACATATGAGACTACCAAAGAAAAATTTAAAGGCTCAATGAGGGTTAACTAGGATTTTGCACAAGGGGTAGGACAAATATAAGGTAAAAACACGATTATTAAAGAAATGCCTAAATCATCTCCTAATCCCACATTCTTTATTTCGCTTCACACACACACCAAACAAGTTTTAGACATCATATGCAACAAGAAATGTACAAAAAACCTTACACACATGGCACATGCTCAACTCAATAGGATCATCATAGACTCCTGACCAACAATAGCATAAATTCAAAATTAAGCCAAAAAGTACAAGAGTCATAAACTTTATTCTAAGAGTCTCAAAAATAACAATTCTCTCAATTCAACGTGCTTTTACAAACAAACCCACTTGCATCATGTAATAAAAAATAACATCAACAAGAATATCTCACTTATTCCTAACCTAAAAAAAAATTTAATTGAGTCAAAATTTGAAAATTTCCCTACCCTACACTTAAAAATCTACTTTGTCTCCAAAGTGAATTTAAAGGTAAGAGATAGAAATATTCTCTGAGGCCTCTAGGACTAGCTAGTAGTATCTTCACACATAAAGAAGATCCATTGGACCCCACACTAAATCTTTGCCATGCTTCAAGCTCAAGTTTATGGTACTCAGACTTCCTATTAACCTGTGACTCTATCAAAAATAAAAAATATGTGAAATAAAACTAAAAAACTGAAGAGAAAACATACCTAATTAACTTGGGTTGCCTCCCAAGAAGCACCTAATTTAGTGTCGCGGCACAACCTATATCAACTTTTTCCTCCACTTTGAGGATATAAATTTCACCCAACATCGAATTCATCTTTTTGCCTCGCTTATAGGGTGGTGGTACAACGATTAATAAACCGAGTAATAGAATATGCATGGTAAATCACTCTGCCTTGAAGTGAGGAGTGTTTTTATATTGCTTATCTGATGTAAAATCAAGAATATAGGATTCTTGTTCCTCATCTTCACACTCTTTCACTATTTCAAATGATTCCACAGGCAAGATATCATCTAAACATAATGTAGAAAAATGCTTCGGGTGAGGCCCAACCAATCCTACTTTAAAATTTATACTATCTACTACACACTCACTTTTATTCACCTTCTTAATTTCAGTCTCAAGATAAAGATGACAATCGAGTAACTGCGATTCTTGTATTTTTCTCTGCCTCTGTGGAGATGGTGGTGATGGTATTTCCTGAACCTCCTTAGTTGTTTGTTGAGCATTGCCCACAAACATGACCGAATCAGGATTAAAAAGACACATATCTGCAGAGTGATATAAATTTCCACAAGTCACACACCAACTTGTAGTTTCCTGCACAGGTCGGAAACAACCAGGCCCCCTCCAAATGCTTGAATCAAAATTTGGACAAAAAGCCTCATGGTAGGTTCCAGCATAATAATGACAAGAATCATCATCCCTCGAAAACCATCTATCCAAGAATGACATCTCAAGAAGAGTGTGAGAAAAATAGGAATAAAGGACAATAAAAAAAACTAAACAAAAACTATTTATAACTTAATATAGAAAAACTAAAAATAAGATAGTTGCCTAATAACAAGTCCCCGACAACGACGTCAAAAACTTGACAGCGCCCAAGCGCACACACAAGTGTACGTTGTCTTATTAAGTAATATAGTGGCTTCAAGGAAGCCCAATTATTGATCTCATAGGAACTTGCGTTCGCCACCTATCTATTTCTAGTCTAACTAATTGAGAAAAAATAAACAAGAAGAGAGTTTGTAATTTTTGTAAATAAAAAATAAAATAAATAATGCGAAAATTAAATTCTTGGAACAATCAATGAAAGAAAATCCAGGGTTAAGGCACTTCGAACAATCATACTATGTTATTGAAATTAATTTGTTAACTTGCTTATCGTGGTTGTTGATTCGTAGGGTTAATTGTATGATCATGGTTTCCCAACCTATAATATTTTACCTAATATGGACATTACAACTATATTGTTGAGCGGGGACGTAATAATCCAATTAAGTGAATTAAAGCTATCATCTTATGTATGAATCAAGTAAGACATCTAAGTACATTCCTGTCCTAGATGCTAAGTTCAATTCTTTATATTATAAAAGAATAAAAACCCAAACTTTATTATTCCTATGTTCTATCTCCCT
The DNA here is from genome assembly GCA_030864225.1 of Capsicum baccatum var. pendulum. Classification (NCBI taxonomy): domain Eukaryota; kingdom Viridiplantae; phylum Streptophyta; class Magnoliopsida; order Solanales; family Solanaceae; genus Capsicum; species Capsicum baccatum. The sequence continues at coordinate 269,969,945 of CM061552.1, forward strand.
ATTCCCTCTCCCGAGATCAAAAGGTCGACAATATATGTATTCTAAGGGTCGCGAATCTTTAAAATAATTAAAACAAGAATAAACAAACAACCAAATATGATAAATAAAAATTAATCCAAAACAATAGTACTCATGTTCTTGGCGTTAATCCCGAAGAGAGGATTTTTAGCCATTAATATTCATAATCACGACCCAAATAATTGAATACAAGATATAAAAAATTAAAGATTAAATAAAAAGAATAAAATAAACCTAATATGAGAAGCGTGCAGCCACCGAATTTTTAATCCAAGCCGTGTCCACCCCCACGTGACCAGCTGTCCCAAAAGTATTATGTAATAATTCTAATACCACTTTTTGTGGGAAAATAATATTTTAATCCTAAAGGAAATAGGACTTGAAAATATTTCCACCAATCATAAAAAATCGTGCCATGCAAATATGAATTAAAGTGGGACAAGGTCCACTTTTGTGTCGGCAACTTTTCAGTTGACGACGCATTATTTAAGCAACGCGACGCATCGCTCAACGCGTTGACACATTGATGCGACACGTTGAATTTGCATCGTCTTACTAAAATTTATGTTTAAATTTTTTTTTAAGTGTTGACCGTCCCTTCTTTTTTCATGCCTTTTTAGTATATTTTTAATGAATTCCAGGCTTTTTTTATCATCAATATATCACTATATTCAATTCATCAAGCCTCCTACAATATCATACACCATATATTAAAGATCAAAACAACATAATATTCTCAATGACAAATCAAGACACAAGCTAAGATAAGACAAATTCACAATGATCTTCCACTTATTATTTCGACTCTTAACTTAATTAAATTAAACTTTGCACATTACAAATAAGTTATTCCACTCACAATTACACTATTAAAATATTTGGAACAAATTAAACACATTAGAATCCATCGAGATCAACTAGACACACACCTAGCTCAAGCTAGTAAAACTAATTTTCCGAGTTGAACTCTAAATTACTCAATTAAGTACAAACTTGTTTGAAAAATACTTTGGACATTGTAAATACATACTTGGACACTTAAATGTTTATTTATACCAATATGAACACATTAAACGCACGAACTGCTCTCAAAACAAGGCGAAATAAGCTAGAATAATGACACCACAGTGTATAAAATTACCTCAGATCATGTTTTCTCTTAAACAAGGTCTGAGATGATATATGACCTTCTCCACCTCCCCCTTCCCGTACAGATATTCTACTAAGTAATTTTTGCTGTATAAAAGTTTCCTCCAGCAATCCATCTATATAAATTTGGACCAGGAGAATTTCTATTGGTTCCATCGTTGTTTGCTGCATTACGAGGCTTAGGAGGACTTTCAAGAATTCAATTGTGCCATTAAAACTGATCCAATCACTATTGAAATTTACACTGTCGCCAAAAACTTGAACCCTTCCCTAAATTTGACACAAAAACATGAGTATAGACCGTCATTAAATTATAACACGGTATCGATACCACCATCTTGGAACCCTTCGGCCTTATCAGTTCGTACCTATCAAACTAAACTGTATAATACAGAATCTTGTTTGAAGGATTAGTGTCTAATCGGTAAACAACTACATTCACAAAATCATTGCACTTTATGTGTGTCTGTCATGATAGCCTGATCAATAATACATAACTCCCACACATGAAAGTGGATCCATTACACGCACCTTATTCTTTCTACCCCATCAAAACATGTCAGACGGTGTTGTTTATTCATCTGCACACATATGATGACTATTAATAAAGAACTGTGAAGAGTCATGACTTTTTATCTTAACACATTCAAAGTAGCTGATGAATCGAAATCTCCATCTGTTGCAACTGATGAATCAGCTGTTGAAAGAAATCAAAACATCTCCTCCAATATATGGTCCATCTATCGCAGTAGATAATCCATATGTTGCAAGACCATATGTTACAATAGATGGTAAATCTGTTGTGACAGACCAGACATTATTTATTCATCTGTACGCATGTGAGGACTATTCAAAATGAGGTGAAGAGTCGTGACTTTTTATCTAACACATTCAAAACAGCTGATGAACCGAATTCTCCATCTGTTAGAAGAAATCAAAATATCTCCTCCAATATACAGTCCACCTGTCGCAACAGATAATCTATATATTGCAATAGATGGTAAATCTGTTGCGACAGACTAGGCTATTTATTCATCTGTATGCATGTGATGACTATTAAAAAAATGGTAGTCGCGACTTTTTATCTAACACATTCAAAACAGTTGATGAATCAAATTCTTCATCTGTTGCAACTGATAAATCAGCTGTTAGAAGAAATCAAAATATCTTCAAAAAATGGTCCATCTATCACAATAGATAATACATATATTATAATAGATGTCTCATCTATTGCACATACAAATTATTTGTTGCAATAGATGGTAAATCTGTTTTGACAGACCATTTGTTACACATACACATAATATGTTGAAATAGATGGTAAATCTGTTGCGATATATAGACGATCTGTTGTAACAGCTTAATAATAACGGCTGTTATCAAGTCTTAAAACCATTTTGAAAAGGTGAGAAGTATTAAAGTAAAAAAAAAAAGTCCTGATTTTTCACAGAAAATAAAATGCCACCAGTTTAAATGTAATTAATTCAATGGAGCTTAACAGTCGTGCCTTTTGGCTTGACACATCCAGATTCAATCCTCTATAAATAGGTCCCTCCTTAATCATAATTCTACTAAACTTTATTTATTTCTTGTATTATTTTTTTGTGTGACATCTTCAACCACTTCTCTTCAAAGATCATATTCTTTCTCCTTGCGGTAAGTTATTTTCCCAGTGTAAATCTACCAGTTAGTAGTATACGTTGTATTATATTTGGACTCTTTTTATTTACATTTGTCAATTTATGCGTATTCTAGATATGGCTGATCCTATTTGGGACATTGCTATTTTGCGCGACACAGTATGGAAACTTCAGAGGCAGGTTAATGACCTACAGAGGGAGTTGGTCGCCATGAGAGTGACGATGTTCAGAGAGATGCAGAGGTTGATGAGGGCCCTGCTGCTACAAGTTGATTGGCCGGTTGTCAATAAAGATGATGATGATGATAATAACAATTAGAATTAGAATATATTTTTTCTTTTAGCGTATGTATTTTAATTTTTCTATATCGGATCTATACCTAATGTATTTTATTTTTCATTTAATGAAAAATTTATTTTTAATCGACTTTGGCTTTTTAATTCGTATTCAATTTTCATTCTGTCTATTTCTTCTAAACATACATGTTAATGTTACCATGTTGATGGTTGGAGGTAAGGAGCAATTTTGAATCCAGCAGCAATAACAATTTTGGCTTTTGAGTTCTTTCAACAGATACACCATGTGTTGGAACAAATTGGTTATTTATTGGGTTTTTGTCAACAGATTATCCATTTATTGTGACAAATTTGTCATCTGTTGAAGGAAAACATTCCCGTTTGATGAAACTATATTTTGTTTTTTCAGCTAATGTCCATCTGTTGCCACAGATAGTTAATCTATTGAGAATAATTATGGTCTGCTGTATTATTTAGTTCATGTTTTGCCTCTTTCTATTGATGCAAAAGTTATTAAGAAAGATATTTTATATATAATAAGTGAAAACATTATGTTCAATACAATGAGTTAAATTTATAAAAGTCCACAACAAACAACAACAACACAAGTTTCTGCAATTACAACAATCATGGCGGATTATGATCCGGGCATGTAGTTTTTTTGTGTCCAACGCACTTACATACGAAGCACTTGTTTTTTCTTGATGAAAATGATTCTCTGACTCCACTCCTTCTCTTATATGGCTTTCTTTTCGATTTGATAGTGCTTGGATCAATATGTGGAGGAGGTATTAATCTCTCCAAAATCTCTGTAGGAACAACCCAAGATTCTTTGGGAGGCACCAGAGTAATATGTCCACTTTATGCCATTTCATATTCTTCCACCGAATAATATTGAGAGCAGTGCTTGTAAACTTTAGGTCCATATTTTGGACCGTATTGAGCTCGAAGTACTTCCATGGCATGTGGACAGGTTATTTTGTCCAAGTCAAAAACTCTGCACGTACAAGATCTTATTTGAAGATCGACCGTGGCAACATCACAATGACCGGTGATACTGAATTTGTAATTTCCTATATTATGAGATAATAACCTATTCCCCAAACTGACGTTCATTGATATTTGTAATACCACGCTAAATCCTAAGCTCAACTCAGTCTTTTAAGCTTGCTAAGGGGTCCCAGACTTAGAAAATTCTAGCTAAGTATTCAGACTTATTATTATTTTGGCCTTCGTGAGTTGGCAACTCTATTTAGTAACTCTTATGACCTTATAGTATTGATCTTTAGATTGATTCATGATCAGGAATGTCAGTAGGTGTTTTCGAAAATTTTTTAGATTTTTTGGACCTAGTTTAGACCATGTTCGAGTGACTAAAATAGTGAGTCAACACGATCTCAATGAGTCGCGTTGTCCCTCGCGTCAACAGATAATTTTTCCCTCAGATCAATGCAAATTCCAGTGAAATGATGCAGTATGTTGGCCATCGCGTCGATGCCAACGATGCAGAGCATTGGTCTACACATCGACAGTTAGATTTTCATTCATTAAAAGTCTTGGCCTTAGGGGTATTAAGGTCTTTTTCCCATACCTATCAGCCCCAAAATACGAGATTAAGCCCCTTTAGAGATAAATTCATTCACTATTCTTAGACTTCTCAAGAACAGAAACCCTAGGTAATCTAAATTCAAAAGCCAAGGCTCAAGATTTCACCATTGTTCTTCAAGAATTTAGCAACCAAGGTATGTGAAATGTTGTTCATCCAAGGGTTCCTTCCACCCTTGGAGTTCAAGAAACTCTTTTAAACTTCAAGTTGCTTGATTTCATGCTTTCCATGATTTGAAATCAAAGTGTATTTATGATTATTGCTGTAGTTGGGTTTCTATTTCATGCTTTATTATGAGATTGATGTAGAATTATTTGATATGTGTTATTTATCATGTGAATTCATGTTGAAACCCATGGAATTGTGAATTTGGAAATTGAATCATGATGCTCACATGTTTTTAAGTATTATGTGAATATACTATGCCATCCAAGTGTTTGATGAATTGCTCATGTAAATGTAATAATAAAATTATATCATGCTAGTATGTATACTATTTCATGCCATGCAAGTGTTTGATAAAGTGCCTCTATAGATGCATTATGAGCAAGTGTGCATTTTTATGCTATGCAAGATCATGTGAAGCTTTACTTTTAATGCTATCGAGTCCTGAGGTTATTTATACCTGATAATTTAGCTGTTTACCTAGAGCCAGTGTCAGTTACAAAATAATATCAGTCATGTCACGATCAGTAGTACTCTCAGTCAGTTACAGGACTCAGGAGAACTCAGTAGACTCAATATTAGTCCCGTCTAGTTCAGTATTCAGTTTAGACCTTAGTAAACTCAATCAACTAGCAGAATTCAACAGTATTTTGTTTCAGTCAGGCCTAGTATAAACTAGGAAATCTGTTCAGTATCTATTCAGTTGGGAGTAGGATTCAACAATGAGCGAACCCAGGGATGGAGGCATTCTTGCTAGCAGAGGGTTTAACACTTAGTAGAAATCCCTGTGTTACAGAACTATGTATTTAGCGTAGGTTGAGATGTCTTCTTGCCAGATTAGGGTTGATACATCTCACAGAAGTTTTCCTGCCAGTGAGGGTTGACGAAAGATCTTCCTGTCAGAGAGGGTTAACTCACAGCTTGTCTTTACCTGTGGTATGGCACTGACACCTTTCCAACTGGGGTTATAGGTTGGACCCTAATCTATTCAGAAAGGGGCATATCGGTTAAATAATTACCTCCCACAATTTTAGTCTCAGACTCAGTCTCAGTATAGAACTCAGTTCAGTTCTACATATTTAGTTCTGTCAGACACAGTCACTTAGTTCAGTTGGGAACTCAGTATAGTTCATAATATCATGACTGTCAGATACAATCACTTAGTTATCAGCTTCACAGTATAAGTAAACTCAGATATCAGTAAGTCAGTAATTCAGAACTCAGTAAACTCACTCAGTTTCCCTTATTTCAGTACTCATATCGTGCAAATGGGCATGAGCTTTATTTAAACTCTCTATCTAATCTAAGTTTCTCTTTTATGTACAGAATATGCCTCTAAAGAGGACTAAGGAAAAAGGAAAGAGAGACCAGCCAGAACCCCTGTCCGTCCAACCAGATCCTCTGGACGAACATGTCTCCCACGCTGAGTTCAAAGCAACTTTTACCACCCTATCTCATTCTGTGGCAGCCCAAAATAAATGTACAGCTGCTGTTCTGGCCAACCTAGTGGCTAATACTGCTGCTGCCAGGATTCAAGATTTTACTCGAATGAACCCTTCATCTTTTACTGGGTCTAAATCAGATGAGGACCCTCAGGAATTTCTTGATTAGGTCCAGAAAGTTACAGAAATTATGGGAGTGATTATTGTTGAGAGCACTGATTTGGCTGCATATTAGTTATAGGATGTGGCACACTCATGGTCTAAACAATGGAAAGCAGAAAGGGCCGCAGATGTAGGGCCCATAGAATGGGAGGAGTTTGCTGTTGCTTTTTAGGATAGGTTCTTCCCGCTAGAGCTAAGGGAAGCAAAGGTTTTTAAGTTTATAAATCTAAAGCAGGGCAACCTGACAGTACAAAAGTATTCTCTCAAGTTTACTTAGTTAGCTAGATATGCCCCGCATGTAGTAGCAAATAGCAGATCTAAGATGAGTAAGTTTATGTATAGGGTATCTAGCAGTATGGTCCAAGAGTGTAGAACCATATTGTTGATTAAAGAGATAGATATATCTAGGATCATGGTCCAAGCTCAGCAGATAGAGGAGGCCAAGAATAAAGAGAAGGAAAGGAAAAAGAAGAAAGTGAGAACAGGTAGTTTCAACTTCACTCAGCTTAAGTTAGAGGGTGGGAATCATTCTCAGTTTCTCCCAAAATCCTCAGTTCTGGCTCTGTCCTTAGCTAGTGCTCCTGTGTCAAAATTCAGAGATAGCAACAGAGATAGAGTGTTAGGCCCTAAACCCCAGGGTAGTGTTAGCAATGTCCAAACCAATCCCCTTTGTCAGAAGTATGGAAAAAACCACTAGGGTATTTGTAGAGCTGGCAGTGATGTATGTTTCAGATATGGCAAGACAAGATACAAGGTCAGACAGTGTCCTTAGGTGGATTCACAGAGTCAGCATAATCGCCCCCTTCTCAGTCTGATCACCCAAATCAGTAGGGTGCCACATCTAGTGCCACCAGTGGGCAACACCTAAATAGAATCTATGCACTTCAATTCTAATAGGATCAGGAAGGTTCTCCTAATGTGGTCATTGGTACGTTACAAGTTTATTATTTACATGTTTATGCTTTGCTAGATCCAGGAGCTTCCTTGTCCTTTGTTACTCCTTATATAGATGTTGACTTCAGAGTTAGTGTCCAGGACTCTAGTTTAGAAACCCATAATCTTGAATCAGTGTCAGTAGCATGTGAATTCCCAGATATGTTTCTCGAAGATCTCTTCGGATTTTCTCCCAAAAGGAAAATTGATTTTAGAATCGATCTTCTTCCAGATACTCTGCCCATATCTATTCTGCCATACATAATGGCACCTATAGAACTCAGAGAATTGAAAGAACAGTTGAAGGATCTCCTAGATAAGGGATTCATCAGACCCAGTGTGTCCCCGTGGGGTGCACTAATTTTATTTTTGTAAGAAAGACGGTTCTCTCAGAATGTGTATTGACTACCGTCAGCTAAATAAAGTAACAATCAAGAATAAGTATCTACTTCCCAGAATTGATGACTTCTTTGACCAACTTTAGGGTGCCAGTTACTTCTCCAAGATAAACCTTAGATCGAGCTATCATCGACTCAGAGTCAGAGAACTTGATATCCTAAAAATAACCTTCATAACTCGGTATGGTCACTTTAAATTCTTAGTCATGTCCTTTGGTCTTACCAATGCCCCTACAAACTTCATGGACTTGATGAACCATGTGTTTAAGAAGTACCTGGATATATTTGTCATAATCTTCATAGATGACATTCTTGTCTACTCCCACAGTGAGCATGATTATGCAGACTATCTCAATATAGTACTACAGACTCTAAGAAATCATCAGCTATTTGCCAAATTCAGTAAGTGTGAATTTTGGCTAAGGTTAGTAGCTTTTCTTGGCCATATCATTTCTGGTGATGGCATTAGAGTTGATCCCCAAAAGACCGAAGCAGTAAGAAACTGGTCAAGATCTATCTCTCCATCAGATATCAGGAGTTTCTTGGGCTTGGCTGGCTAGTACTAATAGTTTGTTGAGGGATTTTCATCTATTGCATCCCCTATGTCCAGATTGACTCAAAAGAATGTCAAATTCCAGTGGTCAGATTTTTGTGAAAAGAGTTTTCAGGAGTTGAAGACTCGACTCACTACAACTCTAGTTTTGACACTACCAGATGGATCAGATGGGTTTGTGGTATATTGTGATGCCTCCAGAGTTGGTTTGGGGTGAGTTTTGATGCAGAGAGGTAAGTTCATAGCCTACACCTATAGACAACTTAAGCCCTATAAAAAGAACTATCCTACCCATGATCTTGAGTTAAAAGCAGTGGTATTTTCCTTAAATATTTTGAGGCACTATTTGTATGGGGTACACATTGATGTGTTCACTAACCATAAGAGCCTATAGTATGTGTTCTCTTAAAAAGAAATAAACCCCCGTCAGAGAAGGTGGTTGGAGTTATTGAAAGACTACGACATAAGCATACTATATCATTCGGCTAAAACCAATGTAGTAGCTGATACTCTCAGTAGGATGTCTACGGGTAGTGTTGCTCAGGTAGAGGATGGTAAGAAAAAGTTAGTTCAGGAAGTTCATCATCTTGCCCGACTAGGTGTTCGCTTAGTCGATTCGGCAGAAGGTAGTGTATGGGTGCAGAGTAGTTAGAATCATCCCTGGTTTCTGAGGTAAAGAAAACGTAAGATAGGGATCCCAGTCTAGTCAAGTTGAAGGAATCAGTCAGAGATCAGAAAGTAGAGGTCTTCTCCTAAGGGGTAGATGATGTCTTGCGTTGTCAGGGTCGGCTATATGTGCCAAGTGTAGACAACTTGCAACAGCGAGTTCTTGCAGAAGCGCATCCAAGTGTTTGATGACTTGCTTATGTGAATGTAATAATAAGATTATATCATGCTAGTATGTATACTATTTCATGCGATACAAGTGTTTGATAAAATGCCTCTATAGATGCATTATGAACAAATGTGCATTTTTATCGTATGCAAGATCATGTGAAGCTTTACTTTTCATGCTATCGAGTCCTGGGGGTATTTATACCCAACAATTTAGATGTTTACCTAGAGCCAGTGTCAGTTACAGAATAATCTCAATCACGTTATGATCAGTAATACTCTCAGTTAGTTACAGAATTCAGGAGAACTTAGTAGACTTAGTATTAGTCCCGTTGAGTTCAATATTTAGTTTATACCTTAGTAAACTCAATCAGCTAGCAGAATTCAGTAGTATTTCATTAGTGTCTATTCATTTGGGAGTAGGATTCAACACCGAGCGAACCCAAGGATGGGGGCATTCCTTCTAGCAGAGGGTTTGACCCTTCGTAGTAATCCCTACGTTATAGAACTATGTAGCCAGCATAGGTTGAGATATCTTCCTACCAGATTAGGGTTGATACATCTCACATAAGTTTTCCTGCCAGCGAGGGTTAACAAAAGAGCTTTCTATTAGGGAGGGTTAACTCACAACTTTTCTTTACCCATAGCACGGTACGACACCCTTCCAACTAGGGTTACAGGTTGGGCCCAAATCTATTCAGAAAGGGGCATGTCGGTTAGACGATTACCTCCCACAGTTTCAGTTTTAGATGTAGTCTCAGTATAGAACTCAGTTCAATTCTACAGATTCAGTACAATCAGACACAGTAATTCAGTTCTGTACAAAACTCAGTATAGTTCCACAGAATTAAAACTGTCAGATATAGTCACTCATTTATCAGCTACACAATATCAGCAAACTTAGTTATCAGTAAATTAGTAATTCAGAACTTAGTATCCAGTGTTATCACAATATCAGTTATAGTATACGTATTCATGCATGTACTCTCATTCAGTTATATTCATGCCATTCAGTCAGTATTGTTCATGCATATGAACCCATGCATTTTAGCCTACCTCACTTAGCATATCAGTACTTCAAAGTACTGACGTATACCTTTCTCTTGTGCTATGATGTCTTATATCTTAGGTTCAGATGCACGGGTGATGTGTGAGTAGATGCTAACATATTTGAGGATTTTAACTGAGAATAATTGCAAAGTCTTAAGCAACTTTTGCCATTTTTGATTGTTTTCTCTTTGATATTATAGTTAAAGTCAAGATGCAAGAGAAACATCAATAATGGCATTAAAAGAGTTGATTTTTGAGCAAGTAGAGAGGAAAGTATAGCTGATGACTTGTTTGATAAGTCGTTAGCCTTGTGATAACCTATCAAAGTTGCCGTCAGCCTTAGACAAAGAATGAGATTCAACTGGAAGAAATGACGACCACCTGTGATAGGCCATCAGAGTTATTATAAGCTGCCAGGCTTAGGCAGTGCTTGAGAACTTGAAGTGAAAAAGCTACGACAATTCTGATAAGTCCTCTCATATCTGATAAGTCGTCAGGCTTCATCGTCATCTAAAGATAGAACTTATTCAAGTGTGAAGAGGAGATGACGACATTCTTGATAAGGCATCAGACTAAGCCGTCACACATGTCGTCGTCTGTACGAGAAAATACTGTGATCTATGATTTTGTTTCCATAATTAGGATGAAGTATTTAAAGCATATATTAGGGTTTTCTAATCAAAAGGGGCTGAACACCTGGAACTTATTCGAAGGGAGTTTACTTTTCTTTTTGGCTCTCTTAACTTAGAATTCAATATTCAACTCTTTGATTGGGTTTTGAGATTTTTCTCTTAAACTTGAAAGAGAATCAACTTCAAACTTCATCTTTTGTAAGTTTAATTACTTTGAATGATGAATATAATTATTTCTATCTCTTTCTTTCTCATGTGGAACTAAAACCCACAACTAGGGTTGTGGGATCTATGATTATTCCTCCATGGATTTAATAGTTGGCTAGGGTTTGAGTGATTGTGGAGACATCTTGATAATTCCTTTGTTATGATTGTTATTTATTGGTTTCAAACAATAGATCCCGCCTTATGTTGATTTGCTCGAACTGAGAAATAAACTAAAGGTAGCGTATTATCAATGAGGATTTGGGAAGGTTAAGTTCTCATCTAATGATTAATGCTGTAACAAGATTGATCAACTCGAGATAAAATTGGTATGAATAGAATACTTTCCTAAGTTTGAGAGAATTAGGGAGTTCAACATCTAGGTAGGTTGAGAAATACTTAGATGGACTATCGAAACTGATAATTTGGTGTTTTCCATAAGTCACGAGAATCTAATACTACCACTATTATTCAATGGAGGATTACTAATCATAGTGATCACAACTCTAGTTTCTCTATATCATTGATTTGAAATATTACAGTTTAAGCTTTGAGTTCTAAGGAGAATTGAAGTGTTAATAACTTTGTTTCAATCATTAAAAAACCCCTATTTTATCTTTTTGTATTATTTGTTTGAATTTAACTTGTAGCTATAGTTTCAAATTAGTTTAATCACCACTCACATTGTTCCTCGTGGATTCGACCCCGACTCCAAAGTTGGGTAAATATATTGAAGACGACCGCCTTGCACTAAATTAATATGTAAGTTGAGCATTATCAATGGGGTCCCAAGCACCCTTAGCAGATCAGATTTTCAGCAGTCAGAGTTAGTGGTGAGTCCTTATAGTTCGAGGACATGATTGTTTTCTTCAGTATTTTAGTTTATCAGTACAATTTTCAGTAGTTGGAGTCAGTTGGGGGTTTGTCCCATCAACTTCATAATTCAGACAGTAGAGGCTTTTCAGACTAAAGTATTTTCAGACAGATGTTTCAGTTTTGGTACTGTTATACCATATTCAGTTTTATTTTAGCATTGAACCTAATGGCAGGTTTCCGCCTAATTTCTGCATATTTGTAATATTACTATTCAGTTATTGCAATAGGTACCAATCATGGGTTAGCTTATGGTCCCTTGGGATTATGAGCACCGTGTAGCGTCTGAGGTACAAACTCGGGGCATTATAATATTATTTTTTCAATTTCAAGAACAAATCGGGTTCTTTTTGGGCCCTTGAACTTCACACGCCTTTCGTTAAAAAATTGACCATACTTCATGTTTATTACTTCAAACATAGCCTTGATGGGAAATTATCTTTATCGCAAAATAATTAATTCACCGATTTAGCTATGATTGATGTCATAATATTGTACATATACAAAAGAATCACTTAGTATGACATCATACTAAACTTGTAACTCAAACAAGATAACAAATTCATAAGAATGTACCTATCTGCCGGACAGAATGCCTGGCTCCATCTCTCAAAACCGACACGTACGAGAAGTTCTACTACCTTTGAATTCACATCCGTTATTTGATTGAAATGGTCTAAAAACTCCTCTCTACTATATGCTTAGCTGTTCTATTAAAAAAGGTCACGACCCTTTCATTGTGATAGTTGGTCCGAATGTTCTATCCAAGATGCCTGGTGCAACAACCAAAGTAAGCTGAAGTGAAGAGAATTGAACCCATATTTGGAATACTTGGATGCCTATCTGAAACAAAATACAGCACTTTGGCATCTTCGATGTAGCTTCACAGTTGTTCAAAATAAAAATCCATAAGAGGCATCACATTCCTTGTCCGCTACACAAAAAGCGACAGGAAAGATGTGATTCTACACATCCTGTGCCACCGCTGCTAGCAGAACTCTATTATACCTTCTCCTCAAGAAGGTACCATTGACGTCTATGACTTTTTTCAAATTTCAAAAACCTTGAATCCAAGCACCATACGATACAAAAAAGTACTTAAACTGTAGTACCCCATATTCCCTAGTCTAGATTAACCCTCAGTACATGGGTTATCCTAAATAATAATTTTGAAATACATAGTAATTTTCAGATTAGAGCCTGTCATTGCTTAGGAAATTCAATTAGCTTTCCGACAATATAAAATTTGCCTAAATCCGACAATCGGGTAAGAAGTTATGGCGATTTTAAGTTTTAATCATTAAACATCGTCATTCAGGCCAGTAGCGTGTTGCGGAGTGTGTATAAATAACAGTTGTCAATTTCCAGTGTTTCTTCGCGATATTGGTACATCGCGCCATAGACCCAGTTCACAATTGTCAATTTTTAGTGCACCAACGCGATTCCACCGCATCGCGGTATACTTTCAGTTCACAAATAAAGTGGCAACGCGATACCACCGTGTCGTGCCACCATGCAATTCCCTAGTTGTCATTTTCCAGTGACACAACACTATAGCGCCGCATCGCGCCAGGGGTCCAGATCGTGAAAATTTCACCAAAAAATTATAGTTGCGCCCAGGGTTAAATCAGTCTTTTCCCATGATTTTATTCCGCCCAGATGTGGGATTTAAGCCCTAAAAGCATTTAAACCCTTCATTATTCACTTTTCTCCAAAATTAAAAGGTATTTCTCTCTCAAGAAAACAAATCCTAGCTATCAAGAATCAAGGTCAATCCTAAGAATCTCTCCAAGAACTTCAAGAATCTCACGAATTAAGGTATGTTAGAAGTTCATCCATGGATCATTACCTTCCATGGAGCCCAAGATTTTTTTTTCAAAATACAAGATTTTTGATTTATGATTCCCATGTTTGAATTAGATGGAATTCATGTTCACGCTGGTGTTTGAGTTTTAATTCATGATTTAGATTACAAGTTCCAAGAACTGATTCTAGTCTGTGTTGAATTACGTTATATTCATGATAAATCCTTCAATTTGCAAGTTGATTGTTGTAGCCATGTTAACCCTAAGTGTTTATAATTTAATGAACCAAGTATGCTTCTTATGTGTTTGATAAATTGTCTATGAGAATGAATAATGCCATTATAGTATGCTAACATGTATTCTCCATCCATGTACAAGTTAATGCATTACAAATGTTTGATGAAATGTCTCTGTGAATGAATTATACCCAAGTGAACATTGTTATATTATTCAAGATGATGCTTTGCTTTACTTTTCCTACTATCGAGTCATGGGGGTATTTAATACCCGATAATTTAACTGTTTACCTAGAGTTAGTATCAATGATAGAATAGTATCAGTCGTGTCATAATCAATAGTACTCTTAGTCAGTTACAGAACTCAGTAGATCTCAGTTAGTTACAAAACTTAGGAAAACTCAGTAAACTCTATATCAGTTTAGTCTAGTTCAGTCCAGTATAACAGTTCAGTGTCTTTCAGTTGGGAGTAGGATTCAGCACCGAGTGAAACCAAGGATGAGGGCTCACCTACCAGCAGAGGGTATGATCCTTAGAAGTAATTCTTTCATTCCAGAACTATGTAGCCAGCATAGGTTGAGACATCAAACCTGCCAGTTGAGGGTTGATAAAGTGCTCTACCTGCCAATAGAGGGTACCACTGTTCTCATTTAGGGAACCTGCCAGTAGAGGGTTACTCTTCATCTTGTCTTTACCCGTGGCATGGTACTGGCACCCTTCCAATTATGATTATAGATTGGACCCCTATTAGTTTAGATTTGGGAACATCGGTTAGATGATTTTCTTCTATAGTTTTAGTTTCAGTCTCAGTCCTCAGAGTAGAACTTATTTCATTTCTACATAATCAGGACTGTCAGATACAGTCACTCAGTTATCAGTAATTTTGATTATTAGTGATCTCAGATTATCAGTATATTCAATTATTAGTTATCAGATTCAGTTCTAGTATACTCGGTTACAACATGCATAGTACGTTCAGTAGTTACAAATCCTCCATATATGCTATCCAGCTCTTGCATATCATTTAGTTAGTAATTGTTCATGCATATGAACCCATGCATTCAACCTTACCTCATTTAGCATACCAGTACATTCCCACGTACTGATTGCATACCTATTTCTTGCGCTATGATGTTTTATATCATAGGTTCAGACGCTCAAGTTCCTAACTGCACTTAGCTAGATTCAGTCAACAGTAGCAAATTTAGTAGTGAGTCCTCATCTATCGAGGATATGCTTTTATTTTAGTGCTTCATCTTAGCAGTATTTTAGTAGATGGAGTTAGTTGGGGGAGTTTCCCATCAACTCCACTTTCAGACAATTTCAGTTAAAAGCTTTTCAGACTAGATTTTTAGACAGTATTTCAGATTTAGATGTTATTATTCATTATCAGTATTTTAGATGTTTTGAACCTTATGGCATTTCAACCTATTATTATGCAATTATTTCAGTATTATTGTTCAGTGCTCATAATAGATATCATACATGGGTTAACTTGTGGTCCTTCAAGGTCGCAAGCACCATGTAGCGTCCGAGGTGTATTCTCGGGGCATTATATGAACCTTCCATTTTTATCAACATGTAATGCCATCTTACTTCTGGGATTTATAGACTTAATCATGCAATGGTAGGCATCCAGGATTGCATACCCATGCTCGTGTGTCCCCCTAACCAAGTCCTTGGCAATCCCCATGGCCATATATATCTTCCAATAACTGACTAGGACTCCCAATTTCGTAAGGAATTGATTGGACATAACCCTTGTTAAAGGGCCTTTTCTATCGGGGAAACTACTCTTGAAATATTCACCGAGGACCTTTGCCATGGCGTGAGGATTTTGGCCCGAGATGTGCTCCAAACCATGTGTGATGCTTTTCATATTTATGAATGACGAATCTGTCAGAACTTGCATACTTCACCACTCTCAACCACTATTTGCAGTTCAGATTAGCATATTTGAAGCAGAAGTCATTGCTCGAATTAATCACTTTCTTTATTCTGAAATCTTTTTTCAAGCAAGAAATAAATAAAGTGGTAGATAGTTTATTCTTGTCTTTGAATGACATTCCAATAAAAAATTTGGTCCCATCGTCTTAAAGATTTCTAAACTGTGTCAATTGATAAAAACTACCCATCGTATTGGTCGCATCAATAGGCATAGGTATTTGATCATCATATGGAATATTCATGTCGAGATCATTCAACCTATCATCAAAGATGTCTTGTTGTTGTTCTTCTTCTACGTTCCGATTCTCATTCTCTTTCGTCTTTTCAACCATGTACACCTTTAACATCGGCCTATATGAATCACTAAGATATGCATGCAGTCGAACCTAATCGGTTATCTTGAAAGGCAGTACCCTCTGATTTTTAAAGGAGCTGTGCATGTAGTTGATGATGAGTTTTTATGATTGACAATTTAGTCTATAATAACTGATGATTAAGTTCACAAAATAATTATACGAAACATCACTTTGGACTGTCATAGCTATCATCTCTAGCATTTTACCCTCATTCCAATGCCGTACATATCGATTGCTCTTCTCGATCCATTGACCATGACAATCCACCCCTATTATTATTGATCCCTCCAATAGTGGTACCTAAATAAAGTCATTTGTTAAAAAAAGTTAATAGTGATTTCATAGTGCCGCAAATGAATCTCAAAAGATGTGTAATCAGTCGCAACAGATTACTTACCTATTGAGATTCATGTTACGCTCCTGAAGTTGATTTCAACAGATGAGTCATCTATTGTAATAAGTAAATCATATGTTGCAACAAACTATATATCTGTTGCAACAAATGAAGCACTTGTTGGGATGGATGTTACAATACTGAGGTACCTTTTAAGATGATTCTAATAGATAAGTGACATGTTGCAATAGATAATAATCTATTGGAATCGAGGTCAGGTTCTATAGCAACAGGTTACGAATATGTTGCAACAGATATTTATCGTCCATTGGAATCGAGTTCAGGTTCTATTTCAACAGGTTAATAATTTGTTGCAATAGATATTCACCCTATTGCAACAAACAACACGTCTGTTGGAATCGAGTTCAGGTTCTGTTGCAACAGGTTACTAATCTGTTGCAATAGATTTTTATCATGTTGCACCAGATAACTAATTTATTGCAACAGATGGGTCATGTGTTGCAACATATAATCTATTTATTCGATTCATGTTACGGCACTATAGAGCCATAAACATGAATTCAACATATACGTCTTCCTTTGAAATAGATGGCTCTTATGTTGCATTCATGTTCGCATGCTATCTATTGATTAAAATACAATACAATAGCAGTTACCCAGATGGCAAGTTGAACTAAAAATCATAATTTGACTTATCGTAGTCTTCTATGAAGTAATGCCAAAGTGGAAAGTGATGTACGAAATAAAATTTGATCTAAGAAATTGGTCAAATAGCAACAGTAGAGGTAACAACAACAACAACAACGACAATGGTCAACAAGAAGAAGATGAAGGTGATAATAAAGTAGAAGATGATGAATAAAGCAGCAACAACAATGAACAACAAAAATTGCTAAGAGAGAGAAAACAACGATGGATGAGAAGAGAGAGAAAGATGTCTTTTTTTTCCTCCATTTTCCGTTATATTAGGTAAATATTTGGAGCAAAGTGTAAATTTAAAAACTTCTTGGCTATTCTCAAACTTACCAAACTTTCTTAATACATAATAGAGTAATTGTCACCTCCACTCAATAATTAAGACTTGTGTCACCTATATCTCATTTTAAAACTCTTTTGCCACCTACAACTCAAAGCCCCAAGTTTGTGAGCTTATTAATAGGAAAATTAAGGATTTACTTTATCCAAGTTCCCTTTACTATTTTTTTGCTTTCCGCAATAAAATTGGAACAATTTTTTTTTTTGGGCCTATCCACATGTATATGCTTTTACAAGTAGGTCGTTATTGAAATATTATAGTATATGTTCATTAGAGAGAATTGATTCACCTATTTCATCTCACTATAGATTCATCTATTGCAGTATATAACTTGGGTCAGTCTTGATTTCGATCACCTTAACATGTTTATTTCACCCCAAAATTAGAAATTTTTTATATATTATTTTATTTATTGTATACATCCTACATAAATATTTAGTATAAATCTCTAATATCTTGCAGCTTATTTAGGAGTGTATCTTAACTTATTTAGGAGTGTATCTCATTATTATTTTGTACCTTATTTAGACTTCTATCTTATTTAGATTTTTTGAATTCGCTTTAATGTTGGGTTTTAATTAGGTTTATTTTATTTTAGTACATGTATAAATAGGACATTGTACCTTAGTTTTATTCATTCAATAATTCAATAAGCATTCAGTTTTATTATTGAATCAATCAAGATCCAATAGTCATTCAATTCATAATATTCAATCTAAATCATTCGTTCATTCAATTCAGAATATTGAGTCAATTCGATTTATTCATTCATATTATCATTCAATTTTCCACAATCTCCTTCAAACTTCTTTTAATTTTCTAACGTGGTATCAAAGAAAGGTTAATTTCGATCTTGTATCATTTTTTTGTGTTTTATTCAATATGAAGAAACACTTTTCAACTTTCTGATTCACTATGTTTGGAACATGTCAACTGACATGGTACATTCATGGTGATTGCACTCGTCACTCTCTCTTTCTCTCTCTCATTATTATTATCATCATCGTCTTGATCGTATTCAAGATAGAATAAATCTACTACTAAATCATTCATCTTGGTAGTATTCACAATGTATGGAACAAGTCTACCTCATCAATTATCAATATCATCAATCCCTTTCTCCCTTCATTTTTTTTAAAATCAGAGATTCATTCATTGTGGTTGTATTTTCTCTTTTTTATAATTTTATCTTTTATAGTTTTAGGGATTGTCTTCATTGTTAGATTGTGTTTTAAATCATTATATTTTTTATATCTGAAATTTTATTTAGGGCCCTGGTAAATACTCCTGATCCTGTTCATCTTCACTCATCAATTCATCCCAAAAACAACACAATTCCTCTTTCTCTTTCTATTATTTTTCAAAATATTCAATTTTTTTTGAAGGTGGTATGTTTTTTTTTTTTTTTTATAATTATCATTCATTCAATTTATTCTTTTTTCCTCAAGATTTTCATCATCAAGAATAACTTCTTCGGACACCATTTTTTAACTCTTTATATATATATATATATATATATATATATATATATATATATATTTAAATCACATCAGTACATTTAACTGGTGATATCATTGGACTAACTGCTTCAGTCATATCATATGCATGGTTGATATTAAATGTAATTTTTTATTTTTTTCTCAGTTTCGTCATATTCATCACAAAGCTCTATCCTCTTCTCACCGATCCTCTTCTTCACACTATGTTGCGCAAGTTGGGGGTTCTTTCGTACCCTCCAAATTGAGGGAGATATTGAAATATTGTTGTATCTCTTTATTGAACCGGATTGGCCACCTGTTTCATCTCACTACATATTCATCTGCTGCATTACATAACTTGGCCAACCTTATTTCAGCTGCCTCAACATGTGATTTCGGCCCAAAATTAGAAAATTCTTATATATTATTTTATTCTTTTTGTACACCCTAGATAAATCTTAGTATAAATCTCTAATATCTTGTACCTTATTTAGGAGTGTATCTTACCTTATTTAGGAGTGTATCTCATTATTATTTTGTACCTTATTTAGACTTCTACCTTATTTAGATTATTTGAATTCGATTTAGTGTTGGGTTTTAATTAGGTTTATTTTATTTCGATACTTGTATAAATAGGACATTGTACCTCAGTTCTATTTATTCAATAATTCAATAAGCATTCAGTTTTATTATTGAATCAATCAAGATCCAATACTCATTCAATTCATAATATTCAATCTAAATCATTCGTTCATTCAATTGTTCAATTCAGAATATTGAGTCCATTCAATTCATTCATTCATTCATTCATTCATTCATTCATTCATTCATTCATTCATTCATTCATTCATTCATTCATTCAATTTTTCCGCAATCTCCTTCAAACTTCTTTCAATTTTCTAACATGTGTTGCATGTGTATTTCGTGTTAATCAATAAAGTTGTATATAACAAATTTATTAAAATAACAATTGACACTGTTATATTTATTTAAGTGATATAAATAAATATCAATAACATATAATTAATTTTTGTGACATTTTGCCTTAATGAAAAAGTTATAGCAAAATTTACTACTATGTACATGACCTAACATTTTTTGCTAAAATAATGTGAATTCTACATATATGGAAGAATTTTTTTTTTTTCAATTGCTTAAGACTTTTGATAGTCAAAATTCATTAGTTTGACTATTTTGAATTTTTATTCAGTTATTAAAAAAATATATTTAATCAATAGGTTCATGATTGAGGAGATATATAAAAATAGGAAGTTACTTTTTTACTATTTGACGAAGAGTGATTTCCTCCTCTTTTAGAAATTAAACAGTTTTAAATCCTTGCTCGGATAAAAATGGGACTTTTATGCCATTTGGGGTTGATTGGCTGAAAACACATTATCCCGAGGTTATTTATTATGGGATTAGTTGTCCTTACTATAGTATAAAGGGGATCTTTCAAAAATAGCAGCACTTTGCTATAAAACCCACCTTTCATAGCCACATTTTACACAATTACCATTTATAGCCTTTGTATTCTATTTACGCCCGCTTTATTCGGTTTTACAAATACTATATATACATATAAAATATGAATACAGTCCCTATTTAGTCGCGCCAAAAATGTAATTCAATATTTTTAAAAAGAAAAAAATCTCAATTACGCTTATATCGTTGATTGCTTAACACTACTATTATCTTTTTATATATATATTTTTTTCTTTTTCGTGTTTTTCCGTTTTTTCTTCTTCTTTTTTCTATCTTTTTCTATTTTTATTTTTTTCGTTTCTTTCTTTTTGTTTTTTCTCTTTAATCTCTAACTTCTATTTCTCTTTCTTCTGTTATTTTCTTCTTTGATTCTTTTTTATTTTTATTTTTGTACTTATTTTCTTTATCATTTTTTTATTCTATTTTATAATTTTTATATTTTTAAAAAATATGACTAGTCAAGAACAAGTCATGGATGATAACGTAAATACCATAATTATTTATCGTATTTGTAGTCACACTGTCATTTATATTTTATCATTCATTGATACAACTGTATTTGTATTTTAAAGTTCACACTTGTATTTATATTTTATAGTTCGCATTTGTATTTGTATTTAATAGTTCGCACTTGTATTTGTATTTGTTAGTTTGCGCCATCATTTATATTTTATATAATTCACACTTTTATTTTAAAGAACTATTTTGTATTTGTATTTTATAATTGATTGCATATTATATTGGATTATATTTATATTATGGTTTTACTGTGTTTTTATATTTAGATTATATTTGGATTATACTTGTATTTGTATTCTATTTTTGTCGATACCTTTTTATTTTTAAAAAATTATTTTATTTTTGTATTTGTAAGTTGATTGCATATTGTATTTAGCCGTGATTATGTACAATTTATCATTTGTATTTGTATACAAATAAGTAAATGCATTAATTGTATTTTCTTAATTCTAAAATATATAAATATATAATGTATCATTTGATACAAATGCAGTGTTTTGTATTTGTATATCAAAATTATCATTCATATTTGTAAATAAACAAATATCACTTGACACAAATACAATGACAAACAAACGAAACAGATGATTTTACAAATACAAATACAATATGTATTTATATATATTGTATTTGTATAAAAATTTAAATTGTATTTATTTGTATAAAGAAATACAACTCGTAGCAATAATACAAACAAGTATTCGTAGAAAGAAAATCAATCGTTCCTTTTCAATAATTAAAAAATACAAATGATAATTCAAACTTGTATTTATATGTTATAGTTCACATTTGTATTTGTATTTTATAGTTCACACTTGTATTTATATGTTATAGTTCGCATTTTAATTTGTACTTTATAGTTCGCACTTGTATTTGTGTGTTATAGTTCACATTTGTATTTGTATTTTATAGTTCGTACTTGTATGTGTTTGTTAGTTCGCACAAATGAAAAGAAGAAGAAAAATTAAAATGAAAAAAAGAAGAAGAGAAAAAATGAGAGAAAAAGAATAAGAGTAATAGAAAATAGAGAAGAAAAAATGAGAGAAAAAGAATAAGAGTAATAGAAAATAGAGAAAAAATACAAAAAAAAAAAAGAAGAAAAAAAAGAGAGGAGAAAAATGAAAAGGAAAAAAAATAAAAAAATAAAAAAATGAATAAAAAATAAAATAAAAACAAAAAAGTGAAAAAAGAAAAAATAAAGAGAAAACAACAAAAAAGGAAAAGAAAAGCTGAAGAAAAAAACCGAAAAAGGAAAAAAGAAGAAGAGAATAATAGAAAATAGAAAAAGAGAAAAAATAAATGCGAGAGACTATGAATTGTAATTAGGAATAATTAATAGGCAAGAGGAGGCTATGAATTGTAATTAATTGAAACTTAGGCTAAATAGAGTAATTATGAGTCTATGTTTGCCCTAGTATTATAAATGGTGGGATAAATAACTCCGAGATTACATAATACATCCAACCAAGCGCATGATAAAATAATCCTGAATTTTATTCTAGATTATGATACCTTATACCTCACACCAAACGTCTCCTTAATTATATCTCACACCAAATGTCTCCTTAATGGATAAATGCCTTTAGTTCCAACTAAATCGATCCAAACCTAATAGTTCGTAGTTCAAACTCAACTACAACCCCAAATTAAATCTCCTTTATTTTTACTTACTCCATTCCCTTTTTACCTAACCCCATCCCCCCTTTTTAACCCATTAACAAACCAAAAAACCAACTGCATGAATTCTCCTCTAATGTTGTGTACGGGTTCATAGAAATTCAATAACTTTAAATCTTATATACATTAAAATATTTGATTATTAACTTAGTTATTGTCAATATATACATTATCATTATAGAAGATTAGGAAGTAGAATCCACGTATTTTAAATCATGTATTTACTGTCACTTGTTATATTGGCTCATCTTTTTAGTTCTGCTCATATAGGCTTGTGTACAAAATAAATAAAACAAGAAGGATAAAGAGTCAAGAAACTGAGTAATCTACATATTGCCAAAAATGAGCATCATTGCTTAGTTACAAGACTTTTTGAAACTTTGCAATTTGATCAGTAAAATAAAAATCGTAAAAAGCAAGCCGAAACGAAATAAGAAACAAAAAGAGAGTAGCAATCAAGTGAAAGTTATAATTAGACAATGGATTACTTCTGGTTATTTCCTTTGGATAAGCTGGAAATCGAGAATCAATACTCAAAGTTGGTGAACTAAATAATATTATCTTTAAAAGAAAAAAATAATATGATCCATCACTATTCACAAACGCCGGCAGCATGGCTATCTTCACCAACTTGTGTTTATCTAGAAGAACTTCTTTCTTTATGTCTTCAATAGGACTCAATCACCTTTTTATTTTCTCTAATGTGTTGCCACAGATCGATGAATGTACCAAAATGAACATAGAGCAACTTGCGTAATAAATGCCTCATAGAAGTTGGGGATGTCAGGAAGCAGAAACTTATCATGCTCTATAAGAAACACCTTAATAGTACCACAAGATATGTGCAAAGCACCAAGTTTTGAAATTACTATCAGTTGCTTAGCCGCTTACGTAGAAGTTTGAGTTCATTGGGAGAATTATGAATACGTCTTCATTAACTACACATAGTAAGTATCAAAAGTAAAGAGATTGACACAAACTTGCCTTTCAAAAAGTAGTCTCAACAATAGCAATGACATATACAAGGGAAGGTAGAGTGGATGCGACCTTAACTCTACCTTATAGGTAGAAAGATGGCCGATAGACCCTCGGCTACTTCTAAGAAAGTGATAGAAGTGAAAGCATAACAAAATATTCTAAGCAGTAACTACTTCAAAATGTATTCTTATTTAATAAATTTCTAAAGCAGTCTTATTTAATAAATTACTAAAGCAGTCTTATTTAACAAATTCCTAGAAAGAAGCTGAATCTTTTTTTTTTCTAACACTAAATGGAGTAATTATATTAATAAGTAGAGCAAAAGTCAATCTTATTGCATGTAGTAAATATAAATATCGATGTTCCTTGAAAAAAAATGCAATGAAAACATATCAAAATAGGAGTTTTTTTTGCCTCTTTATATATTTCCTCTAGATAATGTTAAAAAAATTTCAGAGAGGCCGAAGCACTAAGTAAAACATATTCTAGGTAAATACTAATAAAATATGCAGAATAACTTAATCAACACCAAGTTAAAAAACCTTGATGAGAATTGTATTTTCAAGGGAGAACTGACGCTTCTCCATAGAGGTTGGATGTAGTTCGACAACAAAGTTATCATCGTTTATCACCTCTTCAATTACAAGTTGATTAGAAGGCTTCTTCCTTTTCAAAATCACCATAGAGAATTCTTTTTCATATTTTTCCTGCTAACAAAAAGGAAAAATCACAACAAACTTTCTTACTTTTTTGCAAGTTAGACAATGATAACGTACATAAGCCTGAAATCTTCGAAGATAAAGCATGTCATAATGATATAAAACAATCCATAATGGAATGTCAAAATTCAAGACCTAATCAAACAATTGAATGTTGCTTCCCTCGTCCATTGCACAGATTTATCAATCTCACATAAGAACAATCAAGACTTACCAACACTAATTCTGAAAAAAAAAAAAATCTACCAATAACTTTTTCAGAAAAAGAAAAAACTTTACCAATATTAATCCTCTATATATTTTATTCTTACATATATTTTAAAATTTTAATAGATATTTAGTCAATAAATATTTGCAAACATTAAGAATTAAAAAAATTATAGGAGTGCTGACCAACATTTACAACTTTATTTATTACTTTCTACTTAGTCTTTTTCAATTCTTTTTGTTTTCTTAAATAGTTGATTTATGTAGAAAGTAATTGGTTGTATTTCTATGACAAAAAATAATAAAATTCTATATTTTCTATGGACCTTTATTTATTTTTAATTAGTTTTAGAACTCTTAAATATTGAAGGAAAACTTGATGACAAGTATAAGAACTAAGTATAAAATGACAATAGAGAATATACCCAATTTAAGAATATCAAAAAACCTAATACCCTAGAGTTTACATACCTTTTGAAGAGAAGAAAAAATGATGAAAAACTCTGTCTTTATTTAGAGTTATATTTCTTTTGGTGTTGTTTATCATGGGCAATGTAGAGGCAAATGCTTGTCAAGAAAAATGCCACACATTCGCTTGACCATACGTATAAGTGCTTTAAGTGTACAGACGCTGTAGAAGCGAGAGTTCTCAATTTGGAACATGAAGTGAGACACCAAAGAATTCTATTGCATGTAGCCATGTCCTCCCAATTAATCTCCAATAATAAATATTAGTTTTTCTTAGTTTTTGATATTTTTATATTTTTATGAGGCTCAACTAAATAGATCTACTTTGATGATTAAAAAAAAAATTAAGATAATTATTTCCGCATTATAATTTCATACAAATCGAGCTTGTCCGAGTTGATTCTCTAAGAAATAAAATTTATCCGACAAAATCATTAGCAGCAAAAAAGTATATAAATATAATGCGTTGATATATCTATGAACTTAAATCAAAGTACAATAATTAAGAATTTTCTACCATAGATAAGTAGACTAGAATACCAAATTTACTATCATTGTAAATAATTTGATGGTACAATTATACAAACTCAACTAAATCTGAGTCGGGATTATTTAGAAATAATCTCTTTATCGTTGTGAGAAGAAACTAAGGCCTTATTTCAACCAAAATCTATAGATTCTCTGCTCATAATTAAGAACCGGTGTTGCATCTGCAGGAATATGGTTCTTGTCCCCTTCACTGTGCTCTACTTTAAGAAATTAGAAATTCTCCTTGCTGGAACGAACATGTCAACATCAAAGTTTTAGGGTTTATCGTTTGAGAGTGCCAAATACAAGACAAGTCCTGTGTGAAAGAGTTTCAACGACTTTATTTAATAAATACGCACGATAAATTTAACTCTAAATCTAGATAAATTCCAAAACAAAAGTGACTTCTTACCTATACTTAGTTCTTATACTTATCATCAAGTTTTCCTTCAATAAATAGGAGTTCTAAATTAATTAAAACAAAAAAAGAGGTCCATAGAAAATATAGAATTTTATTATTCTTTATCATAGAAATAAGACCAATTACTTTCTACATAAATCAATTATTTAAGTGATAACAGAAAAAGACTAAGCAGAAAGTAATAAATATAACCGTAAATGTTTGTCGGTGCTCCTATAAATTTTCTTATTCTTAATGTTTGAAAATATTTAGTGACTAAATATTTATATAATTTCTAAAATATATGGTAAGATTAAAGTTTATAGAGATTAATGTTGGTAAAGTTTCTTTTTTCTGAAAATGTTATGGGTAGTTTTTTTCTTCAGAATTACTGTTGGTAAGTTTTGATTTTTCTTGTGTGAGATTGATAAATCTGTACAATGGACGAGAGAAGCAACATTCAATTGCTTGATTAGGTCTTTTGACATTTCATTATGATTGTTTTATATCATTATGACATGCTTTAACTTCAAAAATTTGAGGCTTATATACGTTATCATTATCTAACCTGCAAATATGTAAAAAAAGGTTGTTGTGATTCTTCCTTTTTGTTTGCAGAAAAAGTGTGAAAAAGAATTCTCTAAGGCGATTTTGAAAAGGAAGAAGACTTCTAATCAACTTGCAATTGAAGAGATGATCAACGATGATAACTTCGCTGTCGTACTACATCCAACCTCTATGGACAAGTTTCAGTTCTTCCGTGAAAATACAATTCTCATCAAGATTTTTTAATATGGTGTTGATTAAGTTATTCTGTGTATTTTGTTAGTATTTAGTTAGAATTTAGTTAGAACATGTTTTACTTAGTGCTTCGACCTCTCTGACAATTTTTAACGTTATGTAGAGGAAATATATAAAAAGGCAAAAAAATCCTATTTTGATACGTTTTCATTGCATTTCCTCAAGCAACATAGGCATTTATATTTACTACATGCAGTAAGATTGATTTTTACACTAATTAATATAACATAAAATTTTAGGACTCCTAATTTTAGAAAGTGTGAAACCTTTTAAAATTCTGAACCCATATATTTTAGGAGTCATATTATAAATATAATCAAAAATAATTGAAGAAAAATAGTAAAAATACGATATTGTTTGCTACGGAGAGTTTTAATGAAAAATCACTTTTCTAAGGGTCTACACACTTTTAATTGTTAGCCCATATGTTATTGGGCCTTTAGTTTATGGACCTTTAGGTTATTGGCTATGTATATATAGCCTCCTTTTGGTTTAGTCAGTTTTTATGCTTTTCAGATTATATTGAAAACCTTAGCCTTTCTTTCTTTCAATAAAGTTCTATTAACATGGTATCAAAGCTAGTTCGATCCATGTCCTTTGATTTGTTGGTTGAAGATTTTGTAGCAGGCACCTTCTGCGCGGATCGAACTCCGCGGTGAGTTCGCTGGGGGGTACGGGGGGCAGCGCGCCCCCGTCCGGGGTTCGGGGCGGAGCCCCGAATTTTATTTTTTGAGGTGCTGCTGTATTCGTTTGCTGTTTTCGTTGGGTTTTTTTTTTGGTTGGATTGATTCGTTGCTGTCTTCGTTTGCTGTCTGGTATTGTTCGTCTTTCGTTCTTTTGCTTGCTGCCATTGTTGTTCGTTCGGAATTGTTCAACCTAGGGTTTTGCATCTTTTTATTTTTTGAATTATTTGTGTGTTGCTGTGTTTACAATGACTGGAAAGGATGATTCTCTCCAGTCCATTAGTACTCAATTAGATGGTAAGAACTATGCCTATTGGAGTTATGTCATGAAGAATTTTCTTCGTGGGAAGAATATGTGGGGTTATATCACTGGAGTAAAACCAAGAGTGATACAACTGAAAATTTTGATTTGTTGGTGGACTTATGGGAAACTAATAACTCCAAGATTATCACTTGGATCAACAATTCTGTAACTCAGTCAATTGGTATGCAATTGGCTAAGTATGACACAGCAAAGGAGGTCTGGGATCATTTGGAAAGACTGTACACTCAGTCTAATTTTGCTAAACAGTACCAGTTGGAGTATGATATCCGTGCTCTTCAACAGCATGACCTCAGTATTCAAGATTTTTATGCTGCCATGTCGGATTTGTGGGATCAATTGGCACTTACTGAATCTGCAGAGTTAAAAGGTTTTGGGCCGTACATTGCTAGACGGGAAGAGCAACGCTTGGTTCAGTTTTTGATGGCACTACGTTCTGACTTTGAGGGCCTACGTGGAACAATCCTTCATCGATCTCCCCTCCCTACTGTTGATTCTGTGGTTCATGAACTGATTGCAGAGGAGACTCGTATCAAGTCTCAAGTGGTTCAAGGGTCTAAAGTAACTACTACTCCTGTCGTGTTTGCTGCTTCAACTGATCAGTCTAGACCACCACGTACTCAGACTCGACAATCTCCTAAAGTTGCATTTGATGAGTGTGCATTCTGCAAACAGAAAAATCATTGGAAGGCTCAGTGTCCGTTGTTACTTAACAAGGTCAAACAGCCTCAATCTGGGCAGCAACAGAAATATGGGCAGCAAAAGTCTCCGTCACGCTCCTCTGGTGCTCCTCCATGGTCAGCTCGTCCTCCACAGTTCGCTGCTGCTGCACCATCTGTAGATGTTGAGTCTGTTAGCACTATGCCACCTTCTGCGTTGGATCCCCAGGTTTTCGAACAGTTCAGACAGTTCTTCGTTTCTAATCCTACGGCCATGTCAGCATCTATGTCTCATTCGGGTTCAGTTTCTTCTAGTACCTCAGGTATTCCTTCCTCCTTGTGGATATTGGATTCTGGTGCGTCTCATCACATGTCCCCTCATTTGTCATCGTTTGGTTCTTTGTCACCCATTTCACCAATTTCTGTTATGTCCGCGAGTGCTGTACCTATGTCAGTTGAGGGTGTTGGTTCTGTTACTACCCCTCACATTGTCCTCTCTGATGTTTATCACATTCCCAAACTTGCTTTAAATCTTGTTTCGGTCAGTCAGTTGTGTAAGGCTGGTAATTGGGTGTTTTTTTCTGAATCTGTTTGTGTTATACAGGACCAACACACTCAGAGGGTGATTGGGACCGGCCGTAGGTTGGGGGAACTCTATGTCTTGGAGAATCTCAAAGTGTCTGCAGTTGCTGCCTCTAGCATAGATTTATCTTCTTTTCGTTTGAGTCCTTTGTCTTCTCCGTTTTATCTTTGGCATTCCAGATTAGGACATGTGTCAGTTTCACGTTTACGTTTTTTGGTCTCTAGTGGTGCTTTGGGTCATGTGAACACTAGTGATATTTCAGATTGTAGTGGTTGTAAACTGGCAAAATTTTCTGCCTTACCGTTTAATAAAAGTGTGTCTTATTCTGTTGCTCCTTTTGATATTATTCATTCTGATGTATGGGGACCAGCGCCAGTTTCCACTAAGGGTGGATCGACCTATTATGTTTCGTTTATAGATGACTATACTCGTTATACCTGGGTGTATCTTATGAAACGCAGATCCGATTTCTTTGGCATTTACAACAACTTTAGAGCCCTTGTTAAAACACAACATTCGGCTGTGATAAAGTGTTTCAGGTGTGACTTAGGGGGTGAATATACCTCTCATGACTTCACTCAGTTACTTGCCTCTGATGGTACCATACACCAGTCATCTTGTACCGACACTCCTGAGCAGAACGGTCTGGCAGAAAGAAAACATCGTCATATTGTTGAGACAGCACGCTCTTTACTTTTGTCTGCAGAGGTTCCTAGTATTTTTTGGGGAGAAGCAGTCCTAACTGCTGTATATGTGATTAATCGTATTCCTACTGCATTGACTTCAGGGATGTCTCCGTTTGAGAAACTATATGGTCACCCGCCGAATTATTCTGCATTACGAGTTTTTGGATGTACTTGCTTTGTTCTTCGTCCTCATGTTGAACGAAATAAGTTAGGGTCAAAATCAGCTATATGTGTGTTTTTGGGGTATGGTATTGGACAAAAAGGATATCGTTGCTATGATCCTGTAAGTCAGAAATTATATGTTTCACGACATGTCACTTTTTTGGAACATATTCCTTTTTATTCCATTCCAGCTAAAACCCATGATGTGACAAAGTCAGATATTCGGCTTATTGATCCCTTTGGGATTGACATAGAGGTTCCAGTTCCGGATTCATCCATGCCATCTGGTGTGCCACCTGATAGTGCTTCAGCCTCGCCTGTGCCTGAGTCTGCTCCTTCGACTGTTGAGACTGGAGACCCACCACCTCTGAGGAGGTCTACTCGACCTTGTAAGTCCACCAAACTGCCAGATTTTTCCTATTCTACATATTCAGCCTCATTTGCTTCCTTTATTGCAAACATACATCATTTGTCTGAACCTGAGTCGTATAGAGAGGCTGTGTCTGATCCTCTTTGGCAGAATGCTATGGCTGAGGAACTTGCTGCTCTTCATCATACACATACATGGGATTTGGTTACTCTCCCACCTGGTAAGCATGCGGTTGGTTGTCGATGGGTGTATAAGATAAAAACAAAATCTGATGGGTCTGTTGAGCGATACAAGGCGAGACTTGTGGCAAAAGGGTACTCACAACAATATGGTATGGATTATGAGGAGACTTTTTCCCCCGTAGCAAAGATGACGACTGTTCGCACTATGATTGCTGTTGCATCCGTTCGACAGTGGAAGATATTTCAGATGGATGTCAAGAATGCTTTTCTGAACGGTGATCTCCACGAGGAAGTTTATATGACTCCTCCCCCAGGTATTGACCACCAGCCAGGTGAAGTTTGTCGGCTTCGAAAAGCTTTATATGGTCTCAAACAAGCCCCTCGTGCTTGGTTTGAGAAATTCTCCACTGTTATTACTTCCCTTGGTTTTGTCCCGAGTAACCATGATTCAGCATTGTTTGTTAGATATACAAGTGCAGGGCGAATTCTATTGTCCTTATATGTAGATGATATGATTATTACTGGTGATGATCATAGTGGTATTGACTTATTGAAGCATGATTTGGCTCATCGATTTGCAATGAAGGACTTGGGCTTGCTGCGTTATTTTCTGGGTATTGAGGTGGCTCAGTCTAAGAAAGGGTATCTTCTTTCTCAGACTAAGTATATATCTGACTTGTTTACACGGGCGCGTCTTTCTGACAACAGGACTGTAGATACTCCCCTTGAAACCAATGCACGTTACTCTCCTAGTGATGGTGTTCCATTATCAGATCCGAGTCTTTATCGGACTATTGTGGGTAGTTTGGTTTATCTTACGGTTACTCGTCCAGATATAGCACATGCAGTTCATGTTGTTAGCCAGTTTGTTACTGCTCCTACTTCTGTGCACTGGGGAGCTGTACTTCGTATTCTAAGGTATCTTCGTGGCACTCAGTTTCAGAATCTCTTGTTTCCCTCGACGTCATCTCTCGAGTTGCGAGCCTATAGTGATGCTGATTGGGATGGAGATCGCAATGATCGTAAATCCACCACTGGTTTTTGTGTGTTTCTTGGAGACTCTTTAATCTCGTGGAAGAGCAAGAAACAAGATGTTGTCTCTAGATCTTCCACGGAGGCTGAGTATCGTGCCATGGCTGTGACTACATGTGAGATTATTTGGTTACGTTGGCTTCTTGCAGATATGGGGGTTCACATTTCTATGCCTACTCCCCTGCATTGTGATAACAAAAGTGCGGTACAAATTGCAAAGAATTCTGTCTTCCATGAGCGTACGAAGCACATTGAGATTGATTGTCACTTCACCCGTCATCATTTGCAGCTCGGGACCATATCGCTTCCTTTTGTTCCATCGTCTTTGCAGATTGCTGACCTTTTTACGAAGGCTCAGTCGGCGTCTCGATTTCGTTTTTTGTGTGACAAACTCTCAATGCTTATTGCTGTTGCATTGTGAGTTTGAGGGGGGATGTTAGCCCATATGTTATTGGGCCTTTAGTTTATGGACCTTTAGGTTATTGGCTATGTATATATAGTCTCCTTTTGGTTTAGTCAGTTTTTATGCTTTTCAGATTATATTGAAAACCTTAGCCTTTCTTTCTTTCAATAAAGTTCTATTAACATTAATATATTATAAATCGTAGATATAGATATAGAAATAGATTATAGATATAGATTAGAGATATAGATATAGATATGGGTAAAGATTATGGATTATAAATTGTAGATTATTGATATAAATATAAATACGTAGGAGTAGGGTTTTAGGTTTCCCCTCCAACACTCCCCCCCCCCCCCCCCCCTCCGCCCAAACCGTACTCACACACACAAAAAAATAAGTAAAATTTGTAAAGCTAAATTAGATTAAATTGATAAAAATTTACGCAAAATATTCATTAGAAATTTTTTTTACACAAAAACTAACCCACATTTTTTTGACTTAAAATGGCCAATCGGCCAAAGTTATTACTAAAAATGACCCGTCGGCCAATTGGTACAGAAAGCTCTCATTTACCTAAATGTTTGGCCATTTATTTTTAATTAAAAAAAACTTTTTCTTCTTGTGTTATTTAAAAAAATCTTTTCGTTGTTTAAATATTTTTTGTTGCTATTTTTTTTTTCTAATTGTTTCACTTTCTTTTTTTGTGAAAAAATAAATATAAATATTTATGTTGTTTTATAATTTTTTTGCTTATACTTTATTTAGTAAGATGGGAACGCATGATAGTCAAATAAGTACCAATATCGGTACATTATATAATTATTTATAATATTGATATACGATTACACACTGTTGATACAATGTCAATACATTACATACCTATTTATACAATATCGATATACATCTAAATACTATTTAACCACTGTCAATACATGCTCGTACACAATTTATACAATGTCGATACTGTACATAACTATTTATACAATATTAATACATATTTATACAATATCGATATATTACATATGCACTGCGTAACTATTTGTACATCATATATATATGTTTATACATTATTTATACAATATCGAAACATTACATACATACTAACTATTTATGCGATATCAATACATTACATATACACTATATAACTATTTGTGCATCATATATACATGTTTCTATATTATTTATACAACTAGCACGTGAATTTTACGTTTACATTTTTGTAATTTTGTATAAAATTAGAATAAAAGTAAATATTTGTCTTATCAATTGACATTGAGATAGATGTAACATATATTTAAATGAAAATATAAATATTATTATACTACATTGACCCATTAATACTATAATTCAAAGTAGTTGAGCATCTTTTAAACCTGTCACAATATAGAATTTATGTTATATAAATAATTATATGACACTTGTCCTAAGTTAATATGGAGACCGCTAATACTTTTTTCATGAATAAATTAACATGTACAAGAAATTAAAAAAACTCTTAAACCAATAGGCAGAAGCAGGATTTCAAATAAGGGGGTTCAATATTCAAAGAAAACTAAATCAAAAGGGGTTCAACACCTACTATAATCACATAAAAGATAATTTTAATCATGTATAAATAGTATATTTTTCTGTGGAAGGAGTTCGGACGAACCCCTAAAGAGGGCTGACTCTGCCTCTGCAAATAGGTTACCAGCATCAATACGTGCAACTAGTGCTGGATTGTTGGTTTAAAGCCTTACCAGCATTCTAATATTTAGCTCTTACGGACACAAACAACAACATACCTAATATATTTCCATAAGCGGGGCTGAGAAGGGTAGTATGTATGTAAGTCTTATTCTTACCTCGTGGAGATAGGCAGATTGTCTCCAGAAGATCCTTGTCTCAAGCAACACGTAACAAGACAGCTTGAGAGACAATACAGAGGTAGAATAAAGCATAGCAAATAATAGACAGAGTAGTAGAATGTCAAAACTTTTGAGCTGATTGAAAAGGCTGAAAAGTTAAAGTACCTTGACAGCACGCCAGTGATCAAGGCACTCACGATGGACATACTTTAAGGTTCCCCTAAACTTCGAAGAGATATAGCTATTAAACAGAGGAGTACTGACATAGTAGAGCGTTCAGTGATGGATGCACTTGCCGATATTGAATTCATATAACTCTACGAAAGAAATACATAATTTTTTGTTTTTATGACATTTAAGAGATTTACCTCATGGAGTGGCCGATGCAAGCTTGTCTATATCAGGTTCATCTAAATCAATGTGACATGAAATATAAAGCTAGAATTTGTTTAATCTGTCTCTACATTTATATCAAATCTTACGAAAAACTACATAAAAAATAAATTAGGAATATTAAATTTCATATGATTGATTCAAACAAAATTTCCACGGAAGAAAACTTAAAATTATTCTATCCACCTTCATAAACAAAGGACATAACCAGATACGAGAAAAAAGAGCATAAATAAAAGGACAAGACAGAAAGTGAAGGAAAAATTATTGTTCTATATATACCATTGTTATGAAGTTGAGGTAAGAGACCTGAGCTTGACATTCAAGTGTAATAGAAAATAATCTTCAGATCCATAAATCTAAGGGAATGAGAAAACTTTAAAAAGATTGTCTGGTGAATGAAATCATGCAACTTGTCACTAAACATGTAGAAGAGAAATGTGATTAAATCTAATCTTTACACAAATTTTTTAAAGCTCTAAGGAACGTTGATCTACTACCTATAAACTGCAAGAAAATAATACGATAATAAAGATATCAGAACAATACGATTAAACCTAACTTTTACACAAATTTGTCAAAGCCCGAACATACATCTACCACCTTTATTAACCAGAAAAAACAACATATAGAGCCCGTTTGGATAGACTGAAAAAAAGTAGTTGAAAAAAAGTTCTTTAAAAGTGCTGAACTAATTTTAAAAATAAGCAGTTAAGTGTTTGGATAAAGTGCTGAAACTGGAAAAAAGTTATTGATGTGTTTGATAAATAATGCTTTTAAGCACTCTTTTTTGGTCAAAATTTCTGAAATACCTTATAGCTGTTAATAATATATAGAGTTGATTATTATTAATTTTTATTGCTAAAATGATTCAAATTAAAATTAATATATATTTTAATATATATATATATATATATATATATATATATATATATATATATATATATATAGTATTTTCATGAATGACTATTAATTTGTGGGCTAAAAAACCATTTTTTAAGAGTTTAAGTGTTGAATGTTTGTGTTTGAGAAAGATATTTATATATTAAAAGATTATTTATTTCTTCATGGTTATGTTAAGATTTCGTATCATTAAAGTGCAATTAAAAGATTATTTGTTTCTTCATGGTTATGTTAATAATATATATTTGAAATATTATTTTAATTTTTTTATATTGCATTGTTGAATTTATCGTGATATAATGGTGAAATATTTTATATTTGACATTATATAATAGTAGTAGAAAATGACACATCTATCTAAACATTATATGTATTTGTGTAAATTGGAGTTTGAAATTAAAAGATGGGCAAGAGAAATGTGAAGACTGAGAGGACATTTTGGAATAAGTGAAAATTATAAGGGCAAAAAAGTCATTTACTTGATTAATTGTGAATAGATTATAAGCTAGGAAAAAATAAGTAGGAAATATCAATTTCTTATTTTTAGCCTTTTTTAAGTCAATATTGACTTTTTTTAAGCAATTTTCAAAATTGTCAAAGACTCCTAAAAGCCATTTTGACCAACTTATAATCTCTTCCAAACACACTCATAGGAATAAAACATAAACTACAACAAAATAGATATTAGAACAATACGATTAAACAAAATCTGACCGAATATTCTTCTATATACAATAAAAACTTGAATTGACGAAACAATTTTAGACCTCACCTTTAATACTCATCGGAAAAGTAGTTATAAAATTAATATCTACCAAAATTTCTAATCTCAACAAAATATAGTGTAAGTGTCCCTAAAATATCTCGACTTGTTTAGTTTCCTACCTAAACTATCACCAAACATTTATCAAAACACACCTAATGTCTTACCTTCTAAGAATGAATTAATGAACCCAAAAATGGTGTGTGCAAGGTATAGTTGCATGTTTTGATATCACACCCTCTATAAACTAATAATTTTAGTATTTGGATTATGAAGAATTATGAATAAAATGAAGTGTCAAAAATATATCTAAAATATCTCAATTTTTTTAATTTTCAACATAAACTATTACCAAACATTTATCGAAACGCACATAAATTCTTTCTTTCTACGGATAAATTAATGAGCCTAAAAGTGACATGTCAAAAATATTTAACAAACATTGATAATATAGAAAAAGTAGTGATAAAATCTGAAGTGAAAAGAAGAGGCATTGGACAAAATAAATAGGAATAAAGTAACATTACCTAGCTAAAGAAATGAAAGTAATTATCGTTTTAGGCATCAAAACACTTCGTAAATGACAGAAGAATTCTAAACCTAAACCTAATTATTTTTCCTGCAGCAATTAGCATATATAGATAGTTTAAACATTGTTGCCCATTGATTCTAGAAAAATAGGACCTCTGATTTGTATCAAACCTTAAGTGGATCAATTAACTGGATTTATTTTTCTTTTTATCATTTATTTTAAGATTCCTTTTTCACGTATACAAAAAAAAGAAGAAGATAATTTGTTAATATTAATTTACCATATATTTTATTATTACCATATTTTTTAGAAGACCTTAATTTTTAAATTAATTAAGTGAAAAGTTCGAACAACTATTCTTTGTTGTATAAAGAATTTTTTTCTATACTGAGTCTTTTTAAGTAAATAGTTTAGTACACGTGCTTTGCACGTGGTGTTTAATGTTAAAAAAGAAAATTACATGTAAATTAAGCAACATGTTGTTTCTATGTAAGATTTAATTTGTAGATCCATTGTATCGTATGTACATCCACGATTTTCACTAGCTCATTCAAGTGTTGTCTTCATCGAGTCACCACCATATTTCACAAATCTTTTCTAATTTTATCATCAACTCGATCATTAAATAATTGACATTGTCAAAAGTTTTAGCTGATTTTCAATCTCTCGATATCAAAATTTCAGCTGCAAGAGGAAAAAAACTCCTATCTAAACTTTGTAATGTTCTTATTTTATCCTTTTATAAAGTTATTT
The DNA here is from genome assembly GCA_030864225.1 of Capsicum baccatum var. pendulum. Taxonomy (NCBI): domain Eukaryota; kingdom Viridiplantae; phylum Streptophyta; class Magnoliopsida; order Solanales; family Solanaceae; genus Capsicum; species Capsicum baccatum. The sequence goes on from CM061552.1 coordinate 270,007,171, forward strand.
TTATACTATATTTTTTAAATATAAATATCACTTCAAGTAGAATTTTATTAATTGAATGTGCCATCATCTTAACAAACGATAAAAAGTTAAAAATATATAAGAGATCAGATATTTTGCTGTACACAACAGCTTTATCCTAGATCCTTGTGGTCTGGCCATCTTCGAATTCCCCGTACATTGCGGAAGCTTTAGTGCACCGATCTTCTATTGCAAAATATTTAAGTTTGTATTTCAGAAAGTAAAAAGGTTATGCTCCACGTGATATAATTAGTCTTCAATATATTACTACTGAAATTTAGACACATTAAACCAAGTTGAAAACAATAAGGTGATTAATATTCGGATTATTAATAAATTTATCATATTTTTTTAATATCTAAAAGCCTTTTATTCATTTTACAGTAATTTTACTAAGGCCAATTCACAAACAAACATGAACCCTAATCCAAAAAGTTATTCAAATTCAAACTACTAAAAACTAATGATCTTAGTAACAACCTTAGTCCCGTAAAAAAAAACAGGCCTCACTATAATATGAATATTCGTAGGTGTAATAGTTGGCTTCTTGTTGATCCAATCCAATCTAGAAGATTTTGAGCAAGCTTCTCAAAATATCAAAAATGAAACCAGGAGGTCACGGGTTCAAGCCTTGGAAACAGCCTCTGGCAGAAATACAATGTTAGACTGCGTAAGATACACCCTTGTCGTGGGGCCCTTCCCCAGACACCGCGCATAGCGTAGCTTTAGTGCACCGGACTGCCTTTTTTTTGACTTGCTAAAAATATCGATATCTGGATGAACTTGCTTCAGCACCATTGAGGTGTAGATCTTGTAGGTTTCAATGCTCTTCTTTGCCTTCTTCTTCTTCTTCTCGTAAAGATTCATGCTTTAGGTAATTAATCACATCTAGCTATACGAAAATATCAATAATTTTTTTCCTAGCTCCAAAGTGATACAATTTCTATAAAAACTTACTTTAAACTATTTCTCAATATAATTCTTGTAGACTAAGATTATAAACATATGTAAACAACAAAAAATAGTCATCATCAGCAAAGGGAGTAGTCAATCACCTTTGTAGAACCCATACAATTTCTCTTTGCTACTTTTTTAGTTGCTTTATAAACATTCTTCTTCTCTTTTTGTATATCTGGCCAACATTTCATAGATTTCACAAACACTAAATAAAATAATTTAGAAAAAAGCTACCAACAACAATATATTTTTGTTATTTCAGATAGACCCTCGGGTCTAAGAAAACAATCCAAAGCAGTCCCAAATATAAAAAAATGAAAGGTACAATAAACAACAAAAATAACAACAAAAGCAGCAAATAGTAACAGAATAAGAGTTCATCATTAAAATATGATGGATCTCGTTGTTCAAAAAATTGTGACATTAGAGTTTCGAATTTGATATTAACTTAGAACATGACGAACATTATAAATATAGTTAAAGGTAAATTTAATTCTGTAACGCCCCGAAATCGGATCCCGAGATGTCACACGGTGCTTAAGGTCACAAGTGACCCCAAGCTAACCCTTCATCTGGCATAACCCAAAGCAACTGAATAAAATACATAAAATAGAAGGAATAATGCGGAAACAACCCATAACTTAGTCTGACCAACATGAAAGTAAATTTACACGGTCCCAGTTCTGCTCATATATATACAAATCTGAAACTGAATACACTAACTACTAGTGACTGTCTATGAAGCCTCTACTAGCATTGACCAAAGATAGCCGGGTCATGACTTCTAACTACCCCTACTCAATATGACTGAATACAGAAAATACAATACACCTCAAATCTGAACAACTCAAGTCCCAAGGACTAATCACCTACCGATCGAGAGCTACGACCCAGCTGAACATGATATGTGCGCTACAGCTTGTACCTATATTTTGGTAAGAATGTAGCCCATGGAAATATATGGGTCAACACTTTGAAATGTACTAAGTATGTGGGGGTGCATGCAACAATATAAATAGTATAATCAATTTCATGAAAACATGCATACGAACAATGATGACTCACTTGGCTTGAGTTATATCAAATCATACTTTTCGTAATTTCATAATAAACAGTTCATATGATAAAATCTTATAATCCACGTAAATCATTATAAATCATAAATTATGATAAATCATCCTAAATCATCATAAATTATCATATCATCAAAAATCATCATAGGTAATTATAAATCATCATAAATGATCATAAAACATCATAAACATCATAAACATCTCAACTCTTTGATTCAAATCTCGGAGTGACTCGGTAATTCAAGAAACTTAATCTTATGGACATGGGAGTTTCCTATAACCGACAACCCCACGTGAGCTATGTGGAATACCAACGTTTGAAACCTCCGTTGGCGGGAGCGTCATACTCTTTGCCAGGGAGTATGACCTTAAAACTGCAATAATCATAATCAGGCTCTCTGGCCAATAATATCATCATCAAACAGCCCTACGGTGGCACATAGGTTTGGGGAAATACCAAATTTCCCTCCCGGTGCTAGGTACTACTCCCCTACAAGCTCAAAACGCGTTAGGAAATCCACCACAACATCACAAAGGTCTATCATAAAGACCAAATCAAATCTCTTTCTCATTTATCAAATCATATCAATTTGTGGATTCCTAACTCAACACATTTTAGCTCAAAACATTTTAATCTTCCTCAACATCAACAAGGTATCAATGCGTTGAGCCATAACAGACTCGATATTTGGACAAGGATATGAAGACTCAATACATAATATTTTCAACAATTTAACTCAGCAAAACCATCCGAAAAATACCAAGACTCATTGCAACTTCAATATCAACATTTCTCAATTTGCCATCCAACTCTCATTTAAAGGTACTTGAGACATCAACCCATAGTAGGGATATAGAATATCCAATATCAATTATAAATTCATAATAAGGAAATAGTGGAACGATAGTATAAATCAAGGCTTAACAAATTAAATCATCATACCCTCATAATAAAATATCTTTTGGACATAATTCCATCTCAACATCATACACATATCGGATGACACAATCCCATAGCTCATGGACAATAATATAAGATATAAACCATATTTCCAATTCATGATAAAATATAAAAAATCTCATGTCAATGTAATTCAACAAAAATACTGGACACAAGATCGAAAGGATAATCTTGTTCAAAGCCCCACATACCTAAAAATGAAAGATGAATATGAACTTCCGACTCCGGAACTTTATTCACGAAAATAAAGGGTGCTTCTCAAAGACCTTGACATGATCAACTTGAATCCTAAATCAATTTGAAATTTCTACGGTTCAATCAAGAGACAAAGAAGGATGAAATTTGGAGTAGTAAGGTTGGGGTTTGAGCCTTAGGAAATTTTGGAGAAAAATGAGCTATTGAATGCTCTCAATGGACTTAAATCCATGGTTTACCCGGATGGATTAGAGTGTAAATGACCAAAATACCCTTAAAAATTAAATAATGTCAAATCTATCCTTTGGTGGACTGTTTTGATAGGCTGAAGTAGATCGACCATAATGTTTTTCTCCGATGGATAAATTGAATGAAACCAATTTCATTGGAAAGAGGACTCTCAAAGCTTTCTGTTGATATATAGTAGCTCACTCAGATCATTATGTACAAGGAGTTATGATCGTTTAAAGTTGACCCTAAAATTCGCCTGACCTCAGTATTTTTTTCCTACACATTTACTGTTCACCACTATTCACGGTTAGATCGGAATGATCATAACTCATCGCTCGAATGTCCGTTTTGGATGATCCACATATCGTTGTAAAGCTTATTTGATGCTCTACCTGATGACGGGTTGCATATCCATAAATTCCACACAGAAAAATTATTAATCATGATAAAGAACAGAATTCAACATATTTTCGTCCGAGATCTTAACGGACTCTTGGAAAGATAAAAAGACTTTAACGAATCGACACATTTGGGAGCGAAATATTTAACGGGAAAACTCGGGGTATCACATCATCTCCCCCTTGGAAATATTCGTCTCCGAATGTCTCTCGTTGGATTAGGAAGACAAGGAAAATTGAGGATACGCAACTAAAATAGCTTGATGAGCAAGTTTATATTTTTTTAAGCTTTGGAGTACTTTTCGACGCATAAGCTCATGATAATCACAACAACATAGTTGAGTCTATTACTAAAAGAGTTGGATGAAGGAAAAATTATTAACTTCGATTTAAATCCGCATTCACAAAGAAAGATATGAAAGATCTAGGATATGAAAATTTGGGATATCACACTATCTCCCTCTTGGGATCGGTTCTCCCCGAATAATACTAATTGATACACGGGACACTTTATGATCGACCCGTGGCTTAATACTTGGGTCAGGAATAAAAGCAAAGGCTAAATAGACTTTGGTAACTCGCTTCGACGCAAATAAATCATTCTTGAAATGGTTATGCTCACGAAACTTCAAGTAGTGAGATTGGAACACATCGGAAGATGGAAGAAATATATGAATCCGTCGGAATAACTATCAAGTTGAATTTCTAGGTGCACGGACCGAATCAAGACATGCTCTCATTCAATTAGGACATGATTCAAAATCTTTCCAAGGAACTTTCAACGCTACTAGGAAGCAATTGGGTTTGGGATATGGTAGGAACAATATATATATATAATATATATATATATATATATATATATATATATATATATATATATATTGAAATAAGGATTTATAACTCGACCCCAATTTTAAGTACGGAGCGTAGGTCGATCAGTCTTATATCAAAATAAAAGTACTAGACCCCACGCAGTACAACTCGTTACTTTCAAGCTTATCAATACGCTTCGCACACCCTTTCTCCGCAATAATATTTTCCCCAAATACCATACTTACTTGATTCAATTCATAATTCTCACAAGGCATTTGCAATCTTGGCTATTCAAATCTAACTAAGCCAAACTCTCTCTCCTCATTTTCAAGCTTAATTTGGAGTCACCAATTCCCCCACCTAACACCATAACATAGCACCATTCCGAATTATAAATTTACACACATACACATTGTTATAATTCCTCATCTCACAGATAATTCTTATTACCACTCAATCAACTCTAATCCACTTAATACTCACCATTTCCAACCATCATATTCATATCAATAAGTCTTGAAGCTTAGGGAACTATTCATAGGCATATAAGCAATTTAACTTATAGCAAGGCCAAGGCTTGCAACTAATATCCTCAGACAGGAGATATATTCACAATACATGAGTGCTATGCAAGATCAATTTACAAGAGCTTTTAGCTTAGACTTCTAAATCAACATAGACACCAAAACTTATCGATAATATAAACTTTAATCTCCATCCATATATACAGACATGATGTTCAAGCCTATCTTTATAATTACGTATACACTCCTAATCAACACCCATAAAACACCTTTTTCAAATTCTACAATCCTTTATTAAGACAACTTCTGGGCACTATTCTTAAGAAAACACTCACTAACTTTTCCAATTAACTAAGCCATGCACAAGACTTCACTTCAACAATTCCCCACCTACAAACCTAGATAAACCATCACACAACCACTTTCACAAACACAACACAAAATGCTTCAAATAACCATAAAATCCATCAAAAGCCTAGCCTCAAGCTTACTCCACACTTGCCACCTTAGCTAAAATGAACCTATCACAATCTTTATAAAAAAAAACCACTCACTCTCTCCTATCGTCACCACTGTTCATCCACACTCCCTCGATAAATGGAAAGTCATGAAAGGGTAGAATATAAAGGGATATTGTGTATGACTTGGTGCGGTTATTAAGGCCGGAGAACTAGGGCATCAAATGCATGAATTCAGCCAGAATCAAGATTAAAGATTAAGGATACCCAGGACATAAATTGAATCTTATTGGTCGCTAAGGGTGTTGCCGGTGGACTAAACTTAAACATACAATAAAACTTAAGCACATGCATCATGAACTGCGCAACTTGAGTTTGGAGTTTATAGCTTATGGAATGTCGATTTCGCTCGCTAGAAAAATTGGGACTCCATATTTCGATAGTTGGGAGAATACATGATTTCCTATGATATGCATGAACATGTATTATGATTAGGGGAATGAAACATAAGGCATGAGAAAATATCAAAGTCATTGAAAAGGCTGGGGTAAAATAGGATCAAAACTACTCCTTCTCACCACCAACTTGCAACCTACCGATACACCTACCTGAATCCCGTAATCTTAACTTAGTTAATTTTTTTTTCTACTATCTCCCACTTAGACTTAAGACAATACTCTGAGTCAACGAATCACCATACAAACTCTAGTACATGGCATTCCCTTTACTCCAGGGTCCCCGGATATACCCATATACAAGATCCATAACTTAACCCGCATAACTACACCCGCGAGCGCAAAACCCAATTTTAACATAACTCTCAAATACCCACCAACTTAGACAACTTCAAAAGTTATCATACAACAATTCATGCACTCCGCATCTTAGATTCTAGCACTTACCATGGATACATCAAACCTTCGCTAAACCATACTAACTTCTTCGTGCTTTACTAACATCACATCTCAAGCTAACATCCTCGTCAACCTCTAATGCCCAAGTTAACTCACAATTACATCGTATACCACATATCATCATTCATACTTACCCGATCAAGGATAACACTAACCGCTTAACATTTAATAATTTTAAAAAAAATCCCCATAACACCTTGACCATACTACTACCTCAACACACAATATCACACTTAATCACAAACAAATAGACTTAAGCTCCCGTACATACAGTTCAAACCTACTAAATCTCCTCCCTATCACTAACGTCGTATCAATTCAATCATTAAATTCATTTTTCTCATCACCCGCTATACAAATTTAACAACTCACTCTGACTACGATTAACAACAATCTCAACAACCATTTCCATCTATCAAACACTCCAAACATACTAGTCCACCAAAACCTCATAACAACAATAATCATCCACAATTCCATGGCCTATGCCATAATAATTTATTAACACCGCCTTCCACCATATTTTCAACCTCCTGGTTCCAACCAATGTAAGAACAACAGAGTAAACAACTAGCTACTAGTGAATCAAAACAGGCCTCACACGGCTTCACTAGACTTTGGTTTTATATTTTAATAAAGGAAATAAATATCAAAACAATTATGCTAGTGAATCGAAATAAGCCCTACACGGCTTCACTAGACTTCAAGTTTTATCAAAAGATGATCAGAAAATATTTTCAAGCAATAAAAGCCTGGTACACCATAATCAAGGATCCGAGAATATGTGTCTCGCTTTACCTCAACTGAACGACTCAAGAGGGATGAGGGTACATCTTGAAAGCTATGGAACCTTTGCTAGTAAGCCCAGGAATATAATCAAGAGAGGAAATTGGAACTATTTAATCACCATATCTCAACATTAGTACACAATTAAGGCAAATACGAAATCACATCATGAATTCTAGGAAGAAATCCAAAAACACTTTCGACAGAGGCTTAATGCACAACCTTCAAGAACGTACATATGATACCTTAATAACTGACTCGATATTTGGACAAGGATATGAAGACTCAATACATAATATTTTCAACAATTTAACTAATTAAAACCATCCGAAAAATACCAAGACTTATTGCAACTTCAATATCAACATTTCTCAATTTGCCATCCAACTCTCATTTAAAGGTACTTGAGACATCAACCCATAGTAGGGATATAGAATTTCCAATATCAATTATAAATTCATAATAAAGAAATAGTGGAATGATAGTATAAATCAAGGCTTAACAAATTAAATCATCATACTCTCATAATCAAATATCTTTTGGACATAATTCCATCTCAACATCATACACATATCGGATGACATAATCCCATAGCTCATGGACAATAATATAAGATATAAAACCATATTTCCAATTCATGGTAAAACTTGTAAAATCTCATGTCAATGTAATTCAACAAAAATACTGGGCACAAGATCGAAAGGATAATCTTGTTCAAAACCCCACATACCTAAAAATGAAAGATGAATATGAACTTCCGACTTCGGAACTTTATTCATGAAAATAACTGGTGCTTTTCAAAGACCTTAACATGATCAACTCGAATCCTAAATCAATTTGAAATTACTAAGGTTCAATCAAGAGACATAGAAGGATGAAATTTGGAGTAGTAGGGTTGGGGTTTGAGCCTTAGGAAATTTTGGAGAAAAATGAGCTATTGAATGCTCTTAATGGACTTAAATCCATGTTTTACCCGGATGGATTGGAGTAGAATAACCAAAATACCCTTAAAAATCAAATAATGTCAAATCTGTCCTTTGGTGGACTATTTTGATAGGCTGACGTAGATCGACCATAACTTTTTACTTCGATGGAAAAATTGGATGAAACCAATTTCATTGGAAAGAGGACTCTCAGATCTTTCTGTTGATATATAGTATCTCACCCAGATCATTATGTACAAGGAGTTATGATCGTTTGAAATTGACCCTAGAATTCCCCTGGCCTCAATATTTTCTTCCTGCACATTTACTGTTCACCACTATTCACGGTTAGATCGGAATGATTATAGCTCATCGCTCGAGTGTCTATTTTGGATGATCCACATATCGTTGGAAAACTTATTCAATGCTCTACGTGATGACGGGTCGCATATTCAGAAATTCCACACAGAAAAATTATTAATCACGATAAAGAACAGAATTCAACACATTTTCGTCATAGATCTTAACGGACTCTTGGAAAGATAAAAAGGCTTTAACGACTTGACACATTTGCGAGCGAAATATTTAATGGAAAAACTTGGGGTATCAAAAATTTTTAAAAAAAAATATTGGAAAAAAATTATTATTATATTCAAAAAGAAATGATTTATAATTTATAGAAGTTCAAAACTTTTTTCAAGAGTTACCTAAATATGAAAAAAAATAAATTTTTTCCATAAATTATTTACCAATAATAGATTAACATGATAAACTTAGACCAAAGATTCCTAAATATTAAAATTTAGTTTTCGACAAAATTCACTTAATGTTTTTCAGTTAGCATACCTACTAAACTCATTTTTTTCATAAACTTTTTCCAAGTGTCATATTTTTGCTAAAGTAAAACAATATTAAGTGTCCTAATTTAACACTGCCATAGGAGTTTTATTCATAATCTTGCATATAAGTCTTATTTTTGATAAATAACAGTTGTAATGAGAAAATTCAAATTAACACTTTAGTGAAGGAATTGAAAGTGTACGAAATCAATCTTTTAAATTTTAATAACAAACAAAAAAAGTCTCTTAAATCTAAAAAGATTCAAACTGAAATATATTTTTGTAGACATATGAAAATAAATAATTGTAATAAAAAATCTCTCCAAAAAAATAGGAACGAACAAAGTGAAATTTTAAAAATTTCAAAAATCAAAAGGGAATATAACAGTTGAGAAAAGTTTTGGTTGTATTATTTTCTAGCATATGAACATGGCAATTTAACTTAAAAGAGTTGATAATACTTATTAGGACTTCCCCTACCCTCAATTGCTTTTTGCAAAAAACGTATTAGGACATTAAGTAATAAAAATATTTATATAATGTTAATTTTATTGTCATAGAACTTCTTAATTATTATATTTATAAAAGATAAATTTTAGTTGTCATATATTTTAGGACTCCTTAATTATTAATTTTTTAAATATTTTTTACAATAAATTTTCTTCTTACCATATATCTTAGGACTCCTTAATTTTTAATATTATAAATATAATAAAATATAATTTGAGATAAGGAAAGGTTTAAGAATTAAGTTTAATGAATTTTTATTTTTTAATTTTTTTAAAAAATAGTAAAATGATAATTTTGTGTATTGCAGAATTATTTAATGAAGAACAAAAAGTTCAATTCATTTTTCTAAAGGTCTTTACACTTTTAATATATTATAGATTGATGCCCACCTTAATATTTTTCATACTCCCAATCAACCATAACAACCGTGGTGTTTGGAAATAATAGTAGACATTTTTCCTAACCTTATTTACACCATCCATTTCTTCTATCAACGAATCTAATAACTTTCCTAGTGCTTACACCATCAACATTTGGAAATTCAATTGGAAAGTTAACATTATTTTTGACCTTGAGTCATATGCATTGAAAACTTCCTAGTTCCTTATGCACTAATATTTTGGTGCTCTTAGAGTTCCCATTCTTGAACTTTAAGAACCAAGAAAACGCTAGCACATTTGCATCCCCCGGGAAATTAAACGCTAGCACATCTGCACTAATATTTTTGATGTTTTTTTTTCTGAACCAAGCCTATTTTACGTGTTCTTACCAAGAATTTTGCCAAATTTTTGGACGGTGGAATAATTGGTGCTATTTTAGTTAGAAAAGATTTTTGCCAAATTTTATTTGGATGCGGAAAAAGGTATGTGATTTTTTGTTAGGAAACGTTTTATTAATATTTAATATTTAATATCATTAAATTAAAAGAAAATAATAAAAATACGATTTTATCTAAAACGAAAACTTATAATGAATAACAAAAAGTTCAAACAACTTTCTAAAGATCCTTAGCACTTTTAGTATATTAGAGATAGAGATAGAAATTAGAGATATTGATACATAAAAAAATTGTATGAAGAAAGTTTGATTTATTTTAATAAATAAAACATAGCAAAAGACGACAAAAAGTTTTTTTTTTAAAAAAGAAAACTATTGCAGCGAAAAGAAAAGGAAAAGGAAAAGGAAAGAAAGGCCAAATGGCTATTTTTGTTTTATACAAAATTTGAATATTTTTATTGTTAACTATTTACTATTTCTTGTGTATTAGTTTAACTGCACATGCCTCGCACGTATAACGTTTGATTATTAAAAATTAAATAATTTTATCTATTGCGGAGATTTTAATAAAGTGTAAAAAGTTAAAATCACTTTTCAAATTTTAATATCATAACGTAAACCTAAACTTATATTTTAGTATAAACACATAATATATTTTATCCCAAGTGGTTGATGGATCATTCCTTACTGCCAGAAGTTAGGAGAGACCCATCAATTTGAACCATATTTGTGGTATGATTTTTTTTTTTTTTATATTTAAAATCTTTTCTAGTTTTTAAAGTCAAATCTTTATAAATCATTGATTACATTCTTATTATGTACTTAAAACTGCTAAAAATTTGATATTTCTTAGATTTTTCTTATTCAGACATTTTTATATATATTTTTAGATTTTTTCAATTTTCTTTAAATCAAATTTAGTTGATATAGAATTCTTAAACTAATGGAAAAAGTATTAGTTATCATTAAGGCATAATAAAACATGCCCTTTAACTGACCTCAAATCACATCTATGACCTCCAACTTTAGATGAGCACAAGTTGACACTAAAACTTGTCTAAATCTCCACAAGTAGACACACACGTCCTATGTGGCATAATACACATAGGACACCATGTAGGACAAGAATTGGCCACGTAGGATGCCACATGGGACATATGTCTCTACTTGTTCAATTTTATACAAGTTTAAATGCCTACTTATGCACATTCGAAGTTGAACGTCATAGATGTAATCTGAGGTCAAGTTAAAGGGCATATTTATGTATTGTACCTATCATTAACTCCTATGACTTCTAATAAGGAAAAGTTTTACCATAAATATATTTAATTAATTTTTAACTCTTAAATATTAGAAAAAAATAGTGAAAAGACCACTTTGTTTAAAGCAAAGACTTTTAATGAAGGGCAAAAAGTTCAAACAACATTTCTAAGGCCTTTCACACTTTTTATATATTATAGATAGTTAAATTTTTTTGTTAAATTAATTTGACATTTTAAAATTAAATTTTACATATTCAATAGTTTTACAAAAAGTAATAAAGCGTGTAAATTAAAATTTTATCACATATCAATATGATGAAAAATACATTTCAAAATGTTAATTAAAGTTTATATTGTTTGACTCTCCAAAGAAAATCGTGACCAGTATTTTGGAATGGAGGGCGTACTCCATCCGTCCTAAAATAGTTATCACGTTTCTCTTTAGGTAATTTTATAAAACTTTTATGTTGAATTGAGTTATTTTAATTTTAAATTTAAATATTCAAAAATTATATGAAATTACTCCATCCATTCCTAATTTAGTTTCTTCCTTTTCTTTGACAACCCATTATACACCTATGCGAATACATTGCTCAAAACAAAAATCACAACTTGAGAGCTAATTAAGAAAAATGATTATTGAAAACAATTATATTATGTCTATGCAACTTATAGTCATGGATATGAAGGGAAAAGCTAATTAAGGATTTTCTGTATCTAAAAGACCCTTAGAGACATGAACGACTCCTGCAACTAGTCCATAACTAAACTACCACCTTTGATACAAGTACGACCACGAAGATGGACGCATGTGAGGATGTAATGAACCCGAGGCTTGGAGTGTGCGAGTGAAGGACTTAAAACACACCAAACCAACCCTAATATCACACTTGAAGTGTAAAGAGGAGCCTTGGAACACAACAAGACATCCCCTAAATACACTTGAAGGGAGCCTAGCTCTTAAAAGGGCATTTTGGATATTTTGTATTTTATTTGTGACCTAATATAAATAGAATATTGTAGGGATTTTAGACTTAGATTATTCATGATGTTGTAAGTCTTAAAACACAAAGAAACACAAGTCCTCTCTCCTTGAGGAACCAAAATCGAAATTAGGCATAGAGAGTGTGGAATCACTCTTGTTGATCTCATGGCTTGGAAATGTAATGCTTGGGAGGTGGATTCCAACCTTGTGTCTTCGTAAGAGATAGGTGAACGTTGTGTGTAGTGTTAAGGGTCTAAGAGTGGAATATTCTCTTGGGTTCTTAAGATTATACCTTCATTAAGTCTATCTAACTATCCCTTTACTTTAATAGTAATCTTGTAGTAATTTATGTTCTTGTAACCGTTTCTATCTCTAGTTAGTAAAGCCGCGTGTTGTGACTATCTTGTTATTGTTTTCTATCTCGTCATATTGTTGCTGTTTTGGTGTATTTATACCTTCAATATCTTGTTGTTATTATGTTTTCATTGTTGTTGTAGTAAATCTGAGAGTGGTCACCAAAGGGGTCCTCGGTTGTTCAAACTTGTGGACTGATTTGGTGTTTGTTTCGTGCTTCCCTTGTCATCCTTGTATCATTTGGTATCAAATTATGTCTTGATCTTGTTTCCACAAGATCGATCTTGGTCTTGTTAGTTGAAATTTTTTTTGTTGAAATCTGAAAATTCCAAAAAAGTGCAATCTGTCCGTGTTGTGTTCTTGGCTAAGAATTGCGTTCTTGTTTTGTCTTGGACAAGATTTTTATTTTTCTTGAGTGTTTATATTGTTAGCTTTGTTCTTCACTAACACTTGAGTCCATATATAAGTTTGAGATTTGTTGTTGTTGTCGTGATCAAGTAAGATCGTGTGGTAGACATTGTTGTTGAGAAACTTGACTTAGCCGTGTGTGTAATTGTTGTTGTTGAAAGAAGTGTTTTTATTGTTGTTCTTGGTGAATGTTGTTATTGTTCTTGAAGTTCTTCACAACCTTCATCTCTTGTTAAAATCGAAGACATAACATTAAAGAGACTTGGCCGTTTGTTGTTGTGGATTGGAGTTGGCCATTGGAATTGTTGTTATTATTATTGGTGTGGTTGTTGTTGTTCTTGAAGTTATTCACCTTCCTTCATATATTTTTAGAGCATAAAGTGAATGCTAGATCCTAAAAGGTAAAGGAAAAAAGTGTATGTCTTGTTAGTCTTGAAAGACCTCCAACCACCAAAAGACTTTATATCACTTCTCAACCACTTTTCCATGATTTAAGGACCCTTGTTTTAAGAAGAAGTACAGGAAAAGGTCAAGTCTTGAAAATTGAAAAAGTCTCCAAGACTTATTTTCTCTCCTAAAATAAATTCCACCAATCCAAATTAATTTTTGACCAAGACTTGAACATTTGAGAATAACCATTTGATAAAACCTAACCAATACGTGGCTGCCACATCATCACTGCTACTGTTCATGCAATATTTTCAAGCTCAAAATTTTAGATTTCTTAGTTTCAATTTGTTGTCTCTTAGTTTCGTTTAATTGATCCTAGCACTAATTAACAAGCTAGTAAACTTCTACTAAGTTGTCACTTAGTTCTTGAATCCATTGTTCGTGTCTACGTTTCTTTGGTGCTTTTCTCGCTTTTGTGAATTCGTTGTATCTTGTTGGTTCAAGTCCGTAAGCAAATTTTCTTTGAGTCAACTTGAACGAAAATCTATTCTAGACCAAGGTGGACTCCTCCCTCAATCACTCACGAAGTACAAGCTGGCTTTCAACACTTGTGAAACCAAGTGTGAGGTAAAAATCGAGAGTGAGAGTGTGGTGAGGCATTTTTGAGCTAACAAGTTTGTTTGTTTTTTTGTTCGTTGTTGTCTTTTATTTTGGGTAACATGGCTGCCACCAATCTTGATGCCACGTTTGACCGCATCACCGACAATATTGAAGAAATGAAATGGCACGTTGAAAGGCTACGCCAATTGGTATCCACACTTATCAAACCAAATCCAAAACCTAAGGTCCAAACACCTTGCGGTGAGATCTTCCCGAAGGAAGTTGCTGCCCAAACTTATGAGGGACTTTCACACCAAGGTAAAGACGAACATACTCATGAATGTCAAGGTAAAATAGCTATCTCTTACACTTTGGTACATATAGATGATGAACGTGTGACTAGTAAACTGTTGAGTGTGAGTAGTAGCTTACCTACGTATGAGTATATTGATTCCTTACCACTGTAGATGATGTACATATTGTGCGAGTGGATATGCTAGTTGATCCTATAGATGATTGAATCGACTCTTCTAGTAAGATCGATTTGTATCCACCTAGTGTTGATGCTATTGTGTTGAATAAAAGTACATCATCGTATGAAAATTGTGTTGACCAAATTGTGTATAAAACTTGTCCACCACTTGAGAATATGTGTGATGTGATTAATGAGTCTCAAGTGAGTGAAAAATTTGAAAATATTGGTTAAGGAAAAATGAGTGAACCCGTGAGCCTATGTTGTTGTAAGGATTCTAATATTTGGTTGGCTCATAGGGTTAATTGTGTGCTTGACATATCTTTGAAACTTGATAATGATTTCTTAGAGAGTGAAAGTTCCAAATCTATCCTTGGGTTAGATCATTCACTCTTTAGGTACAATGTCTTGTTTGAAGATAGTTTAAACACTCCTAATAGACCTAGTGGTGAATATGATGGTATAGCTTGCCTTAGAAGCTATAGCCCATATGCTAACCCACCATGGTGTGACAACATTCCTCCTAAAGATGGAAATCTCTTCTTGGAAGATGAGAGTACTCTTAAGGGTAAGGAGTGTGTGGTCTTGGAAACTACTTCTTCTACTTTGTGTGGCTTTTCCAAGGACACCATATTATAAGTAGAATTTAGTGCCACCTTTCTCCCAAGTCCTTAGTGAATTTGTCGATGGCTTCATAATGTTTAACACTAAGGACTCTCGGTTATATGTCAAATATGAACCATCTTGGCATGTCGATACTTATTATTTGCCGAGACTTGAACTCAAAGGATCCTTGGTTTCTTTTTTTTGGTGTGGGCTATGAGTGCATACTGTTATTGTGTATTTTTGCTAATCCTAACCCTCATTCCATGAGGAAGTGTGCTTGTTTGTTCCTCTTTTATTTTGCAAGGCATGAATTCGAGGCCGAATCCTTTTTAAGGAGGGGAGCATGATACAGGTACGACCACGAAGATGGACGCATGTAAGAATATAATGAACCCGAGGCTTGGAGTGTGCGAGTGAAGGACTTAAAACACACCAAACCGACCCTAATCTCACACTTGGAGTGTAAAGAGGACCCTTGGAACACAACAAGGAATCCTCTAAATACACTTGAAGGGAGCCTATCTCTTAAAAGAGCATTTTGGACATTTTGTATTTTATTTGTAGCCTAGTATAAATAGAACATTGTAGGGCTTTTAAACTTAGATAATTCATGATGTTGTAAGTCTTGAAACATAAAGAAACACAAGTCCTCTTTCCTTGAGGCACCACAACCGAAATTAGGCGTAGAGAGTGTGGAATCACTCTTGTTGATCTCATGGCTTGGAAATGTGATGCTTGGGAGGTGGATCCTGACCTTATGTCTTCGTAAGAGATAGGTGAATGTTGTGTGTAGTGTTAAGTGTCCAAGAGTGAAATATGCTCTTGGGTTCTTAATATTATACCTTTGTTAAGTCTATCTAACTCTCCCTTTACTTTTATAGTAATCTTGTAGTAGTTTGTGTTCTTGTAACTGTTTCTATCTCTAGTTAGTAAAACCGCGTGTTGTTCCTATCTTGTTATTTTTATCCATCTTGTCATATTGTTGCTGTTTTGGTGTATTTACACCTTCAATATCTTGTTGTTATTGTGCTTTGATTGTTGTTGTAGTGAATCCGAGAGTGGTTACCAAAGGGGTCCTCGATTCTTCAAACTTGTGGACTGATTTGATATTTGTTTCATGCTTCCCTTGTCATTCTTATATCATTATAATACAAGTACGACGACTAAGATGGACGCATGTGAGGATGCAATGAACCCGGGGCTTGGAGTGTGTGAGTAAAGGACTTAAATCACACCCAACCGACCCTAATCTCACACTTGGAGTGTAAAGAGGAGCCTTGGAACACAACAAGGCATCCCCTAAATACACTTGAAGGGAGCCTAGCTCTTAAAAGGGCATTTTGGATATTTTGTATTTTATTTGTGACCTAGTATAAATAGAATATTGTAGGAATTTTAGACTTAGATTATTCATGATGTTGTAAGTCTTGAAACATAAAGAAACACAAGTCCTCTCTTCTTGAGGCACCAAAACAGAAATTAGGCATAGAGAGTGTGGAATCACTCTTGTTTATCTCATGGCTTGGAAACGTGATGCTTGGGAGGTGGATTCCGACCTTGTGTCTTCGTAAGAGATAGGTGAACGTTGGGTGTAGTGCTAAGGGTCCAAGAGTGGAATATTCTCTTGGGTTCTTAAGATTATACCTTCATTAAGTCTATCTAACTATCCTTTACTTTTATAGTAATCTTGTAGTAGTTTGTGTTCTTGTAACCGTTTCTATCTCTATTTAGTAAAACCGCATGTTGTTTTTATCTTGTTATTGTTGTCCATCTCATCATATTGTTGCTGTTTTGATGTATTTACACCTTCAATATCTTGTTGTTATTGTGTTTTCATTATTGTTGTAGTGAATCCGAGAGTGGTCACCAAAAGGGTTCTCGTTTTTTCAAACTTGTGGACTAATTTGGTGTTTGTTTCGTGCTTTCCTTGTCATTCTTGTATAATTTGGTATCAAAGCATGGCTTGATCTTGTTCCTACAATATTAAATCTTTGGCTAGCTCACTTGAAAAATAAAAAAAAATAAAAATTGAAATCTGAAAATTTCAGAAAAAGAACAATCTGTCCATTCTGTGTTCTTGGCCAAAAATTGTGTTCTTGTTGTGTCTTGGCCGAGATTTTTGCTTGTCTTGAATGTTTCTAGTGTTATCTTTGTTCTTCACTAACACTTTGAGTCTAAATCTAAGTTTGAGCTTGTATTTATTGAAGTTGTAGTCGTGAACTTGGACTTGGCCGATTTGTTGATGAACATTGTTGTGTTGGACTGTTTTGGCCTTGTGGCCTTCATCTTGTTGTTGTTATAGTCTTGGACACATGATATTGTTGTTCATTGGCGACCTAAGAACCATTTTGTTGAATTTTTAGTTATTTTGTCCAAGTGTTGAAGATATTGTATTGTGAAAATTGGAAGTTAGCCGTGTGAAATTGTTGGTGTTCTTGGAGATTATTGTTGATTGTTCTTGGTGATTGTTGATTTTGTTCTTGAATTTCGTCACAACCTTCATAGCTTGTTAAAATAAAGTGAACCTTAGATCTATAAAGGTGAAGGAAAAAAGGTGAAGATTTGTTAGTCTTGAAAGACTTACCATCACTCATCAACTAGTTAATCACATCTCAACCACTTTCCAACAACTTTCCATGATCCAAGGACCCATGTTTTAAGGAGAAATACAAGTAAAGTCAAAGTCTTGAGAATTGAAAAAGCCTCCAAGACTTAGTTTTTCCTACTAAAACAAAATTCCACCAATCCAAATTAAATTTTTAACCAAGACATGAACATTTGAGAATAACAATTCGTTAGAAAGACCGCAACCAATACGTTGCTTCCACATCATCAAGTAACTATTCACGCATCAAATTTTGGCTCAAATTTCAGATTTTCTTAGTTTATTTTTATTGTTCCATAGTTTCTTTTGATTAGTCCAAACGCTAATTGACAAGCTAGTAAACTCCTACTAGATTGTAAATTAGTTTTGTGTCTGCTTGTTCGTGTTAACGTTCTTTGTGTGCTTTTCTCTTTTGTTAGTTCATTGTATCTTGTTGGTTCATGTCCATAAGCAAAATTTTTTTTGAGTCAACTCGAATGAAAATCTATTCCGGACCAAGGTGGACTCCTCCCTCAATCACTCACGAAGTACAAGCCGACTTTCAACACTTGTGAAACCAAGTGTAAGGTAAAAATTGAGAGTGAGAGTGTGGTGAGGCATTTTTAGCTAACAAGTTTGTTTGTTTTGTTGTTCGTTGTTGTCTTTTCTTTTAGGTACCATGGCTACCACCAATCTCGATGCCATGTTTGACTACATCACCGACAATATTGAAGACATGAAATGGCACGTTGAAAGGATACACTAATTGGTATCCACACTTATCTCAGCAAATTCAAAATCTAAGGTCTAAACACCTTGTGGTGAGATATTCCCAAAGAAAGTTGCTGCCCAAACTTGTGAAGGACTTTCACACCAAGGTAAAGACGAATATACTCATGAACGTCAATGTAAAATAGCTATTCCTTACACTTTGGAACATATGGATGATGAACGTGTGACTAATAAGCCATTGAGTGTGAGTAGTAGCTTACCTACGTATGAGTATATTAATTCCTTACCACTTTTAGATAATGTAAAAGTTGTACGAGTGGATACACTAGTTGATCCTATAGATGACCGAATCAACTCTTCTAGTAAGATTAATTTGTGTCCACCTAGTATTGAAGATATTGTGTTGAATGAAAGTACATTCGAATATGAAAATTATGTTGACCAACTTGTGTGTAAAACTTGACCACCACTTGAGAATATGTGTGACGTGATTAATGAGTCTCAAGTGAGTGAAGAATTTGAAAATGTTGGTCAAGAAAAAAGGAGTGAACCCGTGAGCCTATGTTGTTGTAAGGATTCTAATATTTGCTTGGCTCATAGGGTTAATCGTGTGCTTGACATATCTTTGGAATTTTAATCATTCCTTAGAGAGTGAAAGTTCCAAATCTGTCCACGGGTTAGATCATTCCCTCTTTAGGTACAATGTCTTGTTTGAAGATAGTTTAAACACTCCTAATAGACCTAGTGGTGAAAATGATGGTATAGCTTGCCTTGGAAGCTATAACATTTATGCTAACCCACTATGGTGTGACAACATTCCTCCTAAAGATAGAAATTTCTTCTTGGAAGATGAGAGTACTTTTAAGGGTAAGGAATGTGTGATCTTGGAAACTACTTCTTTTTCTACTTTGTGTGGCTTTTTTGAGGACACCATAGTAGAAGTAGAATTGAGTGCCACTTTTCTGTACTCTCTCTTTACTTGTGATGATATGTATGCCAATGTAGAGAGTAGGCCGTGTGGTTGTTGTAAAGGATACGTGAAATAGGTGTGTAGCTTAGACCCGTGTCTATGGCCATTCTTCCCATTTGATCCCGGTGCCATCTTAGAATGGGGAAGATTTACTCTCGGCTTAGGTGCGTTTCTTTTGAGTTCATATCATAGCCAAGTCCTTGGTGAATTTTTTGATGGCTTCATAATGTTTAACACTATGGACTATTGGTTATATGTTAAATATGGACCACCTTGACATGTCGAGATTTGTTGTTGGTTGAGACTTGAACTCAAAGGGTCCTCAGTTTCTTTTTTTTTTGGTGTGGGCTATTTTGGGTGTTATGAGTGCATACCGTTATTGTGTATTTTTGCTAGTCCTAACCCTCATGCCACGAGGAAGTGTGCTTGTTTGTTCCTCTTTGATTTTGCAAGGCATGAATTTGAGGCCGAATCCTTTTTAAGGAGGGGAGGATGATACAGGTACGACCACGAAGATGGACGCATGTGCGAATGTAAGGAACCCGAGTCTTGGAGTGTGCGATTGAAGGACTTAAAACACACAAAACCGACACTAATCTCACACTTGGAGTGTAAAGAGGAGCCTTGGAACACAACAAGGAATCCCCTAAATACACTTGATGGGAGCCTAGCTTTTAAAAGGGCATTTTGGACATTTTGTATTTTATTTGTAGCCTAGTATAAATAGAACATTGTAGGGCTTTTAAACTTAGATAATTCATTATGTTGTAAGTCTTGAAACATAAAGAAACACAAGTCCTCTCTCCTTGAGGCACCAAAACCGAAATTAGGCGTAGAGAGTGTGGAATCACTCTTGTTGATCTCATGGCTTGGAAACATAATGCTTGGGAGGTGGATCCTGACCTTGTGTCTTCGTAAGAGATAGGTGAACGTTGTGTGTAGTGTTAAGTGTCCAAGAGTGGAATATGCTCTTGGGTTCTTAATATTATACCTTTGTTAAGTCTATCTAACTATCCCTTTACTTTTATAGTAATCTTGTAGTAGTTTGTGTTCTTGTAACTGTTTCTATCTCTAGTTAGTAAAACCGCGTATTGTTCCTATCTTGTTATTTTTATCCATCTTGTCATATTGTTGCTGTTTTGGTGTATTTACACCTTCAATATCTTGTTGTTATTGTGCTTTGATTGTTGTTGTAGTGAATCCGAGAGTGGTCACCAAAGGGGTCCTCGATTCTTCAAACTTGTGGACTGATTTGATATTTGTTTCATGCTTCCCTTGTCATTCTTATATCATTATAATACAAGTACGACCACGAAGATGGACGCATGTGAGGATGTAATGAACCCGGGGCTTGGGGTGTGTGAGTAAAGGACTTAAAACACAACCAACCGACCCTAATCTCACACTTGGAGTGTAAAGAGGAGCCTTGGAACACAACAAGGCATCCCCTAAATACACTTGAAGGGAGCCTAGCTCTTAAAAGGGCATTTTGTATATTTTGTATTTTGTTTATGACCTAGTATAAATAGTATATTGTAGGGATTTTAGACTTAGATTATTCATGATGTTGTAAGTCTTGAAACATAAAGAAACACAAGTCCTCTCTTCTTGAGGCACCAAAACCTAAATTAGGCATAGAGAGTGTGGAATCACTCTTGTTGATCTCATGGCTTGGAAAAGTGATGCTTGGGAGGTGGATTCCGACCTTGTGTCTTCGTAAGAGATAGGTGAACGTTGTGTGTAGTGTTAAGGGTCCAAGAGTGGAATATGCTCTTGGGTTCTTAAGATTATACCTTCATTAAGTCTATCTAACTATCCTTTACTTTTATAGTAATCTTGTAGTAGTTTGTGTTCTTGTAACCGTTTCTATCTCTAGTTAGTAAAACCGCGTGTTGTTTTTATCTTGTTATTGTTGTCCATCTCATCATATTGTTGCTGTTTTGGTGTATTTACACCTTCAATATCTTGTTGTTATTGTGTTTTCATTGTTGTTGTAGTGAATCCGAGAGTGGTCACCAAAAGGGTTCTCGTTTCTTCAAACTTGTGGACTAATTTGGTGTTTGTTTCGTGCTTCCCTTGTCATTCTTGTATAATTTGGTATCAAAGCATGGCTTGATCTTGTTCCTACAATATTAAATCTTTGTCTAGCTCACTTGAAAAATAAAAATAAAATAAAAATTGAAATCTGAAAATTTCAGAAAAAGAACAATCTGTCCATTCTGTGTTCTTGGCCAAAAATTGTGTTCTTGTTGTGTCTTGGCCGAGATTTTTACTCTTATTGAATGTTTATAGTGTTATCTTTGTTCTTCACTAACACTTTGAGTCTAAATATAATTTTGAGCTTGTATTTATTGAAGTTGTAGTCGTGAACTTGGACTTGGCCGATTTGTTGATGAACATTGTTATGTTGGACTGTTTTGTCCTTGTGGCCTTCATCTTGTTGTTGTTATAGTCTTGGACACGTGATATTGTTGTTCATTGGCAGCCTAAGAACCATTTTGTTGAAGTTGTAGTTATTTTGTCCAAGTGTTGAAGATATTGTATTGTGAAAATTGGAAGTTAGCCGTGTGAAATTGTTGGTGTTCTTGGAGATTATTGTTGATTGTTCTTGGTGATTGTTGATTTTGTTCTTGAATTTCTTCACAACCTTCATAGCTTGTTAAAATAAAGTGAACCTTAGATCTATAAAGGTGAAGGAAAAAAGGTGAAGATTTGTTAGTCTTGAAAGACTTACCATCACTCATCAACTAGTCAATCACATCTCAACCACTTTCCAACAACTTTCCATGATCCAAGGACCCATGTTTTAAGGAGAAGTACAAGTAAAGTCAAAGTCTTGAAAATTGAAAAAGCCTCCAAGAATTATATTTTCCTCCTAAAATAAAAGTCCACCAATCCAAATTAAATTTTTAACCAAGACATGAACATTTGAGAATAACAATTCGTTAGAAAAACCGCAACCAATACGTGGCTTCCACATCATCAAGTAACTGTTCACGCATCAAATTTTTGCTCAAATTTCAGATTTTCTTAGTTTATTTTTATTGTTCCATAGTTTCGTTTGATTAGTCCAAACGCTAATTGTGTGTAGTGTTAAGGGTCCAAGAGTGGAATATGCTCTTGGGTTGTTATGATTATACCTTCATTAAGTCTATTTAACTATCCCTTTACTTTTATAGTAATCTTGTAGTTGTTTGTGTTCTTGTAACCATTTCTACCTCTAGTTAGTAAAACCGCGTGTTGTTCCTATATTTTTATTGTTGTCCATCTCATCATATTGTTGTTTTTTTAGTGTATTTACACCTTCAATATCTTGTTGTTATTGTGTTTTCATTGTTGTTGTAGTGAATCTGAGAGTGGTCACCAAAGGGGTTCTCGGTTCTTCAAACTTATGGACCGATTTGGTGTTTCTTTCATGTTTTCCTTGTCATTCTTGTATCAACCTTATAATACACCTGAACCGTCACCACAACATGGAGAAGATAACATGGAAGAGGATATACCGAGGAAAGAATCCTTTAGATACATCCTCAAGGACAAAAGAGTAGAGCTAACCAATCCTACACCAACAATACTATACATATGAGAAACAAGTTAAATAAAAAATGATGAACCCATTTTCCTATCCGAAGAAGATAGAACCAAAATCTACCAACCATGGAAACACTCAGTCATAGTTAAATTGGTTGGAAAGAAAATCATCCATCAATACTTGAAAACAAAGCTAATTGAGCTATAGAAACCAACAGAAAATCTTATTCTCATTGACCTGGGACAAAACTTTTACATAGAAAAATTCAATAAGATAGAAAATATAAACATGACACTGCATGAAGGTCCTTGGTTCGTCATAGGTATATTCCTCTCCGTCAAAATATGAAAACAAAATTTGTTCCCCAAAAATCTACCCCAACACAGAACCCGATTATCCCAGCTCCCAACTGAATTCTATGACCGTAAAAATCTAGAGAAATGGGAAAGAAGACGAAGGATTTCCTCAAAATCAATTCCTATACTCCGGATACTTTATGGGGGAGTTGTGCGAGAATATGTATTCAAGTACCACTTGAAACACCATTTAAATAATCAATCACTATTGGGAACCATGTCCAAGAGGTGGTGTACGGAGGGAAAGGAACCATGTGTATGTGATGTGGGAGAATCAGTCATTTTCTCAAATTTTTTCTCCATACCACCACAACCCACCAACCCTAGAAATACGACATCCACATCAAAGGAAGAAACCAAAGGAGGATCCATTGATGGAGTGTGGAAAATAGTTATTTTCCCCAAGAAACATTCCAAAACAAAAGCGAACTTTCAGCAATCAAGTGCGAATAAGAAATCGGAATCCGATACTCCAACATTGGTAAAAGCCTTCGATGCATTAATAGGTAAGTTGCTAACCCCTCTCATATTTTTTGGAAGAATTCAAACCCCTATAAGAATAATTCTATTTTGGAAATTTATAAAGAAGAGATGAAATAGAGATCGAAAAACCCTACCTCCCCCTTTTCTATAAACATGGCCACCCAAAGCTAATCCACTAATGTTGTGTCGAGAAAGGGGCCCTATTTTCCCTAAAGTTAAATCCTCTCTCTAGCTATGACAGAGATAAACTTGCCCACAAATAACACTTCTCTCTCTTATTTTGTAAACACAGAAAACCCATAAGCTATACTAAGCAACTCTGATATTCCAGCCATTCTTTCCGCTGCTCAGAGAGCCATCATCTAAAAAGTTAACTCTCCCATCCTCAAACCTTCCCATAAATAGAGGAAGGTAATCATCACAAAGGATCTATTAACAAAACTATAGAGATCGCATCAATTAACTCCACCACAACTAATAACCCTTCTTTTCTTCAAAATAGACATTTCTAGCCACAACATCCCACTACAACTCATGTCTCTACCAAAAATAGCAAGCAATAATAACGACATGAAAGCCCACCCAAATGCTCCAATGTTTCTTGTCTCAGCTCCTCTACCATTAGACCACACCCCTCAGTCCTAGTTAGAGTTGATACTCCAAGACATAAACATCTTACTCAATGCCATAATCAATAACCAACTAGTTTTACACCTCCTCTTAGACCCTCATTACTCGGAAAACCTGGTGAAAAACAACATAGTTTTGTAGTCTAGAGGTTGGGAAACCAAGTATGAATGAAAGCTCTCTTCCAAACCCAATACTTGGTCAATTCGATCCAACTTTTATCAGTAGAATACAACTTTCTAATGAGCCAAGACTTCCAAAGTCTAACCTTCTTTCCCCTACATCCATTCTCAACTCTGGTCAATCCCTTGTTTATTCCATAGACCCGTTAGAGTTATCTCTTCCAATAAAATCCACCCCCATTCACTCAGGACGAGACCTAGAAAAGAAAAACATCACATCCCTAGAAACTCTAAAGTAATACAACAGAAAGCTATAAAGAGTTCTAGACTCCTTTGGGGAACAAAGAACAAAAGCTTAACCCTTGGAAAACATGTTCCATAAAGTGTTAAAAGAGCCCTCTAGAGAAGCTATTATAGTATACCATCCAGAACAATTGATGAAATGCCACCTGATGGTGAAGCAAATGGATTCTTCCCCCTCAACTGTGACTCTAAAGGCAGTGCAAATGAGGAACTACCCACCCACACTAGGAAAGGTCAAGAATGTAAAGGAGAACTAACTCGACCAAATTAACATGACTTGTTTCCTTATCTGGAATATTAGAGGAGCTAATAGTGCTAGCTTTAGGATAACTTGCACCTCTCTAATTAAGATGCATACTCCCTCCAAGTTATTACTTTTAGAAACCAAGATGATTGACCATAAAAAAATCATTGAGGAGCTTAGATTTGATGATTAAATCCAATCTAAACCAGTAGAGTTTTTAGGCAGGCATATTCATCATGTGGAAGGAAAACATCCTTAAACTAGAAGTCATCTCCATCTCTGCCCAAGGAATTCATGTCATGGTCAAGGTATTTTTCTCTTCTTATACTTGTTTTTTTTCTGGAATTTATGCTAGTAATGATTTTAATAATCTGAGTAATCTTTGGGATAACCTTATTAACATATTCCAAAATTACAAAGGGGACTAGCTCATTGAAGGAGACATTAATGAAGTTCTCCAAGCCAATGAAAAATCTTGTAGAAATAGTATTAACAATAATAGAGCAAAATAGTTTTGGCACTATTTGAACCAATGCAATATGGTAGACTTAGGTTTTAAAGTTAGTGAGTTTATCTAGACCAATAAAAGATATAAAAAAAGGAAAAGTATGGTCCTAGAGAGGCTAGACAGATGTCATGCTAATGATGATCTTTGATAATCAAGTATTCTGACACTAGTGTCATCCATTTTCCGAGAACCTACTCTGAACATTGCCCTCTCTTGGTCAATATAACCTCTATCAATACTTCTAGAAAGGAAAAATCCTTCAGGATGGAACCCATGAGGTGTGGACACCCATCCTTCAGTGATGTGGTCCATTCTTCTTTTGACCCCTTGACAATCTCACTGAAGCTACCGATCTTTCTAAGAAAATACTTCCTACTATAACACCAACACCTCTGGGAATATTTTTCATCAGATGAAAAATATTATATAATACCCCGTACTTTCTTGGCTCAGTTCATCTCCTAATTGCATGCATAAGAGGCTTAATGCTTGAGAATTTCACTAAGTATTGGAGACTTAGTCTTTTTTTGGATACTTAACTTTGAGGATTTTTTAAATTGGTCTTCCCGCCCCTAAGATATAGGTTTTTTAGTTAATTTATGTTCAGGGGTGTAAGGAGCATGTCTCGGGGAAGTTTTGAATTTTTCGAATGAGGATTGGTTCGTGTTTGGATTTCGATTGCAGATACTCACCGCGATAGTGGTACGTTGCGGTGGGTATATCAATAAACTCTTCATTGCATCGTGGTAGCCTTCCAATCTGCAGTCCAGTTGCAGATTTAATTTCCTAATGGGCGGTGACATCTTTTTCCATCGACCCAATTCATAAAAACACGAATTAAAATATCGATTAGGGAATTATTTGCTCATATTATCCAATTTTCTCTAAAAAAAAACCCTAATCATCCCCTAAGTTCATCAATTTCATTCCTTTCTCTTCAATAAAACCAAGAAATCAAGTTCCCATATCCAAAAACTTTCAAGAAAAGCATCAAGATTGTGTTTCTCTTTCAAGCTTAAGGATTTAAGGTATGTGTGATGTTAATCCATGGGCCCTTTTCACCTACGGAGTCCAATAATCCCCCTTTGATTTCAAATTATGAGTTTTTACATGTTTATGATGAATTGTCTCCATGAAGCTATTATTGATTTTTATTACAAGTTATGTTGCAAGTGTTTTTGATGGAATAAGACCTTATATGATTTGAGTATTAAAATTATCATATTAAATCCCTAATTCATGGTTTTAATATTGTAACTATGTTTTCAATCACATGCTTTACCGATTCCCATGCTTAAATTCATGACTCCTATTTATTTGATGAAATTTCTAAATGTTGGATTTTGAGAATTGATCCTTTATTATGATTTTTAAAGCTTCATATGTCCTTATTGTTAGTTTCATTCAGTGATGGAGGGTAATGAATACCCAATACTTAGCTATTTACATAATTTCAATATCTTCAGAATGATTTTAGTTAAACTAAGAGCATTGTCATTCAATTAGTATCATGATCAGTTGTTTTCTTAGTTCAGTACAGTAATCAATGTCATTCAGTTGGGAGTAGAATTTAGCACCGAGCAAACCCAAGGATGGGGGCTCACGTGCCAGTAGAGGGTGTGACCTTTAGTAGCAGTCCCTTAGCTCCAGAACTACGTAGCCAGCGTAGGTTAGAGATATCAACCTGCCAGTTAAGGGTTGATAAACTGTTTACCTATGAGTTAAGAGTAACACATATCTTATTAGAGCATCTTCCAGATGAGGTTGACTCATTAGTCCTTTAGGACATTAATTTAGTGGATCCATACAGTTAATGTTAGTACCCATGGCATGGTACTAACACCCTTCCAATTGGGGTTATAGTTTGGACCCTGATTAACTTAGATTGGGGAATGTTGATTAGATTATACCTCCCACAGTATTAGTTTAGTATTCAGTATAGATTTGAGTTCAGTTTTGCTTGACCATAGTATACAGTACATCAGTTAATCAGTTACCAAATTTCAGTATTTTAGTTTACAGACTATTTCAGTATTATGTTATATGCTTGGTCATACATTCTCAGATTTTATAGCTTTCATGCATTTATGCATTAGCTATCTCATTCTATTAATCCAGTAGTTATTTCATGCACATGAACCTATTCATTTTATCCTAACCTCATCTCATATACCAGTATATTCTAAGTACTGATTGCATACTTTTCTTTGCGCTATGATGTCTTATATCATAGGTTCGGACGCTCAGTTTCCTGACCGTGCTTAGATAGTTCAACTTATCAGTAGCAACAACAGTGGTGAGTCCTTATCTTTCGTGGACAGGTTTATCTTTTATTCAATTATTTCAGTATTCTTCTATTTCAGTCAGTTGGGGTTAGTTGGGGGTTGGCCCCATCAAATCCACAGTCAGTCAGTTAGAGGCTTTTCAGATATTCAGATAGCCAGTTAGTTTATCAGTGTTATCAGTCAAATTTTAGTATTTTTGCAGATATTTTTAGACTTGCAGATTCAATTATATTTTTATTATTTAAAACCTTATGGCATTTATCAGTTGTTTTCTGCATATGCATTTTATTATTAGTTACTCAGTGCTCACAGCAGGTACAAACTCATGGGTTAGCTTGTGGTCACTTGTGATCGTAAGCACCATTGTCGTGACTAGGAGGTAGCCTTGGGTTGCGACATATTCTTAGTAAAAATTAATGGGATTCAAACTTCTACTCCCTATCCTTATAGTTTTAACCTCTAGAACCTAGAAGCTAAGCTGCTTAAAAACTATGACTCTCTCTTGAAGTTTGAAAAAAAGTTCTAAAAGACCAAATCTAGGATTACATGACTCCAACAAGAAGACTCTAATATTAGATTATTTCATACCTCTACACTTAATAGAAGAAGGAAAAATAAGATCCTTACCCTCCAAGACTCTGGGAGTTCCATCACAAACCAGGAAGAAATAAAAAACCACATTACTGATTTTTTTTCTCCAATATCTATACAACTACGCACACCTTCTCAAAGTTGGGGAGCTATCATAGCTCGAGCTTCTCAATCCACCTTATTTAGGATAAAATTTCCCGTCTCAAAGCCTATATAAGACAGAATGAAGTCCATATATCCATTAAGTCCTTTAAATCCATGAAAGCTCCAGGCCCTGATAACATTCACCCCATTTTCTACCAAAGTACTGGAATATTGTGAAAGATAAAATTACTTTTTTCTACAAAGAATGGTTTGACACTGGTACCATGAATCCCAGCATGAATGAGACCCTCTTGTGTCTCATCTTAAAGTGTGCAAATGCCAACAAATCAAAATCTTCATACCAATTGGGCATTGTAGCACTACCTACAAACTGGTTACAAAAATCATAGTGAACAATATCAATCCTCTTCTACCCTCTATTTTTGGCCCTAGACAGGCAAGCTTCCTCTTTAATAAAAGAGCCTATGATATTGCCATCATTGTCCAAGAATTCATTTCCCACTTCAGAAATATGAAAGGTAAAAAGGAAAAAATAACCTTCTTACGTCATGTTTTTTTTGACTTAAAGCTAAAAAGAATCCAAGTAAACCTATGAGAAGTACTCCTCTGTTTCATATTACTTGGTCCCTATTAAACTGGTACATCCTTAAGAAAACTTTCATAAAAGATGTATTTTCAGAAACTAACCTTATTAATGATACTTTGAAACTAAAAATATAACTGCTACTACTCTATATAGTTATTTAATACTAATGATCGTATGGTGAAAAAGAAGAAATAAAACTTCCTTGTTTTGCTAAGGTCGATAAGTTAAATGAAACATCTATTTTTAACTAGAGGGTGAATTAGATCTAATATTGCCACAAAACTATACCATAAAAAGTTACTTCCTCCGTTTAAAAAAGAATGAGCTAGTTTGACTTGGCACGGAGTTTAAGAAAATAAATAAAAATTTTAAATCTTGTGGTGTTAAATTAAAGATATGTCAAATGTACAAAATGCTCTTTAATCTGGTGGTTTTAAATGTGCCATGTGTAAAGTTATAGTTAAAAAGTTGCTACAAAAGGAAGAGGTCATTCTTTTTGAAACGGACTAAAAAGGAAAGTAAGTCATTATTTTTGAAATGGAGGGAGTACATGACATCAATTCTCACAAAAATCAATTTGCATCAATATTTTTGTAACAATTGTAGTTGTGATTTTTAGCTTATGCTATGTTTGGACTTTTTTGCCCTTTCTCATAGTTGTTATATGCTATTTATGAGTTGTGAAATTGATTGACATAACCTCCGATGCGTTCAAAATCTGATGATTTCATTGAGTTCAAAATTTTAAAATTATCCTAATAACATTATTATCTTATTTTTTTAGGATCCCAAACGAACCCCGAGGGTTCAATTGAGACTATTTTTTCAAGATCCAACAACTGAACTATTATTTTTGGTACAAGGATAAGTCCTTATTTGCGTTCGTTAGCCTGTGGTCACGATCTCGGAGAAGGAAAAAGCTCTTCTTTGCAAACACACTTGTAAAACCGTGTTCGAGAAGAGTAATCTTTTTTGTTCATTGTGACTGCAGAGTCATGACTGCATTCGCAAAGCGTATTCTGGTCCGAGTCTGGGTAGGCCTTCATCACATTCGTGATTTCCCGACTATGATTGCGGGACTCCGATTGGATTGGTCTTCAAGTTCACAGCATTGAGCTCTCATTCTCTTAGAGTAATTATTAACTGGGTAACTTTAAATTATTTTTCTTGACCAAAAATTTATTTTTACCCTTACTAGACTTAGGGAGCTCGATTTTTGGTGATTTCAAAGGGATTTTTCATCAATCTTGCTTGGGTAATCTCTAAACTCCTATTTTCATCATTTTCTATTGATTTTACCTTCAAAACAATTCCAAATCTTTGATTTCAAACTTGAATTTTGAGGCTTTTACCCTGTAAAGTATAAAATTAGTTTTTCTTCGATTTAAAGACAATTTCAACTTATTTTCAGTTGTGTTTTCAGATTTAGACTCCTCTTGATATGGAGAACATGGTTCTTAAATAAAATTTTAAATTTATCCTTTATAATTTTTGTAGGGGGGTGCGGCTAACTAGTTTATAAAATAGATTTATTATGTATCTAATGAATCTATTCTTTTTTGTGCGTGGATATTTCTTAGATTTTGTTTTAATATTTTTTAATGATTTATTCTTTTTGTAAGATGTATCCATTAATTTATTTGGTTTATTATTTTATCCCGTAGTAACTGCAGAGTTACAAATTTCTGTATAATAATTTATTCTATCTGTACTGTAGTATATTTCTAATTCTAGATTTTCTATGTCATTTATTATCTTGTGTTGTTCTTCTCGTAGTGAGTTTTTTAAATTATATAAACTATCTCATGTATTTTTTTCTAAATTTTCTAAGGTTTTTTCTATCCATATTAACTTTTCTTTTAGATTTTTCATTATTTTTCTAATTCGGTTTCTATAATTAATTTCGTTATTTAGATTATCTTGGTTTTCTCTAGTTTTTCTAATATATTCTAACATCCTTGATCTGAATAATATCCTTCTGGGTAAATTTCTTCGTATAACTGTTCTAGCCAATTCATGGTTTCAATTTCGTAGTCTATTACTTTTTCTAATATTATTTTCTTAATATCTATAATTTCTATATCTTTAAGTATATATAAGATTAAAACTTTAAGATAGTCTAAATGATCTATTTTCTAAAATTGATATTTTATAGTTGTTTGTTTTAGCCTTAGTAGTTTTTGCATATTTTTATTAAGAGATTTATTTTTATTTTCCATGTATTTGTCTATATTTGTTTTTATCCGTTTTTCTAGTAATTGTATATTTCGCATATCTTTTTCTAAAAATTCTGTGTAATTTATCATCATAAGTATTTATAAAAGTAGTTAGGTAGGCATGGTATATAATTTACTCTAGTCATGTAATATTCACCAAATGTTTTTTCTAATATAATTTTTCTTATATCTGCTACTTTTATATCTCTAAGTGCATACAAAATAAGTATCTTAAATTTATCTACCATCACATCAGATAAATTATCATTCATTTTCATAAAATTGCTTTTTCAAAATATTCTCTTCAACCATGTACATAACAAAATATGGTCATCTTAGATCACTATATACTAGATTATTCTTAAATAGCATGTTCTTCGGTCATTATTAGAATGGTAATTTGGATACTTTTTCCCTTAAACAACACCTCGACTCTGGTTACTCCCTGCCACGGCTTCTTGCCTCATTGGTTTCACCTTTAGGATGGCATAGTTCTTAGGGATTTTTCTCCGTTTCCACTTTGCTAATAAACTTCTTAACATATTATTCTTCGAATAATTCTACTATAAAGTAACTAATATGAATTTATTTTATCATATCATGATTGTTGGGAACTATGAATTTAGCTATTCATAATTATAAATAGATATACCTGTTCGGGTAGCTTTGATATTTCTGAAGTTTGTTCCTCCATAGCTTTTTCCATTGAAGTATGTATGTATTTTAATTAACTGGGCAAAATATTTTAGAATGGAGAGAGTTTCTGCTTTAACGTGAGAAGGCTTGTTTTGCAATGCCTTCTGCCTTCTTTATTTATAGAATGATCTTTACAAAAACTTTACATGTTTTTTGGACAATAGATGAAAACAAAAAAGCTAAAAACAAAAAAGACTCAAAAAGTCTTAAAGTCTATTTTCTAGACTACCTAAAAGTCTAAGTCTAAAAAGTAGTCTTTACAAAAATAGTAGTTTTCAATAATTTTGAAGACTTTTACGTAACTAAAATTTGTACAATAAATATCTTGTCTCCGTTGATTTTGTCGTATCTGCTGTATCTCCATTATTGCTCCTGATCTTATCTTCCAGTTGTCATCTTGTCTTCTTGATTTTTTATTCTAGATATACTTCTGGAATAATATTATCTTCTCCATTACACCTCGAACATTGGTGATCTGGATATTTATGTCCAATTATTTTACAATATCTTGTTAGTAGTCCGTCAGAAATAAATCCTTTTTTAATAGCTCGTGCAGTAGATTGTTTCTCTGGGTTGAGTAGTGTCATTATCCATTGTCTTACATCCTCCATATCTGTTGGTCGTAGCTCTTTTGAATTTGAGTAAATCATTTGGTGATACCTCGAGTAGTAGCTCCATATTGGATTTCCGTTAGTATAGTTATTTGCTAGTTCTTGTATAATCGTAGATAGTCCAATAAGTCTTTTATTTGCATAGAACTCTGGTATCTCGATTCTAGGTATCTCCGGTTGCTGCGCAATATCTTCTGGTATAATCATATCTCTAGTTAATCCTATCTTTACGACTTGTATAACTGGTTTTATCTCGTCATATAATATCTCTGCGGGTGCAGTATAACACTTTATATAAAATAGAGTGCCTTTTGTTATTCTTTTATAGGTAGTGAATATCTTGTATAACTCTTCCATGGCTGTCAATTCTTCTCCGTCTTGGGTGTATATGGTGTTTAGCATTCCGTAGTCAAAACAAGTTTTTACTAGGCCTGGGTTAGTTTTGGGTAGGGCGATTAGTTTGTTATATCCTTGTAGTTTTTGGGTTATGTAGTTGGTGTTTGGTTCATTGATGTTTGTAGCTCTGGGGTTATGGTTTAGAAAGGTTTGTACTCTATAGATGTTTTATATATATTTCTGGGCTGTATAATTATAAACTTTTTTGTCTTGGTTTAGGCTATCTCGGTATGTGTTAACTTGTGGGGGTATGAATAAGTGGTCTTTTTGTATTTTTGGTGTAAATGGTTTTTGAAATATTTTATTCATGTTTGTGTTTTGGTATCTTGGTCGACTAACTCCTTTGCTTGTACCTGCAGGAGTAGATTGACAAATGTTATGGGTTTTATGGAGTGTCCCAACGTCTCCTTCTAGCTCTGGAATTTTATTGTCTTCTGATCGACATAGCTCTGCACACTGCTGAGTTAGCTGATTCATAGCTATAGACTTCAGTTTATCTTCATTAGTCTTTAGCTTTTCTATCTCAGTACCCATACTATCCACTTTCAAGGAAAGCGTAGTTAGGGTGTTGAGTATTTTTTCTAGAGTATCTTCTTCAATATTTTCAGTCTGTGTAGCTTTGTCTTGATATGTAATCTGCAATAACATTTTTGTTAGTACTGATCTCTTCTATTATATATGTAAAATTTAATATATTTAAAACTAGTCTCCGAATCTCTTTCGTTGTAACTGAGTTTTGTATTTTCTTTGTTAGCCACCAGCGTACCTGTGTGTTATCTGTTCGCACAATAAATTTGTTATATACAATATATGGCTCAAACGTTAACAAACATTTATATAATGAACATAATTCTTTCCTATTTATTTCCCATTTTATTTCTGTCTCATTGAACGTACCTGAGTAGTATCTACAATGGTGTTCTATTTTTTCTGCTTTATATCGATATTTAAGTACTCCTCCATAACTATATTCACTAGCATCTGCTTCTACTATGTATATAAATTTTTCTATTTTCATCTGAAAATTGTAATTTTGGTAATTCTTTACAAAGTAATTTTATTTTTTGAACTTGTTTTTTATCTTCTTCATTATAGTTATATTCTATATCCTTTTTTAATTTTTTCTGTAATGGTTTTAAATTTTTTGCTAATTTTGGAATATATTCTCTTATTTGGTTTACTAATCCTAAAAATGATTGTAATTTTTTTTTCGTATCTAATTCTTCTTTCGAATTTATTATTTTTTGTACTATATGTTGTTGCATTTTTACTCCACTTTTATCTATTTGTATTCCTAAAAATTCTATCTGGTTTTTCATAATTTCAGCTTTCTTTTCGCTTAGACTTATTCCCGATTTTTCTACTATATCTGTAAATTGTTCCAATAATTTTATATGTTCTTCTTTAGTTTTTGTATATAATAATATATCATCTATGTATACTATACAATTAGGTAATTGTTTAAAATAATTATCCATAAAATGTTGATATCTACCTGGTGCATTTTTATATCCAAAGGGTAATACATTCCACTCATAAAATCCTTGTGGTACCGTAAATGCGGTTAATTCTTTAGATTCTTCTTCTAGCTTTAGATGGTAAAATCCTGATTTACAATCGAATTTGCTAAAATAATTATATCCTTGTATTTGTCTTATTTTTAATATCTTATTTGGTATTGGATAATTATATGTTATAGTTTTTGCATTTAAATTTCTATAATCAATAACCATCCTACTTTTTCCTCATTTTTGTTCACTATGTTTATTTACTATAAATGCTGGACTATTATGTTTACTATTATTTTTTTGTATATATTGTTTTTCTAATAATTCATCTATATGCATTTTAAATTCTTTTAAATCGTCAAAATTATAGGTTAATGGTTTTTGGGTTATTATACTATTTTTATCTATTAATTCAATTTTTATGGTAGTTTTATGTTTTTTCCATCCTTTTAATGGATCTTCACTATATAATTGTTCTAATTTTTTCTTAACTATTTCTATCTTATTTATTGAAAATATAGTTATTTCTGTTTTGTTTATCGAAAATACTACTAGTTCTATTGTATCTTTAGTATTTTTTATATTTTCTAACTTTTGTGTAATTTTTTCACTTCCTCTTACCCAATCAGTTTTCTTTCTTATTTTATTATTAACTCTTTTTGCTCTTACTTTTTGTTTACATGGTGTTGTAAACCACCAGTCATTTCTAGTTATTATATGTGGGTATAGTTTATCTAAAAATGGCATTCCTAAAAGTATATCTTTTGATATTAGTTCATAATTATAAATTTCTTCTATTGTTAATATCTTATCCCATATTTGTGCTTTTACATTCCTAACTTTATAAGTAATTAAGCTTCCTTCATTATTAAATCCTTTAACTATTATTGGTGTTTTTAGTTTATCCCATTTACTTTCTGGTAGGCAATTATGTCTACATAAATTAGCTTCTGCTCCTGTATCTATCATAGGCGTATAATATCTACTGTAATATCCTTCCACTACTATCTTCATGAATACATATATTTTCATTTTATGTTAAGGCTCTTTTTAAGAATAATTTTTCTTTATTATATGTTAAGGTTAATTGTGTATGTTCTATATTATATGGTTTTACTTGTTCTAACCATTTTATTCCTAATATTATATCTGCTTTTTGCATTTCTTCCTTAACTTCAAATTCTATTTTTACTTTTCTAACTCCTATTATTATTTCTTTTTCTGCTATATTTTTACTATTTATTAAACTTCTTGGTAGATCTGGGCACATATCATTATCAGTTTTTGTTTCTTCATCTTTTACTAAATATTTTGCTATATAATTTTCTTCTTGTCCTGTATTTAAGAGTATTAAATATTCTCTTTCATTTATTTTTCCTGTTATGTAATATTGGTTTAAATTACTTATTGAATTTGTTTCATAACTTGTTCTTTTTGATGAGCTTTATGATTCTGGTTTTTCATTAGTTATTCTTTTTGTTGTACTTATTCTATCATTTACTATTTCTAAATTTTCTTCTATATATATGTCTCTATAGCTATAATCATTATAATCTATTATTTTTACAATTTGTTCGAATGGGCTTTCTATTCGTATCTTGTTAATCTTATTTTTTTCTGTTATTTTATGTTTTGTTGTTAATACATATAAATTTTTGCATCTTGCTATAAATATTTTACTATATGGGGTTAATTCTATTCCTGATATCTTCCAATACAATACTAGTGATTTATCTATATTTCTATCTGTTACCGCTACTGAATAGTTTGCACTTATTATGAATTTGAATTTTTGGTATATTAAATTTCCTTTTACGGCAGTTATTATGCTTTTTTCTATAGGTTTTATAATTCTATCATCTGCTAGATATAATTCTATCGGTGTATCTATTCCTTCTCTAAAACATGCTTTTATTAATATTTCTGTACCTCCAAGGTGTACATATTTTATTGGATCTCCTTTACTTTTTATATCATTTATTTCTTTATTAATTATTCTTTTTGTTACTAGTGGTATACTAGCTTTGCCTTTTGCATATCTACAGTCTATTATATGTTCTTTTTGGTATACTACATAATATTCATCTTTTTTCCTAGTAAAAATATTTTTTATTGTTGGTATTTTAAATATTTTTTCTACACTTAAATCTAATTCTTTTCCTTTTATTTCATCAAATATGTTGCTATCAAATATTATTTTTTGTTCTGTTCCTTCATCATTTAAATATTCTTCCTTTGTTATTATTTTTATATCTTCTTCAGTCATTTCATTCATCTATTTCACTATCTATTTCTGTATCTGTTTCGTTTTCTGAAATTTCATATATACTATCCTCACTTTCTAATTCATAATCTATATAATCTATCTGTATATATTCTGTATTATCTATTTTTATTTCTGATATTTGTTTATTTTTTGAATTTTTAGGTAATTTACAATCTCTAGCTAAGTGTCCTAACTTTCCACAATTATAGCAAGTACATTCTTTTATTGATTTCATCTTCCTATATGGTCTTTTATTTCTATAATTTTTTACGTAATATCTTTTTCTTGGTTTCTTGTATTTGTATTTTGATTTTTCATATTTCTTATATTTCTTATGTCTTTTTCTTTTCTTATAGTATCTTTCTTCACATCCAAATTGAGGTGCTATTTTATTTTTGCAACATGCTAAATTTCTTATTAATATTTTTTCCATTTTTAATTCTTCTCTATATTTTTCACATAAGTTTCTATACCATTGTTGTAAAAATTTTATTCTTGCTCCTAACGTATCTACTATTTTTGCTTCTTCCCAACTTTTATTATCTTTGAACTAAATGGTTCAGGTAATTTATTAAAATATAATTTTCTTATTTCTTTACTTTCCTCTATACTATATGCTCCTTTATAATAATATTCTTTAAATGCGCAAGTATATTCGTCTATATAACACATATTACATATTGCTAATTTTAACATTAAATTCCTATTTGTATCTTTTTCTTCATCTTGTTCTTCTTCTATTGTTGTCATACTACCAAATTCATCTTTTATAGCTGTTTCATATTTTTTCAATAATTCTATAGGTGTTAGTTTAGTTGTTGTTGATGATGTTCCTTCAATAGGTTTATTGGCTCTTAATACTTTCTTACTATTTTCAGTTAAATTTGAAAACCATAGTTTTACCGATCCTATTAATGTTCTTTCTATATATTCTGGTGCATCTGTTATGTTTATGTTATTATCTAATAATTGTTTTGTCATATATCCTATCCATAATTGTATTGTTTTTTCTGTATCTATTACACAATCTAGGTCTAAAAAGTTATAATTTTTATTAACTATTTGTTTTGGTGTCCATTTATCATATTCATTGTATCTTTTAAATTTATTTTTATAATATATAGGTTTTCTTATTTCTGTTGTTTTAGGTATTATATTATCATCTTCTTTTTTATCAAGAGTATTTATTTCTGTGTTGGTATTTTCTAAGTTTTCTTCATTAATTACTTCTTGTTTTTCGTTGATTTCTAAATTTTTTAAATCTGTTAATATTTCTGTATATGTTTCACTATCTTCTGAGTCATAATTATCTGTTTCTTCAACATCTATATTATTTATTTCTAATTTTTCCTTAAATTGATTTATCTCGTTCAGTAATTTTTGTTCTCTATCTTTTTCTTCTTTTTCTTTTTGTCTTTGTTCATACAGATCTTTTAACATTTGTAGTTCTTTTTCTAATTCAGCAATTCTACTATTTTTAGTTTCTTCTATTTTTCGTATTTCTTCCGTAGTTTGTTGTTCTATTTTTTCTATTTTCTTTTTTCTGTCTATTTCTTCATTTTCTTTTTTCTATTCTTACCATTGCTGTTAATTTATCTTCTAATTTTAATTCTTTTTTTTCTAACATTAGATATAAATGTTCTCCTATTTTCTTATACCTTCTTCCTAGATTAGAAAATACTATTTTTATTTTTGATCCTTCGTGATTTTCGTATATTTTTTCATCTATTATGAATTCTTCTTTGTTCATTTTATTGTGTATAGTTCATGTTGGTATATATATTCTAAACTATCTATTTGTGATTCTAATTTTAATATTTCATCCTTTTGTGTATCTATTGAGTTTTTACTAACTCCGGCAAATATATTGTAATGTAGTCTTTCTTTTCTTATTTTTAATTCTTTACGTTTTTCAGAAATAAAGTGTTTTAATTCTTTGTATTTTTGCTCTTTATTCATTTAAATCATTTTTATAATATCTTGGTGGATATCTAAATCTAATTTTATCATAATTAGGTGGTATGTGTCTCATTCTTCTAGATTTTAAATCGATTATTAATTTTGCTTCAATACTAGATATTAATGTAATTAGATAGACTAATCTTTATGGATTTTCTTTTGTTTTATTTAGACTTATATATTCTGAATAATTTCTAACTAAAGATTCTTTAATTTTTCTAAAAGCTTCTCTATTTTTAAATGATCTTCTCATAATTAATTCAATTCATATACATAAATTCTAATATCTCTATCATAAATAAATCCTAACTCTAACTCGAACATATATCTTACTTTTGTACTTTTTTAAATTACTGGGCTCTGATACCATTTGTAGGGGGGTGCGGATAACTAGTTTATAAAATAGATTCATTAGATTTGACCTGAATTCTCAAGGAAGGAATACGTAGGCGGCCTATGTTGGCTTCGGTCAATCCTTTAGAAGATTTATTCTTTTTCTTTATGTATGAACTACGTGATGACCTGAATCTCAAAAAAGGGATACGTAGGTGGCCTATGTCAGCTTCGGTCAACCCAATAGATTTTTTAATTTTTCCTTAGCGTAGTCCTGAACTATGTTTGACCAAATTTTTGTTTCAACGGGAAATGTAGGAACCCCAACGAATCGGTCATGTAACCCCAGGAAATAGAAACTAGAGCAAAATTTTTGAGAAGGAATCTCAAAAATTCACAAGAGAAAGATCATCATCCGATAGAGAGAATGAAGATCAACAAAGATTTCGGATCCTCTTAAGCTGAGATTATCTCGAACAACATTAAACTGGGGCAAAAATTTTGAGGGAGGCCTCAAAATTTCCACCAAACATTGGAATATATTCCGAATTCCCCGGCACCAGAGGTCAAAGTCAAGCTTTAGAAGTCAGCAGTTGCGATTAAGTCTAGGTGGACTAAACCTTCAGCTATGATAGAACCTGTGATAGAAACCCTCAGCGATGATGATGAATCTTTGGAATTCCTCTATCAAACGTTTGATACAGTCAGAACTAAGAGAAAGATCTTCGTTGAGCTGGAACATGACATGACTGGCAGAGATTTTCTAAATCTTTTATAGAAGTTTTGAAACTAGTTTCTAAAAATAAGACTATTTTTGAAAATAAATACAAATCTATTATTTAGTAATTTCCTAGACATCTATTAGAACGAAGAGCCAAGGTGGAGGTCCCAATATGACAGAGCACCCGAAAAATGGAGAGAAGCAAAACAAGATTGAAGAAGGTTAATACGGAGTAGTTTGATTAAAAAAAACTAATTATTTTTCTGTGGATGTAGGGATCAATACACAAAAATAAAAATCTTTTTCAAAAAAATCTCCAAGCGAGTGCGAACCATACCAGAGCACATAATTCCCAAGAACTGAATTTTTGGGTAGCCCCAAAGATGGGTTTAATACCCATTTATCGAGGTCCTTTTAAATTGTGTATGAAGGACAAACAAAAGAGCCTTATCTTCTTTATGAATATTTTATTTAAAATTCTTTATATAAAAGCAATCGCTAGCATAAGCGACTTTGTGTCTATTAAATCTTTACTTCAAAGCGCAGGTGCATTCAAAGGAGTCGACATAGTAAGTACAAAAATCAAAAGGATCACTCAATAGGAAGAAGAGTGGAAATTCTTCCTCAAAATTCATTAAAGTGAAAAGAACGGTATTTGAGTGACCCTAAAAAGGGATTTTACCCATTCATTTATGTCTGGTGGGTCTGCTATTTAAATACTTCTTTAAAAAAGGATAAATAGCGGATTAAACCATTTCAATTATGATGCCGAGTATATGACATTTGAACTTCTGCAAATTTGACTGCAGTGGCCAGTAAGAGAGGCATTGTGTCTACTAACTGTTTACATTGTGTGCAGGTACATATGGAGAGCAAAAATACAGACTAATAGACTTAGGTGAAATCAATTTCATTGCCAAAAGGGCTATTACATAAAGGATTATCAGTATTTAATATCTGTTGACACACGAGACACAAACGCTGGCATCGAGGATATCATCAACATTTCATATCTGTTAACATATAAGACACAAAAACTGGCATCGAGTATATCATCGGCATTCAATATCTGTTGATATGTAAGACACAAATGCTGACGTCGAGGATATCATCAGCATTCAATATCTTTTGACACATAAGACACAAATTCTAGCATCGAGAATATCATCAGTATTTCATATCTGTTGACATGCGAGACACAAAAGCTGCTGTCAAGGATATCATCGGCATTCAATATCTGTTGACACGTGTGACACAAACACTGGAGTCAAGGATATCATCAGCGTTTCATATCTGTTGACACGCGAGACACAAATGCTGGCGTCAAGGACATCATCAACATTCAATATCTATTGACACATGAGACACAAATATTGGCGTCGAGGATATCATCAATATTTAATTCCTATTGACACGCGAGACACAAAAGCTGACATCGAGGAATCATTATCATTCAATATCTATTGACACATGAGACACAAATACTGGCGTCTAGGATATCATCAGTATGTAATATCTGTTGACACACGAGACACAAACACTGGCGTCAAGGATATTATCATCTAATATCTATTGACACGCGAGACACAAATGCTGGCATTGAGGATATCAACAATATCTAATATCTATTGACACGCGAGACACAAATGCTGGCGTCGAGGATATCATCAATATTTAATTCCTATTGACACGCAAGACACAAAAGATGGCATCGAGTATATCTCATCATTTTATGAATCAGTATCTGAATGTATCAAGAGCACACGATTTAAAGGGACACCTTTAAGTCGCTATATGAAGACGAGTGATATATGAGATTTCCTAGAACTTGACAATTTGAGATTCATCTTTAAGTCATATTATTTGAAATAAGATAGCGTAAAAGATTGGCTATGAGTTGATATTGCATAGTTCATCCGTAAGCCACAACGACATCCTAACCGGATAGTGTACAAGGTCACCTAAAAATTAGTAGCCCAAAGATTATCCATAAGTCGAAACTAAATTCTTACCAGAGAATATGCGAGATTATTAAATTGATAAGTCCAAGGGTTCTCTATAAGCCGTGTCATATCCAAGATCGATTATGTGTAGGATTACCCAAAGACTAGCAATTTAAGAGATATCTATAAGTCATATTGTATCCAAGGTCGAATGATGTGCAAGAACACCTGAGATGTAGCGATTGAAGGGTTACCTGTAAGCCATATCTTATACAAGGTCGGATACTGTGTAGGATCACCTAGAAGCAAGCAATTCAAAGGATATCTGTAAGTCGCCTCGTATCCAACATCAAATAATGCGCGAGATTATCCAAAGATTGACAATTCAAGGAAAATCTATAAGTCGTATCGAGACAAAAGATGCACAAGACTTATTGGAGATCAAATATAAAGAATTATTGGCAATAACAAGAGAGGTTATCATACAACCATTATTATAGGTGGCCAAAGGGTTGCCGCCTCAGCAAAAGATTACACGGGTACAGGGATCGTTCTGCATAAAGTGTCATTGGTGTCCAAAAGGGTCACCCCACTTTCAAGACATATTCAAACGACAAATGAGATAAGTATGCAACAACCAAGATAGTTATTATGTCTATTGCCGCAAGTTATTTCCTTCCAAACAGGTATATGAAAGGATGACTTTGCTTTTCAGGTGATAACCCACGTAGAGATATAGTAAAAGATTTCATACATATTTCATGAATTATGTCTAACACTAACCCTTTTGTTTGAAACATTGTCGAGGGCATCCAAGAGGATAACAATTTAAAATCAAAACCACAGGTTCGGACGATTCCAGATAGGACGCAGCACAACGCGGAACTCTTTCTTAGCAGCAAAATGGGACATAGTCTAAAGAGGGACATCAAGATCTTTGGATACGAGCTAAAAGGATGATCGCCACCACCATCCAACCACACCCCGATTATAAGGCTTGTGGAAATTTTGGGATATTTTGGTTTCAGCTTCATGTTCTGGATATTTCTAAGCTTATATCGAGGGTAAAATTCTCTTTCTTTCAAATTCGAGTGACAGTACACCTAGAATTTTGGAAATTATGTCAAGGTAAATTCTTACCTATGGATATGAATAGCTCCACATTCATGGTTAAGAGTTTACAAACCTTTTTTTTATAACTCAAACAACTTATTACTCATCCCGAGCCAAAGATTGTCTGAAATAAAAGACTATCTTTTCTACCATTTGAGTCGAACTATAAGAAGTCTCATTTCCTAAGTCTCGAGGATATGTAGGCTGGGATCTATTTTGAAAACTCAACTGCATTCCAACCTCTCCCCAAATCCCTTTATTTCTCGGCTTTTCAGTTTCATCAAAAACTCAAAAACCAAGATAGCTTGTAAATTTTTTAAAAATCATTCTTTATGAACTACAAGTGGCCTGAATTCTCATATAAGCTGAGATATGTAGGAAACTTGATACCATGGTCCGACCATAGCTCTATGAAACTTATGCGAAAGCCAACCTTTTTCAGATTCGAATTTGTGGTCGGATAAAAATTAGGAATGTCAACCTCCATTTGCCCAAGGTCTACCCAAAAGGAGGGGGTAGTTGTTGACACCTAATTTTTTCTCTCTACGACTAAATTTAATCTTGAGTTTCTTCAATTTTTAATAAAATTAAAATATTTATTTCATCCGAATTAAAATTTTTAAAAATATTTTTTGTACGTGATTTTTTATTTTAAGTTGCGATTATATATTATCGTATTCTGTTATACAAGATTATATAGTTTGATTACTTAAATATTTATTCTATGAAATATTGAATTTTAGTTAAGAATTATTTTGAAAATAAATATAATGATTAAAATCTTGATTTTAATATAATTATTATCAAAATAATTTATTTGGATAAATATGCATTTGATTTTATTAAATCAAGAAGCTTGGAATTAAAAGAAGTTTTAATTCGTATCGAATTTCAATTTAATTTAGCCATTCTATTATATTTGGCCATAATTGAAATCAAATTGGCCATAATTGCAATGCAATCCATCAATTGATTTTTAATTTGGTGAAAATTAAATAAATAAGAATAAATTTTAAATTTCAATTGGGGTTATATTTTAAATAACCCCAAAATTCCTAAAAACTCTCATAACTTGTACCCAATTTCCATCAAAAAATAATTTCAAATTATACTAAATTGTACTATTTTTCCCCAATCTTGTCCTTTCCCAATTTGAAATTCAAAAATTGTACTATATTGTTCAATTCCCCCAACCTTTTTCCCTTTTCCAAATTTCAATTTTGAAATTCAAAATTGTACTACATTGTACACTTTCCTCCCACATTATCTTCCACCTCACCTTATCTTCAATTTTAAATTTCAAAAACACCCCTAAAAAATTTCTCCCATATTGGTAGATTAATAGAAGTGGATTTCTATCCTTTCCTATAAATACTACCACTATTTTGGTAGAAAAAATAAAGTCTCAAAGCCTTAAAGAATTGAAAAGATTTTGAGCAAATAGTTGAAAATTTTTATGAAAAAAAGTCTTAAGGGAAAAAAAAAAGCTTTGAGCAA
This sequence comes from Capsicum baccatum var. pendulum, assembly GCA_030864225.1. Taxonomy (NCBI): domain Eukaryota; kingdom Viridiplantae; phylum Streptophyta; class Magnoliopsida; order Solanales; family Solanaceae; genus Capsicum; species Capsicum baccatum. The sequence continues at coordinate 270,051,912 of CM061552.1, forward strand.
ATAAGAATTTTTTATTTTAATAAAAACTTTTCATTTTAATTCGTGGGCTAATTGAAGTTCTCGAGTTGAACGTTTTTCGGTAGTAATCAAGACTCCGTAGAAAACTTCTAGTCCCTTTTTGCTACCCTGAAAAAGGTAAACACACCTTTTCCTTTTTTTCAGTTTTATTATCATTTCTTCTTCATCTATTTCTTCTTCATAAACCGTAGTTATAATTTTGTTTGCTGAGATTATTTGCTGTAGACGGCCTTGAAGTCCATAGGACTTTGTCGCGTCAATATTGTGATTATTTCATGTTTATGGTATAAAAATGAGCTTGCAATAGTTGTACATGCGTTTTTAACTTTATTCTTTAATTATTATAGATAAAGTTTCAATCTTTGCTTAAAAGATATACTTACGCTTTATTTAAATTCATTGTTGGCGGATATATTTATTTTTAGCATGTAAAGTTGTTTCCTTTATGTTGAAAAAAATAGTTAATATTGATTGTTTCTCCTTTTTGACTTTATTCTTTGATTATTATAGATAAAGTTTCAATCTTTGCTTAAAAGATGTACCTATGCTTTGTTTAAATTCATTGTTGGCGGATATATTTATTTTTAGCATGTAAAGTTGTTTCCTTTTTGTTGAAAAGAATAGTTAATATTGATTGTTTATCCTTTTTGACTTTATTATTTGATTATTATAGATAAAGTTTCAATCTTTGCTTAAAAGATGTACTCATATCTTGTCTAAACTCATTGTTGGTGGATATGTTTGTTTTACCATGTAAAGTTGTTTCCTTTACGTTGAAAAGAATAGTTAATATCGATTGTTTTGATTTTTAGATTTATTCTTTGATTATTTTGTATAAAGTTTTGATCTTTGCTAAAAAAATGTACTCATGTCATGTTTAAATTCATTGTTGGCGGATATATTTATTTTTAGCATGAAAAGTTGTTTCTTTTATGTTGAAAAAAATAGTTACTATTGTTTGTTTTGCCTTAGTAAAAATAGTAATTGATTAAATCAATAATTTGTCATTTGCTTGTCAATTATTTCAAGGGATTTTCAAAATCCTCATATAAGAGATGAAGTGCTAGCTTTATTTTTCATCCACGATGTTTATTCCTTTTTTTTTGTATGTTTTTTAATTTTTCAAAATGATGAGAAGCGTCGGATTTTTATGGCTAAATAGAATAATTTAGATATTTTTGAGTCATGCATAGTATGATTGTTAAATGATATTTCACTTTTAAAAATGCTAAAAGTGAATGTAAAGACTCCCTTTGGATTGTTATATGTGCTCTTTGTGAGTGTAAAGACTTGATTCATGTCTCTCCTTGATTCATAATATCAAAAGAGAATCAACGATGTCTTAGAAAGATAAATCATAGGCCGTTACACATTTTTACATAAAATATTGATTTTAGTTTAGATGTATGAATTTTCGTTAATGTCGCCTTAATTAAAATTTAAAGATTCTCTTTCTCGAAAAGCTAACCTTTATTTTCTTTTGTTATATGGCTTAGTGTGTATGTTTGTTCAATTTTAGAAGTCATGAGTATTTTTCTTGTTGCCTCATCCCTTTACTTTCTCAAGCTTACGTTGTTTGTTTCTCGCATTAATTCATTGAATATGGTCTCCTTCAATTTACTTTGATTCATTCTTAATATGAACATAAATCATGAGGCATGCAAGTGGATCTCTTTGTTTTTCATTTTATCTATTGACTCTCTCTCTTGTTATACGTGTGCAAGTGTGCATGTCATTGTAATTTAAAAATCGATTCTATATATTTTATTTTGCTTTGAAATATGTAACAATTATGCCTTGAATGTATATTAATTTTCTTATATTTTCTTTGCATGCAAAAAATATCTCGAGTCCAAATGAACTCCTCTCCTCTTGCATTTAGTAATGGGCCAATGAGGCTCACCTCTTTGAATCAAGTTCGAAGTTTAAACCCAAGGTCCACTACATGGCGTGCGGGTGCTAGAAGATAGATGAAGAAGGAAAATGGGTCAAAACCCATTGATGAGGTCACTAAGAGACTTGAAAAATCTCAATTTTTATTATTGTCTTCTTTTTATATATTCATTTAGTCATTTATTTATTTGTGCCCCGAAGCTAAAGTTGTATTTTAATACAGGTGAGACAGATTTTGGGCCTCAAAGGTCCAAAAAAACTAGCTTAGGACAGGTTGTAGGCCGAAAGCCCAATATTTAAATTAGGATAGGTGATGATGGGCTGAAATCCCAAATTAGATTAGGGCAGATTTATTGGTTTGGGACTAAAAACCTAAATCTCGTAATTTTCCCTATCCTCTTTCTATCCATATTTGCTATTTATTTTCTTAGACTTAGTCAAATTCCCTGCTAAGCCGTCAAAATTGATTTTATACAAGTTTTTTCTAAATCACTTTCTTTTCAAAAACCAACTTCTCCTTTCCAAAGTTAGTCAAAGGTGGTTTTCAAATAGTTCGGATAACCACAAGTTAGAGGACATTTCTAATTTGTAAAAATTTTGAGGCCTTCCTCAACGTTTTTTGTTGTTCCTAAAATGTCCGCTAATGATCATGGAATTATGTTATCCCGTATCCCTGAGTTACATGCAGTGCTCTAATCACTAACCATCTTCTAACGTTGTATCCTCACGCAATGCAGGAACTAGTCATACTTCTACTTCTCCTGCTCAGTGATTAGGATTTGAGAATCAGCTCTTGAGTTTACATTAAAGTGGTGAGCTTCTATACGTCGGAAAACTACATTTGATGTTTTGGTCTCCTATGTTTTAGACTTGTTTTGTCTATAGTCGGAGGCATCTCCTGACACTTAATGGATATTTATTTTGTTCCTTGTTTAGAAGGTTTTATTAGATTTTTGTGGACTTGGGTGATGTTGGTCAGTTATTTATTGATAATGGATGTTGGATATTGATCATAGACATATTATTTATTCTTGAATCTATCTTGTTATATGTTCAAAATTCATCTGACATTAGTAATATTATGTTTACTTGGTTAGGTGCGGTGGGTGGTCTTCGATCCTCATGAGACTTGAGATACTCGTCATGGCCAGGCCTTGGTTTGGATCATGATAAGTGCGATATTAGGATAATTTTGAATTCATCCTATTACTTGGTTTAGAGTCTATAATGATCCAACTTGAATTAAGCATACACTTTATGTAAGTGATGTATTTCGTTATATTCCTTGTTGCGTATTAATGTCTAGAACTTACTTGGTGTGTGTGCAAAGCTAAATAAATAATTTGAATTTAGGAGATGATATAGGCATTTCCTTGATAGCCAAGTTTCATACGCTCTTTTTGTATACCCTTACTACATAATATTAGTTAGCCTTGTTGAGCCTTTAGTTTATTCTTTGATAACCTCATATGTAGCCTATTCCCCTTCTTTGATTAATCATAATTTGATCCAAATCTCTTAAGCAGTTTAGTTGAAAAATCAATATGGTCGAGGAGTGTAAAATTGAAAAAGGAAATTGGTGAAATCGAAGACCTAAGAACATAGTAGCTATTGGTGTTGAAAAGTTTAACATTTATGATGAGGAGTGATATAATGAAAAGAGAAAAATTTATCAAAATGGAATCATATATTAATAGAAAATACTCCCTCCATACTATATGTGAACTAACTTAAAGTGATGAGGCAAAACAAAAGAGAGAGGGAAGGTAGAAGTGGTAAAAATTTAGTTAGTTAGAAAAGAAACTAATGTATAATATGATTTTTAAATCCTTTAGGGAAGATTGGCACTATTACTAGCCAGAATAGTTCCTACCCGTCCCTTAGCATACATTATAACCCGTAAGGTCCTATTTAATCTTAAGCCCTTGATGTTATAATATTAGTTGACTACTACACTAAGGGAAAGCCAATGATTTATCTTATGTGGCATATGACTCTTTTGTGAGAGCAAGCAAAGTTTAATTCTTATACTCATTCTTGTTATAAATTGCAAATCTGTGCGTGTATATGGATAACTCTCTTATGGTGAAGGCTCATGCTTGATTATAGTTAGGCAACTGGTCTGATCTCTTTGAGTGAGTAATAAGCATGATTTTTTCAACTTGGTAGTGTCAATTCCCGAGGCTAGGGAGTTTTGAAGTAGTATTTATGAGTTTTCAAATGTATATGACATGCTTAATGTGAAACATTCTATTATGTAGTCATTGTAGTTATAACTTGAGTGTCTTACTTAAAGTAGTGATATTATGGTCTTCCTTAGATGGTGCTTAATGTAAAGAGTTGTTCGAGGATGAACAAGGCTTTATTGACTTAATTGAGCATCTATTTGTTAAAATACATGTTTATAATATTTATGGTGTGTTTAGAAAAAAATTAGAGTCAAATTGGTCATTTAGAGTTTAAATGAGAAAACTAGTGTTACTAGCTTGGTATGTGTTGTTCTAGTGTATCTCGATGTATTCTAGCTTGGTGTTTGATGATAGATGATGAAATTTTAGATGGTAATATCAATGTTCGGGAGCTAACAAGGTCTAATAATGCTGGAAAGACACCCAAGAAGTGAGGAAAACAAAGGCAAAACGAAGGACAATCGATGGCAAAATTAGGATTTTTTGGGGCCATGGGTATACCATGCCCTTAAATCTCCAAGATAAGGGCATTCCATACACCAATACAAAAAACAACAAGACCCAAAATAGTAATCATTGTAGACACGTAATTTTGTCCCGTCAAAAATATTTCTTACTCCGTTATTACACGATTTAACCTCGTTTTATAATTTTTCCATAGAATGACAATAAATAACCACCTCATATAAAAATCGCCAAGATCCCTTTATTTTTCTTTGATTGCCAGATGAGAGCTAGGAAGAATTCGGCTGTTCCAGTTTGTTTTGGTCACCGTTAGCTCGTTGGAGCTCAGTTACTCTCAATTTTCAGTTCATTTGTTGGATTTTAAAGGGGCTTCAATTTCTTCTGTTTCTTGCTTCGTCCTCATTTTTTAAGTTTTGGGGGATTTTTCGCGATCTAGTGGGATCAACATTCAAGATTTGGATCTTCGCTCATCGTTGAGGTTTCTATTCGGGGTTCATAGTGCGGATTTTTATTAACTCATTATTATCAACCAGATCGTTTATTTGAAGGTTCATTTCTAAACTTTACTCTTTTATTGCTTTATGTATGATATTTGGTATGTGGATGTTGTGATAGTGTGTTGTTTGTTTGATTGGACAAGTCTGTTGATGATCGGTGCTGTTTTATCTGAATAAATAGTTGTGGCATGAAATCGATGATGATATAGATGTGCTCGTGTTTAGAAAATGTTATGTATAAATGTGGGGATTGGAATTGGAGATTAATGAATTAATTTGAATCGATCATTTAAATTGAAATGGATATTGATGTCGTTAAATTCGCATTAATTTCGGTTCATGATGTTAAATGCCATAGTAGCATGTTTTAGGCGAGATTGATAGGCATGTTCTAGGTTTTGGGGTAGGCAACTTGTAGGATTTTATACCGTGGCCTTTGTGAGTGTTTGTGTTGAATGATTTTTTTTATTTCATCGCATTTAATTAAATGTATTTATTTGGTCGGGGAATGCCCCGAGGCTCATTGTACTTATTCACTGGGGAATGCCCAGACGTATCATGTTGATGGAGGACGATCGTGGTGAAGGCCCGAGGCGTCAGGTAAAGTACGGGAGCATAGTTAGGATTAGTGTAGGTTAGATAGGGTTTAGTTTTGCATTTTATTTATTTTGGGCTGTATAATTTGACTGAACACTATACTTTGAATTTATTTTGTTTCGTGTGTTTGGATGCTTGTTTATGTGTTTTGTGCAGTTTATATGTTCTTAGTGTCAAATTAGCCGATATACTCCACCAAGTGATCGTGGTCAAACCACGGGACCGAGGGGTGCCTAACACCTTCCCCTCTATCAACAGAATTCCTTAGCTGGAATATCTGTTCGCAAACCAGTTTTAAAAAGTCAAATCATTTTGAAAAGGATCTTTCAAAGGTGACTTGGCACACCGGATTATGTCAAGTGGCAACTCTGAATAAAAAATGTAAATATTTTTTTTTTCGAAAAATATTTTCCTTTTTGTCATTTTGATAAAAAAACTCTTTCGAAACTTAAAATTAAAATATTTGGGAGTGAAAAAAAGGGTGTGATCACTCTGGCGACACTGATGGGGAACTTTTCAGAATTCGAGCTTATTTTGGAGTTGTATCGGCTTAGTTTGGCATTATAGGTGTATAAACATTTTGTTTGTGTTGTTTTGTGTTAGTGTTTATCATTGGTGAGTGCCTACGTGCTCTTCGTTTACAGTTTTTATTTTATGTGTTACCACTTTATATCTGGTATTATGTGCATAACCCGAGTCATTCTTTCTGCAACAAGTCCGTAGTACACGTGTGTACACGACCTATAGTTGAGTCACCCTTATTTTAGAATGGGGGAGCCGTTGGGTTGTATGGAGTAGGTGGAAAGCTGTCGCAGCCACTGTCGACCATACGCTCCCCCGAATAGCCTTGTTAGTGAACACCAACGTAGGTCAGCCTTTAGGTCATGCTTATGTACATGCATCATGTCGAGACTTAGCGGGGCCCACTTGGTCCTTCATAAGAGGCTCACCTCTAAAGCATTTCAACATGCTAAATGTTACATCTTTAAGGGTAACGTGGTCATTTGATGGACTGATTTGGGGAAAACATATGTTAGAAGTAAAGTGTGTGGGTAATGAAAAAAGAAAAAAAAAAGAAAAAGAACAAAGAAGGAGTGTCATAGTTTTTAGAGTTCCTTATGGCTTTTGTTTTTCACAATCCAAAAATTTAGAAAAATAAAAAAACTTTTACCTTTCGTACTTATTTTCTAAAAAAAAAAACATCAAAAAAAAATTTCTTTTGTTCCTTTACCATGCATTCATAATTCAAAATTTTCAAAAAGATTTTTTTTTAATTGGAGCTTTTTATGTAAAAAAAAAAAAGATAGAATCTTTGTACGAAAACACCAAAAAGTTTTTAATTTCATAGTGGTGTCATTTTATGTAAAGTGTCTATTAAAAATCCAAAAAGATTTTAGTTTTCATCGTCCGTCTGTAATCCTGGCTCTTAGGTCAATCCTTTGTTCGTTTTAGTTCTTAATTGTCTAATCTGGATGAACTACGCGTACCTGATTCCTGTCCCTTGGGGTGGGATACGTGGGCAACCCTCGGTGGGTCCGATAATCTTTATTTTTGGCCTTTGTCTTAGTCTTAGCCTGGGTCTTCCTCCTCATAATCTAGTGTTGTCAATTGATTCTTGCCAAGTAGGCTGATTTCATTCGGGGGTACCGTTATGTGGATTTGAGTTATATGTCGGCCTGTCCCTCCATGTCACGCGATATTTTTCTAAGATAAAATCTCGAGGGTCGTGATTTCTTTGTCTTGTTTTGAATTTTGAGTTGTAAATTTGGCTTTTTATTACAGGATGAAGCCTATAGGGTCTAGAGTCTTGATGGTTTCCAAAATGCCCAAAAAGTTAATCAAGTGGTGGGGCACGTTCAACTACGCTGACAAGCAAGAGGTAATTAAGATATTAGGTGATCTTACGGAACTTCTGCATGTCCCACCCCGTCCAGATCTAATAGATGTTGTGCTGACCTTTTGGGATCCTAGTAATTTGGTGTTTAGGTTCGAAAAGTGTGAAATGACGCCTACTTTGGCAGAATTATCTGGTCTGCTTCATTTGCCTTGTATTGACAAAAGTATGATCCGAGCTCAGAATTACTCGGGTAATAGGTTTCTACAAGGGCGTGGTTTAAAGAGTAATAACGGACATTTGGGTTGTCTGAATCAATCATGGATTTCCTTAGACTTTCTATTCTCTAGATTTAGGTCCTTGGAAGGTTTTGACCACTTTTGGGATGAATTTTATATGACTAAGCAGAAGTGGGAAAGAAAGCACCTTAAAGTCTTCAACGTCGCTCTGTTAGTCACTCTAGTGTTTCCGCTAGAAAAAAGGCGTATTAATACACATTTACAATCTGTGGTGATGACTCTATTTCGTAAGGATCAAAAGGACAAGGTCTCTAATAAAAAGGACAAAGTCACTAATCAAAAGGACAATTTCACTATTATACCTATGATCTTAACAGAGATATTTAAGGATTTAACCGAAGTGAAGGGGGAATGAGATTTTTTTAGGGCAGTAACCTGATATTGCAGTTATGGATGATGGAGTATTTGCATACGCATTCTTTAGTTAGACCAGATGTGGTTGATCGTTGTATTCCTAATCGAGTGAAAGCCATGGACCTCGGGCTGGGTTTCGATAAATTCTCGTTACCCATGGGAGTCGATGCTTGGATTGAATTTTTTGAGTCAATAACCGAGGATAACATTTTGTGGACTTATCTGTGGCTTCAACCAAAGATAATCTTGTTTCGTTGTCAGATGCAGCTCCTTCTAATTATGTTAGGGCTCAATTGAACTAGACTATACAGTCCTTCTAGGGTAATGCGCCAGTTGGGTAGGCAGCAGGATGTACCACCGGTAGTGGATTTTCTAAAGGATGTTGAGTACTTTAAGGACCAAGGCTTAGGTGAGAGCAAATACGAGTAGTTCTGGAAGCATGCAACAAACCTAGGTGTGGACACTCTCAAAGAAAGTTTGGATAATTTGGGGTACACTCAAGGATATGGGGTTTGTCTTCGATCCATACCTCGGGGTATCATCCAGTCATTACCAGTGCAGCTTATAGGGAGAATACAGGAAGAATACATAGTTGACGACCATCAGGATGAAGGTATGGGGACCAAAGTGGAGACACTAAGAGTTCAGTTATTAGGTTTGCTCAAAACTGTGGAGCGGTGTCAGAACAGTCTTTTCAAGTGTACTCCTCATGAGGCAGGAATACGTGCCAGAGGCATCTTCCCAAATATTGAAGGGTCCTTACAAGATATGCTACATAATTTGAATAGGAGAAAGAGAACTTCACAGGAAGGTCCATCTCAGCCAGGGTCATCAGGCAAAGCACCAGTTTGAAGGAACATTTCCTATCTTTTGTTTAGTTTGAGTCCTTTACTTTTCTGCCATTTATAGTATTGTGTCTTTGTTAAGTTGGTGTCAAGTTTGCTTTAACTTTGGAGTCTTTATTAGGAGCAGTACGTATGTTGTCCTATGGGTCTAGAGTGTTGTTTAGCTTTCGTTGTTTAGTTTTAAAGTTGTCTTAAATTTGAAGTTTGTTTTAGTTGTCTCTTTTATGAAATGTTGTGACGTTTCGTTGTTCTTTCTTTTGTTTATTTTCAAAAAAAAAAAAACTTCAACTTTGTGATATTTATGCATGCACCGCCCGAACTACACAAGATTTGATTCATATACAACATGTACGTAGGCAACCTACTTTTGGGTTTGATCTAATCATTTTGTTTCATTGTGTTTCATCATTTTTTCTCTTTTAAAGAAAAGTAAAAGCCATAAAGAATGATAAAAAGAAATGAGATAGCAAGAGAAGAAAAAGAAAGAAAGAGACTGATACAGAAAAAAAGAAGGAAATGAGGGCGAAATAAAAGAGGTGTGTTTGGAGGAAAGAAGCAAATTAGTGTAGATGAAATCGGGATGATGTTAAAATGACCTCGGTACCCTCAAAGGCTGGTAGAAATGAACATGAATCTAGGGCAATTTTACCAATGTGATTCCCATGCTTGTTATATGCCCTAATCCTAACGGGTGTTGTCTTTGATGAGCATGTTCTTTCAGATAACAGTGGTTGGTTTGCAGCACTCTAGCTAATCACCCGTACTTCACTAGATCAAAAGCAAAGCTCGCCATGGCTAGTAAGGAGATTGAAAATTCGCTCAGAGATCCAGATCAGGATCCCAGGGAAGAAAGTTCAGAACGCAATGATGAGGTATTGAGACTTAGACAATAATTGCTAGATCTGTACCAAGCATGGGTTAGTGGCATTCCTCCTCCTCTACTCCCTAAAGATCTTAGGAATATCCCAAATTGCCCACCGTTCTCTTAGGCATAATTCTCTATTCCTAATGATTCACCCGAGCACGCGCCATAATTCACTCCACGATAATATTATTCAGGAACTTCTAGTATGCCCCTGGCAGCGCCCCAACAAAGGCCCACTACTTAGCCGGCACCAGTAGCAGCACCTGTGTTTGTGGCTCTGCCACCGCCCAAATCTCCCACCTATGTTGTGCATCTGACAATGGTACTTCCATGGTCTGCCAGTGAACTAATGTTTAAAATTTTAGAGAATCAGTATTGTGCCCCGAAGCCCACTTTGAAGATAAATGAACCGTATAGATACACTCTGCCACCTACATTTCTATTTGATATGGAGAATCCTGTTGCAACAGAGGAACAAGAAGTCATGGCGTGGAAATTGAAGAGTTTAGAACAAGCCATGAGGAATTTGCAGGGATTCGAAGGTTATAAGAGTGTTGCCTATAAATATCTTTGCATGTTCCCAGATATTAACCTCCCCCTTGGTTTTAAAATGCCCAAGTTTGAGAAATACGTGGGGCACGGTGATCCCGTGGTGCATTTGAGACATTATTGCAACCAATTGAGGGCTATAGGGGGAAGAGAAGAGTTGCTTATGGCTTTTTTGGCGAAAGCCTTTTCGGTCTGGCTTCAGAATGGTTCATCGATCAGGATATTGACAATTGGAACAACTGGGATGACTTAGCTTATCAGTTTGTGCAACATTTTCAGTATAACGTCGACCTGATTTCGGATGAAAAATCCTTGGTAAACATGAAGAAGAAAAACACTAAAGTCTTTACGAAATACACGATAAGGTGGCGTGAACAGGCCACCAGGGTAAAGCCTCCAATGAAGGAGAATAAGATGGTAGAGGTCTTCATTCAGGTATAGGATGAGACCTATTTTCAACATCTACTTCCGGCAATGGGAAAGTCTTTTATTGAAGTCCTCAAAATGGGAGATATGATAGAGGATGGAATCAAGACCAGCCGAATAGTGAGTTTTTTCACTTTGAAAGCCACTACACAAGCGATTCAAGGTGGATCTGGCACGTTTGGAGGTAAAAAAAAAGAAAGAGGACGTGGCGACTGTTGTAGCTAGAACCCATTCCTGTCCATAAAGACCGCCTCACCCCTATCCCCAATCCCAGGCCCAAGTCTATGCCCAAGCTCCATATAATCCTCCCCACCATTACTACCTTCCACAAAACCCATTATATTCCATTCCACCACCCCGGTACCCAGTATATAGCGTGCAGCCATATGCCCGAATCCCTTCTTACCCACAATAGCGCGCGCAAGCTCCACCAAATTTCTAAAACCCCTCCAGACCCAATTTCCAACCCAGGCCCAAGTACAAGAAAGAGAAGGCAGTCAAAAATAAGGTCACACCTCTTGGAGAGTCATATGCTAGCTTATTTGACAGGTTGAGAAAGATAAAGGTCTTAAGCCCAATTCATGGAAGGCTTTCGAATCCACCTCCGAGAAATCTAGATTATTCACTAAGATGTGCGTATTGTTCTGACATGCCGGGGCATAATATCGAGAAATACTGGAATTTGAAGAGAGTTGTCCAAGATTTAATTAATGCAAATCAAATTTTGGTTCAGGCCCCGGAAGCTCCAAATATTAACTAGAATCTGTTGCCAACCCATGATGAAACTAATATGTTAGAACTGATAGATGATGGAAAAGAGTCGTTAAGGTGTTATAAGCTTATTGTCAGAATACAGATCAATGAGGACAAATAAGTGAATGTGGCAGATTCGTTGAAAGCAATATCATTAAGCCAAGAAGGAATGGGAGAAGATAAAGCCCAAGAAAGCACAAAGAAACCCATGATCATAGTGCAAGGTGCCAGAAGATATGTTGATTTAAGTTAAGATAAACCTAAGTTGACGGTGGTAGGAGCTCTGGGAAAGCCTTTCTTGACGGGGAAAGGAGCACTGGAAGTGCCTATTGTTCTCAAACTGGTGACCCAACCTCCGATAGTTGATACAAAAAAGGTTTCCTAGAACTATAAGCGTACTGTGATGATCTACCAAGGGAAGGAAGTAGTGGAAGATATAGATGAGGCAGGGGGTTTGAATCAGTCAGGAATATGCTTCATGCCTGAAAGTTTAAGTAAGTCTAAGCCAATTGTGAGTGGACCTTCATCTATCAAAAAACCTATCACCGAAGAAGAAACTGAGGAATTTTTGAAAAAGATGAAGTTTCCAGAGTATTCAATAATAGATCAGTTGAAGAAAACCCTTGCTCAAATTTCCCTCTTATCTTTGTTATTGCATTCTAAGGAACATCGTGATATTCCTAGCGAGATTACAGTAAATCAGCTTGAGAAAATGGTTGGAAAAATCTTTGAGATCAATCGGATCAACTTCTCTGATGATGAATTGCCTACTGAAGGTATGGGGTATAACCAGGGTCTTTACATTTTGGTGAAGTACGAAGATTTCTATGTCACTCATGTCATGATTGACGGAGGTTCAGGTACAAATATTTGCCCTATTTCTACTTTGCAAAAGTTGAATATTGGTGTTGAGAGGATCAGACCCAACAATGTATGTGTCAGGGCTTTCGATGGTGCAAAATCAAACTCCATTGGAAAAATAGAACTAATGTTGGTTATAAGGCCTCTTGAGTTTGCCATAGAGTTTCAAGTATTGAATATAGACTCCTCTTACAATTTATTATTGGAAAGACCGTGGATCCATAAGTCCAAGGCAGTTGCATCTACATTGCACCAAATGATCAAGTTTGAGCATGACAGGCAAAAAGTGGTTATTCATGGTGAAGGGGATTTGTCCACCTACGAAGATTCTCCCTTGTCCCTTATTGAACCAAATAATGTAGAGGAGACATTTGTCTATCAAGCTTTTGATATAGTGTCGGTGAATTGTATCATTGAAGGGTAGGTTATTTTAGGACCACAATTATCTTCCACTTCTATCATGATGGTGAGTGAGCTTTTGAAATATGAATTTGTGCCAGAGAAGGGTTTGGGAGTGTCTCTGCACGATATAGTTCGTCACATATGTCTGAGAGAGAACATGGGCATTTTCGGTCTAGGATTTGAACCTATGGCTGAAGATTTGAAGAAGTCCAAGGGATGGAAAAAGGAAACATGGTCACTCCCTCGCCCAATGCCGCTACTCAGTGAATCATTTGTCAAGAGCGATGTCACGAAGCCTGCATAATTTGAAGCTGAATTGGTTGATAACTTCCAGAACCTGCTGATTGATGTTGACATGGTTGAAGTAGGAGAGGGTAACAGTAAGGTAGACATTCAGTTCATAGGTCCTGAGGTCCAACTCAACAATGGGAAGTCACTCTTCTCCCCATCAGGTGGGAGTTTTGGTAGTTCATTTTGTTTTTCTTTTTATTTATCCGAGTTATTCCAGGGTTGTAATTCGGAATTTAGCTTGTTTACATTCTGTTGTCATTTGTGTTTAAACCCTCCTATCTTCCCCTTTTAATGAAATGCAATGTCCCTTTATTTTGTGTCTAATATATTTTGATTTTGTCTTTTTCTTTATACAGTTCTCTTTATGCTGACTCTAATGACATGACATGCATGCAAAATTTTTAGCCTGATCTTAAAATCCAAACTAATTTAGATAATAATTAAGAAAGAGGGGGAATATGATGAAGAAGAGGCACTAGAGGAAATAAGCAAAGAGTTGGAACAGTTTGAAGACAAGCCGAATCCTAATTTGAATGAAACTGATCCAATCAATCTAGGGAATCAAGAAGATGTTAGGGAAACTAAATTCAGTGTACATGCTTTGCCGCAGCTAAAAGTTTGAATGATTCAAGCATTAATTGATTATAAGATGTTTTTGCATGGTCTTAAAATGATATGCCTGGTTTAAGAACTAAATTAGTGGCTCATAAATTGCCAACTGATCCCACATTCCCCGTGTGAAACAAAAGTTGAGGAAGTTTAAAACTGATATAAGTATTAAAATTAAAGAGAAAATCATGAAACAACTTGAAGCCAAAGTAATTCGAGTAGCTCGTTATCCCACGTGGTTATCCAATGTTGTTCCTGTCCCAAAGAAAGATGGCAAAATTTGAGTATCTGTTGATTACTATGATTTAAACAGAGCAAGCTCGAAATATGATTTTTTGCTACCCAATATCTATATTTTGCTGGACAACTACACTAAATATGAGGTTGTCTCTTTTGTGGATTGCTATGCCGGATACCACCAGATCATTATGGATGATGAAGACGTAGAGAAGACGTCTTTTATCACACCATGGGGGACCTAGTGTTATCGAGTGATGCCGTTCAGTTTGAAGAATGCTGTAGCAACATACATGAGAGCCATGACCACTATGTTTCATGATATAATGCATAAGGAGATTGAGGTCTATGTAGATGATGTAATTATTAAATCAAAAAGTCAGGCTGACCATGTTAAAGAGTTAAGAAAGTTGAAAGGCTTTGTGGGTATAATCTCAAGCTCAACCCAGTAAAATATGTATTTGGAGTTCCTTCTGGAAAGCTTTTGGGGTTTGTAATCAACTATCGGGGAAATGAATTGGATCCCTAAAAAATCAAAGCCATTCAGGATTTTCCCCCACCCAAGAATAAGATGGAGGTGATGAGTTTACCCGGTAGACTGAACTACATCAACAGGTTTATTTCTCAACTCACAACCACTTGTGAGCCCATATATTCAAGTTGCTGAAAAAGAGTGTTGTGGTAGAATGGACTGAAGAATGTAAGAAAGCATTCGATAGAATCAGAAGATACTTGTCAAATCCGCCCGTGCTGGTACCACCGGAGCCTGGTAGGCCTTTGATCTTATATTTATCAGTCATGGACAATTCTTTCGGTTGTGAACTGGGTCAACATGATATCATAGGCAAAAAGGAGCAGGCTATTTATTATCTTAGCAAGAAGTTCACCGCATATGAGGCCAGGTACACTCTTCTTGAAAGGACATGTTATGCCCTAACTTGGGTAGCACAGAAGTTGAAGCATTATCTCTTATCCTGCACTATTTATATCATTTCCCACATGGATCATTTGATGTATGTCTTTCAGAAGCCTATGCCGACAGGTCGATTGGCAAAGTAGAAAATATTGCTTACTGAGTTCGACATTGTATATGTGACTTGAACCACCATGAAATATCAAGCCTTAGTAGACCATTGTGCTGAGAATCCCATTGATGAAGAGTATGAGCCATTAAAGACATATTTTCCAGATGAAGAGGTGTTGTGTGTTGATGAAGTCATTATAGATGTTGATCCAGGTTGGAAGATATTTTTCGACGGAGCTATTAACATAAAAGGAGTAAGAATAGGTATGGTTCTTATCTCTGAATTAGGGCAACATTTCCCGATAATAGCGCAACTTCGATTTTATTGTACCAATAATATGGCGGAATATAAAGGTGCATTCTTGATTAGAGGTTAACTGTTGATATGGGAGTCCAGGAACTATTAGTGTTGAGGGATTCAGATTTGATCATCCATCAAATTCAAGGTGATTGGGAGATACAAGATTTGAAGCTCATACCGTATCGACAATGCTTCCAGGAGCTATGTCAACGGTTTGTGTCAGTGAAATTTAGGCATATTCCAAGGAGTCATAATGAGATTGCTGATGCTTTAGCCACTCTGTATTCAATGCTCCAACATCCTGATAAAGCCTACATAGATCCAGTGCATATACAGAGTCGTGATCAATATGCTTACTGTAATGCGGTTGAAGAAGAGCTCAATGGAGAACTATGGTTCTTTGATATCAAGCGATACATTCAGTCAGAAGAATACCCAACACATGCCACTGATGATCAAAAGAGGACTATTAGGCGTTTGGCTAGTAGATTTTTCTTAAGTGGGGAAATCTTATATAAGAGAACCCTAGATCTGGGACTTTTAAGGTATGCAGATGCAAGAGAAGCCTTGACGATCATGGTTGAAAAACACCTGGAGTATGCGGGCCGCATATGAAAGGTTATGTCTTATCAAAGAAGATACTTCGAGCAGGTTATTATTGTCTTACTATGGAGTGGGATTCTATTAGTTTTGTTCAAAAATGTCATCAATGTCAGTTACACGGTGATATGATACATTCTCCTCCCACTGAATTGCATGCAATGTCTACTCCATGGCCTTTTGTAGCTTGGGGGATGGACGTGATTGGGCTGATTGAGCCAAAAACGTCAAATGGCCATAGATTCATTTTGGGCCATTGATTATTTCATAAAATGGGTAGAAGCAGTAACTTTTAAGTCAGTGAAAAAAAAGGCAGTGGTAGATTTCGTTCATACCAACATTATTTGTAGGTTTAGAATTCTGAAGATTCATTACGAAGAACGCTGCCAATCTCAGTAGTCATTTGATGCAAGAAGTGTGCCAACAGTTTAAGATCACACATCAAAATTCCACTCCATATCGTCCAAAGGCTAATGGTGCTGTGGAAGACGCCAATAAGAATATCAAGAAGATACTGGGTAAAATGGTACAAAGGTCTAGACAATGGCATGTGAAGTTGCCATTTGCATTGCTAGGTTATCACACTACTGTCGCACTTCAATAGGGGCAACTCCATATTTATTAGTGTATGGGACAGAAGCAGTCATTCTTGCAGAAGTTGAAATTCCCTCTCTTCGAGTCAATGTGGAAGCAGAGATTGATGATGATGAGTGGGTCAAAACCCGACTGGAACAATTGAGTTTGATTGAGGAAAAAAGGCTAACGTCGTTAATGTCATGGTCAATTGTATTTGAAGAGAATGGCTCAAGCATATAACAAAAACGTACGACCCAGGCATTTTGAAGTTGGTCAGTTGGTATTGAAGTGTATCCTTCCTCACCAGGTTAAAGCGAAAGGCAAGTTCTCCCCAAATTGGTAAGGTCCCTTTATTGTGAAGAAAGTGTTGCCCAATGGAGCCTTATATTTGACAGATATTGAAGGAAAAATGGCAGAGATGGCTATCAATGCTGATGCAGTCAAAAGATATTATGTATGATATTTTATCCTTTGTTGATTTTATTTCTTGTTTAGCACTTATATTTTTAAAGATTGATATGATGAAGGAATTTTATTCTTCTATCCAAATATTGTGTCATCCTTTGTTTACCCATTTGAGCTTAGTTTTATTTTTCTTTCATATCCCTCTTTTGGAATTAAAATAGAGTCAAAGATAAATGTCAGGAAAATGAAAATAAAAGAAAGAGTTTGAAAATAAAAGAAAAAAAAAGAGAAAAAAAATCAAATCAAAACAAAGAACCTGGATGGACTATGTGCGACTTGATTCTCCTCTCTTGGGAGAGAGATACGTAGGCTGCCCTATTCAGGGCTTGGTCCAACCAAATAAGCCATTTTAGAGTCACCCAGTCAACAAAAAACTGGGGCATGAGCTAATATGTTGTTGAGTCAATTCCAAAAGTTGTAAATCCCACCCCCACATCAAGTGTCGTCTGAGCCTCCTGCCATTCGTTTCTTCCTAAGCTTATCAAAAAACAAAGTTACAACCAACGAAAGACCTTCAGATCAATCTTTGATAATGTTAAGGCTAAGAATGCAATGGATATGATGATACATTGTGGGGTACTACTTATTTTCCTCAGCATAAGATGTCAGGAAAGAAATAAAAATGAGAAAGTCTTACTGGTGAAAACCCTCGCGGGCACCACAAGGCGATGGTGAGCTGAGATAAATAAAAATGAGAGAGTCATACTGGTAAAAACCCTCACGAGCAACAAATGCGATGGAGAGTTGAGAAAAATAACAATGAGAGAGTCTTATTGGTGAAAACCCTTATGGGCACCGTAAGGCAATGGCGAGTTCGAGACAAAAGTGAAAAGGAAAGTGATTTGTTAGCGAAAGTCTTTTAAGATGTCGTTAATTGAATGAGATATATGAGTCCAATGGATTTGAAGAAGAGGCTCAGCGACAAAGGCATGAACTCAACTACAAATGGGAAGTTTGGATAGGAAGATCAGGCAGCTTAATCCAAAATGGATGTCATAGTCATCGGAGTTGGTTACCATATTCAAATAAGTTTTCTTCTTTTTTAAAAAGAAGGACATTGCATTTTTTATTTCATTTATACATTCATATTTTTGTCCTTTTATGTCTTTTATCAAAAGAAAATTCACAATCATTTCTTTACACTCTTTGAGTCTATTCTGTGTCAAAACAAGAAAGAAAGAATTTCAAAACTTGCTACCAGTCTTTCCAATTGTATGAGGAAATGCCAATGACCAGCACATGAAAGAAATAGGGTCGTAATTAGACACAAAGCAAAGGAAGTCTATCAATCGATAGGTTGCTGGATTCATGGGAGTATTAGAACCTCGGTATTATAGAACCTCGGTATTTGAGTCAAAGGAATTTTCCCCGATCTGGTCTGGGTCAATAATGTTACAAGACAGGGGTAGGTGTCAGCAATTTGAAACAAAGATGAAAGGAACAACTGCTGGAGCATGATGCCTGGAAAGCCAAGTGCTGCAAACCACCACTAAGATTTCAACTGAATTTTTTTTTCTTTTATGAAACAGGGGCAAAGTTTTGTTCATTGAATTCGGCTATCATTGGAAAGCATGTCCATGAAATTTACTTTCTGCTCAGGACCCTCCTAAAATATGGGACTTTAATTTTGTTCAAGACCCTCCTGAAAAATAGGATTTTACTTTATGTTCAAGACCCTCCTGAAAAATAGGATTTACTTTCTGTTCAGGACCCTCCTACAAAATGGGACTTTACTTTCTATTCAGGACACTTCTGAAAAATAGGACTTTAATTTTTATTCAGGACCCTCGAAAAATGGGATTTTACTTTCTGTTCAGGGCCCTCCTGAAAAATGGGATTTACTGGGATTTTACTTTCTGTTTAGGGCCCTCCTGAAAAATGGGATTTGACCTTCTGCTCAGGGCCCTCCTAAAAAATGAGATTTTACCTTCTATTCAGGGCCCTCCTAAAAAATAAGATTTTACCTTCTGTTCAGGATCCTCCTGAAAATTAGATTTTACTTTTTGTTCAGGACTCTCCTGAGAAAATAAGATTTTACTTTCTGTTCAGGACCCTTCTGAAAAATGGGACTTTACTTTCTGTTCAGGACCCTCTTGAAAAATGTGATTTCACTTTCTGTTCAGGATCCTCCTAAAAAATGGTATTTACCTTTTGTTTAGGATCCTCCTGAAAAATGGAATTTTACTTTCTGTTCAGGACCCTCCTGAAAAATGGGACTTTACTTTCTATTCAGGACCCTCTTGAAAAATGGGATTTTAATTTCTATTCAGGACCCTCCTGAAAAATGGGACTTTACTTTCTGTTCAGGACCCTCATGAAAAATGGGATTTTACTTTCTATTCAGGACCCTCATGAAAAATGGGATTTTACTTTCTGTTCGGGACCCTACTGAAAAATGAGATTTTACTTTCTATTCAAGACCCTCCTGAAAAATGGGATTTTACTTTCTGTTCAGGAGCCTCTTGAAAGAGGGGATTTTACTTTCTGTTCAGGATCCTCCTGAAAAATAGAAATTTACTTTTTGTTCAGGACCCTCCTGAAGAATGGGACATTACTTTCAAAAATGAAATCTTTCTTTATCATAATTTTTGTTTTGGATAATTTTTGTTCTAGTTTTATTTTGATTACAGGAACCTTCCTGAAAAATAGGGTGATGAAATGGGAAATTGAAGAAATTGCAAGTCAGGAACCCGCCTGAAGAACAAAGTGATGAAATTGAAAGACAAAAATGGCAAGTCAGAAGCCCGCCTGAAGAGCAGGGCAAATAAATGAAAGTCAAGCAACGAAGTGAAGTAATGGAAAACCAATCAACAAGTTGAAAGAAATTGCAAGTCAGGAATCCGCTTGAAGAATAGGGTGATAAAACTCGAGTCAAGAGCCAAGGAAAGTTTCATAGATAGGATTTTGTAATTTCATTTATGTTTTAACTTGTAATTTTCATTTTTGATGCAATAACAGTGCCGTGGACCGGAAACTCGATGGGACCTCACTCGAATCTCCAACACGGTTAGTCTCTCTCCGTCCAGTACTTTGAGATACCTTTCACTTGATTCCTTCATAACTTGGGTAGGTAGGATGTCTCTCAAGACTCGATTGCCCTTCATTCTTCTAATTATTTCTTGAATAATGATCGGGATAAATTCTATCTCGTTGTCTACTTCTTTGTATGAAAACACTAGGTGTTTGCATTCAAAGGGGGCATGATGTAGACACGTAATTTTGTCCCATCAAAAATATTTATTACTTCATTATTACACGATTTAACCTCGTTTTATAATTTTTCCATAGAATGACAATAAATAACCATCTCATCATTTTACTTATCTATTTATTTATTTTTATCTTTATTCAAATAACAAATCATAATAAATTTTGTCTTATTTTTAAACACCCTAACAACTCCACCAATAAAATGAAGACACATCACTACCCTATCATAACCCCATACCCCACGTACCCCTTTTACTTTTGGCTTCTTTTGATAGAAAACCCATCAGATAATAGGAGACAACCTGGAAAATTCCTTTTTTTTCTAATTCAAAAAAAAATGCTCTCACCAAGAGGGGCCCATGAGGAAGCTTCCAAGAAAGACCAGGGAGACTAATTTTGTTTTCATTGGAGCATATGCATATAGGCATTATTTTTCCATATATAGAGAGATGGACAGATAATAAAGAGAGGGTGCCACGTACTATTTTCTTCTTTCCAATTAATAGGGAGTGATAACGCTCAATCTACAACTCTCGTAGGAGTGTAAAACGGTCGTTAGCAAATATAGAACCCAACTTGGGTTGGGTATCGATCCCACAGGGAATAGCTTGGACAACAAGTAAGAAAAATTACTAAACTTTTGGTGCAAGTCTCGTAAGAAGGGGGGTAGTCTTGTCGTGCAAGTAATGTAAACAAAAGCTGAAAATAATAAAGTAAAGAGAGAGAGATTGTTACGTGAGTTGTAAACAATGAGAATTGAAGCGTTGGGGTTATGTCCACTTTCTGAGGTATACGTCTCTATTGCCTATGAGTGTGTAGAATTGTGACATGC
Organism: Capsicum baccatum var. pendulum; assembly: GCA_030864225.1. Taxonomy (NCBI): domain Eukaryota; kingdom Viridiplantae; phylum Streptophyta; class Magnoliopsida; order Solanales; family Solanaceae; genus Capsicum; species Capsicum baccatum. The sequence goes on from CM061552.1 coordinate 270,072,904, forward strand.
ATGTGCTTATAGAGAATTGTATTCTATGGTAAATCCAAGCGTCTCTCGACCTCAACAAGGACTATTTCACTTTAACTCTCTCAAGCTTAAAGCGTGTCTAACGGTACGAATTCTCCAAGAGGTTAGTCCAGTTACGGCACTAGCTTTTTAATAGGAAAGGGTGTCCTACTACCTTGACATTATCTCTTTTCCAGACAAATAACCTTTCTCTCGAACAAGTTAAATGTTAGACTGGCGTATTCTTGCGTTTGCAACCGCAAAGAATGTAGATTAAGATGAAGAGAATAATGATATAAGCAATATACGTTTCATGAACTCACAAACTCACAGCAATAGATAGTATCTCATTCGGCTTCCATAACCCCAACAGAGAGGTTTAGTTACCCATGAATGCGAAGGAGATCACGATTGACATTGTTATTATATCACAATATTGAGTAATGGTTTGTAGATCAAGTGATAGGCGTTAGGCGTGAATTCCTTAGCAAAGTAACGTTTCTCTTGTTGCGGAATTTAAGAATAGAATAGATGAATAGTAGAAAATAATATTAATGGAAAGATTAGAAGAGTTGTAGAATTGTTGTGGTGGAAGAAGAGAGGGATGGAAGAAGATTAATTGTTGAATAGAAGATTGTTCTCTCCACTAAGGGAGGAATGTCTCTCCACTAAGGGAGGACTTAATTAAAAATCTCTAGCATGATAGGGTATTTATAACACCCATATCCTACTCCTACTAAGCTAATGAAATAAATAACCAAATCCTACTAGGCTAATGTAATACTTAACCCAAATGTACTAGGTTAATGTAACATTATCATAATCCAAATAAACTAATGAAATACATAACCCAATTGTACTAGGTTAATGTATCATTGTCCAAATCCAGCTTTGTCTCTGTAAGTCCCCAAAATCTTCAGAAATGCTGTTTTAGCCCGGGACAGATTTTCCATGCAGCAGTTTTGGTCCTTAGGCGTGTAAACTCCCTTTCCTTCCTTCGTGAGCTTTCTTTTGCGTCAAGTAAGCCATAAAATGCTGCATTTTGCATCATTTATACCTGAAACTTTACTAATCATGTTCGTTAGCTCATTTATAGGAAAAAGGACTAAAAGTGCATGAAATATATAATTTGTTCTCAAAACTAGGCTAAAATATGGGCAAAATATATTGATATAGGCGTGTAAATTCGCCTATCATCAACACCCTACACTTGAAGCTTTGTTCGTCCTCGAATGAAATATCATGTCCTTCTAAGCGTCGACTTAAGGTTTCACAGTAATCACAAAAAATTCGTCAAGACAAGCACAACGATTATCAACAAAGAGTACTTCCTGATTATAAGTAGAAACAGTTTAACCTCTAGCATAGACTCGTGATGGTGGTCAACTCATATTCAAAAGTTAAGGCACAAATAATCATGTACAACTATCCAAAACTCATCAACCATGTGTGTCTCACAATATATTACCCATAGTCACTCACAAGTATAGCATATTTTTCAAACATGGGTATCAACATATCCTTGATCTTGCTCTCACAAAGAATTCATATGTAGCAACTGATGACCATAGGCTTGCCCTTAATGTAGTACTCCACTAAATGTCGGAATGTTAAGATTAGGATCAAGTAGGTCTTTTTATGGTTGTAATGTAGGCTAAGGGACGGATAGGACTATTTTGGCCAAGAATAGTGACTAGGTTCCTAAGCGCTTTAATACATCACTTTGTATCATTGACACTTTTTTCTTTCAACCTTTCTTCTTTCTTTTATTCTACTACCCTTGTTCTCCTCTTTTGTTTTTCAATTTTAAGCATAACCCACTTTTCAGCTTTCTTATCCTTTTTCTTTTCATAACATACCTCTTATGATAGCACTTTCTTTTTCATAACACATTCAAGCACCATTACAATTTATAGCATTATACTCACCCAATTTCCTCTTATGTTGTCACATGACTTTTTCACTTTAAAGCACTTAGGAATTTGGATCAAATTACGGTCTTGAAAGAAAATGGATTAGGCTTGCATGCAAGGTTGTCAAAGAAATAGGCTAAAGACTCAAAAGGGTTTAACTAGGATGATGTTCATGGGTAGGTAAAACTGAAGGTAAACAAATATAGGTTGCCAAAGAAATGCCTAAATCATATCCTAACTTACACTCCTTATTTTCGCTTTGCATACATACCAGGCAAGTTCTAGCATCAGCCACAAACATAGAAGATACTATTAATCTCACACACACAAGGCACATGGTAGACTTGATTGGAAGTAATATAGACTCTTGACCCAAAAAGTGAAGGAATTGAACCACACAATATCATATAATGAGTCAGAACTGGAGCCTAAACATCTCAATAGTGACAATTGTAGCACATACTCTTGTTATAATCTCATGCTGCCTATCAAAATAATTTCATGCGAAGCTAAAAAAAATTTTAACTACTAAAAAAAAATGAAAAAAAAATGAAACAAAAGCAAACAAACATAGATGCGAATAGAGAAGTATAGCATGCAATACCACCACCCCACACTTAGTCGGGACACTGTCCTCAGTGGAAAATAAATACGAGGAACCGGGTTGGTCGGACTTATCCTCTATGTCTGGGGTCATACCCCTTGCATTGGAATCATCATCAGAGTCGTCATCCTCAGAAGTTCCTCATAAGTATCCCACCTAATTCCAAGCATGAGTCAAGGTGTTTGCATCGAGGAGGGTTCTCCTTGCTCCTTGCGGCCTCTTTTCTTGCCCTTTTGGGAAGTGGTAGCCTTCTCCTTGCCTTGTCTCTCTTTAGGTGCCATTGTACCTGAGACTTGAAATAGTGTTAATGGTAGCACAATCTCAATGGATACAATCTATACATAAGCAGTAGGGGTACCACCCCACACTTAGTTTTGTTAATACAAATCAGTGAAGCGAAAGTGGTCGATTACTCAGATTTCGTTGACATACGTTTTAGGATTGTATTCCGACAAGAAAATCAGCAATGCATCACTTACTTGCATCCATTGGACTACTTTCATGGTAGATATAGCAACACTACTACATAGGGGTTACCACATGGAATAGTTATTCTTACAACAATCACAACCTCTTATGTCGGTAGGCACTATAAGTCTTATCCCGATGGCCGGGATAGTCTAACATGTAAGTATCCAAACAACAATCTTAAGCACTATTCATAGCCATAGTAATTCCGCAAATAGTATAACAATGCTATTAAAACCAATTTCAAGTCGGAAACCAATCAAGATTTTCCTACGTACATGTTCACTCACATGATTTTGTATCAACAATCCAAACACATGAACATCACCAACAATCTTATACGATTTAGCAATTCATAATAGACATAGCAACGTAGTACTTACGAGAAATAAATGAAGAATAAGAGAGTACTTACTTGCTTGAAGCTTGTGGAGATGGTTTTGTGAATTGGAAGAGCAAAAGAAGAAAATTTTGAGAGGATTTGGATGTATATGCGGCGCCCTTAGGTCAATTTTTAGTGTGGTTGTGTTGTAAAACTAAGTCCCCTTTATATAGGAAGAGAATAGGTCGGGTTTTGACCCATTTACAATCGGTTTTGGAGACAAAAATACCACATATGCGGCGCATAATGCTCGGCATATCAATGACATATGCGGCGCATTGTCTATAGCATAATGGGACATATGCGCCGCATAGTCTATGGCATTTGTAGACATATGCGCCGCATAGTCTATGGCATATGAGATATTGAGACCAAAATTCCATAGCATAGGCGGCGCATAGTCAAAAGCATACCTAGGAATAGGCGGCGCATAGTGTATAGCACACTAGATTCCGAGACCTTAGGCTGTAGGATAGGTTGTGCATCGTTCGTGGCCTGGTTTTACCAAGGCCTAGCCTTCCTCGAAGCCTATTTTGGCATGAGAAAGGCTCAATCCATAGCCTTATGCATCACCGTTCCTAACTTACCAACTTTACCATACAATGTGTCCAAATCGTCAATTGAAATTAATCTCCTCGTTGAATACTTCTTGCACCTATATTCGCTCAAAACAACTGAAAATGATTAGTACGATGGGTTGCCTCCCACCAAGCGCCTTAGTTTTGGTCGTGGCACGACTCTTATTTTTGGATTTTTCATTTAGCAAAACAAAATAAGTACTAGAATGAAAGGAAAAATGATAAATAATAAATGAAAAAATGATGGGTTGCCTCCCATATAGCGCCTTATTTATTGTCGTGGCTCGACATAGTAATCTCGAGTACTTAGACTTCGTCGAGATAAGTGATGGATCGTTTTCTGAAAGGATTTAAACGACAATGAGGCTTACCTGTGGGCATGCGATCTTCTTCAAGATGGCTCCTACGTTTCTCCGGAGAGTCACCAATTATATCATCAATAGTCCAGCCCATAGCTCTCTTATATCTCTTTAGAGCAGAGATGAGAGCCTCTACGTGCTGTTCACTTAACTCTTCTGCCAAGAAAATATACCTTAGATAATCAGGGAGTTCTTGCGATTCTAGCATTGGTGGCTCTTCAATGGAAGTCTTTGCTGTTGGTGATGGTTGATTCTTAAGATCATGATCCAGTTGCTTAGGAGTATAGGACTCTATTTCTGTTAGAGCACCCATAAGTTCTTCATAACCTTCATTATCTTCATGCTCAACTTTCAGTGGCGCAGCAGACAATGGCTCAACAGTAGGCTGTTTCTCTATAGATAATGCTTTCATATCCTCATGATGAAGATCAGCTACAGATAACTCATTCATATCGCTGGGCTGCTTCATTGCTTTGCATATATCAAACCGTACCACTTCGTCATTAATTCGAAACAAAAGCTCATTATCTTTCATGTCAATAAGCACACTTCCAGTTGCAAGGAAAGGACGTCCCAAGATTATGGGAACTTCAGAATCCTCCTTACAATCCAGAATAATGAAGTCTGCAGGAAATATGAATCAAGAAACTTTCACCAACACATCATTCAAGATACCCACAGGTCGTTTTACCGACCTATCAGCCATCACGAGCCTCATATTGGTTGGTGTCGGATCGCCTAGCCCCAACTTCTTGTAGATGGATGGTGGCATCAAATTGATGCTAGCACCTAAATCGCACAATGCCTTGGCAAAATCCAATGATCCAATTGTGCAAGGAATAGTGAAAGCTCCATGATCTGCCTTCTTTTGAACTAACGACCTTGTAGCGATTGCACTAAAATGATGAACATTATCCGCCAACTCATAACTTGCTGCCCGCTTCTTTGTCAATAGGTCCTTCATAAACTTCGCATATCCAGGCATTTGTTCAAGTGCCTCCACCAATGGAACATTAATGGTCAGTTGCTTGAGCATAGTCATAAATTTGCTGAACTTAGTGTCATCCGCCACCTTCTTCAATCTTTGGGGAAAAGGTGGTGGTGGGTATGGAAGTGTTCTCTCTGCGGTTTTCTTCTCCTCTTGCTTCTGTTTTCCCAATTTTTTAGGCTGCACAGTGCTGGATGTGGCGTTGTTGATGTCAGGAGTAGTCGCTGCGACATCTTCTCCTTTTGCGTTGTCATCTATGTACCCAACTTCGTCAATCACTTTCTTGCCTTTTGCTGAAGTTTCCAGCACCTTACCACTTCTGGTAGTGATGGCCATGCATGACCCATCATTCCTTAGGTTTTGCACAGTATCGCTAGGTAAAGTGTCGGCCTTTCTTTGGTTGAGTGCTGCTGAAAGTTGATTGAATTGCTGCTCTAGTTGTCTAAATGAAGTGGAATGTGAATCTACTAATTGTTTCATGGCGGACAAATCATTAATTACCTCCGTAACTCCTGCGCTCGTTGCTTCCACTCCTTTCAATAATTTAGCCATCATGTCTTCCATACTTCCAGAATTAGATATGGTGGTATCACGTCTGCCAGGGGGAATGTACAAACCACTCTTTTCATTCTTGTTCTTCCAACTACCTTGGTCTTTGTTTCCAGATTTATCATAATAGTCCCGACCTTGGTTTCCTTGGGTATTCCCTCGGAAACCCCCCTGATTGTTCAAGTAGTTGGCCTCCTCTTCAGATTCGTCTCTTCCTTTTGACGCAATCGCTTTCACTTTTTCAGTCTTCCCTAATAGATGCTTTGTAAGAAGATCCATTTGGGTTTTCATGTGCGCCATATCTTGATCACGTTCTTCTTCTCTTCTTCGTTGGTCTGCAGTCATGCCAATAGATAAAGTGGGGCTTGCTACCTCAGAATCCCTGGTATGCCAAGCTCTACTTTGTTTCGTCATACGATCTAGCATATTGCTTACTTGACCAAAGGTGAGGTCCATGAAAGAACCTCCAGCTGCGTTGTCCACCACTGGTTTAGTTATTGAATTCAAGGCTCTATACAAGATTTCCATGAGGTGAACATTAGTCATGTGATGGTTTGGGTATCTCGCTAGCTTTGTCTTGAACCTCTCCCATGTTTCATGAAGAGCTTCAGAGGGAAGCTGACGAAAGTTGCTGATTTCATCTCTCAATTGAGCCCTTTTGGATGGCGGAAAGAATCTTTCTAGGAAAGCGTCTCTCAATTGCCTCCAATTTGTAATTGAATCAGGAGTCAGCCCATTCAACCATAGAGTTGCCTCCCCAGACACAGACAATGGAAATAAGTGTAGTCGAATTGCATTCTGTCCAACGCCAGGATTGTCGAATGACTTGCATGTAGAAATAAAGTTGATGAGATGCATATTCGGATCATCGCCTTCTAGTCCACCAAATAATCCCTTGAGTTACAATAACTGAATCATGATACTTGTGATGTTGAACTTGGCTCCGGGCGCTAATGGTGGTGGAATTATTGCTCCAGTGGCTCCGGCACCATCAAGATCATCATCATCATCATCGTCGAAAGCTGGCTACATGGGTTGGCGATCATACCTATACCGCGCTTGTCGACCTCTTCTGTTGGCAGGTGTTGTAGTTTCAGCAACATGCCTTGGGTTTATCAACTCGTCGTCACCTAAATCCTCATCGTCAGGATTTGTGGCTCGCCCAGGATTATCAATGTTTTGTTGTTGGACTTGAGCAGCGGCAAGAGCAGCTAATCTTGCTTGCTCGTGTTGAGCAGCCATCCTGTCAATTTCAGCTTGTGCTTCCATTCTTCTAATTCGTTGTGGTTCAGGATTGATTGGTAATAACGGTTGACCAGAACTTCTAGTATGGGGCATGCACTAAAGTAAAAACCTGCAAGAAACAAAAACAAAAACTAAACGTAAAAGTACGAGAATCTTTGACCAAAGGGTCTAGTAATTATCACGAACTTGATTGACACTCGTATTCCCCGGTAACGGCGCCAATTTTTTATAACGCTCAATCTACAGCTCTCGTAGGAGTGTAAAGCGGTCGTTAGCAAATATAGAACCCAACTTGGGTTGGGTATCGATCCCACAGGGAATAGCTTGGCCAACAAGTAAGCAAAATTACTAAACTTTTGGTGCAAGTCTCGTAAGAAGGGGGGTAGTCTTGTCGTGCAAGTAATGTAAACAAAAGCTGAAAATAATAAATTAAAGAGAGAGAGATTGTTACGTGAGTTGTAAACAATGAGAATTGAAGCGTTGGGGTTATGTCCACCTTCTGAGGTATACGTCTCTATTGCCTATGAGTGTGTAGAATTGTGACATGCATGTGCTTATAGAGAATTGTATTCTATGGTAAATCCAAGCATCTCTCGACCTCAACAAGGACTATTTCACTTTAACTCTCTCGAGCTTAAAGCGTGTCTAACGGTACGAATTCTCCAAGAGGTTAGTCCAGTTACGGCACTAGCTTTTTAATAGGAAAGGGTGTCCTAGTACCTTGACATTATCTCTTTTCCAGACAAATAACCTTTCTCTCGAACAAGTTAAATGTTAGACTGGCGTATTCTTGCGTTTGCAACCGCAAAGAATGTAGATTAAGATGAAGAGAATAATGATATAAGCAATATACGTGTCATGAACTCACAAACTCACAGCAATAGATAGTATCTCATTCGGCTTCCATAACCCCAACAGAGAGGTTTAGTTACCCATGAATGCGAAGGAGATCACGATTGACATTGTTATTATATCACAATATTGAGTAATGGTGTGTAGATCAAGTGATAGGCGTTAGGCGTGAATTCCTTAGCAAAGTAACGTTTCTCTTGTTGCGGAATTTAAGAATAGAATAGATGAATAGCAGAAAATAATATTAATGGAAAGATTAGAAGAGTTGTAGAATTGTTGTGGTGGAAAAAGAGAGGGATGGAAGAAGATTAATTGTTGAATAGAAGATTGTTCTCTCCACTAAGGGAGGAATGTCTCTCCACTAAGGGAGGACTTAATTAAAAATCTCTAGCATGATAGGGTATTTATAATACCCATATCCTACTCCTACTAAGCTAATGAAATAAATAACCAAATCCTACTAGGCTAATGTAATACTTAACCCAAATGTACTAGGTTAATGTAACATTATCATAATCCAAATAAACTAATGAAATACATAACCCAATTGTACTAGGTTAATGTATCATTGTCCAAATCCAGCTTTGTGTCTGTAAGTCCCCAAAATCTTCAGAAATGCTGTTTTAGCCCGGGATAGATTTTCCATGCAGCAGTTTTGGTCCTTAGGCGTGTAAACTCCCTTTCCTACCTTCGTGAGCTTTCTTTTGCGTCAAGTAAGCCATAAAATGCTGAATTTTGCATCATTTATACCTGAAACTTTACTAATCATGTTCGTTAGCTCATTTATAGGAAAAAGGACTAAAAGTGCATGAAATATATAATTTGTTCTCAAAACTAGGCTAAAATATGGGCAAAATATATTGATATAGGCGTGTAAATTCGCCTATCATCAGGGAGATGGGATAAAAAAAGGGAATATTTCATTCACTCTTGGGATATATATATATATATATGAATAGTAGCACATACATGGGGGGTTTTTTCTCACTAACTGAGAGGCATACGGAGCATTACAAAAAAAAGCTCTCCATTTTTTAACAACACATACAAAATCTTCTTCTCCCCTACACAAAATCTCACACACACACATACATCTACACCCAAAAAAAACACATGAATCAAGAGAGAGGGAGAGAGATTCAAAGTCAAGGGTGAGAGATCGAGGAAAAGGAGTCCAGGTGCTGTCAAGGATTTTCGGCGAAACTTAAGGCGAAGATAGTTTAATGTTTCTATTTTTTATCAACTCTAGCTCGAGTTTTCTTGAATCCCTTTGTTTTCCTTTGATTTCGAAGTAAACTATGGCCGAAAAACGCTGATCTTTCGCCAGAGTCAAGTTCCAGTTGTAAGTTTGGTCAAACCCGTCTAAAAATTTCCAAGATCCCTTTATTTTTCTTCGATTTCCAGATGAGAGCTAGGCAGAATCCGGCTGTTCCAGTTCTTTTTGGTCACCGTTAGCTCGCTAGAGCTCAGTTTCTCTCAATTTTTAGTTCGTTTGTTGGATTTTAAAAGGGCTTCGGTTTCTTCTATTTCTTTCATCATCCTCATTTTTCTGGCTTTGGGGGATTTTTCGCAATCTAGTGGGATCAACATTTAGGATTTGGATCTTCGCTCGTCGTTGAGATTTCTATTCGGGGTTCCTAGTGAGGATTTCTTTTAACTCATTATTATCAACCGTATCGTTTATTTGAAGGTTCATTTCTAAACTTTACTCTTTGATTGCTTTATGTATGATATTTGGTATGTGGATGTTGTGATAGTGTGTTGTTTGTTTGATTGGACACGTGTGTTGATGATCGGTGTTGTTTTATCTGAATAACTAGTCATGGCATAAAATCGATGATGATATGGATGTGCTCGTGTTTAGAAACTGTTATGTATAAATGTGGGTATTGGAATTGGAGATTAATGAATTAATTTGAATCGATCATTTGAATTGAAATGGATATTGATGTCGTTAAATTCGCATTAATTTTGGTTCATGATGTTAAATGCCATAGTAGCATGTTTTAGGCGAGATTGATAGGCATGTTCTAGGTTTTGGGGTAAGCAACTTGTAGGATTTTATACCGTGGCCTGTGTGAATTCTTGTGTTGAATGATTTTTATCTATTTCATCGTATTTAATTAAATGTATTTGTTTGGTCGGGGAATGCCTCGAGGCTCATTGTACATATTCACCAGGGAATGCCCCGACGTATCATATTGGCGGAGGACAATCATGGTGAAGGCCCAAGGTATCGGGTAAAGTACGGGAGCATTAGTTAGGATTAGTGTAGGTAAGATAGGGTTTATTTTTGCATTTTATTTATTTTGGGATGTATAATTTGACTGAATACTATACTTTGAATTTATTTTGTTTCGTGTGTTTGTATGCTTGTTTATGTGCTTTGTGCGGTTTATATGTTCTTCGTGTCAAATTAACCGATATACTCCACCGAGAGACCGTGGTCAAACTACGGGATTGAGGGGTGCCTAATACCTTCCCCTCGATCAACAGAATCCCTTAGCCGAAATCTCTGATCGCAAACTAATTTAAAAGAGTCAAATCATTTTAAAACAATCTTTCAAAGGTGACTTGGCACACCGGATTATGTCAAGTGGCGACTCTGAATAAAAAATGAAAATATTCTTTTTTTTTGTTAAAACACATTTTCCTTTTTGTCACTTTGCTAATAAAACCCTTTCGTAACTTAAAATTGAAATCTTTGGGAGTGAAAAAAAGGGTGTGACAATCATCTGTGTTAATGGCGTTCTATTCCCCTAAACATAGAGAAACATTAGCGCGACACACCCAAGGTCATGAAATGACCAACTCTTCTCATAATATAACTAGAACACTTGCCTCTTATTGTAAACACCTTGAACTCTATTAGGGCTAGAAATACACTTGAGGAGGCCAAAATAGGGTTGTTTATCTTTACTCTAGTTTACTTTTCATTTTGATACATGAATTTCAATCATGTGATTCATTGTAAGTCCATGAGTGGCTAAACACCCTCATTCTAGGGTTGAGGCTATAAACACGATTGTGTAGGTGTGGTTTATAGTTGGCTTATGTTTTTATCAATTACGCGATCTCTCTTATGATCTTGTTTTACTATTTTAAAGCATCATGAACTTTAGGATAAATGATATTTCCAAAATGAATTAACCATAGGAGTTGAGGGATAGAAAGAAGAACATATGGGGTGTGGATTCTGTATTTAATTTTTAGAATCTAATTTCTAAAGCATGATTTGTGAAGAGATATACTTAAATGCCCCGCTTGGTTAATAAAATGGTAAGATAATTTAATGTGCTCAAGTTAAGGACTCACATCCTCGCTCAAAAATATAGTTGTGAGATTAATTTGAGTAGATTACTTAGAGGATGACCATTCCCAAGCTATAATATCATTCCCGCAGATAAAAGATTGGGATAAAGACTAACACCAACTAGAAACCATTATTATGCATGATTCTGAAGTAAAAGCCTCAACCTTGGAAGCTCTACTTATATTTTTTACCATCCAAAGTTTGTACCGTTGTTATTTTAGTATTTAGTTCATTATTTTAAATCTCAAACTCTCTCAGTTATAATTAACACTTGTTTATCTCGTTAGTAACACTAGAATTATATTGTTGCTAAGCACAAGCCCCTGTGGGATCGATACTCGACTTTTAAAGGCTACTTTACTTCTTGGATGACCATGTACACTTGTGTTTGTATAGTATGCAACAATATTATTTCCTCATATCATACATACATTTATTAGATATTGGTACCATTGTGGAAAAATTAATTTTTGATATAAATGAGATATTTTTACAAAACCCTCTGCCATAGCCACGAGTCAAAGAAGAGATATGGATATCGAGATTAGGATTGAGTATTGAGATAGTATATAGGTTACGAACCCCTCATGAGTCCTACTTAAAATCACTAAGGCTCGAGAGGTATATATTAATGCTATACAATAACCTCAGCCACATCACATTATCATGATCATCATCATTTCACATTCATTATACATTTTCAGTGTTGTACTTCTGTACTTAATTTGATAGGTATCCACTTTGTTTCTTTTTATGTACCTCTTTCTTTCTTAAGTGCAATATTACAACGGTTAGTGGTGACGGTGTGAGGTATTATTTGGGATATTTTCTAATTGCAGGTGACGTGCTCATAGTATGTATTTATGTTTCTTACTTTTAACCTTTCTCAGTCGGCTTATGGTACCTACTGAGCACAAATGGACCATATTGATTCCTACTATGCCCTTTTGATACAAATTCAAGTATATATGCACCGTTCGACAACTAAGTTTGGGTGATAATTTAGACACTTTGAGGTATTGGTTACTCTATGCCTTAATAGTCGATCTTAGACCTCCTCTTATCTATGTCTATCTAATTTATGTCTTATATTATATTCAAAGACAGACTTGTGGTTTCTTTTCAGATTTTTATTTGTAGCTTTTGATTTTGAGTGGTATTTAGATTATTCTTACACTATGACACCAGGTTTTGGATGGTTTATGGTACTATTGATATCTATATGTCTTCTATTATTATTATATATATATATATATATGGTTAACTTTGCTATAGAAGTCTCACCTTGGTATTTTAAGTTATGGTTTTCTATTATAAATCAGTTTGGGTGATTAACTTACTTGTCAAGTCTTAGCTGCAATAAGTGCCATCATGACCTGAGTCTTTTGGTTGTGACAAATTGTTATCAAATATAGGTTCATTGGTCTCATAAGTATAAGAATAGGGTATCTGATAGAGTCTCATAGATAGATACGTGGACGTCTATATCTATCTTCGAGGGGATATAAGATACCTTTAGAAAGATCTCTTATTTTGTTCCTTATTATGCAAGTTTTTCTATATCCTATAATCTAAAATGAGTTCTACTTTTTTTTGCATAAGATCATGAGGGATAAATTTCATTAGGCTAGGATTGTTGAGATAGCATTTGAGGAGGGAGCCCAGACTAGGACGAGGTAGGGTTCGTCAATAAGCTCAAGATAAAAGATAGGCACGAGGATTTTCCTCTTCCAGAGGTAGTACTAGGGGATCTCTCCTGAGACCAAGGTTGAGCATTCTAGAGATGTGGGTCCTACTCATATTCCATAGAGTAGAATTACCCCAGTCCTTGAGGATTTATTGATTCATTTGTTGACTCATTGGAGGATGTTTGTTTAAGTGCACCTGGTATTCCATAGCTTCAAGTGTTGTACTTCTATCTTTTCTAGAGTATACTTAAGGTGTTTCTCCAATTTTGAGTGCGATTTATTCATTGTTATCGACATCTACTTATGTTACTCCGCATGCTCTGAGTACAGTTCCTCCTTCTATTCCAGTATTTGAGTATGGTATTTCAAGTCCGAGGGTTCAGCCTTCATCTATGTTGCTTCCTCAGGTGGGATCATTTCCGACCAGATTTACTATATCTCCTACTATGGCTTTTGAGGATCAGAAGATGTTTGAGAGATTTACTTTCTTAGGTCAACCGAGGTTCAATGGTGTTGTGGGTGAGGATGCCTATGAGTTCTAGATTGATTATCAAGAAAAGTTTTATAACCTTGGATCGATCTATCCGCGTGAAGTTACTTGCACCATCTATCAACTGAAGGATGTAGCAAAATATTGGTGGAGGTCACTTACTAGTTAGATACCACTTTGCTAGATATGACTTTGGATTAGTTTTCTAAGGACTTTTTAGATAGGTTTGTGCCATGCATTTTGAGGTATCAGATGAGTGATGAGTTTGATTACCTGGATTAGAGCTTCATGACAGTTACAGAGTTTGAGGAATGCTTACATGCCTTGTCCAGATATTCTATTTCTAGTATTTCCACTTAGTTTGAGAAGATTCAAAAGTCCGTAAAGGTATTCGATACTACATTTTAGTTAGGTACTGCCCAGATAGTGTTGTCAGGGGTGTGTAAAATCCGTACTTTTTCTAGCTCAGTTTAGCTCCTAGTGTGTCAAGGGACAAATTTAAAAATGTATAACTCTTGATATATATGGAATTTTCCAGCTCTAGACCCATCAGTGTGTAGATAATTGAATTATCTTTCCAACGGTACTAATTTCTCCTTAATTCGATACTTCGTTGAGAAGTTATGGCAATTTTAGTGAAAAACAGTAGAGCACCGCATCGTGGTCAGGTGAAGAATCGCAATTGTCCGATTTCCAGTAAAGCACCACGATTAGCCCGCGTCGTGATGAAGACCAAATTCTCGTTCGTGTAAGACCCCAAAAAATCCTACGCTTAATTCAGTCCATTAGTGTTTGCCAAGGGGTCCCATACTTAGAAAATTCTAGCTAAGTTTCTAGACTTAGTTTATTTTAAGCCTTTGGAAGTTGGAAATCTCATTTCGCGACCTTAAATTCCTGTAAATGTCTATATCTTAGTTAATTCATGATCAAGAATGTTATTAGGGGTTCCCGAATAAGTTTTGGATTTTTCGAACCTCGTTTAGACCATGTTTGGTGTCCCAAAATAGTGGACCAATGCGATCTTGGTGTGCCGCGTCGCCTATCGCATTAGTCAATATTGTTATAGGATTTCCAGTCAAAATTACTGAGGCTCGGAGCGATAATGGTGTGACGCATCGGGTATCGCGTTGATGCCTTTGACGCACTGCGTTGACTAACGCATCGGTGCCCAACTATCAGTCATTAAAATAGTCGGGACCCCAGGGTTATTTCAGTATTTTTCCCACTATTATATAACCCTAAAACACGAGATTTAGCCCTATTTTCACCAAAGTATACACTTTTCTCTCAAATTCCATCAAGAACAAGCACTAGGGTTCTTAATTCAAGGCTTAATTCTCAAAGGTTTCACCGTCAATCTTCTCCAAATCAAAAACTAAGGTATGTTTGATGTTGATTCATTGGTCCCTTCTACCCATGAAGTTCAAGAATCTTTTTCTAAATTCAAAGATTATATTTTTATGAGTTTTCATGATTTATGTGAATTAAAATTCATGTTTATGTGATTGTTGGGTCTTAATTCATGTTTTAAGATTATGAGCTTCAAAGTTTGAACCTAGTATGTGATGAATTGCATAATGTTCATGATAAACCTTTCAAATTGCAAGTTTATTGATATAGCCATGATACTTAGATGTGGTAATTGTTGTATAATCAAAGCATGTTTCCCATATGTTTGATTAAATTCCTATATGAATGAAGTAATGCCATTATAGCATGTAAACATATAGTCCCCATGTATGTACAAGTTAATGCCTACTAAGTGTTTGTTGAAAGGCCTTATTGAATGAATCATGAAACATTAGTATGCATTCCTATTCATGTGCAAGTGTATGACTTTCAAGTGCTTGTAGAGATGCTTTGTTGATGGTATTGTGAATGAAAGAATGTTGTCATGTTGTTCAAGAATTGCCATGTTTTATTCTTATTTATGCTATCGAGTTCTAGGGGTATTTATACCCGACAATTTAGCTGATTTTTTAGAGTCAATATCAGTTTTCAAGATAATCTCAGTCGTACCATAATCAGTAGTATTCTCAGTTAGTTACGGAATTTAGTAGAACTCAATTAAATTCATGACTTAGGAAAGCTCAGTAATCTTAGTAATGTCCTAGTCCAGTCCAGTAATCAATTCAGAACTCAGTAGTATTCCATCAGTCAATAGGGCTCCATAAACTCAGTTCAACTCAGTTAAGTAGTACGACCAGTAACAGTTCAGTCAAGCCTAGAATAAACTAGAAAATGAGTTTAGTGTCTTTCAGTTGGGAGTAGGACTCAGCACCAAGCGAACCTAGGGATGGGGGCTTACCCGATAGATAGGAATGAGATCCCTAGAAGAAATCCCTAAGTTCCAGAACTACGTAGCCAGTATAGGTATGAGATGTTATCCGTTAGATAGGACTGACATACTCAGAGATCACCCGCTAGTTTAGGACTGATCTCAGGGGTCACCTATTAGATTAGGACTGACTCCATAGCAGTTGTCTTTACCCGTGGCATGGTATTGAAACCCTTTTAGCTGGGGTTATAGGTTGGACCCTAATTAGTTTAGAAAGGGGTATGTCGGTTTAATGACTACCTCACACAGTTTCAGTATCAGTTTTCAGAATAGAACTCAGATCAATATTATGGAAATTAGGACTGTTAGACACAGTCACTCAACTCTGTAAAGAACTTAGATAGTTCTATAGATTTAGAGATCACCCTCTAGATAGGCCTAATCTCAGCTTCATTCAATCAGATATCAATATTAGTAGGCTAAGTTATTAGAAATCCAGTTATTAGAATTTAGTATTCAGTGAGACCACAATTTCAGTTATAGTTTATGCACTCATACCTGCATTCTCACTCATTTATGTTCACGTTACGTAGTCAGTTACATTTCATGCATATGAACCATTGCATTCATCCTTACCTCATCTAGCATACCAGTACATTCTCACATACTGACGCATACCTTTCTCTTGCGCTATGGTGTCTTATACCATAGGTTCAGAAGCACAGGATCCCGAGCACCCGTAGCAGTTCAAATTCAACCTGCAGCAGTAGACTTAGCAGTGAGTCCTCATCATTTGAGGATGTTCCTTATTTGATTAATGCATTAGATTTAGCATTTTAGTAGAAGGAGTTAGTTGGGGGATTATCCCGTCAACTCCTTATTCAGACAGTTTAGAGGTTTTTTCAGACTTGAGTACTTTCAGACAGTTGTTTTAGTTTTGGTATTGTTATACTTTATTCAGTTTTATTTCAGTATTGAACCTTATGGAAAGTTTTTCGCCAGTTTTCCACATTTTATAGTATATTATTCAGTGCTCAGTATATCAGTCATGGGTTAACTTGTGGTCTTTCAAGATTATGAGCACCGTGTAGCGTTCGGGTTACCAGACTCGGGGAGTTACACCAATTGTAGGGGGTGCGGATAGTGCGTGTAATTTGCATGGATAATTTGTAATTGGATAATCAGTAGATAACTAGTACTTACTAGTTCTTTCATGTTAATTAAAATGTTATGTCATACCATTCCTTAGTTATTTGTTTTAACCTTATTAATTCTTCTATATTATTTTTAAGGTACACTATATGCTCCATATTTCTAGTTTTATGTAGTCAAGTAGATTCTTTTCATAAGTGTTTCTATTAATCTTATTTGTTCCATATCTTGTCTCCAATATTCTAAGTATTCATAGTTTATCATTTTATCCTATAGTAGTTGTAATACTGCAAATTTCTTTGTAATAATTTATTCTAATTGTTCTATATCTGATATTAAATTCTAGGTTATTTATTTCGTTAATTATACTATCTTTTTCTTCTATGAATAATTCTATGTCTAAATCATAATCTAAACTATCTTTTAATTCTAGTTGTTCCAAAGTTTTATCTATCCAAATTACTCTTTGTTTTAATTGTCTTCTTCCTCTTGTAAGTTGGTTTCTATAATTAATTTCTCCATATAGCCAACTTTGTTTTTCTCTAATTCTTCTTATATATTCTAACATTTTTAATCTGTATAATATCCATCTGAATAATAACTATCTAAATATGAGCAGTAGCTATCATTATATAAGTGTAAGTTTTCTATAGAACTTAATAACTCTTCATTAAAATGAAATAACTTTTTGTATATAATTTTCCTTATATCTACTAGTTCTATATCCTTAAGTACATACAAAACAAGTATCTTAAATTTATCTATCATCCCGTTAGATAAGTAAATATTCATTCTTCATATGATGTTATTTTCAGAATATTCCTTTAATCCATATACATAACAAAATATGATCATTTTAGATCACTATATACTAGATTATTCTTAAATAACATGTTCTTCAGTCACTATTAGCATGGTAATCTGAATACTTTTTCCCTAAACAGCGCCTCTACTCTGGTTACTCCCCTATCACGGCTTCTTTGCCTCACCGATTTCACTTTTAGGATGGCATAGTTCTTGAGAATGTTTTCTCCTTTTCCACTTTGCTAATTAACTTCTTAACATGTTATTCTTCGAATAATTCTACTATAAAGTAACTAACATGAGCTTATTTTATTATATCATGATTGTCAGGGATTTATGAATTTAGCTATTCATAATTATAAATGAAAATACCTATTCTGGTAGATTTGATAAATCTGTGCTTTGCTCATCCATAGCTTTTCCTTTGAAATATATCTATTTTTATTAAATATTCAAAAAAAAAAATTGTGTACAAGAGAGAAGGCTTGCTTTCAATACATGAAAGTCTTGCCTTAGATCACCTCATGGCTTACATATTTATTATCCTAAAAGGTGAAAACGCATAAACTATTTACACTATTCACTTTACATCTGTCAAGAAAATAAAAGACTAATAATGTCCTAACTGTACATTTGTCCTAAAAGGAATGAAAGTAAGAAATCCTATCCTATAAAGACAAAAATAATAAAGACTAGGCTATACAATAATGGTACTTTTTACAAAAAAGTCAAAAAGGCTATAATTCTACATAATGCTATATTTACGTATGTTAAAAACTTAGCTTGTCAAGTCATATGTCGCTTTCTTAACTGTAATGCTTTTGTCTTTTTGTCTTTATTTTTCCATCGGTCTATGTTGCTTTATATCTTTTGCGTGTATCGTCCAGCTGTCCTTCTTCGTTCTTATCTTCTTTCATTCTAGCTGAACTTTTGAAATCACATTATTTTCTCCATTGCATTTTGAGCATAGGCGGTCTGGATATTTGTGTCGAATCATTTTGCAATATCTTGTTAATAATTCTTCTAAAATAAATTCCTTCTTAATTGCTCTTGCAGTTGGTTGTTTTTCTAGATTAAGTAGTGTCAAAATCCATTGTCTAGCTTCTTCCATATCTGACTGTCGTAGCTCCCTCAAATTTGAATAAATTATTTGATGATCTTTTAAATAATAACTCCATATTGGGTTCCCATTTAGGTAGTTATTTGCTAATTCTTGAACAATTGAAGATATTCCAATAATTCGTTTATTTACATAAAAATTAGGTATCTCAACTTTAGGTATCTCTGGCTGTTGAACAATATCTTCCGGTATAATCATATCTCTGGTTAATCCTATTTTTACAACTTGTATAACTGGTTTAATTTAGTCATATAATATCTCTGCTGGTGCAGTATAAAACTTTATAAAAAATAAATTTCCTTCGGTTGTTTTTTTATAGGTGGCGAATGCTCTATATGATTCTGATATAGTTGTTATTTCATCTCCTTCTTGGGTATATAAGGTATTTAATAATCTATAACTGAAATTTTTTTTAACTAAGCTTGGATTGGTTTTCGGTAGTGCAATTAACTTGTTGTAACCTTGTAATTTTTGGGTTATATAGTTTGTGTTTGGTTCTTGGATATTTTTGGCTCTGGGTTTAAGGTTTAGATAAGTCTATATTTTTTTGGATGTTTTCTATGTATGCTCGAGTTATATGGTTATAGGTTTTTCTATCTTGGTTTAAACTTTCTCGATATGTGGTAGTTTGTGGGGGTATGAACAAGGGGTCTTTTTGTGTTTTTGGTATAAATGATTTTTCAAATATCTTGTTCATGTTCATGTTCTGATATCTTTGTCCACTAATTTCTTTGCTTGTACCTACAGTTGTACATTGATATACGTTATGGATTTTATGGAGTGTCCCAACGTCTCCTTTTAGCTCTGAAATTTTATTATCTTCCGATCGACATAGCTCTGCACACTGCTGAGTTATCTGAGTCATAGCTTCAGACTTCAGTTTAACTTCATTAGTCTTTAGCTTTTCTATTTCATTACCCATACTGTCCACTTTCAGTGAAAGTGTAGTTAGGGTTTTAAGAATCTTTTCTAAAGCATCATCGTCTATTATATCAGTCTGTGTAGCTTTGTCTTGATATGTAATCTGCAATAACATTTTTGTTAGTACTAATTACTTCAATTGTAAATGTAAAATTTAATATATTTAATACTAGTCTCCGAATTTCATTCATTGTAACTGAATTTTGTATTTTCTTTATTAACCACCAACGTACCTGTCTATTATCTGTTCGTACAATAAATTTGTTATATACAATATATGGCTCAAATGCTCATAAACATTTATATAATGAGCATAATTCTTTTCTATTTATTTTTCATTTCATTTCTGTTTCATTAAACGTACCTGAATATTATCTATAATGATGTTCTAATTTTTAGTCTTCATATCTATATTTAAGTACTCTTCCATAATTATATTCACTTGCATCTGCTTCTACTATATACGTAAATTTTTTTATTTTCATTTGAAAATTTTAATTTTGGTAGTTCTTTACAAATTATTTTTATTTTCTAATCTTTTTTTCATCTTCTTCGTTGTAATTATACTCTACATCCTTTTTTAATTTTTTTTGTAATGGCTTTACGTTTTCTGCTAATTTTGGTATATATTCTCTTACTTGGTTTACTAATCCTAAAAATGATTGTAATTTCTTTTTTGTATCTAATTCTTCTTTTGAATTTTTTATTTTTTGTACTATATGTTGTTGCATTTTTACTCCACTTTTATCTATTTGTAATCCTAAAAACTTATCTGATTTTTCATAATTTCAGCTTTCTTTTCACTTAAACTTATTCCTGAATTTTCTATTATACATGCAAATTGTTCTAGTAATTAGTTTTTGTATATAATAGTACATCATCTATGTATACTATACACTTATGTAGTTGTTTAAAATAACTATCCATAAAGTGTTGGTATCTACCTGGTGCATTTTTATATCCAAATGGTAACACATTCCATTCATAAAATTCTTGCGGTACCGTAAATGCAGTTAATTTTTTTGAATCTTCTTCTAACTTTAGGTGGTAAAATACTGATTTACAGTCAAATTTGCTAAAGTAATTATATCCTTGTATTGGATAATTATATGTCATAGTTTTTGCATTTAGGTTTCTATGATCAATAACCATTCTACTTTTTCCTCTTTTTTGTTCACTGTGTTTATTTATTATAAATAATGGACTATTATATTTTCTATTACTTTTCTGTATGTATTGTTTTTCTAATAATTCATCTATATGCATTTTAAACTCTTTTAAATCATCAATGTTATATGTTAAAGGTTTTTGGGTTATTATACTATTTTTATCTATTAGCTCAATTTTTATAGTAGTTTTATGTTTTACCCATTCTTTTAATAGATCTTCACTGTATAGTTGTCTTAATATTTTCTTTATTATTTATATCTTATCTATTGAAAATATAGTTATTTCTTCTTTATTTATTGAAAATATAACTAGTTCTATTGTGTCTTTAGTATTTTTTATATTTTCTAATTTTTGTGTGATTTTTTCACTTCCTTTTATCCAATCAGTTTTTTTCTTATTTTATTAATAACTCATTTTGCTCTTACCTTTTATTTACATGATGTTGTAAACCACCAGTGTGTTTTAGTTATTATATATGGGTATAGTTTATCAAAAAATGGCATTCCTAAAAGCATATCTTTTGATGTTAGTTCATAATTATAGATCTCTTCTATTGTTAATATCTTATCTCATACTTGTATTTTTACATTTCTAACTTTATAGGTAGTTAAGCTTCCTTCATTATTAAATCCTTTTACTATTATTGTTGTTTTTAGCTTATCTCATTTGTATAAAAATTATATCTACATAAGTTGGCTTCTGCTTTTGTATCTATCATAGGTGTATAATATCTATTATAATATCCTTCTACTATTATTTTCATAAGTACATATATTTTCATATCATGTCAAAGGTCTTTTTATTAATAATTTTTCTCTATTATAGGTTATGGTTATTTGTGTGTGTTCTATATTATAGAGTTTTACTTGTTCTAACCATTTTATTTCTAATTTTATGTCTGCTTTTTGCATATCTTCCTTTATTTCATATTTTATTTTTATTTTTCTAACTTCTATTATTATTTTCTTTTCTGCTGTATCTTTAGTAGTTATTAAACTTCTTGGTAGATCTGGGCATATATTACTATTGGATTTTATTTCTTCATTTTTCATTAGGTATTTTGATATATGGTTTTCTTCTTGTCCTGTACTTAGAAGTATTAAATATTCTTTTTCATTTATTATTTCCGTTATATAATATTGAGTTAAATTAGCTGTTGAAGTTATTTCATAATTTGTTCTTTTCGATGATCCTGATGATTCTGGTTTTTTGAAAGCTATTCTTTTTGTTGTACTTATTCTATCATTTATTATTTCTAAATCTTCTTCTATATCCATGTCTTTGTAGCTATAATCATTGTTATCAATTGTTTTTACAAATTGTTCAAAAGGATTTTCTCTTTGTATTTTATTAATTTTATTTTTTTCCGTTATTTTACGTTTTGTTGTTAATACGTATAGATTTTTACATCTTGCTGTAAATATTTTACTTCCTGGGTTAATTCTATACCTAATATTTTCCAATATAATACTAATGATTTATATATGTTTTTATCTGTTATTGC
This sequence comes from Capsicum baccatum var. pendulum, assembly GCA_030864225.1. Taxonomy (NCBI): domain Eukaryota; kingdom Viridiplantae; phylum Streptophyta; class Magnoliopsida; order Solanales; family Solanaceae; genus Capsicum; species Capsicum baccatum. The sequence continues at coordinate 270,095,279 of CM061552.1, forward strand.
CACTGAATAATTAGCACTTATATAAATTTAAATTTTTGGTATATTAAATTTTCTCTTATGGCGGTTATTATACTTTTTTCTATAGGTTTAATAATTCTTTCATCTGCTAAATATAATTCTATTGGTGTATCTAAAACATGTTTTTCTTAATATCTCTGTTCCTCAAAGGTGTACATATTTAATTGGGTCTTTGCTTTTTATATCGTTTATTTCTTTATTAATTATTCTTTTTGTTACTAGTGGTATACTAGTTCTACCTTTGCATATCTACAGTCTATTACAAGTTCTTTTTGGCTTACTACGTAGTATTCTTCTTTTCGTCTACTAAATATATTTGTTATTTTTGATATTTCAAATTTTTTTCTACACTTAAATCTAATTCTTTTCCTTTTATCTCGTCAAATATATTATTATCAAATATTATTTTATGAACTGTTCCTTCTTCATTTAAATATTCTTCCTTTGTTATTATTTTTATATTTTCTTCAATCATTTGATTCATCTAATTCACTATCTATTTCATTATCTGTTTCATTTTTCGAAATTTCATATATACTATCTTCACTTTCTAATTCATAATCTATATAATCTATTTGCATATATTTTGTATTTTCTATCTTTATTTCTGATATTTGTTTCTTTTTTGGGATTTTAGGCACTTTACAATCTCTAGCTAAATGTCCTAGTTTGCGACAATTATAACAAGTACATTCTTTTATAGATTTTTTTCTCCTATATGGTCTTTTATATTTATAATTTTTTACATAATATATTTTTCTTGGATTCTTATACTTATATTTTGATTTTTTGTATTTCTTATATTTCATGTCTTTTTCTTTTCTTAGAATATTTTTCTTCACATCCAAATTGAGGTGCTATTTTATCCTTGGAACATGCTAAATTTCTTATTAATGTTTTTTCTATTTTTATTTCTTCTCTGTATTTTTCACATATATTCCTATACCATTATTGTAGAAATTTTATTCTTGCTCCTAGAGTATCTACTATGTTTGCTTCATCCCAATTCTTTATTATTTTGAACTCAATGATTCGGGTAATTTACTAAAATATAATCTTCTCACTTCTTTACTTTGTTCTATATTATATGCTCCCTTATAGTAGTATTATTTAAATGTACACGTATATTCATCTATATAGCACATATTAAATATTGCTAGTTTTAACATTAAATTCCTATTTGTATCTTTTTCTTAGTTTTGTTCTTCTTCTTCTATTGTCATACTGCTAAATTCATCTCTTATAGCCATTTCATATTTTTTCAATATGTCTATAGGTGTTAGTTTAGTTACTGTTGTTCCTTCTGTTTCTTTATCATTTCTTAATACCTTTACACTATTTTCAGTTAAATTTAAAAACCATAATTTTACTGTTCTTATTAGTATTTTTTCTATATATTCTGATGTATCTATTGCATTTATACCATTGTCTAATAATTATTTTGTTATATATCCTATCCATAATTGTATTATTTTATCTACATCTATTACACAATCTAAGTCTAAGAAGTTATAAATTTTATTAATTATTTGTTTTGGTGTCTATTTGTTATATTCATCCCTTTGGTTATATTTTTCAAAATTATTTTTATAATAATATGTAGGTTTTCTTATTTCTGATGTACTGGGTATTATTTTTTCATCGTCCTTTTTATCAAGAGTGTTTATTTCCGTGTTCGTATTTTCTAAGTTCTCTTTATTAATTACTTCTTGTTTTTCATTTATTTTTAGTTTTTCTATATTTGTTAAAATTTCTGTATATGTTTCACTATCTTCCGAATCATAATTATCTGTTTCTTCATATCTATTGTATTTATTTCTATTTCATTAGTTTCTAATTCTTTATTTTCTAATTTTTCTTTAAATTGATTTATCTCAATTAATAATTTTTGTTCTTTATCCTTTTCTTCTTTTTTTTTTGTCTTTTTTCATACAACTCTTTTAGCATTTGTAGTTCTTTTTCTAATCCAGCAATCCTATTATTTTTAGTTTCTTCTATTTTTTGTATTTCTTCTGTAGTCTGTTGTTTTATTTATCTATTTTTTTTCATGTCTATTTCTTCATTTTCTCTTGCTATTCTTACCATAGCTGTTAATTTATCTTCTAATATTAATTCTTCTGTCTCTAACATTAAATATAAATGTTCACCTATTGTCTTATATCTTCTTCCTAAATTAGAAAATACTATTCTTATTTTTAATCCTTCATGGTTTTCATATATTTTTTTCATCTATTATAAATTCTTCTTTGTTCATTTTATCTACTTGATATTGTATAGATCATGTTGATATATGTATTCTAGATTATCTATTTGTGATTCTAAATATGATATTTCTTCTTTTTGTGCTTTTATTGATTTTTGTCATACTTCAACAATCATGTTATATTGTAGTCTTTCTTTTCTTAGTTTTAATTCTTTTTGTTTGTCAGATATTATTTATTTTAATTCTTTATATTTTTTTGATTTTGTTATGTTATTCATCTTTACAATATTTATAATATTTTGGTGGATACCGAAATCTGATTTTATCATAATTAGGTGGTATGTATCTCATTTTTCTAGTTTTTAAATGAATTATTAATTTTGCCTCATTGCTAGATATTAAGGTAATTAAGTAAGCTAATCTATGGGGGGTTTCTTTTGTTTTATTTAACTTCTTATATTCTGGGTAGTAACTAGTTAAATTTTTTTTAATTTCTCTTAAAGCTTGTGTATTTTTAAATGGTCTTCTCATATTTAACTAATAAATAACAACAAGATAACATAATTAATAATAGCTTATAATTAACAATTAAATTAATATCTCTAACATTTCTCATAATTAACACATATCTACTTGTACATTTTTTAAATAACATAACTCTCATACCAATTATAGGGTCGTGCGGATAGTGCGTCTCCATTAAAAGGATGGGAAAAATATAAAACTACTGTAAAAATTGAGCTAATAGATAAAATAGTATAATAACCCAAAAACCGTTAATATATAACTTTGATGATTTAAAAGAATTTAAAATGCATATAGATTAATTATTAGAAAAACAATACATACAAAAAAGCAATAACAAACATAATAATCCAGCATTTATAGTAAATAAACACAATGAACAAAAAGAGGAAAAAGTAGAATGGTTATTGATTATAGAAACCTAAATACAAAAACTATGACATATAATTATCCAATACAAGGATATAATTACTTTAGCAAATTTGACTGTAAATAAGGATTTTACCACCTAAAGTTAGAAGAAGATTCTAAAAAATTAACTGCGTTTACGGTACCTCAAAGATTTTATGAATGAAATGTGTTACCATTTGGATATAAAAATGCACCAGGTAGATACCAACACTTTATGGATAGTTATTTTAAGCAACTACCTAATTGTATAGTATACATAGATGATATACTATTATACACAAAAACTAAAGAGGAACATTTAAAATTACTAGAACAATTTACAGGTATAATAGAAAATTCAGGAATAAGTTTAAGAGAAAAGAAAGCTGAAATTATGAAAAAGAAAATAGAGTTTTTAGGAATACAAATACATAAAAGTGGAGTAAAAATGCAACAACATATAGTACAAAAAATAAAAAATTCAAAAGAAGAATTAGATACAAAAAAGAAATTACAATCATTTTTAGGATTAGTAAACCAAGTAAGAGAATATATACCAAAATTAGCAGAAAACCTAAAGCCATTATAGAAAAAATTAAAAAAGGATGTAGAGTATAATTACAATGAAGAAGATAAAAAAACAAGTTCAGAAAATAAAAATACTTTGTAAAGAATTACCAAAATTATAATTTCCAAATGAAAATAAAAAATTTGCATATATAGTAGAAGCAGATGCAAGTGAATATAATTATGGAGGAGTACTTAAATATAGATATGAAGAATAAAAATTAGAACATTATTTTAGATACTACTCAGGTACGTTTAATGAAACATAAATAAAATAGAAAATAAATAGAAAAGAATTATGCTCATTATATAAATGTTTATTAGCATTTGAGCCATATATTGTATATAACAAGTTTATTATACGAACAGATAATACACAGGTACATTGGTGGTTAACAAAGAAAATACAAAATTCAGTTACAACGAAAGAAATTTGGAGACTAGTATTAAATATATTAAATTTTACATTTACAATTGAAATAATTAGTACTAACAAAAATGTTATTGCAGATTACATATCAAGACAAAGCTACACAAGCTGATATAATAGAAGATGATGCTTTAGAAAAGATACTTAAAACCCTAACTACACTTTCACTGAAAGTGAACAGTATGAGTAATGAAATAGAAAAGCTAAAGACTAATGAAGTTAAAATAAAGTCTGAAGCTATGACTCAGATAACTCAGCAGTGTGCAGAGCTATGTTAGAGATATTAATTTAATTGTTAATTATAAGCTATTATTAATTACGTTATCTTGTTGTTATTTATTAGTTAAATATGAGAAGACCATTTAAAAATACACAAACTTTTAGAGATATTAAAAGAATTTTAACTAGTTACAACCCAAAATATAAGAAGTTAAATAAAACAAAACAAAACCCCTATAGATTAGCTTACTTAATTACCTTAATATCTAGAAATGAGGCAAAATTAATAATTCATTTAAAATCTAGAAGAATGAGATACATACCACCTAATTATGATAAAATCAGATTTCGGTATCCACCAAAATATTATAAATATTGTACAGATGAATAACATAACAAAATCACAAAAATGTAAAGAATTAAAACAAATAATATCTGAAAAACGAAAAGAATTAAAACTAAGAAAAGAAAGACTATAATATAACATGATTGTTGGAGTATGCCAAAAATCAATAAAAGCACAAAAGAAAGAAATATCATATTTAGAATCACAAATAGATAATCTAGAATACATATATCAACATGATCTATACACTATCAATTAAATAAAATGAACAAAGAAGAATTCATAATAGATGAAAAAACATATGAAAACCATGAAGGATTAAAAATAAGAATAGTATTTTCTAATTTAGGAAGAAGATATAAGAAAATAGGTGAACATTTATATTTAATGTTAGAGACAGAAGAATTAATATTAGAAGATAAATTAACAGCTATGGTAAGAATAGCAAGAGAAAATAAAGAACTAGACAGGAAAAGAAGAAATAGATAAAATAAAACAACAGACTACTGAAGAAATACAAAAAAATAGAAGAAACTAAAAATAATAGGATTTCTGAATTAGAAAAAGAACTACAAATGCTAAAAGAGCTGTATGAAAAAAGATAGAAAGAAAAAGAAGAAAAGGATAAAGAACAAAAATTATTAATTGAGATAAATCAATTTAAAGAAAAATTAGAAAATAAAGAATTAGAAACTAATGAAATAGAAATAAATACAATAGATACTGAAGAAACAGATAATTATGATTCGAAAGATAGTGAAACATATACAGAAATTTTAACAAATATAGAAAATCTAGAAATAAATGAAAAATAGGAAGTAACTAATAAAGAAGACTTAGAAAATACAAACATGGAAATAAACACTCTTGATAAAAAGTACGATGAAAAAATAATACCCAGTACATCAGAAATAAGAAAACCTACATATTATTATAAAAATAAGTTTGAAAAATATAACCAAAGGGATGAATATAACAAATAGACACCAAAACAAATAATTAATAAAAATTATAACTTCTTAGACTTAGACTGTGTAATAGATGTAGATAAAATGATACAATTATGAGTAGGATATATAACAAAACAATTATTAGACAATGATATAAATGCAATAGATGCACCAGAATATATAGAAAAAACACTAATAGGAACAACAAAATTATGGTTTCTAAATTTAACTAAAGAAAGTAAAAAGGTATTAAGAAATGATAAAGAAATAGAAGAAACAATAATAACTAAACTAACACCTATAGACATATTGAAAAAATATGAAATGGCTATAAGAGATGAATTTAGCAGTATGACAACAGAAGAAGAAGAACAAAACTAAGAAAAAGATACAAATAGGAATTTAATGTTAAAACTAGCAATATGTAATATGTGCTATATAGATGAATATACGTGTACATTTAAAGAATACTACTATAAGGGAGCATATAATATAGAAGAAAGTAAAGAAGTGAAAATATTATATTTCACTAAATTACCCAAACCATTTAGTTAAAAAATAATAAAGAGTTGGGATGAAGCAAACATAGTAGATACGCTAGGAGCAAGAATAAAATTTCTACAACAATGGTATAGGAATATATGTGAAAAATACAGAGAGAAAATAAAAATAGAAAAAACATTAATAAGAAATTTAGCATTGTTGCAAGGATAAAATAACACCTCAATTTGGATGTGAAGAAAAATATTATAAGAAAAGAAAAAGACATAAGAAATATAAGAAATACAAAAAATCAAAATATAAGTATAAGAAACCAAGAAAAAGATATTATGTAAAAAATTAAAAATATAAAGGACCATATAGGAGAAAGAAATCTATAAAAGAATGTACTTGTTATAATTGTGGCAAACTAGGACATTTAGCTAGAGATTGTAAAGTGCCTAAAATCCCAAAAAAGAAACAAATATCAGAAATAAAGATAGAAAATACAAAATATATGCAAATATAGACTAGATTAGTGACAACTTAGAAAGTTAAGATAGATATATATGAAAATCCTATCGGAAAAATGAAACACGATAATGAAATAGATATAGTGAATATAGACGAATCAAATGACTGATGAAGATCATAAAAATATTATAACAAAGTGAAGAATATTCTAAATTGAAGCAAAGGCGACAGTTCGCATAAAATAATATCTTTGATAATATATATTGACAGATCTAAAAAAGAAAAGAATTAGATTTAATGTATAAAAAAATATTTAAAAACCTCACACCCCCATCTCAGAATAAAAGAACAAATTAAATTCATACTCAAAAAAGAACTAAATCACCTTCTCACAACATCCCTCATAAGAACAGAACCATTTTTCATTCATACTCACATATAGGCATATTAATACATCATCATCATTCAATTCTCATCACAATATTATCACCTCAATATTCAACTCTCTATCTCCTCCCCCACAAATCCTACCTACCACCACAATCATACTATCCAACTACCAAAAACATACCTTCTTCCTACATAAATTCCCTATAACATCAAACTATACCCTTTATACCTCACACACCAAATATTATTCAATCAAACAATCAATCAACACTCACTGTTAAAAATCCTCAATCCACCTCACAATGCTCAATCTTGATTGAAATGGCTTCATTTCTGATAACTAAGTATAACTAACATAAAACTCTTAACTACTCATGAAACTAATAATTAATAAACTTGAAAAAATTAAAAAAATAGAAGAGAAAAATTAGAAAGAAATACAGGGACGATTGAAAGAAATGAGACCTTAAGAACTACAATCAATTAACTTAGTAGATGATTACTAGTTGATGAGTAGTTTAAGAATCAATAGAAGAATTTAGGAATAAAAATATGAAACTTAGGAATCAAACCTTGAGCAAAATGGAATCAGAAATCTTGAGATTTGTTTGGAGGCTTGATTTGCATTGGAATGGGTTAATCTACATTTGGGGACCTGCTCTAGCAGGTTGGGTGTATCCCCAACTCACCTTGGATGCACCATGAATCCCAGCTACTGGTTTGAAATATATTTGGGCTGCAGCAGCAGCTCCAACACAGGTCAAGGGCAGATGGGGCGCAGATCACCCGCCCCTTGGCCTAGAATTGGACGATTTGCCCTCCAAATGGTCCTTTGTGTCCTCTTTTTTTGGAATAACCTTTCAAATATCCTTAGATTCCCAAGAAAAAACACCTTTTCACTATTTTTATTCCTTCTTTTTTGATCAAACACCCAAATTTTTAAAAAATTCAACTTGAAGATAATAATTTCTTAAAGAACACACCACGAACATCAATTTTTCTAACTTTTTCTCCGGAGCTCGAAAGGAGTTAAAATTTTTAATGTAGCCACTTTCCAACCTTCTAAACTCATTACAAACATCATTTATCTCAAATTATTCACAAATTTTTGAGTTTTTTCAACCCATTTCACTTCTCTTCAAGTCCAAGCTTTCAACAATGGTAGCTCACTCAACATGACTCCGATTAAGCTAAAATTTGAAACCTAGAATCCTACGTGTTAGATAATAAAAATCTAACACTATAAACACAAGAAAAATAGAAAATTAAAAACTTATAATTTGACCTAAGAAGAAAAAACGTGAATAATAACTTGTTTTGTGATTTTTTGATTTTGACACTTCTTTTTTAATTGATTTTCATGATAACAAACCTAGGATTGACATTGTAGGAATGAAATCAATCTAATCTCTCATACCAAATGATATGAGAGTAATCTACGAAGATGAAAAACAAACACAAATACTAGTGAATCGACGAAATTGGAAACACAATAAGTAAAATAATAAAAGGATAGATGATAGAAAGATAGGTAGATTGACGCAATGAAAGGAGCTGAAAGCAAACAAAGGGTATATTAAATCCTTAATCGTCAATCAATTAACCAAGTAAAGCACCTAATCTCTTACACTGACCGTAAGGGAATCAAAATGCCCTTACAACAACCATTTCTAAACAAGGTTCAACATTGTAATTTTCAAGCACTCAACACTCCCAATGGATTTTTCTTGAATTCAACATCATCATTAAACAAAGACTAACTAAGAAAATAAGCGTAGCTACCAAGTATTTATAGTTTGGTTAAATATTACATAATTTGGGCCCAAGTGTGACCCAAATATAAGAAAAGACCCACTAGAGGTTGTTTTGACCCGCTCTTGAAATGCCAGAGCGAATCAAAGAGCCTTTGGTGTATGTCTCTTCCAAGGGGCTCTATAGCCCCGATTTCCACTCCTCCGACCTCACCAATATCATTTGACACTCCTTAATGGTAATATTTATCCATGTGGCATCTTTTAATAGCACTAAGGAGTCATCAAGCACCTCGAGCATTAAATATATCCCATCCAAAGGTTCGAAGGCAATTTTTCTTGTATCAGATCCTAAGAGAGCTAAATCCTTTCTCCAGGCTTGTTGCTTGGTAGAGAGGGGATCTTTGTTTTATTTTTTCTATATTTATGATACTATTTTTGATTCACTACCTCCTTTACATTCTATCTATATTGTCCATGAGTTCATAAATGTCTTCTCTATGAATTTTCCTGGTATGCCTCCTGATCGTGATATTGACTTTGCTATTGATGAGCCAAACACTATGCCCATTTCTATTCCTCATAGGATGGACAAAAAGTATTTAAAGGAATTGAAGGTTCAATTATAGGAATTGTTGGATAAGAGATTTATCTGGCCTAGTGTATTACCTTAGGGTGCAACTATCTTAATTATGAAGAAAAAGGATAGGTATATGTGTATATGTGTTGATTATCAATAATTGAATAAGGTGATGGTTAAGAATAAATATCCTCTTTCTCGTATTGATGATTTGTTTAATCTGCTTTAGGGTGCTTCAGTGTTTTCAAAGGTTGATTTGTGGTAAGTGTATCACAATTTGATAATTAGAGCTTCGAATATTATGATGATAACTTTTTGAACTCGTTAAGGTCAATATGAGTTTTTGGTTATGTCCTTCATATTGGATTATGCCTCAACTGTGATCATAGAGTTGATGAACTAGGTTTTTTGACCGTATCTCAACTCTTTTTCCATTATATTTATTGATCATATCTTGGTTTACTCTAAGAGTAAGGCTAATTATGAGGCACATTTATGGATTGTGCTTCAGATACTGAGAGATGAGAAGTTGTATGCTATGATCTCCAAGTGCGAGTTTTGATTGGACATCGGCTCTTTTTTAGGTCATGTTGTAACCAAAGATGATATCATGGCCAATCTAGCCAATATTGTAGTAGTTCATGATTGGGATAAGACTACTTTTTCTACTGAGATTCAATGTTTTGTTGGTTTAGTTTTTTGAGTTTTTTTATCTATTACAGCTCCATTGATAAGGTTGACTAAAAAAATATCTTTTCAATGGTCTGATGCTTGTGAGGTATGCTTCCAAAACCTTAAGGATATACTAACCTTATCTCCTATCTTGACTTTGACCAAGGAAGGCACGAGATTTACTATCTTTTGTGATGCTTTTGTTATTGGGTTTGGTGTCGTGTTGATGCAAAGAGTAAAGTGACTGTGTATGCTTCTCATCAGTTGAAGTCCCATAAGAAAGATTACCCTAACCATAATTTAGAGTTGTGTGCGGTTGCCTTTGTGTTGAAGTTGTGGAGGTACAATTTGTATTGAGTCTATAATGAGGTTTTCTTGGATCACCGTTGCCTTCAGTATGTCTTCACCCAATGAGATCTTAGCATGAGGCACCATTATTGGATTGAGTTGCTTAAATATTAGAATTCTACTATTCTTATCATCCCGACAAGGCTAATGTAGTTGTGGATGCCTTAAGTCAAAAGTTGACTAGTATGGGCAACTTGACACATCTTTTGACCTAGGGGAGGCCTTTGGCCTTAGAGGTTTAGTCTTTGGCTAACTAGATGGTTAGGATTTATATTTCGACACCTGGGCGTGTTTTGGCATTTGTAGAGGCTAGATCTTCCTTGATGGAGCACATTTGTACTCATCATTTTGATGATATTACATTGAGAGTGATTTGGGACAAGGTGTTGAGTGGTGAGTTGAAGAAAGCCTCCCTTTACTTTTATGGTTTTTGAGGATTAGAGGTCGAGTTTGTGTATCGAGAGTGGGTAATTGGGTGAATTAATCTTGGAGGAGGATCATTGTTCTAACTATTCCATTCATCTGGGAGTGACCAAGATATATCGTAATTTGAGAATACACTATTGGTGGGGGTGGTAGGAGGAATGATGTAGCGGACTATATAGCTCATTGCCTATATTGCTAGCAGGTGAAGACTGAGGCCTAGTGGTTTTCTTTAGAGGTTACCCATTCCCGAGTGGAAGTGGGAACGAATCACTATGGACTTCATGACTGGATTTATCTGTACTTCTCGAGGTTCTGATAATGTTTGGGTCATCATGGATCAATTGACCAAGTCTGCTCATTTGATCCTTAATCAGGTTTTCTTCAGTGTTGAGGTTGGCACATACCTATATTTATGGGCTAGTTCTTCTCCATGGTGTACCTGTGTTTATTATCTCAAACAGAGGTTTAGTCTTCACTTCTTACTTATGGAAGGTATTTCAACAAGTATTAGGTATCAGGTTGATCTTAGAATAACTTTTTATCCTCAGACTGATGATCAGTCGGTGTATACTATTCAGGTTTTAGAGGACATGCTCTACAATTGTGTTACGGACTTTGGATATCAGTAGGAGCAACATTTAGAATTGGTAGAGTTTGTGTATAATAATAGATACTATTCCAGTATTAAGATGACACCCTTTGAGACTTTGTACGATAGGCGTTGTTGCTCTTTGATTGGTTGGTTTGAGGTTTCTGAGATTAGACCTCAAGGTACAAACTTTTTTCATGAGTCTTTGGATAGAGTTTGGGTTATTCAAGATAGACTTTGAGTAGCTCAGAGTAGGCAGAAGTGCTATGCGAATTGTAGACTTCATGCTTTGATATTTAGAGTGGTTGATCAAGTCTTCCTTTGTTTTTTGCCCATGAATGGAGTGATGGGGTTTGGGAAGAGGGATAGTTTAGCCCCAGGTATATTGGGCTATTTGATATTCTTTGGACTATTGAGAATGTAGATTATGAGTTAGCATTTCCCTAAAATTTATCAGCTGTTTATGTATCCATGCTACAACATTATATTTAGGACGAGTGTTATGTTATTTGTTGGGACACGTTGCAGTTTAATGAGAGGTTGTCATTTGTTGAGGAGCCATTCTACATTTTAGCCTTTGATGTTAGGCTGCTGCGTTTTAGTGATATTCCAGTGGTTAAGGTCCAGTGGAGACACCATCCTGTAGATGAGGCTTCTTGGGAGGGAGGGAGAGTTTGATATACACAGTAGTTACCAGCTTTTCACTAATTCAAGTATTTTCCATTTCTTTAGTTTAAGGACAAACTAGATTCTAAGTGATGGATATTATAAGGACTTGATTTTATAAATTTTGTATTTGTATGTGTTTTGACCATTTTACCCTTTCTTGTGGTAAGTACGTGATGTTTTTAGGGTGCGCGAATGGTTCCTAATACGATTTGAAAAAAATTGTGCGAGTTTGTGATTTTTAGAGGTTAAAAAGGTCTTATAGTTAGTTATCTTCGGTCAATATTTATTATTTTGTGGGTCAGATAAAAAAATAAACTGGGCCATCAAATTCAGAACATTGATTTTGGGTTAGCAAAGTGGGTGTTTTAATTTTATGTCTTTTGGATCTCCATTTGACCCGTGGTTCAAAAAAATCATAAAATTAGATTTCGAGGGTCAATTTTGCAAAAACAACCTATTTTCGAATATTTAATATCGCTATTGAGTCCGGAATATCAAATTTAGTCTAGTAGCATATTTCGTTTGCCTTCACAAGATTTTAAATAAATCCCTAGGGCTTAATCCGTACATATGTAATTTTTAGCAAAGTTGCTGGTGCAGCTAACCTGGTGCAGGCGCTTTAATGACCATGGGACCGCTAAAGTAGTTGTCGGTTATGCGAAGACCAACTAGCAACTCACCGTCACTAAAATGGGACTTGACCGCTTTAGCGGCTAACCATTAGTGGGCTAGACCGCTTTAGCCATTCACCCACGCTAAAGTGGTGACTGCTTTAGCAGTCAACGCTGGGTCACTTTAAATAATGCTTTCTTGATTTTTCTTTTATTTTTGAGACTTGGAGCTTTAGGTTACAAGATTTTTAGATGACTTCTTCATTTTCGATCTTGGGTAAGCTCCAGATCACTATTTTAATTATTTTATTTTAATTTTTGTCAACTAAAACTTGTTAAATCGCGTATTCAAAAATGGTGTTTGGGGATTTTGGTACCGAAGGCCTAAAGGAGTTTTTCTTCAATTTAAATCCCTTTTAACTTGGGTTTTCTTCTATGGCTTCCTTCAGTCACGAGTTATGTGTTTATAAATAAAAATTTTGATTTTATCCCTTTTTTTGAAAATTCATTTCGAGGGTTCATCTTGATCCCGATCTGAAAATAGGTAATATGGATATCGTTGGATTCCTTTTGACGCTTAGATTCTATATTTATATATTTAGTTAATTCCGAGGCCGTTCAAGAGGAAAAAGATCTGCATAAAGGGTTTTAGGCTTGAATTTCATTGTCATGAGGTAGGATATGCCTTAACTTTTTCCAGACTGGGTAGAGTACTTAATATTTATATAAGAGCATGCTATGGGCATGAGTAATAATCATGAAAATAATATTATAACTGTTGTGTGCCCGTGTGAGGGCTTATACTATTATTGTTGGTGATTTGAGATGATATTTACTGTGTGTGGCCTGTGTAGAGACTTATATGATATTATTTGCCTTGTGTATTTATTTTGGTTGATCTTTTCATGATAGAAATATCTAAGTTGGGGTAATGGGATATTATTGAAGTCTTACTTGAATTTTTCACTCTAATGGTATATTGCTTATGTGTAATCATAGTTGGTTGATATATTGAGTGGATTCTGGGTTCACGTGTATATTTTTGAATGGGATTTGAGATCTTTATCCTAGTTTATTCATAAGCATTACATCCTCATATCATACATACATTCATGAGATATTGGTACCATTGTCGAAACACTGATTTTTGACAGAAATAAGATATTTTTTACAAAATCCTCTGTTGTAGCCCATGAGTCAGAGAGGAGATATGGATATTGAGATTGCAATTGAGTATTGAGATAGTATATGGGTTGTGAACCCCCATGGTACTTCATGAAAGTGCTAAGGCTCGGTAGGTGTATACGGAGGTTATGCGGTAACCTCAGCCACATCATATTATCATGATCATAATCATTTCATTTCATACATTATGCATCTGCAGTGTTGTACTTTTGAGCTTAATTTGATGCATATCTATTTTATTTCCTTTTACGTACCACTTTCTTGCTTATATGCAATCTTTTTAACTATTATTGGAGATGGTGCAAGCTACCGTTTGGGTTTTTGATTGCAAGTGACGTACTCATAGATAAATTTATGTATCTTATTTTTTACTTTTCTCAGTTGACCTATGGTACCTACTAAGTACAAGTGGGCCGTACTCATTTCTATTGTGCCGTACAGATCCAGACACAAGTGCGACACACGACAGCTAAGTTCAGATAATAATTTAGACACTTTGAAGTATTGGTCGCTCTACGTCTTCAGAGACAACCTTATACCTCCTCCTATCCAGTTTATGTCTTATTTTGTGTTCAAAGGTAGACTTGTGGTTTTCTTTTGGATTTTCAGTTGTATTTTCATATTTCGAGTTGTATTTTGATTGTTCTTACATTGTGACACTTGGTTTTGTGATGGTTTATGATATTATTGATATCCAGACTTCTGCTATTATTATACATGTATGGTTCAACATGGCTCCAGAAGTCTCGACTTAGAACTTTATGTTGTGATCTTTTATTAAAGATCAATTTTGGTGATTAACTTACTTGTCAAGGCATAGCCGCGATAAGTGTGATGACCTGAGTCTTTGGGTCGTGATATTTCTCATGCAAAACAAAGTAAAAGGCGACATGATGAATTGAACTGATGTCACATAGCTATTTTCTAATTTATATTTCTTGAACATACCTATTCTTCTATTTACTACTAATTAATTAGTCTACCTTTTACTGCTCAAAGAAACTCTTCTAATTCTCCTATTCGTTCAAGTGCTTTGCAGTTCAATTTTTATCAGCAATTGATGCGTGCATTATGACAAACTAGTGAATTTGTCTGTGCTTCAAGCGACTATTAAAAAGTTTAAATATGATAGAAAATTATTGTTAGATTTTCTAATTAAAAAGAAACAATCTTTATTCAGTGATTGAGTTTATCTTTATTTGATTCTCTAATTATAATAATACAATCTATTAGTATTTTAATTATATTTTTGAGTTTGATATCAAATGAAAAAAGAAAACTTAGCTCAACAAATATAATATTGAAGTTAAGCTTTAACCCCGCTAACTTCTTCTTCGTCTTCTTTTTTTTTTCTTCAGTAACATAACTGATGTTCATAACCATAATATGTCAAGGCTACATATAACTGTGACAAGCAGATCAAAAATCACATTAACAAGGATGCTATTACCAAGTCTCATCAAATTTTTGAAAAAGAAACAAACATTGTACTGTAAGGAGATCCTAATCAAACAGTAATCCCATGTCGTCATCACTTTCTTCCTTCGTCTCTTCCTTCTTTTCCTCTCTTCCTTCTTTTCCTCAGCAGCAGGCGCAGCAGCTGCACCACTAGTGGGTGCAGCAACAACAACAGCACCACCACCACCATCAGCACCGACGTTCATGATGAGATCCCTGAGGTTTATCTTCTCAGCAAGCTTGGCAAGGAGAAGAGGTCAGTATGGCTCCACTGTCAAATTCGCTGTTTATACTATAGCTGACATTTTGTCAGCTGTAATTGTGATGTCCTCATCATGGAGGATCAAGGCTGCGTAACTGCAAGCAACTTCTCCGCACGAAATTTTGATTAACTAAACTTCGAGAAAACGGGGGCGGCGGCGAAAGAGTTAACGAAGATTTTGGAAGCAACTTCTCCTTTATTTCAACCCTCTAACTTCATATATCAAAAGAATCTATTTGTTGAGCTGAGTTAAGCAATCACACAAAAGAATATATTATATTTGAAGAAACTAATTATTTGAGGCAACCTCTTTGTACTTTATTAATATGCCTAATCGAGTTTGAGGAAGTTTTTTCTAAAGCAATTTTACCAAAATTGCATTTACCAAGGAAGTTGAGTCCTTTTATACGATTCTTTATTTTCTAAAAAAAAATCATTTGCACACATATTATATTAGAAATAATGAGATGGAAAAAATAATCATCTTTTTTTGTCATGCCCCTTGAGAGTATGAAGACAATTTGTCGGTTTTTTTAATTTGTAAATCAAATATAAATTTAGTGCAATCTCTGTTGAAATTTCAAAAAAAAAAAAAAAAAAACATGTAATTTATAAATTACATGATGTTTTTTTTTTTTTTTAAGAAAAATCTCTCTCTCTACAATTTATATTATAATTATAAAAAAAATCATCTTATCTGTAAACAATAAAAATTATTCAAAAAATGTATAAAATATTAACTATGGGAAAACCACTACCAGTGGGAAAAAGTCACACAAATAAAAATTTTAAAAAAAGAATATTATAAAAAAAAGAGAATAAAAAATTAAAATTAGATAAGTAATATATTATAATTTTTTAAAAAATCATCTTATCTGCAAACAATAAAAATTATTCAAAGAATGTATAAAATATTAACTATGGCAAAACCACTACCAGTGGGAAAAAGTTACACAAATAACAAATTTAAAAAAAGAATATTATATAAAAAGAGAACAAAAAAAACTAAAATTAGATAAGTAATATGAAAGAGATATTGTACTCATCACGACTAAATTTGAATCATTCATCAAGTTTGAATTTGATTCCCCAAATTTTTCATATGTTCATCTTATCTTCTGTAATCTATAAATAATAAAAGTTATTAAAAAATATGAATATAAGGAAAGAAAATAATTAAGAAATAAAAAGAGAAGAATTCTTGGTGGTTGGAGAAAATATGCTTTACGTCTTTACTATTTAGTATGTATAGAAATCAATAAATTTGTAACTTAATTGAGTAATATGAATTAAAAGAATAAAGGCAATAATTAATAAAATTATAACTGACACTGATATTAAGTGTCTTAATAGTAATATAATGCTTTCTTCTTTCCGAATTATCCATCCCAAATTGAGATAACACATTGATTAAGAAAAATAATTAATAACATGTCTAGTTTACCATAATACCCCAATTAAATAATGTTTATATTTTAATTTGAAGAAAAAATAATTATTGCAAAGGGTAAAACATGAAAATTTTTTTCTTGTCTCTTCTTGATTAATAAAAAAAAGACAAGTAAAATGGGAAATCAAATTAAGAAATTTGGACAAGAAATTAAGAAAAAGGGCACAAATTCCTTAAAAAATATAATAGAGAAAGGTTTATGGAAAGTGAAAATGGTGTTAATGATAAAAAAAAAAAAACACAGAATTTATGTGGGTAATTTAGTTAATATATTTCATAGAAAAATTGATAAAAAAAAAAAAAACAGTTTATATTATAACTAATTTCTTGATTCTTATTGATAGAAGAACAAAGAAAGGAAAAGGTGAATTAAGGAAATGATATAAATATCATTAATAGCATTAGTGATGGTTTAAGGTGAGATTTATGTCTTTTAAACTTAAAAATGATGCCCAAAAAATGGACCAAAAAAATAAATATGAACTCAGTCCTTAGAGAACGCCATGTCAACAAGTCTATAACCTCCTTTTATATGTTTATATAGATTCTTTTAAAATCGTGCTAAACTTCTCAATTAATTGGTGGGCATACAAACAAAAATAACAATAAAATAATTTATACTTTAATTGAACAATAAATACTGGAAAATGAAACTTAAATTTTCAATTAATTGGTAAATGTATGAACTTCACATCAATATCCTCATTTTAATTGTCATACTGTTAATCATTAATTAACTAATTAGATACTTTATATCATTTTAATTTAGTGTAGGAGCAAAATGATAATTTAATTTTGCCTAAAATTCTTCACAATTTTAGTATAATATGATGAGAGATTATATTTGTTGTGATGCCCGTGTGAGGCTTAACTTGATATTATAGGTCTTATTTATGCATTTAGTTGCCTTATGATTATTGTTATGCTAAGTGGTGGGCTTAGATTGATATTATAGGCCTTATTTGAGCATTATTTGGTTATATCATTATAATCATGTCTAAGAGAGGAATTTAAAATGAGATTTTTGATATCTTATTTGACTATTTATTTCAGTGGAGCCATGCAATGGCTAAAATTATTGACATATAGAGTTGATTTTGAACTCATTTATACCTGTATTAAATTGATTATTATCTTCGTGCTAATTAATTGTGAACATTACATCCTCATTTCATTCATACATATTCATGAGATTGGTACAACTAAGAAACATGAATTTTGAAAGAAAATCAAATGCTTAACAAAATCCTAGACCAACAGATATACCAACAAGGTGAGTATATGAATTGGGAAACCCCAACGGATTATATCCTGGAAGCTTTAGCTGAAAAGTATATACGAAAAGTCATGCAATTGCTTTTTTTCCCCACCATTATTACACCATCATCTTATTGCATTGCATCTTTGTGCTTCTATTTACATATTTGCTACAGTGTACTTAGCTTTTCTTATATATTCATGTATAGTTATTCTTATATTAATATCATACTTGTAGAATTGTTAGGAGATACAATATGAGTTACCGTTTGAAAAATTTTCTGTATAGAGGTGGAAACGTTCTCATAGTACTCTTTATTATTTAAGTTTTCTACTTTGCTCAATCGGCCTATGATACCTACTGAGTACAACTGAACAATACTTACTCCTACATCTATGCCCTTCTGATGCAGATTTTAGTACGAATGTGACCCATGATGGCTGATTTTATGAACTGAGACTAATTTTGAGGTACTAGTGAGCTTTAGAGTTCGGGACAATTTTTGGACCTCATCCTATCTTATTTTGTCTTTAGTTTTTATCTGAGATAGATTCATGTATTTCAGATTTCGAAATTGTATTAGATTCTCTTCATGCTCATGACACCAGGTTTTAGGGATTGATAGTATTTTCTTTCGAATATATCAGTTTAATGAGTATTATGGTCTGACTTTGTTCTAGAAATCTTTTATTTATTTTATCTCTTTTTTATTTCGATCTTTTATTCTACTGCGACTTTTTTGCTTACTTACAACGGTTGGATCGTAGTAGGTGCCATCATGATCTCAATTTTTAGATCATGAAAATTTTCATATTTAAAAAATTCAGTGAAGATGGTGGTTCTAAAAGCGATGTTCTTGATCTAGTGGATGGGAAGGTCGACAGTACGATGCATCTGTCATAAGCCAACAAAAATCTCCATCTGATCTAAGCTCACTTGCCTGTAATGGTAATGTAATGGTAGCTTGAAATATAGCAGGTTAGAAAGAATTTAGTGTACAATTGCTAATCTTTCAAAGTCTATAGTACAATCCTCAAATGTTGCTCGTGCTACTCTCCACTTCTAGAGTAGATTAAAATATCATCAAAGAACATAATGAAAAATGGACCCAATCAATAGGCTTGAAGCACCAATATAAGTCATTAACTCTATGGGCATTGTCGGAGTATTATTCAACCCAAATGACATAACAAGGAACTTGTAGTGTTCACAACTCGTCCGAAAGCCATCTCAGGAGTATCTAAAGCCCTGATCTTCAAATGATGGTAGCCCGATCTCAAGTCAATTTTCAATAAAACTGAAGCATCCTGAAGCTTATCGAAAAAATCATCAATATGTGATATAGAATACTTATTCTTGATAGTCACCTTGTTCAACTGTCGATAAACAATATGAATCCGCAAAGCGTCATCCTTCTTTGCTTTTTTCACAAAGAAGATATATAGGGGCACCCCTAGGGAAAATAATAAGTTTGATGAACCTCTTGCTCAACATATCCCATAATAGCTTCTTTAATTCCTTCAACTTTGCTGATGCCATCTTCTATGGTGGAATGAAAATGAGCTAAGTACCTGACTCTAGGCCAATACAGAAATTGATATCGCAAGTCCGATGCAATGCCAGAGAAGTATTAGTTGTTCATGTTAAAAAACTTGTTGTAGAAAGTATAGCCCAGCGTTTGGGATAGTTTGACCATATGTTTTACCTTTTTTATGAAAAATTCAAATGTAATGAAAAATATCTATGAAGAATTTAAGTTATCATTCTTTATTTTTAATATTTAACTTTGACACAACCTGGCTTAGTGTTATTCTAAATTAGACTTAAATAGATTATAAAGTAATTGAAAAATAAATTTACACAGATATCACATTAGTGCTTTCTGCTTTTATAAATAGTACTATATTTTATGTGTAAATTTAAAGAATATATTCTTCGGAAGTATCTATGAAAATTGTTGAGTATTTTGTAATCTATATAAGGATTAAAAATATCAAATATTTTTACACACTTTTATCATGATTTTTCAAGGTTATGTGAAATTACATAAGATACATAATAGAATCATAAATGTAAGGTAATGCTATGTGTTTATTTAGAACTGTGATTAAAGTTTGAGAAGATCCTCACAACTCCAAGTGTAGCAAGCAAAATTGGAAAAAAAATTAGTTGCTTTTAAAGGATTAAATTTGAGGTACATATAATTTAAGAAAAAGTTAAATAACAAAATTTTAACGGACTTTCAAATGAAATATTAGAAAATGATTGATTGGCTCTTTTTTCTAGTGTGAAATCTATTTTCCAAAGGAGAAAAATATTACGTTAAAGTTCTTCGAGTTTCTAGTATAATAAAGATAACAATTCTACCTACATGACATTATTATTAAAATTATCATCATTACCTTTGTAAAATTATTTTTCTATAAGAAAAAACGACATAAAGTCACTTTGAACTTGTTTGAGATTTGCAAAAAAATACTTTATCTTTGCGGGCAACCTATTACCCAATAAAAATGACATAAATCCTCGTAAATTGATCATTTAGATCGAGTTTCTTATCAATCTTGAACTTAAAAAATGCGCTGTTGGACACTCTCTCCGTTATTAAATAATTATAATAAATCTATACTACCTTAAAAGCACCAACTCAAAAACTTAAAGTAAAATTACTAATATGCCTCTCACTCATTTAATTAAAATAAACTTATTTAAATTCCGAAAATACCCCCAGCCCATTGAACTTGCCTTGTATTACACAAACCTACAGATACGCTGCAAATTTCCAAAGGACACAATAAATACTTTTCCAGCAGACGCCTCAACATCAATTCCTTAACACGACGGTTCTGCCTCAACGCCCTTCTCTTCTTTCTCAAGCAAACAAAGTAGGCCTTGTTACGTCTTAATCACTAATCTCTCACACTTTAACAATTAGTCATTTGATTCAAACAACCTTATGCCATTGTAATTTATTTTCAGAATTCTACCAGTTTGAGTATTCCTTCAAACTACACACACCATTAAGGCCTAGCCAATACATTAGTTAAATCATCGATATCAGAATTAAAGTCGTAAGCCCCTTTATTTGAAACTACTATAGTAAAATTCATATATTTTCACCTTTCATTGCTCCTTTACAATTTGTTTTCACACTCATGAAATCTAAATTACATGAGTCCCTTATCTGGTTTCGCATATCTTTTCACCTTTCACGTTGCTTAGTATGTTTATGTCCGTCTCATTAAATCTAAAATACACCTGTTCCTTCTTTGGTTACGCAAAATTCCATAATGTGTAAGAATTTTACTTTATTTTGAAGACATTCCACTGCTTTCCACGATGCTATACGAACTGTTTCAATATAGATCATAGTCGTTGATCCTGCATTACTCTTCCAAGAGTTGTCACCAATTTACTCAGCCATGAAATATTTCCCTCAAACTTCATGTTCTTTATTTGCCTACAGGTATGATATCTTACAACTCCTTAAATCAATTGTGTTCTTCTTCACCTAGTCATCTTCTTTACACCGCTTTTACGTATTTCACCTAATCGCCATATTTATTTGTGGCTGCTCTTTGGCTTATCTATTAGATCTCCTGAGCTACATCCTCGACAACCTTAGTTATGCAATGCAATTTTATGAAAAGACACCAACAAACAGTCGAACACTTTCCAGCAACCGTAAACAATTCCAACAGAAGTATCGAAAAAAAGTTCCTCAACAGTTGCACAATTTAATCTCCTTAAAAATTGAAATCACAATAGTGCCGACTTTAGCCTAAAGCCACTAAAGCTACCGCTTTAGGCCCCAATTTTCGGGGCCTCATTTTTTTAGCAATTATAAATTTATAATTAAGAGTATGTTTTTTATTAGAAAATATTATTTTATTTTAATGTTATTTTAGATCAAAGAAAATATCATGTTAGAAATTTAAGATTAAAGTTCACAATTATTTTCAACTTTATCCTTAACATCAAAGAAGATTTACTTTTAGTAATTCTCAATTCTAAATAAAATATAATAAATAGGGCAACTTAATAACTATACCTTATATTTGTTATTTCATGTAATGGACGTAATGAATTAAAATAATAGTTATAGTGGCATGAAGGGAGTAGCATGGTAAGAAATATTTCAATAAGATAATTTTTTTTTTCAAATGTTTATACTGCATATAGAGTCCCTATAATAATTGTCTCAGTTGAAAGAATTTTTATTAATTAAAATTATTAAAATCTTACTTAAGATCAACATCATCTCAACAGAAATGAAATAATTTAAGTATACAATTAATTGAAATGAAAATTATTGAGTGAAATTGATTGTAAAATAAATTTATTCATAATTTTGCATCTAAAAAAGTTATAGAAATAAACTTCAAATATAAAAATATACAAAAGTATTTTTTAAGGCCTCATTTTGAAGTTTCGCTTTAGGCCACACAATACAATACATTGAGCCGCCCCTGAATCACAACGACGCTGTCCCAAAAATCTTCCAACTTCTCTATTTGGCAAAAAGGTATGCCTTGTTTCTTTTCAATCACCAATGTTTCAATCTTTTATCATTAGTCATTTATTTCAAACAGTTTAGTTGAGCCATTGTAATTTTTTTTTCAGAATTCTGCCATTATGATTGCTATTTAAATCTTAATTCACTGAGAAAGTCTGCTCGAATCATTGGCGAAATCGACCATCAAAAATTCAATTTGTTTCTGTCTCCTATTTCTGATTTTGATCAATAAAAATCATCTTAACTTTTGTTTTTGTCTCCTATTTTTTCAAAATTTGATGATAGAATGACCCTTTACAGAATGCAGCTTTCATATATTAGTGAATCTGAATTTAGTAGTCTGGCAACTGGTGTTCTTCTTTTGAATGTACGGATCTTCCAACAATGCACTACTTTTAAAGGATCTGATATGCACTCGATGACATTTTTGAAGCGGCCGAGCAACATAGGCGATAAGTAATGCCAAGAGAAGTCCATGAATGCTTTGCAATCTAAATGGGGTGTAAAATACTTGAGCAAGATAGAAGAATGCGGGTTATTACACCTAAAGTAGCCTGAAAATTGTTGTGATGGAAATGGATAAGAGAGTTCCCATTGTTTCTTGAAACAATATCAAACCCTTGGAGGTTCTAATTTTTTCAATCTGTTTCTGAATGGAGGTAGGAAGATTTTTTTAGTACTCAGTTTTGTATTTCTTTGTGGTCCAGTGCCCTTCTTGAATCAAGTCAATGCATGCCTAAGAAGGAATTTGAAATTTCTAGTTGTGTCATTAATTTTAACATTGTCTCAGAAAAAGAACATTCAGAATGTCATGGATGAACTAATAACCTTTGTGGACAAATTCAACAAGTGAAGAAAGAGATATACTTAACATTAATAGCTAGAACCAGAATTTACAAAAGGCTAATAACCTTTGTGGACAAATTCAACAAGTGAAAACAGAGATACATTTAACATTAATAAGTAAAATCAGAATTTACAAAAGGATAATAGTTACGTTGAAAAAAACAAATATTAATAATGACACTTCCATGAATTTAGGTGTTGCATTCATGAATAGTTTAGCTTTATTAATCATGTTTGTGGGTGTAGTTTGTTATCTTCTCACTGGCACAATCTTCATTTATCTTTTGAGTTACATGTTAGTCAATATTTCACTTTATTTTGGTAACATCCTTGGAGATGAATATACACCATAAAAATCTCTTAGTTCAAAAGTTAAGTTGAGCACTTTCCTATCGATTGACTTTTAGTTGATGATTTTTCTTGGGTCAATTTCCAGCGACCATTTATCCTAGGATATAAAGAGTCATGTGGCCTACTATATATCAAATTAAATTCCTTTGAGTCTTCTTTCTAATACCACAGACCGTTCATCAATCTGAGTCTGGAGCCAAAACTTATGACTGTTTGAATGAGGTACTTTCCAGGATATGCGATGGACCTGCATTGAAAATCAATCACCAAAGAACACTGCCTCAGCTTTACTTTGGCCATGCAACACATTCCCTAAGTATTTCTTTGGCCATGTGACGCAAAGCCTTTTCGGGGCGTCTAAAAGTGTTCTATTTGATTTATTTTAAGGGCATAAAGGTCTTTTATAATCCCATAACCATTCCTAAAACTCTTTGGACGAAATTAATGTCATATAAACGTTACATTGCCTTTGTAAATTCCCAAATATCATCCCATACACAATAGGGGAGAAACTATCTAGGGTTTGAGGATTCTATTCTCTAAGGGGCCAATTTCTCCACGTTCTCTTTGATTTTTCCACCGTGAAAAGGTATGTGGAAATATCATAAATCTCATGGGCGTAAGTTTTAAGTTTTTAACAAGATTTAAAGTTATATATTTATGTATATGTAATGAGTTTTGGAAAATTATTTTAAGAGCATGCATCATGAACCCAATTTGATAAAAGTAAGTATTTGTTATGGGGGTTTTTCCATAAGCTTGATTTATAATCATGTGCATACATTATATGAGTATTGAAAAGTTATTTATGAGCATAATTTGTGAAATTTCCTTCCCCATGATGTAAGTAATTGTCTTAACATGTTATGAAGTGTGAAATGAGTTTGAGAGCATGAATTGTAAGTCCCCATTTTAATCATGAGATTTGTGTGTGTCTAATGTTGGGGTTGTTTTATGATTGAAGATCATTCTTGAGTTTAAATGCCTCTTGATTATTATACATGGTTGTTTGACGCATTATTCAACGAGGTGATTTCTATTCAAAATCCTATGGTTTCCTAATGAATAAAACTACATGTGATTAATGATAGAATTAACCACCATGTGTTAAGGTCTTGAAAAGAGAGTGTGTTGCATAATTTTCATATGCTTTCAAAATAAGAAATCTTATGTGATTTGACAATCTTTTGGTGGTCATTAAAATGCTTTGAATAAGAAGGGCTATGGATAAGATGTTATACGATTTAAATGACTGGCAAGTCTGGGTATGATGATACCCTGTTATGATGTGTCCTTAACCGATTAAGAAAATAATTTTTTCATATGCATGAAGCATGGTGTAAAAGTACTAAAATTGGTCTTAAAGAGAGTTAGATGGTTATCCGAAGAAGTCATGAGTTTAGATAACTCATAGTCCAAAATCGTATTTTACCGATGTAGATTTCTTTTATGAAAAAGGTATGTCATGCAAGGAAGCATACTCTTTTCTTGTGACACGGTATGTCATGCAAGGAGACATACTTAGTGTTTATTATGTACTCCAATCCTGGCGGCAAACTTGGATTGGAGGATTGGTTGCCAAGTCAAGGACGAATTCTATATACCATCTAGGATAATCAGATATATAGGGCGTACCATCTAGCTAAAAAATAATATAAAGAGTTGAGTCAGTGTTATACAAGAATGGTTGAAGCTCATCAAATTATGTCCATGTATTTTTCAATTGTTTTATTTTGACTTGTTTTTATGAAATACTCTCACTTATGTTATACAAAATATATTTTATTTTTGGATTGTTCTACATACCAGTACTTTCGAGTATTGACCCCCTCATAGTACAGGTTTTGGGGCTCAGTCCCATGGTCCATCATATCAGCAGAACTCACGGGATAATGACAGAGTTGGTAATCCATCCATCTTTTAGAAGGCATGTTATTCATATGTATATCTAATACAGTTTATGGTCCTACCGGGGGCTTTGTTCCTGCCTAGATAGTTAGTGTTCAATAGAGGCTTCGTAGATAGAAGTTGGGTATTATATTGTAATATTTTGTTGGCATAGTTTGTATTATGAATTTCCCTTGAATTTCCTTATATCTTTCGCTCTTTGATTTATGTACAAATTATGCTCATGGTAAAATGCTAAGGGGTCTCTCGAGTCTTTGTGGTTGGGGATGGCCGTAGGGACGCGAATCGAGTCGTGACAAGCTTTCTCATGAGTTTTAGGATAGTCCCACATACCTTTTGATGGGGAAAAAATCAAAGAGAACATAGAGAAATTGGGCCCTTAGAGAGTGGAATCCTTAAACCCTAGGTAGTTTCTCCCCTCTTGCGTATGGAATGATATTTGGGAATTTAAAGAGGTAATGTAATGTTTATAGGACCTTAATTTCATCCAAAGAGGGTTAGGCATGGTTATGGGATGATAAAAGACCTTTATGCCCTTAAAATACATCAAACAAAATACTTTTAGACTCCAGGGAAAGGATTTACGTCGCATAGCCAACGCAAACCTTAGGGTTTGAGTCTCATGGACAAAGCAAATATGAGGTATTTTGCTTTGGCGGTTTCTTTGCAGTGCAAGCCATCGCACACCCTGGAAAGTGCCTCATTCAAACACTCATAACTTTTAACTCCAAACTCAGATTGATGAACGATTAGTGACGTTGGAAAGAAGAGTCAAAGGGATTTAATTTGATATATAGTAGGCCACATGACTTTTTATATCTTAGGAAAAATGGTCGTTGGAAGTTGACCCAAGTAAAATCGTCAACTAAAAGTCAGTCGATATGAAAGTGCTCAACTTAACTTTTGAGCTAAGAGATTTTTATGGTATATTTGTCTCCAAGGATGTTATCACACTAATGAAATGTTATTCACACTTATATCTAAGTATAAATCATTGAGTTTGGATCTATAAATGTAGGAAAGACCGTTCAACTTTAGCTCAAAAGTGTAGGGTGTTACATTATCTCCCCTTTGGGATCATTTATCCCCGGATAATGGGTAGGAACTTGTTGAAGCTATATAAGTATGGAATAAAGGATGTAAACTTACTTTAGGAAATTTTCTCAATGAAACATGCAT
Source organism: Capsicum baccatum var. pendulum (assembly GCA_030864225.1). Lineage (NCBI taxonomy): Eukaryota > Viridiplantae > Streptophyta > Magnoliopsida > Solanales > Solanaceae > Capsicum > Capsicum baccatum. The sequence continues at coordinate 270,122,330 of CM061552.1, forward strand.
AGGCATTCAAGAAGAGCTTGATGACATCACCAAGAGAATCATGTAAGCATGAAGGGTGAGAAAATAAGAATTGACATAGAGATGACCTTGCGCATGAGTTCTGGGGACCATAATCATTACAAAATAAGGTATGAGTTTATTTAGTGTGGTATGTAATACCCTAACTTAGGATAAGGAGTCCCACACCAGCAAAAACACAAGAGGGATATTGGGTATATAAGTAAGCAAACCTTACTCCCTAGTGACGTATTTTAAAGTAGTGAGAGCCTGGGCCGAAAACAGACAATATCACTAGTGGGTTGGGCCGTTACAGAGGTATCTCAGTGTAAGACCCCATAAAAGTTCTAGTTCAATTTAGTCCTATATAGCTTGTAATAAGGGGTCCAAGACTTAGAAAAATTCACCTAAGTGTTAAGACTTAGAATCATTTTTAGCCTTTGTAATTGGATAATCTTATTTTTGATCCTTACGACCTTAGAATGTTGATTTTTAAGTTGATTTATGATCAGGAATGTTAATAGGTCATCTTGGGTGAGTTTTGAATTTTTTGGACATCGTTAGAGACATGTTTGGATGCCCAAAATAGTGAGTTGATACGATCAAGATGCGACGCATCAGTAATTATGTCGGCAACATCGACACGGTGTGTGGGCAATCACATCGATACCATCGATGTGGCACATCGTTATCGCATCGCTGGGCATAATTTTTATATTTAGTTACAGGTTGTGGGGGCAAGTAAGTCATTTTTCTCCTACATTAAACCGCCATAACATAAATTTTAGCCCCTCTATAGGCAAAATACATTAACTCATTCACAAAATCCTCTCAAGAAATAAATCCTAATTCATCAAGCTTAAGATCAAGTTCCAAGAAATCCCCAACAATCTTCACGAACTCTGTCACTCAGGTATGTTAGGTGTTCATCCTTGGGTTTTCTTCCACCCTTGGAGTTCAAGAACCCTTTTCAAAACTTGAATTATGATTCCCATGTTATGAATTGAATTATGCTCATGTTTGTGTTGTTGTATGGGTTTTAAGTTAAGATCTTTTATGAGTTCCATGAAATTAAAGTAGCATGTGCGTTGGATTATGAATCTCCCATGTCAAAACCCTTGAATTTGCAAGTTGCATGCTATAGTTATGATGCCCTATGTGGTTAATTCTCATGTATAGAAATCATGCTCCCCAAGTGTTTGATAAAATGTCCATATGAGTAAATTATGCATGGTAACCTATTGTTGTGTTGCTAAAGCTGTGGTAGGAGTTTATCAATTTTGCTTTCGATTCCTGGGGGTATTTTTTTTACCCAAATATAGCTATTTATTTAGTTGCAGTAGTTATAGAATAGTCACAATAAAGGTCAAGAACAGTAGTACCCAGTCAATTAACAGAACTCAGTCCAGTTCAATCAGTTAACACGATCAAGGTCAGTTCAATTAAGCTTAGTATAATCTAGCAATCAATGTTTTTTAGTTGAGAGTAGGATTCAACATCGAGCAAACCTAGGGATGGTAGAATTTCTGCTAGTTAGGGTTTGACCCTTTGTAACACCCCGAAAAATGGGTCTCGGAGCGTCACACGGTGCTTGAGGCTACGAGTAGCCCCGAGCTAACCCTTTGAGCCATTTTTATTCAGTTCAACACAAATCAAAGGGGTTTTCATAAATAACCCTCAAATATCAATAGAGTAATCATCATCTAAGAATAAAAGAATTTTAGAAAGATAACAAAATACGACTTATTAGTCAACTCCCAACATCTATACTAATCTGACAAGCCTCTAAGAAAATCAATAAAACCAGCGAGCCATTGAGACATGCCCCAACTGACTCATACTCAGTTATCAAATGTAAGCAATTCCGTGAAACCAATATCAGACATCACATCCTCGGAACGTGAGGACTCACCATAATAGAGGATGTAGAACAGCGTGCCCAAAGAATCACTATCGAACCTGGAACTGAGCACCTGAACCTATATTCTGAGAAAATATAGCCCACATTGAAGATGTGGGTCAGTACCATGGAAAGGAACCGAGTATATGGGGGTGTATGCGGTTTTATAAACATCATCATTATAAATATTTATAAGAAATATGCAGGATGTATAAAAGACTCATATAGCCTGAAGAAAATCATCATAATCATGAGAGGATGAAATAAGTACAATAACACATGTGAGTCATCATATAATTTGTCAATCACTTTCAGTTCATCAAGAATATCAATTCTCATAATGTAAATATCATTTAAATCTTTCGAAAGAATAACTTTCACAATTCCACTTTCAAATCACTTCACCATTCACCATAGACACAAGGAAACACACACACACTGGGAGAACCTATAACCGACATAAACCATGTGAGCTATATGGAGTCCAACGTACAACCCACGTTGGGGAGAGCCGTCCTATCCTTACCATCGGAGTAGGACTATCGATATCAAATCCACACAAACTAGTGATCACTATATAAATCAGCCTCAAGCTAACTCCTACGGGGGCATGTAGTACTAGGAAAGTAAGGTTTCTTTATACCTCCAACTCGGTGCTAAAGATTCCTCCCGTACTTAGCTTAAATCAATTCAAAGATAATTCACAACAAAACAATTTTAGTAATATATAAATATACATCGGGAGCCATCATGCTTCCCATCTATCAAAATCAATCACATTGTGGATTTCTTTCACACTCGAGTTCAAAACGACTCCATTAAGACCAAAAGGTCAAATAATTCAAAATATCTCAAATATTCAACATCAACATGCTTATAACACACACTTTCTAAAAAAAAACACAATTTTCAATGGGGATTCACGGCCCAAATATCAAAATCATGACACATATCGTTCAAGATTCATGCTTTATATCTCCACACATGTAAATTCATCTTTCAAAATCATAAACATCAAGATTTCATAATAATCATCATAAGATATGTGTTCATACTTCAAATTCATAAAAAATCAAATAAAAATCATGCCTTTGTAAAGAAAATTACTTTTGGGCACAAGAACGAAAGAGAGTTCTTGTTGAAAAACCTCACATACCTTGAATGATGAACTTTAGATCGATACTCATTTTTGAGATGTTAATTGTGACTTTGAATGATGGTTCTAGGAGTTCTTGAACTAGGAACTTGGAATCTTGAATAAATCTGCAGAATTAATGGTGAACTTTGGAGGTTCTTGAAGTTGGATGTAGGAGCTTAGGATTTTATTTTTGAGGGAATTTGATGAAATATAACATATAATGCTTCTAATAGGTTTTAATATAGGGCTTGGATGGATTTTGGGTGAGGGAAAATGATCAAAATGCCCCTAAAAATCAAATAATTCTCGAATATGTCTTTTGGTAGACTGTTTTGATAGTCTGAAGTAGATCAACCATAACGTTTTTCTCCGATATTCAAATTGGATGAAACCAATTTCATTAGAAAGAGGACTCTCATATATTTCCATTGATACATAGTATCTCACCCAGATCATTGTGTACGAGGAGTTATGATTGTTTGAAGTTGACCCAAAAATTCGCTTTTGATAGGCTGAAGTAGATCGACCATAACCTTTTGGTCCGATAGACAAATTAGATGAAACTAATTTCATTGGAAAGAGGACTCGCAGAGCTTTCCGTTGATATATAGTAGATCACCCATATCATTATGTACAAGGATTTATGATCGTTTAAAGTTGGAGAAAAAATACGCCAGGCCTCAGTACTTTTTCCTGCACATTTTACTGTTCACTACTATTCATGGTTCGATCGGAATGTTCATAACTCGTCCCTCGGGTGTCCGTTTTGGATGATACACATATCGTTGGAAAGCTTATTCGATAATATACGCAATGGTGGATCATAATCTAAGACATTCCACACGAAAAATTTATAATTCATTCTAGAAGATAGAACCTAACACGTTTACGCATAAAATTTCAACGAAAATTTTTCCGGGGTATTACATCATCCCCCCTTGGAAATATTCATCCTCGAATGATGCTAGACATGCCAAGATCAGATAGGGAATAGAGCATACAGCTGAAACCATTCATTAGACTCATCACCACATCGTTTCTCTCTTCAAATGCAACATAGAATGCATAATTCAAGAAACTACAGCTGAACACATAATAAATGATAGCTGAACTGTTGCAACTATTATCAAAAGTGCATGATTTAGGAAAAAATGGTACCTTAGACTTGATCGGAGTTCATGGAAAATAGGTTCGGGTACTTGGATCTCATATCCGCCTCAGCTTCCCAAGTTGCACCCTCAACAGATTTGTTTCGCCACAACACCTTGACCAAGGGAACTTCTTTGTTCCTTAGTCTTCAGACACTGAAATCAAGAATCTCAACAGGAATCTCATCAAAAGAAGGATTTTCTTAAATGTCAGCACTCACAGAGGAATCCACTACCACAGCATCACTAATATGCTTTCTAAGAATGGAGACATGGAATATTGGATGAACAGAGGACAACTCGGAAGGCAACTCAACCTCATAAGCTACCTTACCAACACGGCTAAGAATTTTGTAAGGACCAACATAATGGGGACTAAGCTTCCCCTTCTTTTCGAATCTCTTCACCCCCCTCATGGGTGAAATTTTCAGATACACTAGATCACCAACTTCAAACTCAAGGTCTCTCCTTCTAACATCCGCATATGACTTCTGACGACTCTGCGCAATTTTCAACCTTTCCCTAATCAACTTAACTTTTTCCATAGCCTCAAATACCGAATCAGGACCACTCACAGCCACTTTACCCACCTTGAACCAAGCTATGGGTGATCTACACTTCCTCTCATATAAGGCTTCAAACAGAGCCATGCCAATATTAGAGTGGAAACTGTTATTGTAAGCAAACTCTATCAATGGTAAGTGATCATCCCAACTTCCCTTAAAGTCAAGTGCACAAGCTCTCAACATATCCTCTAAGGTCTGGATGGTCCGTTCAGCCTAACCATCGGTCTGCGGATGAAAAGCAAAACTCAAAAGCACTTGGGTACCAAGACCCTTCTGAAAAGCTTTCCAAAATTGCAAAGTGAATTGAGTAACCCTATCCGAAATGATAGACAAGGGAACTCCATGCAGTCTGACTAGCTCTCGAATATACAATCTAGCGTAATCCTTAGCAGTATATGGTGTATGAACAGGAAAGAAATGAGCAGACTTAGTCAACCTATCAACCACAACCCAAATAGAATCATGATGGCGTCGGGAAAGAGGTAAACCAATCACGAATTCCATATTTATCTCTTTCCACTTCCAGGTGGGAATACTAAACTCTTGCATCATACCACCAGGTCTTTGGTGTTCAACCTTAACCTGTTGGTATGTTGCACACTAGCTACAAATGCTGCTATATCTTTCTTCATGCCACTCCACCAATATATTTCCCACAAGTCTCGGTACATGTTGGTGGCACCAAGATGAATAGAATATCGCACCCCGTGCGCGTCAGCCATAATCCTCTGTCTCAGATCATCAATATTCGGGACACACAATCTACCCTGCAATCTCAGCACACCATTTCCCCCTTGGGAGAAAACCTCTACTTTTTGGTCCTTGACTGACTCCTTCAGTCTGACCAAACTAGCATCTAAGTATTGCTTTTCCTTCACTTCCGAAACTAAGAAGGATTTGGAACTACTCTGAACCCCTATACTACCTTCAGCAGAGTCAAACAACCTAACCCCCAATCTAGCCAAACAATGTACATCATAAGCCAACTCTTTCTTACCTTCTACCACATGCGAAACACTACCCATGGACACTCTACTTAGGGTATCCCCCACAACATTGGCCTTGCTCGGATGGTACAACACACTCATATTATAGTCCTTTAACAATTCTAACCATCGTCTCTGACTAAGATTCAATTCTCTCTGGGTAAACACATACTGCAGACTCTTATGATCAATGAAATCATCAACATGGACACCATACAAATAGTGTCTCCAGATTTTCAAAGCAAACACAACAGCAGCCAACTCAAGGTCATGGGTGGGGTAATTTTTCTTATGGGGTTTCAACTGTTTAGATGCATAAGCTATCACCTTACCCTTCTGCATCAATACACAACCCAACCCAACTTTCGAAGCATCACAGTACACCACAAAACCATCATCACCATCAGGCAAGTCAAAATAGGGGCTGAAGTGAGTCGAGTCTTCAACTTCTGAAAACTCTTCTCACAAGATTCGAACCACAAGAACTTCATTTTTTTGGGTCAACCGAGTCATAGGAGACACTATCGAGGAGAAACCCTCAACAAAACGACGGTAATAGACAGCTAAACCCAAGAAACTTTAGATATCAGTCGGAGAAATAGGTCTAGGCCAATTTTTAACAGCTTCGGTCTTTTGGGGATTAAATTTAATACCCTCGAAAGAAATGATATGACCCAGAAAAACAACTGACCTTAGCCAAAACTCACAACTTGGCAAATAACTTGTGATCTCTAAGGGTTTGCAAGACAGTTCAACGATGATCAGAATGTTCATCCTCACTACTGGAGTACACCAGTATATCATCGATGAACACTATGACAAACATATCTAGATATGGTCTGAACACTCGATTCATGAGGTCCATAAAAGCTGCTGGGGCATTAGTTAACCCGAAATACATAACAAGAAACTCAAAATGGCCATAACGAGTTTGGAAAGCTGTTTTCCGGATGTCACACTCCCTAACTTTGAGTTGATGATAGCCAGAATAAATGTCTATCTTTGAGAAATAACTTGCACCTTGTAATTGGTCAGACAAATCATCTATTCTCGGAAGGGTGTACTTATTTTTGATGATGACTTTATTCAGTTGGCAGTAATCAATGCATATACGCAAAGAGCCATCTTTCTTTCTTACAAACAACACAGGAGCACCCCAAGGAGAAACACTGGGCCTTATGAAACCCTTATCTAGTAGATCTTTGAGTTGCTCTTTAAACTCCTTAAGTTCTGCAGGGGCCATACGGTAAAGAGGAATAGAAATGGGTTGAGTATCGAGAAGAAGATCAATCCCAAACTCTATTTCTCTATCAGGAGGTATCCTTGGGAGATCATCCAAAAAGACATTAGAAAACGCATTGACGACGTTAACAGACTGGAGAGTTGGAGTCTCAGACTTAGTGTCTTAGGATCTAACCAAATGGTAAATACACCCCTTGAAAATAAGCTTTCTAGCTTTAAGGTAAGAGATAAAATGACTCTTGGGTGACACAGAATTCCCAAACCACTCAAACACAGATGTACCTGGAAATTGAAACTTGACCACTCGGGTCCGACAATCAATAGAGGCATAAGAATAATACAGGTATGTCTAACTCAATCAGATCAGCCAACAAGACTCTATGAAGAACGGTAACAGGACACTTTTTATACACACTTTGTGGGTAACAATCAAATCACCCACTGGGGTAGAAACTAGGATAGGATCAGGAATAATCTCAGGGCTTATTTCAAAATTTACAGCAATCAAAGGTGTAACATATGAGAAACTGGATCCAGGATCCAACAAAGCATGCACATCAAACTAAAATATACGAAGCATACCAGTAACAACATAGGGAGAGTCCTCCTGTTCTTGGTAGAAAGGTAAAGCATAGAATCTATTTTGGCAATGCCCACCAGCATTGCTAGAAGAGGCGCCGCCCTGAGCTGGGGCTGGGCGAGTCGCTGGAACTAGAGCACTAACAGTCTGAGTCTGGGTCTGAGGGCGATAGTCACGACGCCCTTGTCCATCCTGTGGACAATCTCTAACTCTGTGACCCATGTCACCACACCGAAAATAACCCCTCGTCTTACCCCAACACTTACCCGAATGAGCCCTACCACACTTAGGACACAGGGGACAATTTGTCTTATTGCCAGCACTATACTGGGACCTGGATGCATATGACCTGCTACCTTGCTCCTGCCTACCTCTAGGCATGGGAGCACTAGCAGATGACGGTGCTGACATAGATGATCAATCCTAATACTGAGGGCGACTCCCTCCCTGTGATCTAGTTTGACCCTGTTCATGCTGCTTGGACCTAGCTCTCTTATTCCCTTTTATTCTATCTCTCTCCTTAATCTTGTCTTCCTCAATATGTTGGGCATGAGTCATAAACCTAGAAAGATTCATCTCACTATTTAGCATAGAAGACCTACACTCCTTAACCACATAACTAAACACTCTAGTCACAAACTTACTCATACTACCCGATTATCATCCACTAAGTAAGGAGCATACTTGGCCGACTAATTAAACTTTAGACAGTACTCCCTAATAGTCATAGAGCCCTGTCGCAGGTTCATAAACTATTGCACCTTCTCCTCCCTCATCTTCAAAAGGAAAAACTTATCCAGGAAGGCATCCTGGAACTCTTGCCAAGTCGTAGGGACAGCTCCCTCACCTCTACCTTTCCTCCAAGCAACAACCCAGTAATAAGAAAGGCCTTTTAACCTATACATAGCCAACTCCACACTATGTTCCTCAGATACATGCATCACCTGAGTAATCTTTCGCACCTCCTCTAAAAACAACTGTAGATCCTTATCAGACTTGGACCTATAGAATTTTGGGGGATTTATCCGCATAAAGTTACGGATCTTGGTAGCAGCTGAATCACCTCCCTGCTACTATGGAGCTGGGGATGGGTTGTCCTTAATATTTGCAGTAACAGCTTGGGCCAGCGCCTGAAAGGCTGCCCAAAATTCAACATGAGACACGTTTTCGTTCAATGGGTCAGCGGGTTGAGGTTGCTGACCATCATTATTTCTTTTTACTCGATGTTTAGGCATATTTCTAAAATAGGAGAGCACGAATCAATAGCAGAGAGAGACACTTTAAGCTCGATAGACTTCTGAAAAAAAGAAGCACACTTTTTCCTAAAACGTCTTGTAGCCTCTTGCTCATAGATGTGGCGTGCTACACACCGATGATCAAGACTCTACTTAACGCATCTTTTCAAACTCCCTAGGATACCTTAAAACCTTAGGTTCTGATACCAAGTTTGTAACGCCCCAGAAAATGGGTCCTGGAGCGTCAAACGGTGCTTGAGTCTATGAGTAGCCCCAAGCTAACCCTTTGAGCCATTTTCATTCAGTTCAACATAAATCAACGGGGTTTTCATAAATAACCCTCAAATATCCGTAGAGTAATCATCATCCAAGAATAAAAGAATTTCAGAAAGATAATAAAATACGACTTATTAGTCAACTCCCAACATCTATACTAGTCTGACAAGCCTCTAAGAAAATCAATAAAACCAGTGAGGTATTGAGACATTCCCCAACTGACTCATACTCAGTTATCAAATGTAAACAATTCCGTGAAATCAATATCAGACATCGCGTCCTCAAAACATGAGGACTCACCACAACAGAGGATGTAGAACAGCGTGCCCGAAGAATCACTGTCGAACCTGGAACTGAGCAATTGAATCTACATTCCGAGAAAATAAAGCCCACATTCGAAGATGTGGGTTAGTACCATGGAACAAATCGAGTATATGGGGGTGTATGCAGTTTTATAAACATTATCATCATTAATATTTATAAGAAATATGCAGGATGTGTGAAGGACTCACATAGCTCGAAGAAAATCATCTTAATCATGAGAGGATGAAATAAGTACAATAACACATGTGAGTCATCATATAATTTGTCAATCACTTTCAGTTCATCAAGAATATCAATTCTCATAATGTAAATATCATTTAAATCTTTCAAAAGAATAAGTTTCATAATCCCACTTTCAAATCACTTTATCATTCACCATAGACACAAGGAAACACACACACACACTGGGAGATCCTATAACCAACATAAACCATGTGAGCTACATGGAGTCCAACGTACAACCCGCATTGGGGAGAGCTGTCCTATCCTTACCATTAGAGTAGGACTATCGATATCAAATCCACATAAACTAGTGATCACTATATAAATTAGCCTCAGGCTTACTCCTACGGGGGCACATAGTTCTAGGGAAGTAAGGTCACTTTATACCTCCTACTCGGGGCTAAAGATTTCTCCCAAACTTAGCTCAGATCATTTCAAAGACAATCCACAATAAAACATTTTCAGTAATATATAAATATACATCGGAAGCAATCATGCTTTTCATCTAGCAAAATCAATCACGTTGTGGATTTCGTTCACACTCGAGTTCAAAATAGCTCCATTAAGACCAAAAGGTCAAATCATTCAAAATATCTCAAATATTTAACATCAACGTGCTTATAACATATAATTTCTCAAAAAAACACAATTTCTAATGGGGATTCATGAGCCAAATATCAAAATCATGACAAATATCGTTCAAGATTCATGCTTTATATCTCCACACATGTAAATTCATCTTTCAAAATCATAAACATTAAGATTTCATAATAATCATCATAAGATATGGGTTCATGCTTTAAATTAGTAAAAAATCAAAAAAAATCATGCCTTTGTAAAGAAAATTACTTTTGGGCACAAGAACGAAAGAGAGTTCTTGTTGAAAAACCTCACATACCTTGAATGATGAACTTTAGATCGATACTCATTTTTGAGATGTTAATCGTTCCTTTGAATGATGGTTCTTGGAGTTCTTGAACTAGGAACTTGGAATCTTGAATAAATCTGCAGAATTAATGGTGAACTTTGGAGGTTCTTGAAGTTGGATGTATGAGCTTAGGATTTTATTTTTGAGGGAATTTGATGAAATATAACATATAATGCTTCTAATAGGTTTTAATATAGGGTTTGGATGGATTTTGGGTGAGGGGAAATGACCAGAACGCCCCTAAAAATCAAACAATTCTTAAATCTGTCCTTTGGTGGACTGTTTTGATAGTCTGAAGTCGATCAACCATAACGTTTTGCTCCGATATTCAAATTGGATGAAACCAATTTCATTAGAAAGAGGACTCTCATATATTTCCATTGATACATATTATCTCACCCAGATCATAGTGTACGAGGAGTTATGATCGTTTGAAATTAACCCAAAAATTCGCTTTTGATAGTTTGAAGTAGATCGACCATAACCTTTTGCTCCGATAGACAAATTAGATGAAACTAATTTCATTGGAAAGAGGACTCGTAGAGCTTTCCGTTGATATATAGTAGATCACCGATATCATTATGTACAAGGATTTATGATCGTTTAAAGTTGGAGAAAAAATACGCCAGGCCTTAGTACTTTTTCCTGCATGTTTTACTGTTCACTACTATTCATGGTTCGATCGGAATGTTCATAACTCGTCCATCGGGTGTCCATTTTGGATGATACACATATCATTGGAAAGCTTATTCGATAATATACACAATGGTGGATGATAATCTAAGACATTCCACACGAAAAATTTATAATTCATTCTAGAAGAGAGAACCCAACACGTTTATGCACAAATTTTCAATGAAAAATTTCTCGAGGTATTACACCCTTAGTAGCAATCCCTGAGTTATAGAAATACGTAGCCAGCGTAGGGTAAGTAGTCCTCCTACTAGAATAGGGTTGATGCAATCATATATATATATTCCATGAGTCTTTCGGCCAGATTAGGGTTGGCACAACATTGTTAGTATCACGTGGCAAGGTGCTAACACCTTTCCAACTGGGGTCAGACGTTGGACCCCAAATTAGTCTATATCAAGGTATATCAGTTAGATAAACACTCCTACAGTTATAGTTTTAGTATTTTGTATTCAATAATCAATATCTAGTATTCAGTATTCAGTATAGAACTCAGTTCAGTTCTACACGATCATGACTTACAGTTACCAGTTATTCAGTTATCAAAAACTTAATACTATAGCTTCAGACTAATTCAAATACACAATTATGCTTGGTATTGCATGTTCAGTACTTACAGTATTCCCAGTCTTGTATATACTCTCATTCAGTTATTTCATGATATTTAGTTATAATTCTCATACACGTGAACCCATGTATATCAGCCTAACCTCACCTAGCATACCAGTACATTCAAAGTATTGACACATACTCTTTCTTTGATCTATGATGCTCATATCATAGGTTCGTACACTTGGGTTCCTGATCGTACTTAGTCAAATTCAGTTGATCAGATGCAACTACAGAAGTGAGTCCTTATCCGTCGAGGGCATGACACTTATTTAGTTATTTTGTTATTTACAGTATTTTAGCTTTTTGGTTACTTTCAAACATCAGTTGTGAGTTAGTTGGGGCCAGTCCCATCAACTCATTTATCTTAGATTTTAGAGGCTTTCAGACGCTTTTAGTTATTAGTTGTTCTACAGATGTATTCAGTATTGATTCAATTTTATAAAACTTATGGCGCTTTTAGTTTTTACTTCCGCATATGTTTTCATGATTATTATTCAGTGCTCACAGTAAGTATCAGTCATGGGTTACCTTGTGGTTCTTAGGGATTGTAGGCATCGTGAGGGTGTAGTCTTGGGGCATTACACTTAGTCCTTGAAGGTTTGGGATGTCCGTGACAGCTAGGACCTCAACTCATGTTGTGACAGAATGGTATCAGAGCTTTTTTTGTGTCAGCCCTATCGATGTGGTCCAGAGTTAAAACTGAGTTTAGGAAAATGCCGATAAGGTGAGGAAAACCTTAGTCCTGAGTCTAGGCAAATAGAATTCAGTGGGGCAAACCTCAGCGAGGACGCTGAGCCCATAAGGGGATTATATGTAATTCCCCAACATAGGGTAAGAAGTCCTACATCAGCAAAACACAGGAGGGATGCTTTGTATATAAGTAAGTAGGCTTTACTCCTTAGTGAAACATTTTAAAGCCGTGCGGGCCTGGGCCTAAAGCAGACAATATCACTAGTAGGTTGGGCCGTTACAGGGGTATCTTGGTCCTTGATGGATTGGGATGTCCATCCCGGCTAGGACCCCTACTCGGGTCGTGACAGATATTATATCTTGGGTCATAGAAAAGAATTTGTTTTTGAACCAGTGGATAGGATGCTTTGTTAGATCCTAAACATGCCATTTTTGTGACATGTTCTTTACATAGTTATTGCATCATTGTGTTAGTAATTCTCGGGAGCTAAATCTATCTGAAATTGATCATCAAAATTTGTATCATTGTCCAAGAAATAGTCAAGTTACTGTAATGTGGCTATGATTAGCATTATTTTTCTTATTTATTTAGCAAATCATGTTTATGATCAACCTTTTTCTTGTATTCATGGTGAACATATAGTTTGCTACTTTTTTTTTGGGTTTTAGATTTTCATGTGATGATAAAGAAGAATGAAAAAGTTGAAGGGTGTACAGAGGATGTTCGCGTTCCTCGACGTGCGAAGGTTGCAGCTCATGAGTATGTTTTGGATGTGAAATACGTTATTTCTCAAGCTGCAGTTGCTAGACATGCACTGATTTCACAAAGACTACAAAAGCTTAAATCACACTTTACTTAGAACTTCTTTCTATTTGTATGAGCATGTTCTTCTTATCATTTAATTCAATTGAACCCATACACTTCTTAACTATATTTACCCAAAAAAATTAAATGATCGAAAGAACATGCCCATACAAATAGAATGAAATTCTAAGTAAAGTTTGATTTAAGCATTTGTAGTCGTTGTGAAATCAATGCATGTTTGGCAACTACAGCTTGAGAAACAACATATTTCACATCCGAAACATATGCATGTACTGCAACATTCACACGTCGAGAAACGCAAACATCCTTTGTACACCCTTTGGCTTTTTTGTTCTTCTTATCATCACATAAAACTCTAAAAACCAAAAAAGCAACAAACGAACATGTCCGCAATGAATACAAGAAAAAAGCTGATCATAAACATGGTTTGCTAAACAAACGAGGAAGATAATGCACTATTCATAGCCACATTACAGTAAATTGACTGTTACATGGACAATGACACACATTTTGATGAGTCTCAGATAGAATTAGGTCCCTACTGACACAATGTGCAATAACTACATGAAGAACATGTCACAAAAATGGCATGTTTAGGATCAAAGAAAGAATTCTATCCACTCTGTCAAAAATAAATTCTGCTATAACCTAAGATATCAAATATCAAATAAAATGACAGAATATTCATTCACACAAATATCTGGAGATGATTCTCAAAATAGAAGAAAGGAATATCAACGAGCTGCTCTATATATAAGTTTGCACCTATTTCTCATATTAGAAAGAGTGGTTTGGAGTTCATAAATATGAATGAACAAAAATATATATGTCATGGTACATTCACTAGTGCAGATTATATACCATGTCCACTAACTTGAAACTTTTAATAGAATAAGGAGCTCCCTAAACTCTTTTTCAGCATTGCGGGCTGATCCTCCCTCCTTTATTTTTTTTCCAGAATGACAATATTGGTTATGATTCATTGTAATTACTAGACGCTTCCTATAAGAAAAATACATATGAAATAATGGAGTTTTCTAAACTAGACACATAAAAGTATGACCATCAGAGATATCATAAAGTCATGAACACAAGAACAATAACAATAACAATATTTTGATAAATTCCAGACAACACTTATGGAATAAAAATATATGCTACCTATTTCATAATACCTCCTAGAAAATGAAGTACTATGACAATTTCATATACATGGCATCTTTCATCAACAATGTATCCTAAACCTGATCACTTGTCCATTAAGTTTTGATCTCAATGATGATCCATTAGGACAAACTCCATCTTTTTTCTAAATGCTTCTACTCAAAATGCAATAAGCGAAGCATGAAAGGCTTCAAAATAACGTTGAGGTCCTCTAGGATTGGATGATTGATTTTAAAAAGAAAGATTTCTTGGTTTTATATTTTTCTATATCTTGTTATTACACAAAGGTCAAATGACCTCTGAGCCAACATATCAACATCTGACCTTTTGTTTAGTTTTGTTCCTATTCTGTAATCGGATACTATCTTGATCTGACATACAATCTCGAATTGGTGATATCTTTTCATATACTATTTTTAACTATTGAATGGTCTCTGTGAAGCTGAAAAAATATTGAATCAAATAATCTGAATTAGGCAAATAATTTGTGTAAGAGCTGAACAGGATATCAATATTTCTCATCTTTTCCCCCTAGTAACTGATCCTAATATAGATTTTCATTATGAATCACATTGATCAATTAGAAGAGATAAACTTTTGAATATGAACAAAAAATTAAAAATAGTAGTCTATATATGTAAAACATACTCATCATTAAAGAAATTTAATATGAAAAGAAAACATACATTTCAAAAAGAATATTAGAGCACTTCCAATTCTTATTGATCAAAGCTCATGATAACTCCTGCATTCCTCCATAGAGCAGCGACAAAACCTACGTTCTTTTTTGAACTCGGTACATATGATGAATTCATCATGATGAAAAAATTTATGTGACCCATAGGCATGCTTTGATGACTGGTTATGATATTTGAGTAGTGCAGTACTTACCAATGGAACTTTATTACCATCAACAAAGATACAAATATTATTCTTCCATTTCTCACAAGGTTCTCTTCCATCATGTTTCTCAAATTCAATCGGAGTACGCTTTCCTAATAACAAAAAAACAACTTTTATTAGTATCAAAACATGCGAACATCTATCAAATAATATAATAAGGAAGGATGACATTTTGTTTCATAATAAACAACAACATTTACTATAATAACATGCTATTTGACTAAGAAAAAAGTAGTAGGATATTTAATTATTCTTGTAAGTGATGAGAAAAAAACTAGTAGGATATTAAATTATTTTTGTAGGTAAGAACTTACTAATGATCAAGTGATTACATCAAAATTCATTTATCAAGAGGATATAATAATAGATGAATGTAGTCCAGTTCAATAGTTCAATTGAACTAAGATTTTTCAAATAGACATGCTGAAGGTTCTTTGAGAAAGCAACCAAATTCCTAAGGAGAAATGTTCACATATCTGGTAGAAAAAATAGGCCCTTTAGACATTACCACTATTATATGATAATTTTATGACATTGAACCAACTTTCGCCCACCTTAACTAATTCCACAGGATATCTTCCTTGTTGTACCGCCAACAACGTTAGGACAAATAAGAAGAAATTACCTAATGTTTTTTGTCGTTGCTAAGATTTAAAACTGAGAATTCATGATTCTTATGATAATGTATTAATCATTTATCCATACCCTTGGGAAAAACATTAAAAATATTTATAACTATGAAGAGTTGTTAGGACTAGTGCCTCAAAAGATGCAGATTAGCTGTATTTGCTGTTGTAATTCAAAATACAACTTTAAAATGGGATTTAAATTTGGCTAAATAAGGCTGTAATCTTGCAGAATCGGATTTATAATATTTGATGATCTTTAGACTATAATTGTTAGAGATAATGATAGCTTATTTTGCTCCTTTTATTGAGCTTTCAGTCATGATTTTATGTATAAATGTGGCAGTAATCAATGAAACTTTATAATGATTTCTTTTCATTCCTTTCGTTGCTAAAGATCTATTTTTGTTCCCAACAGATTGGTATCGGAGCAATGTCATCTTTAGGGACCTGTGAGAAGAGAGTGAATAAAAAAACACAAGTTCTTTCTATATAACCATTCTTTAAACTGTTTCTTAAATAGTTTATAGAAAATAAATTCTAAAACAAGCTTTCTAACACCTGCTTTCTTCAATGGTGAGAATTATCAAGCTTGGAAAATTAGAATGACGGTTCATCTTGAAGCACTGGATCTCTAGGAAGCAGTAGAAGAGAACTATGAAGTAACTCCTCTTAGAGCTAATCCAATAATGAATCAGATGAAACATCACAATGAGAGAAAGAAAAGAAAAACCAAAGCCAAAGAATGCCTTTTCTCTGCATTATTCCCATTAATTCTTATCAGAATTATGCAAATAAAGTCCACTACAGAAATTTGGGAGTATCTCAAAATGGAATGCCTAGGAAATGAAAGAGTGCAGAATATGCAAGTGATGGATCTGATTCAGGAATTTGAAATAGAGAGAATGAGAGAATTATAAACTATAAAAGATTATGCAGATCAGCTACTTGACTTAGCTAACAAGGTGAGATTGTTTGGTAAGGATTTTATTGATGAAAGAATTGTTCAATAAATTCTTGTCACACTTCCTGAGAAATATGAATCCACAATCTATTGTTTAGAGAATTCTAAGGATCTATCAAGCATTACCTTAGCAGAACTTATTAAAGCTTTGTAGGCATTGGAGCAAAGGAGAATAATGAGGAAAGAAGGTTTTGTTGAAGGTTCTTTTCAAGCTAATCACAGAATGATTCATACAAGGAAATGAAAAAGAGCTAGAAGCAAAGGCAATTTAATAATTATGACAATCAGGGGAAATAATCCACTTTGACCTCATTGAAAAAATTCAAATCACTCTCAACAGAAATAGTGATAGAGACCGGATGTCAAGTGCAACAAATGTGGTCAATTAGGCCATGTGGAGAGGGTATTTAAGTCAAAAACGCAAAAACAAGAAGCCAAGTATGCTATAAATAAATATAACTAAGAGAAATTGTTTGCAGCAACTTGTTTTGCTTGAAAAAGCACTTCTGAAAATTGGTTGATTGATAGCGGATGCACAAATCATATGACCAGTGATCAAGATCTCTTTAAAGATCTAGATAGGTCTGTTATTTCCAAAGTCAAAATTAGAAATGGAGAATATCTTGACGTAAAAGGCAAAGGAACAATTGTAATTTAAAGCCCTACAGATTTGAAACTTATAACTGATGTTTTCTTTGTTATTGATCTTGATCAAAATATCTTAAGTTTTGGGCAGCTACTTAAAAATGGTTTCAAAGTGTTTTTTTGGAGAAAAGCATGTGTCATTAAGGATTTTGATAATAAGGAGATGGTCAAGGTCAATATTAGAGGAAAGAGTTTTTCCTTAAATCTATTAGACGAGGAGCAAGCAATAGTTGTCCGGTTAAAAAATGATTCTGAGTTATGGCACAAAAGACTCGAACATTAACATCATGATGCCATACACTTCATGAAAGAAAATCAGCTTGCAAAAGGTCTCCTAAGACTTGAGAAAAATTTGCTTGTTTGTGAAGCTTGTCAGTTTGGGAAGCAAACAAGGCTTTCTTTTTAGAATTCATCATGAAGGGAAAAGAATAAGCTGCAACTTATTCATATGGATGTACACCATATTTAAATGGTGGTGAGTACTACATTGCTTTTATTGATGATTGTTCCAGATATTGTTGGATTTATTTTTTGAATTTTAAATTTGAGGTCACTGATGTATTCTAGAAATTTAAGGGTTTTGTGGAAAATTAGAGTGGTTGTCGAATTTAGGTGATAAGAATAGATAATGGTATTGAATATACTTTAGAAAAGTTCAACAACTTTTGTAATGAATCAGAAATTGAGCATCAACTAACGACACCCGATACTCTTCAATAAAACGGAGTAGTGGGAAGGAAAAATAGGACGCTAATGGAGATGACAAGGTGTTTTCTCCATGAGAAAGGGCTGCCAAAGAAATTTTAGGCTAAAACTGCCAATACCATAGTATTTCTGCTAAAAGGATTGCCAGCTAAGGCTTTGAAAAAGAAGACATCGTTTAAGGCTTGCTTTGGTTACAAACCTTTGCTAACAACTATGAAAATATTTGGTTATCTTTGTTATGCTTATGCACCTCAGGTTACTGTTTCAGTTTTGGTTCTGGAATATTATCTTCGTGTTCATATTAATCAAGATGTTGTGGCTCAATCTACAGGTGAAGCAGAATACATTGCATCTACTTTAGCTATGAATCAAACCCTTTGGATTCAGAAGATACTGGTAGATTTGTACATGGAACAAAAAAGAGTACCGAAATCCTTATGGATAATAAAGCTTCAACTTCAATTACAAATAATCCTATTTCTCAAAGAAAGGAAAAACATTTCAAGATCAAGCTTTATTTCTTGAGGGAGGAGCAAAAGAATGGAGACATAAACATGGTTCACTGCAGAAACGATTTCCAGAATGTCGATATTTTAACTAAGTCTCTACCTAGAGCAAGATTCGAGTTTCTCAGAGAAAGACATGGTATTACTACTCTTGAGTCAAGGAGGAGTGTTAGGACTAGTGCCTCAAAATCTGCAGATTAGCTGTATTTGCTGATGTAATTCAAAATACAACTTTAAAGTAGGATTTAAATTGTAACACCCCATATCATTCATGACTTGATTTCCACTCTTAGTTGAATGCATAGGAAATGTAGAGCATTAAAAGCTTTCTAAGTGTTGAGAGACTTAGGTATATTTTGAGCCTCCTAACTTCGAAGATTTTAATTTGACCTTCCCGACCCTAAGACATAGATTTTTAAGTCTATTCATGTTCAGGGGTTTAAAGGGCATGTCTCGGGGAAGTTTTGGATTTTTGGGATGAGGATTGGGTCGTGTTTTGATCATGAAAATAGTAGGTCACTGTTATTGTACTGCATCGCGGTGCCTATAGTGATGGGGAACCTACCGTATCAAGGTGAGCCACCACAACGCAAGCCAGCTGCAGGTTTAAATGCCCAAGGGGCAATTACGTCTTTTCCCATTAATTTATTCATCTAATCACGATTAACAACGTAGTTAGGGAATGAAATTGACCATTCTATCCAAATTAGTCTCACATAAAACCCTTCTCTCATCCCCAATAATAAATAATTTAGTCCGTTCAAGTGCAAGATTTTTAAGAAAGAATTAATATTAGGGTTCCATTCTTCAAACTAAGGAACCTAAGGTATGTGGGACTATACCTAAACTCCATGGGCATGGGTTTTATCATTTTACCAAGTTTAAATATGTACAATTATGTTTATGAAAGTGGGTTTTGATATCATTTTGAATAGCATGCATTCATGAATTCATTTTGATAAAAGTATATGTTGTCTTGAACTCCTTTATATAGAATTTAATTATAACTATGTATACATGTGCTTTCGGTTGACTTTTTGAAAAGTTTAATTAAGAGAATTATTTATGAGACCTCCCCTTCAGTGTGGATTTTACTTGATTTTTGTCATACGTGGTATTCGTTTGCATGTTTTGAATTTTGATGTCAAGTATTTCTTACCCAAACTTGGGTTGACGTTGATTGTGAATTAATGAGAGGGAGTCTTCTTGTCATAACTATACTCTTTGCATTAAAAAGAAGAATTGCATGTGATTGAATATTTGACATGGCCACCGCATTTTTAAGTCTTACAAAAAGAGGGTATTCTCATAAGACTTCTTGAGATTTCAAAAAGAGGACTTTCTTGTGATGTTACAAATTTTTGGTGGTCATTTGCATGCTTTGAATAAGATGGGTTGTGAAATTGATATGATATGAATGACTTGCAAGTCGGGGTATGACGATACCCTGTGATGACATGCCCTTAACATATTAAACACCGAATGATTTTGGAAATGAATAATGATGTTTAAAACTAAAATTGGGACTAAAGAGAGAGTTAGATGATTACCCAAAGAAGGCATTTGAGTGTATGGGATCATTATTGGATATTGAGTTTTGATGATTCAGGTGATATAATTGGATATGACCAATGTATACTTGCTCTTGAGGCAGTGGTATACTATAATAATGTTTAGGACCCCAATCCTGGCAACAAACTTGGATTTGGGGGCTTGGCCAATGAGTAAATGGTAGACCCATATAGCCCGTGGGTACTAGAAATGTAGGGTGTACCATCTATCTCAGGAGTAAAACAAAGTGTTGAGTCAAGATTTCAAGACAGTATTTTGAAACTCTAAATGATGCCCACATGTTTTTACTTATATTATTATTAATATTTAATGAAAGGTTCTCCCCTATGTTGTGTAATAAAAATGTTATTTTGGATTGTTCTACATATCAGTACAATTGTATTGACCCCCTATATTTTAGGATATGAGGCTCAGTCCTGCGGTCCTGCTAAGTAGTAGATCATTGTCAGACGTTTGAAGTTGATGAGCATTCCTTATTATGGAAGGCCTTATTTTATATGATGCTTTCATTAGTTTTTTTGTTCATGGTTTGACCGGAGGCCTTGTCCTAATTTCAGACAGATGTTATTTTCAGTTTATTAGAGATTTCGCAACTTATGTTAGATGGTTTTTGGTCTTTATGAATTTATACCCATATTGATTAGTTGAAATAACAAAATGACTATGCTCCAATTTACTTTCTCTATTGGATAATAGATAAATATTGCATACGATCACAAAATAAGATGGCTCTCGAGCCATCATGGTTTGGGATGCCCATCGCGACCCGGGCCTCAACTTGGTTCTTGACAAACTTAGTATCAGAGCACGATTAATGGTCCTAGGAAATCTATGAAGTCGCATTGGGTAGAGTCCTTTTTATGGGTGTGTAGCGCACCACACTTATAAGGAGGAAGCTACTAGACATTTAGGAATGTCTATCTTTTCTTCATGTCTTAGTTTGTGCTTTGGAATCTGAATGTCCTCTAATCAATGATTGCCTATATTTTAGAGATTGATCGTGCCTCCCTATAGATCCAACGAATAGAATACCCAAACTGATGATGTCCACCCTACTTATGCGATGCAGGCCCAAAATAATGCTCGTCCTCTAGAGTTTGTTTCTCTAGGAGTCCCTTCAATCCAAACTAGTCCACCTCGGGCTCCTCGATCTAGTGATAACCATACTCAGTATTCCCAAAGAAGCCTCTAATGCAAATTCTAATAGTCAATCCATATGATTTCTCACCTTATGGCTTCTCAGGACCGTCAGTCTGAAGATGTAGGCTTGGTGTCTGGTTCACCCAAACTTACTCGGGTCAGCTAATTCATGAGGCCGAATCTACCTATGTTTACTAGAACCAATATTGAGGAGGACCCCCAAGGGTTTATTAATAAGATGGAAAATATTTTAGAGTTATGCATGTTAATGACATTGAAGGGGTTGAGTTGGCAGCCTATCAGTTGAGGGACGTAGCTAACCAGTGGTACAATTAGTGGGAAGATTTAAGGGGCAGAGATGCTGAACCTTTTGTGTGGGGTGAGTTTGTATAAGCTTTCCTGGATTGTTTCATTCCTCAGGATTTAAGGGAAACAAAGGCTGAAGAATTTGTGAATCTGAAACAAGGAAAAATGAGTGTTAAGGAATATGCAATGAAGTTCACCCAGATGTCTAGTTATGCTCCAGAATTGGTAGGCAACATGAGGGCCCGTATGAGAAAGTTTGCATCTGGTCTCTTAGATGATTTGGTGTTTGAACGTTAGAGAGCAATACTGAACAAAGATATGGACTTCTCCAGGTTATCAATGCATACATAGTAGGTAAAAGAGGAGAAGAAGAGGCACGCATAGGTAAGGGAGAAAGATAGGCAGGCTAAGAGAGCTAGTTCTGCAGACCAGAATAACAGTCAACACTAAGGTAGTAATTACAGTAATAAGTGGTCTAAGAAGACGTTTTGGATCAATGCTCAATCTTCAGCTATCGCCCCTATGCCTAAACTTCTAGTAAATCAGCGGTTTAATAACTCCCAACATAATAGTTGTCAAAGAATGAAGAGAAAGCAGTCATAGGGGAGTGTAGCCTAGTCGTTCAGGCAATATCCTCATTGCAGTAATTGTGGGAAGAACTATTTGGAAAGGTGTATCTATGGTGAGCGCATGTGTTATAGTTGTGGTTAGTTAGGTCATTTCATAAGGGATATGTTAGGGGAAATGTTGGGGGTGCTAAGTCCCAAACTGATTCCACAGTTCCCTACCACCTGAGGGTATTACTTTGGCTACTGGAGTCGGTCGCAACCGGTTATATGCTTTATCTAACCGCCAGGATATAGAGACTTTGCTAGATGTGGTTATGGGTATGTTACAGAATTTCTCCAGATATGTATATGTGTTACTTGATCCCGATTCTACCTTGTCCTATATGACCCCTTATGTGGTAGTTGGTTCTGAACCTATAAATATTTTGAAAACCTTTTATTTTTCCATTCCTGTTGGCAATTCTATTATGGCTAGGAGTGTTTATAAAAATTGTGTGGTATCTATTTTTCATCATAGTACTGTGGATGATCTTATAGAACTGGACATGATTGATTTTGATGTTATATTAGGAATGGACTAGCCCTATTCATGTTTGCTACACTAGACTATAGAACCAGAAAGGTCACCCTTTCTTTTCCTAATGAGCCAGTGTTAGAGTGGGAGGGATATTCTTTAGTACCTAGGGGGAAATTCATATCTTATCTTATAGTCCGTAAGCTTATATCAAAGCGGTTTCTGTGCCACCTTGTTTGGGTCAAAGATTCTAGAACAGAAAGTCCTTCCCTCCAGTTTGTTCCCATAGTTAATGAATTCCTAAAAGTTTTTCCTGACGACCTTCTTAGGATACCACCATATAGGGAGATAGATTTTAGTATTAATTTATTTCTAGTCACCTAACCTATTTCTATTCCGCCATACAAAATGGCTCCTACCTAATTGAAAGAGTTGAAGTAATAGTTAAAAGATCTTCTTGACAAGGGCTTTAACCATCCTAGTGTTTCTCCCTAGGGTAGTCAGGTACTCTTCATCCATAAGAAAGACGGCTCCCTCCGTATGTGTATAGATTACCGTCAGCATAACAAAGTCACAGTCAATAATAAGTACACTCTTCCCAGAATCGGTGATCTTTTTAACCAACTTTAGGGTGCCAAATGTTTTTCTAAGATAGAACTTCGTTTGGGGTATCATCAATTGAAGGTTACGCAGGATGATATTCCTAAAACAGCTTTCCGAACCCGATATGGTCAATATGAAATGTTAGTTATGTCCTTCGGACTGATTAACGCCCCCATAACTTATACAGACCTAATGAATAGGGTGTTTCGTTAGTTTCTAGATCTGTTCGTCATAGTCTTTATCAACAATATCTTGATTTACTCAAAGAGTGAGGAGGATCATGCCAATCACCTCCGAAGTATCCTTCAGACCTTTAAAGATCATGAGTTGTATGAAAAATTTTCCAAGTGTGAATTTTGGCTTAATTCTATTTCTTTCCTAGGGAATATTGTTTCCAGTGGGAATTAAAGTTGACCCCCAAAAAGTTGAGGCAGTGAAAAAATGGCCTAGACCCATAACTCCAATCGATATCTGGAGCTTCTTACGTTTGGCAGGGTATTACAGAAAGTTTGTAGAAAGCTTTTCCTCTATAGCTGCTCCGCTTACTAGAATGACTCAGCAAAAGGTGAAATTCTTATAGTCTGACTCTTATGAGATTAGCTTTGAGAAATTTAAAGACAAGTTGACTACTGCACCAGTTTTGACCCTTTCTGAGGGTACAGAGGGTTTTGTTGTGTACTGTAATGTGTCCCAGGTGGGACTTGGGTGGGTACTTATGCAGCATGGCAAGGTGGTGGCCTAAGCATCTAGATAGTTAAAGGTGCATGAAAAGAACTATCCCACCCATGACTTAGAATTATCAGTACTGGAATTTGCACTAAAGATTTAGCGTTATTATCTTTATGGGGTGCATGTTGATTTATTTACTGATCACAAAAGTTTACAGTATGTTTTCATGCAGAAAGAACTAAATCTCAGAAAGAGACAGTGGCTGGAATTATTGAAGGATTATGATATGAGCTTGCATTATTATCTGGGAAAGGCCAATGTGGTAGCCGACACCTTTATCAGGTTATGTATAGGTAGTCTTTCTCATGTGGAGGAAGGAAAGAGGAATACGGTGAAAGATATTCATCGGCTTGCAAATTTGGTAGTTTGACTCCTGGATTTCGAAGATGGAAGAGTGTTCATGCAGAAGTTAAGGAGAAGCAGGCTGAGGACTCCATCTTGGTAAAAATTAATTAAGATGTTGGTTAACAAAAGGTAATGGCTTTTGAAATTGGCGATGATGGGATTTTAAGGTATCAAGGTAGGTTATGTGTGCCGAATGTGGATGGGCTGCAAGAAATAATTCTTGATAAAGATCACACTTCTAGGTATGTTGTTCACCCTTATTCTACAAAAATGTATCATGATATGAAGCCCATTTACTAGTGGAATAATATAAAAAGAGATGTTGCTCACTTTGTGGCTAAGTGTTTGAATTTTTAACAAGTTAAGGTTGAAGATTTGAGGCCAGCTTAGCTCTGCCTATGTGGAAGTGGGGGAAGATCAACATGGACTTTATTATAGGACTTACGAAATCCTGAAACCAATATAACTCCATTTGGGTGATTGTAGATAGGATGACCAAGTCGATCTACAATCACCTATTTTATTCCAGTATGGACCAACTACTCAGGGGATGTCTATGCTAAGCTGCACATTTGAGAGATAGTCCGTTTTCATAGGGCTACAGTGTTTATTATTTATGATTGAGGTACATAATTTTCTTCTTAGTTTTGGCGGTCCTTTCAGAGGGGTTTAGATAGCCAACTAAACCTTAGTATCGCCTTTCACCCTCAAAGGGATGGGCAAGTAGAATGCACCATTCAAACCTTAGAAGATATATTGAGGGCTTGCGAGATTGACTTTAAGGGTAGTTGGGTAGATCACTTGCCATTGATAGATTTCACCTATAATAATAGCTATCATTCTGGTATTTAGATGGATCCTTTCGAAGCCCATTATAGGAGAAGATGTAGGTGTCTGATTGGGTGGTATGAAGTATGTAAAACCCATTTGTTTAGGCTTGATATTGTTCATCAAGCAATGGATAAAGTGAAGGTTATTAGAGAGCAACTTAAGACAACTCAAAGTCACCAACAGTCCTACGCAGATGTTAGAAGGATGCAGTTGGAATTTAAGGTTGATGATTGAGTATTTCTAAATGTCTCCCCTTTGAAGGAAGTCATGCAATTCAAAAAGAAAGGGAAACTTAGTCCTCGTTACCTAGGTTCTTATCATATTATGTGGAGGATTAGTGGCGTTGCTTATGAGTTGGATTTTTTTATTAAGTTTAGCCTCTGTTCATCCTGTATATTATGTATCGATATTAATGAAATGTATTGGAGGTCATTATCTTGTGCTTCTTGTGGAAGAGAACAATGTAAAAGACTCATTATCATACGAAGAAGAACCCATTTCCATTTTAGATCGTCAAGTTTGGAAGTTTAGGAGTAAGGAGGTAATTTTGGTTAAAGTATTGTGGAAGAATCAAAAAGTTGAGAAAGCTTCTTGGGAATCGGAGGATGACATGCGTACGAGGTACCCGACTCTCTTTGAAATCAGGGATGATGTTATGGAAGGTACAAATCTTATACTACTCTTTTATTTCACTATAGTGCTTGAAATCGTGCTTGCTGTGCCCCGAGTCATCAATAAGGGATGAGTGATCCCAAGGGGAGGATAATGTAACACCCCGTATCATTCTTGACTTGATTTCCATTCTTAGTTGAATGCAAAGGGAATATAGAGCATGAAAATTTATTTAAGTGTTGAGAGACTTAGGCATATTTTGATCCTTCTAACTTCGAAGATTTTAATTTGAACTTCCCGATCCTGAGACGTAGATTTTTGAGTTAATTCTAAGGAGTGTAAAGGGCATTTCTCGGGGAAGTTTTGGATTTTTTGGATGAGGATTGGGCTGTGTTTGGATCACAAAAATAGTAGGTCATCGCAATTGTACCGCATTGTGGTTACTATAGAGGTGGGGCACCTACCGCATCTCAGTGAGGCACTAAAATGCAACCCAGTTGCAGGTTCAAATACACGAGGGGCAATTACATCTTTTTCTATTAATTATATTTATCTAATCACGATTAATAACATAGTTAGGGCACGAAATTGCCTATTCTCTCCAAATTACTCTTAAACAAAACCCTTCCCTCTTCCCTAACAATTAAGAATTTAGTCCTTTCAAGTTCAAGATTCTCAAAAAAGTGTCAAGATTAGGGTTCCGTTCTTTAAACTAAGGAACCAAAGGTATGTGGGACTATCCTTAAACTCCATGGGCGTGGGTTTTATAATTTTACTAAGTTTAAATATGTAAAATCATGTTTATGAAAAAGGGTTTTGATATTGTTTTGACTAGCATGCATTCATGAATTCCTTTTGATAAAAGTATATGTTGGTCTTGAACTCCTTTATATAGAATTGAATTATATCTATGTATACATGTGCTTTCGGTTGTCTTCTTGAAAAGTTTAATTGAGAGCATGCTTTATGGGACCTCCCTCCCAGTGTAGAATTTACTTGATTTGTACTATATGTGGTATTTACTTGCATGTTTTTAATTTCAATATTAAATGTTTTTTACCCAAACTTGGGTTGACATTGATTGTGAATTGATGAGAGGGAGTCTTCTTGTCATAACTATACTCTTTGCATTAAAAATAAGAATTGTATGTGATTGAATAATTGACATGGCCACCTCATGTTTAAGTCTTGCGAAAAGAGGGTATTTGCATAAGATATCATGAGATTTCAAAATGAGGACTCTCTTGTGATATTATAAATTTTTGGTGATTATTTGCATGCTTTGAATGAGATGGGCTATGAAATTGATATGATATGAATGACTTGCAAGTCAAAGTATGACAATACCTTGTGATGACATGCCCTTAACATATTAAACATGGAATGACTTTATATATGAAACATGACGTTTAAAGAACTAAAATTGGGCCTGAAGAGAGAGTTAGATAGTTACCTAAAGAAGGCATTTGAGTGTAAGGGTTCATTGCTGGAAATTGAGTTTTGCTGGTTCGGGTGATATGATTGGTTATGGCCAATATATACTTGCCCTCAAGGCACTGGTATACTAAAATAGTATTTAGGACCCCAATCCTTTTGACAAACTTGGATTTGGGGACTTGGTCGATGAGTAACTGGCGGACTCATATAGCCCGTGGTTACTAGTCATGTAGGATGTACCATCTATCTCAGGAGTATAACACAAAGAGTAGAATCATGATTTCAAGAAAGTATTTTGAAACTCTAAATGATGTCCATGTGTTTTTACTTATCTTATGATTAATATTTTATGAAATGCTCTCGCCTATGTTGTTAAATGAAAATGTTATTTTTGATTGTTCTACATACCAGTACAATTGTATTGACTCTCTATATTTCAGGATCTGAGGCTCAGTCTTGCTGTCCCGCTAAGAAGTAGATCATTTTCATACCTTTGAAGTTTGTGAGCTTCCCTTATTCTGGAAAGCCTTATTTCATATGATGCTTTCATTGGGTTTTTAGTTCATGGTCTGACTGAGAGCCTTGTCCCGGTTTCAGACAGATGCTATTTTTAGTTTATTAGACATTTCGTAGACTTATGATAGATGGTTTTGGGTACTTATGAATTTATACCCATATTTCGCAGATTGTTCTACTTATGAATGTTGAATATGATCACAAGTTAAGAAAGCTCTCAGGCCATCATGGTTCGGGATGCCCGTCGCATCTAGGGACCCAACTCAGGACATGACATTAATTTAGTTAAATTAGGTTGCAATCTTGCTGAATCGGATTTACTACATTTGCTGATCTTTAGGCCATAATTGTTACAGATAATGATAGCTTATTTTACTCCTTTTATTGAGCTTTTTTAGTTATGATTTTATGTATAAATGTGGCAGTCATCAATGAAACTTTTATAATGCTTTTTGCTCTTTTATTTCTTTGTTAAAGATCTGTTTTTCTCTCCAACAAGAGTACTTGGGTAAGCAAACTTCTACCTCTTAAAAGCCCATAAATAGAACTAAACTCATCCTCAAAGCTCTCTCTTTTTTACCAATTAAATCATCTATAGAGGAGTCAGTACAAGCATAGATGATTTATGCTTCTCATTAGCCAAATTAATCTTGCAAATAGATACATTAAATCATACCTAAGGGTGTGGCCTAGTGGGCAAGAGCTAGCATAAAATTAGGGGTTTCATCCGAACCTCCTTTGGTGAAAAATTACACTATTTATACATGGTTAAAATTATCTTTTATATATATATAGTAGATGTTGAACCCCCTCAGGCTAGTTTGTGTGTGCACTATTGAATCCCCTCAATGAAAATCCTATCTCCGCTACTACTATTGGATAATGAAGTAGGTTTAGTGTAAAAAGTATTAGTGATATCAGGGAATTAGTTAAGATGCGCGTAAAATGACCGGGAAAACACTACTATAAAATGATCCATTGATGCAAACGGAAAAGGAAACAATACGCCAAATTTAGCAAAAACAAAAATAACAATGTTTGAAGAAAAAAATTATATACGAAGACAAAAAGAGAAGGAAATAAATTAAATTGATGACTGTATATATAACCTTCAAGAAAGCCAGGTTGGCATTCACACGTGATTTCGAGTTCACCAGAAATTAAAACCATAAGTTTAGCAGCAAAATCACTATGTTTGGGGCTTATGCAAAAACAACATGACTCCATGTAATCATCTACTCTCTTTAACACACTTATACCACATAGCTCTTCTTCGATGTACTTATTGGCCCCACACCGCCTTTACTTTTCACTTTGTAAAAAATTAAAAAATATTTTATAGAAATGTCAATGTCTTTAGTTTTATCCTACAAGATAACAAGTAAAGAGAGAAGGGATCAGAAAATGTAAATGTTGATTTTGTGATGACCACAGACAAAAAAGACTAGACGAGGAAAAACATTGGACAGGGAAGAGAAAGGGGAAAGAAAACAAAGAGAGTTGGACAAATGGGTATTTTCGATGAGAGAAATCTCCTTAGAAAGCATGAGAAATTTGGTGTAGAAAGAATTGAAAAGAGACAGTCTTTAAGAAGGTTTTATAGAGCGGAGGAGGGTGTAAAGCCTTTTGTTTCAATTTAGCGTGTGATTAGATTCATAGCTGCACAAGAGTTGAATTAATAAATTTTTTAATACAAATTTGAATTAGTATTTTTAATTTTTTAAAATAAATTTATATATTTAAAAATTACATTAAAAAATATTATAAATTACTATAACTAATCATTCAAAGTATTTTAAAAAAATTACGATCAAAGAATATCATTTGAATCTCCAAATAATAACTTGAATACATAAAGTAGAAGAAAGGGAACTCTAGCTACTATTCCCTTTATTTCATTTTACTTGATCTCTGTACAAAAAAATAGTTGTTTCAATTTTTTTGTTCCAATTATGAAATCAAGAAGATTTAAAGTATATTTTTTCATTTCTACCCTTAGTATTAATAACTATAATAAATAATAATAGCCTAATTTAGAGCTTTAAAGCGTAATGAATTAGATTAATTAGTAAAATATACCTACATTTAAAGTTTTCTTAAGGGTGTAGCAAAGTCTAAAAAGATTAAGTAAAATGAAACGGATGGAGGGTATACCTATAATATCATTTGATGTTTTTATTATTTTTTGATAGTGATAGAAAACTAATTTTACTAAAGGTAATGATGACAATTTTAATAATAATATCATATAGGTAGAATCATTATCTTTATTATACTAAAAATTCATTATCTTTATTATACTAAAAATTCTAAAGGCTTCAATGAAATATTGTTCTCCTTTCGAGAATAAATTTGAGAAAAAATAGTCATTCAATCATTTTCCTAATATTTAGAATTTGAAAATCCATAAGAATTTTATTAAAGCTTTCTTTATTTGAATTATATGTACCTAAAATTTAATCCATTAAAAGCAATTATATTTTTTTCCAATTTAGCTAGCTACGCTTTGAGTTGTAAGTATCTTCTCAAACTGTAATTAGAGTTCAAAATAAACACAGTGTCACAATTCGAGTTTATTCCCTAGTCATAACACAATGCTTAACAAGTGACCCTA
Organism: Capsicum baccatum var. pendulum; assembly: GCA_030864225.1. Classification (NCBI taxonomy): domain Eukaryota; kingdom Viridiplantae; phylum Streptophyta; class Magnoliopsida; order Solanales; family Solanaceae; genus Capsicum; species Capsicum baccatum. Next base: position 270,152,994 of record CM061552.1, read on the forward strand.
AGCTAACCCATGGCCAGACATGACACTAAGAATATTGAAACAACTAATATAATACTGTGCAGAAGCAATACCGAATGATATTGTAATGATCAAATTAAAATCAATATCAATATTAGAGTTAAAACCATGAAGCTAAGGACATAATATATCTGATTTTTTGAATGACTCTAAATAAGATGAGTTGCTGGGACAAGCTCCAAACTAACTCTAACTGTCTGAAACTGAACAAATACAAAAAATGTAATACAACTACTAGTCCTCGAATGATGATGACTCCCCAATATATTATTGTTGATATGGTGGGTGTTCATACTATGCTTGGTCTAGATGGTGAGCGTCTGAACCATTATTAGAAGACAATATAACACAAAGAGAGGTATGCGACCGGTACTTTGAATATACTGAGCATGTGAGATATATACTACACTATGTAAGCTAAGAATATTGAAAATAACATGAGGAGTTTAATATGAACTAAAACCTGTACACTGATGCAATAATTCAGTAATAATCATGAAACAAATAACTGAATATAAGGTCATGTGAGATTTTTGATTGAACTGTAGAAATGTAGTACCCCATACTTTTCTTAGCTCAATTCAGCTCCTAGTTTTATGTATAAGAGCCTAAAAGTTTAATCAAGTTTTGGGGACTTAGTCATATTTTTGGCCTCTTAACATCGAGGATTTTTAAATGAGTTTTCCGACCCTGAAACGTAGGTTTTTGAGTTAATTCATGTTCAGGGGTATAAGAAGCATGTCTCAGAGAAGTATTGGATTTTTTATTTTGATTCCAGTATCTCACTGCGATAGTGGTGCATCACGGTGGCTATAGTGTGAGGCACTCTAATACTCCATGTTATCCTTAGTTCAATTCAGCTCCTAGTGCATCATAAGAGGCTTAGAACCTAAAAATTTCACTAAGTGTTAGAGACTTAGTCATACTTGGAATATTAACTTTGAGGACTTTTAAATTGGCCTTCCCTACCCCGAGACGTAAGTTTTTTTAGTTAATTCATGTTCAGTGGTGTAAGGAGCTGTAACACCCACATTTTTGGACTAGACTTTGAAGTATCGTTCTTACAGGTGTAAACTTTAATCTCATGGATTTATTTTGTATATACATATCATGATATTTATCCTAGTGTGTGAAGTGATTTCGAGGTAAAATAAATGTTCATAAGAATCACTTAGAACAAAGTTGAGCTAAGAGCCTTTGATTTATCCAAAGTTTGATCTTTATTCTACAAGGGTCTACTTTGAACGTATATATCTTTTGATATACGTATAATTTTTCAGCTCAATACCCACCAAATTATAGATAATTGAGTCAGCTTTCCAACTATAACAATTTTACCTTAATCCGATACCCAAGCAAAAAGTTATAGCCATTTTCGTGAGAGAGGCAGTGAGGGAACGCAATTAGCCTACGACGCATGCTCCATCGCCTGTCCCTATTTTATAGCTTTTGGTTCCATGATTTTAAGGTCAAATGGGTCATTTCCCCCACCCAAATTCGTCCATAACACATAATTAAATCCTCTAAGAAGCATTATTGGCCCCTTCATTCATAATTTCTCTCCAAGAAAGGCTTCCTCTCCAAGAATAAACCCTAACCTCCTACCAAGAACTTCAACTTAAAGTTACATTCTCTTCAAGATAAATAAGAATTTAAGTTCTCTACTCCAAGAATTCTAAGAAAATCTTTCAATATCATCTCCAAGGCTTTCAAGGTTAAGCTTTCTCCATCAAATCAAACCTATTAAGGTATGTGGGGTTGTGAACAAGGGTATCCTTTCACCCTTGTTCCTAGGTTACATGATTTTAAGATTTTATTTACTTGTTTTGAAGTAGGGTTTATACCTAAGTTTATATATTCTTGAATCATGTGATTATCATGAGATTTAAAGCTTCAAGTATGTCAAGAAGTGCTTATGTTTATGTTTTTAACTTACAAGATTTATATTATGAATGAAATTGCACTATCTTGACTTGTTATTGTTGAAGTATTTTAAGAATTATACTGAGCATGAAGTTTTGGTATGAATTAACATGAGTTTACAACATAAATTTAAGCCTTAAGTTTAAGTGTTGAGATTTCAAGAAGATCATGCTCTTAATTTTTATTTGATATGCTTATACCAAGAATGAGTTTGAGATTTCAAGAAGACTATGATCTTAAGCTTCTTTGATGGTTTTATATCAAGATTTAAAGAAATATTGGTCTTTTGATCTTATGCTAAGATTGGAATCCACATTTATAATTTTGATTACAGTTTAAAGTAAAGCAAAGCATAACTGGTTTTCATTATACGAACCTTATGCCATGTTAAGGTGGATTTCCTAAAGCATGAGCTAAAAGTAATAAGGGAGTAGTATTTAGCATGCCCCAGAAATACATATCACCGTAGGTTTAAAGTCCCAATATGGATTAAGTATAGTGATCACTTAAGTTAAGGTCCTAGTTTTATGGGAAGGGTAGGATAACTTTCACCAACACGAGCTCTCCCCACAGTGGGTAAGACGTTAGACTCCATGATAGCTCACATGGTGTATGTCGGTTAAAAAAACCTCCTTAAGAAAGAGTAAAAGGAAAGCTTTAGAAACTAAGTGTTATGACTCACAATGATTGTCTTTATGATTTATTACTTATGTTTAAAATTTCATAACTTTTGTTTTATTTAAGCCTAAGGTGAGTCACTTACACTTGGCATGCATTGTTTAAAGGTTTATATGTGCATTAAGTTATTATTTTTACTTTTGCATTCACCCCCACATACTCAGAACATTCCAGAAATGCTGATCTACATATATGTCAATGTGCTACATTGTCTTATGATATAGGTATCAGTTGTAGCATATCATAGTCAGATAATTTGCAGCTTCCACCCAATAAGTGATGGGTTGTTTTGATGAGAGGACTAGAGTTAATTATAGTTTGAGTAGAATCTTTGTTTCTTTATCCAGTCGTATTGATCAGGGATAGCTGAGGGTCATATCCCAGCTACCTATAGTTAATATTAGTAGAGGCTTCATAGACAGTCAGTAGAGTTGATGTATTTGATTTCAGTTTTGTTTTGTATAACCAAAGTTGTAATCATTTTACATAGTTTTGTATTGAACCTACTTAGTATAGAATTCTCTTTCACATATTTCTTTCAGATTAATGTATCTTATTCAGTTGCACATGAGTTATGCTAGTACCAGGGTTAGCTTAGGATAATTTGTGGTCCTAAGGACCATGTGATGTCTAAGGGGTAGTCTTGGAGTATTACAGGAACCCGTCGTATCGCGGTCTCCCTTTAATTTGCATTCCAGTTTCTAATTTAAATGTCTGAGGGGCAATTACATATTTTCATCTTAATCCAATTTGTAAAAACCATGAATTAAATGCCGGTTAAGGCATTATATGCCCATTTTCTCCAATTTCCTCTCAAAACTCAAACCTTAATCATTCCCCCAAGTTCATCAATTTCATTCATTTCTCTATAAAAAAACCAAGAAATCAAGTTATCAAATCCAAGAACCTTCAAAGAAGCTATTATATCTGTGTTTTACTTTCTAGATTTAAGGTTTAAGGTATGTGCGATGTTCAATCCTAGGTCCTTTTCACCCATGGGGTCCAAGAATCCCCTTTTTATATCAAGTTATGAATTTTTACATGTTTATGATGAGTTGTTTCCATCGAATTGTTATTGATTTTGATTACAAGTTATGTTGCAAGTATTTTTCGATAGGATGAGCCCATTACACGTTTGAAGGATGAAATTTCCCTTGTTAAATCTCTAATTCATTGTTTTAGTATTGTAACTATGTTTTTAATCACATGCTTTACCCATTCCCATGCTTTAATTCATGACTCTCATGTGTTTGATGAAATTTCTAAATGTTGGGTTTTGAGCAATGATCCTTCATTATTGTCTTAAAGTTCCATTTGTCCTTATTATTATTTTCATTTAGTGCTGGAAGGTTATGAATACCCTATACTTAGCTTCTTACATAATTTTAATACACTCAGAATGGTTTCAGATAAACCATGAACGTTGTCATTCAGTTAGTTATCATGATCATTTTTTTCCTCAGTTAAGCTTAGTTTAGTCCAGTAATCAGTGTCATTCAGTTGGGAGTAGGATTTAGCTACGAGCGAGCCCAGGGATAAGGGCTCACCTTCTAGTAAATGGTGTGAACTTTAGTAGCAGTTCCTGATTTCCAAAACTATGTAGCTAGCGTAGGTTAGATATATCAACCTGCCAGTTGAGGGTTGATAAAGTGCTTACCTACTAGTTGAAGGTAAAACATATCTTATTAGAGCACTTGCTAGTTGAGGGTGACTCATTAGTCTTTCAGGTCATTAGTTTAGTAGATCCATATAGCCATTTTTAGTACCCGTGGCATTGTACGACACCCTTCCAACTGGGGTTACAGGTTGGACCCTGATTAGCTCAAACTGGGCCATATCGGTTAGATGATACCTCCTATAGTCTCAGTTTAGTAATCAGTACAGAATTCAATTCATGTTTACCTGACCCTAGCATACAGTTCATCAGTTAGTCAGTTACTATATTTCAGTATTTCAATTTACAGACTATTTTAGTATCATGTTATATGCTCGTACATGCATTCTCAGATTTTATAACTTTAATGCATAATATGCATTAGTTATCTCATGTTATTCAGTCAGATAGTATTTCATGCATATGTACCTATGCATTATATCCTAACCTCATCTCTTATACTAGTACATTCAAAGTACTGACCGCATACTTTCTTCATGCTATGATGCCTTATGTTGTAGGTTCAGATGTTCAGTTTCCTGAATACGCTTATATAGTTTAGCATATTAGTAGTAGCAGTAGTAGTGAGTCATCACATGTTAAGGACCTATTATGTTATGTCAGTATTTCTGTATTTCCTTTCAGTTAGTTTTGAGGCTTTCAGATATGCAGTCAGTCAGTTCAATAGTCAATCAATTTTATCAAACATTTTCAGTCATCCAGATACATTTTGATACCTATTTTAGTATCTAGTTTTACATTATCTTATCAGTATTTAAACCTTATGGCGTTGACAATTTAGTTCTGCGCATGTATAATTGGTTACTTTATTCAATGCTTACAATAGGTACTAACTCATGGGTTAGCTTGTGGTCCCTTATGACTGTATGTACCTTTATCACAACTAGGGGGTAGCCTCGAGTTGTGACAAAACTTGATATTAGAGCCTAAGGTTTTACAGTGTCCTAAGGAGTCTAATAGCCGCATGGAGCAGAGTCTTATGCATGTGTGTGAAGCGTGGCACACTCATGGACAAGAAGCTACAAGACATTTATGGAAAAGTTTCCCTTCATTCAATAATCATGTCGTGTGAGTATGCATGAGATCTATTTAAACTCTTTTTTAATCCATCCTTTATTACATTACAGAAAAATGCCTCCTAGAAAGAATATCAAAAGGAGGAATGGAAACCAGTTCGCACTTTTTCCTATTCAGAAAGATCCCCTGAATGAGAATGTTACTCATGATGAGTTTCGAGATGCACTAACTACCTTAGATCACTCAATAGCTTCTCAGAACAATAATTAGGCTATTTTCCCAGCTAATCCAATGTTAAATACAGCTGCAGCTAGGATTCGAGACTTTACTCGAATGAACCTTTATTTGTTTTTCAAATCCAATTCTGTGGAGGATCCACATGAATTTCTTGATATAGTTCAGAAGGTGAATTATATCATGTGTATCACTTTAAGTGAGAGTGCAGAGTTGGCTTCATACCAGTTGCAGGATATGGCTCACACCTGGTATAAGCAGTGAAAAGGTGATACGGGTAATGAGGCGGGTCCTGTAGATTGGGAGGAGTTTGATACAACCTTTTTAAATAGGTTCTTTCCTTTAGAGTTGAGAAAAGCTAAGGTGCAGGAGTTGATTAATTTGAAGTAGGGTAGTATGAGTGTAAAAGTGTATTCGTTTAAGTTTACTCAGTTGGCGTGACATGCTTCTAATTTGGTTGTGAACAATAGGTCTAGAATGAGTAAGTCTGTGCCTAGTATATCTAATAGTATGGTCAAGGAGTGTAGAACTGCTATGTTTATTAAAGAGATGGACATATCTAGGCTTATGGTCCATACTCAACAGATTAAGGAGCAGAAGTTTAAGGAAAAAGAGAGAGACTAAGAGGTCCAAAATAGATAGCTTTAATTTTTGTTAGCCTAAGTCAGAGGGGGTTAACCATTTTTAGTCCCATTAGAAGTTTTAATAACTATCTCCATCTTCATCTTGTTCCCTAGTGCCTAAGTTCAGGAATGATAGTCGGGTTAAGGAGCCAGGCTCAAGTCCCAGGGTAGTGGGAACAGCGGTCGTAATAATCCTCTTTGGCAGAAATATGGTCGGAATCATCATGGTATGTGTAGAGTTAGTAATGATATGTGTTTTGGGTATGGCAAGCCAGGCCACAAAGTTAGAGATTTCCAAAAGAGTGGTAAGCAGTCCAGTTGTCCTCCAGTTCCACCCGATCGCTCGATGCAGCAGGGTTCTGCGTCCAGTGCAACCAGTGGTTAATGCCAGAATAGATTGTATGTAATCTAGTCCTATCATGATCAGGAAATATCTCCTGATGTGATTATCGGTATATTACAGGTCTTTCACCTTCATGTTTATGTTTTATTAGACCCCGAAGCTTCACTTTCTTTTATAACCCCTTATATAGCTGTCAATTTTGTTATCGGTCCTAAATCATTAGAAAACCTTTCTCAGTGTCTACTCTAGTAGGTGTCTATATTGTATCCAGGAAGGTATACAGGAATTGTCTGGTCATAATATCCCAGAAAGTCACCTCAGTTGACCTTGTGAAGTTAGAGATGAATGGTTTTGATGTCATTCCCGATGTGGATTGGCCCCACTTGTGATATGCCTTAGTTGATTGCAGAAATAAAGTCATCTAATTTTAGTTTCCCAATGAACCAGTTATTGAATAGAGGGGTAATACTTCAGCACTTAGGGGTCAGATTGTGTCATATCTTAGAGCGAGATAGATAATGTCCAAGGGGTACATGTACCATCTCATTCGAATCAGAGACAATAATACTGAGACTCCAAGTCTCGATTCAATTTAGTAGTAAGGGTATTTACAGATATGTTCCCTAAAGATTTTCTTGGAGTTCCTCCCGAAAGGGAAATTGACTTTGAAATAGATCTCTTTCTAGGTATGCAACCTATCACTATTCTACCCTACAGAATGGCTCCAACTGAGCTTAGGGAGTTAAAAGAATAGTTGAAATATCTCTTAGATGAGGGGTTTATCAGGCCCAATGTTTCCCTATGGAACGCTCTAGTCTTTTTCATGCGTAAGAAAGATGATTCTCTCAGAATGTAAATCAACAACTATCAGTTGAACAAAGTCACATTAAAAAATAAGTATCCACTCCCTAGGATTGATAACTTGTTCGACCAACTTCAGGATGCTAGTTATTTCTCTAAGCTAGACCTCAGATTCGGTTATCATCTATTTAGAGTCAGAGAATGTGACATTCTAAAAATAGGTTTCAAAACATGGTATGGTCACTTTGAATTTCTAGTTATGTCTTTTGTACTAACCAGCAACTTTCATAGAATTGATGAAAAAAGTGTTCAAGCAGTACATGGAAATGTTCATCATAGTCTTCATTGATGATATTCTTGTCTACTCCTATAGTGAAATTGATTATACAGACCATCTCAGAATCGTATTGCAGAATCTTAGAGCCCATTAATTATTCACCAAATTCAATAAGTGTGAGTTTTCTCCAAGATCATTAGCTTTTCTTGGCCATATTATTTCAGGTGATGGCATTAGAGTTGACCTCAAAAGACCAACGCTATAAGAAACTGGCCCATGCCTATCTCTCTATCAAATATTAGGAGTTTCTTGGGTTTGGATGGCTATTACTGATGCTTTGTTGAAGGAATTTTTTCTATTGCATACCTATGGCTCGATTGACTCAGTAGAAAGTCAAATTTTAGTGGTCAGATTCTTGTGAAAAGAGTTTTCAGAAGTTGAAGTCTCATCTCACTTCAAACCCAGTCTTGACTTTGCTATATAGTTTAGATGGATTTGTTGTTTACTGTAATGATTTTAGAGTTGGTCTTGGTTGTGTGTTGATACAGAGAGGTATGGTCATAGCCTATGCCTCTAGACAACTTAAGCCCCATTAAAAGAATTTTCCTACCCATTATCTTGAGTTAGCAACTATTGTGTTTGCCTTGAAAATTTAGAGCATTATCTTTATGGAGTTCAGGTTGATGTGTTCACGAATCACAAATGTTTGTAGTATGTGTTCTCATAGAAAGATTTAAATCTTAATCAGAGAAGGTGGTTAGAGTTGTTTAAAGATTATGATATGAGTGTGTTGTATCATCCAGGAAAGGCCAATGTAGTGGCAGACGCCCTTAATAGATTGTCTATGGGTAGTGTTTCTTATGTTGAGAATGATAAGAAGAAGTTGGTCAGGGGGTTCATCATCTACCTAGATTAGGCGTTAGGTTGGTTGATTCAACTAAAGGTAGTGTTTGGGTCCAAAATTGTTCCGAATCATCTTTGGTTGCCAAAGTAATGGAGAAGCAAGATAGGTATGCTAGTTTAGTTAAGTTAAAGGAATCATTTAGAGGTTAGAAAGTAGAGGTTTTCTCCCAGAGGGAGATGGTGTGTTGCATTTTTAGGGTATGCTGTGTGTTCCTTGGGTTGATGGTTTGAGATAGTGAATACTTGTAAAAGCATATGGTGCATAGTATTCTATTCACCCAGGAGCCACTAAGATATACTATGATTTGATGGAAATCTATTGATAGAGTGGTACGAAGAAGGATATTGCAGAGTTTGTAGCTAAGTGTCCTAAATATCAACAGGTTAAGGTTGCGCACCAGAGGCCTAGTGGTACAATGTAGGAGTTCCGCATTCCTACTTAGAAGTGGGAAGATATGAACATGGATTTTGTGATGGGTTTGCATCGTACGCATCGTCAACATGATTTAATATGGGTCTTTGTAGATAGAATGACCAAATCATCCTATTTCTTACCAGTTCATACTTCTTATTCAACTGCAGACTATGCCAAGATCTATATTACAGATTTAGTTAGATTACATGGAGTCCCATTGTATATTATTTCAAATAGAGGTACTCAGTTTACCTCTCACTTTTGAAAAACATTTCATAATAGTCTTGGTACACAAGTTCATCTTAATACAACTTTTCATCCTCTGAAAGATGGTTAGTTAGAGAGGATCATTTAGACCTTAGAGGAAATATTGAGAGCATGTGTTATTGACTTTAAAGAAAGTTGGGATGATCACTTGCCTTTGATCTAGTTTGCCTACAATAGTAGTTATCACTCCAGCATTTAGATGGACCCATTTGAGGCTCTGTATAGAAAGAGATATAGATCTCTTGTTAGTTGGTTTGAGGTAGGAGAGGCTACTTTGGTAGGGCTTTATTCGGTGTTTGATGCGATAGAGAAGGTTTATTTGATTAGGGAGAGGTTTAAGATAACCCAAAGTTAGCAGAAATCCTATATAGATGTGTGTGGGAGAGATATTGAGTTTGCAATTGGGATTTTGGTATATTTGAAAATCTCTCCCATGAAGGGAGTGAAAAGATTTGGCAAGAAGAGGAAACTCAGTCCCCGATCTGTTGGCCCTTATTGAATTTTGAGTTGTTTTTGGAAGGTATCTTATGAGCTTGAGTTGCCTACAGATTTTGCATCAGTATATCTAGTGATCCATGTCTCTTTGTTAAAGAAGCATATTGGTGATCTAGTTGTTGTAGTCCCTTTAGAAAGCACAGATGTTTAGAATAGCCTTTCTTACAAAGCAATATCAGTTGAGATCCTTGATAGTCAGATTGGTAGACTAAGGAACAAAGAAGTTCCCTTGGTCAAAGTTCTTTTTCGAAATTAGTCCGTTGAGGGAGCCACTTGGGAAGCAAAAGCAGATATGTGCACCAAGTACCTTCATCTTTTCTCCATAAACTCAGATTCAGCTTAAGGTAATAGTCCTTCTTATATTGACTCTTTTCCATTTTCAATTCCAGTTATATAATCATTTTCATGTCTTTGCATGCATTCACGAATCAGTTCTGTTCATATATCATATTTTAGTCTTAGTTATGTAATCATGTTTTCAGTTATGCATGTTCAGTATGCGATTTTAGTTTCCCAATATTCTAAGCTTAATTAGTCTCATTCGAGGAAAAGTGTTCCCAAGGGGGAGATATTTTAATCCCCATACTTTTCTTAGCTTAGTTAAGCTCCTAGTTGCATGTATAAGAGGCTTAAAGCCTGAAAATTTAACCAAGTGTTGGTGACTTAGTTATATTTTTGTCCTCTTAACTTTGAGGATTTTTAAACGAGTCTTTCAGACCCTGAGACGTAGGTTTTTGAGTTAATTCATGCTTAGGTGCGTAAGGAGCATGTCTCGGGGAAGTTTTGGATTTTTCAAATGAGGATCGAGTGTGTTTGGATTTTGTATTCAGCAGCTCACCGCGATAGTAGTATGTCATAGTGCCTATAGCGATGAGGCATCCATCGCATCGTGGTCTCCCTTCAATCCGCATTCCAGTTATGAATTTAAATGTTTGAGGGGCAATTACATCTTTTTACCTCAATCCAATTCGTAAAAACCACAAATTAAATGTCGGTTAGGGCAATATTTTCCTATTTTCCCAAATTTACTCTCAAAAATCAAACCCTAATCATTCCTTGATGTTCATCAATTTCATTTCTTTCTCTCTGAGAAATCCAAGAAATCAAGTTAACAAATCCAAGAACCTTCAAGAAAGCTTAAAAATTTGTGCTTCTCTTTCAAGATTTAAGGTTTAAGGTATGTGTGATGTTCAACCATGGGCCTTTTTCACCCATGGAGTCCAAGAATCCTCTTTTAATACCAAATTATGAGTTTTTACATTTTTATGATGAATTGTCTGCATGAAATTGGTATTGATTTTGATTACAAGTTATGTTCCAAGTGTTTTTCGATGGGATGCGCCTTTTACACATTTGAATGATGAAATATTCCATGTTAAATCCCTAATTCATTTTTTTAGTATTGTAACCATGTTTTCAATCATATTCTTTATCCATTCCCATTCTTAAATTCATGACTCCAATGTGTTTGATGAAATGTCTATGTTGGATTTTGAGCAATGATCCTTTATTATGGTCGTAAAGCTTCATTTATCCTTATTGTTAATTTCATTCAGTGCTGGAAGGTTATGACTACCCTATACTTATTTGCTTATATAATATGAGTATACTCAGAATAATTTTAGATAAACCATGAGCATTGTCATTCAGTTAGTTATCATGACCAGTTGTTCGCTCAGTTAAGCTTAGTTCAGTCCAGTAATCAGTGTCATTCAGTTAGGAGTAGGATTTAGCACTGAGAGAGCCCAGGGATGGGGGCTCACCTACCAGTAGAGGGCGTGACCTTTAGTAATAGTTCCTAAGTGTCAGAACTACATAGGAATCGTAGGTTAGAGATATCATTAGAGCACCTACCCATTGAGGGTGGCTTATTAGTTCTCCAGGACATTAATTTAGTGGATCCACATAGCCATTGTTAGTACCCGTGGAATGGTACTGACACCTTTCTAACTGGGGTTACAGGTTGGACCCCGATAAGCTCAGATTGGGGTATATCGATTAGATGATACCTCCCACAGTCTCAGTTTAGTACTTAGTACAGAATTCAGTTCAGGTTTGCGTGACCATAACATACAATTCATCAGTTATTCAGTTACTAGATATCAGTATTCAGTTTACAGACTATTTCAGTATCATGTTATATGCTTTGTGATACATTCTCAGATTTTACAACTTTCGAGCATATTATGCATCAGTTATCTCATGTTATTTAGTCAGTCAGTATTTCATACACATGAACCTATGAATTTTAGCCTAACCTCATCTCATATATTCAATGTACTGACCTCATACTTTTTTTGTGCTATGATGTCTTATGTCATAGGTTTGGACGCTCAGTTCCCAAATTGCGCTTAGACAGTTTAGCTTATCACTAGTAGCATTTGGGGTGAGTCCTCATATATAGAGGACCTAGTATGTTATTTCAATATTTTTGTATTTTCTTTCAGTTAGTTTAGTTTGAAGTTAGTTGAGGCCTATCCCATCTACTCTTTAGTCAGTTTAGAGGCTTTCAGACATGCAGTCAGTCAGTTAGATAGTCAGTCAGTTTTATCAGACATTTTTTGTCATTTAGATACGTTTCGATACCTATTTTAGTATCCCGTTTTACATTATCTTATCAGTATTTAAACCTTATGGCATTGACAGTTTACTTCTGCACATGTGTATTTTGTTACTTTATTCAATGCTCACATGAGGTACCAACTCATAGGTTAGCTTGTCGTCACTTGTGATCGTAAGCACTATTTTCAAAACTAGCGGATAGTCTTGAGTTGTGACAAGAAGCTACTATTAACTAACATATGGCATCTGAGCTAACTATGACTCAAATTGTAACCTCAATTTGAGGGTGTTTAGTACCTTGCTACGGGTAAGACACTGGATGATGTGGATCCATCAAATCTAATGTTCAATGGACTATAATATCAACTTGCAGTGGCTACATAGTTCTAGAACTTGGATTATCTAAGCCCGTGTCCTCTCAGTACTAAGTACTACTCGTAACTGAAAGTAAACTAATAACTAAAATGCTCAACATTATTGATATTCTGAAATTGAAAAGCACATGTTTTATGTGAAAGGATTCTAAATCACAAATACCAAAATAATGATTATTCAACAGACAATGCATGATATTCTAGGTCATCGAGTGTTCATAGCCCGCCATCTCAAAATAATGGTACTATTATGACAATTTCATAAACAGGGTGAATTTAAAGAATTTGATAACTCAAGTCCAAAATCATGAATTTTAAAATATAATTAGGGTTTATGATCATGAACATGTAATGGTACTAAAATTCATGGTGAAACATGGATTAAAACTCAATAATACCAAGGAACTGAGATATCAAGGAATTTACAACATTCATCAACCCTAAGTTTTGCAGAACAAATCGAGTTGAAGAATTGGGTTAACTTTGGGATTCAATGGGTTAAAAAAAACCCATTTATGAAATCTCATGTAGCTAGAGATTAGAACCCTAAAGAAACCTTTGTAATTAGAAGCCTGTAGAAGATAAACCCTAGCTAAACCTTGGGGAAAAAAATTATTTTTCCTGTGTTAAAACTAAGTGTCAAATATTTTTATGAGTAATAAGGGCTTAGGGTAATATTTACCTTAATAATCAGCCTTAAAATAACTTAAAAGATGTAGTTTTTATGTAAAAAGAGTGAGAAAAGACTGATGCACCCTTTTAATTTCGTAACTGAAAAGCTTTAAAGTGAGTCGTACAGACCATCCCACAGTCATAGGATCCAGCTACGATTATGGGTGGTGCTTGTGGTTGGAAGGATGAACTTGAGGTTCTCCGAACATGAGCAGATGATCCATGATACGATCATGGGATCCACTCATGATCATGCCTTGATTTGTACTTGAAAATTCAAACCAGATCATCTTTAGGACTCACAATCATACATTATATCATGGTATTAAAGCATAGTTGTCATTTTTTCTCATGGTTGGAAGGCATACTTGTCAAGTTTTTAGTTTTTAGGGCTATTTAAACCTGATGAGACCATTGTACGGTCGTACAATATAACCATGGTTGTGGTTTGGCTTGTCACATCTCACTACTTGACGGTGCTTCACTAAAATGGCCATACATTTCTCTATAACATCAGATTAAGAAAAAACTAGTTGCATTCGAAAGATAATTCAAATACCTATATTTTAGTTGTATTCTTATTTTAATATCATACTTGTAGAATTATTAGGAGATACAATATGAGATACCATTTGAGAACTTTTCTATATGGAGGTGGAAACATGATCATAGGATTCTTTATTGTTTAATTTTTCTACTTTGCTCATTCGCCCTGTGATACCTACTGAGTACAAATGGATAATACTTACTCCTACTTCTATTCCATTCTGTTGTAGATTTTAGCACGAATGTCACCCACGATTGCTGATTTTATGCTATGAGAGACTGATTTTGAGGTACTAGTGAACTTTAGTGTTAGGGACAATTTTTTGACCTCATCCTATCGTATTTTGTCTTTATTTATTACCTGAGATAGATTCAGGTATTTCAAAGTTTGAAATTTTGTTAGATTCTATTCATGATCATGACGTTTGGTTTTAGGGATTGATAGTATTTTCTTTCAAATATATCAGTTTAATGAGTATTACGGCCTGACTTTGTTCTAGAAGTCTTTTATTTATTTCATCTCTTTTCTATTTTGATCTTCTATTCTATGGCGACTTTTTTGCTTACCTATAAAGGTTGGATCGTGGTAAGTTCCATCATGACCTCAACTTTTGGGTTATAACAATTTTAATATCTCAAAAAATCAATGAAAATGGGGCTCTAAAAGCGTTGTTGTCGATCTAGTGGATGGGAAGGTTGACAGTACGATAAATCTATCATTGGACAATAAAAATCTCCATCGGATCAAAGAGGTTAGAGAGAATTTAGTGTACAATTGCTAATCTTTCAAAGTCTATAGTACAATCCTCAAACATTGCACGTACTCCTCTTCACTTCTAGAGTAGATTAAAATATCATCAATAAACATAATTAAAAATGGATCCAATCAATAGGCTTGAAGAACCAATATAAGTCATCAACTCCATGGACATTGTCAGTGTATTAATCAACCCAAATGACATGAAAAGGAACTTGTACTGTCCATAACCTGTCTGAAAGCCATCTTTTGGATATCTGAATCCTTGGTCTTCAAATGATGGTAGCCCGATCTCTAGTTGATTTTCAATAAAATTGAAGCATCCTGAAGCTTATTGAATAAATCATTATTACGCTATGTAGGATACTTACTCTTCATAGTGACCTTGTTCAACTGCCAATAACCAATACGAATCTGCAAAGTGTCATCCTTCTTCTTCTTCTTCACAAAGAAGATATATAGGAGCATCCCTAGGGAAAACACTAAGTTTGATGAACCTCTTACTTAACATATCCCACAATAGCTTCTTTAATTCCTTCAACTCTGCTGATGACATCCTCTATGGTCAAATGAAAATGAGCTAAGTTCCCAACTCTAGGTCAATACCAAAATTAATATCGCAAGTTTGATGGAATGCCATTAAGTATTAGTTGTTCATGTTAAAAAACTTGTTGTAAAAAGTATAGCAAAACGTTAGGGATAGCATAACGACCCTTTCGATTGTTTGTGGAATTTTCTCATCTTCTCTATTTTAGCGCTCTCTATAATTTATTTACGTCGATTATGACTCACGTGATGAGTAGAACCTATGCTTGAGATGTTCGGAAGTTATTGAAGTCATTAGTTGAATTGTTGAGTTTTAATAAAGTTAAACCCAATGATGGTCAATCTTTGATCGAGATGAACTCGATAAGTGTCGTAGTATTTTTAATAGGTTCGGAATATATTTTTTAGTCAATGTACACATTTAATGTATTTCTATGTCGTTCCAAATAAATTTTAAGAATTTATTAAAGCTTTAAATATATAAAATAATAAGTTTAATTTGTGATTTAGTGGGCCAAATTTGTAATTTATTTTCATACGTGGTTAATAAAACAAAAAATTTAAGTGAAAGAATTTATCCAATAAAATAATAATAATGGTACCAAGAGGTGAAAAACTGAGAGTGGCGGCTTAGCAAATAAATACTACTTTGACAAAATTTGAGAAGAGGAGATTTTTCATCGACCTCTAGATTAGATTCTGTATGTTGATGCATTTATATTGGTAGTATATTGATAAGAACCTAATGATTATGTGGAGTAAATTGCATCGGTTATTGATAAATTGTACGAATAATTAGCTACTAGAATTGGGGGAATTAGTGGATAGTTATGAAGAAGTAAGGAGAAAAATTGACATGGCAGGTTGGTGGAAGTGTGTTTAGGTGATAAAAGCATATATTTAAATGATTTTTTATAATTGTTTCTGACAACCATAGGCGTACAGAAGGTTATTGTTATAGTTACGGGTGAATTGTAACTTAGT
Source organism: Capsicum baccatum var. pendulum (assembly GCA_030864225.1). Taxonomy (NCBI): domain Eukaryota; kingdom Viridiplantae; phylum Streptophyta; class Magnoliopsida; order Solanales; family Solanaceae; genus Capsicum; species Capsicum baccatum. Next base: position 270,169,104 of record CM061552.1, read on the forward strand.
GTTATAAAAAAACTTAGGTATTAGATTTTAGATTATTAGACTATGAATTCTTAATTTGAGAATTTGAATAATGATTCATTTCAATTGGAATTTAATGTACTAGTCCATACTCTTATCGAGATTATATATTGGAACAAATTTTGAATGTTCCAAAACTGTAAGGAAGGGTAAGACGCTTGCGGACTAGATATTTTTTGATTCGTCAGTTGAGGAGGTTACGGTTTAATTAGAGTTTAGACTCCACTTAATTGTTTGTATGCTCCTAAATTAGATACTTGTTCATTGGTATTCGAACATGCTTGAAATTGTTGATGTTTGGATTGTTGGTGCATGTATAAATGATAATTGAAAAATATTTGATGGAATTATCTTATGACTTTAAGTGCACTTGTAAACTTGGTGCATCATGTTGTATGTTGTGAGGTTGTGTAAATTTGATATTGATATTACTTTTTTATGGTGGATCGGGTACCACACCAGTACGGATATGTATATGTTGGATTGGTTACCACGCCGGTACGGATATGTGTATGTTGGGTTGGGTACCACGCCCGTATGGATATGTGTATGTTGGATCGGGGACCACACCGGTACGGATATGTATATATTGGATCGGGTACCACGATGGTATGGATATATATATGATGGATCGGGTACCACGCCAGTACGGATATGTATATAGCTGATCGGGTACCGTGCTGATACGCTACATGAACATAGATTGTTCCCTACAGGTCATGATAATTTTTGAAAAAATAAGTCTCATAGCATGTATGTACATATTTGTGTTGATTCTGTGGATGTTTACAGTATGGTTGAAGTTTTTTATAGTTTTGTGGCTTGTTTGTGAGCACTGTTTGACCTATTTTTGCTATATTGTTGATTCGTTGAGTATTTTTTATGTGATGATACATGTCTACTTGTTATTTGATTTATGTTGTGTACATGTTATTAAGTTGAGTTGGCCTGTGATACCTACCAGTACATAGTGGTTTGTACTGATACTAACCCGTACTCTTGTTTTGTTAAGTGCAGAAAGTTTTCCAGAGGCTTAGATTCAGCCTTACCTCTAGAGTTTGATAGCATATTTTGTTCCAAGGGTGAGCACTCCGTCTCCAGGATGACACGGGTCATATTATTTGTTATTGTCCATCTTTCGGGCAATGAAACAATTCTTATTTACTTTAATTTGGATATCTTCAGACATGATCTTTGTTAGTAGTTCTTGTACGATGACTTTCGGGTCTTGGGGGTTTTCATAAGTATGTTTGTTTGACTTCTGCATTAATAATGATTAGTCTTGAATTATTGTTATTATGTTGATTTTATGATAATATCATCTTAATATTGACTAAATGATTGGGTAATGGTTCGATTTAGATGGTTCTCCTACAGGAAGATTAGTGTGGGTGCTACTCATGGTCATTTGGGTCGTGACAAAGTTGGTATCAGAGCCCTAAGTTTATCGACCTGGTCGTACAAGAACACGTCTAGTAGAGTCTTGCAAAATGGTATGTAGACGTTTGTACTTTTCTTCGAGAGGCTATAGGATACTAGGAAAACTCAAATTCCTCTTTCTTACGTGCTATTACTTGATTTCAATTTGTAGCTGGCGATTCCAATTGGTTTCTAACTTTTTTCATTCCTTTCTCATAGATGGTAAGAACCTGAAAGAATGAGGCAAGAGTTGAGGTGCCTGAACCAGCAGTCGAGGCTGTAGTTCAGGGTAGAGGCCAGGAAAAAAGAGAACGAGGCAGAGCACGAAGAGCTGTGCCCACCAGGGGCAGAGCTCAGGCTGGAACTTTCTAGAGAAAGGCCAGTATATCGTCCCCTATATGATGATTCGCCTGAGATTGCAGAGGATAGAGATATGTCAGTATAGAATGAATGAGTGTCGATTCATGATGGGATACACCAACTCAGGGAGGTGCAACTCCGATTCAGATGTCTTTTGCTATGATTCAGCAGGCTATGAGTTTTTGGAGTGGTTTGGCAGGATCAGAGACTATGCCCGCAACACCCACAGTCCAGCTTTAGTTGCAGCATGCTACTGATGTAGCCCCTCAGATGAAGAAAACATCAGGATCAGATATTTTTTCAAGACAGGTAGTGGGTTTGGTGATGATCGAAGATGAGCATGAGTTATTCTATAAATTTATCAAGATAAAGCCTCTTTCTTTTCATGGAACTGAATCTGAGGATGCCTGCGAGTTTATTATTGACTGTCATAAGAGGCTTCACAAGATGGTGGTGGTTGAGAGGTATGATATAAAATTGGTTAATTTTTAGTTATAGGGTGATTCTAAGTATGTTGGAGGGCTTACGTTGATTGTAGGGATGCAGCTTTCACTCACTTGACTTGGACAAAGTTTTTCTCAATTTTTCTAGAAAGGTATGTGCCTCAAACTTTAAGAGATAGAAAAATGGTTTAGTTTGCTAATATTAAGTAGGGGAACATGTCAGTCGCGTCTTATGAGGCCAAATTTCATTCATTGTCTCGGTATCCATTTCACTTGCTGAAAATTGAGGAGGGGAGTATCTATCTTTTTTGTTAAGGGGTCGAATAAAAGTCTCCAAATTTTTGCTCTCTAGATGAAATCTTCTGCTAGGTTTTCTAGGAGATGATTGATTTTGTCAAGAAGGTAAAGGGCGTAAGGCAAAAGGGTTATGCCAAGGCATCAGAAAAGAAGGTTTGTAGAGGAGGCAGTTTCTGTGGTTCTTATTCTCGGGGTAATAGTTAGCAAGGATACCCTGCCCGCCCTATTCAGTCAGTGATGCCAGTGTTTGTGGGTCGTACATCAGGAGCTAGGCAGCCATTTTTAGACTCTAGTGGCGGAGAAAAGGCCTAAGAGGGAACCATAAGATATTACTTGACATAAAAGGGCCTAGGGTGCCAAGCCTACCAGTTCTTCTTTCAAGCTCAAAATAAGAAATTCCTATATTCTTTCAACTAAAATGAGCGAATTGGATTGGTTTGTTAATAGTCTTCCTTTTTTTTGACTCTGTGCCATTGATTCCACTATTATTAGTGAGGAATAATGGAACAATTCCTTTCTATTTATAAAGATAGGGGATATAATTTATATGGATATAGTCAATCTTGCTTGGGCTGCTTTAATGGTAGTCCTTACTTTTTTTCTTTCACTCGTAGTGTGGGGAAGGAGTGGATTGACGGGGTCCTACTAATTGAGTTAAGGAAGCAAACTCTATCAATATTAATTGCTTTCATCATTGTTCTGCCACACGTTTGGAAGAAAATCAAAATATCTTTATTTTTAAATTCCATTGGACTCGACTGGAGTAATGTATTATAGGAATTGAAGGGTCCTATTAGCGTGTATCTAGTAGGAATTGAACCTACGAATTTGCCAATTATGAGTTGGGCGTTTTAACCAGATGGTGTATCAAGAGGTAATCCAGGTAAGAGTGATGCTGCTGTGGTGTTTAAAGATGCTGCTGGTGATTTTTCGTGTGCTGCTACCCGTTCAAACTAATATGTATTCAGAGATAATGGCTATTCAGTTAGCTGCTGAAATCTGTGTTCATAAAGGCTTCACAAATATGGTGAATGAGACTGATTCAACCATTTCTAGACTGATCATGATACAAGAGGTGTCTGCACCCTGGGATATTGATACAATAGTAAAAAAATTATTACAGTGTTGAGGGATAAATAAATTTGATTTTCTCATGTGTATAGGGAAAGAAATGCTCCTTTGTTCTTATTCTTAGTTAAATGGGTGGAATAAACCAAATCCTAAAAAAATTTGAAAATCAAGCAAGGAAAACCCTTTTTATTTTATTCTTCACGCCTCACTTAATCTTTGTCAGCTCAACGGCCTACCATAGTTCATATATGTTATGAGTGCGGCAGAGTGGGTCACATTAGGAGGCTTGGTCGTAATGTGAGGTAGTTTGGTCAGTCTAGCCAACAGAAGGCTCCTAGAGCTCTAGTTCTAGCAGGTAGGAGAGGTGGTAGTAATGGTAGAGGTCATCCAAAGGTTGGTCTTAGTGGTCATCAGCCAGGTAGGGGTGGTAATCAACCCCATCGAGGTAGTTCTCAACTTGGCAGGGGTGATGTTCTGACTGACGGTAGGGCCCATATCTATTACTTTCTAGGTAGGCCCTAGGTAGAGGCATTAGATGATGTTATTATAGGTACTATTCTTGTCTGTGACTAGATGGACACTATATTATTTGATCTTGTCTTTACTTTTTCATATGTATCTGGTAATTTTGCTGTAGGAATGGACATGGTGTATGATTTTCTTAACTTTATGATTCACGTGTCTGCTCCTATTAGTGATTCTCCTGTTGCTGATAGATTTTATTATTCTTGTTCTGTTATGTTTATGGGGTATCAAACTTGGGCAGATTTAGTAATTATAGACATGGTAGATTTTGAAATAATTTTGGGTATGAGTTGGTTGTCTCCGTATCATGCTATATTAGATTGTCATACTAAGATAGTGACTATGGCTATGCCGTGAATGAATAGACTTGAGTGGGAGGGTTATTATAGTCCTTCTCTAATGAAACTTATTTCCTTTCTACGTGGAAAGAGGTTAATTGGGAGGTTGTTTGGCCTTCCTAGCATATCCCTAGGACACTTCTGCAGAGGTCCCATCTATTGAGTTAGTTCCTATGGTGTGTGAGTTCTAATAAGTTTTTCTTGTAGATTTTCCTGGTACGTCACCCGACCAAGACATTGATTTCTATATTGATCTAGAGCCAGATACTCATTATATTTTTATTCCTCCCTATAGGATGGCCCCGACTGAGTAGAGAGAGATAAAGGCTCAGTTGCAAGATTTGTTGAGTAAGAGTTTTATCTGTTTGAGTGCCTTTCCATGGGGTGCTCCTATCTTGTTTATGAAGAAAAAGGATTGTAGTCTTCGTATGTGAATAGACTATAGAAAGTTGAACAAAGTTATGATCCATAATACGTATCCTTTGCCTCATATCGATAATTCATTTGACCAATTATAGGGTGCATTCATATATTCTAAGATTGATTTGAGGTCTGGGTATCATCAGCTTAAGATTCGGCATGACAATATTCCTAAGATAGCTTTTCAAACCAGGTATGGGCACTATGAGTTTCTTGTGATGTCTTTTGGGCTGACTAATGCCCCATCTGTTTTTATCAGTGTTGATGAATGGGATATTTAAACCTTACTTGGATTTTTCCATGATTATCTTTATTTATGATATTCTGGTTTACTCTAAGAGTAAAGAGGGGCATAAGAATCACTTAAGGATTGTTAAAAGAGAAAAAACTTTATGTAAAGTTTTCTAAGTGTGAGTTCTGGTTGGCTTCTGTATCCTTTTATGGAATATGGTTTCGAAGAAAGGGGTGATAGTTGACCCACAGAAGATTGAAGCAGTTAAGAATTGGGCTAGGCATACTTCAGTAATGGAGGTTCATAGCTTTATTGGCTTAGCGAGTTATTACCATAGGTTCGTCAAAGGGTTTGCTTCTATTGTTACTCATATGACATGGTTGACTCAGAAGGATTTACCTTTTATTTGGTCTATTGAGTGTGAGGAGAGATTTCAAAAGCTTAAGACCTTGTTGACTACCACTCCTATTCTTGCTTTCCGGTAGAGGGTGCAAATTTTATTATTTATTGTGATGCCTCACATTCTAGTTTAGGTGTTGTATTGATGCAGGAAAGGAATGTTATTGCTTATGCTTCGAGGCAATTAAAGCCCAATGAGAAGAATTATTCCACTCATGATTTAAAGTTAGCTACTGTGGTTTTTGCTCTTAAGATATGGACGAGTTACTTGTATAGGGCTCATTGTGAAGTGTTCACTAATCATCGCAGTTTATAATATGTGTTCACGCAGAGGGATTTGTATTTTAGACAACATAGATAGATGGAGTTTCTTAAATATTATGATATTACCATTCTCTACCATCCGGGGAAGGCTAATGTTGTCGTTGATGCATTAAGCAAGAAGTCAACAAGTATGGGTAGTTTGGCTTACTTGAATGCTTGTAGACGTCCGTTAGCTAGAGAGATTCAGACTCTATCTAACAAGTTTGATTCACTTGAGGTGACTGAGAGAGGAAGAATTCTAGCCAGCATTGAGGCAAGGTCCACATTTCTTGATCAAATCATGGCTAAAAAATTTGAGGATGCTAAGTTGAGCAAGATTCATGATAAGGTTTTGCAAGGTGAGGCCAATAAGGCCATTCATAATGGTGATGGTGTGTTGCAGATTAAGGGGCAATTTTGTGTACCTCGTGTTGATGATTCGATTCCTACTATTCCGCTAAGGCTCATTGTTCAAAGTATTCTACACATCCTGGAGCGACTAAGATGTATCGTAATTTGAGGCAACATTACTGGTGGGGTCAGATGAAGCATGACATGGTTGATTTTGTTGCTAAATGCCAGAGTTACCAGCAGATAAAGTACGAGGATTAAAATCATGGTGGTACTCTTCAGAGGATACCCATTCTTGAATGGAAATAGGAGAGGATAGCTATGGATTTTCTCAAGACTTTGGGGAAGTATGATTCTATATAGGTTATTGTGGATAGGTTGGCGAAGTTTGCACATTTCATTCCAGTTCAGGTGACTTATAATGCAGAGAAGTTGGCCAATATTTATGTTAAGTAGATTGTTCGACTGCATAGGGTCCTAGTTTCTATTATCTTGGATAGGGGTACTCAATTTACCTCTATCTTTTGGAAGAAGTTGTATGAGGAGTTGGTCAAAAGGTTGGACCTTAGTACAACTTTTCATTCTCAGACCGATGGGTAATCCAAGCGGACGATTCAGGTGTTGGAGGATATGTTCCATGCGTGTGTGATGGATTTTAGAGGTCATTAGGATCAGTTTCTACCTTTGGTCGAGTTTGCATATATTAACAGTTATCATTTGAGTATCGATAGGGCGCTGTTTGAGGCATTGTATGGGAGGAGGTGTAGGTCTCCCATTGGGTGGTTTGATGCTTTTGAGGTGAGACCGTGGGGTACAAATTTGTTGAGAGACTCATTGGAGAAGGTTAGGTTCATTTAGGAGAATCTTATAGTAGCTCAAAGTAGACAAAAGGAGTATGCGGATCAGAAAGTTAGCGATATCTACTTTATGGAGGGTGAGCAAGTATTTCTCAACGTTTCTCCCATGAAGGTAGTCATGCGTTTTGGGAAGCGAGGTAAGCTCAGTCCTAGATATATTAGATCGTTTGAGATTTTTTAGTGCGTGGGGCCGGTGGCCTACAAGTTGGCATTGCATTTGAGTTTATCGAAAGTTCACCCTATATTTCATGTTTCTATGTTAAAGAAGTTTCATGGTAATGGTAACTACATAATTCGTTGGGATTTGGTCTTGTTAGATCTTATGAAGAGGAGCCTGTTGCTATTCTTGATAGAGATGTCCGTAAGTTAAGGACTAAGGAGATTGCATTTGTGAAGGTCCAGTGGAAGAATTGTCCTATAAAGGAGGCCACATGAGATACCAAAACAGACATGTGTAGCAAGTATCCGTATCTTTTTTCTGATTCAGCTAATTCCTTGTTTCCCCTTCTTGTCTTATATTTTCCCATTCGGGGATGAACGGTTTTTTAATTGGTATCTAATCTAACGATCTTTTTGGTCGTTTGAGGAATTTTCTCATCTTCTTGATTTTAGAGCTCTTCGTGGTTTGTACACATGGATTATGACTCACGGGATGAGTAGCACCAATTCTTGAGTTGTTCGGAAGTTATTGAAGTCATTAGTTGAATTATTGAGTTTTAATAAAGTTAAACCTAATCATGGTCAACCTTTGATTGAGACGACCTCGAGTTAATGTCGTAATATTTTTAATAAGCTCGGAATGTACTTTTTAGTCAATGTACCTATTTAATGTGTTTCTATGTTATTTCAAATAAATTTTGAAAATTTATTAAAGTTTTGGATATTTTAAATAATAAGTTTAATTAGTGATTTAGTTGGTCAAAAGAGTAATTTATTTACTTATGTGGTCAGTAAAATAAAAAGTTTAAGTAAAAAAATTTACCTTATATAATAATAATATTGGTACCAAGAGGTGAAAAACTGAGAGCGGCGGCTTAGCAAATATATACTACTTTGACAGAATTTGGGAAGAGGAGATTTTTCATCGACCTACAGGTTAGATTCTGTATATTGATGCATTTCTATTGGTAGTATATTGATAAGAACCTAATGATAATGTGGAGTAAATTGCATCGGTTATTGATAAAGTGTACGAGTTATTAGCTACTAAAATTGGGGGAATTAGTGGATAGTTATGAAGAAGTAAGGACAAAAATTGACATGGCAGGTTGGTGGAAGTGTGTTTAGGTGATACAAGAATACATTTGGATGATTTTTTATAATTGTTTCTGACAACCATGGGCGTACAGAAGGTTATTGTTATAGTTACGGGTGAATTGTAACGTTAGTGTTATAAGAAACTTAGGTATTAGATTTAGGATTCTTAGACTATGAATTCTTAATTTGAGAACTTGAATAATGATTCATTTTAGTTTGTATTTAATGAACTAGTTCATACTCTTATCGGGATTATATATTGTAACAGATTTTGAATGTTTCAAAATTTTAAGGAAGGGCGAGACGCTTGCGGATTAGGTATTTTTGGATTTGTCAGTTGAGGTAGGTTACAATTTAATTGGAGTTTAGACTCGACTTAATTGTGTATGTGTTCCTAAATTGGGTACTTATTGATTGGTATTCGGACATGCTTGAAAATGTTGATGCGTGTATAAATGATTATTGAAAATTTATTTGATGGAATTGTCTTACGACTTAAGTGTACTTGTAAACTTGGTACATCGTGTTGTATGATGTGAGGTAGTATAAATTTGATATTGATATCATTTGTTTATGGTGGATCGGGTACCACGCCGGTACGGATATGTATATGTTGGATCGGGTACCACACCAGTATGGATATGTGTATGTTGGGTCGGGTACCACGCCGGTACGGATATGTGTATGTTGGATCAGGTACCATACCGGTACAGATATATATATATGTTGGATCGGGTACCATGCCGGTACGGATATAAATATGATTGATCGGGTACCACGTCGGTACGGATATGTATATGGTGGATCCGGTACAACGCCGGTATGGTACATGAACATAGATTGTTCCCTGCAGATCATGACTATTTGGGCAAAAATAAGCCTCATAACATGTGTGTACATAATTGTGTTGATTTTGTTGATGTTTATAGTATGGATGAAACTCTTGATGGTTATGTAGCTTATTTCTGAGCACTGTTTGACCTATTATTGGTGTATTATTGATTCGTTGAGTATTTATTATGTGATGATGTCTGTCTACTTGTTATTTGATTTATGCTTTGTACATGTTATTAAGTTGAGTTAGCCTGTGATACCTACTAGTACATAGTGCTTTGTACCGATATTACTGTAATGCCCCGAGACTACCTGATACGCCCAAATTACAACTCTCGTTAGAAAGTGTAAGCGGTCACTGTCAAATATAGAACCCAACTGGGTTGGGTGTCGAATCCCACAGGGAATACTATAGTCACTAAGTATTGCGATTATTATTAGACTGTTCCAAAGTAAAGGGGGGTTTTGGTTTAAGTGCACAATAATATTATTGATGTAACAAATGAGACGATATATGTAATAAAATTGAATCACAGAGAATGACAAGTTAGGGTTATGTCCACCTTGTAGTTTCTACTTCTCTATTAACTATGAGTAATGCGGAATTTATACATGCATGCACTTATAGAGAATTGTATTCTAATTTTAAATCCAAGTGTTTTTCAACCATCAAGGATTTATTCACCTTAGCTCTCTCGAACCTAAAGTGTACAACAAATGGTACGAATTTTCCAAGAGGTTAATCCTGCTAGGGCATTAACGTGTAAATAGAGGTTGAAAACCCTATTTTCTTGTCACACCCTCTTTTCCAAACATGTAACTTTTCTATCGAACAAGTTAATGCTATAATGGCATATTCCCTATGTTTGCAACCATGAGAATTCAATCAAAATGAAGAGAGTAATGATATAAGTGACATGACACATCTTAAATTCACAAACTCATAGCAATAGAAAGTATATTACAAGGTTTCCATAACCCTAACGAATAAGTTTAGCTACTCATGAATAAAATGGAAGTCAATATAAAGATATTCGTCATACCAAAACAATGAACGATCTTGGTGATGAAAATTACTAACGACAATAAGAGAGAAAACATGTTTCTCTCTCTCCGTTGTTCAAGCTTAGCCGTTTTTCTCTGTTCCCCAAAACTATTATTGAATCTGAAAATTAAATAATGAATGATAATGCTGAAAAATTCAGCAATAAGGTTTTTAATAACATCCTTGTCTAATAATTTGCTACTGCATCATTAAGTATTTAAAAATACTGAGTTTGCCCGAGAAAAAGTTCCCATGCATCACATTCAGTCCAAAAACTGTCTTCCCTTTTATGTGAAGTTTTCCTTTGCTCTCCACAGGCCCCCAAAGTGCTAAAATCTTCCTCATTAGTACCTGAAAATCATGCTAATCACATAGGTCAGCTCACTTAATTGAAAATGGACTAAAAGTGCAAGAATTATATATTCTATCCTCAAAACTTAGCTAAAACATGGGTAAATTATGGTGCTTGGACGTGTAAATACACCCAACATCACCACCCCCTGAATGTCACACGGTGCTTAAGACCATAAGTGATTCCAAGCTAAAACTTATATTGGCATAACTCATGAGCAACTAAATAAGATACATTAATCTGAAAGAAATAAGCAGAAGAGATGTCTTTACTAAGTAGGTTCAATACAAAACTGTATAAAATGATTACAACTCTAGTTATACAAAATAAAATTAAAATTTAATACATCAACTATACTGACTGTCTATGAAGCCTCTACTTGTATTGACTATAGGTAGTTGGGACATGACACCCATCTATCCCGAATCAATACGACTAAATAAAGAAAACTAGATGCTACTCGAACTATAATTGAATTGATCCCTCAAATCGAAAGGACTCATCACCTGCTGACCGGAAGTTGGAAACTGTCTAATTATGATGTGCGCGCTACAACATGTACCTACATCATGAGATAATGTAGCACATAGACATATATATGAAACAGTACTTCTGGAATGTATTGAGTATGTGGGGGTGAATGCATAAGTAAAACAATAACTGAATGTGCGTATGGACTTTAAAATAATGCATGCTAAGTGTAAATAACTCACCTTGGGCTTGAATAAAACAAAAGCTATAAAATCATAAACATGAGTAACAAATCATAAAGACAATATTTGTTAGCCATAACACTTAGTTTCTAAAAGCTTTCCTTGTATTCTTTCTCAGGGAGGTTCTTCTAACCGACATACACCATGTGAGCTATCATGGAGTCCAACGTCTTACCCACGGTGGGGAGAGTTCATGTTAGGGAAAGCTGTCCTACCTATACCATCAGAATAGGACATTAACTTAAGTGATCACCATTTTAACCCATATTGGGACTTTAAACCTACGGTGGCTCGTAGTTCTGGGCATGCAACCTTGGACTCATACCCAACTCGGTGCTAAATATTACTTCCTTATTACTTATATGCTCACACTTTAGTAAATCCACCTTAAAATAGAATAAGGATTTATAATGAAAACCAATTATGCATCTATTTGCTTTAAATTGTAATCAAGATAAACAAATGTGAATTCCATAACTTAGCTCAGGATCAAAAGACCACTTCTTTCTTTAAATCTTTATATAAACATATCAAAGCGAACTTAAGAACATGATCTTCTTGAAATATCAAAACTTAAACTTAGGGCTTGAATTCATGCTCAATAGCAATCTTGAAATACTTCAACAATATCAAATCAAGATAATGCAATCTCATTCATAATAGAAATCTTATAAGATAAAACATAAACATAAGAACTTTTTGATAAACTTAAAACTTTAAATCTCATGATAATCATATGCTTCAATAATATAGAAACTTGGGTTTGAACTGTAATTCAAAACAAGTAACTTGAATCTTTAAATCATGCAATTTGGGCACAAGGGTGAAATGATATCCTTGTTCATAACCCCACATACCTTAATAGATTTGATTTGGCGGAGAATTCTTGAACTTAAAATACTTGGAGATGATCTTGAAAGCTTTCTTGAAATTTTTGGATTAGGGAACTTAAATTTTTTATTTTTCTTGAAGAAAAGATGATGGAATGGATGAACTTGGGAATGACTAGGATTTGTTCTTGAGAGAAAATTTTGAGAATATATGCATATAATGCCCTAACTGAAGCCTTACGTCAAGTTTTTACGAATTGGTTTAAGGTAGAAAAAGACTAATTGCCCTTCCATCATTTAAAATAAAAATTCATAACTGGAATGTAGATTAAAGGCTCATCACGGCGCGTGAGTGTGCCATCGCTATTACAACCGCGACGCGGTCCTATCGCGATGAGCTGCTAGAATCGTGATCCAAACATGACTCAATCCTTGTCTGAAAAATCTAAAACTTCTTCGAGACATGCCCCTTACACCCTTGTATGTGAATTAACTCAAAAACTTACGTCTCGGGATCGGTATGATCAATTTAAAAATCCTCAAAGTTAAGAGGCTAAAAATATGACTAAATCTCCAACACTTAGTTAAATTTTCAGATTCAAAGCCTCTTATGCATGCACTAGGAGCTAAACTAAACTATGGATAACACGGGGTATTACAACTACCCTGTACTCTTCTTTTGTTTAGTACAGAAAGTTTTCCAGAGGCTCAGACACGACTTTACCTCTAGAGTTTGATAGCAGATCTTATCCAAGGGTGAGCACTCCGTCTTCAGGATGACACGGGTCGTATAATTTGTTATTGTCCATATTCGAGCAATGAAACATTTCTTATTTACTTTATTTTTGATATCTCTTTAGACATGATCTTTGTTAGTAGTTCTTGTACGATGACTTCTGGGTCTTTGGGATTTTAGTAAGTAAGTTTGGTGACTTTTGCATTAATAATGATTAGTCATGGATAATTGTTATTATGTTGATTTTATGATAATATCATCTTAATATTGACAAACTAATCGATTAATGGTTCAGTTTAGATGGTTCTCCCATAGGAAGATTAGTGTGGGTGTCACTTACGGCCATCTAGGTCATGACAGATAGTTTGATCATGTGTTTTACTTCTTGTTATGAAAAATCAAATGTACTGAAAAATATCTATGAAGAATTTAAGTTATCATCATTTCTTTTTAATAATTAACTTTGACACAACTTTACTTAGTATTATTCTAAATTAGACTTAAATAAATTATAAAGTAAATGAAAAATAAATTAACACAGATATCACATTAGTGGTTTGTGCTTTTATAAATAGCACTATATATTATGTGTAAATTTGAAGAATATATTCTTCGAAAGCATCTATGAAAATTGGTATTTTGTAATCTATATAAGGATTAAAGAATATTTTTACACACTTGTATCATAATTTTTTAAGTTTATGTGAAATTACATAAAATACATAATAGAATCATAAATGTAAGGTAATGCCATGTGTTTATTTAGAACTCTAATTAAAGTTTGAGAAGATCCTTACAACACAAAGTGTAGCAAGAAAAATTGAAAATAATTAATTATTGTTAAAGTGTTAAATTTTAGGTACATATAATTCAAATAAGGAAAAGTTAAATAGTAAAATTTCAATGGATTTCAAATGAAATATTAGAAAAATGATTGATTGGCTATTTTTTCTAGTGTGAAATCTATTTTCAAAAGCAGAAAAATATTTCATTAAAACCCTTCGAATTTTAGTATAATAAAGATAAAGATTCTACCAATATCATATTAGTATTACAATTTTTATTATTACCTTTATAAAATCATTTTTATATAAGATAAAAGACATAAAGTCACTCTGAACTTGTTTGAGATTTACAAAAAGATATTTTATCTTTACGGGTGACCTATTACCTCATAAAACTTACATAAATCCTTGCAAATTGACCATTTTGATCGAATTTTTCATAAATTCAGAACTTAAAAAATGTGTCGTTGGACAATCTCTCCTTAATTAAATAATTTGAATAATATTTAATAAAAGGACAAGTTTAACCCTTTAACCTTATACGAATCCTTCAACTCTTCACTTATCAGATATTTCACACTTCTCTCTTATCAATTTCTCTCAGTTCTCTCACTCCACTTTTATTTTTATTTTTCTAGTGAAATTTTACTTTGAATAAGGGATATTGATCACATAGTATAGCTAAATTACATGCTTTGTTCATAAATTTCTGGGGAGAAAAATCTCTTAAACAAAAAGTTGAAGATTTTACAGGTTATGATTTTTCGCATTTTGTCAGATTTTTCGCATCATGTTAGTAAGAACTTATTGAGTTATTTTGTACAATAGACATGATACTTGTTACTGTTATAATTTTATAGTGTTATGTTGTGCTCTCTGTATGCGTACATATATTGTTGTTACTATTAAGGTATTGTAGTGACTTTTTGGGGGTATATTTAGTTGCTACCATATATTTTATTTTTGGAGGGGGGACAACACTTGTATTTTTTTATGTAGAAAATATGTAAAATTACTACTATAAAAATTTTATTCGACTGTTGAGATTTTAGAATTTTATTTACTGATTTCAATACGTTTGTGTGGTTGAAATGTTGCCTTTTCAGGAATCTTTCTATATCTTTTATTTCGATAACTTTAAGATGGTATCACAGTGGTAAGATTGTATTTGTCCCCTCACCTGATTATATTGGTGGGATTGTGACTGAGTTTTTATATATGCATGTTGATATGATATCCTACTTTGAGTTAAGAGACTCCATGAAAGAGCTAGGATATATAATCGAATGAGACTTTTTTATTTATTGAGATGACTTTTTGTTAGAAATTAATTGTGATAAGGTTATTCATGACACTGCCATCAAGTTAAAAAATAAAGATGAACTTGAGGTGTTTTTTTTTCATGGAGTCAGTGAACCTTGCCAAGCCTCTATGAATTGAAATTTGTCCTCAATGTGAGTGACAGTGGGGTAGTTGAGGAATCTTTGAACCCTATTAATGAGAGTGATTCTCCTAACCATAATATTCAGCCTTCTTCTCCGAGTTTTTCATCCAACCCTCCATCTAAAACTTCCAACCTTTCTAATGAGCCTCTTTCTTCTACTATACCTTCCAACCCTCTTGATCCTACAATAAATGAAGATCTAAGTGATGATGATTTAGAGGATGATTCAAAATTTGAAGGGGTTACTACAAGAAGGTGATGTTGACTGTGATGTTCATCAAGAGTATATTGATATACGGGAAAGAAAGAGACATTATAGGTTATAAAGGAGAAGTAGAGGTACTACAAATGAAAAAATTAATATTGGTGAAAAAGGTCCATACATAGGCTATGATTAGATAAATATTGGTATTAGGGATAACCTAGTTAGTAAGTTAGGAGGTGATGAATCTTGCTATCTCAGTAATGAAGCTCCTAGCTTTGAATTAGATGGTGAAGTAGGTTGGGGAGATGGTCAAGAGGTTAGTCAAGTAATGCATAAACCTATGAGAATGAAGAACAAAAAACAAAGTTGTTTTTGATGAAACATGCTAAAAATTTATTGAGAATTAGGATTTCCAAGTATAAAGGAATTTAGTTTAGCAATGATCAGATATGAAATTCAAGAAAATATTTAAATTGAAAAATATGCAAATGAGCCTGACAGAGTTAGAGTGAGGTGCTGCAAAGAGACTTGCCTTTGGTTGTTGTGTGTTAGTAAGGATAAACCTAGTGGGAAATATCTATATTATTATTATAAGGAGAGGACAAAGCCTCCACATTAAGTCAAGTGACCGCCTATGAATAAGTCACTTGGTATTTAGGACAAAAAATAGTTAAATTAATTATTATTTACTGTTTTTAAATTAAAATTTACGAATAAAATAAAATTATAACAAAGATTAAAAAAAACAATGTTTTCTTAATATATGAATTTTAATACAATAAAATATTAAACTAGATGGCTAACCTTTTTTAAAAAATTCCAGCTTTAATTAAATTTTCTTTAACAAACGAAAGATAACATATTTTTGCATTGAAAGCTGATAATTTCCTTTAATGGAAATCAAACCAAGTGGTAACGTTTATTTTGAAAAGATAAACCATATCTTCAATCACACTTCATTTTCCTTGTCCTGTTTTGTTTTATCTTTAACATTTAAGTTGATCCATAATTATTTTTTATATTTGATACTTTTAATCAAATCAAACTAGACCATATATTTTATAACATATTAAACAATAGAGGTTTAAATTTATACTATATTAAAAAATAGAGGTTTAAATTTTACTTACTTCACAAATAAAACTTTTATATCAAAATTATATTAAAAAATTAATTGAAAGTTAATTAGATTAAATTTGAATTTAGTTCTTATATTTTGAAGATGGTTATCGCCAAATTATAATGACTGTAGGAGTTTTTAAATTCAAAAATGCCTTTTTTAAAAAGAGATAATTATTTTAATCAAACATTAAACATCAAGATTAAAAGATCACTATATAAAAGTTTAAAATTTAATTTGAGTCATTCTGGATGGTTATAACTTCTCATCTTTATCTTAACCAAAGGATTTAAAAAAAACTTAACTAGCCTAACTTTTGACTAATTGTTTCCATTTCACATTTTCCATATTTCTCTAACTTCTCCATTCACACACCATCACCTCCATTACCAAATTTGGTGGAAGAATATTAGCACTACAACTAGAACTGCGATTATGATTGATTTTTTTTGTTGAAAAATAGAAGGTAATATTAATTTTAATTAGTGTTGTTTCTTCTTTTTAATTTTTTTTTGTAGCATGAATTTTTTTACAATAGACGATAATAGGGAAAAGACATCATTTCCATCCCAAATTATACCCGAAAAGTCTAAGTCACACCTAAACTATACTAGTGACCTATTACACACCCCAACTATAAAAAAGTGATACTTTTTACACCCTGTTAGGCATTACACCACTTGCATATGGTGTGGTGTTTTACACGCGCTGCCACGTCAGCTCCACATCAGCACCACGTCAGCATCATCCGAAAAAATAATAAATTTATTATTTTCATAAATTCTTCTATTTTCTTTCTTCTTTTTAATTTAAATCTTTTTTATTTATTTCTTAAAATTGAAGTTTAAAAAATATTATATCCTTCAATCCTTCTTCTTTTAGTTAAAATCTGGGCAAACCCCATTTACTGATAAACAAACGAATTCGATCAGATCAAAGCAATCCGAATCCTACAAATAAAATCACTTCAATCCTTTCACTATTTCACAATCTTCGTCATTTTTTGTGAAATTCTAGAAACCCACAACCCAATTCGATAAAATTCGAGCAAATCATAACCCAGACCGTAAAATGCAAACACAAAACTCAATTATTGAAAATTCATGAAACTCACAACTCAATTCAATAAAATTCAACTAATTTACAATTCAATTCGTAAATGCAAGAAACTCATAACTCAACTTCATAAAATTCGATAAATTTAAAATTTAATTTGCAAAATTCGAGAAATCCACAACACAATTCAGTAAAATGCAAGAAACACAAAATCAAACTCATGAAATTCAAGATACCCACATTTCAATTTTGTAAAATTCGAACAACCTACTATCCAACTCGTGAAGTTTAAGATACCCATAATCGAATTTTATAAAATTTGAAAAACCCACAATCTAATTTAAATTAAAATTGAATAAATTTCGTCTAAATAATACTCAGATTCACAGAGAAATATCAATTATAAATTGAAATGTGGGAATCTTTAAATGTGGGTTATGGGTTCGAATCCAACTAGTATTTTTTTTGGTAACTGGTGGGATTATATTAAGTAAAGGTATGTCTTAAAGACTTAATACAAAAGCCATTACTGCTCCAAGTAGAAATTGTTTAAGCGCTTCTAGTTGGGGCCAAAATTGAGTAACCCACATTTGGTTCTAGCAAAATCAAAAGGACATAGCACTAATAACAAATTTCTTCCTACTTGTAATAATAAAGGAAAAAAAAAATAAAAGGGTAAGTGAATTTGTGAATTCATTGATGAATTGATGGAGGTTGAGAGAAGGTAAGGAATAAGAAATGGAGTTGAAGAAGAAGTTAGAGATGAAGAGTAAAAAAGGAAAAGGAAAAACAAATTAAAAGGTAAAGAAAGAAAATAAAAATTATATAAATATAAATAAAAAACTAATTAAATATAATTGATTGATAAAATGCAATTGAATAATGACACGTGTGCGTTTTAATCTGCTTTTAGTATCCCTTTCTGCTTTTCACGCACCTAAAACGAGTGTAAACAACGCACCTTAGAATGAGTGTCACGGGGAGGTAATAGTTTCACTTTTTTATAGTTTAGGTGTGTAATAGGTCACTAGTATAGTTTAGGCGTGACTTAGACTTTTCGGATATAGTTTAGGATGGAAACGATGTATTTTCAACCTGACGATAATATGATGAGATATTAATTCATGTTTCTTCTTTATTTATGTTACTCGCCTAAATGAACGCTTGAAAGAAAATGTTTGAATTTATTATCAATTATAAATATTTGAAAATATTATTATGTATTCCTTACTTTGGAAAAGTCTACAACATTATGTAAGATGTATGTTCTTTATCCAATATCATGTAAGTTTTTTTAAAAAACCTTTTTTCGTTACAAAAAGGGTGATTTTTGTAGTATTTTGATTATTTATTATGATATTGTAATAGTTTGGTACATTGCAAATCTTACAATGGCTTGAGGTAAATTTCCTCATGGAATAACAACAGATAAATTTATGTTATTACCTATATACTACTTTCGATATTAGTACTTCCTAATAATTTCTATGAAATTTATTGATGTATATTAATTAAGACGCATCAAATGTAACTTTGACTTGCTTAAGTAAATAATACGTTAAATATAATTTATATTGAAGTTTTATGAGTCAAAGGATTAAAAGAATAATATGGATGTACTCAAATTTAAATTTTCAAAACATAATTTATAAGATTAATTTAATAAATGAAATCCCTAATAAATATTTTCTTAAGTACAGTGTCAAATCAATAATGACCAATTATTTTGAAAAGTGATGAGTATTATACATTAGACTAGGTTTTATAAATTAGATTGGATAATATGTCTGGTGCGACGTAAATTTATGTCTCTTCTACTTTATTTATGTTACTTGCTGAGATGGACACATGGCTTATGACTACTTGAATTCGTGTGTGATTTATATATAAAGGGTATCACCAAATGTACAAGAAAGTGTTATTAATAGAATCCTGTGGACCTCATAAAGGATATATGTGACTAAAAAATAAGATGACAATGTATTAAGAAAACAATATATACCAAGTCTTCCATCATTGCAGATTTCTTTGCTGTATCTTTATTGTTGTCAAGTATTTAAGTATACTTGGGATATCGAAAAATGTCGAGAAAGTGAGGTAGCTTATGGATTAGAGACATTTTAGGATATGTTGGTTGGAGATTGAACATAGATCTTTTATATCTTTTTGTTTCAACCTTTTATTTCAGTTACACAGATCAATAAACTTTGCACAGCTTAGGTCTATTACTTTGACATGCTGTAAGTTATAATGGGTTCTGCAAGTTAAGGATAGAATTAAATTAAGAGAACACTGTCAAGAACATCCACAATACAAATTGATTTTAGCAGAATTGTAAAAGTGAAAAGAGTTAAAATTTATGGCCCTGCCAAAGAACTTATATGTATTGAAGTGTATGTAGCACCTAAATAAGTTTTTATTTTCATTCACCTATAGATTTAAGAATCCAACATTTGTGGGGTTTTCGAATGTTATTATCACTTAATTCATGTTTCATTCTAGCAAACAAGTAAGTTATGCACAAACAAGAATTCATGTATATTCTTTTGATCATGGCTTATATGACAATTAATTACAATAGAGCTGTGGTAACTTTTCAAGAATATTATTAAGAAGACTTACATTTCTTAAATTATAGATAACTATGAAACCATAAAGTGTCACTCCTAACGTAAATATAGGTGAACAGTAATGCGTTATATTGATGAAGATTTAGAATTTGGTAATTTGGCTAACTCTTAAATTGGATGAAACTTCAGAAATAAAAATTTTCATCATTTACCGTTCTGTTGTATATTCTTCAATCTAATATGAGGCATATCAGTAAACAAGGGATGATGAATAACACCTCAAATATCTCTTTTTTGAATGTCAATTGTCACAAATGTGCTTAAATGGGTTACTGCAGTTCCTAGGTATAGAGAATAGAGACATCTCATCCTCTCATACGAAGAAGAGTGTTTAGAAAACTGAAATAAAGGCTCTGTAAACCTTTGCACTTACTGTTCTAACTATTTTGGTATATGCTATTTGGAATGCTAGGAACAAGGCACTGTGAAATCACAAAGTCTAGCGATCAGCTATGACACGCGGCCAAATTAAAAAGGAATGTAAATACAAAAATTATGAGGCATAAAATAGTATAGAGGTATAGAAAAGACAGGAACAGATTGAGAAGTTGTACAACCGAGATAATACTGAGCAGAGATAGATAGGCAGAATGCTCTGATTAGTCCTTATAATTAGACATAGAGTTATTAATAGTGTGCCTATGAGTTTTGAAATTTGTTTAGTTCGTGATTGATAAGATTTTTATTTTTCGGCACACAAAATAAAAACAAATTATTTTAGGGGGAAATTACATTTGAGTTCTGTCCATTTACACTCTTATGAAACACAATTAAATCTTACTGTTTGAAATGATGACTCTATATTTTATTAAATTCGTCATCTTTAAAT
This sequence comes from Capsicum baccatum var. pendulum, assembly GCA_030864225.1. NCBI lineage: Eukaryota > Viridiplantae > Streptophyta > Magnoliopsida > Solanales > Solanaceae > Capsicum > Capsicum baccatum. Next base: position 270,189,973 of record CM061552.1, read on the forward strand.
AATTTTACTCTACAAATAAATCTTCCATCGTCCATCACTTAAATGAGAACAAAATATAAAATCATTTTAAGGATCATCTATTCTATCATAGTCAAATCTCAGGTGACACTTTCAATTTTTTTTCTTTTATCAACAATAACAAGAATTCACAAGTTATTTGCTTGAATTTTCACTTAAAAAGATAAATTGCTCTTTTTTAATGTTGTGTAATATTTCATCCATATATTATGAGTAATCTAAAAAATATTTAGATAAATATTAGTTCACTATTCACTATGCTTTACTATTAATTTAATAGCAAAAATTTTATTGTTAGTAATACAATGTTGTAATTTTATTTATTAAGCACGATAGTTATTAAATAGCCTTAGGTGATGCATTCTGCAAAGAAAAAAAAGAACCAAAATTATACTAAACTATTGGATTTGTATTATTTTAGATTAAAAAACACACAATTTAAAAGATGAAAGGAAAAATTCATAAATAATTTTATGAATTCATGAATATATTCAAAATTTTATTGCATATAATACAAATTTAAATGCAATTTAAGATGGAAGAAACAGAATATGATCAACCAAAAAAAAATTATTATGTACTAATTTTGTATAATTTTTATTCTGAAAACTTTCCACGCATCGTGCGGGTAATATATCTATGTATTATTAAAAGGAGAAAACAAAGCCTCCACATTAAGTCAAGTGGCAGCCTATGAGTAAGCCACTTGGTAGTTTATGACAAAGAATAGTTAAATTAATTATTAGTTACTATTTTTAAATTAAAATTTAAAAATAACAATAAAATTAGAATAAAGATTAAAATAGAATAGTTTTTTAATATTAGAATTTTAATACAATAAAATGTTAAACTAGCTGACTAAATTTTTTAAAAAAGTAACAACTTCAATTTTATTTTCTTTAACAAACGAAAGATAACATATTTTTGCATTGAAAGCAGATGATTTCCTTTAATGGAAATTAAACCAAATGTTAACGTTTATTTTGAAAAGATAAACCTTATCTTTAAACATACTTCATTTTCTTTGTCCTGTTTTGTTTTACCTCTAAAATTTAAGTTGATCCGTAATTATTTTTAATATTAATTTTTTATATTTGATACTTTTAATAAAATCAAACTAGACCATATATTTTATAACATATTAAACAATAGAGGTTTAAATTTTACTTACTTGACAAATAAAACTTTTATATCAAAATTATATTAAAAAATTAATTGAAAGTTAATTAGATTAAAGTTGAATTTGATTCTTATATTTTGAAGATGGTTATCCCCAAATTATAATAATTTTAGGAGTTTTTAAATTTATTTTAATCAAACATTAAACATCAAGATTAAAAGATCACTATATAAAAGTTTAAAATTTAATTTGAGTAATTGTAGATCGTTATAACTTCTCATCTTTATCTTAACTAAAGGATTTAAAAAAAATTAACTAACCTAATGTTTGACTTATTGTTTCCATTTCACATTTTCCATATTTCACTAACTTCTCCTTTCGCACACCATCACCTCCATAACTAGATTTGGAAGAAGACTATTAGCACTACAATTAGAACTGCGATTATGATTGATTTTTTGGTTGAAAAATAGAAGGTAACATTAATTTTAATTAGCGTTGTTATTTCTTTTTTTTTTTTTTTTTTGTAGAACGAATTTTTATATGATAGACTGGATAATATGGTGAGACGTTAATTCATGTTTCTTCTTCTTTATTTATGTTACTCGCCTAAATGGACAAATGAAAGAAAATGTTTCAATTTATTATCAATTATAGATATTTGAAAGTAGTTTTATGTATTCCTTCCTTTGGAAAAGTCTACAACATTATGTAAGATGTATGTTCTTTATCCAATATCATGTAAGTTTTTTGTAAAACTTTATTTCGTTACAAAAGGGTTGATTTTTGTAGTATTTTGATTATTTATTATGATTTTATAATAGTTTGGTACATTATAAACCCTACAATGGCTCGAGGTAAATTTCCTCATGGAATAACAACAGATAAATTTATGTTATTACCTATATACTACTTTCAATATTTGTACTTCCTAATAAATTTATTTTATTACCTATTTATGTTATTATTGAAGAGCTCCTATCAAGCTACGATACAATGATGGATCCGAAAATGGTGAACTCCCATATTGAGATCGTTGAAGTCCTGTGGACATAGGTGTACCAATTGGATTAGCATCATCCATATTGGCAGGGGCAAGGGGTTCTCGTACTTACTGTGATTGAGTAAGTGTAATACCTCTTATTAGTATTAGCTCAATTCAGCTCTCAGTGCATGTATAAGAGGCTTAGAACCTGAAAATTTGGCTAAGTATTGAAGACTTAGTCTTATTTTCCAGCCTCTCAACTTCAATGACCTTTAAAGTGACCTTACCGACCCCAAGACGTAAGTTTTTGGATTGATTCATGTTCAGGGGTGTAAATAGCATGTCTTGGGTAAGTTTTGAATTTTTCCAATGAGGTTTGGATCACGTTTTGATTTCCAAAATTGTAGCTCACTACGATTGGACCGCATCACGGCGAGTATAACAATGGAGGGGTTACCACATCGCGGTGATGATCAAAAGGGAAATTGTCATAATCCAGTGGTGTAATCATGATGGAAATCGCGATGACAGCCTTGGCACATTGCGGTGATGGTCAAATCCAGGTTTCAATATTGAATTTTTAATCTCCCAGGGGAAGTTTGGTCTTTTTCAATTGTCCCAATCCGTGAAAACACGGAATTGAATCCTCCAAAAGAATATTTGGCCACCTTTTACTCAAATTATCTCAATTGAAAATCATTCTCTCCCAAAGAACAAACCCTAGATCTTCAAAGATTTAAGCTTGAGTTCAAGAAAAACCACCAAGAACTGTCACGAATTCTCCAAGCAAGGTATGTTAGATGTTAATATATGAGTCTCTTTTACCCATGGAGTTCAAGAACCCAATTTCAAATTCAAAGTTATAATTTTTACGTGTTATGATAATTTTAACCATGAATTCCCATGAATCTCGATTCCATATAATATTTACACGTATATTAAACCCCACATATTTGACTGTTTTTGTTCACTGAAATAAACCTTAATTGGTGACTATAGTATTGAAATCATTCCATTACTACTCATTTAAAACTATTCCCATGCTTAAGCCATGCATTGTAAGTGTTTAATGAAATGCCTCAAAGAATGAGTTTTAGAATGCTAACCGCATGTCATGTCCTCAAAGTTTTAGTATGATCTTGTTCTTATTGCTATCAAGTTGTGGGGGTTTGAATACCCAAAATTAGGTGTTTATATACTTTTATTACAAAAAAAATGATTTTAGTTATACCTTGAGCATAGTTGATTTCTCAGTTATTATTATCATGATGAGCGCTATCAGAATTTATAATCTGCTGAACTCAGTTCAGTCTAATAATCAGTGTCATTCAGTTGGGAGTAATACTTAGCACTGAGTGAATGCAGGGATGGTGCCTCCCCCGTTATTTAGGCATGAGGCACTAGTAGTAGTCCATAGGTTTCCAGACCTACGACGCCACCGTAGATTTTGAGAGGTCCCCCGTCAGTTAGGCATGAAACCCTCGTCCTTCAAGAATTCAGATTTGTGAATCTACATAGCCAGTTTTAGTACCCATGACATGGTACTGACACCCTTCTAGCTGGGGTTACAGGTTAGACCCTGATATCATATTAGGGCATGTCAGTTCTAGCTAGTTCCCATACTTTCATTCCAGTATCTAGTTCAGCATTCAGTCTCAGGTATGCTTGGCCATAACATATAGATATCAGTTTCTCAGTCATCAGTATCCAGTAATTCAGTTTACAAACTATTTCAGATTTATGTTTTATGCTTGGTTATGCATTCTCAGTCTTTATATATTTTATGCTTTCGTATTCAGTACTTCATGTTACTCATCCAGTCAGTTATTACTCATACACATGAACTTATGCATTTCAGCCTAACCTCATCTAATGTACTAGTACATTCAAAGTACTAATCGCATACTTATTTCTTGAGCTATGATGTTTAATATCATAGGTTCAGACAGTCAAATCCCGGTCCGCGCATAGATAGACCAGATTATCAGCTATAGCAGTGGTGAGTCCTCATATAATGAGGACATAGTTTATTTATCTCATTCTACCTTATCAGTTTAGTATTTTCTATTTTGTCGGAGTTAGTTGGGGGTTTGTCCCATCAACTCCGCATTCAGACAGATTAGAGGCTTTTAGACTAGTACAAATAATTAGACAATTTTCATTTGTTATTATCAGCCATTTTATCAATATTGTAAGTATTGCTTTAAAGACATTATCAAAATTATGATTTAAAACCTTATGACATATTTTGGTTAAATTCTGCATATGATCTTTTTGTTATCAATATCATTCAGTGCTCACAATAGGTACCGCTTCATAGGTTAGCTTATGGTCTTTCCGGATCGTAAGCACCATGTGACGTCTAGGGTGTACTCTCAGAGCGTTACAAACTTGGTATCAAAGTGTTCTAGGGAGTTTTAAAGTCGCGTTGAGTAGAGTCTTGTGCATAGGTATGAAGCGCGCCACACTTATGGTCACGTTTTAGGAAAAATTTCTCTTCTTTCAGTGTTCATGTCATGTGAATGAGCATGAGATCAAGTTAAAATTGCTTTCTAATTTGCTCTTCCTTCCGTATATACCATATGCCTCCCAAAAAGAATAATGGAAGGCTAGCTCCGCCCATTCAGAAAGATCCCCCGAATGAGCATGTTTCTCATGCAGGGTTCAGATATGTATTTACTACTCTAGCCAACTCGGTATCATCTCAAAATGTTTGGTGAACTACTGTCCTAGCCAACCTAGTAGCCAATACTACCGCAGGTAGGATTCGAGATTTCACCCGAATGAATCCTCTTTTATTTTTAGGATCCAAGTTTGAAAAGGATCCGCAGGAATTCCTTGACATGGTTCATAAGGTAACAAACATTATGGGTGTGCCTTCTATCAAGAGTACTAAGTTGGCTGCTTACCAATTGCAAGATGCAACTCATAACTTTAAGAGGCACAAATACAGGGCCTATAGAATGAGAGGAGTTTTCTACAACCTTCTTAGATAGATTCTTTCCGTTGACGCTGAGGGAAGCTAAGGTTTTAGAGTTTAGCAATTTAAAATAGGGCAACATGAGTGTAAAAGACTATTCTCTTAAGTTTACTCAGCTAGCTAGGTATGCTCCTTATATAGTAGCTGATAACAGGTCTAGGATAGGCAAATTCGTGTCTGGGGTATCTGATAGTATGGTCAAGGAGTGTAGGACTGCAATGCTAATTAAGGAGATGGACTTGTCTAGATTAATGGTCCATGCTCAATATATTAAAGATGAGAAGGCTAAGGAAAGAGAAAAGAAGAACAAAATTTCTAGAACAGGTAGCTTCAGTTTTGATCAGCCACGATCAAAGAGTGGAAATTGCCCCTAGTTCTGATAGAGATCTTCTATTCGAGCTCTATCCTCAACTAGTACACGTGTGACAAAGTTCAGAATTTATAATTGGTATAGGGCACCAGGCTCCAAGTCTCAAGGTAATGTGAGTAGTGCCTGCACTAATCCTCCCTATCAGAAGTGTGAAAGTAATCATCAAGGTGTGCGCAGGGCTGGCAACGGTGTGTGTTTTGGATGTAGAAAGCCAGGTCATGGGTTGAAGAAATGTCCAGCAGGTATGTGGAAGGGTAGGAATGATTGCCCATAGGGTCAGGCTAACGTTTCAGCAGTACCTGCAAGCCACCCAACTTAGTAGCGCGCCACTTCCAGTGGTACTAGCGGCTAGCAGCAGAATAGGATCTACGCACTTCAGTCCCGATAGGATTAGGATAGTTCTCTTGATATTGTTACTGGTACGTTGTAAGTATTTTATTTACATGTTTATGCTTTACTAGATCCTAGAGCTTCTCTTTCTTTTGTAACCCCTTACATAAATGTCAACTTTAGGGTCAGTCTAGAAACCTTAGTGGAGACCTTTTCAGTGTCAACCCCAATAGGCATCTTTATTATAGCTAGGCAGGTATACAGAAACTGTCCAGTCACAGTATCTCTGAAAGTTACTTTAGTAGACCTTGTAGAATTGGAGATGACAGATTTTGACATCATTCTCGATATGTATTGAATCCATTCATGATATGCTTCAGTTGATTGTAGAAACAAAGTTGTTCATTTTCAGTTTCCAAATAAACCAGTCCTGGAATGGAGGGGTAGTACTACAACGCTTAAGGGTACATTTGTTTTGTACCTTAGAGTGAGAAAAATGATATCCAAGGGGTGTGTTTACTATCTTGTTCAAGTCAAAAACTCTAGTTAAGAGAATTTCCATATGTGTTCCTTGAAGATCTTCCTGGAGTTCCTCCCGAAAGGGAAATTGACTTCAGAATAGACCATCTTTTGGATACTCAGCCTATCTCTATTCTGCCATATAGAATGGCTCCAGCCAAACTCAAAGAGTTGAAAGACCTCCTAGATAAGGGATTCATCAGCCCAGCATCTCCTCGTGAGGTGCACCAGTCCTATTTGTGCGTAAGAAAGAAAGTTCTCTTAGAATGTGCATCAACTACCGTTAGTTGAACAAAGTCATAATCATGAATAAATACCTACTTCCCAGAATCGATTAATTGTTTGACTAACTTCAGAGTGCTAGTTATTTCTCTATTATAGACCTCATATCTGGTTATCATCAGCTCAGAGTTAGGGAATGGGACATCCCAAAAACAACTTTCTGAACCCGGTACGGTCACTTAGAGTTTCTAGTCATGTCTTTTAGTCTCGCAAGCACCCCAGCAGCCTTTATGGACTTGATGACATAAGTGTTCAAAAAGTTCTTGGACATGTTCGTTATCAATGACGTAGTGAAAATAATCATGCTAACCACCTTAGGATTGTATTACAGACTCTTAAAGCCCATCAGTTATTCTCCAAATTCAGTAAGTGCAAATTTTGGCTAAGATCAGTAGCTTTTCTTAGCCATATTATCTTTGATGATGACAATAGAGTTGGCCCTCAAATGATCGAAGCAGTGAGAAACTGTTCTAGACCCATATCTTTGTCAAATATTAGGATTTTTTTTGGTTTGACTGGCTATTACCGATGATTTTTTAAAGTATTTTTATCTATTGTATCCCCTATGTTTAGATTTAAGTTTCAGTGGCCAGATTCTTGTGAGAAGAGTTTTCAGAAGTTGAAGACATGACTCACCACTGCCTCAATTTTGACGTTACCAGATGGTTCAGATGGGTTTGTTGTATATTGTGATGCTTCCAGAGTTGGTTTTTGGTGTGTTTTGATGCAAAAAGGGTAAGGTTATAGCCTATGCATCTAGGCAGCTTAAGCCCCACGAAAGGAATTACCCTACCATGATCTTGAACTAGCAGTTGTTGTGTTTACCTCAAAGATTTACAGACACTACTTGTATGGAGTGTATGTTGATGTGTTCACAGACCACAAAAGCCTGTAGTATGTGTTTTCGTAGAAGGACTTGAATTTACATCAAAGTAGATAGTTAGAATTGTTGAAGGACTACAACATAAGTGTTCTGTATCATCTGGGAAGGGACAATATAGTGGAAGATACCCTCAGTAGGTTGTCTATGGATAGTGTTACTCATGTTGAGAATGATAAGAAGAAGTCAGCTCAGGACGTTCATCATCCTGCAAGATTAGGTATTCGTTTGGTTGATTTGATTGAAGTTAATGTTTGGGTACAGAATAGTTTGAAATCTTCTTTGTTTTCTGAGGTGAAAGAAAAGCAAGATATAGATCCCTTTCTAGTTAAGCTAAAGGAGTCAGTCAAAGAACAAAAAACAGAGGTTTTCTCCCAAGGGGGAGATGGAGTATTGTGTTTCCAAGGTAGACAATGTGTTCTATGTGTAGATGACTTGAAATAGTAGATTCTTGCTGAAGCGCGTGGTGCATATTACTCTATTCATCCAGGGGCCACTAAGATGTACCACAATTTAAGAGAAATCTATTGGTGGAGTGGGATGAAAAGAGACATTGTATAGTTTGTGGCTAAGTGCTATATGTACCAGTAGGTTAAGATTAAACACCAAAAGCCTAGTGGTTCCATGCAAGACTTCAATATTCCCACTTGGAAGTGGGAGGAAGTGAACATGGACTTTGTGATGAGTTTGCCTCGTACCCATCGTCAGCATGGTTAAATTTGGGTCATTGTGGAAAGGATGACCAAATCATCCCATTTCTTAACAGTTCATACTTCTTATTCAGCCGTGGACTATGCCTCGCTCTATAATAGAGATTTGGTTTGGTTGAATGGAGTTTCATTTTCCATCATTTTTGATAAAGGTACTCAGTTTACCTCTCACTTTTAAAAAGCCTTCCAGAAGGGTCTTGGTACCTAAGTTCACCTCAGTACAACCTTTCACCCTCAGACAGATGGTCAGTTAGAAAGGAACATTAAGACCCTAGAGGATATGTTGAGAGTGTGTGTTGTTGACTTTAAAGATAGTTGGGATGATCACTTACCTTTGATTGAGTTTGCGTATAATAACATTTATCATTCCAGCATTCAGATGGCCTCGTTTGAGGCTTTATATGAGAGGATATGTAGATCTCCAATTGGTTGGTTTGAGGTAGGTGAGGCCGCATTCATAGGGCCTGAATTGGTGTTGGATGCTTTAGACAAAGTTCAGTTGATCAGGAGAGGCTTAAGACAACCTAGAGATAACAGAAATCTTATGCGGGCATGAGGAAAAAAAGATCTTGAATTTTAGATTTGTGATTTTGTATATTTGAAAATCTCTCCCATGATGGGATTGAAGAGGTTTGGAAAAAAGGGGAAGCTTAGTCCCTGATATGTTGGCCCTTATAAATTTTGAGTCATTTCGAAAAAGTAGCTTACTAGCTTGAGTTGACTGCAGATTTGGCATCAGTGAACCCAGTGTTCCACTTTTCTTTTTTGAACAAGTGTATCAGTGACCCAATGGTTTTAGTCCCATAGGAAGCATAGATGTTCAGAACAGTGTCTCTTATGAAGAAGTCCCAGTCAAAATCCTTGATTGTCAGATTCGTAGACTATGGAACAAAGAAGTTCCCTTGGTCAAAGCTCTTTGGTGGAACCAGTCCGTTGAGGGAGCGACTTAGGAAGCAAAATAAGATATGCAGAACAAGTACCCTAACCTTTTCTCCACGAATTCATACTCAACTTAAGGTAACAGGTTTTCTTTGATTATCTTTGTTCCACTCTCATTTCCAACTATATAAACAATCGTATGTCATTTTATGCATTCATTAATCAATTTAGTCACGTAATCATGTTTTAGTTATGCATGTTCAATATGTAATCTCAGTCCCTTATTATTCTCAGCTTAATTAGTCTCATTCGAGGATAAATGTTCCCAAGGGGGAGATATTGTAATACTTCGTATTAGTCTTAGCTCAATTCAACTCTCAGTGCATGTCCAAGAGGCTTAGAACCTAAAAATTTGGCTAAGTATTGGAGACTTAGGCCTTATTTTTTTGCACTTAATGGATGTCTGAATATGAATGGTTCAGACTTCAGATCATTAAATGCATTTGTTTTTTTATTAAGGTTTTAACTCTTAGTAGGTCTAAATAAGTCTTAATCATTCAGGTCTAAAACCAAGTCTTAATAGGTCTGAAGGGATATTCTGGTGCTGGATAATATTCACCACTCTATTCATAATTAGTAGTTACCAGCACTAACCACTTCTTCCACCATTAATATTGTCAACCAACACCCATTACAACTAACTATTTCCACCATCACAACCACCATCGATAAAAAATAACTCTACCAACCATAATTGTCAACAACTACCATACCTACTACCTCTTTTATTCTAATTATATTCACCACCACCACTGCCGTAAAAAACAACACAATCAGCAACCACTAACGGTCAATCCCTACTACCAACCAACTCATCTATCACAACTATCACCACCACTAATACATCACAACCTCTATACATTCTTTAGCCGCCACCAACATTATCACTAGTAATTCCACCTCTACCACTACTTCAACCAGTTCCATCTTATCTCTACTAACAACCATCTCCACATCACAACAAATAAAATCTCCAACTAGCACCAATACATCGTCAATCATCATGCATTCATGTTTTAGACAACACAATCAATACCTTAAACTACTAACATGAAGCAACGTCACATCACAACAACCACCACCGCCATTAATCGCCACCATCATAACGGTCACTACAATACCAACCATCACAATTATCACCACCAACAATATTAATCACTAACATCAATCACTATCACTGCAACCACCATTATAAGCCATCCCCACTATCACTAACAAGACATTCCCACTATCACTAACAAACATAAATATTTTTTCTCAATCAAATACTAATAATTTTATTGCATTAAATTACATACTTTTTTAATATATAATTAATTTTTTACTTGAATTTTATTTTTTATTTTATTATGTATACAAATAATTTTTTTTACACATTCAGATGTTGAAAAATAAACAGTCTTAATCATTCAGTTTTCAGATCTAGAGACAACATCTTAATCATTCAGATGTGCATTCAGATTCAAATATCTGAATCTTAAAAAAAATAAATGGAGCCTTAGTCTTGTTTTCTAGCCTCTAAACTCCAATGAACTTTAAAGTGACCTTTTCAATCCCGCGACATAAGTTTTTGAGTTGATTCATATTCAGGGGGTAATTATCATGTCTCGGGTAAGTTTCAGATTTTTCAGACGAGGTTTGGATCACGATTGGATTTCCAAAATAGTAGCTCACCATGATTGGACCTCGTCGCGGTAAGAGTATTGATGGAGGGGTCACTGCATTGCGGTGAAGATCAAAAGGGCAATTGTCAAATTCCCATAAGTCACTGCTATTGCACTGTGACATGGTGGAAATCGTAATGACAGCCTTGGTGCATCACGGTTATGGTCAAATCTGGGTTTCAGTTATGAAATTTTAATCTCCTAGGGGCAGTTTGGTCTTTTACCATAGTCCCAATCCGTGAAAAACACGGGATTAAATCCCCAAAAAGTATATTTGGCCACCTTTTACTCAAATTATATCAATTGAAAACCATTCTCTCCCAAAGAACAAACCCTAGATCTTCAAAGATTCAAGCTCAAGTTCAAGAAAAACCAACAAGAACTTTCACGAATTCTTCAAGCAAGGTATGTTAGATCTTCAACCATGGGTCTCTTTAACCCATGGAGTCCAATAACCCAATTTCAAATTCAAGGTTATAATTTTTACATGTTATGATGATTTTAACCATGAATTCCCATGAATCTCGATTCTATACCATGTTTACACAATTGTTATTTTTATTAAACCCCACATGTTTGAATATTGTTATTCGCTGATTTAAACTCGAATTAAAGATTGTAGTATTGAAATAATGCCATTACTACATGTTTAAAACTATTCTCATGCTTAAGCCATGCATTGCAAGTGTTTGATGAAATATCTCAAAGAATGAGTTTTAGAAAGCTAACTACATGTCATGTCCTCAAAGTTTTAGTATGATCTTGTTATTGCTATCGAGTCCTGGGGGTTTGAATACTCAACATTTAGCTGTTTACATACTTTTATTACAAAAAAAATAATTTCAGTTAAACCATTAGCATAGTTGATTTCTCAGTTATTATTATTATGACGAGCACTATCAGAATTTATAATCAGTTGAACTCAGTTTAGTCTAATAATCAGTGTCATTAAGTTGGGAGTAATGCATTGCACTGAATGAACGTAGCGACGGTGTCTCCCCCATCAGTTAGGCATGAGGCACTAGTAGTAGTCCCTAGGTTCCGAACCTACAGTGCCATCGTATATTTGGAGGGGTCCCCCGTCAGTTAGGTATGACACGTTCTTCCTTTGGGACTTCAAATTTGAGAATCCACAAAACCATTATTAGTACTCGTGGCACGGTACTGACACCCTTCCAACTGAGTTACAGGTTGGACCCTGATATTCTATTAGGGCAAGTCAATTATAGCTAGTTCCCACAGTTTTAGTCCAGTATCTTATTTAGCATTAAGTCTCTGGTTTTCTTGGCCATAACATACATATATTAGTTTCCCAATCAACAATATTTTAGTAATTAAGTTTACAAACTATTTCAGATTTATGTGTTATTCTTGGTCATTCATTCTAAGTCTTCATAGATTTTATGCGTTCGTATTTAGTACTTCATGTTACTCATCCAGTCAGTTATTTCGCATGCAGATGTTAGGAATTGTTGGTTGGAGATTGAACATAAAATTCTTCTATCTTTTGGTTTCAACCTTTTATTCTATTTACACAGATCTATAAATTTTGAACAACTTAGGTCTATTATTTTGATATACTCTAAGTTATAATGGATTCTGCAAATTAATCATAGGAGCAAATTAAGAGAACACTTTCAAAAACATCCACAGTACAAATTGATTCTAGTAGAATTGCAAAATTGAAAAGGGTTAAAGTTTATGGGCCTGCCAAAGAACTTATATGTACTGATGTGTATGTAGCACCTAAATAAGTTTTTATTTTCATTCACCTATACATTTAAGAATCCAATATTTGTGGGGTTTTAGAATATTATTATCACTTAATTCATGTTTCATTCTAGCAAACAAGCAAGCTATGCATAAACAAGAATTCATGTATATTCTTTTGATCAATGCTTACATGAAAATTAACTAAAATAGAGCTGTGGTAACTTTTCAAGAATATTGTTAAGAAGAGTTGCATTTCTTAAATTATAGATAACTATGGAACTATAAAGTGTCTCTCCTGACAAAAATATGGGTGAATAGTAATGAGTGATACCGATGAAGATTTAGCATTTGGTACTTTGGCTAACTCTTAAATTGAATGGAACTTCAAAAATAAAAATTATCATCATTTGTCGTTTTGTTGTAAATTGTTCAATCTAATATGAGGAATATCAGTAAACAAGGGATAATGAATAACACCTCAAATATCTCTTCTTTGAATGTCAATTGTCACGAATGTGCTTAAATGGATTACTGCAGTTACTAGGTATACAAAGAATAGAGAAATGTCATCCTGGCATATGAAGAAAGTGTTTAGTAAACTAAAACGAAGGCTCTGTAGAATCTTTACACTTACTATTTTAACTGTTTTGGTCTATGCTAATGCAATGCTAAGGAAAGGCAGTGTGGAATCACAAAGTCCGACGATCAGTTATGATATGCGGCCAAATTAAAAAGGAATATAAATATAGAGTATATGGGGCATAAAATATTACAAAGGAATAGGAAAGACAAGAACGGATTGAGAAATTTTACAACTGAGATAATACTAGGTAAAGGTAGATAGACAGAATGCTCTGATTAATCCTGCTAATTAGACATAGAGTTATTAGTTGTGTGCCTCTTAGTTTTGAAATTTGTTTAGTTGGTGATTAATAAGATTTTTATTTTTTCTGAACACAGAATAAAAAAAATTATTTAAGGGAGAAATTACCTTTGAGTTCTATCCATCTGCACTCTTATGAAACCTAATTAAATCGTACTGTTTTAAATGATAACTCTGTATTTTGTTAAGTTCGTCATCTTTAGATAATTTTATTGTACAAATAAATCTTCCATCATCCATTACTTAAATGAGAACAAAAGTATAAAATCATTTTAAGGATTATCTATTCTGCCATAGTCAAATCTTAGATGACACTTTTAATATATTTATTTTTATCAACAGTAACTAGAATTCACAAGTTATTTACTCAGATTTACACTTAAAAGGATAAATTTCTCTTTTTAAAGCTGTGTATTATTTCATCCATATAATATGAGTAATCTCAAAAATGTTTAGATAAATATTAGTTCACTATTCACTATACTTTACTGTTAATTTAATAGCAAAATTTTTTTGTTGGTAATACAATGTTGTAATTTTATTTATTAAGCACGATAGTTATTAAATAGCCTTAGGTGATGTATTCTGCAAAAAAAATAAATTGAACTTAAATTATACTAAACTATTGGAGTTGTATTATTTTAGATTAAATAACACACAATTAAAATGATGACAGGAAAAATTCATAAATAATTTTATGGATTCATGAATAAATTCTAAATTTTATTGCATATAATATAAATTTAACAATAATTTAAGATGGAAGAAACTGAACATGTTCAAGAAAAAAAAATATTACTAAATTTTATAATTTTTATTCTAGAAATTTTTCGCACATCGCGCGGGGTAATATACTAGTTATTATTAAAGGATACAATCCTATTGATATTTATTTGTCATTAATTTTTAACTATTTTTGCAACTTAAAGTTTCTAGTAAGTAAGTAGGGGCAATGGAAGAGGGATACCTCAACAAAAATATATGAATGAAGGCATAGGTAGAGGAAGAGGACTAACTAAAAAAAACCAAATTAGTTCTAACAGTGGCAGGGTCATAGGAAGGAGAATGCCTCCTCAAAGACGAGAGCATAAGGACACCAGTAAGGGACATACAAGGCCTTTAATAAGGCCAGGGATAGTAGCAGTTGGAGTATACCAAGTTGAATATAATTTTACCACTCTTAATGTAAGTAATGTGTATAATTTTTCTTGGCTTATTTATATTTGTCTTTTAATTTCTGTGATTTGTCTATGCAGATTAGATTTCTAAGTAGAAGAGTCATTAACACTGATACAAAGGTGACAAAGAGGTCAGATGTAGTAATTGATAATATTCGCTACACACCAAGACATGGATCTAAATGGTAAGGGAAGTCAACCATTACCAATAGAAAACTTGAAAGAATGAGGGCTGAAAAAATTATTCAAATCAGGACTATAGTTTTTGCCAATACTCAAAGAAAAATCAATTGAAGCAGGAAGACTCATGTGCCATAGAAGCAGGGCATCATGCTAATGTGATCTGATTAGCAGTTTTTATAGTGTTATTGCTATTGTCTCAAAAAATATTTTCTGTATATTTTGGTGCTATTGTTGGTACCATCTTGATCTTTTCATTTTATTGGAATCAAACACTATTTTGAAAATACTATTTTGTTAGGTACCATTAGGTATTAAACTATGTATTGTTAGGTGCCAAAAAAAAAAGATCAAGCTTTAATTATAGCTGAAATTGAAACAATAATTATGTTGGAATGAAGTCCTTGTTTTATTTTATTGTGATTGCCTTTTTCATTTATTGATTGTGTATTAATAATAAGTTTTGAATGCTCACAAATAGTATTAAATACCACAATATATTCATACAAAATAGGTTGCATAAGCCTAATTCGAAATGATACAACACATATTGCAAAGTTTTATACAATTAAATAAAATTAAATTCTGTTAAGCCAGTACGGTTCCAACAAGAGAAAACATATAAACATGTTTTGAATTCATACCAAGATAAAGAAACAAAAGTAAAAACCAAACTAAAGATGTAAAGGAGAAGAGAAAAAAGAGAACAACTATGTTAATTTCAATTGCATTCAACTATATTTGCCATCCTTTGCATTTTTGGTAATGCTTAAAAATAGAAAAACTATCATGCCAATTATACAATATTTTCTCCTCCTTCTCCTTCACTACCCATTTCTCCTTACTTTCATAAAATATCAATAATTCTTCCAACTCCTTTATTCTCTTCGTCAATCTCAGAATAACTGACTTGAATTGTAAATCAATATCTTTCGGATCCCTCCATCAAAAGAAGTTGGATTATTTCTCTTAAAATAGGTTATAAAAAAATCAATTTAATAGAAACAAAAAAACACATAAGAGACTATGTATAGGACATACATGATACATGGACAAGACCAAATCTTTTAGTTGGGTTGTTCTCCGACCATGGAGTTTGCATTGAAAGTAAGTTTCTATGTTTGCATTGCAATTCACACTCAACATGAGATCATTCTCGTCATTACAAATATGATTTAAGATTGCATTTGATTGATCTCAAAAATTTTAAGCAAGTTAAGATGAAATTAAAGCTTTTAAGGTTGATGTTGTTTAGAAACTACGACATAAATGGAAATATCTTACCTTTTAAGGCTGATTTTACTAAGAAGAGTTTGATAAAAGAGAGAATTTTTTCTTCAAAAATTAAACGTCTATATTAATGGAGGTTTGTGGAAATTGCTGTTTTAAAAAGAAGGGAATATGAATTTTTACAATAATTGACAAATAAATTATATGTGATATTTTATAATTGGTTGTCCGGTGGATTTTTGGAAGTATACTGGCGGGACAGGTTTAAGGTGGTTGACAGATTTTTTTAACGGTATTTTTAAGACTGCAAAAATGCCCGAAGCTTGGATATGGAGTACTATGATTCCTTTATATAGGAACAAGGGTGACATCTAGAGTTGCAATAACTATAAGGGTATTAAGTTGTTGAGTCACATTATGAATATTTGGGAGAGGGTGGTCTAGCAGAGGTTGAGGAGGATTGTGTTTATTTCAGAGAATCAGTTTGGATTTATGCTTGGCTGCTCGATGAAAGAAGCAATTCACCTATTTCACGACCTATGATAAGACCCTGTCCGCGATGGGCATCTCGAGCCACAAAGGCATGAGAGACCCCTCTCGAGCCACAAAGGCATGAGAGACCCCTTTGTATTCTATCATAAGCATAATCCATACATAAATCAAAGTGCGAAAGATATATTGAAATTCATGGATACTTATAATACAACTGGTGTCAACAACATATGACAATACAACACTCAAATACCGTATATGAAGTCTCTTCTAAATACTGACTGTCTCGGCTGGAACGAAGCCCCCGGCTAGACCATATATTGAAAGACTAAACATGTAAGTAAATGCCTTCCGAAATATGGATTGCTCACAAATTTTGTCATATCCCAAGCGTTTTACTGATGTGATGGACCATGGGACTAAACCACAATACCTTAAATATAGGGGGTCAATACTCGAAAGTACTAGTACGTAGAACAATCCAAAAAAATATATTTTATATAATATAAGTGAGCGCATTTCATAAAAATATGTCAGCATAAAACAAATGAAAATACATAGGCATAATCAATATGCTTCAAAATATTTATGTAAACCATGACTCAACTCTTCGTCTTACTTTTGAGCTAGGTGGTACACCCTATAGTTCTTCAATTACACGGGCTATATGGAATCCACCCCTGACTCGGCGGCCAAGCTCTCAATCCAAGTTTGCCACAAGTATTGGGGTATGTGATCCTACAATCCCCTCTTTTAGGGAAAAATCGCCTCTTTCAGGGAACATACCCTCTTTCAGGGAAAAATCCCTTCTTTCAAGGCACATCCCCTCTTCCAGGGTAGAATCCCCTCTTTCAGGGCACATCCCCTCTTTCAGTACAAAATAAATCCCGTATTGGCAAAATATGATTTTGGATATCAATTTATCTGAACTAATTCCTTCTTCGGGCAACCACCTTACTCTCTTAGAACCTATTTTAACATTCTTAAAAGATGCATCATATTGAAATCATGATCTGAAGTCTAAAAATTCTGTAGTCTAATCTGTTCTGAGTTTATTATGACATTCATCTATTTTGGTATCGTCTACCAAGACTTGCAAGTCATATATAAGCCATATCATATCATGCCTTAGTCCTTTCAATCAAAACATGTTATTTGAACACCAAAAAATTTAAACACTTCAAGAGAGTTTTTATTTCAAAACATATGAAAGTCATGCAAAATATTCTCTTTTCAAAACTTTGACAAGGTGTGGTTATCTCTTTCATCAATTAGCCTGATGCGTCGTCACTTAGTTGACGGCTAGTTAGCTTAGTCATCACCTAAGTGATGGCTTATCAACGTAGTCATCACTTAGTTAACAGACAGATACGTTGATGTAAAATGAGCATAACTTTCTACTTCGATATCTGATTAAGGTGAAACCAATTGAGTTGGAAAGAAGACTTGAAGATATTTCATCTGGTATATAGTTGGACACGTAATTCATTATAAACTAGAAGTAATGATCGTTTTAAGTTGACCCAAGTTAAAACATTCACTAAAACTTAATCTATAGAAATGTTCTCAACTCGTCTTTGAGTTAGGTGATTAAGTCCACACTATAGAATTGATCATCACACATATATTAAAAAGGAATCATTGGATTAGGGTCTATACGCGTAGGAACAACGATTTGAATTGTAGAGAAAAAATGCAGGGTCTTACATTATCTCCCTCTAGGAATCATTCATCCTCGAATGATGGGTAGGAACTTATTGAAGCTATAGAATTATGGAATAAACGATGTAACCTCATATTCGGATTTCTATTTTCCACAACGAAATATACATAGGCATTCAAGATAATCTTCATGAAATTCCCAAGTAAATCATGTAAGCATAAATCATGAGATAACAAGACTTGAGATAGACATAATCTTGGCATGTGATCTACGGCACATGGTCATAGCCTTGCAAGGCATGAATTTTCCTTAGAATCCTTGGCCTGATTAAGATTGGTACCATACATAAGTTGAGATTCTTGTGGGATACAAGAATAGAAAAGAAACATTCTCTACCTCAACTGATACGTCTAATAGCCTTTATTTGTTTTGCGACGTTTCTTCACTATGCTTTCAGATATGATTACCATATTTCAACATCTCAGTCTTATAATTCTCCCGCTATATACATAACTACAAAAGTCTGGGTCTAACTATATCGAACTTCCATATTGAAACCTAACCTGGAGAAAAAAGGATTTAACTTAAGCTATGGGAACCTATACTCTACATCTCTTTAAGAATACTTTTCCATCTTATCACTATAGTCGAACAACCTCAGGCCTTAAATCCTACACCTATTTTATAGATCTCTCCATTAAAACTAGCAACTTTAGTCGTTCTCACAATGATTTTTGCCACATATCTCCTTCCTAGCTACTTCACATAACAAAAGTTCATATCCTTCTTCCCCCCTTCACCTATCACCTTAGCTTAAAAAACACATCAAAGTTTTCACATTAAAGAACATTTATTCCCCTACCTAAGACATTAATACGCTCTCACAACCACCACCATACTAACACACAGAGGGTCATTGAGGGACCATAGCATAAGCATCATGAATGAGAGTAACACTATTTGATTATAATTTATCCTTATTGGACTACTCAAGATGGGACACGAGATATAGATATGACACAATAAGCATAAAATGCTTCATACATCAAATGTCTAGATCATAGGTAGAGAGTCGTTCAGACATAAACACAACACACCATGAGTTCTTAGGATAGACCTTAGTGAGAAACGTGTGCACATACATCATGAGTCGTATAACATAAGGTCGGAATTCATGGAGTCAAAGATTGAGACAAGCATTGATACTTGAATCTATTGCTTCTCATTTTTAGAGATGAGATATTCATGAGTTTGCATAATCTTTATCACTTTGGGATAAACTCGACATAAAATGAATAGGTAACATATAGAAAGCATAGTTCCTTAGAACTAAACATGATGTGAGACATGTATCTATGGGTCATGAGCACTACAACATAGAGATTGAACACTTGAAAGCTTGGATTATTGAGGGACACTATTGCTTTTAGTTTGGAGGTCGGGTCATGTACATAAGTGCATAGAGAACTCGAATCATAGGCATAGGCATGATTTGAATACACAAGACATTAAAACAATGGCCTCTTAAATTGAAGTATGCGAAGTTTGCTTCAATAGGAATAGATTTATCATGACTCTTTCTTGAAATTCATCACCATGAGAAAATTTGGGAACTAACTTAACCCTCTTAGAGCAAAGTCACAATCCTAAACTTGAGGACAAAACCTCTCATCAAATCAATAACGACAAATCTCAACACAAAAGGGGTATCACCATGAACATAAATGATAGACTCCCCTGGATAAACTATAGTCTGAAGATATTGCATTTCGGGAATGCTACTCTTAAATTTCGCTAGCCTCTATAGACATAACCCCACAGCTCACACTCTCATGAGCATACACACATGTACTCCTTATCACATAACAATTCATTCTACACTTCTTAACATACTAGCATTAGATCTTTAATCATATAACTTAGAAATTAGAAAATTTGTAAAACTATATCAAATTAAAATATTGCCTACCTATATTTCCTCAATTCAACTCTAACGAACACTATAACAAACCTCGCCAGACTTATCCATACTAAAAAATTCAAGAACGTGAACTATATACACATGACACTTATACACATAAAACCTTATCTAACAACATTCTACCGGGGGGCCCAACTTATCCTTTTATACTTACGCCCTTACCCACTTAATGATTCAACCATAATTTATTGTTTTACCCTAGTTCTTATGTAATAAATCACAATTATCCACTCTTTTTTCCATAAGTTGCCAACCTAGGCTATTTCCCACCTCACATCAAGCCTACTAATTCATTCCCATAAATCTTGCATCATAATTCTTAAGCTATTATTCTTATCACTACAATCGACATCTAAAGTTCAAGCGTATTGTCTAACACCAATCATGTAACACCGATGAAGCATGCCACATACTATACTAGTCTATCAAGTTAGGAAAGTAACCCATATACCAAATTCTACTTAACTATGACCCATACATTCATTCTCTTCACATCATTACTACCACACCTTAAAATATACCACACACATCATCACATGCAGTACTAGCCTACAACTACTAGAGAAAATGCAATCAATGAGGTAAAGTCACATATTAAGGATAGTCGATCTTAATCTTATATTATAACCTATTACGATCTTATCAACATATTCTACTTTCTCATATCATATTTTACTCACCCATACATACATTCCCACTATCTTCAAATTCCATAAATGCCACTATGTTTTTCTCAAGTTAGTCAATACTTATAACTTATTGGATAATCTACCCCTCTCTATTTACCATCTATTTATGATTCTACAACCACCATAACTATCCACTCTGGGTTACTTCCCTATTTTGAATAAATGACAATCATAGTCAATCACTTTCTTCACATACTACCATAAAATCTAAAAACCTTGCTACAATATTTATCTATCACTAATAAAATAGTAACTCATCCCTCCATAATGGGTCATACAACTACAACCAACTTATTTATACAAAAGTCACCCTCACTCTAACTTCTAAACTTGTGACTTCATATCACTAACATATGGAACATCTTACTACCAATAGGTCATGACACATTAACATATACTTGTAATGCTCCGCAACTGGGTCACGAAATGTTACATGGTACTTAAGGCTACAAGTAGCCCCAAGCTAATCCTTTGAGCCTTCTACTTTATATATTAGATTACTTAGAGATAAAATGCATGAACACAATACTGTGACATCATAAAATGAGAAATATGAATAAAATACTTAGTCTGAACAAACTAAACTCAAAGAAAATGTCAAAGTGTTGATAATCTGTTGACTAGTCTAACAAACCTCTACTACTCCAAACGAGAGAGCCATTGGGACAGGTCCCCAACTAACTCATACTCAACTGACAAAAATTAAACAGCTACTAAATAAAACTATAAGTTTGAGAATAATCTGCCCCCAAAACATGAGGACTCACCACGGCTGATATATAGATAGTAGTGCTCGAAAGGATCACTGGTGAGGCTGAGAGTGAGCACTTGAACGTACATTACGAGAATTTATGGTACACAGAAAAAATATATGGTTCAGTACTTTGGGAATGTACTGAGCATATGGGGGAGTGTGCAATTAAAATAATCAATATCATAAGCTTTTATAGAAAACCTGCATGGTGTAAAACATACTCACAGCTTGAAATAAATATATAACACCAAACTCATAAATCATCATGATTTTACTTAAAGCCTCAAATTATCATGAAACTTGAAATTATTAGGACCATAGCTTTCAAAAAACTTATACTTTCAAAACTTTGTAACTTTAAGACTAAAACTCTTTAAAACTTGGAAGACTTTAGGACTTAGAGAACTTTAGAAACTTAGGGAGTTTCTCTTAACCGACATAAACCATGTGAGCTACATGGAGTCCAACGTCTTACCCACGTTGGGAAGAGCTGTTCTATCCTTCCCATTGGATAAAACCTTAACTTTAGTGATCACTATCTTAACCTACTTGGGGTATATCAAGAACCTATGGGGAACATAGTTCTGGGGCATGAGACCTCGAAATCAAGCCCAACTCGGTGCTAAATACTACTCCCTTACTTAGCTCAAAACTTTAGAAAATCCACCTTAAAATAATTCAACAATATATATATACATATATATATACATATATATATATATACATATATACACATACATATATATATATATATATATCTTTATATATATATATAATGGGAGCCAAAATACATCCCCTTTACTTCAAACTCAAGAATGTGGATTACTATCTTAACTTACAATCAAAACTCACTTCTTGATATTCTTTAAAAATTGCTAACATCACATTCTCAAACTCATGCTTTAACCATAAGGTTCAATTCACAACAATAGGACTTGAAATTCTCAAAACATGATATAGACGTTGAATTATCCAACTTAAATAATAAATTGACAATTTAAAACATTAATATGCATAATAATATTACAACTCAAAGCTTGGGTAAGACATAGTTTCATAAAACTCATAATGTAATAACATGATAGGAATTCTCCATAAATTTATGAAATACTTTACAAAAATATGTAACTCTTGGAAACAAGAACAATAGGGCGTTCTTGTTAAAAACTACATACCTTAAACTTGGAGCTTTTGGATGACTTCAAAAATTTTGGAAGGTTATTCACGAACTATTGGGTGTCCCTCGTAGCTCTCTTAACGGGGAATTCAAATATGCAAGAATTATTGAATTCTCACTGTTGAATCTCTAGATAATTGAGTTTTTACGTTGAAACCCTAACCTTGTGGTTGAAGGTGTGCAGAGAATTTTTAAGAAGTATAACTAAAGAGAAATAGAAGAAAATACGTTCTCTAAGGGTTATAAGTCATGGGAAGTGCAAGAAAAATACCAAAATATCCTTGTAAAAATGTCATTAAATTGCTAAAAAAAATAGATAACGAAATTCATGACAAGTCGTCAGACTTGTGCCAAGCCATCACAAAATATCATCAGAAAAGGGTGGATTTTATGATTTTCAGCGCAAGGTTGATGACATTTTGTGACAAGTTGTCACAAAATATCATCACAAAATATTGGATTTTGTGACTTTCTGCTTATGGTGACGACATTTTGTGACAAGCCGTCAGGCTTGTGACAAGTCTTCACAAAATGTCATCACAAATTTTCTTGGCTGATACGCTGGAGTAAAATGGGCATAACTCTTTGCTCCAATAATGAATTTTGGTGAAATTGGTATAGTTGGAAAGCTAATTCAATTATCTATATTTTGGTGGGTCATGATCTCAGATGTAGCTAGATCATGTAGCTACCAAATCACTAACTTTATTTCTAATGATCTTGAAATAGGGTTCTACTATTATTTGAAATTCTCGGGGCATTACAATACTACTACTTGGTTAAAATAATGTTCCGATATTCTGCTACACATCTTTACTCTTAAGCATGAAATTTGCAACAAGGATTCTGAAAAAGATTGAATACACTTTGTACATTAGGATTAAATGCACGATTGCACTCGAATCAATACACTTTTAATCACTAATGGAATTCTCTCAAGTCCTTATGCTATCTCATAACTGCATAGATTACTCAATCGGAATAGACCACATCGTTGGGGGATCTAAACTCTTGGACTTATATCGCCTCGACAGTGAGGTATCACAAATAAATTAGAGCAAGGAAGAAATTTGGATAACATCCATATGGACTATTCTATCGCAAGAAGTAGAGTATGAAAGAATGACAAACAACTTCTAAATGCCTAGTATCCTCCTGATTATAAGTATGAAGCACAACACACCCATAAGCAAGACTTTATTAGACATAGCTTCGTAGATACCCTGGGACTATGAAATATGCTCTAATACAAGGCTTCTCATGACCTAAGCCTAGGCCCTGGCCGCTTTGGGCATCACGAGCCATGAAGGCCCGAGAGAGCCCTTAGCATTCTATCATAAGCTTAATCCATACATAAATCAAAGCGCAAAAGATATACTAAAATTTATGGATACTTATTATACAACTGGTGTTAACAACATATGAAAATATAACTCAAATACTATCTATGAAGCCTCTACTTAATAATAACTGTCTAGGTCGGGACAAAGCCTCCAGTTGGACCATATACTGAAAGACTCAACATGTACAAAAATGCCTTTCGAAAGATGGATAGCTCACCAATTCTATCATATCCCAAGTGTTCTACTGATATGATAGGCCATGGGACTATACTGTAGAACCTAAAATATAGGGGGTCAATACTCGAAAGTACTGGTACATGAATAATCCAAAAATAAAATATATTAAGTAGTGAATTTTATAAAAAAAATGTTAGCAATAAACAATTGAAAATACATGGGCATAATCAATATGCTTCAAAACATTTTTCTAAACCACAACTTAACTCTTTGTCTTATTTCTGAGCTAGGTAGTGCACGCTATATTTCTACAATCCCACTGGCTATATGAAATCCACCCTTTACATGGCGACGAAGTCCCCAATCCAAGTTTGCTGCAAGAATTAGGGTACGTGATCTTACTATCCTCTCTTTTAGGAAAAATTTCCCTCTTTCAGGGCACATCCTTCTTTCAGGAAAAAATCCCCTCTTTTAGGACACATCCCTCTTTCAGGGTAAAATCCCCTCTTTTAGGGAACATACTCTCTTTCAAGGTAAAATTAATCCTATATCGACAAAATACGTTTTCTAGCATCGAGTTATCTGAACTCATTCCTTCTTTAGGTAACCACCTACCTCTTTTAGATCCCATTTTTCACCTTGTTAAAACATGAATCTTACTGAAATCATGATGCTGAAATCATGAACTGAAGTCTGAAAAGTTTGTAGTCTGATCTATTGTGAGTCTATTATGGGATTCATCTATTTTGGTATCATCATACCAAGACTTGCAAGTCATATATTATCCATATAATATCATGCCTTTGTCCTTTGTATCATAACATGTTATTTGACTACCAAAATGTTTAAACACTTCAAGAGAGATCTTATTTCAAAATAGATGAAACTCATGCAAAATACTTTCTTTTCAATATTTTGACAAGGTGTGGTCATCTCTTTGATTAATCATATGCAAGCTCTTTATTGGAAACATGGGCATTTATAAAACAAGAAATAACCCCTCTCAATTCGTTCATAAGAAAATAGCAATCCATAAACATTAGCAAAATATTTAAACTCAACTTTTAGCCATCTGTGTAAACAATCCACAAAATTGTTAAGACAATGGGTTTTATAACAAGAGAGGGAATTCCACAAATCACTCTTTCGTTTACCTTTCCCTCTTTCGTTTACCTTTTCATACCCATAATATCCATACACATGAACATAATTCAAGTTTAGGAAAAACCCTATGGTTTAAGCAAGATTTCATCATAATTCCGGATTCCCAATGCATGCTCTCAAAACAATCTCAAATCTCATAATAAGTGCATACATATATATACTTTAGATCTTGTAAAAACTTTAAAAATTACGCCCATGAAATTTTAGGTAGCCCTACATACTTTTTTGATGAAAAAATTTGTGATATATTTAATCTAAGCCTTGGAAGCATGGATTTTTGAAAGAAACCCTAAATTTTCTCTCTTGGGGGTGGAGAGAAGAAGTAGTAATGAGAAACTGACGTATAATAGGAAAAATACATTTAAAGAGTGTTTTGAAGTCATCGGGGTAGGATTTGAGGTGAGTGAAAGACCAAAATACCCCTAAGGAACTGAGTAAAATTGGTTGAATTTCTTTAGTCGACTTGGTTGATGGCTTGTCAACTAATTGACAGCTTGTTAACCTATTCTTCAACCTCTCTTCAAGTTCTAGTTATGGTTGACGACTTGGTTGATGGCTTGTCAACTAGTTGACAGCTTTTTAACCTAGTTATCAACTCCTTCAGTGATAATAGTTAAGGTTGACAACTTGGTTGATGGCTTGTCAACTAGTTGATAGCTTCTCAACCTAGTCGTCACCTTGATGACAAATAGATAAGCTAAGATAAAATTAGTATAACCTTCTACTATGATATCAGATTAAGGTGAAACCAGTTGAGTTAGAAAGAAGACTCAAATATATTTCATTTGAGATATAGTAGGAAACGTAACTCATTGTATACTAGAAGTAATAATTGTTTAAAGTTGACCCAAGTTAAAATATTCGCTAAAACTTAATCAATAGAAATGTTCTCAACACATCTTTGAGTTAGTAGATTCTTGCGACATCAATTCATATTAAGAAGTATCCGCACATTATAGAGTTAATCATCACACATATGTTAACAAGGAATCATTGGGTTTTGGTCTATATGCGTAGGAATGATGGTTTGAATTCTAGCTAAAAAATATGGGGTGTTATAACCAGGTATGGAGACTGGTGGAGCAGCATAGGGAAAGGAAGAGGGACTTACACATGGTGTTCATCGACCTGGAGAAAGCGTATGACAAAGTTCGTAGAGTGGTTCTTTAGAGCGGCTTAAAGGTGAGAGGGGACCCAATGGAATACATCAGATCGACTAAATACATATATGATAGAGCAAAGACTCAGGTGAGGATGGCGGGAGGACATTCAGAGCATTTCCCTATCTTGATAGAGTTACATCAGGAATCGACTCTTTGCCTATTTTTATTTTCATTGGTGATGGATATGCTTATGCGGTGTATTTAAAGATATGTGCCTTGGTATATGATTTTTATGGATGATGTAGTTTGATCGATGATATATGAAGGGATGGGCATGAATAATAAATTGAAGGTTTGGAGATAAATCCTTGAGTTTAAAGGGTTCAGGTTGAGTAGGACCAAGGCAGAGTATATGAAATGCAAGTTTAATGACTTGAGGTAGAAGGATGAGGTGGTAGTGAGGTTGGATTCCTAGATATTTTGTAAGAGGGATAGTTTTAAGTATCTTGTGTCTATGACTCAGGGAATAGAGAGATTGACGAAGATATCTTCTACCTTATTGGGGAGGGATGGACAAAGTAGAGGCTCGTCTCACAAGTGTTGTATGATAATAAGATGCCTCCCAAGCTTAAAGGCAAATTATACAGAGTGGCAGTTTGTCCGACCATGCAATATGGAGCAAAGTATTGGCTTGTCAAGAACTCTCATATTTAAAAAGTGAAGATGGTGAAAATACAAATATTTCATTAGATGTGTGGACTTACTAGGGGAGATAAGGTGAAGAATCGAATTATCCTAGAGAAGGTAGGAGTTGATTCAATGGAGGACAAGATGTGGGAAGTGAGACTGAGATGGTTTGGGCATGTGATGAGGAGGGTTACGGATGCCCCAGTTCATATGTGTGAGAGTCTAGGTTTGGATAGTTTCAAGCGAGGTAGAGGTAGGATGAAGAATTACTATAGGGAGGTGATTTGTAATACCCCATATTATTCTTAGCTCGGTTCAAATCCTAGTTGCATGCATAAGAGGCTTAAATCCTAAAACTTTCACGAAGTGTTAGGGACTTAGTCATTTTTAAGGCCTTTTAACTTCAAGGATTTTTAAATTGGTTTTCCCGACAATGAGACATTGGTTTTTAAGTTAATATTTGGATCAAGATTCCAGCAGCTCATCGTAATAGCGATGGAACCCTCATTGTGTCACGGTGATCCTATAAGCCGCATTCCAATTATGAATTTAATTTCCCAAGCAACAATTGTGTTATTGACCTTTAATTTAATTCATCAATTCTTGAATTATAATTTTACTTAGGGCATTATTTTCCCATCTTCTTCAATTCTCCTGTCAAAGAAACCCTATTCACCCCCCAAGAACATCAATTACACTACTCATGTTTGGATCACGATTTCAGCAGCTCATCGCGATAGGGCTGTGTTACATGGTAATAGCGATGGAACCCTCATCGTGTCACGGTGATCCTATAAGCCGCATTCCAATTATGAATTTAATTTCCCGAGCAACAATTGTGTTACTGACCTTTAATTTAGTTCATCAATTGTTGAATTATAATTTTAGTTAGGGCATTATTTTCCCATCTTCTTCAATTCTCCTCTCAAAGAAACCCAATTCACCCCCAAGAACATCAATTTACACTACTTTCCCTCCAAGGAAACCAAGAATTCAAGTTTCCAGATCCAAGAACCTTCAAGAAAGCATCAAGATTGGTATTTTTCTTTCAAGCTGAATGATTTAAGGTATGTGTGATGTTCATCCATAAGCCCTTTTCACCCATGGAGTCCAATAATCCCTTTTTATTTTTATAGTATGAGCTTTTACATGTTCAAGTTAAATTATCTCCATGAAGCTACTATTGATTTTTATTTGGAGTGATGTTTACAAGTGTTTTTGATGGGACGAGTCATTACATGTTTTGCATATTGAAATCGTCATATTGAAATCCCTAATTTATGGTTTTAGTATTGTAATCATATTATCCTTGCATGCATTACCCGTTCCTATGCTTAAATTTATGAATCTCATGTGTTTGATGAAATGTCTAAATGTTGGATTTTGAGCAATGATCCCCTACTATGGATATTAAAGCTTTATATGTCATCATTGTTATTTCTATCCAGTGCTGGTGGGTAATGAATAGCCGATACCTAGTTGTTTACATAATTTCAGTATCTTCAGAATGAATTAAAATAAACCATGAGCATTGTCATCCATTTAGTTGTTATGATTAGTTGTTTCCTAAGTTAAGCTTAGTTTAGTCCAGTAAATAGTGTCATTCAGTTGGGAGTAGGAGTTAGAACTGAGCGAACCCAAAGATGGGGTTATTTTTGTCAGTTTAGGGTTTGACCCTTAGTAGCAATTCCTGAGTTATAGAACTACGTAGCCAACATAAGTTTGAGATGTCTTCCTGCCAGTTTATGGTTGACACCTATTACATGAGTTTCCTGATAGTATAAGGTGGCTTTTTAATCCTTCGGGACACTAGTTTAGCAGATCAACATAACCAGTGTTAGTACCTGTGGAAAGGTACTAACACCCTTCCAATTGGGGTTATAGGTTGGACCCCAATTAGCTTATATTGGGGCATGTCAGTTAGATGATACCTCCCACAGTCTCAGTGCAGTATTTAGTCTAGAATTTAGTTCAAGTTTACTTGACCAAAGCATACAGATTACCAGTCATTCAGTTACCAGATTTTAATATTTCTGTTTACAGATTATTTCAGATATATATATATGCTTGGTCTTGTATTCTCAGATATTTAAGTTTTCATGCATTCATGTTTTGTTATCTTATGTTATTCAGTTATTCCATATTTCTTGTGTACAGTAAACCATGTATATAAGACTAACCGCATCTCATATACTAGTATAGTAACCCATGTATATCAGCCTAACCTAGTGAAAAATATAACTGCAGCTAGGATTTGGGATTCAACCTGAATGAATCCCTCATTGTTTTTGGGATCCAAGTCTAAGGAAGATCCACAGGAGTTTCCTGATATGGTTTCGAAGGTGAATTATAACATGGGTGTCACTTTATGTGAAAGTAAAGAGTTGTCTGCTTACCAATTATAGGATGTAGCTCAAATGTGGTATAAGCAATGGAAGTAGGATAAGGATGTCAAGGCAGGGCCTGTTGAGTGGCAGTAGTTAGCCACAACCTTCTTAGATAGGTTCTTTTTATTAGAGCTGATGGAAGCTAAGGTGCTGGAGTTCATTAATTTAAAGTAGGGTAATATGAGTATAAAGGAATAATGGCTTAATTTTACCAAGTTGGCGAGGTATGCTCCCTCGATGGTGGCTGATAATAGGTCTAGAATGAGTAAGTTTTTTTCTAGTGTAGCTGATAGTATGGTCAAGGAATGTAGGACTGCTATGTTGATTAAGGAGATGGATCTATCTTGGCTTATGGCTCATGCTCAATAGATTAAGGAACAAAAGTTTAAGGAGAAAAAGAGAGAATGAGAGGAAAAAATAAGTAGCTTTAACTTTTCTTAGCCGAGGTTAGAGGGTGGTAATTGTTTTTAGTTCTGTAAGAAATTTTTAGCCCCAGCTTCATCTTCAAAATGTGCCCCGATGCAAAAGTTCTAGAATAACAATCGAGATAGGGCCTTGGGCTCCAAGTCCCAGAGTAGTGTTAATAGTGGTTGAACTAATCCCCTCTGTGGGAAGTGTGATAGGAATCATCTGGGTATGTGTAAGGCTGGTAGTAATGTATGTTTTAGATATGGCAAGCTAGGACAAAGAGTAAGAGAATGCCCATAGGTGGGTTAGCATAGTCAGCACTGTCATTCCCAAGTTCCAGTCGGACGCCTGACTCAGCATGGTACCACTTCCAGTGCAACCAGTGGATACGGCCAAAACATGCTGTATGTACTCCAGTTTTGAAATGATTAGGAAATTTCTCCTGATGTGGTTATGGGTATGTTACAGGTCTTTCATCTCTATTTGTATGTTTTGTTAGACATTGGAGCTTCACTTTTTTTGTAACCCCCTATATAGTTGCCAATTTCAGTGTTAGTCCCAAAATATTAGCAGAGCTATTCTCAGTGTCTACCATAATGGGTAGGTCTATCATAGCCAGACGAGGATACAAAAATTGCCCGATTATAGTATCTCAAAAGATCACTTTAGTAGATCTTGTAGAGTTAGAGATGAATGATTTTGATGTCATTCTCGGCATGGATTATCTCCACTCATGCTTTACTTTAGTTGAGTGTAGAAATAGAGTCATCCAATTTTATTTTCCCAATGAACTAGTTATTGAATGGAGGGGTGGTACTTCATTGCTTAGGGTTCAAATTGTTTCATATCTTAAGGAAAGAAAAATGATATCTAAGGGGTGTGTTTACAATCTTGTTCAAGTCAAAGACTATAGTTCTTAGACTCCAAGTCTCAATTCAGTTTTAGTAGTAAGGGAATTTCCAGACGATTTCCCTGAAGATTTTCTCGAAGTTCCTCTCGAAATGTAAATTGACTTTAGAATAGATCTCCTTCTAGATACCCAACCTATCTCTATTTTTTCCTACAGAATGGAAATAGCTGAGCTCAAAGAGTTCAAAGAACAGTTGAAAGATCTCTTAGATAAGGGATTTATTAAACCTAGTATTTTCCTATGAGGTGCCCCAATCGTGTTCGTGCATAAGAAAGACGATTCTCTCAGAATATGCATTGATTACCGTCTGTTGAATAAGGTCACAATCAAGAATAAGTATCCATTCCCCAGTATTGATGACTTGTTCAACCAACTTTAAGGTGCCAATTATTTCTCTAAGATAGACCTCAAATCCAGATATAATCAGCTCAGAGTCAGAGAATGTGACATTCTGAAAAAAGCCTTCAAAACTCGGTATGGTCACTTCAAATTCCTAGTTATGTCTTTTGGACTA
Organism: Capsicum baccatum var. pendulum; assembly: GCA_030864225.1. Lineage (NCBI taxonomy): Eukaryota > Viridiplantae > Streptophyta > Magnoliopsida > Solanales > Solanaceae > Capsicum > Capsicum baccatum. Next base: position 270,221,403 of record CM061552.1, read on the forward strand.
ACGAATGCCCTAGTAGCTCTCTTGGTCTTGATAAATAGAGTGTTTAAGTAGTACTTGGACATATTCGTCATAGTCTTCATTGGTGATATACTTGTCTATTCCCATAGAGAAAAGAATCATGTAGACCATCTCAAAATTGTATTGCAAACTCTTAAAGCCCATCTATAGTTCACCAAATTTAGTAAGCGCAACTTTTGGCTAAGATCATTAACTTTTCTTGGCCATATTATTTTTGGTGATGACATTAGAGTTGACCCTCAAAAGATCGAAGTAGTGAGAAACTGACCCAGACCCATCTCTCCATCAGACATCAGGAGATTCATGGGTTTGGATAGATATTAAAGATGGTTTGTTGAAGGGTTTTCTTCTATTGTATTCCCACGTCTCGATTGACTCAGAAGAAAGTCAAATTTTAGTGGTCAGATTCTTATGAAAGGAGTTCTAAGGAGTTAAAGACTGGACTTACCTCAGGATCAGTCTTGGCTTTTCCAGACGGTTTAGATGGGTATGTTGTTTACTATGATGCTTCTAGAGTTGGTCTTTATTGTGTATTGATGTAGGGAGGTACGCCATAGTCTATGCCTCTAGACAACTTATGCCCCATGAGAAGAATTATACTACCAATGATCTTGAGTTGGTAGCTGCTGTTTTTCCATAAAAAATTAGAGGAGTTATCTTTATGTAGTTCATTTGATGTGTTCACTATTTATAAAAATTTGCAGTATGTGTTTTCATTGAAGGATTTAAATCTTCGTAAGAGAAGGTGGCTTGAGTTGTTAAAAGATTATGATATAAGTGTGTTGTATTATTTGGGCTAGGCCAATGTAGTGGCAGATGTCCTTAATAGATTGTCTAAGGGTAGTGTTGCTCATGTTGAGAATAATAAGAGGAAGTTACTCAGAGAGGTTCATTAGCTTGCTAATTTAGGTGTGAGGTTGGTTGATTCAGCTGAGGGTAGTATATGGGTTTAGAATATTCTTTTTTTACTAAAGTGAAAGAAAATCAATATAGGGATTCTAGTTTGGTTAAGATTAAGAAATTAGTTAGAGATAAAAAGGTAAAGGTTTCCTCTTATGGAGGAGATGGTGTGTTACGACGTTAGGGTAGGCTATGTGTGCCGTGTGTTGATGATTTGAGACAATGGATTTTCGCAGAAGCGCATGGTGCGCATTAATCTATTCACCCAAGATCCACTAAGATGTATCGTGATTTATGGGAAATCTATTGGTGGACTGGTATGAAGAGGGTTATTGCAGAGTTTGTATCTAAGTGTTCTAACTGTCAGCAAGTCAAGGTTGAACACCATAGGCCTAGTGGCACATTGTAGGAGTTCAGCATTCCCACTTAGAAGTGGGAAGAGGTGAACATGGATTTTGTGACATGGTTGCCTCCTATGCGTCGTCAACATGATTTGACATAGTTATTGTAGATAGAATGACCAAATCAATGCATTTCTTGCCAGTTCATACTTCTTATTCAGCCAAGGACTACACTAAGCTCTATATTAGAGAGTTGGTTAGGTTGCATGGAGTTTCGTTGTCTATCATTTTTGATAGAGGTACTTTGTTTACCACTCACTTTTGGAGAGCTTTTCAGAAGGGTCTTGGTAGCAAAGTTTATCTCAGTACAACTTCTCATCCTCAAACAGATGATCAGGCACCCTAGAGGATATGTTGAGGGCATGTGTTATTGACTTTAAACCTAGTTGGGATGATCACTTACCCTTGATTGAGTTTGCCTACAATAACAATTATCACTCTAGTAATTAGATGGCTCCATTTGAGGCCCTCTATAGGAGAAGATATAGATCTCCTATTGATTGGTTGGAAGTAGGTGAGGCTGCATTGATAGGGCCAGATTCAGTATTTGATGCGATGGAGAAAGTTCAATTAATCAGGGAGAGGCTTAAGACAAGCTAAAGTCATCAGAAATCTTACGCAGATGTGAGGAGGAGAGATCTTGAGTTAGAAATCTTACGTAGATATTAACATATGTCCTTAGGACTTTGGTTGCTTTCTCAAAGAACCTGCAGCATTTCCATTTTGAAAATCCTAGTTCAATTGAACTAGTGAACTGGACTACATTCACCTATTATTATATCTTCTTGAAACATAAATTTTTTTGTAATCACTTGATCATTAGTAAGATCTAACCTACAAGAATAATTTAGTTTCCGACTATTTTTTTTTCTCGTCACTTACAAGAATAATTTAATGTCCTACTACTTTTTTTCTCATCACTGAGTCAATTAGCATGTTATTATTGTACATGGCCTTGTTTTTTTTAGCAAACAAAATGATATCCTTTCTTATTATCTTATTTCATAGATGCTTCCATGTTTTGACACTAATAAATGTTAAATTTTTGGTATTAGGAAAGCTTCCTCCGATTGAATCTGAGAAACATGCTAGAAGAGAAACTTGTAAGAAATGGAAGAATAATATCTGGTTCTTTGTTGATGTTAATAAAGTTCCATTGGTAAGTACTTTACTATTCAAATTCCACAAGAAGTCATCAAAGCATGCCTATCAGTCACATAAATTTTATCATTGTCGGGTATTACGCCGATACATTTATATTTATGTTATATCGGGTACCATGCTGGTACGTTTATATTTATGTTGGATCGGGTACCACACCGGTACATTTATATTTATGTTGGATCCGATACCATGTTGGTACATTTATATTTATATTGGATCGGGTACCACGCCGATACGTTTATATTTATGTTGGATCGGGTATCACGCCGGTACGGTATATGAACACAAATTGTTCCCTGCAGGTCATGACTATTTGGGCAAAAATATATCCCATAACATGTGTACATATTTGTTTTGATTCTATGTAAGTTTACAGTATAATTGATACTCTTAATGGTTATGTGGCTTGTTCGTGAGCACTATTTGACATGTTGTTACTGTATTATTGATTCATTGAACATTTGTTGTGTGACAATACCTATCTACTTGTTATTTGAGTTATGTTGTGTACATGCTATTAAATTGAGTTGGCCTATGATACCTGCCAGTACATAGTGGTTTGTACTGATACTACCTTGTACTCTTCTTTTGTTGAGTACAAAAAGTGTTCTAAAGGCTCAAACATGACCTCACCTCTAGAGTTTGATATAAGATCTTGGTCCAAGGGTGAGCACTCTGTCTTCCGGCTGCCATGGGTTATCTTATTTGTTCTTGTCCATTTTTTGGGCAATGAAACTTTCTTTATTTACTACATTTTTGAATATCTCTTTAGACATGATCTTTGTTAATAATTCTTGTACGATGACTTTCGGATCTTAGAGATTTTAGTAAGTAGTTTGTTTGACTTCCGCATTAATAATGATTAGTCTTGAATTATTGATATTATGTTGATTTATAATAATATCATCTTAATATTGACTAAGTGACTAGGCAATAGTTTGATTTAGATGGTTCTCCCACGGAAAAATTAGTGTAGGTTCCACTCATGGCCATTTGGGTCGTGAAAAAGTTGGTATTAGAGCCCTAGGTTCGTCGATCTTGTCGTACAAGAACATGTCTAGTAGAGTCTTACGGGATGATGGTACGGAGACGTCTGTACTTTTCTTCGAGAGGCTATAGGACAATAGGAAAATTCAAATTCTTCTTTCTTACATGCTATTATTGAATTCAATTGGTATCTGGCGATTCCAACTGGTATCTGTTAATAAGAGCAATGTCAAGTAGAGTTTCGTAGATTGGTGTATAGGGCCTCACACCCAAACTTCGCAAGGCTATGAGGAATGTAGAAGTAATTTTCCTTTCTTTCTGTCCATCGTGCCGTCCTAATCTTGGACTACCAGATTGAATCTAATTGGTATTTTGAAAATTCCAATTGGTATCTTAATAATTTTTAATAAAAATCTAGGAGATTCCAATTGGTATCTGTTAATAAGGTTTAAAAGTTATTGTTAATAGGTAATGACATGTGAAAGTTGTGAACTTATGATTGCTTGTGTTTGATATTTGGCTAAACTTGTGTTGCTAGATTTTTGTCATTTTTGTGAATTTTTTTTGTTAAGTGATGAAAATTGACTAAATTATTTGGGTTGATAAATGTGCTGGGATTATTTGATTTCTTGTTATTGTGAAACTAAAAATTCTATAATGCATACTTATATTTTTAGTACTATTATACTGATGAGATTGATGGTATGAGAATTGAGAGGATGATATGAGAATATGATGTCAAGAAAAGATGGTGAAAATCTGACATGAATAAAAGACTGAGGTGATATGTGTTTTTCATAATGAGAGATTCTTGTTAATGATGTTGTGGATGGATCCTTGTGTAGTTCGATTATTTGATATTATTTGGGGATCCTTGTGTGATCCGGTCATTGAGATTGCATTTAGATTTTTCATGCAGTTCTATTATTGAAATTATAATGGGTTCCTTGTGAGTACTAGCTAAGTGAAAATATCTTTGAGTTCCTTATGTGAACGAATTCTTACTGCTTGGCAAAATAGTGATTTTAAATAAAAGTGACAAAAACTAGTAGAGATTGTTGATACCTATGAAATTTGATCGAGACTTATCTGAAATGTCATATTGGTGATGAGACTTCTAATGACCTATAATCAACTTATTTTATTTGGCCTTGCTTATGTGGTAGTGGTGTAGGGACCATTCTTGAGGTTATTAAGAGTTAAGTAAATCCCGTAATAAAAATATTGTTAGGTAGAAATAAGAATGACTTCGTATATCTTAAACTGGTGTTAGTGATATAGGAGAGGTTTGGCTTGGCCATAAAGTATTTGTCGTTGAAAAATATTGAGTTAGTAATTGTCAGGACATAAGTTGTAGCTGTGGATTTATACATTACTAATTTTTTTTGAGAAATATTATTATTGACTTGACCTTGTGGCTGAATTATACATTTTCATGTCCTACAAAGTTGGCTGATATAGTACACTTTTAAAGGATAGTAATTTTCATGATAGTGGCAATACAAAATCAAATGACTTAGTTACATTCATAAAATAATTAAGGATGATCCTAAATGGGAGAATAAATAAAGTATTAAATGGCATAATTGATCGTTCCTTGAGTGATACTTGGTGGATAATTCTTGTTGAGTGGTTAAGGTATGATGATTAGATGGATATTAACAATGTTTTGGAGGATAATATGTTGTAGTCTCTAATTCTGTGGGACTCGTAAAATGACATGTTTATACCCCTTTTAAATCCTATTGTTTTTTCTCTCTAGTTTAGATTAGTTGTAGCTTGACTATGATGTTAACCTATGTTTGGGATGTGGTTTTAGTAGTTGAAGCATGATTTGTATACTTAGCCTTATTGGGCTAGTGTGGTAGTCTTAAAACCATAAGTTGGGTAGAGTTGACATGAGTACCTGGGTTCTAGTTGAAGTTGCTATCTTAGGCTTGACTGTGGCTTACTTAACATTTAGAAGATGAACTAGATACTTTAGCCGAGTTTGGGACATAGTGTTCCTAATTATGGAAATTGAGGATTAGAAGTGGGATCATCTGGACCACTTAGTACTAAACTTTTGTTAAGTCTTGTGGACTTAGTTGCAGATGTTAGACATAGAAGAGGCTAGTAAACCTTAGAATAAGGTTACTTCGTGACTTGGAAACATGTATTAATGTTCCCAGATTGTGGCTTTTGATTTATAGTTATGATACTTCCTGTGGAAGTGATATTGGGCATTTAGAGATGATATTCCTCCTATACGTTATGTGGTCTATAGAGATGCCATTTCCTTTTAGACTTGATGATTGACCTAGAGAGATTTTATTTCCTCTTAGATACATAAATTAGCCTAGAGAGGTGATATTCCTCATAGTCATAATGTATGACCTATCGATATAAGATATACTATAGATGATTACAATTCTATCTATATTATGCCTCCAATATGTGAGATACCTCCTATATGTGAGATGATTAGAGATATACTACGACTTATAAATATTATTATCGATATAAGTTTTGTATATGTATATGGACCTAAAGCCATGATTATGATATTGTGACTATTCTGGATAAATTAATAGGCCAAGGGCTGTGTTATGATGATGATTGAATATCTAAAGAGTGTTTATCAGTGTAAAGGATATGATTATAGTTTATGAATACCTATTTGTTTGTACACACATCTCTCTGGTAGGGGATGGATGAAGATGCAATAAATTGCTTACGACTTTATTAATTGTATACTGGTGATGACATGTACAAATTTTGTATATTCATGAGTATTATATTGTTAATTGATGTGATTGTAGCTTAGAAATCTAATGTATTAGTTAATGAATCATGCTTAGTTAAAGCATAGTAGCTAGCGATGGTTAATGCATGGCTTATGGTGAGGTCGGTCTAGCACAGGTGAAGATTAGTTGGTATTGATGACTAAGTTCATGATGTCATTTAGTCGATAAACGAGGAGTTATGTGTTAATGAGGCTAGATAATAAAAGATGTTGGTAATAAGAGGTGACTAGTTAATAACTTTGAATAGTTGCTAATGATTAACTAATGAATAGTTTATGCAGGGATTAGTTGATAAATGATGATTAGATAATGAATGGTGTCAGTTAATTAAAGATGGTTAAGTGACAAGTAGTAATGTATTTTCTAGTAATGATTAACGGACATAGGATGATCAGTTAATAATAATGAATGGTGGATAAGTGCCGATTTTGATCTAGTGATGAACCTTGAATAGATGTTAGACGTTGACTAATAAATAGTGGTTAGTTGCTATCCCGTGAATAAGGATTATGTAAAGGAAAATGTTTATGCTAATAACTAGAGGTTATGTAATGACTAGCGAACTAGTGGTTCTATTATAATAAGTGTTGGTTAGCTAATGACGAGTAGTCGGGAAGTATTGAGTAGATAGATATTCTATGGTGATATGACTATTTTATGAGTATTTTAGTGTATGTTATTCAGTAATGACTATTATGATGATATGTTGATACCCGACAAGGTAGGGGGATACCGTTGTAATGATGTTGATACTCGGTAAGGCTGGAGGATATATTTATGATATGTTAATACTCGAAAAGATTGGAGGACACTGTTGATATCCGGCAATGCCGGAGGTTGATTGCGATGAAGATGGTCCTGATGAGGACAGTTATGATGAGTTTAGATATTGATTGTGTACCTTGAATTCATTCCTGCATGTGCATTGCCTATCACCAATGTGAACCTATATTTATCAGCCGGTATAGGATGGTTACATAAATATGGGTGAACAATTTGCCTTGTGTTGTTGTATACTGATTGAACCTTTTGAGTCTGGGATGGTGGGGTATACATAAGCGCGGCTAGTTATTTGATTGTCCGTAAGTTGAGAACTAAGGAGATTACATCTGTAATGGTCTAGTGGAAGAATCGTCCTATTGAGGAGGCCATTTAGTGGAATGGAGAAGACATGCATAGAAAGTATGCACATCTTTTTGACGACTCAGATAATTCTTTATTTTCCTTTCTTGACACTTGTTTCCCCTTCGGGGATGAATAGTTATTTAATTGGTATCTGATGTAACAGTCCTCCCGGTCGTCTGTGAAATCTTTTCGTCTTTTCTATTTTAGCTCTCTGTAGTTGGTGTACTTGAATTTATGACCCAAGGAATGATTAGTATTAATTTTTGTGACATATGAAAGAAATTTAAGTCATTATTTAAACTTTTTTCTCGAGGTCTCGATAAATTTCGATGATCTATTCAAAGTCTTTGGATATTTTAAATAATGAATTTAATTAGGGATTTAATGGAATAAAACTTTAATTAATTACTTATGTGGCTAGTTCTAAAATAAATTAAGTTGGAAGAGTTTACCCTATATTATAATAAAAGTAACACCTGAAAGGGTAGAATAATAGTTGCGGCTGAACAAAGGATACGACGTTTACGTTGGGCAGATTTGAAAAGAGAAGAGTTTCAATAAACCTTCAGGTTAGCATTTGGAACTGTTGCTAATATTTTAATAGGAAGCTACAGAGTAAATCGATTTCCAATGTCAAAGGCGTAGTACGATTAAGAAATGTTGGTTGTAACAATTGAACTTGTATAATTTTAGTTATTTTGCTATTAGCTTATCTCTAGGCAATAATTCTTAATAAGGACAAAAGCTTATGAGTTAATGATTGGGAAATAATGAATAGTAATAATAATACTTAGTTAATTGATGAATTTGTATTGCTAGAGTTTCTCGTGTTATGCCTTGGATTTCCGCACTGGTATCAGCAACTATCATTTCGAGAAATTTAGTTATTCGGTTAGGATTCGTAGATTAGAAATTCTTAAATTAGGAGTCGAACAATGATCCATTTTAGATTAAATTCGACGTGCTATATCATATTTTTATGGATATTATGTATTGAAACAGATTTAAAACATTCGAAAGCTTTACCGAAGGGCAAGACCCTTGCAAGGTAGCTTGTATTAGAGTTCTTCGGTTGAGGTAGGTTACGTTTTAATTGGAGTTTAGATTTGACTTAATTGTGTGTATGTTCCTAAATTTGATACTTGTGGATTGGTATTCGGACATGCTTGAAATTGTTGATGTTTGGATTGTTGATTCGTGTATAAATGTTTATTGAAAATTGACTTGATGGAATTGTATTGTGACTTTAAGTGTACTTGTAAACTTGGTACATTGTGTGGCATGCTGTGAGATTGTGTAAATTGATATTGATAATACTTGGTTATGTTTATGTTGGATCGAGTACCACGCCACTACGTTTATATTTATGTTTGATTGGGTACCAAGCCGGTACATTTATATTTATGTTAGATCTGGTACCATGCCGGTACGGTACATAAACACAGATTGTTCCCTACAGGTCATGACTATTTGGGCAAAAATATGTTCCATAGCATATGTGTACATATTTGTGTTGATTCTGTGTATCTTTACAGTAGGATTGGTACTCTTGATGGTTATGTGTCTTGTTCATGAGCACTGTTTGACATGTTGCTACTGTATTGTTGATTCATTGAACATTTTTTGTGTGACAATGCCTGTCTACTTGTTATTTGGATTTTGTTGTGTACATGCTATTAAATTGAGGTGGCCTATGATACCTGCCAGTATATAGTGGTTTGTATTGGAACTACCATGTACTCTTCTTTTGTTGAGTGCAGAAAGTGTTCTAGAGGCTCAGACATGACCTCACCTCTAGAGTTTGATAGAAGATCTTGGACCAAAGGTGAGCACTTCGTATTCAGGCTGCCATGGGTCATCTTATTTGTTCTTGTCCATCTTTGGGAAATGAGACATTTTTTATTTACTTTATTTTTAGATATCTCTTTAGACATGATCTTTGTTAGCAGTTCTTGTACAATGACTTTCGGGTCTTGGAGATTTTAGTAAGTAGTTTGTTTGACTTCCACATTACTAATGATTAGTCCTGGATTATTGATATTATGTTGATTTGTAATAACATCATCTAAATATTGACTTAGTATTGGGTAATAGTTTGATTTATATGGTTCTCCCACGGAAAGATTAGTGTGGGTGCCACTCATGGCCATTTGGGTCGTGTCAACTGGAGCCAAAAATTGGGATTTCAATTTTCACGATTTAAATTCTAGGGATCATTTGGACTTTTCCCATAGCCCCAAACTCGACCAAAACAGGTAATTACAACCCTAAAGGGGCATTATGTGACCCATTACTCATATTTTCTCTCCAAGAAACTAATCATCTTTCAAGAAGAAAACCCTATCCTTAAAAATTAAAGGTCAATTCTCAAGAAAAATCCCAAGAACTCTCACGAATTCATCAACCCAGGTATGTTAAATATTTATCCATGGGTCCCTTCCATCCATGGAGCCCAAGAATCTAATTTTAAATTAAAAGTTACGATCTTTTACAAATTATTATGATTTTTAACCATGAATCCCCATGAATTTTGATTCTACACCACGTTTACATGAAATTATTGTTGTTTTTAAACCCCACATGTTTGAATGATTTTATTTTTTGATTTAAACCATAATTAGTGATCTTGATTTTGAAATCATGCTATCACTCCAAGCTTTAAACTATTCCCATGCTTAGCTTATACTATACATATCAAATGTTTGATGAAATGCCTACAAGAATGAATTTGGAATAAATGCTTTCATATTATGTTCCAAAAGTTTAAGTATTATTTTTATATTTTTTCTATTGAGTCCTGAGGTTATGAATACCCTAAAACTTAGCTATTTACTTAGTCTCAGTATCTTCAAAATAGTTTTAGTCATGTTATAAGCATTATCAGTTAATTTAGTTATTATAATCAGTTAAACTTAGATTAGTTCAGTATTCCGAGTCAGTTCAGTTGGGAGTAGGGTTTCGCACTGACAAAATCCAGGGATTGGGGATCACTTGCTAGTTGAGGGTGTGACCTTTAGTAGCAGTCCTTGTGTTGCATAACTATGTAGCCAATGTAGGTTGAGATGTTAACCTGCCAGTTGAGGGTTGATATCAAATGTTACCTTCCAGTTGAGGGTAACACTTAGTCATTCGGGATAACACTTTAGTGGATCCACAGAGTCAGTTTTAGTACTTGTGGCATGGTACTGACACCCTTCCAACTAGGGTCACAGGTTGGACCCCAAATTGTTTATTGGGGCATGTCGGTTAAATGATAGCACCCATAGTCTGGGTCCAGTAATCAGCTCAGTAATTTAGTTTCAATTTTGCTTGACCATAGCATACATATATCAATTATTCAGTTATCAGATTTTAGTATTTCAGTTTACAGATTATATTCAGAACATGTTTTAGGCTTGGTCGTCCATTCTCAGTATTTATAAATTTCACGCATTCTATTTGATATTTCATGCTATTCATTCAATCAGTTATTACTCCAGTACATGAACCCATGCATACCGGCCTACCTCATTTAGCATACCAGTACATTCAAAGTACTGATTGCATACTTGTTTCTTGCGCTATGATATTTCATATCATAGGTTTGGATGCTCAGTTCCTAGTCGCGCATAGAATTTCCAGATTAATAGGCGTAGCAGTGGTGAGTCCTCATATTTCGAGGACATGGTTTATTTATCTTGGCTATTTCTTCAGTTTTAGTATTTTTCCATTCAGTCGGAGTTAGTTAGGGGTTTGTCCCATTAGCTCCACTGTCAGTCAGCAGAGGCTTTTCAGACTAGTATAGTCAGTTAATCAGTCTTTAGTTTTCAATTGTCATTGTCAGATGTTTTATCATTATTATCAGTATTCTTTTGCAGACTTTATCAGAACTTTGACTAAAAAACCTTATGGCTTATCAGTTGTTCTTTTACATATGTTATTATATTATTAAATGCTCGTACAAGGTACTAGCTCATGGGTTGGCTTGTAGTATCTCAGGACCCTAAGCACTGTAAGGTATCCAGGGTGTACTCCCGGAGTGTTCCAAAATTAGTGTCAGAGACTAAGGTTTTAAAGTGTCCTAGGAAGTTCGAAATCCATGTCAAGTAAAGTCTTATGCATGGGTGTAAAGTGCGCCACTCTTATGGATAAGAGGCTACGAGGCGTTTTAAGAAATGTTTTTCTTCTTTCAGTGTTCGTGTCGTGCGATTAAACATGAGCTCATGTTAAACTCTCTGTCCAATCTATTCTCCCTTCTATTTATAGAACATGCCTTCCTGAAAGACAAATAAAAGAATAAATGTGAACCAGCCAGCACCTCTGCCTATTCAGAAAGATCCCCTAAACGAGCATATTTCTCATGCAGAGTTTAGAGCTGCATTCACTACTGTAGCTAACTCTGTAGTGGCTCAGAATGTTCAACCAGCCACTGTTCTGGACAACCCAGTGGTCAATACTGTTGTATCTAGTATTTGGGACTTTAACTAAATGAATCCTCCCCTGTTCTCGGGATCCAAATCTGAAGAGGCTCAGCAGAAATTCCTTGACATGGTCTAGCAGGAATTACTTGACATGGTCTAGAAGGTAAGATACATTATAGGGTTAAATTTTAGTGAGAGTGCTGAATTGGCTGCTTACCAGCTGTAGGATGTAGCCCATACCTGGTTTAAGCAGTGGAAAAGGGATAGAGGCGCAGACACATGGCCTATAGAATGGGAGGAGTTTGCCACAACCTTTTTAGATAGATTCTTCCCGTTGGAGCTGAGAGAAGCCAAAGTGTTATATTTTATCAATTTTAGGTAGGACGACATGAGTGTGAAGGAGTACTCCCATAATTTTACTCAACTATCTAGGTATGCACCTCATGTTGTAGTTGATAGCAGGTATAGGATGAGTAAGTTCGTATTTGGGGTATCTGATAGTGTTGTCATTCAGTATAGCACTGTGATGTTAATTAAAGACATGGACATATCTAGGCTTATGGTCTATGCTCAATAGATTAAAGAGTAGAAAAATAAGGAGGAGGAGGAGAGAGAGAAAAAGAGGGCTATAACAGATAGCTTTAAATTTACTCAGCCAAAGTCAGAAGGTGGTAACCATCCTTAATTCCGTCATAAATCTTCAGTCCCATATCCATCATCAGTTAGTACCCCAGTACCCAAATTCAGAAATAATAATAGGGATAGAGCACTAAGTTCTAAGTCCCAAGGATGTGTAAACAGTGGCCGTACAAATCCTCTTTCCTAGAAATATGGTAGAAACCATCAGGGTTCCTGTAGAGCCATTAGTGACATATGTTTTGGGTGTCGTAAGACAGTCCACAGAGTCAGGTATTTCCTAAAGAATGGTAAGTAGGGTCAGTCCAGTCGTCCCACAGATTTAGTCAGCCGCTTAACTTAGTAGTGTGTCGCTTTCAGTACCACCAATGGTCAACTCCCAAACAGATTGTATGAAATTTATTCCCGACAGGATCAGTAAAGTTCTCATGATATGGTTAATGGTGTGTTGCAGGCCTTTCATTTACATGTTTATGCTTTACTAGACCCTGGAGCATCTCTTTCTTTTGTAACCCCTTATATAGCTATTGACGTTGGCATCAGTCCTGAGATTTTAATAGAACCTTTTTCAGTGTCTAGACTAGTAGGTGTCACTACTGTAGCCCACTGGGTATATAGAAACTGCCCGGTTACAATGTCTCAGAAAGTTACTTCAGCTAATCTCGTGGAGTTAGAGATGATGGATTTTGACGTCATTCTCGACATGGATTGACTTAACTCATGCTATGCTTTAGTTTATTGTAGAAATAGAGTAGTTCATTTTTAGTTCCCAATGAACCAGTCCTTTAATAGAAGGGTAGTACGCACTTAGGGGCCAGCTTGTTTTGCTCCTTACAGCGAGGAAAATGATATCCAAGGGGTGTATTTATCATAACATCCTAGTGAAAGACTTAAATTTTGAGAATTCTAATCATGAGTCAGTTTTAGTAGTGAGGGAATTTCTAGATGTGTTCCCTAAAGATCTTCTTGGAGTTCTTTCCAAAAGCGAAATTAAATTTGGAATAGACCATCTTAAAGATACCCAGCCTATCTATATTCTGTCATACGGAATGACTCCAGTCGAACTCAAAAAGTTGAAAGATCTCCTAGAGAAGGGATTCATCAGGCCCAGCATTGCCCCATGGGGCATACCAGTTCTGTTCATGCATAAGAAAAATAGTTCTCTTAGAATATGTATTGACTATCATCAATTGAACAAAGTCACAATCAAGAACAAATACCCACTTCCCAGAATTGCTGACTTGTTTGAACAACTTTAGGGTGCTAGTTATTTTTCTAAGATAGACCTCAAATTCGGCTATCATCAGCTTAGAATCAAAGAATATGATATTTCAAAAATAGCTTTCAGAATTTGGTATGGTCACTTTGAGTTTCTAGTCATGTCCTTTGGTTTCACAAATGCCCAACAACCTTTATAGACTTGATAAACCAAGTGTTCAAGCTGTACTTGGACATGTTCATCAAAGGTTTTATTGATGACATTCTTGTCTACTCCCATAAGGAAAATGATCATGCAGACCACCTCAGAATAGTATTTTAGACTCTTAGAGCCCATTAGTTGTTCGCTAAATTTAGTAAGTGCAAATTTTGGCGAAGATCAGTATCTTTCCTTGGCTATATTATTTCCGTTGATGGCATTAGAGTTGATCCTTACAAGACTGAAGCAGTGAGAAAATGGCCCAAACCCATTTCTTCATCAGATATCATGAGTTTCTTGGATTTCGCTAGCTATTAACGGTGGTTTGTCGAAGGGTTTTCATCTATTGCGTCTCCTATGTCCAGATTGAGTCCCAAGAAAGTCATTTTTCAGTGGTCAAAATCTTGTGAGAAAAGTTTTTAGGAGTTAAAGACTCGACTCACCACAACCCCAGTTTTGACATTACCAGATGGTTCAGATGAGTTTGTTGTATACTTTGACTCTTCCAAAATTGGTTTGAGGTGTATTCTGATGCAGAAGAGTAAGGTTGTGGCCTATGCCTCTGGGCAACGTAAGCCTCGTGAAAAGAATTACCCTAACCATGATCTTGAGTTAGCAGCTATTGTTTTTGCCTTGTAAATTTAGAAACACTATTTGTATAGGGTGCATGTAGATCTATTCATAGATCGCAAAAGCTTAAAGTATATGTTTTTCCTTAAAGACTTGAATCTGTGTCAGAGAAGGTGGTTAGAGTTGTTAAAAAACTATGATATGAGTGTTTTATACCACCCAGGCAAGGCCAATATAGTGGTAGATGCCCTAAGTAGATTGTCTGTGGGTAGTGTATCTCATGTTGAGGATGATAAGAAGAAGTTAGTTAGGGAAGTTCATCAGCTTTTCAGGTTAGGTGTTTGTTTGGTTGATTTAGTTTAGGGTAGCATTTGGGATCAGAATGTATGGAATCTTCTTTGGTTGCTAAAGTGAAAGAAAAGATGGTTAGGGATCCTAGTCTGGTGAAGCAGAAGATATCAGTCAGAGACCAGAAAGTAGAGGTTTTCTCCCAAGGAGGAGATAGTGTGTTGTGTTTCCAGGGTAGACTTTGTGTGTCGTATGTTGATGAGTTGAGACAACAAATTCTCATAAAAGCGCCTAGTGCATATTACTCAATTCATCCAGGGGCCACAAAGATGTACCGTGATCTGCGGGAAATCTATTGGTGGAGTGGTATGAATAGGGATATTGAAGAGTTTGTGGCTAAGTGCTCCACTAGTCAATAGGTTAAGATTGAACATCAAAATCCCAGTGGGTCTATGCAGGAGTTCTGTATTCCCAATTAGAAGTGGGAAGTAGTGAACACGGATTTTGTGATAGGTTTGCCTCGTACTCGTCAGCAGCATTATTTAATTTGGGTCATTGTAGATAGGATGACCAAATCACCCTATTTCTTGCCAGTGTATACATCTTATTCAGATGAGGCCTATGCCAAGCTCTTTATTAGAGAGTTGGTCAGGTTGCACGATGTTCCGTTATCTATCATCTCAGACAGAGTTACTTAGTTTATCTCTTACTTTTGGAAAAATTTTTAGAAGGGTCGTGGTATCCATGTTCACCTCAGTACAACCTTTCACCATCAGACAGATGGTCAGGTAGAGAGGACCATTCAAACCCTTAAGGATATGGTAAGTGCGTGTGTATTTGACTTTAAGGAAAGTTGGGATGGCCACTTGTATTTTATTGAATTCACGTATAATAACACTATCATTCCGGTATTCAGATGGCTTCATTTGATTCTCTATATGGAAGGAGATGTAGATATCTGATTGGTTGGTTTGAGATAGGTGAAACTGCTATGAGAGGGATTGATTTAGTGTTTGATGCTTTGGAGAAAGTTCAGCTAATCTGGAAGAGGCTTAAGGTAGCCCAAAGCCGACAGAAACCTTGTGTAGATGTGAGAAGAAAATATCTTGAGTTTGTGATTGGTGACTTCGTATATCTAAAGATGTCTCCCATGAAGGGGGTAAAAAGGTTTGGTAAAAAGGGGAAGCTTAGTCCCTAATATATTGGCCCTTTCAGAATTTTGATACATTTCGGGAAAGTTTCTTATGAGCTTGAGTTGCTTACAGACTTAGCATTAGTGCACCCAGTATTCTATATCTCTTTGTTGAAGAAGTGTATTGGTGACCCAGTTGTAGTTTTTCCCTTAGAAAGCGTAGATGTTCAGAACAACCTTTCTTATGAAGAAATTCCAATCGATATCCTTGATCACCAAATTCGTAGGCTAAGGAACAAAGAAGTTACCCTAGTCAAGGTTCTTTGGCGGAATTAGTCCGTTGAGGGAGCCACTTGGGAAGAAAAAGTAGATATGCGGACCAAGTACCCTCATCTTTTCTTCGCAAACTCATATTCAGTTTAAGGTAAGAATCTTCTTAGAATTTCTCTTTTCCATGCTCAGTTTCAGCTAAATATCATTCTCATATCAGTCATGCATTCACAGAATCAGTTCAGTCATGTGTCATGTTTCAGACTCATGCATATAATCACATTTTCATCATGTAACCTAAATTCCTCAGTTCTTTCTGCTTAACCAGTATCATTCGAGGATGATTGTTCCCAAGGAGGAGATATTATAATACCCTAAAAAATCCAAACCAATGTTACAATCATGTTTCAAGCTCATGTAAAGTACATTATAGTTCTTTGGTAGTTTTATGAGTGAGTTTGATGTATTTTAAGGCCTCAAGTAACTCCCAGCTATTAGAGGAATCAAAATATTCCTTACCGATTGAGTTTTTGGGAAGAATGTTGCTATAGTCAATTTCAAACAAGCATATCTTTTTGTATACTGAGAATTTCCCATCTCAATACCAACCAAATTTTAGAAACTGAATTACCTTTCCAATGACACCAATTTTGCCTAAATATAATACTCAGGTGAGAAGTTATGACACTTTTAGTGAAAAATAGTAGCCCAACGTGATAAGGTCTCGTCGGGGTGATGGCCAAAATCACGTTCGTCCTTTTCCAGTTGACCACCGTGATAACACCGCGTTGTACCAAGTGTTAAATTCACGTTCAGTGAGGCACCACGATAGCACCGCATCGCGTCATTGTACAATATGGGGATTGTCCTTTTCTCGTGACCTGATGCGATAAGCACCGCGTCGCACTGGAGCCAAAAATAGGGATTTCCATTTGTGCAATTTAAATTCTAGGGACTATTTGTTCTTTTTCCACAGCCCCAAACTTTTCCAAAACACGTAATTTCTACTCGAAAGGAGCATTATGTGGCCCATTACTCATAATTCCTCTCTAAGAAATGAATCATCTCTCAAGAGCAAAACCCTAGCTTTAAAAATCAAGGTCAATTATTAAGAAAAATCCTAAGAACTCTCATAAATTCATCAATCCAGGTATGTTAAATTTTCATCCATGGTCACTGAAGCCCAAGAATCTAATTTTAAATTCAAAGTTATGATCTTTTACAGGTTATTATGATTTTCAACCATGAATCCCCATGAATTTTTATCCAATATCATGTTTACATGAAATTATTATTGTTATTAAACCCTACATGTTTGAATAACGTTATTTGTTGATTGAAATCATAATTAGTGATGTTGATTTTGAAATCATGCTATTACTACAAGCTTTAAACTATTCCCATGCTTAGCTTACACTATTCATATCAAATGTTTGATGAAATGTCTATAAGAATGAATTATGCGTGAATGCTTTCATAGTATGTTCCCAAAGTTTTAGTATTATTTTGTTATTATTACTATTGAGTCCTGGGGGTTATGAATACCCAAAAACTTAGTTGTTTAATTAGTCTCAGTATCTTCAGAATAGTTTCGAACATATTTTGAGCATTATCAGTTCAGTCAGTTATCATAATCAGCTAAACTTAGAGAAGTTCAATATTTGGAGTTAGTTCAGCTGGGAGTAGGATATAGCACCGAATGAACCTAGGGATGGGGGCTCACCTGCCAGTTGAGGGTATGACTTTCAGTAGCAGTCCTCATGTTCCTTAACTACGTATCCAACATAGGTTGAGATTTTAATCTTCTAGTTGAGGGTTAATCTCAAGATGTACCTGCCAGTTGAGGGTAACCCTTAGTTATTCAGGATAATACTTTAGTGGATCCACACAGCCAGTGTTAGTACCTATTGCATGGTACTAACATACTTCCAACTGGGGTCACAGGTTGGACTCCAAATTGTTTATTAGGGCATGTCGATTAGATTATAGGTACCATAGTCTCAGTCCAATAATCAGCTCAGTAATTTAGTTTCAATTTTCCTTGACCATAGCATACAGATATCAATTATTCATTTATCAGATTTCAGTATTTAAGTTTACAGATTATATTAAGAACATGTTTTATGCTTGGTAATGTTTTCTCAATATTTTGATCTTTCATGCATTCTATTAAGTACTTCATGCAATTCATTTAGTCAGTTGTTACTTCTGTACATGAAGCCATGCATATCAGCCTACCTCATTTAGAATACCAGTACATTCAAAGTACTGATCGCATAATCGTTTCTTCCTCTATGATATTTCATATCATAGGTTTGAACGCTCAGTTCATAGATCGCGCATAGACTTTCCAGATTAACAAACGTAGCAGTGGTGAGTCGTTATATTTTAAGGACATGGTTTTTCTCTTGGCTATTTCATCATTTCTTGGATTTTTCCATTCAGTCAGAGTTAGTTGGGGGTTTTTTGCATCAGCTCCATAGTCAGTCAGTAGAGGCTTTTAAGACTAATACAGATAGTTAGTTAGTCTTCATTTTTCAATTGTCATTGTCAGATGATTTATCAATATTATCAGTATTATTTTGTAGAATTTATCATAACTATGACTTAAAAAACTTATGTCTTATCAGTTGTTCTTCCACATATGTTGTTATATTATTCATGCTCGCAGCAGGTACCATCTCATGGGTTAGCTGGTGGTCTATCGGGATGGTAAGCAACGTGTAGTGTCCAGGGTGTACTCCTAAGGAATTATAGTTATGGACAGGATCCACATAGCCCGTGGGTTACCATGTATGTAGGGTGATCCATCTATCTCATGAATAATATGAAGAGTGAGTCATGGCTTCAAGGAATTGTTTTGGGAGTTCATTAAAGTATGCCCACATTTTTTAATTTATGCATTATGTTCATTGTTTTATGAAAGATTCTCATTATATTGTATAAAAACATGTTATTTTGGATTGTTTCACATACCAGTACATCTGTATTGGCCCCTTAGGATCCGAGGCCCAGTCCCGGGGTCTCGCTAAACAGATGACTAGTATACCAAACCTTTGAAGTTGGTGAGCCTTCCTTGTTTCAGAGGGTCTTGGTCCATGTTATATTGTATTTTTATTTTAGTTCATGGTCCGACTGAGGCCTTGTCCTAGTTTCTAACATATGTTATTTCAGTATTGTTAGAGATTTCGCAGAATGGTGTCATGTACTTTTGAATGTTATGAACTTAATATCGTATTGTTCAATCAGACTAAGAGATTTAGCATGTTCCCATTTATTTTCTTTTCCACATTTCTTTATAGTATATGAATGTTGTGCATGATTTACAGATAGACAAGGGTGCTCGGGCCATTATTTCTCAGGATGCTCATTGCAGACATGGACTTAGCTCGGGTAGTGACAAACTAGCCATTTAATATCTTATAAATCAGTTTCTCAATAGTATGCCAGTTTATGGGCTAGCTTGGGATGATTTGTGGTTCTAAGCACCGTGTTACAAATATGGGGTAGTCTCGGGTCATGACAAAACTTTGTATCACAGGAAAGAGTTCAAGTGTCCTAGGGTTTCTATGAAGCTATGTCTAGTAGTCTTGCAGAATTGTAATGCCCCTAGAATGGGTCCCGAGATGTCACATGGTGCTTAGGGTCCGGCTACGGATCTCTCCAATGAAGGATCGGAGGTCACAAGTGACCCAGGCTAACCCTTCTACTGGCATAACTTATAAACCACTAAATAAAATACATAAATCTGAAAGAATAATGTAGAAGATAACTCTTTTATGAATTTGCTCTATACAAAACTGAATTTACAAGATTACAACTCTGCTTTCACAACAAAACTGAAATTGAACACATCAACTTCTACTAATTGTCTATGAAGCGTCTACTAGTACTTACTATAGGTAGCTGGGTCATGACTCCCAACTATCCCAACTCAATACGACTAAATAAAGAAAATACAACATGTCTCAAACTGTATAACTGACTCAAGCCCTTGAATCAAAAGGACTCATCACCTGCTGACTGGAAGCTGCGAACCGACTGAATATAGTATATGCACTACAACTTGTACCTACATTATGAGACAATACAGCACATAGACATATATGTGGATCAGTACTTTGAGGATGTACTACATATATGGGGATGTATGCAATAGTTAAACAATATCATCAATCTTTATAGAAATCATGCATGCTAAATGTAAATGACTTACATAGCTTGAGTAATCTGCAAACTAAATCTCTTAAATCAGGAATAGCAAAGCACATAGTATAAATCTCGTGAGTTATTGTACTTAGTTCTAAGAACTGTACTTGTATAATCTCTTTAAATCGGACTGTGTAAGCGTAAAAAGGGCTCACTCTTTAAATCTAAATTCTGAAGCTGAATTGTATAACTCAAATCTTTTGGTAAAACAACATCAGAAATATAGTTATGAGCCTTTACACTTAGTTTCTAAAATCCTTTCTGTTCAAAAATCTATAGTCCGTAAGCTTTAAAACTTTAAGGAATATTACTTAATATTAAGAAGATACTTCTGAAAGAATTTGTTTAATAATAGGAAAATCCGTTGTCTCAAAGCTTTAGGAAAAATAGTTTAGGAAACTAATTTGCAAACTTTACTATTAGGAAAATAAATTCTCTTAAGGAAAATATCTTATCTCAAGGAATGTTCTCTTAACCAACGTAAACCATGCGATCTACATAGAGTCCAACGTTTTGTCCTCCTAAGGCAAAAACCCCACATTGGGGAGGAGCGTTATACTCTTGCTAGGGAGTATAACCTCAACTTAGTAATCACAATCTCGGCTTCAGGCCCATTAATCTCAATCCTATGGTGGCATGTAGGTCTGAGGTATGAGACCTCAGAATCATACCCAACTCGGTACTAAATACTACTCCCTTATTATTTACTAGCTCCTCTTATTGGAAGTCCACTTTTAAAAATAAAATCTCATGGTTTATAATGAAACCAAACTCATATATGTAATCTATAATGAACTCTGAAAAGTGGATTCCAAATCTCAATTACAGATCCGAAGATCAAATAATGCTTGTACAACTTGAAGATAAGCAAATCTCAGGGTGTTTAAAAGCACAAGTTTTTGAAATATCAATACTCAAAATAGGGTCTAATGAACCATATATCAAACTCATGTAAATTCATAGTAATTTTTCATGCTCAATAAGTTTTCTTGAAAATATTTCATCAATATCAACATAAAAATTCAAGAGTTATAATATCATGCTCAAACTCTATTGAAAATCTGAAATCAATATCTCATAACATATTCATGGAGTTCAAAATTATGAAAATAGCATTCTTTAACTTAAGAAACCATGGAATTTCATAATCTAATCATATCATGGTCAAAATCATCAACAGGAAACTTTGGGCATAACCCAATGCTCAAAATCATAATAAATTCTCAAAAAAAAAAAACATAATTTTGGGCATTAAGGCGAAAGGATTGCCCTTGTTCAAACCCCACATACCTCAAATTGTGGACTCTTTCTTTTGGGACTCTATTTGTGAAATTGATGGATGCTTCTTATAGCCCTCGAAAATGAAAATCCAAATCTCAAAAAATTATTGAAAATCTAAGGTTGAATCTTGAGATATTTTGATATTTAGGTTGAAAACCTTATGAGAGTTCTTGAGATGTTTTGATGAAAAGTGATAAATTTTGGTGTAGTTGGGGATAAATTTCGTGTTAAAGAGGATAATGGATTGGAAAATACCACACTTACCCTTAATAAGACGGATAAGAAAAGCTGAAAATAGTTCAAAAAGACTATTCAAAGGGCGGCACCCAAGCTAAATCCTTGGAGGACCAAGGTGGTGCCTTGGTGAGAACCTTTTCCAAGCTAGGCGGTGCCTCACCAGCGCCTTTAGCTACTGGTTTGGCATCCCAAAACTTCTCTAAATGGATTTCAAAAATTCTGAAACTCACCTTAGATTTACTATGACCTTGTCCCATCGCAACGCAATAAAAAATTCAATAATCAGAGGTCGAGAAGGTCACATAATAATTCCTCAAAGTTTGAAAGCTAAAAAATAAACTAAGTGTTGAACACTTAGCTAAATCTCTAAGTGTAAGGCTTCTTTTGACTCGCTCGAAAGGCTTTAATGATGAGGGAACTTTGCGGGGTCTTATATGAATGATACCAAAACATCTGTATTTTTCTTCGAGAGGCTACATGTCATTTAAGAAATCTTTCCCTTATTTCATGTCTCAGATCATGCTATAGAAAGCTTCTCTAAGAAACTTATATAGATTCTTAACATGGTCCATTCATGCCATCTCTGACTTATTTTTGAGGTAAAAGAAATAGTGAAGCTCAAATTCCTACAGAGAGAGCTTTCATCGACTGTCCCCCAGGCAGTTATGGGATTGCACACAGGCTCAAAAGTATCCCATCAGTTGCACTATGTTCTAAAGTTTTAAAGATTTCATTCATGATAATGAAAACTCGTTCCCTAAGAACAAGTTGGATATGCTTTCAGATGCCTTATCTGAATCCTATGATAGCATATGACCTAGGGTTAGAAGCATGAACCCAGAAGTTTAACAATAGTAGAATAGGGATAGTGTTATCTAAATCTAGTAGACCTTATATCCATAGGGCTATTTGTAATAAAGGTGAATCACTGTATGCAAGAATTTAAGTTTGTGGATTCAAAATTAAGTATGATAATGTGTGTATGATCTAGAGGTGTAAACAATGTGATATGGGATTGTATTATTTCTATGTTTTGACAGTATGTGTGCTTAGATAGTACCCTTGAGTTGTTATGTGTTAGAATGTAAATTTGAATCTTTGATGGTTGAGCTCATAGAGAGAAGATTTAAATAATACTCCTAAAAATTCTACGTTAGTCAGTGTTTACGTTATTATATGATGACTATTAGGGTCTATAGAAAGTAAAGAGTTGTATCTCAGAAGAAACTGTTAGCAGGGGTTTTTATACTTTTATTGGCACTCTTCTAGGGTGAGTTTAGTATTTATGTGCATCGTTATATCTCTTACTCTAGATTAATATGGTTACAGTTCAGTTTAGAGCTTATTAAGGGGTTCACAGACTTTGAGTAATAGCTTAAAGCTAAAGGGGAGATGATCGAACAAGTTACCAGGTCAGGCTCTTAGATCCTATTAGTGGTACTAGTATGTGTATAAAAGTAGTAAGGGAAGATTATTCCCAACCCATTCTTATCTAAGTGCAAGGTTTTTCAGCCATGACGATATTTACTCATGCCTTATATGTTAGCTGCATGATCAAAGTTTATGTTCATGCATATAATAGAGAATTATGTGCTTTTGCTGTTCCATGTATGAGGAGTTCCAGTTCATTCAGCAGTATAAATTATGTTCCGTGAATTTATGAACTACAAACTCAGGCCATGCAGCTCATGACTCACGTGCTCATAATTTATAGTATGTCCAGTTCCAGGTACTCATTCACACTCTTAATGATCAATGAAATTCAGATTATGTCAGGTATATCCTCAGTTTTGATCTCTATAATGAATCCATGTCATGGATACTCTATTCCTAGGGCCTCATTTAAGTGTCCCAGTTATGTATAGTATTATTTCATGCTTGAAGTACTCTTGTTCTAACCTTTTAATGACCTTTTCTTAGGTCAAGATAGTGATGATGCATAATTGTTTATATGGGAGAGAGTAATTGTTTCTTGTTTTCATGATTCAGACTAGTGTTATGGTGTTATGTGTAGTACGTTGTGATTTCCAGTTAATCTTTAACATAATGAGAGTATGTAGCTCAACCCAAACCTTGGTTGGAGTAGTTATACGTGCGCATGCGAGTATTTAATGAGTGAGGATAAGCTTGAATTAATAGTAGCATTGTCTAAGTCATAACAAATTCTTGTTTATGTTTCATAGGCCTACGTTCCATGTTATAGAGTTATAGCCACATTGATATTCCATACTCAGATATCTTATTCTGATCATGCCCATGATTCTTTGCTCCCTACTAATATTATAACTCCTTAGAAAGAGTGTTGAAGAAATACTACAATTGAGTATAAGCTTTTAGTATAATTCAGCCTGTATAGCAAGCAATTCTATCTAATAGTCAGACAGACAAGTTCCTATTGTTTTCCATCTTCCGATCTAGTCTTACTATCCTAAGTTTCATGAATATGGCATTTCCAAGAGATAGTTTGTTCGCATCCATGTAAAATGTGAATCTAGTTTAGTCCATGCATCATGTTTCAGGTTCAGATATTTGGTCGTGATTCAGTTATGAAGTATCCCGTGTATTATCTCGGTCTTTCCTTAGTATTTTAGCCAAGTTAGTATCATTCAGGAGATGAAGTATAACAAGGGGATGTGGTAATACCTCGAGTTTTCATATCCTAAACCTCTCATCTTTACTTTACAAAACCAAATCCAGCTGGAGGTAATGGTTACTCAAAAGTTGACTCTCTAATTTCTATCTTAACCTTATAACCATTCTCTTGTCATTACATGTATTCAAGAAATCAGTTCAGTTCATGTATTATTTTTTAGACTAAGTTATGCAATCATGTTCCTAGTCATCCATGTTTGGTATGTGATCTCAGTTACCTTAGTATAGTACTCTAAGTCTAACCCGTATTATTTAAGGACGAATGTTCCAAATGAGGAGATATTGTAATATCCCATATTATTCATATCTCAGTTTAGCTTCGTGTTGCATGCATAAGAGTCTTAAAGCTTGAAAATTTCTCTAAGTTTTGGGGACTTAGTTATTTTAAGGCTTTAAATTGGTCTTTCCAACCCCGAGATGCTGGTTTTGAGTTAATTCATGTTTATGGATTTAAGGAGCATGTCTCAGGGATGTTTTGGATTTTTTGGTTGAGTATTGGGTCATGTTTGGATCACAAGTCCAGCAGCTCATCATGATAGTTCCGCGTCGCTGTGGTTATGGTGATGGCACTCTTGTTGCATCGCGGTAAGGGTGTTGTGTCTAGTTCTTGATTCATAATTTGAATGGATGTGTCATAATCTATATACTAGTATGTGGAGTGCTTAGGAGGTGAAAAATGTTCATAGAAATCACTTAGAACAAAGTTGTGCTAAGTTCCTTTGATTTGTCCAAATTTTGATATTTTATTCTTCAAGGGTCAACTTTGAACGATAACTTTTTACATATATGGAGTATTTCAGATAAAGACCCACCAAATTGTATATAATTGAATTAGATTTCCAATGATACCAATTTCTCATTAATTCGATACCCGAGAGAAAATTTATGATCATTTTCATCAGAACCAGTAAGCCACCGCGATACGATCACGTCGTGATGAGACTTTAATCCGCATTCCAGATACAAATTTTTGGTTAAAATTATTGAGGGAAAAAAGGTGTACAAAGGATGTTTGTGTTCCTCGATGTGTAAGGGTTGCAGTTCATGCATATATTTTGGTGTGAAATATGTTGTGTCTCAAGCTACAGTTGCCAGACGTGGATTGATTTCACAAATACTACAAAAGCCTAAATCACAATTTTCTTAGAATTTCTTTCTATTTGTATTAGCATGTTCTTCCGATCATTTAATTTAATTAAACCAATGAACTTCTTACATAACTATATTTACTTGAAAGAATTAAATGATCGAAAGAACATGCCTATATAAATAGAAAGAAATTCTAAGTAAAGCGTGATTTAAGATTTTATAGTCTTTGTGGAATCAATGCATGTCTGGCAACTGTAATTTAAAAACTAAAAAAATCAACACACAAACATGTTCACAATGAATACAAGAAAAACGCGGATCATAAACACGGTTTGCTAACGAAATGAGAAATATAATGCACTATTCATAACCACATTATAGTAACTTGACCGTTACTTGGACAATGGCACACATTTTGATAAGTCTCAGATAGAATGAGTTCACGAGAATTACTAACACAATAATGCAATAACTACATTACCAACATGTCACAAAAATGGCATGTTTAGGTTCAAACAAAGCATTCTATCCACGTAGTCAAAAACAAATTCTTATATAACCCAACATATTAAATATGAAAGAAAATGACACAATATTCATACACACACATATATCTGGAGATGATTCTCAAAATGACAGAGAGGAATATCAATGAGCTTCTCTATATATAAGTTATCACTTATTTCTCCTATTAGAAAGAGTGGTCAGGTGTTCATAAATATGAATGAACTAAAATATATATGTCATGGTACACTCAATAGTTCTGATTATATACCATGCCCACCAACTTGAAACTTTTAGCAGAATAAGGAGTTCCCTAAACTCCTTTTCAGCAAGCATTGCAGATTGATCCTCCCTCCTTTATTTTCTTTTCTTTTTTTGTCAGAATGACATTATTGGTTATGATTCATTGTAATTACTAGAGGTTCGTATATGAAAAATAAATATTAAATAATGGAGTTTTCTAAACTAGACACATAAAAGTGTGACAATCAGAGATATCATGAAGTCATGAACAGATGAACAATGACAATATTTTGATAAATTCTAGACATCACTTATGGAATAAAAATATATGCTACATATTACTTAAAACCTCCTAGCAAATGAAGTACTATGACAAGTTCATATAGATGTCATCTTTCATTAACGGTGTATACTAAATCTGATCACATGTCCATTAAGTGTTGATCCCAATGGTGATCAATTAGGACAAATATCCATCTTTGTGCTAAATACTTCTGCTCAAAATGCAATAAGTGAAGCATGAAAGGATTCAGAATAAAGTTTAAGTCCTCTAGTATGGGATGATTAGTTTTAAAAATAAAGATTTCTTGGTTTCACATTTAGCTATAGCTTGTTATTACACGAAGTTCAAATGACCTTTGAGCCAATATATCAAGACCTTTTGTTTAGTTTTGTTTCTATTTTGTAATCGGATACCATATTGATCTGACATACAATCTCGAATTGGTGATATCTTTTCATATACTATTTTTTAACTATTGAATGGTCTCCGTGAAACTGAACACATATTGAATCAGATAATTTGAATTAGGCAAATAATTTGTGCAAGAGTTGACTTGGATATCAATATTTCTCGTCTTGTCACCCTAGTAACTGATCCTAATATAGATTTTCATTATGAATCAAACTGAACAATTAGAAGAGATCTCCTTTTGAATATGAACAACAAATTAAAAATACTAGTCTGTATATGTAAAGATACTCATCATTAAAGAAATTAAACATGAAAAGAAAACATACTTTTTAAAAAGAATATCAGAGCACTTCTAATTCGCATTTATCAAAGCGTCGTGATAACTCCTGCATTCCTCCATAGAGCGGCGATAAAACCTACATTTTTTTTGCACTCGGTAGATATGATGAATTCATCACGATGAGAAAAATTTTATGTGATCCATAGGCATGCTTTTATGACTGGTTATGGTATTTGAGTAGTGTATTACCAATGAAACTTTATTACTATCAACAAAGATAAAGATCTTATTCTTCCATTTCCTACAAGGTTCTCATCCATCATGTTTCTCAAATTCAATCAGAGTAAGCTTTCCTAATAACAAAAAAACAACTTTTATTAGTATCGAAACATGGAAACATCGATCAAATAAGATAATATGGAAGGATAACATTTTATTTTCGAAAAAACAACTACATTTACTATAATAACATGCTATTTGACCCGGTGATTAAAAAAAGAGTAGTAGGATAGTTAATTATTCTTGGAAGTGATGAGAAAAAAATAGTAGGATATTGAATTACTCTTGTAGGTAAGAACTTACTAATGATCAAGTGATTGTATAAAAATTCATTTTTTAAGAGGATAAAATAATAGGTGATTGTAGTCTAGTTCACTGGTTCAATTGAACTAGGATTTTCCAAATGGACATGCTGCTAGTTCTTTGAGAAAGCAACCAAAGTCCTAAGGACAAATGTTCACGGATAGGGTAGAAAGAATGGGTCCTATAGAAATTACCATTATCGTATTGTAATTTTATGACATTGAACCATCTTTCACATACCTCAACTAATTCTACAGGATATCTTCCACCTTCTACCACCAACAAGGTTAGGAAAAATGAGAAGAAATTGCCTAATATTTATTTTCTTTGCTGAAATTTGAAACTGAAACCACATGATTCTTATGACACTTTATTAATAATTTAGCCACACCCTTGGGCACAACATTAACAATATCTATAACCATGAAGAGTACTTGGGCAAGAAAACATCAACCTCTTAAAATCCCAAAGATAGAACTCAACTCATCATCAAAGCTCTCTCATTTTTACCAATTAAATCATATATAGAGAAGTCAGGACAAACATAGTTGATTTATCCTACTCATCAGTCAAATTAATCTTGGAAGTAGATACATTAAATCTTACCTAAGGGTGTGGCTTAGTGGGTATGGACGGAGCTAGTATAAAATGAGGGATTTCATCCGATCCTCCTTTGGTGGAAAACTACACTATTTATACATTGTTAAAATTATCTTTTATATATATAGTATTAGATTTTAAACCCCCTCGGGATAGTTTGTGTGTGTAATACCCCGTACTTCTACCTAGCTTAAAATTGTCTCAAAGATGTTAAAGACTTACTTTAAAAGATGAATCTACTTTTATACATGTGGTATTTTCAAGATTTTAAACTTTTGTCTTGTGGGAAATTCAATAAATTTCCATCGATATCAAATTCGGACAAATCCCACACCCGGGCGAAGAGTTAGAGCTTTTTTAGTGAGACAGTGTATCACTTGAGCCATCAGCGCGTCGCGGAGCCAACTTAAATAGAAATTGTCAATTTCCAGTGTTGCTCTGTGATAGTTGCACATTGCATCAAAATTCCAGGTCACAAACAAAGTGGCAACGCGATAGCTCCGTGTTGCACCACCATGCGATTTTCTATTTGTCACTTTCCAGAGACATGGCGCGATAGCGACGCATCACGTTATGGCTCCAAATCGGAAAATTTTCACCGAATTTAAATATGCGTCTAAGTGTTAAAAGGGTCAATTTTCCACCCCTATATACACCCAATAATACGTGATTCAACAGTATTTCACCAAAAATATATTGATTCTCTCATGTTTCTCTCGAGAACAAGCTAGGGTATTCAATTGTGAATTTAAATCCAAGACTTAAATTCAAGGATCTCTCCATCAATCTTTATATAATCAAGAACTAAGGTATGCACAGTGTTAATTCATGAACTCCTTTTATCCATGAAGCTCAAGAACCCTATTTTAAACTATATGTCATGATGTTCTTGTTTTGAATTGATTATGTTTATATTGTTATCATTGTATGATTGCCAAGATTGCATATTTATCATGTTTTCTGAAAACACGTTAGTATACGGTTGAAATTCATGCAATTGAGTTAAATTGTGGAACCATGTTGTATAAAATTGATAATCATACCTATTTCTTAAGTGTGCATGCAAGGTGCTTGATAATATGCCCTAATGGATGAATGATGATCAAGTACTTAGTTTTCATGTGTCGAGATCATGTCACTCCTCTTAAGTTATGCTATACCTATTTAATTAAGATGATTCCCATGGTAAACGTATGCATTGTGATTGCTTGATGGGATGTTCATAAGATTAGAAACATGAAATTATGCCATGTTTAAATGTATTACTATCCATTTACAACATTATGATGATCATGTGCTTCATGAAATTTCCAACTATGAAATTCTGAATTGTTGATATTGGTCATATGATCAAAAGAGTCAAGCCTTTCCAGTTTTATTCTATCGAATCTTGGGGGTATTTGTACCTGACAATTTGGCAGTGTGCCTAGAGCCATGTCATGTTTTCATGATACTCTCAGTCAAGCCATGATCAGTAGAATTCAGTCAGTCATGTGACTCAAGAAAACTCAGTAAACTCAATATCAATCCAGTCACATTCAGTAATATAAGAAATCTCAAAAAATATCAGTAATCTCAGTCAGTCATCACTTCTCAGTAGCATTTTGTCAGTTAACGAAACTAAGTGAACTCAGTTTAGCTCCGCTAAAAATTACCATTAGTATAAGTTCAATTCAGTTAATCAGTTCAGTGTTTATGTAATTAGGAGTATGATTCAGCACCGATTGAACCCAGGGATGGGGACTCACCTGTTATTTAGTAGAGAGTGTAATCCTTAGAATCAATCATTGCATTCCAAAACTACATATCCAGTATAGGTTGAGATGTACCCCTATGCATAGGGCTACTAATATATCTCATTTGGGGTTATTCCTATAGGAGAGTTGAAAGAAGAGCTTCCTATCAGAGAGTGTTACCTCACAGTTTGTCTTTATCCGTGGCACGATATTGACACCCTTCCAGCTGGGGTTATATGTTGGACCCCACCAGTTCAGTTTCGGGTCATGTCAGTTAGATGATTTCCTCCCACTATTTTAGTCTCAGTCTCAATCTCAGTAATAGAACTCAGATAGTTCTACAGATTTCAGGAATGTCAGACAGTACGAAACTCAGCTAGTTTCATCAAAACTTAGACTGTCAGATACAGTCTCTCAATATAAGTATACTAGTTATACGAAACTCACGTTATTAGTATTTAGCTTTAGGATTGTCAGATACAATTAACCAGACCAGTTCTTTATAATTAGAACTGTAAAAAAATAGTTATTCATGTATCAATAATGTTGTATCAGTCCCTCAGTATTCAGTATCACAGCATTAATAAACTTAGATGTCTGTAAATCCATGTTATTAGTAGACTCAGTAGTCAGAACTTAGTATTTAGTCCTATCATGATCTCAGTTACAATTACATATTCATGCATGTATTCTCACATTCATATTATTCAGTCAGTTAGTGTTGTCTATGCATATGAACCCTTTTATATTCAATCTACCTCACTTGCATACCAGTATATTCAAAGTACTGAAGAATTTGCGCTATGGTGTCTTATACCATACGTTTAGAGACACGAGCTCCAGAGCATCAGTATAATCCAAATATCAGCAGTCAGTCAGCAGTGAGTCCTCATCCTTCGAGGACAATATGATTTGTTATTTCATTATTTCAGTACTTAGTTATTTTAGTAGTAAGAGTTAGTTGGGGATATGTCCCATCAACTCCATAGTTTTCAGATAGTTTAGAGGCTTTCAGACAACGGTATGTTCAGACAGTATTTCAGTTATTTTGGGTATTCGATACTCGACACATATGTTGTATTTTATCAGCTATTCAGTTTGAACCTTACGACCTTACGGCCTTACAACTTCTATTTTGCATTTTTATTTTTTAGTGTATATATATATATATACAGTATATTATCCAGTGGACAGGTACAAATATAAGTCATGTGTTACCTTGTGGTCCTTCGGGGTCATGATCACCGTGTAGCATTCTGGGTACCAGATTTGGGGCGTTATAGTGTGTGTACTATTGAACCCCCTGAACCCCTCGGGCTAGTTTGTGTGTGCACTATTGAACCCCCTCAATGAAAATCCTAGCTACGTAACTACTAGCGGATAATGAGTTGGTTAAGAGCAAAAATGATCAGTGATATCTTTCTATCTATCATAGAATAGAAGGGAATTACTTAAGGTGCGTGCAAGATGGCCCGGAAAACACTACTATGAAATGATCCATTGATGAAAATGGCAAAGGAACCAATGTACGAAAATTTAAAAAGCACATAAATAACAATGTTTGCAGAAAACAAATTATATACAATGGAAAAAAGAGAAGGAAATAAATTAGATTGATGACTGTATATATAATCTTCAAGGCAGCCAGGTTGGCATTCACATGTAATTTTGAGTTCACCACAATTTAAAACCATAAGTTTAGCAGTAAAAAAACACCATGTTCGAGACTGATGCAAAAACAAAAAGACTCCATGTAATCATCTCCTTTCCTTAACATACTTATACCACATTGCTCTTCTTTGCTGAACATATTGGCTCTGCACAGCCTTTACTTTTCACTCAGTAGAAAATCATAAAATGTTTTTTAGAAAGACCAATCTCTTTAGTTTTATCCTATAAGAGAACAAGTGAAGAGAGAAGGGATTAAAAAACATGAATGTTGATTTTGTGATGATGATATACATAGATGACTATATGGCAAAAAACATTGGAGATGGAAGAAAAAGGGGAAACAAAATAGAGAAAGTTGGACAAATTGATATTTTCGATGCGAGAAATCTCCTTAGCAAGCATGAGAGATCAGGTGTAGAAACAATTGAAAAGAGACAGTCTTTAAGAAGGTTTTATATGCATAGCTTGTAAGAGGAAGGGAGAGGAGGAGGGTGTGAAACTTTTTGTTTCAATTTAGGTTTACAGCTACATAAGATTTAAATTAATTAATTCTTTACACAAAGTTGAATTCGTATTTTTAATTTTTTTTAAAAAAAATTTATATATTTAGAAATTACATAAGAAGTATTATAAATTACTATAGTTAACCATTCAAAGTATTTTAAAAAAATTATGATCAAAGAACATCATTTGACTCCCCAAATAATAACTTTAATACATAAAGTAGAAGAAAGGGAACTATAGTTATTACTCTCTTCGTTTCATCTTACTTGATCCCTACACTAAAAATAGTTGTTTCAATTTTTTTGTTCGATTTATGAAGTCAAGAAAATTTTAGTATACATTTTCATTTCTACCCATTGTATTAATAACTATAATAAATAATAACAACCAAATTTAGAGCTTCAAAGCATCATTAATAAGATTAATTTAGTAAAGTATACCTACATTTAAAGTATTCTTAAGGGTGCGTCAAAGTCAACAAACATTAAGTAAAATGAAATGAATGGAGTGTATAACTATAATTGCATTTGAATGAAATGAATGGAGTGTATAACTATACATAAACTCTAACATATATCTTACTGCTGTACTTTTTAAATTACTGGGCTTTGATACCATTTGTAAGGGGGTGCGGATAACTAGCTTATGAAATAGATTTATTATATAACTAATGAATCTATTTTTCTTTATGCGTGGATATTTCTTAAATTTTGTTTTAATTTCTTTTAATAATTTATTCTTGTCGTAAGATGTATTCATTAATTTGTTTGGTTTGTTATTTTATCCTGTAGTAACTGTAGAGTTACAAATTTCTGTATAATAATTTATCCTAACTGTACTGTAGTGTATATCTAATTCTAGATTTTCTATGTTATTTATTATCTTGTGTTGTTCTTCTCGTGAGTTTTTTAAATTATATAAACTGTCACATATACTTTTTTCTAAATTTTCTAAGGTTTCTTCTGTCCATATTAATTTTTCTTTTAGATTTTCCATTACTTTTCTAATTCGGTTTCTATAATTAATTTCATTATTTAGATTATCTTGATTTTCTCTGGTTTTTCTAATATATTCTAACATCCTTGATCTGAATAATATCCTTCTGGGTAAATTTCTTCGTATAACTGTTCTAACCAATTTATGGTTTCAATTTCATAGTCGATTAATTTTTCTAATATTATTTTCATAATATCTACAATTTCAATATCTTTAAGTATATATATGATTAAAACTTTAAGATAATCTAGATGATCTATTTTTTAAAATTGATTTTACTATAATATTTTGTAGTTGATTGTTTTAGCCTTAGTAGTTCTTGCATATTTTTATTAAGAAATTCTATATATTTTATATTTTTATTTTCCATGTATTTGTTTATATTTATTTTCATCTATTTTTCTAGTAACTGTATGTTTCTGATATCTTTTTCTAAAAATTTTATGTAATTTATCATGATAAGTATTTGTATGAGTAGTTAGGTAGGCATGGTATATAATTTACTCTAGTCATGTAATATTCGACAAATGCTTTTTCTAATATGATTTTTCTTATATCTGCTACTTTTATATCTTTAAGTGCATACAAAATAAGTATCTTAAATTTATCTACCATCACATCAGATAAATAATTATTCATTTTCATAAAAAAAAAAATTTTAAAATATTCCCTTCAACCATGTACATAACAAAATATGGTCATCTTAGATTACTATACACTAGATTATTCTTAAATAACATGTTCTTCGGTCACTATTAGCATGGTAATTTTGATACTTTTTCTCTTAAACAACGCCTCTACTCTGGTTACTCCCCGCCACGACTTCTTGCCTCATTGGTTTCACCTTTAGGATGGCATAGTTCTTAGGGATTTTTCTCCGTTTCCTCTTTGCTAATAAACTTCTTAACATATTATTCTTCGAATAATTCTACTATAAAGTAACTAATATGAATTTATTTTATCATATCATGATTGTTGAGAATTATGAATTTAGCTATTCATAATCATAAATAAATATGCCTGTTTGGGTAGTTTTGATATTTCTGAAGTTTGTTCCTCCATAGCTTTTTCCATTGAAGTATGTCTGTTTTTTAATTAAATGAGCAAAATATTTGTTATGGAATGGAGAGAGTATTTTCTTCAACGCATGAAGACTTGCTTTGCAATGCCTTCAGTTCTCTTTATTTATAGAACGAAAGAAAGAACTTTACATTTTCTTTACACGTTTTCTGAAATGCTAAAAACAAAAAGATAAAAAAGTCAAAAAGGCTATAGGTCTAAAAAGCTACCTAAAAGCCTATAGTCTTTAAAGGTTAAGAAAAGTCTAAATCTACATTATTGCTTCTTATCTTATCTTCCAGCTGGCATCTTGTCTTCTTGATTTTTATTATAGAAGTACTTCTGGAATGATGTTATCTTCTCCATTACACCTTGAACATTGATGATCTGGATATTTGTGTCCAATTATTTTACAATATCTTGTCAGTAGTCCGTCTGAAATAAATCCTTTTTTAATTGCTCTTGCGATAGATTGTTTTTCTGGGTTAAGTAGTGTCATTATCCATTGTCTGACATCTTCTCTATCTGCTGGTCTTAGCTCTTTTGAATTTGAGTAGATCATTTGATCCTCTCTCGAATAATAGCTCCATATTGGGTTTCCATTAGTATAATTATTTGCTAGTTCTTGGATAATAGTAGCTAGTCCAATAAGTCATTTATTTGCGTAGAAATCGGGTATCTTAATTCTGGGTATCTCCGGTTGCTGTGTAATATCTTCTGGTTTGATCATATCTCTAGCTAGTCCTATTTTTACAACTTGTATAACTGGTTTTATTTCGTCATATAGTATCTCTGCTGGTGCAGTATAACACTTTATATAAAATAGATTACCTTTTGTTATCCTTTTGTAGGTGGTGAATATCTTGTGTAATTCTTCCATAGATGTTAATTCTTCTCCGTCTTGGGTGTATATGGTGTTTAATAGTTCGTAGTCAAAACAAGTTTTTACTAGGCTTGGGTTAGTTTTGGGTAGTGTGATTAGCTTGTTATATCCTTGTAATTTTTGGGTTATATAGTTGGTGTTTGGTTCTCTGATGTTTGTAGCTCTTGGGTTATGGTTTAGAAAAGTTTGTACTCTGTAGATATTTTCTATGTATTTCTGGGCTGTATAATTGTAAACTTTTTTATCTTGGTTTAGGCTATCTCGGTATGTGGTAATTTGTGGGGGTATGAATAAATGGTCTTTTTGTGTTTTTGGTGTAAATGGTTTTTCAAATATTTTATTCATATTTGTGTTCTGGTATCTTGGTTGACTAACTCCTTTGCTTGTACCTGCAGAAGTAGATTGATAAATGTTATGGGTTTTATGGAGTGTCCCAACGTCTCCTTCTAGCTCTGGAACTTTAATGTCTTCCGATCGACATAGCTCTGCACACTGCTGAGTTAGCTGATTTGTAGCTATAGACTTCAGTTTATCTTCATTAGTCTTTAGTTTTTCTATCTCATTACCCATACTATCCACTTTCATTGAAAGCAAAGTTAGGGTGTTGAGTATTTTTTTTAGAGTATCTTCTTCTATAATTTCAGTCTGTGTAGCTTTGTCTTGACATGTAATCTGCAATAACATTTTTGTTAGTACTGATTACTTCTATTATAAATGTGAAATTTAATATATTCAAGACTAGTCTCCGAATCTCTTTTGTTGTAACTGAATTTTGTATTTTCTTTGTTAACCACCAGTGTACCTGTGTATTATATGTTCGTACAATAAATTTGTTATATACAATATATGACTCAAATGCTAACAAACATTTATATAATGAACATAATTCTTTCCTGTTTATTTCCCATTTTATTTCTGTCTCATTGAACGTACCTGAGTAGTATCTACAATGGTGTTCTATTTTTTTTGCTTCATATCAATATTTAAGTACTCCTCCATAACTATATTCACTAGCATCTGCTTCTACTATGTATATAAATTTTCTATTTTCATCTGGAAATTGTAATTTTGGTAATTCTTTACAAAGTAATTTTATTTTTTGGACTTGTTTTTTATCTTCTTCATTATAGTTATATTCTATATTGTTTTTTAATATTTTCTGTAGTGGTTTTAAAGTTTCTGCTAATTTTGGAATATATTCTCTTACTTGGTTTACTAATCCTAAAAATGATTGTAATTTCTTTTTTGTATCTAATTCTTCTTTTGAATTTATTATTTTTTGTACTATATGTTGTTGCATTTTTACTCCACTTTGATCTATTTGTATTCCTAAAAATTCTATCTGTTTTTTCATTATTTCAGCTTTCTTTTCGCTTAGACTTATTCCTAATTTTTCTATTATATCTGTAAACTGTTCCAATAATTTTAAATGTTCTTCTTTGGTTTTTGTATATAATAATATATCATCTATGTATACTATACAACTAGATAATTATTTAAAATGTTGATATCTACCTGGTGCATTTATATATCCAAATGGTAATACATTCCATTCATAAAATCCTTGTGGTACCGTAAATGCGGTTAATTTTTTAGATTCTTCTTTTAACTTTAGATGGTAAAATCCTGATTTACAAACGAATTTGCTAAAATAATTATATCCTTGTATTTGTCTTATTTTTAATATCTTATTTGGTATTGGATAATTATATGTTATAGTTTTTGCATTTAAATTTCTATAATCAATGACCATCCTACTTTTTCCTCTTTTTTGTTCACTATGTTTGTTTACTATAAATGCTGGACTATTATGTTTACTATTACTTTTTTGTATATATTGTTTTTCTAATGTATTTTAAATTCTTTTAAATCATCAAAATTATATGTTAATGGTTTTTGGGTTATTATACTATTTTTATCTATTAATTCAATTTTTATAGTAGTTTTATGTTTTTCCCATCCTTTTAATGGATCTTCACTATATAATTGTTCTATTTTTTTCTTAATTATTTCTATTTTATTTATTGAAAATACTACTAGTTCTATTGTATCTTCAGTATTTTTTATATTTTCTAACTTTTGTGTAATTTTTTCACTTTCTTTTATCCAATCAGTTTTCTTTCTTATTTTATTATTAACTCTTTTTGCTCTTACTTTCTGTTTGCATGGTGTTGTAAACCACCAGTCTGTTCTAGTTATTATATGTGGGTATAATTTATTTAAGAATGGCCTTCCTAAAAGTATATCTTTTGACGTTAGTTCATAATTATAAATTTCTTCTATTGTTAATATCTTATCCCATATTTGTACTTTTACATTCCTAGCTTTATAAGTAATTAAGCTTTATTCATTATTAAATCCTTTAACTATTATTGGTGTTTTTAATTTATTCCATTTACTTTCTGGTAAGCAATTATATCTACATAAATTAGCTTCTGCTCCTGTATCTATCATAGGCGTATAATATCTACTGTAATATCCTTCTACTACTGTTTTCATTAATACATATATTTTCATTTTTATGTTAAAGCTCTCCTTAAGAATAATTTTTCTTTGTTATATGTTAAGGTTAATTGTGTATGTTCTATATTATATGGTTTTACTTGTTCTAACCATTTTATTCCTAATATTATATCTGTTTTTTGCATTTCTTCCTTTACTTCAAATTCTATTTTTATTTTTCTAACTCCTATTGTTATTTCTTTTTCTGCTATATTTTTATTATTTATTAAACTTCTTGGTAGATCTGGGCACATATCATTAACAGTTTTTATTTCTTCATTTTTTACAAGATATCTTGCTATATAATTTTCTTCTTGTCCTACATTTAAGAGTATTAAATATTCCTTTTCATTTATTTTTCCTGTTATGTAATATTGGTTTAAATTACTTATTGAATTTATTTCATAACTTGTTCTTTTTGATGAGCTTGATGATTCTGGTTTTTCATCAGCTATTCTTTTCATTGTACTTATTCTATCATTTACTATTTCTAAATCTTCTTCTATATCTATGTCTCTATAGCTATAATCATTATAATCTATTGTTTTTACAATCTGTTCGAATGGGCTTTATATTCGTATCTTGTTAATCTTATTTTTTCCTGTTATTTTATGTTTTGTTGTTAATACATATAGATTTTTGCATCTTGCTGTAAATATTTTACTTCCTGGGGTTAATTTTATTCCTGATATTTTCCAATATAATACTAGTGATTGCTCCATATTTTCATCTATTACTGCTACTGAATAATTTGCACTTATTATAAATTTAAATTTTTGGTATATTAAATTTCCTTTTACGGCAGTTATTATGCTTTTTTCTATAGGTTTTATAATTCTATCATCTGCTAGATATAATTCTATTGGTGTATCTATTCCTTATCTAAAACATGTTTTTATTAATATTTCTGTACCCCCAAGGTGTACATATTTTATTGGATCTCCTTTACTTTTTATATCATTTTTCTCTTTATTAATTATTCTTTTTGTTACTAGTGGTATACTAGCTTTGCCTTTTGCATAGCTATAGTCTATTACATGTTCTTTTTGGCATACTACAAAATATTCATCCTTTTTCCTAGTAAATATATTTTTTATTGTTGGTATTTTAAATATTTTTTCTACACTTAAATCTAATTCTTTTCCTTTTATTTCATCAAATATATTACTATCAAATATTATTTTTTGTTCTGTTCCTTCATCATTTAAATATTCTTCCTTTGTTATTATTTTTATATTTTCTTCATTCATTTAATTCATCTATTTCACTATCTATTTCAGTATCTGTTTCGTTTTCTGAAATTTCATACATACTATCCTCACTTTCTAATTCATAATCTATATAATCTATCTGCATATATTCTGTATTATCTATTTTTATTTCTGATATTTGTTTATTTTTTGGATTTTGAGGTAATTTACAATCTCTAGCTAAATGTCCTAACTTTCCACAATTATAACAAGTACATTCTTTTATAGATTTCTTCTTTCTATATGGTTTTTTGTATTTATAATTTTTTACATAATTTCTTTTTCTTGGTTTCTTGTATTTGTATTTTGATTTCTTATATTTCTTATATTTCTTATGTCTTTTTTCTTTTCTTATAATATCTTCCTTCACATCCAAATTGGGGTGCTATTTTATTTTTGCAACATGCTAATTTTTTTATTAATGTTGTTTCCATTTTTAATTCTTCTCTATATTTTTCACATGAATTTCTATACCATTGTTATAAAAATTTTATTCTTGCTCCTAACGTATCTACTATTTTTGCTTCTTCCTAACTTTTTATTATCTTTGAACTAAATGGTTCGGGTAATTTATTAAAATATAATTTTCTTATTTATTTACTTTGTTCTATACTATATGCTCCTTTATAATATAATTCTTTAAAGGCGCAAGTATATTCATCTATATAACACATATTACATATTGCTAATTTTAACATTAAATTTCTATTTGTATCTTTTTCTTCATCTTGTTCTTCTTCTATTGTTGTCATACTACCAAATTCATCTTTTATAGCTATTTCATATTTTTTTAATAATTTTATAGGTGTTAGTTTAGTTGTTGTTGATGATGTCCCTTCCATAGGTTTATTAGCTCTTAATACTTTCTTACTATTTTCAGTTAAATTTGAAAACCATAGTTTTAGTGATCCTATTAGTGTTCTTTCTATATATTCTGGTGCATCTGTTACGTTTATATTATTATCTAATAATTTTTTTGTCATATATCCTATCCATAATTGTATTGTTTTTTTGTATCTATTACACAGTCTAGGTCTAAAAAGTTATAATTTTTATTAATTATCTGTTTTGGTGTCCATTTGTCGTATACATTATATTTTTTAAACTTATTCTTATAATATATAGGTTTTCTTATTTCTGTTGTTTTAGGTATTATATTTTCATCTTCTTTTTTATCAAGAGTATTTATTTCTGTGTTGGTACTTTCTAAGTTTTCCTCATCAATTACTTCTTGTTTTTCATTGATTTCTATTTTTTTTGTATTTGTTAATATTTCTGTATATGTTTCACTATCTTCTGAATCATAATTATCTACCTCTTCAACATCTATATTATTTATTTCTAATTCCTTGTTTGTTATTTCTAATTTTTCCTTAAATTGATTTATCTCGTCTAATAGTTTCTATTCTTTATCTTTTTCTTCTTTTTCCTTTTGTCTTTGTTCATACAAATCTTTTAACATTTGTAGTTCTTTTTCTAATTCAGCAATCCTACTATTTTTAGTTTCTTCTATTTTTCGTATTTCTTCTGTAGTTTGTTGTTTTATTTTTTCTATTTCTTTTTTCCTGTCTATTTCTTCATTTTCTCTTTCAATTCTTACCATTGCTGTTAATTTATCTTCTAATTTTAATTCTTCTTTATCTAACA
Organism: Capsicum baccatum var. pendulum; assembly: GCA_030864225.1. NCBI lineage: Eukaryota > Viridiplantae > Streptophyta > Magnoliopsida > Solanales > Solanaceae > Capsicum > Capsicum baccatum. The sequence goes on from CM061552.1 coordinate 270,262,116, forward strand.
TCAGATATAAATGTTCACCTATTTTCTTATATCTTCTTCCTAGATTAGAAAATACTATTTTTATTTTTAATCCTTCGTGATTTTCATATATTTTTTCATCTACTATAAATTCTTCTTTGTTCATTTTATTGTGAATAGTTCATGTTGGTATATAAATTCTAAACTGTCTATTTGTGATTCTAATTTTGATATTTTATTTTTTTGTGTATTTGTTGAATTTTCACTTACTCCGGCAAATATATTATAATGTAGTCTTTCTATTCTTATTTTTAATTCTTTACGTTTTTCAGAAATAATTTGTTTTAATTCTTTGTATTGTTGTACTTTATTCATTTAAACCATATTTATAATATCTTGGTGGATATCTAAATCTAGTTTTATCATAATTAGGTGGTATGTGTCTCATTCTTCTAGATTTTAAATGAATTATTAATTTTGCTTCAATACTAGATACTAATGTAATTAGGTAGGCTAATTTTTGTGGGTTTTCTTTTGTTTTGTTTAGACTTATATATTTTGAATAATTACTAATTAAAGATTCTTTAATTTTTTTAAAAGCTTCTGTATTTTTAAATGGTCTTCTCATAATTAATTTAATAAATATACATAAACTCTAACATATATCTTACTGCTGTACTTTTTAAATTACTGGGCTCTGATACCATTTGTAGGGGGTTGCGGATAACTAGCTTATGAAATAGATTTATTAGTAGTAAAAGCTTGTTTTGACTATGGACTATTAAACACCATATACACCCAAGACGGAGAAGAATTAACAACTATGGAAGAATTACACAAGATATTCACCACCTACAAAGGATAACAAAAGGCAATAGCAGATGCTAGTGAATATAGTTATGGAGGAGTACTTAAATATCGATATGAAGCAGAACAAATAGAACACCATTGTAGATACTACTCAGGTACGTTCAATGAGACAGAAATAAAATGGGAAATAAATAGAAAAGAATTATGTTCATTATATAAATGTTTGTTAGCATTCGAGCCATATATTGTATATAACAAATTTATTGTACGAACAGATAATACACAGGTATGCTGGTGGTTAACAAAGAAAATACAAAATTCAGTTACAACAAAAGAGATTCTCTTAATACTTTCTTACTATTTTCAGTTAAATTTGAAAACCATAGTTTTACTGATCCTATTAGTGTTCTTTCTATATATTCTGGTGCATATGTTACGTTTATATTATTATCTAATAGTTGTTTTGTCATATATCCTATCCATAATTGTATTATTTTTTCTGTATCTATTACACAGTCTAGTTAACATATTATTCTTCGAATAATTCTACTATAAAGTAACTAATATGAATTTATTTTATCATATCATGATTGTTGGGAATTATGAATTTAGCTATTCATAATCATAAATAAATATACCTGTTTGAAGGTAATAATGACAGTTTTAATAATAATATCATATAGGTAGAATCATTATCTTTATTATACTAAAAATTCTAAATGCTTTAACGAAATATTGTTCTGCTTTCAAGAATAGATTTCACACTAGAAAAAATAGTCATTCAATCTATTCCTAATATTTAGAATTTGAAAATCCATAAAAATTTGGTTATGTAACCTTCCTTTATTTGATTTAAATGTACCTAAAATTTAATCCTTCAAAAGCAATTATAGTTTCCTAATTTAGCTAGATACACTTTGAGTTGTAAGGATCTTCTCAAACTTTAATCAGAGTCCAAAATAAACACATTGTGTCACGATCCTAGACTATCCCCTAGTTGCAACACAATGCTTAATAAGTGACCCTAAGCTGACCCATTACCGAACATGACACTAAGAATACTGAAACAACTAATATAATATTGTGAAGAAGTAATACTGAATGATATAGTAATGATCAAATTAAAACTAATAACAATATCATAGCTAAAACAATAAAGTTGTAGACTTAATCTATCTGATTATCTGAAAGCCTCTGTACAAGATGAGTTGCTGGGACAAGCTCCAAACTAACTCTAACTGTCTAAAATTGAACTAATACAAAAAATGAAATTCAACTACTGGTCCTTGAATAGTGAGCACACACCTACATATTTCTGCTGATATGGCAAGGGTTCATACTATGCTTGGTCTAGATGCTGAGTGTTTGAACCATTATAAGAAGACAATATAACTGTAACACCACACACTTTTAAGATAAAGTTAAACTGTCTTTCCTATGTTTATGAACCCGAACTGTAATACTCCATACTATTCTTAGATTAATTCATCTTTTAGTTGTATGCTTAAGGGGCTTATGGCTCAAAATTTTTACTAATTGTTGGGGGCTTAGTCATCTTCAAGACCCCTAAGCTTTGAGAATTTTTATTTTGAATTTCTCAACACCAAGATGATAGTTTTTGAGTTAATTTATGTTCAGGGATGTAAGAAGTATATCTCGAGGGAGTTTCAGATTTTTTGGACAAGGTTTGGGTCACGTTTGGATCACAAATCTAACAAGTCACCACGATAGGGCCGCATCGCACTCATTTCCACTGGCACATACATCACATCACAGTGAAGTTTTTTTCATCGAGTTCTTGATTTATAATTTGAATGCATGTGTCATGATCTTTATCCTAGTCTGTGAAGTGCTTAATAAGTGAAAAATATTCTAAGAAATCATTTAGAGCAAAGTTGAGCTAAGAGCCTTTGATTCGTTCAAAGTTTAGTATTCGATTATACTAGGGTCAATTTCAAATGTATATAAATTTTTATATACATTGAATTTTTAAGCTCAAGACCCACCAAATTATAGATAATTGAGTCAACATTCCAATGATACCAAATTACCCTTAATCCGATACCCGAGCAAAAAGTTATGACCATTTTTGTCTGAACCAGTAAGCCACCGCGATAAGACCGCATCACGGTGAACATGTAAAATGCAGTTACAGAATTAAAAATGTCAGAAGGGAAATTGGTTATTTTCTACCTCAACCCAGTCATTCATAACATGAATTGGGGTATTATTTAGGGCATTATTTGCCCTTCTTCCCCAATTAACTCTCAAGAAAAACCTTCCCTCTTCCCAAGAACAAATTCAATTCCTTTATCCCTAAAAAATCAAGAATTCAATCTTTCCAAGATCAAGATCCCTCAAGAAAGAATCAAGATTAAGGTTTCATCCCCAAGTTAAGGAACTTAATGTACGTAGGGCCATCCTAAAATCTGCTTGGGCATGCGTTATGGTTTACTAAGTTTTGAAGGCATATTATGAAATCTATAAAAAGGGTTTGAATAATTGTTTTAAATGGTCAAATCATGAAACCCCTTTATCAATGATATAGAGTTTTGGTCTTAAGGCTTTCCCTTGAATTTGAATTATACTCGTGTATACATATATATATATATATGTGTGTGTGTGTGTGTGTGTGTGTATATTTTGTTTTGAAATTTGAATTGAGATCATGAATAACTAAACTCCCTCTCATGTTATGACACCTCTTGATTTCACATGTTATGGGCTGTTCAATTGTATATTTATAAGTATGAGACAAATATTTTACTATTATTTATTGTATTGATATATGTTATGATTTGAAGAGAGGGTGTTTTATTGTTTATATATGTTAAAGGTGAAGATTGAAAGAATTGCATTGGTTGCTACAAAGTAATTGACCACCACATATTAAGAATTGAAAGAAAGAATCTTTGCATGAGTTTTAATACATTTTGAAATATAAATTCTCATGTACTATTCAAATGATTTGGGTGGTCCAAATATTAAGTTTTGAATAAAAAAACGGTAATATAAAATTGAATGGATTATCAGACTTGCAAGTCCTGGTATGAAAATAGCAAATCAGAAAAACGCCATAACATACTTAGACTAGACTAGACTATAGACTCTTCAGACTTCAGACCATGTTTTGAGGAAGATGCCTGTTTTAAAGGAAAAAAATTAGGCTTAAAGAGAGTTAGATGATTACTCGAAGAAGACATTTGAGTGTAAGGGCTCATTGCTGGAAGCCAAATTTTTCCAACATGGGAAATATAATTGGCATTCCAAACATGTAAATCACCAATGTATACTTGGCTCAGAGCACTGGTATATTAGATTAGTATGTAGGACCCCGATCTTTGTGGAAAATTTGGATTTGGGGGCTTGGCCTACGAGTTAATAACGAACCCATATAGCCCGTGGGTACTAGACTTGTAGGGTGTACCATCTAGCTCAGAAGACAAATAAAGAATTGAGTCATTATTTCAAGAAAATGTATTGAAGCTTATCATATTATGCTGATGTATATGCAAATGTTTTATGATGACATATTCTTATGAAATTATCTCACTTATGTTGTATAAAAATAGTTTGTTTTTGGATTGTTCTACGTACCAGTACCTTTGTGTATTAACCCCCCTATATTTCAGGTTCGGTGGTATAGTCTCATGGTCCATCATATCAGTAGAGCACTAGGGATATGACATGATTGGTGAGCCATCCATCTTTAACAAGGCATTTATTTATATGTTGAGCACTAGGGATATGACATGATTGGTGAGCCATCCATCTTTAACAAGGCATTTATTTATATGTTGAGCCATCCATCTTTAACAAGACATGATTCAGGATATGGTCTAGCCGGAGCTTTGTCCCGACCTAGATAGTTAGTATTCAGTAGAGCTTTGTAGATGGAATTTGAAGTGCTGTATTATCATACTTGGTCTTATAAATTCCCTTGAATTTAGTCATATCTTCTGCATTTTATTTATCTATGGATTATATTCCTGACAGCATGTTATGGGGTTTCTCGGGCTTCATGTCTTGGGATGCCTATCGCGGCCAGGGCCTCAGCTCGGGTCATCACAAGTTTGGTATTAGAGCATGGTTCATGGTCCCAGGGTATCTACAAAGCTGTGTCTAGTAGATTCTTGGTTTTTCATGACCCAATTTCTCAGGTCATTATGGTGCCTAACATAACCTACCAGTAGGCAAGCCAACCCAGAGTTTGGAAAAGCTAGTAATAGACTATTCAATGATATAAGAAAAAAATATGGAACAAATGACATTAAGATCAATACATAATAGAATCCCAAAAGCTGGTGGTATCAGTACAAGAGCTTCTAAATATAATAAGAGTACAAACGTGAACTATCGAGAGAATTACCCTGATACAACTTATCTCTACATGAAACATAAAGATTAGTCTAATACATAAGAGAGAGATGAGTATTATTTTGAATGTCATGAGATCACTCTAAGTCACTAAACCATGGCCACCCTGCACGAGGCACACATCAACGGCGATAACTCCTACTATGATCTGTAAGCTGCTGAAGTATAGTATGAGTACCAAATGAATGGTACTAAGTAGGAAACTGCCAACTAATCTCCAAAGATAAAGCACATATATACAACATATAAACTGAATGAAAACTACAACCAAGAGTCCAGAAGCCATATAACAAATCAATGAGATAATAAGGAACAAATATCCTGTTTAGGTCCAAGAGACTAACATAATAAGACTAAGGAAGCATCATGGGTGAACTATTCTATTCCAACTACATTCTATAAATGTCAACGATATACTATATATCCTAAACAAATATACAAATAAAGGGGAAATGAAAGATATATTGCAATATACAAGGCGAAGAAACGAATATATAGTAAGAACAAAAAAAGGGAGGGATAAACTATAATTCCATAGCTTTATATAGCTATATATATACATATATAAATATATATACATATAGACGTGAGGCCATCCCGAAGCATAACCTAGATTATCACATTCTCATATTAAGAACTCATTAGAATACTATCAGGATTTAATACCATCATACTCAGGGTTTCTAATCCACATGGCTAGACATGATATAGTAATTCATAATAATCCAATCATAAGATAAAAGAGGTTGAATCCATACCTCGAATTCCAATACTAGATCATTGATCAATCTATCATAAGTTAGCCATTGTAATGATCATAACAATGATAATAACAATATAAATATCAGTGTGAATAACCGGCTACTTCGGAATACCAAATACCTAGCCGAGCATATGCATACCTCCACTACCTCAGACTCTAAAGGTCCAATCAACACATAACAATACAAGGTATATTCTTTACCCATATCTATATAATCATCCTATACCGGCTAATAGACATAGGAGCATACTGGTGATAGGAGATGCTCATGTAGGAATGGATGTATGGTACACAATCAATATCACAACTTATCATCACTATCATCGGCATTACCATAATCATCGTAATCAACCTCTGGCCTTGTCGGGTATTAATATCTCATCATAGTATCCTCCAACCTTATCGGGTATCAATGTATCACAACAGTATCCTTCGGCCTTGCCGGGTATTAATATATTATTATAGTATTCTCTGTCCTTCCAGGTATTATTATATGATCATAGTATCCTCTGGACTTGAGGGTATCAATATATCATCATAGTATCCTTCGGCCTTGCCGGGTAGCAATATATCATCACCAATTAACATAAAAGAATAAGATAAATCAAGTACTCATAACCATAAATGTAACACCATAAATATAACTATCTTATTAATATGTTTTATCTACCCATTGTTAACTAACTAGTACTCATTATTAGCTAGTGATCTCTTATCACTAACCTCTTTTAATATCTAACCTCATTAATACATAAATCCTCATTTAAGCAGCATCGTAAACTTAGTCATTAATAACAACTAATCTTTACCTGTGCTAAACTCGACAACACCATTAACCATGCATCAACTATATCTAGGTGCCATAATTCATCTAAGTAATGTTCATTAGTTTGTTCATTAGACTCCTAGTCATCAAGTGCTATAGTCATCTAATTGGCAACTGATTACCACACAGCTTAACCCTCAATTAGGAAGAACAATCATAAGATCACATCGTATATAGATTCAAATCAATTATCGATATAATAATCATGAATGTACCAAATCTAAGCATGCCATCACTAGTATTCAATCAAAGGAATAATAAGAATCTTACCACATCTTCCTCCATCCCATAACAAAGAGATGTGTATATGCACATACATATAAATTCATAAACTATAATTACATCCTTTACAAGGATAAAAACTTCCTGGATATCCAACCAATATTTAAACATGATCTTTAGCCCAATAATACATACATAATAATTATAATAACATAATCACGACCTTCGTCCCATATAAATATCTGAAACTCATATCTATAATCATATATATAAGCCCTAACATATCTCTAATCATCTCTCGTATTGGAGGCATTTCACATAGAGGAGGTATGATCTCAATAAGCATATAATCACCTTTCACATACGATATGTTGTATCAATAGGTCACACATCATGACTATAAGGAATATCACCTCTCTAGCCAATCATCATATCTAAGAGGAATATCATCTCTATAGGTCATATATCGTACTCAAGAGGAAATAATCTCTCTAAAGACCCAATATCGCATCTAAGAGGAATTAACATCTCTATAGGACATTAATCATAATTCAAGAAAATTCATCACAATTTATTAATTCACCAAGAAAATCTCATAAACAAGGCTTATTAGTCTTAACTAGGCCTAATATTCGCAACTAAGTCCACAAGGGCTTATACAAGTTTTTTCCTAAGTGGGCCGGACGAACCCGCTTCTAATCGTCAATTTCCATATTTAGGCAATCTACACCCCCAAACTAGGCTAAGGTATCTATCTCACTTTTAGATGTCAAGTAAGCCATAACCAACCCTAAGATAGGAACTTTCGATAAAAATATGAGCATTTAAGTCAACTCTACCCAAATTACGGTTTCAAGACCACTAGACTAGCCCAACTAAGGTTAATCATACTAACCATGATTTCAACACTTTAACTACATCCCAAACCTAGCATCGTATCATATTCATGCAACAAATTAGTCCAATTTGGGAGAAGGTAATAGGATTTTAAAACGTCATAAGAATTCCACCTTATGGGTCCAAAACCCTCATCTAATTACCAAAACTTTAATATTCAATACCAAGTTATTCTATGCATAATCAAACATAGTATTCACATTCACACGCAGTATATATCACACATCATCTATGGAGAAGAGCAGACAAAAGCCTACCTCAAGGATGAACCGTCCATCTTTACTTCACAATTCCAAAATACCCTCACACTATCAAAATAAAAATCTACTAATCAATACGATTCTAAGGATATCCATATTGACTTCTTTTAGTTTCGGATCAAAACGGACCCCCGGAATGGGTTCATAAAAAGAAGGAAAAAATTAAAACTTTAATTTAAAAATGTGTTTCTTATATTTATAAAAACATACAGGGGAAAACCTAAGTCAAATTGAGTGAAAAATGATGTTCAAATCGAAGAAAAATCATTTTTGAGCTTTACCGAGTAAAATCTTAGAAATCCGAATTAAAATAAAGAATCAGAGTTGTTTAGAAGGTTAAATTGATGAAAAACTAGTAATTTTAAGATAAAAACATTATTCAAGTGAAAAGGAGTGAAACTGGGATTTGAAATCAAGCCCAAAGATTTTTGAGGGTTTTAGAAATTAATCAAGTAATTTCTAAGAAAAGGAGAATTCTTACCTCAAATTCATAATAAAATAAAGAAATAGATGTTAATCTAGCTTCCCGAGATTTTACAGTTTTCACTTTTAAATTGCCACACTATTTTAGGTTTTAACGCTCAAGAGGAAAGATAAAAAATGAGCAAAATGAGCTCAAAACTGCTTTAAATAGTGCAGAAAAATCTGCACAACTTTTTCCCCTTCTGGACAGATTTCAACGAGGTATTTGGAATTTGTTCGGAGTTCGATATATGAAAATAAACTATGTAAACGCACTAAATTTAATGCTTCGGACTCAATGGAGAAATCAAATTTTTGAAAAAAATATTATTTTCACAAAGTTGACCCCCAAAATTCGAAGTCACGATTTTTCAAACCGAGGATCGAAATGAGATTTAATAGCCAAAAAATTACACGAAATATGTTATTATACGAAAACTAATAATTTGGATCTACTGGCGAAGTTTGATTTTGCATCCGAAGACATTTCGGCCTAATATGGTTCCCATACCCATATTCTCGATTTTTCAACTTTTCAACCAATAGGAGTAAATGAGCTCGGGTGTATTGGGACCCAAACCAAAGGTCTACCCAGCCTATAATCAATATTCTAGATCTACTAGTGCAGTCGAAATTTGCATTAGAGATTGTTTCACTGAAGTTTTCGCCCGGTGGCTATTTGAAACCAACAAAGAGTTCAACACAGAGAATGGCTCTAAAAACCAAATGAACTACCTGATAACCAAACCATCAATCCCAAAAATGTCATAAATGACTTGGGGCAGCTATGGATAAGCTCAAACAAAAAAAATAAGTGTAAATATGGAAAATGAACTGAATGGTCATTACATGCTTAGGGGTGTGTTGTGCACCACACTTATAATCAGGAGGATACCTATAACGCCCTAATTTTTCTGAACCAGAATTCTACATGGTGCTTATCACGCCGAAGGATCACAAGCTAACCCATGATTAATATCTATACCTGTGCACTGCAATATATAACATAATCATGCAAAAAACATGAACATATATGCCATATGGTTCAACTGAATAAAGAATCTGTCAAAACATATCATCCATATAGGTGAAAGATAGCTAAAACAACTTAAAACTGAATCAAACCTAAACATAAGTTTGAATACTACATCTAAAAGCCTCTAAGTGTTGTCAGAATAAGGAGTTGAAGGAACATGTCTCTTACTAACTCCGTAAACTGATAACTTGCTAAAATATTAATTAATAAATCAAATTATATTGTCCTTGAATAAAGAGGACTCGCTGAATATATGCAACTAGAAATGCTACTTCTACTGTTGATCTGGAGCTTGTGTCTCTGAACCTATGGTGTAACATGAAAAGAAAGCACCATAGCGCAAATGAGTTAGTACGAGGGAATGTATTGAGTATACGAGTGAGGTAGGCTAAATATAAACATGTTTTACATGCATGAACAATGCTAACTGTCTGACTGACATGAATGTAAGAGTACAAACATGCATACATAGTAACTGAAATCGTGGGTGCATGATAGCTAGTCCTGTATGCTAATAAATGGTTTACTAATGGCTAACATGACTGATACTGAAATTCTAATAACATGGGCGACTATATCAGAAAATTCTTTATCTGATGGAACTATCTGAGTTCCATACTATAACTGAGTCTGACTGTATCTGACAGTCTTGATATACTGAAATCTGAAGACCTATCAGAGTTCTTTTACTGAGACTAATTTTAAAACTTTGCGAGGTAGTTGTTTAACCGATATGCCACAATAACGCATATAGCTAAGTTGGGGTTCAATCTCTGCCTCGACTAGAGGTGTGTCAATACCGCGCCACTGGTAAGGAAAGTTGTGGGCGACCCTTAGCTGGCAGGTATTTGAAAGGAGAATGGTGGGAACCCTAAATTGACAGGTTAAACCACCTCATCGACCCTAATCTGACAGGCTAAGATGTCTCAACAAATGCTGTCTACGTAGTTCTGGAACACAAGAATGATTGCCAAGAATCATACCCTAAACTGGCAAGTGAGTCCCCATTCTTGGGTTCACTCGGTGCTAACTTCTGCCTCTATCTAAAGAGACTAAACATGATTCAACTAATTGTACATGGACAGATTAACTGACTTCCGTTGACTGATGGAGTAGTACTATTATCTGAGAGTTAACTGAGATCATGAGATTTCTGAGGTTTTCCTGAGTCACATGACTTACTGAGTTCTATAGATTATAGCTTAACAAAGATTATCATGACAACATGACATGGCTCTAGGGACACGACTATTTTTTTTGGGTACGAATACCCCCAGGACTCTATAGAAGGAAACTGACACACATGACATGACTTTATCACAAGATTTGAGTCTATAATTCATAATATCATAAGTAGGGGATATCATATTTCATATAGTTATTCAACATCTTAAACATTGTAGGGAATGCATGGATATATTTCGTGTACATATTGTATATCTCCATTATCTTACATGCTTTATACCACCACAATAGCAATACATGAAAAGCATGGGATTCATATTGAAGTATATAGCTAACATGGACTTGTCATTTAGACATTATAGAACCATACAAACATGAATTTCTAGCATCCTACGAATTTTGTCAAACACCTTGCATGCATTCTTGAAGGCCATATTAAACACCTAAAGTTTATGGTTTTCAAATAACTAACATATATATTACATGAAAACACCTTTAGACATAGCATTGAAACTTAAACTACAATCATCAACATGTACATACTCATATCAGCACAAAAAGTTTACAAAATAATATTTAAAACATTGTTCTTGAGATCTATCAACGGATTGGATCCATAGATGAACACTAAGCATACCTTAGAAAGGAAACCTTGATGATTTGCTGGAGAATTCTTGGCTTGGGAAACTTAATTCTAAATTATATTGGAAAAAGGCTTGAATCTTTCTTTTGAGAGGTAAGTTTGATGGAAACCCTAATCTTGTGGTTGAGAGCATAAGAAAGGATTTTTGAGATGCTTAACTGTAGAAAAAATGGGAAAAATTATGCCTCGTCAGGGTTATAAGTTGTGGAAGGTGGATAAAATAACCAAAATACCCTTATGAAATAAATTCCCAGTTGCTAAAAAGTCATAGCTGCCGACCTTCGTGATAGGGCATCACAAATGTGCTAAGCTATCACGAATGTCATCACTTAGGAGTTGGTTTCTACCTAAGGATAATGACCTTTGTGATAGGGCATCAAAAATTTGATAAGCTATCACAAATGTCGTCTCTAAAGATCTGGTTTCTGCCTAAGGCTGACGACCGTTGTGATAGGGCATCACAAATGTGGTAAGCTATCACGAATGTCGTCACTTAGCAGCTGGTTTCTGCCTAAGGTTGACGACCTTCGGGATAGGGCATCACAAATATGATAATATGTCACGATTGTCGTCACTTAGGAGCTATTTTCTGCCTAAGGCTAACGGCCTTCGTGATAGGGCATCACAAATGTGGTAAGCAATCATGAATGTCGTCTCTTAGGAGCCGGTTTCTGCCTAACGCTGACGACCTTCGTGATAGGGTGTCACAAATGTGGTAAGCTATCACGAATTTCATCACTTAGGAGCTGGTTTCGGCCTAAGGCTGATGACCTTCGTGATGGGGCATCACAAATGGGGTAAGTTATCACGAATGTCTGCACACTATTTCCAGCCTGACATACCGGAGTAAAATAGGAATAACTCCTAGTTCCGATATCGGATTTAGGTGAAACTGGTATCGTTGGAAAGATAATTTAATTATATATATTTGATAGGTAGTGAGATCAAAAATTCGAAGTATAATGATAAATATGCTCGTTTGAATTTTACTATACAAATACCCTTCTCAAGAGTTCAATCTGTAAGGAATGTTTTGATTTGTCTGATAGATGGGAGTTATTTGAAGCCTTAATATACATCTAACCTACTAATAAAACTATAAAAGAACCATGATGGACTGTGCATGAGCTTGGTTCATGGCTCTAATAGTGGTTTGGATTTTTTTGGGTTATTACAATATCTCCCCCTTGGAAATATTCGTCCTCGAATAATGAGTTCTTGTGAGGGGAGAAAAGATAAAATGATGCATACAATGATCATGGTCAAATGGCACATGATTTTAGGACAGAATTGAATTCTAAACTGAATATAGCTCAACTAAACATGCATATCTGATGCATGAGTTATAATCTGAACTCATGAATGCATGATAAGCTATGCACTGATACTTGATACCAATTTTATACTGAAATTTTGAACATGTAACTGAATATGCTTAAGGAAAATGGTTGCCTCAAGATAAGTCTGAATTAGGGGAAAAAATATGAGGGTACTTGATTTGCATGTCTTTTTTTACTTCCCAAGTAGCTCCCTCCATGGACTTATTCCGCCAAAGAACCTTGACTAGAGGGACTCCTTTGTTCCTCAGCCTACGAGTTTGATAGTTGAGGATTTCGATTGGAATCTCTTCATAAGCGAGTCTATTCTGAATTTTAACGCTCTAAATAGGGACTATAACTGCTGGGTCACCTATGCACTTCTTGAGCAAAGTGACATGGAAGACTGGATTAACTAAGGCTAGATCTGAAGGCAATTCGAGCTCATAGGCTACCTTTCCGAAGCAACTAAGAATCCTAAAGGGACCGAAATATCGGGGATAGAGCTTTCCCTTCTTGGAAAATCTGTTCACTCCCTTCATATGAGAGATCTTAACATAGTCATCGACCTCGAATTTGAGATCCTTTCTATGAACATCCACATAAGACTTCTGTCGGCTCTGAGAAGCCCAGAGTCTTTATCTGATCAACTGAACTTTCTCTAAGGCATTAAATACTAAGTCAGGCCCTATGACTGCGATCTCATTAACTTTGAACCAACCGATCGGAGACCTACATCTCCTACCATAGAGAGCTTCTAATGGAGCCATCTGAATACTGGAGTGATAGTTGTTGTTGTATGCAAACTCAATCAAAGGCAAGTGGTCTTCCCATCTTCCCTTGAAATCAGTTGCACACACCCTTAGCATATCTTCTAGAGTCTAAATGGTCCTTTCTGCTTGACCATCTATCTGAGGATGAAATACTGTACTGAGATGAACTTGGGTACCATGACCCTTTTAGAACACCTTCCAGAAGTGAGAGGTGAACTAGGTACCTTTGTGTGAGATGATAGATAGTGGAACACTGTGTAATTTGACCAACTTCTTGATATAGTTTTTGGCATAATCCTCGTCTGAGTAAAAGGTACGAACTGGAAGGAAATGAGCCGACTTGGTCATTCTTTCTACAATGACCCATATTGAATCATGCTGATGATGTGTTCTAGGCAAACCCGTCACGAAGTCCATGTTCACTTCTTCCAACTTCCAAGTAGGAATAGTGAACTCCTGCATGGAACCACTAGGTTTCTGATGGTTTATCTTAACCTGCTGACATATAGAGCACTTAGCCACAAACTGTGCAATGTCCCTCTTTATCCCACTCCACCAATAGATTTCCCAAAAGTCGTGGTACATCTTAGTTTCCCCTAGACAAAGAGAGTATCATACACCATGCCCTTCTGCAAGAATTTGCTGCCTTAAGTCATCTACATCGGGAACACATAAATGACCCCGACAACGAAGAACGCCATCTCCCTTTTGGGAGAAAACCTCTACTTCCTAACTCTGAATTGACTCTTTTAGCTTGAAAAGGCTAGGATCCCTATCTTGCTTCTCTTTCACCTCAGAAACTAGAGATGACTCTGAAATACTCTTAACAAATACACCACCCTCTGAAGATTCGACTAAGCGAATGCCTAGTCTGGCAAGCTGATGAATCTCCTGAGCTAATTTCTTCTTACTATCCTCAACAAAGGAAAAACTACCCATGGATAGTCTACTGAGTGCGTCGGCCGCTACATTGGCCTTACTAGGATGATAAAGGACACTAATGTCATAATCCTTCAAGAGCTCTAACCACCTTCTCTGATGAAGATCGATATCTTTCTAGGAAAAGACATACTGAAGGATTTATGATCTATGAAGACGTCTACATGAACACAGTAGAGATAATGCCTCTAAATCTCTAAGGCAAAGACCGCTGTTGCTAACTCAAGGTCATGAGTAGGATAATTCTTCTCATGGGGATTTAACTGTCTGGAGGCGTAGGCTACGACTCTACTATGTTGCATGAGGACATAACCTAAACCTACTCTAGATGCATCACAATATACTACGAATCCATCAGAACCATCGGGAAGTGCTAAAATTGGAGCTAAGGTGAGTCGAGTCTTCAACTCCTGAAAACTCTTCCCGCAAGGTTCTGACCATTGAAACTTGACCTTCTTCTGAGTTAATCTGGACATAGGATATGCAATAGAATAAAATCCCTCTACAAACCATCGGTAATAGCAAGCTAAACCCAAGAAACTCCTGATATCTGATAGAGAGACAGGGCGAGGCCAATTTCTTACCGCTTAATTTTCTAAGGATCTACTCTAATGCCATCACCAGAAATAATGTGGCCAAGGAATTCTACTGATCATAGAAAAATTTTTCTCTTACTGAACTTGGCGAACAACTGGTGATCCCTGAGAGTCTGAAGAACAATTATTAGATGGTCTGAATGATCACGCTCTATGCAAGAATAAACTAGAATATCATCTATGAAGACTATGATGAATGTGTCCAAGTACTGCTTGAACACCTAGTTCATCAAGTCCATGAAAGTTGTAGAGGCATTGGTAATACCAAAGGACATGACTAGAAATTCAAAGTGACCATACCGAGTATGAAAAACTATCTTCGTAATGTCACATTCTCTAACTCTGAGCTGATGATAGCCTGATCTGAGGTCTATCTTGGAGAAATAACTGGCACCCTGAAGTTGTTCAAACAATTCGTCTATCCTAGGTAGCGTATACCTATTCTTGACTGTGACTTTTTTGAGCTGACGGTAATAAATACATATTCTGAGAGAACCATCTTTCTTGCACACGAATAAGACTGGAGTACCCCATCGGGATACACTGGGCCTAATGAATCCCTTATCTAAGATATACTTCAATTGATATTTCAGTTCCTTGAGATCTGCTAGTGCCATTCTGTATGGCAGAATAGAAATAGGCTGAGTATATAGGAGAAGGTCTATGCCGAAGTCTATTTCCCTTTCAGGAGGAATGCCTGGAAGATCTTCGGGAAAGATATCTGAATATTCATTAATCATTGGGACAAATTTAAGACTGGGAGATTTGGAACTGGAATCCTTAACATGCACGAGATAATAGACACACCCCGTAGAAATTATTTTCCTTGCCCAAAGGTAGGAAATAAGATAATCCCTAAAAGATGAAGTGCTACCCTTCCACTCTAGGAAGGGCTCATTCGGGAACTTAAACTAAAATATCCTGTTTCTGCATTCAACTATGGCATAGGAGGAACAAAGCTAATTCATGTCGAGAATAATATCAAAATCAGTCATCTCTAACTCGACTAAATATAATGACGTAGAATTCTGAAATATCATGACCGGGCAGTTCTTGTATACCCGCCGATCTATGATGGTTTTACCCACTAGGGTAGAGACTGAAGAGGGCTCTGCAAAATTTTTAGACTGATTTCGAAATCGGCTTCTTTGTATGGAGTAACAAAACACAAGGATGCACCTGGGTCTAGCAAAGCATAAATATGAACATGGAAAATCTGTAACGTAACATTAATAACATCAGGAGAATTTTCTTGATCCTGTCGGGTCTGAAAAGCATAGAGTCAATTTTGGCATTGCCCACTAGTAGCACTAGAAGTGAAACCCTACTGGTTCGGGCGACCAGACTGAGCTGTTGAATGATTCTGTTGACCCTGAGGGCCTAGCTGAGGACACTCCCTAAGCCTGTGGACTGGCTTACCACAACCAAAACATACAGCACTACCGGCTCTGCAAATACCCTTGTGGTTCATACCACAAGTCTGACAAAGGGGGTTTGTTCGGGCACTACTAAATTAGGATGAAACTGCGACCGATTTCCTCCATCTAATTTAGGCTGAGCAAAACTAAAACTGCTTGCTATTACTCTCTTGTTCTGCCTCTCCCTAGTCTTAACCTTCTTTTCCTCTATCTATTGAGTGTGGTTCATGAGCCTAGCTAAAGTCATATCACAGTTCAGCGTCACAGACTTACACTCATTTACCACGCTATCATTCACCCCTGACACAAACTTGCCCATATTAGCCCTATTGTCTACAACCACATGAGGGGCATATTTGGCTAGCTGAGTAAATCTAAGAGAATACTCTCTAACTATCATATTTCCCTGCCTGACATTGATAAACTCAAGAACGTTGGCCTCTCTCAACTCTTGGAGAAAGAATCTATCTAAGAAAGTTGTGACAAATTCTTCCCACTCAACAAGACCTGCATCCTCTAACCTTTCTGCTAACCATTGCTTGTACCTAGTGTGAGCGACATCCTATAATTGGTATGAAACTAACTCAACACTCTGAGAAGAAGTGGCTTCCATTGTATCAATGACCTTCTGGACTTGGTCAATGTATTCCTGAGAATCCTTGTCAGGCTTAGACCCAAAGAAGGACGGAGGGTTCATTTAGGTGAAGTCTCGAATCCTAGCTGCTACCAAATTGGCCACTGGGTTGGCTGGAAAGACTGCTGGTCGTTCATTCTTGGCAGCTATAGACTGAGCAAGAGCGGTAAATGCGCACCTAAACTCCGTATGAGAAACATATTCGCCCAAAGGATCTTCGGGCTGAGGAGCTGGCTGATTTCTTCTCTTTGGAGGCATGTTACTGAAATAAGAGAAGAGCGGATTAGACTGAGCAACTGACTTGAAATTATGTTTACTCGCACGACATGAATACTGAAGAAAGTGGATTGTTCCTAAAACATCTTATAACCTCCTATACATAAATGTGGCGTGCAACACACCCATGTACAAGACTCTACTAGATGCGACTTTCAGACTTCCTAGGACTC
This sequence comes from Capsicum baccatum var. pendulum, assembly GCA_030864225.1. Lineage (NCBI taxonomy): Eukaryota > Viridiplantae > Streptophyta > Magnoliopsida > Solanales > Solanaceae > Capsicum > Capsicum baccatum. Next base: position 270,279,680 of record CM061552.1, read on the forward strand.
TATTGAATCTTAGTCTCTAATACCAAGTTTGTAACACCCTGATTTTCCTGAACCGGAATGCTACACGGTGCTTATGACCCTGAAAGATCACAAGCTAACCAATGACTGATATTTGTACCTGTACACTGTAATATATATAATATAATAATTCAAAAAACATAAATATATAGGACATAAGGTTCAACTGAATAAAGAATCTATCAAAGCATAACATCCATATAGGTGAAAGATACCCAAAACAACTGAAAACTGAATCAAATCTGAACATAATCTGAATACTGAATCTGAAAGCTTATAAGTGCTCTCTGAATAAGGAGTTGAAGGATTATATCTCCAAGTAACTCCATAAATTGATAAATAGCTAAAATAATAATGAATTAATCAAATCATATTGTCCTCGAATGAAGAGGACTCACTGATAATGCTCAAACTACAGCTCTCGTAAGAGAGTAAGCGGTCGTTGTCAAATATAGAACCCAACTGGGTTAGGTGTCGAATCCTACAGGGAATACTTGGTCACTAAGTAAGAAACGATTATTATACTTTTGATGAAAGTTCTGCAAATAAAGGGGGGATTTTGTGCGTGCAAATGATGTAAACAAAATAGTAGAGTAAAACGTAAAATAGAAGAGTAAAACGGAGTATTTGGTAGGTTTTAATCAATGAGAATTGAGAGTTAGGGTCATGTCCACCTTATGAGTTATACGTATCTATTGACTATGAGTTATGTAGAATTCAGACATGCATGTGCTTATAGAGAATCGTATTCTATGGTAAATCCAGGCGTCTTTCGACCATCAAGGACTATTTCACTTTAAATCTTTCGAGCTTAAAGCGAATCTAATGATACAGATTCTCCAAGAGGTTAATCCAGTTACGACACTAACTTTTAAACAGGGGTTGGAGCCCTATTTCCTTGACATTCTCTCTTTTCAAGACATGTAACTTTTCTTTCGAACAAGTTAATGCTAAACTGGCGTATTCTATATGTTTGCAACCACAAGAATTTATATTAAGATGAAGAGAAGAATGATATAAGCAGCATACGTGTCATGAATTCACAAACTCATAGCAATAGATAGTATCTCATAGGGCTTCCATAACCCTAATAGAGAAGTTTAGCTATTCATGAGTGCGACGGAAATCACAATAGACATTATCAGCATACCAAGATAAAAATCTCACGTGAAGTATGTTTTGGTAGTGCTTGTGGCGTGAATTCCTTGCAAAATAGCATTTCTCTTGTTATGAAACTTAAAAGTCGAATAGGTGAAAGAAAATTGTCAGAAATAAGGATTAATTGAAAGAGAATGAATGCTGAAAAGTTCAGCAAAATAGGATATTTATAACACCCATATCCTATTCCTACTAAGCTACTGCATACTTATCCTAATCCTACTAGGTTACTGAATTCTTTTCCTAATCCTACTAAGTTACTGCTGGTCCCCAAGTCTTTGGAAATGCTGTTTTTGCCCGGGACAAGTTTTCCATGCGTCACTTTCAGTCCATAGGCGTCCAACTGCTGCTTTCCTTCTTTCGTGAAGCTTTCTTTGGTGTCAAGTTATCCATAAAATGCTGAAATCTTCATCATTTATACCTGAAAACTTGCTAATCATGTTTTTTAGCTCACTTACAGGAAAAAGGACTAAAAGTGCATGAATTATATATTTTGTCCTCAAAACTTAGCAAAAATATGGGTAAATTAAGGCGCTTTAGGCGTGTAAATACACCTAACATCAACACCCCACACTTAAAGCTTTGTTTGTCCTCGAACAAATTATCATGTCCATATAAACATCTACTTAGGGTTTCACAGTAACAACACAAAATATTCATCAAGACAGGCACAACAATTATTAACAAAGAGTAGTTTTCTAATCACTACTAGAGACAATTCAACCTCCAACCTAGACTCGTGATGATGGTTAATTCGTATCCAAAAGTTAAGGTACAAAGAATCATAGACAACTTCTCAAAACTCATCGACCATGTGTGTCTCACAATATATCACCCATAATTACTCACAAGTATTTCATTTTTCGAAACATGGGTATAAGATTATCCTTGCTCTCACTCTCACAAAAAATTCATATATTGCAACTGATGACCATAGGCTTGCCCTTAGTGTAATGCTCCACTAAATATTAGAATGCTAAGCTTAGGATCAAATACGTCTTTACAGGTTCTAATGTAGGCTAAGGGACGGGTAGGACTATTTTGGCTAGAAATAGTGACTATGTTCCTAAGCGCTTTAATACATCACATGATGCTATTAATACTCTCTTTAAAACAACCTTTCTACCTTTCTTTCATCTACCACCCCTTTTCACCTATTTTGTTATTCAATGATAAACACAAAGATCTTTTTATGTTTTTTTTTCTTTTTATAACATACCTCTATGATAGCCACTCTTTTTCATAACAAATTCAAGTACCAATACACTCTAAGGCACTACTCTCACCCAATTTCCTCTTATGTTGTCACATGATTTTACAATTTTTAAAGAACTTAGGAATTTGGATCAAATTATGGTCTTGAAAAAAATGGATTAGGCTTACATATGAGGCTGTCAAAGAAAATAGGCTAAAGGCTCAAAGGGGGTTATCTAGGATGATGTCCATGGGTAGATAAAACAAAGGTAAACAATCACAGGTTGCCAAAGAGATGCCTAAATCATATCCTAAACTTACACTCTTTATTTCACTTTACATACACACCAGGCAAGTTCTAGCATTAGCCACAAACACAGAATATACTATCACCTCACACACATAAGGCACATGGTCGACTTTAGTGGGAGTAGTATAGACTCTTGACCTAACAGATGAAGGAATTGAACCACACACTTATCATATAATGAGTCACATTTAGAGCCTAAACATCTCAATAGTAATGATTTTATCACAGACGCTTGTCACAATACCATGCTGCCTATCAGAACAACTTTATATAAAGTTTTTAACAAAAAAAAAATTTGACTACTAAACAAATAAAACAAATAAATAAATAAACATAAATAAGCAAATACAGAGAAAGAAGTATAGCCTACAAATACCAGCGCCCCACACTTAGACGGGACACACTGTCCTCAGTGGAAAATAAATAAGAAGAACCTGGATTAGGTGGACTCCTCCTCTATGTCTGGGGTCATACCCCCTTCATTGGAATCATCATAGGAGTCGTCATCATCTAAATTCTCCTCCACGTCGGAGTCTGGCATTCGGCGATCATCATCAGTTGGCACATCATCATCGAGAGGTTCCTCAAAGTACACACCTACTCCACACATCGCCCTTGCATTCTCATTCATTGGGTTGTCATAATCCAGCTGTTGGAGCTCTACAGCAGTTGGAACACGGCCCCCGATCATCATGGTAAACCTCCTCATGCCATATAAATGGCGGAAAAAGCTTTCGTCGAGAGCATGTCTTTCTGCAGTTGTAAGGTTGACGCCATGTGTGGATTCAGCATCTTTAACCTTTGTGAGGTCAACCTTCTTCAGGTTTTGTGGAAGCTTATGATCAGCAGGTTCCTCTTCGATGTCCTCCTTCCTCAATATTGCGGTCAACAGATTGCCAAAGCTGATGTGGGACCTCTTGTGCAGCCTAGCCTTATGCATTGTAGATCGAATAATTTCCCCACTGTTGATAGGGACATTCGTCATCAATGAGTACACCAAGCACACTCTATCTCGTGTTTTCTTTGTGTACTGTGTCCATGGAATCAGGCAAGAGTTGACTATTCACAACCATATCCTAGCTTCCCTTTTTAAGGAAGCATATGGGAAGGTGTTGTGCCGACCGGTGTCCTTGTTTCTACTCCATCGTGCCATAGATCTTGTTCCGCACAATGTGTGTCTAATGGCCCTGTACGGAGGTCTGTTATACAGCTCCTTGAGTGGTGATGGATCAATAGATGGCAAACCTAGAAAAGAGTTGAAGAACTCCGCATTTAGTTGTAGAACTTGACCCCGAATCTTTACTTCATTCCCTGTAGTTTTCGGTGACCAATTGGCATAGAATTCTCGTGTTAGATCAAGATTGCATTCTCCCATATCTCGAAAGATGAAATCAAGATGTAACGCCATGATCTTGGCCAACATGCGAGGTTCTTTCTTTGCTAGGCTTTCCTTGTGTATCAACTCCACATGAACATATTTTTTCTCTTTATTGTTCCTATACCAGTCCTTTCCTTCCTCCTCTAGGACCCATTTGATTCCAAACATGCGGCGAGGTATTTGCAGTGAGGAGGATTCACCTTGCTCTTTACGTCCCCTTTTGTGGCCTTTTTGTGAAGTGGTCGCTTTATCCTTTCCTTGTCGTGCTTTTGGTGCCATTTGTACCTGAGATTAAAATGATAGTCATGTTAGCTTCATATCGGTAGATACAATTGACAAACAATCAGTAGTGACACCACCCCACACTTAGTTTGTTGGCACAAACTAGTTAAGTGAACGTTGTTGATTACTTAGACTTCATCGATATACGTTTAGGTGGTACGTTCCAATAATATAATCAGTGCAGTCATACTTTTCTTGTTATCTTAACTATCCTTTTTGATTCTATCTCAAGTAATCTTGACAAATACTTTCATGTTCGGATTGATGTACCCTTTTGAACAAGACTACTACATTGAGAATGTATCAAGTTATGGCATAGAAATAATCAACATCTCATGTTTGTAGTTAACCATGATTTTTCATCTCAATGAACAAGTAATTCGAACATGAAAGCTTTCAAGTTACAAGATTATGCAATTTTCTTGACCATGGCAATTCCGCAAAAGTATGACAGTGTATCCAAAATCAAATACAAGTTGGAAACAAGTCAAGACCATCCTTACATATCCTTTCACTCACTTAGTTGTATTACAACAAAGCAACCAAATTCAAATCACCAATACTACTTCAAGATTCAACAATTTATTATAGGCGTAGTAGTGTAGTACTTACGGAATATAAAAGAAGAACAAAGAAGTAATTACTTGGTTGATGGCTTCGGAAAATGTTCTTGCAAAGCAAAAGAGCAAAAGGAAAATTTTTGAGAGAATTTGGAGAGGTAGGCGGCGCCTAGGTATGGTTTGTAATGAATTTTTGTTCTAAGACTAAGGTTCTACTCATAGGACAAGCTTGGGTCGGGTGTTGAACCATTTGGAATCGGATTTGGAGACCAAAAGTGACCATAGGCGGCGCCTAATGCTTTGCCTATGCTTGGCATAGGCGGTGCCTTTTGCAAAGCATTGTTGAGCATAGGCGGCGCCTATGCTATGGCATTGTTAGGCATAGGCGGCGCCTATGCCATGGCATTGTAGAATCCGAGACTAAAGGCTTTTGCATAGGCGGCGCCTATGCTATAGCATTGTTAGGCATAGGCGGCGCCTATGCTATGACATTGTAGAATCCGAGAGCTTATGCCATAGCGTAGGCCTTGCCATGTTCGTGGCCTAGATTTACATAGGCCTTGCCTATATTTTCATAGGCAATGCCTAATCCATAGCTTTTCGCTTCTTCATTCCTAACTTACCACCTTCAACATGCGATACTTCCAAATCAAAATTTGAAACCAATCTCCTCCTTTACGCCTCTTGTACCTACACGTACTCAAAAACAACAAAAACGATTAGAACGATGGGTTGCCTCCCATCAAGTGCCTTAGTTTTGGTCGTGGCTCGACAAAATCCTAGGAAAACAAAAACAATAAAAACAATTAAAAACGATGGGTTGCCTCCCATCAAGCGCTTGATTTATTGTTGCGGCACGACATAGTTACCTCGAGTACTTAGACTTCGTCGAGATAAATGGTGTCCATGCATTTTGTCGAGTCAAGAGGACCGATGTATAGTTTCACTCGTCAGCCATTCACCTTAAAGACAACCCCATTTTTGTCTTCTAACTCAACTACTCCCGACGTGTAGACTTGGCTAATTTTGTACGGGCAAGACCATTTGAACTTTAACTTACCTGGGAATAGCTTCAGTCTGGTATTGAAAAGAAGTACCATATCACCCTTTTGAAAGTTTCGTTGAATAATCCGCTGATCATGATACTTTTTCATCCGTTCCTTGTAGAGGTCTGATCTTTCATACACATGTAGACAGAATTTATCCATCTCATTCAGCTGCTCTAATCTCAGACTCATAGCATCATCCCAATTCAAATTTAGTCGCTTCAGCGCCCATAATGCTTTATACTCGAGCTCAATGGGTAAGTGAGAATCCTTCCCATAAACTAGTTGGTACGGGGACATGCTAATTGGCATTTTAAATGCTGTCCTATAAGCCCATAGTGCATCGTCCAGCTTCTGAGACCAATCTTTCCTATTAGCATTTACGGTCTTAGCAAGGATTTGCTTGATCTCTCGATTGGAAACCTCTACCTGTCCACTAGTTTGAGGGTGATAAGGCATGGCTACCTTATGCTACTTGACCCTATATTTCACCAACACGGATTTGAATAGCTTGTTGCAAAAGTGTGATCCTCCATCTCTTATGATGGTACGTGGTACCCCAAAATGAGAGAAGATATTTCTCTTCAAGAATGCTACAACACGCTTTCCTTCATTATCGACCAGTGCTACTGCTTTGACCCATTTGGATACATAGTCGATAGCAACTAGGATGTATTTCATTCCAAACAAATTTACGAATGGGCCCATGAAATCAATACCCCACACATCAAACAGCTCTACTTCAAGAATTTTTGACATAGGCATCTCATGGTGCTTCGAAATCGTGCCTTGTCTCTGACATTGGTCACATCTTCTCACAAATTCGTAGGCTTCTCTAAATAACGAAGACCAATAATAGCCGCTTTGCAATATCTTCCTTGCTGTCCGACCACCTGCATAGTGTCCCCCAACTTGGGAAACATGACTTTCTTCCAAGATACTTGGCACCTCCACATGAGATATGCATCGTCTGATCACACCATCCACACATCATCTAAACAAATATGGCTCATCCCAGTAGTAGTGTCTCACATCGTGCATGAACTTTCTCTTTTGATGAAATGATAGATTTGCAGGCATCACATTACTTACCACGAAGTTCGAAAAGTCTGCATACCATGGTAACTCTTCCATCATCGTGGCTAAGATCTCTTCATCAGGGAATGCATCATCAATCTCAAGATCAGGCTTCTCTATATGCTCGTTGTCGAGTCTAGATAGATGATCAGCCACTTGGTTTTTGCAACCTCTTCTATCTTTTACCTCAAAATCGAATTCTTGCAGCAACAATACCCATCGAATTAGCCTTGGTTTCACATCTTTCTTTGCCATCAAATATGTCAGAGCTGCATGGTCTGTATGAACTACCACTTTGGTTCCCAATAGATAAGCATGAAACTTTTCAAAAGCATACACAACCGCTAAAAGCTCTTGTTTCGTGATAGTATAGTTCTTCTGGGCTCCGTTCAAGACCTTGCTCGCATAGTAGATTGGATGGAATAACTTTTCTCTTCTCTGGCCAAGTATAGCACCCAAAGCTACCCCGCTAGCATCACACATGACTTCAAACGGTAGAGACCAATCAGGCGCTACAATGATAGGAGCTTCAATTAGCTTCCCTTTGAGGCATTCAAATGCCTTCAAGCACTCTTCACTGAATTAGAACTTTGCATCCTTCTCCAAGAGCTTGCATAATGGACTAGCAATCTTGGAAAAGTCTTTAATGAACCTTCGGTAGAAACCTGCATGCCCGAGGAAACTACGAACTCCTTTGACCGAAATTGGGGTTGCTAGTTTCTCGATGACTTCAATTTTAGCTCGATCCACCTCAATTCCTCTTTCAGAGATTTTATGCCCAAGAGCAATACCTTCTTTCACCATGAAGTGGAACTTCTCCCAGTTTAGCACCAGGTTGAATTCAACGCATCTCTGCAACACCATACTTAGATTTGCCAAACACGATTCAAACGATTCACCCACAACTGAAAAATCATCCATGAATACCTCTAGAGTGTCTTCCACCATATCAGAAAAAATGGACATCATACAGCATTGAAAAGTGGCGGGTGCATTACATAGCCCAAACGGCATACGTTTGAAGGCAAACGTACCATATGGGCATGTAAGCGTTGTCTTCTCTTGATCCTCGGGAGCAATACAAATCTGATTATAGCCGGAATACCCATATAGGAAATTAAACCATCCTTTCCCTGCTAATCTATCGAGCATTTGGTCTATAAATGGCATTGGAAAGTGATCTTTAAGTGTCCACGAATTCAGCTTCCGGTAGTCCATGCATACTCTCCACCCCGTGACAGGTCTGAGTGGAATTAACTCATTATTTTCATTTGCAACTACCGTCATGCCACCTTTCTTGGGTACACATTGTACTGGGCTTACCCATTTACTGTCGGAGATTGGATAAACAACTCCTGCATCTAACTACTTAATAATTTCTTTCTTCACCACCTCTTGCATAGGTGGATTTAGATGCCTTTGATGCTCAGTAGTGGGTATACAATTTTCTTCAAGCTGAATCTTGTGTGTACAAATCCCAGGCGGAATACCAATGATATCAGCGATAGTCCAACCGATGGATCTCATGTACTTCCGTAGAACAACGATGAGAGCTGCAACTTGCTGCTCACCCAAATCTGCTGCCACAATAACCGGGAGTGCGTTTCCGTTTCCCAAGAATGCATACTTTAAATGACTAGGAAGCTCTTTCAATTCTAACGTGGGTGGATCTTCATTAGATGGTTTAGCTGGTGGTGTAGGTCGGTTTTTGAGATCAAGGTCCAACTTCTTGGTAGCATGAGGATATGACCCTAATCCTGTTAGAGCACAAATAGTTTCTTCATAATTTTCAGCATCCTTACGCTCAACATTCATAAGCACAATCGCCAATGGGTCATCAATAAGCTGCTCCTCTATAGGTAATTCTTTCTCATCATCAAAATAAACGTTAGCTACCGAGAACACGTTCAGATCTTTGGGTTGCTTCATTGATTTACACACATCAAAGCAGACTACTTCGTCATTCATCCGGAATAGAAGCTCATTAGCTCATAAATCAATAAGCACACTTCCTGTTGCAAGGAAAGGGCGCCCCAAGATTATGAGAACTTCAGAGTCTACCTCACAATCCAAAATAACGAAGTCTGCCGGAAATATGAATGAAGAAACCTTCACCAATACATCACATAAAATACCAACAGGTCATTTTACCGACCTATCAGCCATCACAAGCCTCATATTGGTTGGAGTAGGATCACCCAACCCCAACTTTTTGTAAATGGATAGTGGCATAAAGTTGATGCTGGCTCCTAAATCGCACAATGCCTTAGCAAAATTCATAGATCCAACCGTGCAAGGAATAGTGAAAGCACTAGGGTCTGCCTTTTTCTATACTAAGGACCTTGTGGCAATTGCACTGCAATGATGAATATTATCTGTCGGCTCATAGCTTACTGCCCGTTTCTTTGTTAAAAGGTCCTTCATGAATTTAGCGTACCCAGGCATCTGTTCTAGCACCTCCACCAAAGGAACATTAATGGTCAGCTGCTTTAACATCATCATGAATTTATTGAACTTTGTATCATCAGCTCTCTTTTTTAATCTTTGAGGAAAAGGTAGTGGTGGAAGGGGGATAGTTTTCTCCATGACTTTCTTTTTCTCTTGCTTCAGATTGGCTATCTTTTCAGGCTGTGGACATTGAGGGGTGACGTCATTGATGCCTTCTTCAATTTCTTCAGCGTCCTCTGGTTCGGCATCATTTAATACATCGTCGGCCACTTGCCTATCTTTGGCTGGGTTTTCCAACACCTTACCACTCATGGTAATAATAGCCATGCATGTTCCATTATTCCTTGGGTTTTGCACTGTGTCGCTAGGTAAGGTGCCAGCTTTTCTTTGATTTAATGTGGCTGAAATTTTTCTCAATTGTTGCTCTAACTGTTTTATTGAAGTGGAATGTGAGTCAACCAATTGCTTCATTGAGGCCAAATCATTTATTACCTTGGTTACTCCCGTGCTGGTTGCCTCCACTCCTTGCAACAGATTCGCCATCATATCTTCCATTGACATCTTACCAGAGCCAGATGCAGCGGTGTCACGACTTCCAGAAGGAACATACAAACCACTCCTGTCAGTCTTATTCTTCCAACTACCTTGATCACGGTCCTTGTTTCCAGACTTATCATAATAGCTCCGACCTTGGTTTCCTTGGGCAGTGCCTTGGAAACCCCCCTGATTTTTCAAGTAGTTGGCTTCTTCTTCAGAATCGGATTCCTCTCTTCCTTTTGATGCAACCGCTTTGACTTTTTTGGTCTTCCCTGCTAATAGATGCTTTGTAAGAAGATCCATCTGTGTTTTCATGTGCGCTATATCTTGGTCGCGTTCCTCCTCTCTTCGCCTTTGTTCCGCAGTCATGCCAATAGATATAGTGTGGCTTGTCACCTCAAAATCTCTGGTATGCCAAGCCCTACTTTTCTTTGTCATCCGGTCTAGCATATCGCTTTCCTGCACAAAGGTGAGGTCCATAAATGATCCTCCAGCCGCATTATCCACCACTGGTTTAGTTACTAAATTCAAGGATCTTATAGTATCTCGATTAAGTGGACATTGGTCATGTGATGGTTTGGGCACCTCATAAGCTTCTTCTTGAATATCTCCCATGTTTCGTGGAGGGCTTCAGTTGGAAGCTGACAAAAGTTGCTGATTTCATCTCTCAATTGTGCTCTTTTGGATGGCGGAAAGAATCTTTCTAGGAAAGCGTCTTTCAATTGCCTCCAATTTGTAATAGAATCAGGAGTCAGCCCGTTCAACCATAGAGTTGCCTCCCCAGATAAAGACAGTGGAAATAAGCAAAGCCGAATTGCATGCTGTCCAACGCCTGGATTGTTGAATGACTTGCATGTAGAGATAAAGTTGACCAGATGCATATTCGGATCATCACCTGCAAGTCCACCGAATAATCCCTTGAGTTACAATAATTGAATCATGGTGCTAGTGATGTTGAACTTAGCTCCGGGTGCCAATGGCGGAGGAATAATAGCTCCTGTGGTGCCAGCTCCATCCAGATCGTCATCATCATCATCAAAGGGAATCTGCATATCTCGGAGTTCAGGCTGAAATCTTGCTTGACGATCTCTTCTGTTTGCCGGTGTCGCCACCTCAGCATTATGCCTAGGGTTTAGTAGCTCATCATCACCTAAGTCCTCATCATCAGGATCTGCTGCTCGCCTAGGGTTATCGATATTTTGTTGATGTACTTGGGCAGTGGCCAACACAGCTAGTCTAGCCTGCTCCTGTTGAGCAGCCCTTCTCTCAATGTCACATTGTGCATCCATCCTTCCAATAAGTTACGGTTCAGGGTTTATGGGTAATAATGGTTGTCCAGAACTTTGAGTATTTAGCATGCACTGAACAAAAACCTGCAGAAAACAAAAACAACAACTAAAAGTAAAGTATGAGAATCTTTGACCAAAGGGTCTAGTAACTATCACAAACTTAGTTGACAACCGTATTCCCCGGCAACGGCGCCAAAATTTGATAACGCTCAAACTACAGCTCTCGTAAGAGTGTAAGCGGTCGTTGTCAAATATAGAACCCAACTGGGTTGGGTGTCGAATCCCACAGGGAATACTTGGTCACTAAGTAAGCAACGATTATTAGACTTTTGATCAATGTTCTGCGAATAAAGGGGGGATTTTGTGCGTGCAAATGATGTAAACAAAATAGTAGAGTAAAACGTAAAAAAGAAGAGTAAAACGGAGTATTTGGAAGGTTTTAATCTATGAGAATTGAGAGTTAGGGTTATGTCCACCTTATGAGTTATACGTATCTATTGACTATGAGTTATGCGGAATTCAGACATGCATGTGCTTATAGAGAATCATATTCTATGGTAAATCCAGGCGTCTTTCGACCATCAAGGAATATTTCACTTTAATTTTTTGAGCTTAAAGCGTATCTAATGGTACAAATTCTCCAAGAGGTTAATCCAGTTACGGCACTAACTTTTAAACAGGGGTTAGTGCCCTATTTCCTTGACATTCTCTCTTTTCGAGACATGTAACTTTTCTTTCGAACAAGTTAATGCTATACTGGCGTATTCTATATGTTTGCAACCACAAGAATTTATATTAAGATGAAGAGAAGAATGATATAAGCAGCATACATGTCAAGAATTCACAAACTCATAGCAATAGATACTTAGCAATAGATAGTATCTCATAGGGCTTCCATAACCCTAACAGAGAAGTTTAGCTATTCATGAGTGCGACGGAAATCACAATAGACATTATCAGCATACCAAGATAAAAATCTCACATGAAGTATGTTTTGGTAGGGCTTGTGGCGTGAATTCCTTGCAAAGTAGCATTTCTCTTGATATGACAATTAAAAGTCGAATAGGTGAAAGAAAATTGTCAGAAATAAGGATTAATTGAAAGAGAATGAATGCTAAAAAGTTCAGCAAAATAGGGTTTTTATAACACCCATATCCTATTCCTACTAAGGTACTGCATACTTATCATAATCCTACTAGGTTACTGAATTCTTTTCCTAATCCTACTAAAATACTGCTGGTCCCCCAGTCTTTGGAAATGCTGTTTTTGCCCGGGACAAGTTTTCCATGCGTCACTTTCAGTCCATAGGCGTCCAACCGCTGCTTTCCTTCTTTCGTGAAGCTTCCTTTGAAGTCAAGTTATCCATAAAATGCTGAAATCTTCATCATTTATACCTAAAAACTTGCTAATCCTGTTTGTTAGTTCACTTACAGGAAAAAGGACTAAAAGTGCATGAATTATATATTTTGTCCTCAAAACTTAGCTAAAATATGGGTAAATTAAGGCGCTTTAGGTGTGTAAATACGCCTAACATCACGCACTGAATCTTTGCAACTGGAAATGCTACTACTACTGATCTAGAGCTCGTGTCTTTGAACCTATGGTTTAACATGAAAAGAAAGCACCATAGCACAAATATGTCTGTATGAGGGAATGTACTAAGTATACGAGTGAGGTAGGCTAAACATAAATAGGGTTTACATGCATGAACAATGCTAACTATCTGACTAACATGAACGTAAGAATACAAATATACATACATAGTAACTGAAATTATGGGTGCATGATAGCTAGTCCTGTATGTTAATACATAGTTTACCAATGGCTAACATGACTGATATTGAAATCCTGATAATATGGGCGACTATATATGATAATCCTAAATCTGATGGAACTATCTGAGTTTCGTAAACTAACTGATTCTAACTATATCTGAAAGTCCTGATATTCTGAAATATAAATTCCTATCTGAGTTCTTTTACTGAGTCTAATTTTGAAATTGTGGGAGGTAGTCGTTTAACTGACATTCCCCAATAATGCATATAACTAAGTTGGGGTCCAATCTCTACCCCGACTAGAGGGGTGTCAATACCGCACTATTAGTAAGGACAGTTGTGGATGACCCCTAGTTGGTAGGTATTCGAAAGGAGAATGGTGGGAACCCTAAACTTACAGGTTAAGCCACCTTATCAACCCTAATCTGATAGGCTAAGATGTCTCAACCTATGCTAACTACGTAGTTCTGGAACACCAGGAAGAATGCTAAGAATCACACCTTAAACTGGTAGGTGAGTCCCCATCCTTGGGTTCACTCAGTGCTAATTTTTACTCCCATCTGAAGAGACTAAACATGATTCAACTGACCGTACATGGATAGATTAATTGACTTCTGTTGACTGATGAAGTAGTACTATTATCTGAGAGTTACCTGAGATCCTGAGATTTTTGAGGTTTTCTAGAGTCACATGACTTACTGAGTTCTATAGATTATAGCTTAACTGAAATTATCATGACAACATGACATGACTCTAGGGCGAGGCCAATTTCTTACCGCTTTAATTTTTTGAGGATCTACTCTAATGCCATCACAAAAAATAATATGGCCAAGGAATTCTACTAATCATAGACAAAATTTTCTCTTACTAAACTTGGCGAACAACTGGTGATCCCTGAGAGTCTGAAGAATAATTATGAGATTGTCTGAATGATCACGCTCTGTGCGAGAATAAACTAGAATATCATCTATGAAGACTATGATGAATGTGTCTAAGTACTGCTTGAACACCTAGTTCATCAAGTCCATGAAAGCTGTAGGGGCATTGGTAATACCAAAGGACATGACTAGAAATTCAAAGTGACCATACCGAGTATGACAAGCTATTTTTGTAATGTCACATTCTCTAACTCTGAGCTGATGATAGCCTGATCTGAGGTCTATCTTCATGAAATAACTGGCACCCTGAAGTTGGTCAAACAATTCATCTATCCTAGGCAGCGTATACCTGTTCTTGACCATGAATTTTTTAAGCTGACGGTTGTAAATACATATTCTGAGAGAACCATCTTTCTTTCACACGAATAAGACTGGAGTACCCCATGGGGATACACTGGGCCTAATGAATCCCTTAGCTAAGAGATCTTTCAACTTATCTTTTAGTTCCTTGAGTTCTGCTGGTGCCATTTTGTATGGAAGAATAGAAATAGGCTGAGTATCTAGGAGAAGGTCTATGCCGAAGTCTATTTCCCTTTCATGAGGAATGCCTGGAAAATATTTGGGAAAGACATCTGAATATTCATTAACCACTGGGACTGATTTAAGACTGGGAGGTTTGGAACTGGAATCCTTAACATGCACGAGATAATAGACACACCCCGTAGAAATCATTTTCCGTGCCCGAAGGTAGGAAATAAGATAATCCCTAAAAGATGAAGTGCTACCCTTCCACTCTAGGAAAGGCTCATTCGGGAACTTAAACTGAACTATCCTGTTTCTGCATTCGACTATGGCATAGCAGGAATAGAGCCTATGCATGTCGAGAATAATATCAAAATCAGTCATCTCTAACTCGACTAAATCTACTGATGTAGACTTCTAAAATATCATAACCGGGCAGTTCCTGTGTACCCGTCGAGCTATGATGGTTTTTCCCACTAGGGCAGATACTGAAAAGGGCTCTGCTAAAATTTTGAGACTGATTCCGAAATAGGCTTCTTTGTATGGAGTGACAAAAGACAAAGATGCACGTGGGTCTAGCAAAGCATAAACATGAACATGGAAAATCTGTAACGTACCAGTAGCAACATCAGGAGAATTTTCTTGATCCTGTTGGGTCTGAATAGCATAGAGTCTATTTGGTCATTGCCCACTAGTAGCATTGGAAGTGGCACCCTACTGGTTTGGGCGACCAGATTGAGCTGTTGAACGATTCTATTGACCCTGAGGGCCTGGCTGTGGACACTCCCTAATCCTGTGTCTAGGCTTACCAAAACCAAAATAGATAGAACTACCGGCTCTACAAATACCTTTATGGTTCATACCATAAGTCTGACAAAGAGGGTTTGTTCAGGCACTGCTAACACTGCCCTGAGATTTAGGGCCTGGTGCTCTATCTCTATTGATGTCCCTGAACTTCGGCACTGGGGCACTAGTGGATGATAGGGCTAGAACTGTTGACTTAGGATGAAACTGCGAATGATTTTCTCCCTCTAATTTGGGCTGAGCAAAACTAAAACTGCTAGCTCTTGTTCTCTTGTTCTGCCTCTCCCTAGTCTTAACCTTTTTCTCCTCTATATCTTGAGCGTGGGTCATGATCCTGGCTAAAGTCATATCACTGTTCAGCATCACAGACTTACACTCATTTACCACGCTATAATTCACCCCTGCCACAAACTTGCCCATCTTAGCCCTGTTGTCCACACCCACATGAGGGACATATCTAGCTAGCTGAGTAAATCTAAGAGAATACTCTCTAACTATCATATTTACCTGACTGAGATTGATAAACTCAAAAACTTTGGCCTCTCTCAGCTCTTGGAGAAAGAATCTGTCTAAGAAAGCCATGACAAATTCTTCCCACTGAACAGGACTTGCATCCTCTAACCTTTTTGCTAACCACTGCTTGTACCTAGTCTAAGCGACATCCTGCAATTGGTATAAAACTAACTCAATACTCTGAGAAGAAGTCTCTTCCATGATATCAATGACCTTCTAGACTTGGTCAACGAATTCCTGAGAAACCTTGTCTGTCTTAAACCCAAAGAAGGACAGAGGGTTCATTTAGGTGAAGTCCTGAATCCTAGATTCTACCAAATTGGCCACTGGGTTGGCTGGAATGACTGTTGGTCGTTCATTATGGGCAGCTACAGACTGAGCAAGAGTGGTAAATGCGGTCCTAAACTCCGTATGAGAAACATATTCGCCCAAAGGATCTTCGGGCTGAGGAGCTGGCTGATTTCTTCTCTTTGGAGGCATGTTACTGAAATAAAAGAAGATCGGAGTAGACTGAGCGACTGACTTGAAATTATGTTTACTAGAACGACATGAATACTGAAGAAAGCGGATTGTTCCTAAAACATCTTATAACCTCGTGTACATAAATGTGGCGTGCAACACACCCATGTACAAGACTCTAATAGATGTGGATTCCAGACTTCCTATTACTCTATTGAACCTTAGGCTCTAATTCCAAGTTTGTAATGCCCTAGGTTTTCTAAAATGGAATGCTACATGATGCTTATGACCCTGAAGGATCACAAGCTAACCAATGAATGATATCTATACCTGTACACTGTAATATATAATTTAATAATTCAAAAAAACATGAATATATAAGCCATAAGGTTCAACTGAATAAAGAATCTGTCAAAACATAATATCCATATGGGTGAAAGATACTCAAAACAATTGAAAGCTGAATCAAATCTGAACATAATCTGAATACTGAATCTGAAAGCCTCTAAGTGTTGTCTGAATAAGGAGGTGAAGGAATATATCTCCAACTAACTCCATAAATTGATAACTAGTTAAAGTAATAATGAATAAATCAAATCATATTATCCTCGAACGAAGAGGACTCATTGAATCTCTGCAACTGGAAATGCTAGTACTACTAATGATCTGGAGCTCGTGTCTTTGAACCGATGGTGTAACATGAAAAGAAAGCACCATAACACAAATGTGTCAGTACGAGGGAATGTACTAAGTATACGAGTCAGGTAGGCTAAATATAAATAGGGTTTACATACATGAACAATGCTAACTATCTGACTGACATGAAGGTAAGAGTATAAATATACATGCATAGTAACTGAAATTGTGGGTGCATGATAGCTAGTCCTGTATGTTAATACATAGTTTACTAATGGATAACATGACTAATATTGAAATTCTGATAATATGGGCGACTATATCTGATAATCCTAAATCTGATGGAACTATCTGAGTTTCATAAATTAACCGAGTCTAACTGTATGTGACAGTCCTGATATACAGAAATCTAAAGAACTATCTAAGTTATTTTACTGAGAGTAATTCTAAAATTATGGGAGGTAGTTGTTTAACCAACATGTCCCAATAATGTATATAGTTAAGTTGGGGACCAATCTCTGCCCCGACTAGAGGGGTGTCAATACCGCACCACTCGTAAGGACAGTGGTGGGTGACCCTTAGTTGGTAGGTATTCAAAAGGAGAATGGTGGGAACCCTAAACTTTCAGGTTAAATCACCTTACCAACCCTAATCTGATAGGCTAAGATGTCTTAACCTACGCTGGCTACGTAGTTCTAGAACATAAGGATGAATACTAAGAATCACACCCTAAACTGGTAGGTGAGTCCCTATCCTTGGGTTCACTCGGTGTTAATTTCTACTCCCATATGAAGAGACTAAACATGATTCAACTGACCGTAGATGGATAGATTAATTGACTTCCGTTGACTGATGAAGTAGTACTATTATCTGAGAGTTAACTGAGATCCTGAGATTTTTGAGGTTTTCTTGAGTCACATGGCTTATTGAGTCTTATAGATTATAGCTTAGCTAAGTTTATCGTGACAACATGACATGGATCTAGGAACACAACTTATTTTTTTGGGTAAGAATACCGCAGGACTCGATAGAAGGAAACTGAGACACATGACATGACTTGATCACAAGATTTGAGTCCAAAATTCATAATATCATAAGTAGGGGATATCATATTTCATATAGTTTTTCAACATCTTAAACATTATAGGGAATTCATGGATATATTTCATGTACATATTGTATATCTCCATTATCTTACATGCTTTATACCACCACAATAGCAATACATGAAAAACATGGGATTCATATTGAAGTATATAGCTAACATGGACTTGTCATTTAGACATCATAGAACTATATAAACATGAATTTCTAGCATCCTAAACATTTTATCAAACATCTTGCATGCATTCTTTAAGCCATAGGTGAGTTTCATATTTTCACCACATTAAACCTCCTAAAGTTCATAGTTTTCAATTAACAAACATATATATTCCATGAAAACACCTTTAGACATTACATTGAAAGTTAAACATCAATCGTCAACATGTACATACGCATATCACCACAAAATGTTTACAAAATAATACTTAAAGTATGATTCTTGAGCTCTATGAATGGATTGGATCCATAGATGAACACTATGCATACCTTAGAAAGGAAACCTTGATGATTTGCTGGAGAGTTCTTGGATTGGGAAACTTAATTCTCAATTATCTTAATAAAAGGCTTGAATCTTGCTTTTGAGAGATGAGTTTGATGAAAATCCAAATCTTATGGTTGAGAGCATAAAAGAGGATTTTTGAGACACTTAACTGAAGAAAAAATGGGAAAAATACGCCTCCTTGGGGTTATAAGTTGTTGAAGGTGAAGGAAATGACCAAAATACACTTTTGAAATAAATTCCCAGTTGCTGAAAAATCAAAGTTGACGACCTTCGTGATAGGGCGTCAGAAATGTGATAAGCTATCACGAATGTCGTCACTTAGGAGCTGGTTTCTGCCTAAGGCTGATGACCTTCGTGATAGGGAATCACAAATATAATAAGCAATCATGAATGTCATCACTTAGGAGCTGGTTTCTGCCTAAGGCTGACAACCTTCATGATAGGGCATCATAAATGTGGAAAGCTATCATGAATGTCGTCACTTAAGAGCTGGTTTCTGCCTAAGGCTAATGACCTTTGTGATAGGGCATTATAAATGTGATAATATGTCATGAATGTCATCACTTAGGAGTTGGTTTCTGTCTAAGGCTGATGACCTTCGTGATAGGGCATCACAAATATGGTAAGCTATCACGAATATCGTCACTTAGGAGCTGGTTTCTGCCTAAGGCTGACTACCTTCGTGATAGGTCATCATAAATGTGGTAATCTATCACGAATGTCGCTACTTAGGAGCTCGATTTTGACTAAGGCTGACGACCTTCGTGATAGGGCATCACAAATATGGTAAGCTATCATGACTGTCGTCACACTATTTTCAGCCTGACATGCTGGAGTAAAATAGGAATAACTCTTTGCTACAATATTGGATTTAGGCAAAAGTTGTATAGTTGGAAAGATAATTCAATTATCTATCTGTTGATAGGTCATGAGATCAAAACTACCAAGTATAATAAGAGATATGCTCGTTTAAAGTTGACTATGCAAATATCCTTCTCAAGAATTCAATCTGTAAGGAATATTTTGATTCGTCTGATTGCTGGGATTTATTTGAAGCCTTAATATACATCTAATCTACTCATAAAACTATTAAAGAACCATGATGTACTATGCATGAGCTTGGTACATGGCTCTAATGTTGGTTTGGATTTTTTGGGATATTATAATACCGAACATTTAGGAGTTATTTCCTATTATTTCATACTCTTGGTTGTGCTATAGCATTGTCCATATGAAAGTTTTCCAAATTCTTTCCTTCCAGTAATTTTATGGGTCAGTCCTCATTGTCGAGGCGATACAAGTCTAAGAGTTTAAATCCTAAACATTGTGGTCCTTTCTAAAAAATTTATCCATAATGTTATGAGATACCATAAGAAATTGAAAGGACTCCATTAGTGCTTCAAAGTTATTAATTTGAGTGTATACCTCTATCTTAATAAAATAGTGCTTTTCTGCCTGAGGTACATAGTGTATTCATTCCCTTTAAAAATTCTTGTTAAGGATGTCATATTTAAGGGTAGAGTTATATGACAGAATGTTGGAACTGTATTTTCACCTGAGTAGTATTAAATGTTAAGGTATCATAACCTATTAGTAGTAAGATGATGCCGAAGTTAGTTATATGAAGTCAAAAGTCTAAAAGTCAGATTGAGAGTGACTTTAATATAAATGAGTAGTTTTAGTTGTATAACCTTTGACCGAGGGGTGGTTCACTCTTTTATGGTGTTTGGCTAATGTTGTAGCAATATTTGTAGATTGTATGATAGTTTGTGAAGGATGTGGTTGTCTATGATTGTTAATTATTCAAAATAGGGAAGGAGCTCGGAGTGGATAGTTATGATGGTTATAGAAATTATTTATAGGTTGAGTATAAAAAGGGCTAGATTAGTCAATAAGTTATGGCTAGAGACTCATTGGTGTATATAAAACTTGAAGGTAGTAGGGATGTATGTATGGGTAAGAAAGTGGAATATTTTGATAAGATCATAATGGCTTACATTATTAGATTAAGATCGCCAGCCATTGTTATGTGATTTTACCCTTTGATTATCTTTTCTCAATTAGTTTTAAACTATTACGAAACGTGAGGTGTGTGGGAGGTTCTAAGGTATAGTAGTAGTGTTGTGGAGAGAGTGAACTTGTAAGCCGTAGTTAAGTAAAATAAGAGTCTTAGGTTGATATTTGTATTTGATTGATTTGTATAGTATACGTCATGGTTTATATGTTGGGTGTTGTTAGGAAATAGGCATGAACTTTGGTTATTGAATGGAGTGGTAAGAATAGTACATGAGGGCTAGTGTCAAAATAATGAATTATGGTTGAGTCTTTAAGTGTATAAGAGCGTTAGGTATATAAAAATAAGTTGAAACCCCCATGTAGTATGTTGTTTGATAAGGTTTGATGTGTACAAGTGTCATGTGTACCTAGTTCATGTTCTTAAATTGTTTATTATGGGAAAAACTAAGGAGTTGTTACGTTATCTTCTTTAAAGCTAATGTTTTACAATTTTGTTAAGATTGTTAAGATAGTTTTACAATTTACGTTATCTTCTTTAAAGCTAATGCCTTTATCATAGTTTTACAATTTTGTTAAGATTGTAAGTATGTAAGTAGAGGTCTAATGTTGGTGTGTTAAGTAGCAAGGAATAAAATATTATGTGATAAGGAGTGTAGATGTGTATGATCATGAGAGTGGGAGTTATAGGGTGATGGCTATAGGGGATAGCAAAAGTTAAGAGTAGCTTTCCCGAAAAGCAATGCCTTCAGAGTATAATTATCAGGTCGGATTTTAGCATTTATGTGTATAGCGATATCCCTATGTGTTGAGAGTTGTGCTTATAGATTTAATGAGAAGCTATGTCCTTAAGTATAGGGTTGTCACTTTGATATAAGGGGGAGATGATGAATAGTGGTAGTTCCCAAAATTTCTTAAGGTGTCAAGTTTCAGGAAAGAGTCCTGATAAAGTATATTTCTATTCAAGCAAGCTCCTACTACTTCAAGTTAAGAAGTCATTCTGCCAATGTCTTATGTATTCAAGTCCTGCCTATGTCTCAGGTCTAAGTTCTCTATGTAACTCATGTCATGTTTCGACCTCTAAACTAGAAGCAATAATGTCCCATAGTGATCCAATATTCCAAGTATCCAAGCTCTATGTTATGTTGCTCATGATCCATAAAACCTAAGTCTTATATAATTCTTAGTTCTAACAAATTGAGCTTCCTTTGCGTTACCGACCCATTTTATGTCAGGTCTAGCCCAAAGTGATAAGGTGCATGCAAACTCATGACAATCTCAAATCTGAAAATGAGAAGCAATACCTTCAAGTATCAATTCTTATCTCAATCATTGACTTCATGAATTTCAACCTTATGTTATAAGACTCTCTATATGGGCACACATGTTTCTCACTGTGCCTAGTCCATAGAACTCTTGTTGTGTATGATTATGTACAAACAACTCTTTATCTATGATCTAGACATTGGATATATAAAGCACTTCATTCCTATTTTATTATATCTATATCTCATTGCCCATGTTGAGTAGTGAAATAAGTATAATTCATATTTTGATAGTGTTACTCTCATTCATGATGCTTATGCTTGGGTCCCTCAATGACCCTTCATATGTTAGTATAGTGATGGTAATGGAAGCAGAGTAATGTCTTCGGTAGGGAAGTAAATGTTCTTGAATGTGAAAATTCTGGTGTGATTTCTTTAGCTTAGGTTATAGGTGAAGGGGAAAAGAGGGAGATGAATCTTGTTATGTGAAATAGATAGGAAGGATATATGTGCCAAAAGTTTATGTGATAGTGATAGAATTTCCTCGTCTTAGTGGGGAGATCTATGAAATGGGTATAGTAATGATAGGCTTAAATGTTGTGACTAATGAAAACACAAACCCATGTACTATATGGTTAGTACTATTTGAATTAAAAACCGAGGGTATTTGATAGTAGTGATAAGGTATAGTAACCTTCTTAATGGGTTGTAGAGTATGGAGTCTCATAGGTTATGCTAGCCCCCTCTTTTCTCCTTGTTTGGCTTTAACATAGGAGTATTATATAGTAGGACTCAAAATCTTATGGTTAAATATGTGATGGGAGAATTGTAAGTTGGAAATAATGAGGTATGTTATTTATTATTTGGTGCACAACCGAGTCGTGTCTGTAAGTTTAAGTCTATTTGTTGTATCATGTAAAGTAGAGAATGCCTTTATCCCTATCTCCCGCAAAATCTCATTTCATGACTGTACCGATGGGAATCAGGCATATTATAACCAAATTAACACATGCCTTGTATTGTGACGATTATGATTCATAGAACTCATGTAAAAGATCATCTCTATGTAAAGTTTCACTACGTCATGCTTCGTGATTACGCATTTCACTACTGGTTATCATGAAGCTCTTTTAATGACTTTTCTTATTTGGTTGAGGAAAAATTTTCAGTACGAGCTTATGTTCTTTGTTCAATAATTTTATAAGATAAACAAGTTCCTCCCATCATTCGGGGACAAAATGATCCCAATGGGGAAATAATGTAACACCCCGCAGTTTTGGGAAAAAGTTAAATTGTCTCTCCTATGTTTATGAACCCGAACTGTAATACTCTATATTATTCACTATTCTTCGCCTAATTAATGTTTTATTTGGATTCTTAAAGGGATTAAGGCTCGAAAGTTTCACTAAGTGTTGAAGGCTCAGTCATCTTCAAGACCCCTAAACTTTGAGGATTTCTATTTTGACCTTCCCGACCCTGAGATTACAGTTTTTTTGAGTTAATTCATGTTCAGGGATAAAAGAAGTATGTCTCGATGGGGTTTCAAATTTTTTGGACAAGGTTTGGGTAACGTTTAGATCAGGAATACAGGAAGTCACCTCAATAGGGTCACGTTGCGGACATTTCCATTGGCACATACACCACATCGCGGTGAAGGTGTTTTCGTACAGATCTTGATTTAAATTTTGAATGCATGTGTCATGATCTTTATCTTAGTGTGTGAAGTGCTTATTAGGTGAATAATGTTCATAGAAATTACTTAGATATTCGATTCTTCAAGGGTTAACTTCCAATGTATATAAATTTTTATATATGTGTAATTTTTAAGCTCAAGACCCACCAAATTATAGATAATTGAGTCAGCATTCCAATGATACCAAATTACCCTTAATCCGATACCCGAGCGAAAAGTTATGACCTTTTTTTTCTGAACCATTAAGCCACGACAATAAGACCGCATCGCTGTGCGTATACAAAATGCAATTATGGATTTTAAAATATCAGAAGGGCAATTGTGTCTTTTTCTCCTCAAGCAAATCATTCAGAACACGACTTGGGGCATCAGTTAGGGCATTATTTTTCCCTTTTCTCCAACTAACGCTCATTAATAACCCTCCCTCTTCCCAAGAATACATTCAATTCCTTTATCCCCAAGAAATCAAGTATTCAAGCTTTCCAAGATCAAGATCTTCCAAGAAATCATCAATATTAGGGTATCATCCCCATGTTAAGAAACTTAAGGTACATAGGGCTATCCTAAAAACTACATTGGCTTGAGTTATTGTTTACTAAGGTTTGAAGGCATATTATGATACCTATAAAAATGGTTTGAACTATTGTTTTGAATCGCTAAATCATGAAACCCCTTTTTCAATGATATACAGTTTGGGTCTTGAGACCTTCTGTTGAATTTGAATTATACTCGTATGTGTGTATATATATATATATATATACATTTTTAGTTTTGAAATTTGAATTGAGAGCATGAATAACTAAACTCCGTCTCTTGGTATGATACCTCTTGATTTCACATGCCATGGGTTATTCAATGGCATATTTATAAGCGTGAGATAAATATTTTACTATTTTTATGGCATTGATACTGGTTATGAATTGAATAGAGGGTGTTTTCTTATTTATATATGTTAAAGGTGATGATTGAAAGAATTGCATGGGTTGCTCAAAGTAATTCACCGCCACATGATTAAGAATTGAAAGAGAGAAGCTTTGGATGAGTTTTCGTATAATTTTAAATACAAATTATCAAGTACTATTCAAATCATTTGGGTGGCCAAATAATATGTTTTGAATAAAAAATGGTAACATGATATTGAATGGCTTATCAGACTTGCAAGTCTTGGCATGATGATAACAAATTAGTCAAATACCATAACAGATTCAGAACAGACTAGACTATAGACTTTTCAGACTGCAGACCATGTTTTGAGGAAGATGCCTACTTTAAAGGACTTAAATCAGGCTTAAAGAAAATTAGATAGTTACCTAAATAAGGCATTTGAGTGTAAGGGCTCATAGATGGAAACCAAATTTTATAGACTCAAGAGATATGTTTGGCATTACGAATATGTGAATGAACAAAGTATACTTGCCTCTGAGCACTGTTATACTAGACTAGTATGTAGGACCCCAATCATTGTGACAAACTTGGATTTGGAGGCTTGGCCGATGAGTTAATAGAGGACCTATATAACCCGTGGGTACTAGACTTGTAGAGTACACCATCTAGCTTAGAAGAGAAATAAGGAGTTGAGTCATGAGTTCAAGAAAATGTATTGAAGCTCATCAAATTATACCCATGTATTTTCAAAATATTTTATAATGACATGTTCCTATGAAATGATCTCACTTATGTTTTATAAAAATATTTTATTTTTGGATTGTTCTATGTACCAGTACCTTTGTGTATTTACGCTTTATATGTCAGGTTATATGGTATAGTCTCATGGTCCATCAAATTAGTAGATAACTTGGGATATGATAGAATTGGTGAGCCATCCATCTTTCGGAAGACATTTATTTTTATGTTGAGTCTTTCGGTATATAGTCCAGCCAGGGGCTTTGTCCTGGCCTAGATAGTTAGTATTTAGTAGAGGGTTCGTAGATGGTATTTGAAGTGTTGTGTTATCATTTTTTGTAGACACAATTTGTATTATAAATTCCCTTGAATTTTGTCATATCTTTCGGCATTTGATTTATCAATGGATTATGTTCATGATAAAATGCTATGGGGTCTCTCAGGTCTTCGTGGCTGGGGATGCCTGTCGTAGCTAGGGCCTGGCTCAGGTCATGACAATAACACAAAGAAAGGTATGTGACCCATACGTTGAATGTACTGAGTATGTGAGATATATACTACACTATATAAGCTAACAATGGTGAAAATAACATAAAGAGTTGAACATTAAAAAACATGTAGACTGATGCAATAATTAGGTAATAATACTGAATCAAACAACTGAATATAAGGTTATTTGAAGTTTGAGATTGAACTGTAGAAGCTTTTATGAACTGATCGCATTTGAGCTAACAATGACTCAAATGGAAACCCCAGTTGGATAAGTGTTTAGTACCTTGCCATAGGTAATACACTACCTGATGTGTCCGCTAAGATGATGTTTAAAGTACTATAATATGAACTTACGGTAGCGCAAATACGTCAGTACAATTGAATGTACTAGTATGAAAGTGAGGTAGGCTAAATGCAAGGTGTTTATATATATAAACAATACTAACTGATTAAATAACATGAATGTGAAAATACATGCATGAGTACGTGAACTGTGACTGAGATCATGACATCGAATGACTGTTTCTAATAGTTTTGTTGCTGATGGAACTAGCTAATGTCCATAATGAACATGGTAACTGTATCTGATAATCCTGAATTCTATAAAACTATCTAAGTTCTATTAATGAGACTTAGACTGAGACTGTAACTGAGGGAAGTATTCATCTAACCGACATACCCCAAATAAAGCATTATAGCCGAGTTGGGGTCTAATGTGTAACCAATTGGAAGGGAATAAATAACACGTCCCTGGTAAGGACAAGCTATGAGTGATCCCTCATCCAACAAGTACAATAAGGAGAATAGTAGGATACTTATTTAACAGGGTAAGCCACCTCATCAACCCTCATCTAATAGGTTAGATGTCTCAACCTACGCTGGCTACATAGTTCTAGAGTGCAAGGATTACTTCTAAGAATCACACCTTCTACTCGCAGATGAGTTCCCATCCTTGGACTGACTCGGTGTTGAATCTTACTCCCATCTGATTAGACACTGAATTAATTATACTGAACTGACTGGATTAACATTACTGAGTTGAATTGACTGATGGAATATTATTGAGATATAATAACTTACTAATATTACTGAGATTACTTAGATTATTGAGTTTTCCTAAGTCATGAGACTGACTGAATTCTACTGAACATGGCTTGACAGAGAGTATCATGAAAACATAACACTGGCTCTAGGCACAAATCAAAATTATCGGGTACAAGTACCCCCATGAAAAGATAGCATGAAACTAATAAGAATGACACTTCCTGGACTCACTATAATAATCAAAAATCCATAATACAATCAATGGGGAGTTTCATGAGGCACTTGATTATCATGGTTTGGTACAAAATAGGAAAGCATATAAACATGTCATAATTTCATAGGCTAATCTGATGAACAATCCATCAAACAATTTCAATGCATAATAATAACATGAAAGTCATTTTGAACATAAGGGTAAAGCATAGGTTCATCAATTTGGTCATAATTGAGTCCTAAGGCATGATTCTTGTTCTTTGGGAATTTTATCAAACACATTGCATGCATAATGTTAGGCTTAGGCATATACAATAGTTAATACATCATGGTTACTATAATAAACTTTATTTAAAAGTTTCCAACCCATATACTAGCATAATTTCAGGAAAAGCACATAAAGACTCCAACTTGGGATTCATACAACCACATCAACATAATTAAAATCAACCCACCACATGGTAATCACAATTCATGAATTAAAAAATAGGATTCTTGAGCTTCATGGGTGAAACAAACCCATGAATCAACACTTTGCATACCTTAAAAGCTTGAATATTGATGGAGGTTGACTTTTCTTGAAGGATTATGAATGGTGATGTTTTGATTATTGAGTTTTCTTTGAGAAGGGTTTGAATCTTGATCTTGGGTTTTGATCTTGAAAGAAACCTTAAGTTTGATGTTATGGATGAATAAGGAGTAATGTGATTTGATTTGACATAATTAGGGGTTAAAAATTGGTAGAGAAAGACCCAAAAAGCCCTTTAAAATGTTGTTTTAGTTTTGTGCCAGAAAATAACGTTACTGCCTCAGTTGCGATGGCCAAAGCAATGGTCTGTCGCTGACTTGACGGTCTATCAGCTTGCCTGTTGCTCCTGGGCAGCTCAGATAGCTCTTAGTAAAATAGCCATAACTTCTTATACCAGCACCAAATTTTGGCGAAATTGGTATTGCTGGAAAGATAATTCAATTATATATCTTTTGGTCGGTCATGAGATCAAATATTCGTAGTATAAAAAATATATGCTTGTTTGAAGTTGAATATAACAATATCCTTCTTAAGAATTCAAATAGTAAGGGATGTTTTGATTCTTCTAATAGCTAGGACATATTTGAGGCTTTAATATACATCTAACTTGATCATAAAACTACAAAATCACTATGATTTATTTCTCATGATCTTCAAGCATGGTTCTATCGGTTGGAATTCTTGGGGTATTACAATATCTCCCCCTTGGGAACATTTATCGTCTAATGGGAATCACTAAGCTGAGATTTCTAATAGACTAATTTTACTTAAAGGACGTGAACATCTTAAACATGTCTATATAGCTAACATTACTAAGATTCATGGTGATTATTCATATTTGATGTATGATTTTATGACTGAGTTGATATATGAATACATGACTGAGAGTACAAATAAGTTGATCATGCATATTTGATGTGTGAATACATGACTGAACTGACTCTTAAACATGCGACTGAACATGTAAGGGTAAAGATACTAAGTTTGAAATGAAAATGGAGCATAGTTTGTACCTAAAATTTGAACCATAAGCAGAATGAACATAAGAAATACTATTACCTTGGGCTGGGTCTAAATTAGCGGAGAACAGGTGAGGATACTTGGTCCTTATATCTACTTCTACTTCCAAAGTAGCTCCCTCAACGGACTGATTCCGCTAAAGAACTTTAACTAGAGGGACTTTTTTGTTTCTCAGTCTATGAATTTGATAGTCAAGAAGGTTAGAGGTAGAGGTAGAAGGTCAACGTATGGGTACTTGCTACTCTAAAATGGGTTTGTTACATGAAGAGAGAGTGGCATGTTTATGTCATGAAAGTTTGAGGGATTATAGTGTATATCCCCCTTGGGACACTATGTCCCTTGAAGAATGTTGGGCTGATTTTACATTTTTTTTGGAGCTATGAGGAAATTGAGGTGCTGTACAAGGAAACTATCAACTGAACAGTGACTGAATATCTAGATTCTGAAACTAAGTCATGATACATGAACTGAGCTGGTAACGCAACTACCAAGTTGATCCATCTTTGAATAGTTACATTCATTATACTTCGAATAGTGGGACTGGATGGAAAAATGGGAAGCCACACCATACAAAATTCTTTGTCTGACTGCTAAACTGAATAGATGACTTTACAGACTTACTCATACTCAAAACTTGTACTCGACTGAAGTATTTCTATGACACTCTTTCTATAGTGTTCAAGTGACTATAAAGAGAAAGGAAATCTTGGCACGGTATGAGCATGACATCTGAATAGGGGATCACCACATAGATGGGATTCTTATACTATGAGGCAATGCCTATGAAACATCATCTAAAAAAGAGTGACTAAGCCTTATGCACTGTATTTAAAATTTTCAGGCCTAGACATATCCCTCGAATAGTCCTTCTACTATAATCTCTGCCTTAGTACAACACATCACTTGAGACTACTGAAAAAATTTTCACATGGGTGCTGAGCACGAATGCATAAACATACTAACTTATCTAATTAACTATATGGCTAAAAGCTGAATACTGGGCAAGTATGACTGAACTGTATTTAGTCGAATAACTAGACTAAAACTATAGAGCATTATGCATAGAAGGTAATGATTGACTGGGTAACATGATATAACTAAGCATGAATGAGTGAAAACTATGTTATTTTAAGGATGCAAGACCAAGCGTATAACACAATTCAAAAAGTTTTTGTAAATTGAGGTACAATAATACTAACAACTAAATAGCTAATAACTGTATGCTACGGTCAAGCAAACTTGGATCTGGACTGAGTTTCTGATCTGATTACTGAACTGGAGCTGACACCGTAACTAAGATTGTAATAGGACTCATACTAGAACTAAATATTTAGTTCTTATAGCCGAATATCGATAACTGAGGTTTAAACTAATACTGAATTCTGATGGTTAAGTAACAGATAGCTGAAAGCCATAGTTATACAAGACTATTTGATTCTTTTACAGAATATTTATTACTGAATTGATGCTGTAATAGAGGTCTGAGGAAAATAACATCAACACTATAGATTTCATCGAGGGATATAAACTGAGGGTACACGTGAGATAATCTGAGTTTGGCTGATCATTCAAAGTGGATCATGAGAAATGTGGGTTGAGCATACTGTAAAGCATGACATAAGTGCATGAGTTATGAGCTGTATTACTTTAGTCTGAAGTCTCTGTAATCATGGGACATGATTCATAATATGGAGTAAACTGCAATTCTTTATACTAGGAACTGTGAGTGTACATGATTCTCACTAACATGAACAAATATGAGCGATGATCATAGAGTTGATATGTAGGAAATAAATAGATATCATGATAACTGATGGGTTTTGAGGGTCTGTAACACTTTTCTAAGATGGTCTGCATGATCATGCTCACTGTGGAAGTAGACAAGAATGTCATCTATGAAGACTAAGATGAATATGTCTAAGTACTAGTTGAATACACAGTTCATCTAGTCCATGAAAGTTCTTGGGAAATTAGTAAGACCAAAGAACATGTATAAGAATTTGAATTGACCATAGCGAGTTCTGAAAGCTATTTTCAGAATATCATATTCACAGAGTTATGCTGAGGCTATTCTCTATGGAAAAATAGATATGGGCTAAGTATCTAAAAGAAGGTGAAAGCCGAAGTCTATTTCCCTCTCAAGGGGAACTCCGAGAAGATCTTTGGGAAAGACATCTGGATATCCAATCTCAACTGGATCTAACTCAAGACTAGGATTTTCGATATTAGAGTCCTTAACTCAAACAAAATGATAGACGCATCCCTTATATATCATTTTCCTAGCCCGTAGGTAGGAAATAAGTTGACCTATGAATGCTGAAATACTACCTTTCCACTCAAGGACAGGTCCATTCAAAACGTAGGTTGGACAACTCTATTTCTGTAGTCGACTGTGGCATGGCAGGAATGAAGGCACTCAATAGCAAGAATAACATCAAAATTAGTCATCTCTAATTCGACTAAGTCTGCTGAAGTGACCTTCTATGATACCATCATCGAATAATTCCTGTTTACCCATCGAGATATGATGGATTTACCCACTGGGTAGAGACTGAGAATGGCTATGCTATAATTTAGAAACTAACTTCAAAATCAGCTACTATATAAGGAGTAATAAAAGAAAAAAAAGCTCCTCGATCTAGTAAAGCGTAAATATACAAATGAAAGATCTTTAACGTACTAATGACAAAATTAGGAGAATTTTCCTGATCTTGTCGGATTGAAGTGCATAGAGTTATTTTAGGCACTTCCCACTGGTTGTGCTATAAGTGGCACCCTACTGATTCGGGCGATCGGACTAAACTGAGGAACAGTTCTGCTGACCCTAAAATCCAGACTAGGGACAATCGCTAACACTGTGTCTTGGATTGCCACATCCGAAACACACACCACTGTCATCTCTGCATCTACCTTTGTGGTTCTTACCATAAGTCTAGCAAAGAGGATTAATTCGGGCAAATACTACACTGCCCTGAGACTTAGAGCCTAGCACCTTATGACTTTTACCATTTCTGAACTTAGGTGCTAGGATACTGCCTGGGGGTGGAGTTGATACTGAGGACTTTAGGAGGAATTGAGAATGATTCCCACCCTCTGACTTAGGATGATTATAATTAAAGCTACTTGTTCTAGATCTCTTATTTTCTCTCTTTCTTTGTTTCTCCTTATATTTCCCCACATCACTCTACTGGGCATGAATAATATACCTAGGTAGGACAATAACTTTCTGATTGCTCTAAGATACTATTGAGTAAGATAAAGTAAGGGAGTCGGTTCTGAATTCTCCATGAATGACATGCTCGTCTAGGGAATATACCTGGATGGGCTGTGGTGTTGACTGATTCACGATTCTCTTTCTGTTATCCCTTTTGGGAGGCATGATCTATAAATGAAAGAGAGAAATAAATTAGAATGAGATTTAGATTTGAGCTAATACTCACTAGCATGACATGAATACCAAAAGAAGGGAAACTATTCCTAAAACATCTTATTGCCTTATGTACATAAATGTGGCACACAACACACCCATGCATAAGACTCTACTTGATGCGGATTTTCAGACTTCCTAGGACACTGTTGAACCTTAGGCTCTGATACCAAGTTTTAAATACCCCAAATCTGGTACCTGAAATTCCACATGGTGCTCATGACCCCGAAGGACCATAATCTAACCCATGACTGATATCTATAACCGAGAACAGCATAACATACTATATAAATGCAGAATAAAAGGTTAAAAGGACATAAGGTTCAAAAATTTGAGTAAACATAAGATCTGGAGTTATGGTATATAAATACCAAAAAAACTAAAATAACTGTCTGAACATGCTAGTGTGAAAGCCTCTAAACTGTCTGAATAAGGAGTTGATGGGATATGTCCCCAAATAACTCCAATAGCTAAAATAAACTAAGTACTGAAAGAATGAAATAGTTAAATAATAACATCCTCGAATGATGAGGACTTAGTGCTAGTCTGTCTGCTGAATGGCATATCTACTAATTATGCTCTAGAGCTCATTCTTCTGAACTTATGGTATAAAAAAATATAGCGGAAATGCGTCAGTATAATTGAATGTATTGGTATGCATGTGAGGTAGGCTAAATGTAAGAGGTTTAGGTACATGAACAATACTAACTGACTGAATAACATTAACGTGAGAATACATGCATGAATATGTGAACTGTTATTGAGATCATGACATCACTGAATCTTAATACTGATAACATAAGTTTTGTATATTTGATATACTATTATTTAAATGACTGTGTCTGAGAGTCCTGTTGCTGATGGGACAAGCTGACTTCCATACTGAACTGGTGACTGTATCTGATAGTCTACAATTCTATAGAACTATTTGAGTTCTATTACTAAGACTAAGACTGTAACTGTGGAAAGTAGTCATCTAACCAACATTCCCTAAATAAAGCATTGTATCTGAGTTGGGGTCCAATTTGTAACCCCAATTTGAAGGGTGTCGATATCGCTCCACTAGTATGGACATGCTGTAAGTGATCCCTTATCTAATAGGTACTATAAGGAGAATAGTGAGACCCTCACCTAATAGGTTAAGCGGCCTTGTTAACCCTCATTTAATAGGTTATATGTCTCAACCTACGCTAGTTATGTAGTTCTTGATTTCAAGGATTACTTATAAGAATCACATCCTATACTCGCAGGTGAGTTCCCATCCTTGGGATCACTTGGTGCTGAATCCTACTCCCATCTGATTAAATATTAAATTATTGTATTAAATTGATTATACTGAGTTTACTAAGCTCTGTTGGCTAATGAAATATTACTGACATATGATAACTGACTGAGATTACTCAGTTTTCCTGAGTCATGAGTCTAACTGAATTCTACTAAACATGGCTTGACTGAGAGTATCTTAAAAACATAACATTGGATCTAGGAACATAACTAAATTATTGGTTACCAGTACCCCCAGGACTATATAGCATGAAATTGACAATACATGACACTTCCTAGACTCACGACCAAAATCAACAATCCATAAAACAATCATTGGGGGATTTTATAAGGCACTTGATTATCATGGTTTAGCACATAAATAACAAAGCATATAAACATGTCATAATTTCATAGGCTAATCTCATGAACAATCCATCAAACAACTTCAATGCATAACATTAACATGAAAGTCATTTGAACATAATGGTAAAGCATAGGTTCATCAATTTGGTCATAATTGAATCCGAAATCATGATTCTTGTTCTTTGGGCATTTTATCAAATACATTGCATGCATAATCTTAGGATTAGGCATATACACTAGTTATTACATTATGGTTAGTTTAATCAACTCTATTTAAAAGTTTCCAACCCACACACTAGCATAA
This sequence comes from Capsicum baccatum var. pendulum, assembly GCA_030864225.1. Lineage (NCBI taxonomy): Eukaryota > Viridiplantae > Streptophyta > Magnoliopsida > Solanales > Solanaceae > Capsicum > Capsicum baccatum. Next base: position 270,313,422 of record CM061552.1, read on the forward strand.
TTTCATGAAAAGTACATAAAAACTCCAACTTAGGATTCGTATAACCACATCAACATAATTAAAATCAACCCACCACATGAAAATTACAATTCATGAATTTAAAAATGGGATTCTTGAGCTTCATGGGTGAAAAAACCCCTAAATCAACACTTTACATATCTCAAAAGCTTGAATCTTGACGGAGGTTAAATTTTCTTGAAGGTTCTTGAATGGTGACGTTTTGATTCTTGAGTTTTCTTGGAGAGAGGTTTGAATCTCGTTCTTGGGTTTTTATGTTGAAATGAACCCTACTTCTGATGTTATGGATGAATGAGGAGTTATGTGCTATGATTTGATGTAGTTAGGGGTTCAAAGAAAGCCCTTTAAAACATTGTTTCAACACTGTTTTAGCGCTGTTTCAGACAAAATTGATGGTCTAGGTGATGGACCGTCACACTGGTGACTGACCGTCACTCCAACCATCACTTTTTAGCTAGGAAATGGCCTTACTGCCTAAGTTATGATGGCCAAAGCGACGGTCCATCACTGACTTGACCGTCCGTCATCTTGCCCATCGCTCATGGGCAGCTCAGATAACTCTTAGTAAAATGGCCATAACTTTTTATTCTGACGCCAGATTATGGTGAAATTGGTATTGTTGGAAAGAAAATTAAATTATCTATCTGATGGTGGGTCATGAGATAAAAAATTCATAGTATAAGAAAATATAGGCTTGTTTGAAGTTAACTATGATAATATCCTTCTCAAGAATTTAATCGACAAGTGATGCTTTTATACGTCTAATAGCTAGGACATATTTGATGCCTTAATATACATCTAACTTGATCATAAAACAACTAAATCACTATAATTTATTTATTATGATCTTGAATCCTTGTTCTAATATTGGTTGGGATTCTCAGGGTATTACACACATAGACATCATGGGAAAAGATTTGTTACGTACCCATGGCTATATTTGGTGAGGCCTCTACCTCTTGGAAATTTTCCAAAGCATACAACTGCTTGGGACCACTCTCGGTAGCTAAAATGGTACCCTTATAAGGTGGCAGTGTCTCAGAAGAGTTTGCCTATGACTTAGCTCCCCCAATATTTGCTCTTGCTGTGTGGCATTCCCTCTGGATTTGACCTAGCTTGCCGCACAAATAACATACCATGGGGCAAAACTAATATCTCCCTGGGTGGTGTCTTCTACACATGTTACATCGAGGATATGACCTAGCAGGTTGTGCCACACTCTCTTGCGACTGTGTACCCTGTACTCTCGATCCCTGCTAGACTAAAAGTTTTGAAGTCGCCGATCAACTGGAGGTCTAGGAACTAGAGAACTGACTGCAGACTAAGCATTATTCTAATTCTTCTTTTTTGGCCACCTGTTACCCTAATTTCTATCCTGGTGTTGACTATAGTTCTGATCTGCTGGCCTGGACCTCTTGTCCTGGCTGTCCTTCTCCCTTGCTTTAGCAACCTTTTCATTATTCTCCTCCACCTGTTTCAAGTGAATAGATTGCCTTGAGAAGTCCATATCCCTGTTCATTATCGTCCTTTTACAATCCAATACCAATTTACCCAAAAGGCGGGATCCAAATTTCCTCATACGGGCCCTCATGTTACCTATCAATTTTGGAGCATAGCGGGGCAATTGATTGAACTTCAGAGTATACTTTTTGATACTCATCTTCCTTTGATTTAGGTTTATGAATTCCTCAACTTTGTACTTTCTTAACTTTTGAGGAAATAATCAGGAATACTTTCACAAATTTTCCCTACATAGAAGGCCCAACATTTTCACCCTTCGAATCCTTCCACTCCTAGTACCACTGGTTTGCTACCTCCTTCAGCTGTTATGCTATGAGCTCAGCCTCGTCCACCTCATATACATGCATCACTTGGAAAATTTTTTCTATTTCACTTACAAACTATTGTGGATCCTCCTCCACTTTGGTGCCAGTAAACTTGGGCGGGTTCAACCTCATAAACTAACCCATCCACATAGCCTTTGTTGTAACGGATGCAGACCAAATGTTCTCCAACTTCCGAGCTTGTGTAGACACCAACTTCGCAAGAAGGTGCATCAATTGTCTGAACTCAACATTCGATATATCTCTCTGGAGTTTGGGTATGATTAATTCCAGACTTGGGAGCTCTAGGTCCTTGTGTGGGATGGTCTGGATAGACAGGACTCTTGGAGCTCCAAAAAATTTAAGAGTGTGATCCCTGTTATGGGTCCTCATCCCAGGAGTGAGACAGACATCATTAGTCTGGGCGTTCAGAGCCTTGGAGCGAAAAGGAGGCATGATTGTTTTTCTGAATATCAAGAGATCATTGATTAGTAGGCAGTTTAGACTGTAAACCATGAACAAATCCACAAGGAAGGGTGACTTTCCTAAACACCTATTAGCTTACTACTTATAAGTGTGGCATTCTACACAACCATAAACAAGACTTTACCTGACCTAATTTTGCAGACATCCTGGGACCATGAACTGTGCTCTGATACCAAGTTTGTCATGACCCTAGTTGGGACCCTAGCCATGAAGAGTATCCCGAACATAAAGGCGTGCATGTTCTACTCTGTCTTGTAGTCATGCACAATAGTTATATAAAAATAGAAAATGTAGAAAAATTAAATCAATATGGAACTATGGTGTAATACCCCGTATTTCGAGCTAGAATGAAAACCATCTTTTCAATGTGTAGAGGTTCCAAAAGCCATAAATCCTATGAAAATTTTATATGTTAATCCATTATTTAGTACGGGAACCTATTTGATCATGAATTTAGAACATAGAGATCCACTAACTCAAGGTCAAGTTCAAAGCTATCGTATCGTTTGAGTTTTAGTGAGAGTTATAACTTGAGTCAAATTCAATCAACCATAACTCCTTGTATATGAAGAACTGGGTGGACTACTATATATTAAATGAAAACTCTTTGACTTGTCTTTCAAACAATATTAATTTTGCCTAAATTTGATATCGGATGAAAGAGTTATGCCTATTTTACTGCAACATGTCATCCTGGAAAGCTGAGTGACGATATTTCTAATATCCTATCATATCTATGACGGCTTATCACAAAATATCATCAGCCTTAGGTAGAATCCATTCCCTAGTGCTGGCATTTCTGATAAGTTATCATAAGTGTGATGACTTATCACGAATGTCGTCAGCCTTAGGCAGAAATCCATCAATTCCAGCCCCCAGTGAGGACATTTGTGATGACTTATCACTAGTCTAATGACCTATCACAAATGTCATCAGCCTTAGATTTTTAGCAACTAGGAAGCAGTTTAGTAAGAGTATTTTGGTCTTTTTCCTTCAATTCCCACAACTTATAACCCTCAAGGAGCATATTATCTTCCATTCTCCTTAGTTAAACGTCTCAAAATTCTCTTCACACATAAAAACCCAATTAGCTAGAGATTCAACTGTAGGAATTCAATAATTCTTGCATATTTGAATTCCTCATTAAGTGGTCTATGAGGGACACCCGATAGTTCGTGCATAACTTTCCCGAATTTTTGAAGTCATTCAAAAGCTCCAAGTTTAAGGTATGTGGGTTTCGAACAAAAACAACCTTTCATTCTTGTGCCCAAAATTTTTAGTTTTTCTTAAAGAATTTTGTTTTTCCGCGATGAATTCATATTATTTTTCTATATTTCAAGTTTATGAGATTAGGAAATTGTTCAAGTCTTGAATAGCATGATTATCTTGTTTAATTATGATATAAATTGATAGTTCATGATATAAATTGCACATTCCTATACTTTCAAGTATTCCCAAGACTTGTTGTTATAAGTTGAGCCTTATTAAAGAATTATGAGTTTTGAGAATAAGTTGTTGATGACTTTTAAGGAATTGCAAGAAGTATGTTCATATTTCCATTATTATGAGATCTTTCCAGCTTTAATGATAAGTCTATCAATATTTCAAGAAAGAAGTGAGTTTTGACCCTAAGTTAAGAAAGAAATCCACATTATTGATTTTGAGATAAAGGGGATTCGTTTTGGCTCCCATTATATATTATTGAAATGTTTTAAGGTGGATTTTCTAAAGTTTTGAGCTAAGTAAGGGAGTAGTATTCATCATCGAGTTGGGCTATATTCTGAGGTTTCATGCCCCAGAACTATGTGTCCCTATAGGCTTCTTATATACCCCAAGTTGGTTAAGCTAGTGATCAGTAAAGTTAAGGTTATATCTGATGGCAAGGATAGAATAGCTCTCCCCAACATGGGTAAGACATTGGAATCCATGTAGTTTACATGATTTATGTCAGTTAGAAGAAACTCCCAAAGTAGTCTCCCACTCTATCTAAGATACAAATATATGTATTTTGAAAGCTATGAGTCTAAGATTTCTAAGGTTCTCAAGTGTCAAAATCTTTAACTTTCTAAAGAAGTCCGTAGTTTTCATGAGATTAAACTGTATTCCCTAAAAGATATTGTTTTAAGACTTTATCTACTTTATAAGTTTAAGGATATAGAAAGAATGCAGATTTAGAATGAAGTGTAATGACTCACGTGATTTACATTACCTATTTTCTTATTCATGATTTTGGTGGTTTTAATTCAATCTATATGAGTCATCTATACTAGCATGCCTATTTTCTATAAGGATTTATGATATTAATTATTTAATTGCATACACCCCCATATTCTCAGTACATTCCCAAAGTGTTGATCCACATATACGTCTATGTGTTACATTGTCTCATAATGTAGGTATGATACTTAGTATGCACATTCAGATTCAGTCAGCTCGCAGCTTCTAGTCAGTAGGTGATGAATCCTTTTAATTTAAGGGTTTGAGCCAGATAGATAGTTTGAGTAGTTCTTTATTTTCCTATTTCAGTTGTATTAAGCAGGGATAGTTGGGAGTCATAACTCGGTTATCTAAAGTCTATACTAGTAGAGGCTTCATAGATAGTCAGTAGAAGTTGATGCATTCAGTTTTAGTTTTGATTTGTAAAGCAGAGTTGTAATCTTGTAAATTTAGTTTTGTATTGATCAGATTAAGAAAAGATTTGTTTTCCGCTAATTTGCATTGATTTATACTTTTTATTAAGTTTCTTAGGAGTTATACCAGCAGAAGGGTTAGCTTGGGGTCACTTATGAACCTAAGCACCATGTGACATCTCGAGACCCATATTTGGTGTGTTACAAACTTGGTATCAGAGCATAGAGTTTAAGTGTCCAAGGGTGTCTGTGAATCCATGTCTAGTAGAGTCTTTCAGAATGGTATGGAGACATCTCTATTTTTCCTTGAGAGGTTACAAGGCATATAGGAAATATCACCATTCTTTCAAGTGTTAGATCGTACTATAGAAATGTTCTTTAAGAAACTTGTACGGATTCTCATCTTACTCTATCCGAGCCATCTCTGCTTTATTTATAAGGTATCAGAAATAGTCAAGCGTAAATCTTTATAGATAGTGCTTTCTTAGACAATCTCCACAGATACTTATCGAATTGTAAGCTAGCTAGAAAGTATCCCATCAGTGCTTCTGATTTTTGATGATTGAAGTGCTTTATTCATGATTCATAAAAGTCGTGCAGTAAGTTCAAGTCAAATGTACTTCCATATTCCGTCTCAGAATCTATAATGTAAAGCTATACTTCCCTATCCATGTATTATTCTTAATATAACATGATTAGTAAGTTCTAGTTCCTCCCCAAATAATGCTCTTAGATTGGCTAGCAAGAAGCTTCAGAAGTCACACAAAGCAGCTTGAGAGTAGCATTCTAGTATGTTATAAGTCTCTCAAGATCAGAGTTATGTCCTTACTCTTATGAGTCATGCAAGTAAGACTGAATAAGATGTGTATTCTTAGATCATTAAATATTTTATGTCAAGTTTCTATCTCTTGTAACCTTTTTATCATTGTTTTGTTGAAAAATCAAAGTCTAGTAAAGTCGTTTGACGCCTATTTTGATTCACTAGCAACTTGTTATGCATCTTGTTATTTTAGTGTTAGTTGAAACTGAGGGTTTAGAGGTGTAGTGACAATAAAAATGTTAAGGGAAATTCACTAACTATATGTATAGCCCAATCTTGTGCATATGATTGAGTTAGTAATGAAGTGATATATCCTTGTGTGTTAGTTTAGTAGAAGGTAAAGAAGGAGTTATTAGTGAGGGTGAATTGTTGTTTGCTTAAAGTATGAAAAGAGTTGTTGATGATATTTGTTGTGTTAGGAAAGTATAGGTTATTCATTAGAGTTCTTGGTGGATGAGCGTTGTTAATTTAGACTTTCCTGAGATTTGCAAGAGAAAGTTTAGTTCAAACTTATACAACTATGAAAGAATTTTAGGTGTATAGATAGGTGTATAGTAATGATTTGTAGAAGGAGGATGTGGTAATGGATTGTAAATAGGATAGGCCATATGATTATGATCGATTATTGTTATTATAAGGTTCAAGTGGGCTAGTTAATCTTGATGTTTTATCTATAGCTTCCAAGTAAGAACAACACTATGTATTATGTTTGACCAATTGGTGGTCATGAAGGTATGTGATGGCTTACATCTAAGGGGGAGATAATAGAACAAGCAACCAAGTCAAGCCTTCATATTCTAGTAGATGTACCAGTAAGTTATAGAATAGGTGTGAGAAAAATTAATGCTTGACCCAATCTTATTTTAGTATTTTCAGTTGTCCCAATATCTACTCACGCATAACATTAAGTTCCATGATATTAATTCGTGTTCATACATATGATGGAGATTTATGTACTCTCCTAGTTCCAAAAAATGAGGAGTTCCAGTTCTTTGAGAAGTTTGAATCACATTCCATAAGTTATGAACTCCAAAGTTAGGTTATGCAGCTCATAACTCATGTACTCAAGCTTTTCAGTATGTTCAGTCCAAGGACTTAAGCAATACTTTTAATGATCAGACAAATTTGGATTTATATCTTGTATGTCCTCAGATCATACTTCTTTGATAAGTCCATGATGCTATATATTCTATTCCTCAAGCCTTAGTTGAGTGTCAAGTTATTCATAGTATACCTTTAGATTTCGGGCCCTCATGTTCTAACCTTCTAGTACCTTTCCTTCGGTCAAGATAATGATGATAATCAGTTGTGCGGATGGGAGATAGCAAACATTTCTTGTTATTGGAAGATCGTTGTATGCTTATTTTAGCTAAGGCAGTAAAGTTTGAAGTAAGATTTAAGACAAGTCTTTAATACCCGTCATGGTTAGTTGATGTTTTATATGAGATGTTTGGGTATTTGAAATCTTATGTATGTTTTCATAGGAGTAGTGCATGGAAGTTGTTCTTGATAGAGGCTTGTAAGTTGTGACAAAGGTATTTTAGGGGAGTGTTTAGAAGTGCATATGTGGTTATAGAAGTGAGGCTGGAACATCATGTCTGTATATTTAGATGAATGCACTGTACATTTGTAAAATGTCTAGTACGAGGTTGAATATGGTTGTTGGATTAGTTATGAGGATTTTCATAAGATGAGAAGTTGTCAAGTGCAGGGTGTGTTAAATTATGTTACAGTGTTATGTGGTTTACCCTATGATTCCGGGTTATGCTTGGAGATGGTGAGGGAATTAAGTTCAGTTTAGACATGAGTAGAAGGAAATATCAACTGCCTTGTTATAATTAGAAGATGGATCAATATGTATGGTTTTTAGGGTAAAGGAATAGTTTATAGAATATTTTAGAGGTGTGTCTATGTTTTAAGTAAGGTAATGCATTGCCTAAACCCAAGTAAATTCTATCCACCCCCCCAAGTCTATGATTCAAAGGTCTATGATTCCAAGCTATGGAATTGTAACAATATTGTAATCCCTTATTCAGATCATGACCAAAATTCTTGGCTCCTTCAAATCGTTAGAACTACCAAGAAGGGTGTTGAAGAAACCCTCCACTTGAGAATGAGTATCTAGTATGATTTAGTTTGAATAGACATCCATTCAGTTTAATAATCCGGCACATAGATTTCTATGGATTTCCATTTTTTTGAACTAGCCTAGTTTCACTACCTGAAGTTTCATAAGTACGGTCATTGCAAAATAGTTTCGCAATTGCGAATTCAGCTATATATACGTATCAGGCATTAGTTTCAGAATTTGGATATCTAGTCATGATTCAGTTCAGAAGTATTCACCTAACGATATTTGTTTTCCAAGTATTCTAGTTCAGACACTGTGATACACATTGTGTGATCTTTGTCTTGTTTTCTCAGGATTTGTGCCTCCATAAACTAACACCTCGTAGTCTATAAATACGATCGCACCATGAGCACACCAAGACAATTCTAAACTCGCAGCATATGTCAGCTCTTCATAAATAAGTAAAAATGGAAAGTTGGATCAGATTCAGATAAAAGTAACAACCTTCTGTCATTTAGCTCCTTTCTAATCAAAGATTCAGTTAGATAGCTATTCTTATCATAAATATATGCATTGAAGGATTCCAAAGTTTAGAAAGATATAGATTCAGTTTAATAAGATATTTCAACTGTGTATCCTCAGTTTTCTCTATATTTTTAACCTAAAGAGCAGCATTTGGGGATGAATGATCCCAAGGGGGAGATAATGTAACACCCCGCATTTTGAGCTAGAAAAAAAACTATCTTTTCTACGTGTAGATGTTCAAATATCCATAAATCCTTTGCAAATTTGGTATGTTAATAAATTATGCAGTGTGGGAACCTATTTAAGCATTAATTGAGATTATAGAGATCCCCTAACTCAAGGTCAAGTTGAAAGCTTTCCTATTGTTCGAGTTTTAATGAGCGTCGAAACTTGAGTCGACTTGAATCGATCATAAATCCTTGTATATCAAGAACTGGGTGGTCTTCTATATATCAAATGAAAGATATTTGAATTGTCTTTCAAACGATATTAATTTCTCTTAAATCTTACATCGTAGCAAAAAGTTATGCCCATTTACTGCAGCATGTCAGCCAAGAAAACTGAGTGACAACATTTCTGATAGTCTATCACGTCTGTGACGGCTTATCACAAAATGTCGTCAGCCTTAGGTAGAATCCATCCCCCAGTGACAACATTTTTGATAAGTGTGATGACTTATCATGAATTTCATCAGCCTTAGACAGAAATCTATCAATTCCAGCCCCCCAGTGACGACATTTGTGCCGACTTATCACAAGTCTGACGGCCTATCACAAATGTCGTCAGCCTTAGATTTTCAGCAATTGGGAAACAGTTTAGTAAGGGTATTTTTGTCTTTTTACTTCACTTCCCTCGACTTATAACCCTCAAGGAGCATATTATCTTCTATTCTATTTAGTTAAACATCTCAAAATTCTCTGCCCACCTTCAACCACAAGGTTAGGGTTTCAACATCAAAGCAAAATTATCTAGATATTCAACCTTGAGAATTCGATAATTCTTGCATATTTGAATTCCCGATTAAGAGTGATACGAGGGACACCCAATAGTTAGTTAATAACCTTCTAGAATTTTTTAAGTCATCCAAAAGTTCCAAGTTTAACGTATGTGAGTTTTGAACAAGAACACCCTTTCATTCTTGGGTCCAAAAGTTTTAGTTTTTCTTAAAGAATTTCATATTTCCAAGATGAATTCAGATTATTTTTCTATATTTCAAGTATATGAGATTATGAAATTGTTCAAGTCATGAGTTGCATGATTATCCTGTTTAATTATGATACAAATTGAGAGTTCATGTTATAAATTGCACATTCTTATATTGATTTCATATTTTCAAGTATTCCCAAGACTTGTTGTTATGAGTTGAGCCTTATTGTTGAATTATTATTTTGAGAATGAGTTATTGATGACTTTTAAAGAATTGCAAGAAGTATGTTCATATTTCCATTATTATGAGATCTTTAAATCTTTAATGATAAGTCAATCAAGATTTCAAGAAAGAAGTGAGTTTAGTCCCTAAGTTAAGAAAGAAATCCACATTCTTGATTTTGAGAAAAAGGGGATGCGTTTTGGCTCCCATTGCATATTATTGAAATATTTTAAGGTGGATTTCCTGAAGTTCTGAGCTAAGTAAGGGAGTAGTATTTAGCACCGAGTTGGACTTGATTTCGAGGTCTCATGCCCTAGAACTACATGCCCCCATAGGTTTCTGATATACCCCAAGTGAGTTAAGATAACGATCACTAAAGTTAAGGTTCTATCCGATGGCAAGGATAGAACAACTCTCTCTAACGTGGGTAAGATGTTGGACTCCATGTAGATCACATGGTTTATGTCGGTTAGAAGAAACTCCCAAAGTAGTCCCCCACTCTACCTAAGATACAAATATATGTATTTTGAAAGCTCCGAGTCCAAGATTTCTAAGTCTCTCAATTGTCAGAATCTTTAACTTTCCAAAGAAGTCCCTAGTTTTCATGAGATTAAAGTGTATGCTGTGAAAGATGTTGTTTTAAGACGTTATCTATTTTACAAGTTTGAAAATAAAGAAAGAAAATGTAGATTTATAATGAAGTGTAATGACTCACGTGATTTACATTACCTATTTTCTTATTCATGATTATGATAGTTTTAATTCAAGCTATATGAGTCATCTATACTAGCATGTATGTTTTCTATAAGAATTTATGATATTGATTATTTAATTGCATACACCCCCATATACTCAGTACATTCCCAAAGTGCTTATCCACATATACGTCTATGTGCTACATTGTCTCATAATGTCGGTACGAGACTTACTATGCACATTCAAATTTAGTCAGCTTGCAGCTTCCACTCAGCAGGTGATTAATCCTTTTAATTTAAGGGTTTAAACTTGAAAAAAAGTTTGAATAGTTCTTTATTTTCCTATTTCAGTCGTATTGAGTGGGGATAGTTGGGAGTCATGACCCGACTATAAAAATTTAGTACTAGTTGAGGTTTCATAGACAGTTAGTAGAAGTTGATGTATTCAGTTTCTATTTTGATTTGTAAAGAAGAGTTGTAATCTTGTAAATTTAATTTTGTATTGATCAGATTCAGAAAAGAGTTGTTTTCCGCTAATTTGTACAGATTTATACTTTTTATTCAGTTGCTTACGAGCTATACCAGTAGCAAGGTTAGCTTGGGGTAACTTATGACCCTAAGCACCTTATGACGTCTCGGGACCCGTTTCCGGGGCATTACACATAGTCATGCTCTGAGTTCAATGTTATAATAAAGACTAAAATTCAAGAACATCTAGATAATATCTAACTCAGTCAGCGAAGTATCTACTATATATGAAACAAAGCTATCTAAAAACTGGGATAAGGCCCCAGTTGACCAAAACAAACATAAATAGCAAAAGCCTGAAAGACATTGGCCTTCTAGAATAAGGAAGGCTCACCAACTGCAAAATTCACTTTAGTCTAGAAATTCTATGGTTTAGCAAGACCTCTAGACTGAGCCTCAGACCCTGAAAGGTAGGGGGTCAATACAATTGCACTTGCACGCAGAACAAATCCAAAATAACAACTTTTTTATAACATAGTGATAGTGATTTAAGAACAGTTCATAATCATAACATATGATGAGAAAAATACATGGTCATATTTAAAAGACTCTGAATAAATATCTAAAAACTCTTTAACTACTTTTTATTTTACTTCTGTGCTAGGTGGTACACCCTATGACTCTAAAAGTCCACAGGATATATGAAATCTTTCCTTAACTAGGAAACCAAGCCCCCAACCCATGTTTTCCGCAAGGGTTGTAGTCTCTACTCTGTACGCCACAAGGCACGAGGATAGTGGAAAATCCCTCTTGGGGAAATAATGAACCCGTATCGAAAAAACATGATTTTGGGCTAAGTGTTAGTTAAACTTAAGACTACTTCGGGCAACCACCTAACACTCTTTAAGCCCAATTTTAACTCTTTAAATCATGCAATTCTGTGAAAATCAAACTCAAAAGACTCTTACTCTATTATGATATACACTCTTATGGTATAGTCATACCATTGACTTGCCCGTCACATCTATAAGCCATTATTAGCAATTATAATCTCCGTTTTCAAAAACTTACGTTTGTGAACACCATATCAATAAATCAGTTCAAGGAACCCTTTAAATAAATTCATATAAACACATGCAAGAATCCTTCTCTTTGTCAGCATTTCAATAACATAAGGTGTTCATGTCAAATTTATTCCATAACATGCAACTCTTTGTTCAAATAAAGCATATAGGTATAACAAAAAACTCTCTCTCATCATCTTTAAATTATTTCAAATAATTGGATATTGTAAAGACCACTTTCAAAGAGAGGGATTTGATAACAATACTCTTAATCAAATCTTCAATTTCATACATATACATATGAGTATAAATATAAGGGGGAAAGGCCTAAAGGCAAAAAAAACAATATCATCAAAACATCTATGATGCATAATTAAAATATAGATTCTAAAAAAAAACCTTTATAAAGTCATGCTTGATAAACTTTAAATCATATTCAAGTGTTTCAACAAGACCATGTAGTTTTAGTATAAACCCCACGTACCTTATATCCCTTAGGAGGAACAGCGGAATCTGAATCACACCTTAGTTCTAGAAATTACTGTCTTGCAAGGATGAGCTCTTGGTCTTAAAAGAAGAGGCTAGGGTTTTCAATTGATGTTAAGGGAGTAATTTTTCATGAAATCCAACCTAAAGTATTGATATAATTCTTTAATCTTGTGTTTGGGACGTATTAGAATAAGGGAAAATAACCCAATTACCCTTACAAATGAGGATTTTTAAAAACTAAAAACATTGGGCATCAACGCGATTGGAGACGCGGCGCATTGAGGGCATCAACGCGATACCTGATGCGTCACTCCCTAATTGCGCCAAGACTCAGTACTTTGCCTGTTAGTTCCTACACAAAATCGACCAACGCGATGGGCGACATGGCGCACCAAAATCGTGTTGGTCCAATGTTTTGGGATACCATAAAAGGTCTAAACATGACCCCCAAAATCCAAAACCTTTCCAGGAACACCTATTGACCTCCCGGATATTGAACTAGCTAGCATATCAACTATTGAAGGTCAGAAAGGTCATGAAATAATTCTTCAGGGATTTGAAGCTCAAAATGAGACTAAGTCCCTTTCTACACTTGGAAATTTTTTTAAGATGTGCGCTCCTCTAAGCTTACTATGAAGTGATATTGAGTCGGGAAAAATATGTGGTGTTACATGAACACCCATCCAACTAAGGTTACCATTTGATTCATAGTTAGCTCAGATGTGATATGTCATTAATAGTAGCTTCTACAGTTCAATCTCAAACCTCACATGACCTTAGATTCAGTTATTTATTTGATGATTATTATCGAATTACTGCATCAGTCTACAACTTTTAGTTCATGCTCAACTCTTCATGTTACTATCAACATTCGTAACTTACATATTTTAGTACATATCTCACATGCTCAGTACATTCAAAGTACCGATCGCATATCTCTCTTTGTGTTGTATTGTTTTCTGACTAAGGTTCGGATGCTCACCATCTAGGCCAAGCATAGTATGAACCCCACCATATCAATAATAATACATTGGTGATTTATCATCATTCGAGGACTAATAGATATATTTCATTTTTTCTATTAGTTAAGTTTCAGATAGTTAGAGTTAGTTTTGAGCTTGTCTTGGCAACTCATCTTATTTAGAAGCTTTCGGACAATCAGATAGATCATGTTTTCAGCTTCATGGTTTTAACTCTGATATTGTTATTGGTTTTAATTTGATCATTACTATATCATTTAGTATTGCTTCTACACAATATTATATTAGTTGTTTCAGTATTCTTAGTATCATTTCTAGCCATGGACCAGCTTAGGGTAACATATTAAGTATTGTTTTGCGACTTGGGGATAGTCTTGGGTCGTGAAACTATGTGTTTATTTAGAACTCTGATTAAAGTTTGAGAAGGTCCTTACAACTCAAAGTGTTGTTATCTAAATTGGGAAAACTATAATCGCTTTTAACGGATTAAATTTTAGGTACATATAATTCAAATAAAGATTGGCCTGATAAAAATATTATGAATTTTCAAATTCTAAATAGGAAAATGATTGAATGACTATTTTTTCTGGTGTGAAATCTATTCTCGAAAGGAGAATAATACTTCATTAAATCCCTTAGAATTTTTAGTATGATAATGATAATGTATTTTAGTATAATAAATATAATGATTCTACCTATATGATATTATTATTAAAACTGTCATTATTAACTTTAGTAAAATTATTTTTCTATAACCATCAAAAAATTAAAAAAACATCAAATGCTATTACAGGTATACACTCTATCCATTTCATTTTAATTAATTTTTGTTGACTTTGACACACCCTTAAGAAAACTTTAAATATGGGTATATTTTACTCAATTAACCTTATTAATAATATTTTAAAGCTCTAAATTTGGCTTGTATTATTTATTACAGTTATTAATAATAAGTGTAGAAATGAAAAAAGATACTAAAATTTTCTTGATTTCGCAGATCGAACAAATAAATTGAAACAATTATTTTTTGTATAGGGATAAAGTAAAATGAAATGAAGGGAGTAGTAGCTACAATTCCCTTTCTTTTACTTTATGTATTCAAGTTATTATTTGGGAAGTCAAATGATGTTCTTTGATCATAATTTTTTAAAATTCTTTGAATGGTTAGTTATCGTAATTTATAATATTTCTGATGAAATTTCTAAAGATAAATTTGTTTTAAAAAAATTAAAATAAGAATTCAAATTTGTATAAAAAATTTAATTAATTCAACTCTTGTGCAACTGTAAATCTAATCACATGCTAAATTGAAACAAAGCGTTTCACACCCTCATCCGCTCTCTGCCTCCTACAAGCTCTGTGTATAAAACCATGTTAAAGACTCTGTCTTTTCAGTTCTTTCTACACCAGATCTCTCATGCTTTCTAAGGAGATTTCGCTCATAAAAAATACCCATTTGACCAACTCCCTATTTTCTTTCCTCTTTTTCTTCCCTCTCCAATGTTTTTTCCCATATAGTCTTCTCTGTATATCATCATCAAAAAATCAACATTCACGTTTTTTGATCCCTTCTGTCTTTACTTGTTATCATGTCGGATAAAACTAATGAGATTGATCTTTCTATAAAATATTTTCTAATTTTGTACAAAGTTAAAAGTAAAGGCAGTGTGGGGACAACAAGTACAGTGAAGAAGAGCTATGTGGTATGAATGTATTACAAAGAAGACATGATTACATGTATTCTTTTTGTTTTTGCATAAGTCCAGAACATGGTGATTTTTCTGCTAAACTTATGGTTTTAATTTCTGGTGAACTCGAAATCACGTGTGAATGCCAACCCTGCTGCCTTGAAGGTTTTATATATGATCATCAATTTGATTTATTTTCTTCTCTTTTTCCCATGGTATATAAATCATTTTTTCAAACATTATTATTTCTGTTCTTTTTAAATTTGACGTATTGTTTCCTTTTCCATTTTCATCAATGGATCATTTTATAGTAGTGTTTTCAAGGTCAGCTTGCGCGTATCTTAATTAATTCTGTGATATCACTTATACTTTTTTCTCTTAACCCACTTGATTATCCACAAGTAGTGGCGGAGTTAGGATTTTCATTGAGGGGTTTCAATAATGTATATACACACTAGCCCAAGGGGGTTCAACATCTACTATATATACATAATAGATAACTTCAACATCACTAAGAAGTAGTATAAATCATATATCTTGTCCTTCCTCATCTATAGATTATTTAATGGTAAAAAAGAGAGAGTTTTGATGATGAGTTGAGTTATATTATGGGCTTTTGAGAGACAGATGTTTGCTTACCGAATTACTCCTTCATGGTTATAAATATTTTTAATGTTTTTCCCAAGAGTGTTGCTAAATGTTTAATAAAGTGTCATAAGAATCATGAAGTCTCAATTTCACATTTCAGCAAAGACAAAACATATTAGGTAATTTTTTTTCATTTGTTCTAACCTTGTTGGTGGTAGAAGGTTGAAGAAATCCAGTGGAATTAGTTGAGGTGCGCGTAAAAGAATGTTCAATATCATAAAATTATCATACTATAATTGTAATATCTAAAGGACCTATTCTTTCTAGCATATATGTGAACATATGTCCTTAGGATGTTGGTTGCTTTCTCAAAGAACCTACAACATGTTCATTTGGAAAATCCTAGTTAAATTGAACCAGTGAACTGGACTACATTCACCTATAATTATATTCTCTTGAAACATGAATTTTGTTGTAATCACTTGTTCAATAGTAAGTTCTTACCAACAAGAATAATTTAATACTCTACTACTTTTTTTCTCATCAATTACAAGAATAATTAAATATCATACGACGTTTCTTCTCATCGATGAGTCAAATAGCATGTTATTATAGTATATGCAGTTGTTTTTTAGGACAAAAATGTTATCCTTCCTTATTAGCTTATTTGATAGATGTTCCCATGTTTTAATACTAATAAAAGTTGTTTTTTGTTATTAGGAAAGCTTACTCCGAATGAATTTGTGGAACATGATGGAAGAAAACCTTGAAGAAAATGGAAGAATAATATTTGTATCTTTGTTGATGGTAATAAAGTTCCATCGGTAAGTACTGCGCTACTCAAATACCATAACCAGTCATCAAAACATGACTATGGGTCACATAAATTTTGTCATCATGATGAATTCATCATATGTACCGAGTGCAAAAATGAACATAGGTTTTATCGCCGCTCTATGGAGTAATGCAGGAGTTAACATGATGCTATGATCAGTGCGAATTGGAAGTGCACTGATATTCTTTTTGAAAAGTGTGTTTTCTTTTCATGTTTAATTTAGTTAATGATGAATACGTTTTACATAAACAAAGTACTATTTTTGATTTGTTGTTTATATTCAAAAAATCTCTTTTAATTGATCAATATGAGTCATAATGAAATTCTGTATTAGGGTTAGTTGCTATGGGACATGATATCAATTTCCTGTTCAACTCTTACACGAATTATTTTCTTATTCAAATTATCTGATTTAATATGTGTTCAGCTTCACAGAGACCATTCAATAGTTAAAAAATAATATATGAAAAGTTATCAACAATTCGAGATTATTTGTCAGATGAAAATGAAGATGGTATCTGAATAAAGAATAGGAACAAAACTAAACAAAATGTCAGAAGTTGATATATTGGCTCAGAGGTCATTTGAGCTTTGTGTAATAACAAGCTATAGAAAAATGTAAGACCAAGAAATCTTTCTTTTTAAAATCAATCATCCAATCCTAGAGGACCTAAACTTTATTCTGAAGCCTTTCATGTTTCACTTATTGCATTTTGAGAAGAAACATTCAGAAAAAAGATGGGTATTTGTACTAATGGATCATAGTTGAGATCAACACTTAATGGACATGTGATCATATTTAGGATACACCGTTGATGAAAGATGCCATGTATATGAAATTGTCATAGTACTTCATTTGCTAGGAGTTATTGAGTAATATATGTAGCATATGTTTTTATTCGAAAAGTGATGTCTAGAATTTATCAAAATATTGTTATTGTTATTTTGTTCATGACTACATGATATCTCCGATGGTCACACTTTTTGTGTCTAGTTTAGAAAACTCCATTATTTATTATTTGTTTTTCTTATGGGAAGCCTCTAGTAATTACATTGAATCAGAACCAATATTGTCATTGTGAAAAGAAAAGGAAAGAAAAGAAAGGAGGATCAGCCCGTAATGTTGAAAAGGAGTTTAGGGAGCTCCTTATTCTGTTAAAAGTTTTAAGTCGGTGGACATGGTAAATAATCTGCACTAGTGAATGTACCATGAAATAAATATTTTTGTTCATTAAAATTTATGAACTCCTGAACACTCTTTCTAATAGGAAAAAAATAGGTGCTAACTAATATATAGAGTAGCTCATTGATATTCCTATATGCCATTTTGAGAATCATCTCCAGATATGTGGGTTTATGAATATTTCGTCATTTTCTTTAATATTTGATATGTTGAGTTATAGTAGAATTTGTTTTTGACTAAGCAGATAGAATGCTTCGTTTGATCCTTAACATGCCATTTTTGTGAGACGTTCTTTATGTAGTTATTGCATAATTGTGTTAGTAGTTCTAGGGAACTAATTCTGTCTGGGACTCATCAAAATGTGTTCCATTGTCCAAGTAACGGTCAATTTATTGTAATGTGGCTATGAATAGTGCATTATATTTCTCATTTCTTAGCAAACCATGTTTATGATCATCTTTTTCCTTTTATTCTTTGCGAACATGTTTGTTTGTTGCTTTTTATGGTTTTTAGATTTTCATGTGATGATATAGAAGAAATAAAATTCCAAAGGATGTCTGCATTCCTCGATGTATGAAGGTTGCAGTTCATACATATGTTTTGGATGTAAAATATGTGGTTTCTCACACTTTACTTGGAGTTTCTTTCTAGTTATATGGGTATGTTCTTTTGATCATTTAATTCTTTTAAGTAAATATAGTTATGTAAGAAGTGCATGGGTTCAACTGAATTAAATGATCAAAAGAACATGCCCATACAAATAGAAAGAAATTCTAAGTAAAGTGTGATTTAAAATTTTGTAGTCTTTGTGAAATCAGTACATGTTTTTCAACTGCAGCTTGAGAACTATATTTCACATCCAAAACATACGCATAAACTTTAACCTTCACATATTAGGAACGGAAACATCCTCTGTACACTTTTTGGCTTTTTCATTATTCATTATCATCACATGAAAATCTAAAACCCAATACATATTGTAGGCTTTTGTGGTTAGTGAACACATCAATATATACCCCATACAAATAGTGCCTCCAAATCTTTAAGGCAAACATAACAACTGCTAACTCAAGATCATAGGTGGACTATTTCTTTTCATGGGGATTAAGTATTTCATAGGCATAGGCCAAAACCTTACCTTTATGAATCAAAACACACCCCAAACCAATCCTTAAAGCATCACATAAATAATAAATCAATCTGAACCATTAGGCAAAGTCAGAATAGGGGATGTAGTGAGTCGAGTCTTCAACTCCTGAAAAATAAACTCGCAAGAATCTGACCACTAAAACTTGAATTCTTTTTGAGTCAGTGTAGACATGGTGGATGCAATAGATGAAAATCCTTCAACAAACCTTTGGTATTAGCTAGACAAACCCATTAAAATCCATATATCTGATGGAGAGATAGGTCTAGGACAGTTTCTCACTACTTTGGTCTTTTAAGGATCAACTCTAATGCTATCACCGAAAATGATATGACCAAGAAAAACTACTGACCGTAGCAAAAATTTGCATTTAATGAATTTGGTGAATAACTGATGGGCTTTGAGGGTCTATAATACTATTTTGAGATGGTCTGCTTGATCATTTTCTCTACGAGAGTAGACAAGAATGTAATCAATGAAAACTATGACAAAAATGTCCAAGTATTGCTTGAACACTTGGTTCATTATGTCCATGAAAGCTGCTGGGGCATTGGTAGGATCAAATGACATGACTAGAAATTCAAGGTAACCATACCGAGTTCTAAAGAGTATTTTTAAAATGCCACATTCTCTGACTTTGAGTTGATGAAAGCATGATCTGAGGTCTATCTTAGAAAAGTAAATGGCACGCTAAAGTTGGTCAAATAAGTTATCGATTCTAGGAAGTGGATACTTGTTTTTAACTATGACTTTGTTTAACAGACGGTAGTCTGTACACATTCTAAGAGAACCATCCATCTTTGCATGAATAGAACTGGTGCGCCCAACAGAGAAAAATTGGGCAGGATGAATCCCTTATATAGGAGATCCTTTAACGGATCTTTTAACTCCTTGAGTTCAGCTGGAGCCATTATGTATAGCAGAATAGAGATGGGCTAAGTATCAAGAAGAAGGACTATTCCAAAGTTGATTTCTCTTTCAGGAGGAACCATAGGAATATCATTAGGAAACACATATGGAAATTCACATGCCACCGAAACTGACTAACATTATGAGTCTCGGAATTAAAGTCTTTAACTCAAATGATATGATAGATACACCCACTGGATATTATTTTTCTAGCTCTACTGTATGAAACAAGATGACCCCTAAGTGCTGAAGTACTACCCCTCTATTCTAGGACAGGTCCATTTGGGAATTAATAATAGACAACTCTATTTGTATAATTAACTGAAGCATAGCATAAAAGAAGCCAATTCATGCTGAGAATGACGTCAAAATCAGTTATCTATAACTTTATTAGGTTTGCTGAAGTAACTTTTTTGAGATACCACAACCGGATAGTTCTTGTATACACGTCGGGCTATCATAGATTTACCCACTAGGGTAGAGATTGAGAAGGTCTCTAGTATGATTTTGGAATTGACTCCTAAGTCAACATCAATATATGGTGTTACAAAAGACAAAGAGGCTCCTGCATCTAGCAAAGCATAAACATATAAATGATAGACTTGTAACATACCAGTGACCACATCAGGTGAACTTTCCTAATCCTGTCGGGGATCAAGTGCCTAAAGCTTATTTTGGCATTGCCTATAGGTGGCACTGGAAGCGGCACTCTTTTGATTTGGCCAACCAGACTGAGCAGGAGGATGATTATACTGACTCTGGTAACCTACCTGAGGACACTCTCTAATTCTATGAACATACTTGCCATACCCTAAAACATACATCACTACCAACCTTGCGGACACCTTAATGGTTTTTGCTACACTTTGGACAAAGAGGATTTATTCGGGCACTGCTAACACTACCCTGAGACTTAGATCCTGATGCCCTATTCTTATTACCATTTTTGAATTTAGGAATTCGAGCACTAGATGAGGACGCAGATGGAACTGAAGGTTTTGGGAAGAATTGAGAATGATTACCACCCTCTGACTTAGGTTGTAATACCCCACATTTTTCTAAGCTAGGAAGTGAATAAGTATTCCTACATATGAAATCTCGTATCCTATGATTTAGAGTTGATTACATTACCTACAATGAATATCCTAGTGATAGGATAGCTTATGATGCATTAAGAATGTTCATATGAGTCACTTAAGGTAATACAGGCTAAGAGTTTTTGAATCCATCAAGTTTTATTGTTCGATTTTATAAGGGTCATATTTGAATGAGTATAACTCAATTTTAATGTGGTATTTTGGATTATTTAAAACCACCAAATTGTAGAGAATCGAATTATGTTTCCAACGATACCAATTTCGCCTTAATCCAATACCTGAGTAAAAAGTTATGCCCATTCTCATGAGAAACAGTAAGGATAGGCGATTGGTTAGGCTCTGCCCAACCAAACATACGTGATTATTTAGGCGCCGCGCAACCTAACTTGGTCAATTACTTGGGCGCCGCCTAAGTCAATTCCAGGTGCCAAAAACACTCCATTTTGAGATATTTTAAGGGTAATTAAGTCTTTTAACACTCCTTACACGTCCCTAAACTTAACCCTACAAAATATATAGCTTCTAAACATATTACAATGCTATTATCATCTCAAAGCTCATCATCCAAGAGCACTAAAATATTAAAACAACTAGGGTTGCGTAACTAAGCTTGAAGATCCGATTTCAAGAAAATTCTTCCATCAATCATCAAGAATATTCCTTCTAAGGTATGCGTAAGTTTATTCATGGACTCCTTTTGTCCATGAAGCCCAAGAACCATCTTCTAAATTTTGTATCATGATGTTTATATTATTGGTCGTTGATGTCATGTGGTTGGAGTTTGATGATGCCTAATATGGGATCTTTGTATGTTTATTGTGAGGATATAGTGGTATTTAACGTATAAATATATGAAATTGGTGGTTGAATATTTGTAATCTTGATGAAACCACCTATGCTTAAGATATGCAAGTAAGGTGTTTGAGAAAATACCTAAGGGAATAGAAATCATGCTTTTATGACATAGTAAGTCCTAAATGACTTCCATGTTCTAAGTTTATGTTCAACGTGATCCCCGTGCTATTGTCATGAATTGAAGAAGTGGTACAAGATGCTCATGATATTGTTGCGATATGGAATGACCATGTTATTGAAGCCATGCAAGTATATACATGTTGTGTACATTCCCAATCATGTGATAGTTTGTTGAGAATTATTCTTATTATGAAAGCCTTACTTATTATATTATGAATTGTGGACTCAAATCTTGTGATCAAGTCATGTCATGTGTGTCAGTTTCCTCCTATCAAGTCCTGGGGGTACTTGTACTAAAAAACTATAGCTGTGTGCCTAGAGCCATGTCGTGTTTCATAATATCAGAACTCAAGCTATGATTCCATAGACTTCAGTCAGTCATGTGACTCCTGAAAACCTCATGATCTTCTTCAGTTGTCAGATATCAGTAACATTCCACTAGTCAATGGAAATTCAGTAATATTAGGTCATGCACAGTCAGTTATTCATGTCCAGTCCCTCTAAATGGGTGTAGAGGTTAGCACCGAGTGAACCTAAGGATAGGAACTCACCCGTTAGTTCAGGGTGTGATTCTTAGTAGTCATCTTTATGTTCCAGAACTATGTAGCTAGCGTAGGTTGAGACATCATAACCCATAAAATTAGGGTTGATGAGGTTGCTTAACTTATCAGCTTAGGGTTCCCACCATTCTCATTCAGTATCCACCAGATAAGGGTCACTCACAGGCTGTCTTTACCTGTGGCACATTATTGACACCCCTCTAGACGGGGCAGAGATTAACCTAATATTAGCCATAACGGCATACATGGGGCATGTCAGTTAAACACTACTTCCCACAGTTTCAGTATCTGTCTTAATAAAAGAACTCATGAAATTCTTCAAATTTTAGTATATACAAGATTGTCAGATACAGTCGTCCATGTTCTCAGTTTCAGTATCAGTCAAGAAGGTTATGAGTAAACCAGGTATTAGCTTACAAGTCATGCTATCACGTATTGATGGTCCCAGTTTCTATATATGAATGTTTGCACTCCCACGTTCATATTAGTCAGTCAGTGTTATTTATGCGTGCAACCATTTATGTTCAGCCTACCTTTCTTGTATACTCAGTACTCCAGTTATACTGAAGCATTTACGCTATGGTGCTTTTTTTCATGTTACACCATAGGTTTCGAGGCATAAACTCCAGCCCAGCAGTAGCGGTAGCATTCTAGTCGCAGAGACATAGTGAGTCCTCATTAATTCGAGGACAATATGATTTGATACATTTATTTATTTCTTCAGTTCAGTTTTGCAGAGTTAGTTGGAGACATGTTCCTTCAACTCCCTATTCAGATTGTTTAGAGGCTTTCAGATTTATGTCTAGATTTATGTTCAGACTTAGCTTTCAGATTGAGTTGTTTTGGGTATCTTCACCTACATGATTTTATTCAGTTGAACCTTATAGCCTTAGAGTTCTATGTATTCTACATTATTATATCATGATTTGCAGTATACATGTACATATATCAGTCATGGGTTAGTTTATAGTCCCTCGAGGTCATGAGCACCGTGTAGCATTCTAGTTCAGCGAATCGGGGTATTACAAACTTGGTATCAGAGCCTAAGGTTCAATAGAGTCCTAGGAAGTTTGAATGGCACATATAGTAGAGTCTTGTACATTGGTGTGTTGCGCGCCATATTTATGTGCGGAAGGCTATAAGATGATTTTGGAACAATCCCCTTTATTTATTATTCATGTCATTCTAGTGAGCATAATCCCAAGTTAAACTCTCAGTCTAATCTATTCTTCTCTTATAACAGACCATGGCCCCAAAGAGAAGAAACCAGCCAGATCCTCAGCCGGAAGATCCTTTGGGCGAACATGTTTCCCATGCGGAGTTTAGTGCCGTATTTACCATACTTGCTCAGTTTGTGGATGCATAGAATGAACGACCACCAGTCATTTTGGCCAATCCAGTGGCCAATCCCAAAGCAGCTAGTGTTCGGGACTTCACCCGGATAAACCCTCAATCTTTCCATGGGTCTATGTCAGAAGAGGACCCTCAGGAATTCATTGATCAAGTCCAGAAGGTCATTGACATCATGGGTGTTACTTTTATTTAGTGTTCCAAGTTAGCCACCTACCGGTTATAGGATGTTGCTCAAGATTGGTACAAACAGTAGAAGTCTGAGAGGTTAGATGATGCAGGCCCTATCGGGTGGGAGGAATTTGTCATGGCCTTCTTAGACAGATTCTTTCCCCAAGAGCTGAGGAAAGCCAAAGTTCTTGAGTTCATAACCCTCAGATAGGGGAATGTGACGGTTAGGGAGTATTCTCTCAGATTTACTCAGCTAGCCAGGTATGCTCCTCATGTGGTTATAGACAATAGGGTTATGATGAGCAAGTTTGTGTTAGAGATCAACAATAGCGTGGTAAATGAGTGTAGGTATGCAATGCTGATCGGTGATATGACCTTATCCAGATTCATGACCTATGCCCAGCAAGTAGAAGGGTAGAAGTTTAAGACTAGGGACAGGCAGAACAAGAGAGCAAGGTCAGGGAATTTCAACTTTGCTCACCCCAAGTCAGATGGAGGAAACCGTTCATAGTTTTCCTCCAAGTCAACCGTTCCAGCTCCTTTCTCTGCTAGCGCTCCAGTGCCGAAGTTCAGAGATAGAAACAGAGACAAAATGCCAGGTTCTAAATCTCAGGGCAGTGTTAGTAGTGCCCAAACGAATCCCCTTTGTCAGACTTGTGGTAAGAACAACAAAGCCATTTACAGAGCCGATAGTGATGTCTGTTTTGGTTGTGGAAAGCCAGGCCACAGGATTAGGGAGTGTCTACAGTTAAGTCTTCAGGGTCAGCAAAATCATTATACAGCTCGGTCCAGTCACCTGAACCAGTAGGGTGCCATTTCCAGTGCTACCAGCGGGCAACGCCCAAATAGACTCTATGCTCTGCAGTCCTGGTAGGATCAGGAAAATTCTCCTGATGTCATTACTGTTATGTTATAGATTTTCCATGTTCATGTTTATGCTTTGCTATACCCAGATGCATCTTTGTCTTTTGTTACTCCATACATAGAAGGTGATTTCGGAATTAGTCCCACAGTTCTAGTAGAGCTCTTTTCAGTCTCTACCCTAGTGGGTAAAACTATCATCGCCCGGTAGGTATACAGGAACTGCCCGGTTATGATATCTCAGAAATTTATATCAGCAAATTTAGTAGAGTTAGAGATGACTGATTTTGATGTCATTCGCGGCATGGTTTTCCTTCATTCCTACTATCCCATAGCCGACTGCAGAAATAAGATAGTTCAGTTTTAGTTCCCAAATGAGCCCGTCCTAGAGTGGAAGGGTAGCATTTCAGTATTTAGGGGTCAACTTATTTCCTACCATTGGGCAAGGAAAATGATTTCTAAGGGGTGTATGTATCATCTTGTGCATATTAAAGATTCCAGTTCTTAATCTCCCAGCCTAGAAACAGTCCTTGTTGTTAATGAATACTCAGATGTCTTTCCCAAAGATCTTCTAGGCATTCCTCCCGAAAGGGAAATAGACTTCGGAATAGACCTTCTTACGGATACTCAACCTATTTCTATTCTGCCATACAGATGGCACTAGCAGAACTCAAGGAACTGAAAGATCTGTTGAAGAATATTTAGATAAGGGATTCATCAGACCCAGCATTTCCCCATGGGGTGCGCCAGTATTATTCGTGTGCAAGAAAGATGGTTCTCTCTGGATGTGTACTGATTATCATCAACTCAACAAGGTCACAGTCAAGAACAGATATACTCTTCCCAGGATTGATGATCTATTCAACCAACTTCAGGGTGCCAGTTACTTCTCCAAGATAGACCTCAGATCAGGCTATCATCAACTCAGAGTTAGAAAATGTGACATTCCGAAGACAGCTTTCCGTACACGGTATGGTCACTTCAAATTTTTAGTCATGTCATTTGGTCATACCAATGACCCTTAAACTTTTATAGATTTGATGGACCGTGTGTTCAAGCACTACTAGGAAATGTTTGTCATAGTTTTTATAGATGATATTCTGATCTATTCTCGCACAGAGCGTGATCATGCAGACCATCTCAGGATTGTTCTTCAGACTCTCAGGGATCACCAGTTATTCACTAAGTTCAGCAAGTGCAAAATTTGGCTAAGATTAGTAGCATTCCTTGGCCATGTTATTTTCAATGATTGCATTAGAGTAGATCCTTAGAAAACCTAGGCTGTAACAAACTGGCCCATACCCGTATCTCCATTAGATATTAGGAGTTTCTTGGGTTTGGTTGGATATTACCGACGGTTTGTTGATGGATTTTCTTCTATTGTATCTCCCATGTCCAGATTGACTCATAAGAAGATTAAGTTTCAGTAGTCAAATTCATACGAGAAGAGCTTTCAAGAGTTGTAGACTCAACTCACCTCAGCTCCAGGTCTAGCTAATCCAGATTGTTCAGACGGTTTTGTAGTCTATTGTGATGCATCCAAAGTGGGTTTAAGTTGTGTCCTCATGCAGTATGGTAAGGTCATAGCCTATGCCTCCAGATAGTTAAAGCCACATAAGAAGAATTATCCTACTCATGATCTTGAGTAAGCAACGATATTTTTTTCCTTGATAATTTGGAGGCATTATCTCTATGGAGTTCATGTAGATTTCTTCACAGACCATAAAAGCCTCTAGTATGTATTTTCCTAGAAAGATCTCAATCTTCGCTAGAGAAGGTGGTTAGAGCTCTTGAAGGATTACGACATGAGTGTTCTTTATCATCCAGACAAGGCCAATGTTGTGTCTGATGCTCTCAGTCGACTCTCCATAGGCAGTATTTCTCACGTTGAGGATAGTAAGAAATAAATGGCTCAGGAGATCCATAAGCTTGCCAGACTAGGCATTCTCTTAGTCGATTTTTCAGAGGATGGTGTATATGTTCATAGTAGTTCAGAGTCATCTCTAGTTTTCGAGGTGAAAGAGAAACAAGAAAGGGATCCTAGCCTTGTCAAGCTCAAAGAGTCAGTTCAAAATCAGAAAGTCAAGGTTTTATCTGAAGGGGAAGATGGTGTTCTTCGTTGTCAGATTCATCTATGTGTTCCAGGTGTAGATGAATTGAGGTAGCAAATTATCGTAGAAGCACATGGTGCGCGATACTCTATTCATCCAGGGGCCACTAAGATGTACCCTTACATACGTGAGATCTATTAGTGGAGTGGGATGAAGATAGATGTTGTAGAGTTTGTTGCTAAGTGCTCTACATGTCAGTAGGTTAAGATAAATCAAAATAAACCTAGTAGTTCCATGCAAGAGTTCACCATTCCTACTTGGAAGTGGGACTAAGTTAACATGGACACCGTGATGAGTTTTCCTAGAACTCATCATCAACATGATTCAGTCTGGGTCATTATAGATAGAATGACCAAGTTAGCTTATTTCCTTCCTATTCGTACTTCTTATTACACCGAGGATTATGCCAAACTCTATATCAGGTACTTAGTCAAGTTAAATGGTGTTCCACTATCTATCATCTTAGACAGCGGTACCCAGTTCACTTCTCACTTTTGAAAAGCATTCCAAAAGGGTCTCGGTTCTCAAGTTCATCTCAGCACAATATTTCATCCTCAAACAGATGGTCAAGCAGAGAGGACCATTCAGACTCTTGAAGATATGCTAAGGGAATGTGCAATTGACTTCAAGGGAAGTTGGAATAACCACTTGCCTTTGATTGAGTTTGCATAAAACAATAACTATCATTCTAGTATTTAGATGGCTCCATTTAAAGCTCTCTATGGTAGGAGATGTAAATCTCTGATTTGTTGATTTATAGTTAGTGAGGCCTCAATCGTAGGTCCTGCCTTAGTATTCGGCGGCTTAGAGAAAGTTCAGTTGATTAGGGAGAGACTCCGGGCTGCTCAGAGCCGACAGAAGTCCTATGGAGATGTTCGTAGAAAGGATCTCAAGTTCGAGGTCAACGACTATATCTATCTTAAGATCTCTCCCATGAAGGCAGTGAAGAGGTTTGGCAAGAAAGGAAAACTCAGTCCCTAGTATATCGGTTCCTTCAAAATTCTTTGTCGCTTTGGCAAGGTAGCTTATGAGCTTGAGTTGCCTTCAGATCTAGCCTCAGTCCATCCAGTCTTACATGTTTCTTTGATAAAGAAGTGCATAGGTGACCCAGTTGTTGTTGTCCCTAGTCAGAGCATCGACATTCAGAATAGCCTCTCTTACGAAGAGACTCCAGTCGAAATCTTAGATTATCAGACTTGTAGAATGAGGAACAATGAAGTCCCTCTAGTCAAGGCTTATTGGCGAAGTCAGTATCATGAGGGAGCTACTTTGGAAGCAGAAGTAGATATGCGTACCAAGTATCCTCACCCCTTCCTCACCAATTTAGATCAAGCTCAAGGTAACAGTT
This sequence comes from Capsicum baccatum var. pendulum, assembly GCA_030864225.1. Classification (NCBI taxonomy): domain Eukaryota; kingdom Viridiplantae; phylum Streptophyta; class Magnoliopsida; order Solanales; family Solanaceae; genus Capsicum; species Capsicum baccatum. The sequence continues at coordinate 270,341,683 of CM061552.1, forward strand.
CTCCTTAATCTTATTTAGTTTTACGTTCATGTTTCCAGTATAAACTTGGCACCTATTAACCATTTCATACTCAGTCATGTATTCATGTTTCAGTTGTCCGTGCATTAGATATGAACGAATTTAGAATGTTTAGCATGTTAGTCAAGAGATAAAGTTGCATTTCTTCATGTCCAGTTCAGTTTCTTTTGTCTTGTATCCCTTCTCAGTAAATTCTCATTCGAGGATAAATGTTCCCAAGGGGGAGATATTGTAATACTCCACATGTTTCAAAGCTAGGAAGTGAATAAGTATTCCTACATATGAAATCTCCTATCCTGTGATTCATACTTGAGTACATGACTTACAATGAATATCCTAGTGATATGATAGCTTTTGATTCATTAATCATGTTCATATGAGTCACTTAAGGTAATACAAGCTAAGAGTTTTTGAATCCATCAAGTTTTAGCGTTCGATTTTGCAAGGATCATATTTGAACGATTATAACTCATTGTTAATGTCGTATTTTGGCTGATTTAGACCCACCAAATTGTAGAGAATCAAATTATCTTTCCAACGATACCAATTTTGCCTTAATCCAATACCAGAGTGAAAAGTTATGCCCATTTTTGCGAGAGACAATAAGGATAGGCGATTTGTTAGGCGCCGCCCAACCAAACATAGGCGATTGGTTAGGCACCACCCAACCTAGCTTGGGAAATTACATGGGCGCCACCTAAGTCAGTTCCAGGTGCCAAAAACACTCCATTTTGAATTATTTTAAGGGTAATTAAGACTTTTACCACTCCTTACACATCCCTAAACTTAACCCTATGAAATATATAGCTAATAAACATATTACAATCCTATTACCATCTCAAAGCTCATCATCCAAGAGCACTAAAAGAGAAAAACAACTAGGGTTGCATAACTAAGCTTGAAGATCCGATTTCAAGGAAATTCCTCCGTCAATCATCAAGAATCTTCCTTATAAGGTATGAGTGAGTTGATTCATGGACTCCTTTCATCCATGAAGCTCAAGAAACATCTTCTAAATTTTGTATCATGATGTTTATGTTGTTGGTGATTGATGTTCATGTTGTTGGAGTTTGATGATGCCTAAGATGGGATCTTTGTATGTTTATTGTGAGGATATGGTGGTATTTAACATATGAATATGTGAAATTGGTGGTTGAATATTTGTAATCTTGATGAATCCACCTATGCCTAAGATGTGCATATAAGGTGTTTGTGAAAATACCTAATGGAATAGAAATCATTCTTTTATGAAATAGTAAGTCCCAAATGACTATTCCATGTTCTAAGTTTATGTTCAACGTGATCCCCGTACTATTGTCTTGAATTGAAGAAGTTGTACGAGATGCTCATGATATTGTTGCAATATGGAATGATCATGTTATTGAAGACATGCGAGCATATGCATGTTGTGTGCATTACTGATCATGTGATAGTTTGTTGAGAATCATTGTATATACATATTGTGTGCATTCCTGATCATGTGATAGTTTGTTGCGAATCATTCTAATTATGAAAGCCTTACTTATGACATTGTGAATTGTGGACTCAAATCTTGTGATCAAGTCATGTCATGTGTGTCAGTTTCCTCCTATCGAGTCCTAGCAGTACTTGTACCCGAAAACTATAGTTGTGTTCCTAGAGCCATGTCATGTTTCACAATATCCGAACTCAAGATATGATTCCATAGACTTCAGTCAGTCATGTGACTCAGGAAAACCTCATGATCATATTCAATTGTCAGATATCAATGACATTCTGCCAGTCAACGGAAATTTAGTAAGATTAACTCATGTACATTAAGTTATTCATGTCCAGTCCCTCCAGATGGGAGTAAATGTTAGCATCAAGTGAACCCAAGGACGGGAATTTACCTGCCAGTTCAGGGTGTGATTCTTAGTAGTCACTCTTGTGTTCCATAACTACATAGTCAGTGTAGGTTGAGACATCTTAATCCATCAGATTAGGGTTGATGAGATGGCTTAACCCATCAGTTTAGGGTTCCCACCGTTCTCATTGAGTACCCGACAGATAAGGGTCACTCACAGGCTGTCCATACCCGTGGTACGGTATTAACACCCCTCTAGTCGGGGCAGTGATTGGACCCCAGCTTAGCCATAATAGCATACATGGGGCATGTCGGTTAAACACTACTTACCACAATTTCAGTATCAGTCTTAATAAAAGAACTCAGGGCATTTTTCAGATTTTAGTATATACAGGACTGTCAGATACAGTTGTCCATGTTATCAGTTTCAGTATCTGTCATAAAAGTTATGAGTAAACTATGTATTAGCTTACATGTCATTCTATCACGTATTCACGGTCCCAGTTTCTATATTTATGTGTTTGCACTCCCACGATCATATTAGTCAGTCAGTGTTGTTTACACATGAAACCCTTTATGTTCAGCCTACCTTCCTCGTATACTCAGTACTCCAGTTGCACTAATGCATTTGCGCTATGGTGCTTTATTTTCATACTACAACATAGGTTTCGAGACACTAGCATTCCAGTCGCAGAGACACAGTGAGTCCTCATTGATTTGAGGACAATTTAATTTGATAGATTTATTTATTTCTTCAGTTTAGTTTTAAGGAGTTAGTTGGAGACATGTTCCTTCAACTCCTTATTCAGATAGTTTAGAGGCTTTCAGATTTACGTTCAGATTTATGTTCAGACGTATCTTTCAGATTGAGTTGTTTTGGGTATTTTCACCCATATGATTTTATTCTGTTTAAACTCGTGGCCTTACAGTTCTATGTATTCCGTATTATTATATCATGATTTGTAGTATACAGGTAAAAATATCAGTCATGGGTTATCTTGTGATCCCTTGGGGTCATGAGCACAGTGTAGCATTCCGGTTCAGTGAATCGGGGTGTTACATAGGTTGAGTAAAGTTGAAGGTACTTGTTCTATCCCTCTTACTCTCCCTTTCTTTCTCCATAGTCTTCTACTCCTCTATCTGTTTAGAATAGACCATCAACCTAGCCAATTCCATCTTCTTAATTAGAATTGTGGTCCTACACTCCTTGATAACACTATTAGACACACTAGACAGAAACTTTTTCATCATACACCTACTATTACCTACCACATGAGAAGCATACCTAGCTAACTGAGTAAACTTGAGAGAGTAATCCTTCACTGTTAAGATGCCCTACTTTAATTTAATGAATTCTAACACCTTAGCTTCCCTCAACTCCAATGGGAAGAACCTATCCAGAAAAATAGTAGAAAACTCCTCCCATTCTATACGCCCTGAATATATGACCCTTTCTGCTCTCAACTTCTTAAACTATGTATGGGCCACATACTTTGATTGTTATGTAGATAACTCAACACTATCACTAGCGATTACCCCTATAATATTTAGTACCTTTGGCACTATGGCAAGGAATTCCTGTGGGTCCTCTTTAGACTTAGACCTTAAAAATGATAGAGGATTCATTCGTGTGAAGTCCCAAATCCTAGGTATAGTAATATTGGACAATAGGTTAGCCTAAACAACACCTAGCATTCATTCTGGGCTTCTATAGAATAGGCTAGAGTGGTGAAAGCTGCTCTAAATTCTGTGTGAGAAACATGCTCATCCAGGGGATCTGCCCAGATAGACGGAGGTGCTGGGTGGTTTCCCATTCTTCTTCCATTTGTCATTTTGGGAGACATGCTCTATAAATTAGAGGGAAAAATAGATTAGATACAGCTTTTAACTTGAGTTCATGCTAACTCGTATGACATGAATACTGAATGAGGGAAACTTTTATTAAAAATACCTCATATCCTGTTGTCCATAAGTATTGCGCGCTACACACCCATGCACTAGACTCTACTTGATGCGGCTTTCACACTCCCTAATACTCTTTAGAACCTTAGGCTTTGGTACCAAGTTTGTAATGCCCCGAGTCTACACCTTGAACGTCACATGATGCTTACGACCCTAAAGGATCATATGCTAACCCATGACTGGTACCTATTATGAGTACTGAATAATAATACTGAATCTATATGTGGAAGTATAACTGAAAATGCCATAAGGTTCTCAAAATGCTGAAAGCATAATTGGATGTACTGATAATACTACTGAAAACTTAATACTATCTTAACAAGTCTAGTCTAAAATGCCTTTAACTGAACTGTCTAAATATGGAGTTGATGGGACAAGCCCCGAAATAACTCCGAGTAACAAAATACTGAATCTATTGTAATACTGAAATAATTAGTATCCTCAATGGATGAGGAATTACTACTGAATCTGCTGCTGCTAACTAAATCTGGCTAAGCGCGGATAGGAACCTAAGCATCTAAACCTATGATATGATTCATCATAGCACAAAGAAAGAGTATGTATATGGAATGTACTGGTAGATAAGGTAGGATGGTATCCATGGGTTCATAAGAATAATAATATAATTAACTAGTGAACATCATGAAGTAACTGGATAAGAGTACATACAATACTATAACTACTGAACATGCAGATTATGCAATACTTTGCATAATCCTATCTATCTGAATTAGACTCACAATGATTTACTGAGTTCTGGTAATTGAATATTGATAATTGAATATTTAGACTGATACTGATGTACTGAATTCTGATGGCTATGTAACTGATAACTGATAGCCATGATTATGTATAACTATCTGACTTCTTTACATTATACTGATAACTGAGTACTGAGTATTGAAACTAAGCTTTGAGAGTGTTCATCTAACCGACATACCCTAGTTATAAACTGAGTTGGGGTCCAACCTGTGACCCAAGTTGAAATAGTCTTAGCACCTTGCCTAGGGATACTAACAATGCTGGATCAACCCTAATCTAGCAGGAAGATGAAAGAAATGTATAAATGATTGTGTCAACCCGAGTCTTGCAGGAGGATGACTTACCCTATGTTGGCGACGTAGCTCTATAATGTAGGGACTACTACTAAGGGTCAAACCCTCTGCTGGTAGGAATACCCCCATCACTGGGTTTGCTTGGTGCTGAATCCTACTCCCAACGAAACAGACACTGAACTGATCACTTAGTTGTACTAGGCTTGACTAAATTGGCATTGATCGTAATAACTATCTGAAATGGACTGAGCCCAATGAGTACTATAAACTGCCAGAGTACTACTATCTTGACCTTTACTAGGACAATTCTATGACTACTGCAACTAAGTAAATAGCTAGATTTCAGGTAACAAGTACCCCCAGGACTTAATAGAATCAATAATTAAGCATAACAAACTTGAAAAACATAGAAATAGTCAACTGTTCACAATTCATTCATGTAGGCCTTTAGGCAAACACTTGGAAGTCATGAACTTGTACATGAATGAGAAAACATACTAACATGTCACGATTACATTATTTAATGCACATATACATTCTATCAAACATTTGGAGAGCATGATTGTTATACATAATAATGAACAACACATAAGCATCATGACTACATCTTAAACTTGCAATTTAAAGGATTGTACATGGGAATTATATCAATCAACAGACATGCTATCTTATTTTCATGAAACTCAGAATTGAATTGAAACTCATTCAACAACACAAACATGAATACAACCCAATTTGCATATGTAAATTCATGAATCAATAACTTATAGTTTAAAAAGAGTTCTTAATCTCCAAGGGTGGAAGGACACCCAAGGATGAACACCTAACATACCTTGATAATTTATTTTTGTGAATATTGTAGTGAATTCCTTGGAACTAGGACTTGACGTGAAAAATGTAGGGCTTCTTCTTAAGAGGATTGAGTGAATGATGAATGTAATTTGACCTTTTGGGTGTTAAATTTTTTGTTATAGATGAATTCGGTGGGGGGAAAAGGACTTACCTACCCTTAGGCCTCTTTTCCCATGTAAATAACCCTTGAGGCATGATCCTAAAAAATGAGGAATAGACCTCGCGATGCAACTCCAAGAAACAAGTAATGGACTTCACAATGCGACTCCCAGAAACAAGTAATGCACTTTGAAATGCGACTCCAAGAAATAGGGAATACACATCGTGACATGAATCCCAGAATAAAGGAATAGATCTTGCGTCGTGAGCCTATCGTGAGACCTTACTATTCTGAACCTCAGAAATCACCCTTACACTAGTCTGAAAATTACGAAACTCACTCGATATGACCTATTAACATCCCTGATCATGCATCAATTTAAAAATTGTCAACCCAAGGATGAAAAGATCAAAAATAAATTTGTTGAAATATTGAGGCCAAAAATGATTCTGAGTATAAACACTTAGCTAAAATTTTAAGAGTCTTGGACCTTTTTTGGCATGGTTAATAGGATTGAAATGACTAGAATTTTCTGGGGACTTATAGATAGCAAGAGTATTGATGTAAAGGTGAAACATATGTATTAGGAAAAATTGACGCGTGTTTCGATGATTTCTAAATATGTGGTGACACATGAATTTAATTTCAGGGCAAAACGTTCTGAAAAAAGAGGTATTATTTTTAGTTAGGGTACAATATGTGCTTACTTAAATTTGTCTGTGTTGATGTGGCCGCACTAACAGTATATTGTTGCATGAACATTATGTTGATGTTAAATGTGTTGAACACAAATTTTTTTTGTTTTATTTAATTAGATATGGCTTAATTTTGTGAATTTCTTCAGAAAAAAGTTTATGTTATATACATAACAATGTTATGTATATTACATCCAATATACATAAGTTTGAAATGTGAATGATTAAATCTTTTATGACTAGTTGTGTCAAACCATCAATGTTATATACATATAAAAAATATGTATGTTGGTGTTATATTCATAACTATGTTATGCATATGTATGGGAAAACATTATTTAGTGTTAGATTTATTTTTAAATTTGTTTTCCAAAAGAAAGCATACATACTAATCCATTTAGTAACGTATCATAAATAAGTTAATATGTATATGTACGAAAGTTTTTAATTAAAAAATATATCTAAAAGACAATATGAAAAACTAAAAAATTATTATTAATACTAATGAGGATTATGAATGGACGTTGGAAGCATCTAGTTTCTAAAAAACTAATGTTTTTATCATCCAAAGATTTAATTGATAAGACTGCTGCTATAACATATGAAGATAATGTAACTTAGTTTCTTAGTTTCTGATAGGATAGAAGTAGTTATATATAAGTAGTTGTTAGTAGTTATCAACAATTATTTATTAGTAGTTGTCAGTAATTATCTTTAGTAGTTATCTACAATAGTAACTACTTATGTCTGATTTAAATAGGAGATTAGAATCTGGTAGAGAAAAAAAAGACAAAAAGAAAAATATTATTATTGTCTTTGTATTTTGAGATTTGTCCACTCCATACGGACTTGGTTATTGGTTATTATAGTGTTTAAGATCCTTGCACTTTCTTTAAATAGTAAAATTTTATTCTCTATGGACATCCATAACTGATCATGTTCACCGTGGGAGTAGATAAGAATGTCATCAATCAAGACTATGACGAACATGTCCAAGTACTGCTTGAACATGGGTTCATCAAGTCCATGAAAGCTTTCAGGGAATTAGTAAGACCAAATGAAATGACTAGGAATTCCAAGTTACTATAACAAGTTTTGAAAGCTATTTTCGAAATGTCACATTCTCTGACTCTGAGATGATGATAGCTTGATCCAAGGTTTATCTTAGAAAAGTAACTGGTAACTTGAAGTTGGTCAAATATGTCATTGATTTAGGGAAATCGATATCTGTTCTTCACTGTGACTTTGATCAAATTACTCAATTCAATACATATTCTAAGAGAACCATCCTTCTTACGCACGAATAATATTTTTGCACCCCAGGAAGAAACACAGGGTCTGATGAATACCTTATCTAGGAGACTCTTTAATTATTCTTTTAGCTCTCTGAGTTCAGCTAGTTACATTTTGTATGGCGGAATAGATATAGTCTTAGTTTCAGAAAGAAGATTTATTCAAAAGTTAATTCCAAAGATCATCCAAAAACAAATTTAGAAGTTCACATGCCACTGGAACAGACTCAGGACTAGGAGTCTTGGAACTAGAATCATTAACTCAAACAAGATAGTAGGAACACCCTTCAAATATAATTTTTATCACCCTTATGTATGAAACAAGCTGACCCCTAAGTACTGAAGTACTACCCATCCATTCTAGGACAGGTTCATTCGACAACTGAAAATAGACAATTTTGTTTCTGCAGTCAATAAAACCATAGAATGAATGGATCTAATCCATACCGAGAATGAATTCAAAATATGTCATTTCTAACTCTACTAAGTCTACCTAAGTAACTTTCTAAGATACCATAACCAGACAGTTCCTGTATACCCATCGGACTATGATAGATTTACCTACAGGGGTAGAGACTGAGAAGGGCTCTGCTAGGATTTCAGGACTGATTTCAAAGTCAACATCTGTATAAGGATTTACAAAGGACAAGTAAGCTCCTGGATCTAGCAAAGAATAAATATGTAAATGATAAACTTGTAACATACTAGTGACCACATCAAGAGAACTTTCCTAATACGGTTGAGACTGAAGTGCATAGAGTCTGTTTGGGTGTTGCCCACTGATAGCACTGGAAGAATCACCCTACTGATTCAGGGGATACGACTAAACTGGGGATTTATTATGTTGACTCTATGAACCCACCTGAGGACACTCTCTAACCCAACATCCTAGCTTTACCCATCCGAAACATATATCACTTCAAACTCTACAGACACACTGGTGGTTCCTACCACACTTCTTACAAAGAGGATTTGTTTAGGTTCTCCAGTATTACCCTAGGGTTTATGGACTGGAGCCTTATCTTTATTGCTGTCACTAAATTTCGGCATTGGGCACTGGCTGTGGATGGAGCTAGAATTAAAAATTTTGGGCATAACTGAGAACGATTGCCTTCCTCGGACTTAGGCTAAGTGAAGTTGAAGCTACCTATTCTAGCCCTTTTATACTCCTTCTCATTCAATTTATTCATAGCATCCTCTATCTTCTAAGCATGGACCATGATCCTAGATATGTCTATCTCTTTAATTAGCATTGTAGTTCTGTACTTCTTGACCACATTGTTAGACACACCCGGCATAAACTTACTCATCTTAGATCTGCTACTTACTACTATCTAAGGGGAATATCTATCTAGTTGAGTAAACTTAAGGGAATACTATTTCACTACCATGTTGCTGAGTTTTAGATTAATAAAATCGACCATAGCTTCCCTCAACTCTAGTGGGAAGAACCTATCGAGAAAAGAAGTAGAAAACTCCTCCCATTCCATGAGCCCTGAATTAGTGCCCCTATCCGCCTTTCACTTCTTAAACCATGAGTGAGCCACATCCTACAATTGATATGCATCTAACTTAGCACTCTCACTGGAAGTAACCCAAAGATATCTGTGACTTTCTGTACAATGTCGATGATTTCCTGAGGGTCCTCCTCAAACTTAGACCTAGTAAAAGACAGAGGATTCATTCGTGTAAAGTCCCGAATTCTAGCTGCAGCAGTACTGGACACTGGGTTGGCCAGAATAGGAGTTGGGCATTTATTCTAGGCTTCCATAGAATGAGCCAAAGTGGTAAAAACTCCTCTGAATTCTGAGTGGGAGACATGCTCGTCCAGGGAATCTTCCTGAACGGGCGGAGGTGCTAGTTGAATAAATCATGTATTAAAACTCAAATAACATCCTAACCATGGATACAACCAAATTCAACATGAAATCCATGAAAGCAATCAACTTTTAGTTTTTAGAAAAGTTATTGAACTCCAAGGGTGGAAGGAAACCAAAGGAGGAACACCTAACATACCTTGATTGTTAATTCTCTGAAAGTTGTGGTGAATTTCTTGGGACTTAAATCTTGAATCTGATAGGTTAGGGATTGTTCTTGAGAGTATGTATGAATAACGAGTAAATTTTTCCTTTATAAAGACTTAATCTCGTGTTTTGGGGTTGATATAAGGTGCGAAAATAACCCAATTACACCTTTTGGACACAATTTTGATTACTGAAAAAGTGCACAGCGACGCACTAACCTGCGTGGCGCGTCGATGGTCGACGTGATAGCCGATATGATGGCTTACTTGAATTTGCACTAAAGGCTGGTTAAAAATCCTGGTCGATGCGATGGGTGACGCGACACATCGATATCGAGTCGATCCACTATTTTGGACTTCCAACCATCCCTCAAACGACTTCTAAAAAATCCAAAACTCATCTGAGAACACCAACTGAGATTCCTGTTCATGAATCAATTTAAGAAGTGACATTTTCAGGTCATAAGGGTTGTAAAATAAGATTTCCAAATTAAGAAGGCTAAAAATAGATCTAACTATAAACACTTAGTGGAATTCTCTAAGTCTGGAACCTCTTTTCATGTGCTAAAGGACTGAGTTAAGCTAGGATTTTACGGGGTCTTAGAATTCTTCCCCCTTGGGAACATTCATCCTTGAATGAGACTAAATAAGTTGAGAATACTAATATATTGAGTTTACATGCCGGACATGCACAACTGAAGCACAATTACATGACTGAAACTACTGATATACTAAGTTTTCATACTAAACATGCTTAACTAAAGCATGACTAAATTCTGAAGGCATGACACATGACTGAGCTTTTTCGTGAAGTTATGCATGAGATGAGAGCATCATGCAACTGAAACCGATACTAACGTTGTAAAGGTAATCTGAGCATGGAACTGAGTAAATTTGAGAAAAACTATTACCTTGAGCTGAGTTCGAGTTTGCGGAGAAGAGGTAAAGATACTTTCTGCTTCCCAAGTAGCTCTTTCAATGGATTGATTTTGCCAAAGAATTTTACTACCTGAAATTCTTTGTTCCTAAGTCTACGAACCTGATGATCAAGAATGTCAACAATATCTTCCTCATAAGAGAGACTGTTTTGAGCATCTATACCCTCTATAAGGATTACAACTGCTGAGTCACCAATATATTTTTTAAGAAAGGAGACCTGAAATACTTGGTGCACTAAAATGGCTGAGAATTTGGTAAGGACCGACATATTTGGGATAGAGCTTCCGCTTCTTTCCAAACCTTTTCACTCCCTTCATAGGAGAGACTGTCAAATACACATAAACACCAATCTTAAACTCGAGATCCTTTCTTCATACATATTGATATGGTTTCTATTGTCTCTGAACTATCTTAAGCCTTTCCCTGATCAACTAAACTTTTTCTAAGGTATCAAATACTATGTTAGGCCCTACCACTATGGCCTGACACACTTCAAACCAACCAATAGGAGATCTATATGTCCCCTCATAGAGCGCCTCAAATGGAGCCATCTGAATGCTGGAGTAATAGTTATGACTATACTCAAACACAATCAAAGGAAAGTGGTCATCGCAACTACCCTTAAAGTAAATTGAACAAGCTCTTCACATATGTTTTAAAGTTTAAATATTCCGTTATTCTTGACCATCTGTCTAAAGGTGAAATGTTGTACGGAGGTGAACTTAGGTACCAAGACCCTTCTGGAAGGCTTTCCAAAAATGAGTGGTGAACTGCGTACCTCTATCTAAAATGATGTATAATGGAACTCTGTGTAATCTGATCAACTCTATAACATAGAGCTTGGCGTAATCCTCGGCTGAATAAGAGGTGTGAACTAGTAAGAAATGAGCCGATTCAATTATACTATCCATAATGATCCAAATTGAATTATGCTGATGATGAGCATAGTGCAAGCCCATCACTAAATCCTTGATCAACTCGTCCCACTTTGAAGTGGGAATACTGAACTCCTGCATAGATCTACAAGGCTTCTGATGTTTGATCTTAACCTGGTGACATGTCGAGCACTTAGCTACAAAATATGCAATGTCTCTCTTCATCCCACTCTACCAATTGACTATCCATAAGTAATGGTAATCTTTGTGGCCCCTGGGTGAATTGAGTAGCCCGGATTATATGCTTCTACTAGAATCTTCTGTCTCACGCAATCCATATATGGCACACATAGTTGACCCTGGTAGCGTAACACACCATGTCCCCCCTAAGAAGAAAACCTCTACTTTCTAATCTTTGATTGACTCTTTTAGCTTAACTAGACTGGGATCCCTATCCTGTTTTTATTTTACTTCGGAAACTAGATATGATTCCAAACTATTTTACACCCATACGCTATCCTCTACTGAATCGACTAAGCGAACTCCTAGTCGGGCAAGATGATCAACTTCCTAAACTAATTTCTTCTTACTATCCTCCATGTGAGTAACACTACCCATAGACATCCTACTGAGAGCATTAGCAACTATATTGACAATGATCGGATAATACAGACTACTCATGTCATAGTCTTTCAACAACTCTGACCACCTTCTCTTATGCAGGTTTAGGTCTATCTGAGAAAATACATACTGCATGCTTTTATGGTCTGTGAATACAATGATATGCACCCCATACAAATAATACCTCAAGATCTTTTAGGAAAATACAACCACGGCTAACTCAAGATCATGAGTGGGATAGTTCTTTTCATGTAGCTTAAGTTGTCTAGAGGTATAACTTATGACCTTACCTCTCTGCATCAAAACACACCCCAAAAAAACTCTAGGAGCATCGCAATATACCACTAACACATCTGAACCATCTGGTAAAGTCAAAACTAGGAATGTAGTGATTCGATTCTTCAACTCCTAAAAGCTACTCACCTTAATGAAAATTCACATTTACTGAATTTAGTGAACAACAGATAGGCTCTAAGGGTCTGTAATTCTATTCTTAGATAGTCTGCATGATCATGATAACTATGGGAGTAGACAAGAATGTCATCCACTAAGATTATGACGAACATATCCTAGTACTGCTTGAACACTTCATAAAGTCCATGAAAGTTGTTGGGGCATTGGTAAGACCAAATGATATGACTAGGAATTTGAAGTGATAATACCAAGTTTTTAAAGCTATTTTTGGAATTTCACATTCTCTAACTCTTAGCTGATAATAGCCTATTTTGAGGTCTATCTTAGAAAAGTAGTTGTCACCCTAAAGATGGTCAAGCAAGTCATTGATTTTGGTAAGTGGATACCTATTCTTTACCATGACTTTGTTTAACTGATGGTAGTCAATACACATTTTGAGAGAATCATCATTCTTACACATGAATAAGACTAGTGCACCCCACTGGGAAACACTAGGTCTGATAAATCACTTTTCTAGGAGATCCTTCAACTGTTCATTTAGTTCCCTGAGTTCAGCTGGTGCAATTTTGTATGGTATAATAGAGACAGGCTGAGTATCAAGAAGAAGGTCTATTCTTAAGTTAATTTCCTACTTGGGAGGGACTCTAGGAAGATCTTTGTGAAACACATCTTGAAATTCGCATGCTACTAGAACAGACTCAAGACTAGGAGTCTCGGAACTAGAATTCTTAACTCAAACAAGATGGTTGACACACCCTTTAACTATCATTTTTCTCACCCTTAGGTAAGAAACAAGTTGAATCCTAAGTTCTGAAGTACTACTCCTCTATTCTAGGACGGGTTTATTTGGAAAATAAAAATAGACAATTCTTTATCTGCAGTCAAAAAAAGCATAAAATGAATGGAGCCAATCCTTGAAAATATTGTCAAAATCTGTCATCTCTAACTCTACTAAGTTTGCCGAAGTATCTTCTTGAGATACCATAACCGGATAGTTCCTGTATACCCATTGGGCTATCATAGATTTATCTACTGGGTAGAGACTGAGAAGGGCTCTGCTAGTATTTCGAGACTAACTCTAAAGAAAATAGTGATATAAGAAGTTACAAAGGACAAGGAAGCTCCTGGATCTAACAAATAATAAACATGTAAATGATAAACTTGTAATGTACAAGTGACCACATTAGGAGAACTTTCTTGATCCAGTCGGGACTAAAGTACATAGAGTCTATTTGGGCATAGCTCACTAGTGGCACCGAAAGCGGCACCATGCTGATTAGGGCAACCTAACTAAACCGGGGGATGATTATACTGACTCTGCGAACCCACGTGATGACGCTCTCTGACCTTATGGCTTGGATTTCCACATCTGAAAGATACATCACTACCAACGATGCAGATACCTCAGTGGTTGCTGCCACACTTTTGGCATAGAGAATTTTTTCGGGCACCCCTAACACTACCAAGGAGTTTAGGGTATGGTTCCCTATCTTTATTATCATCACTGAATTGCAGCATTGGGGAACTCAAGGAAGAAGGATCTAGAACTGAAGATTTTGGGCAGAACTAAGAATGATTGACACCCTATGACTTAGTCTGAGTAAAGTTGAGGCTAACTGTTCTATCCCTCTTGTTCTTCTTCTCCTTCTTATTTTTCTTAGTCTCTTCTATCTATTGAACATGGACAATGAGAATGGATATTTCTATCTCTTTAATTAGCATTGGGGACCTATACTCATTTATCATACTGTAACACACACCCGATAAGAACATACTTATCTTAGATTTGTATCTGTTAGCACATGAGAGGCATATATAGCTATCTGAGTAAACTTGAGGAAATAATCTTTCACTATCATGTTTCCCTGTTTAAGATTAATAAGCTCCAAGACCTTAGCTTCCCTTAACTCTAACGGGAAGAACCTATCAAGGAAAGCAGTAGAAAACTCCTTCCATTATACGGGCCCTGCATTAGTGCCCCTATCCGCCTTCCACTACTTAAACCATGTGTGAGCCACATCCTGTAATTGATAAGCATCTAACTCAATTCTCTCATAGGAAGTTACCCTCATGATATCTGTTATTCTCTTCACCAAGTCAAGGAATACCTACGGGTCTTCCTTAGACTTAGATCCTATAAAATATGGAGGATTAATTCAAGTAAAGTCTCGAATTCTAACAGCAGCAGTACTGGCCAATGGGTTAGCCTGAACATGAGTTAGGCTTTCTTATTGGACTACCATAAAATGAGCCAAAGTAGTGAAACCTTCTCTAAATTTTGCGTAGGAGACAAGCTCGTCCAGGGGATCTGCATAAATGGGCGGAGGTGCTGGCTGATTTCCAGTTCCTCTTCCATTAGTCCTTTTTGGCGACATATTTTGTAAATAGAAGGAAACATTGGATTGGATATAGAGTTTAATTTAAGCTACTGCTCACTCGCACGATGTAAATAAAGAAAGAAGGGAACTTAGCACCTTGTAGCTGGTCAAAAAGATTATCAATCCTAGGAAGAGGATATTTGTTTTAATAGTGACCTTATTCAACCGGCGGTAGTCTATGAACATACGAAGGGACCCATCCACCTTTCGCATGAAAAGTATGGGTGCACCCCATGGGGAAACACTAGGAAGAATAAAGCCTTTGTTTAGGACGTTTGTAAGACTTTCTTTTAACTCTTTCATCTCTGTGGGAGCCATTCTATACGGAAGAATAGAAATAGGAAGAGTGTCTGGCAATACATCAATGCCAAAATCTATCTCCTTATCAGGTGGTATCCCTAGGAGATCTTTGGGAAAGACTTCTGGAAACTTATTTACTATAGGGACTGATTGAAGAGGAAGACTTTCAACCCTGGAATCTTTTACTCGGATTAGATGGTACATACAACCTCTGGAGATGATCTTTCGGGCTATAAGATAAAAGATAAAGTGACCTCTAGGTGCCACAGAATTTCCTGCCCACTCAATTGGTTACTCATTCGGGAAAGAAAAAGTATCCTTTTGGGTTCTGCTATCAAATGTGTCATAACACGATGGAGCCAGTCCATACGAAGAATAACATCAAAGTCTACTATATCAAGTTCTATAAGGCCTGCGACAGTATCCCAGCAAAGAATATACACAACACAATTTCTATACACCCTTCTAGAAATAACAGAATCACCTACAGGAATGGAAATAGTAAAGGGTTCTATAATAACTTTGGGCTCAAACCCAAATCCAACAGCCACATAAGGGGTTACATAAGATAAGGTAGACCAAGTATCAAGCAATACATAAACATTACGGGAAAAGATTCGTAATGTACCGGTGACAACATCTGGTGAAGCTTTCGCCTCCTAGCGGTTAGTCAAAGTGTATAACCGATTATGACCACTCCCGGCAACAGGAGGGATACCCTTAGAAGGAGGAGCCATAGAGGTGGTTTAGGACTTAGCCCCCACCCCCCTCGCATTTTATCCTGCAGAAGGGTAATCTCTCAAAAGGTGACCCACCTTGCCATAAGAATAATAATTTCTCCCCTCAAAATAACACTTCTATGGGTGATTCTTTCCGCAAGTCTCACACCACATATAAGCACGATGCTGCTGGGCCACACGACCCTATGATTGAGTAAATGGGGCTCTGGATCCATGGTGAGTCTGAAAACTCTGAGAATGTCTGTATGCCAGTCATCTAGGTGCTCGGACGCTAGCAGCAGACTGTGTATTACCCTAATTCTTCTTCTTTTGCCATTTATTTCTCTACTTACCGCTTTCAGGCTGACTATGACAATGGTCGGAAGATCAGACTCTTTTTCCTTATCTTTCCTTTACCCTAGATTCAGAAATCTTCTTTTTCTTGTCCTCTACCTATTGTATGTGAACTGTCAGCCTAGCAAATTCCAACTCCTTGTTCAGCATAGCTCCCTGAAACTCAAGCACCAAATCATCTAAAAGGCCGGAAGCAAACTTTCTCATTCGGTCCCTCATACTACTCGTCATCTCAAGATCATAACGGGCTAGCTGATTAAACTTTAGAGATACTTCTGAACACTCATCTTACCCTGCTTAAGGTTAATGAATTCCTATGCTTTAGCTTCCCTCATCTCCAAAGGAAAGAATCGGTCAAGAAAAGCTTCCACAAATTCATTCCATACTGTAGGCTCAGCACTGTCACCCTTTGCCTCTTCCCACTCATTATACTATTGGTCCACTACACCTTTGGCTGATAAGTCGCTAGCTCAACACTTTCCAACTGATCCACATGTATCAATTTTAAAATGTTCTCCATTTTGTCTATGAACTCTTATGGATTCTCTTCTACTTTCATGCCAAAAAATGTAGGCCGGTTCATTCTCCTGAACTGACCCACCCTAGTAGCTTCAGATGTAATAGGCACAGACCCAACATCTTCTAATCGTTGGGACTGATTAGCTACCAACTTTGTCAGTATATGAATATATTATCTGAGTTCTGCATTTTAAATATCCCTGTGAGTAGTCGGGGGATGGTTAACATTGGTCCGTGGATCCCTAGGTGGATTGGTTGGGACTGGAGGTTTTCCCGGAGTATGGACAGGTTCGGGAGTGGGAGCTCTATTACCTGTCCTCATTCCATGAGTGGGACATACTTCATCATTCGGAGCATCTAATAAGAATGGCGACGAGGAGGCACAACTGTTATTTCTGTAAGACAAAAGATCACTAATTAGGAACAAACTTAACTCTGAAGCATGAACTAAATCACAAGGAAGGGAAACATTTCCTAAACCCCTAGTAGCCTCCTACTTATAAGTGTAGCATGCTACACACCCATAAACAACATTCTACCCGATGTGATTTTGCAGAAACCGTGGGACCATAAACCATGCTCTGATACCAAGTTTTTCACGACCCAAATCTGGGCCCTGGCCGTGACAAGTATTCCAAACCTTAAAGGCCCAAAACACCCCTATCTATCTAGTAATCATGCACATAATTCATATGATAAAAGAAATACAGAAGATTCAAAATTCTACGGCAACATGTTCATGAGTCCAATGGAATAAATAATGGGAAATAATGTCCCACAACATATATAGGTATCTGTAAACCGTCTGCAAAATCTCAACTACATGACTACAAGGCCCCCAGTAGAACCAAAACAATGAAATGATAAATAAACTACCAGACATCAAGCCTTTGAGAATATAGAAGGCTTACAACTTGTCCCCGCAAACCTATCTGAAGAATCTACTAATTTTCTGGACCCCTAGACTGTGCCTCCGAACTTGAGAGGGAAGGGGGTCAATACAAAGTACTAGTACGCAGAATAATCCAAAACAAAGTAGATATTTTTATATAAAATAAATGAGAGATAATATAAAGAATATTATTGCAAAATGATTTCAAAAATACATGGGCTTAGTATAATGATTTTTCAATCAAAATTCAACACAATTGAGCTAGGTGGTACACCCTACAATTTCACATTTTCACCAACTGTCAAATCTCGGTTGCCTCCGATATTAGAGTATAAGTGAGGGAAAGACACACAAGATCACATAGCAGGGTGTCGTGATCCAATCAAGTATGGTAGTGCACTAGATCATAAAGCAAGGATCTTAAACATAGTCCTAATTTTTGTTGACATAATGTCAGGTACACAAGATCATATAGTAGGGTACCAAATTCCCGAGTCAGCAAACACGGTTTCCAGCATAGAGTCATTTGACTCGTGCTTTCTTTGGGTAACCACCTATCTCATAAAATCAATGCATTAAACTTATTTTAGTAAATCAAATGTCATAATCTGAAGGGTATTGTCATACCCGACTTGCAAGTCATTAATATCACATGAACTTTCCAATTTCTCATACCATTTAACATATGCACATATGTATGACTTTCATAACATTAAAATACATACACCATGGTTCGCCACATGCAATTATTCAAGAAGTTTAATCATTTATTAGTAATGTCATATCAATTGCAAAACTCATGCTCTCAATGATTTTAATAGTAGTATAATATGGGGTATAAACATTATCATGGGGAATTTTGAAAATTTATAACTCATGTACATAGCACACTTTTGAAATTTCAGGTCACATGTTCACAATTCAACCATTTAAATACATTGAAACAAACAACCCTATGATAGCTCAATAGTTCTTTCAAAATCATATATCAAAACATGTTATTTGTATCTATTGAAAACCCGCATTTATAAAAACATATATGTACTTGTATAAATTTAAAGTCTTACGTAAGTTCCTTTTTGAAAAAATGTCAATGAACTTTATGATAACCCCACGTGCCTCTATTTATGAAATTAGCAAGTGCTTCTTGAATACTATGATCTGGGGATTTCAAATCTTCACTCGATTTTGAAAACCCATAGTTGAATCTTAGGTTTCTTGAAGTTCTTGTTGGAAACCCTAGAGAGGATTCTTGATATTTTTAATGAAAATACAGTTTAGTTGCTCAAACATACCCTAAATCCTTTGTTTGGACGGTTTGAAAGGCTAGGGAAAAGACAAATTAACCCTTAATGACTCCTGAACGGAACTAGAAATTTTAACTTAAAAACTCAATTTCGGGTACCACCGTGACGCGCCACAATCGCGGTGGTACACTGGAATTCGACAAGTGGGAAATTGGGTGCTTCCGCGATGCGCCGCCATCGCAGAGCCCCACTAAAATTTGACGATTGTCAATTTGAACCTCTCCACGATGTGCTAGACCCCAAAATGATGATGTTTATGACTGAAAGTTTAAATTATTCATAACTTTTTCACCGAGGGTCCGCTTTGGACAAATCTTATATCGTTGGAAAACCAATTCAGTGAACTACATAATGAAAGGTTGAAATCTAGGAAATTCCAAAAGATAAATAATTTAGATCATTCTAGAAGATAATGCTTAGACTTTTCATGGACGAAACATATCTAAGAAGACGTTGGAGTGTTACAGATATGGAGGGGTTCATATACATAAACAACAACAGGCTGCATTACATGAATATAACTAAATGAGAGTAATTGTACATTTGAAACTGCACCGAATACTGATTATGCAATGGCATGTGAATCTACTTTACTGTAACTGAGATCATTGATTACTAAATTACTGATAATTGTGTGACTATATAACTAATAGTCCTGATTCAGTAGAACTAAACTGAGTTCTATACAAGGGTAGTGACTAATTCCAAAAGTCCAAATTTTAAAAATAGATTTGAGATTTTATACTGAGTCTGAAACTAAAATTGTAACTTTGTGAGTGTTCATCTAACCAGCATACCCCAATTATAAACTGAGTTGGGGTACAACCTGTGAACCCAGATGGAAGGGTATTAGCACCATGCCAAGGGATACTAACAATGGCTATAAGTTAACCCTATCTAGCAGGAGGAAAATTAGTCAACCCTCATTGGCAGGAAAACTCATATGAGATGTATTAACCCTTGTCCGGCAGGAGGATATCTAAACCTACAATGGCTACATAGTTCTGTATCGCATGAATTAATACTAAGGGTAAAACCCTCTACTACCAAGAATGCCCCCATACCTGGGTTAGCTCGGTGCTGATTCCTACTCCCAACTGAATAGACACTGAACTGATTTCTACACTATTCTAGGCTTGGTTGAACTGTTACTGATCGTGATGTCTAACTGAACCAGACCGAATTCACTGAGTTATGTAAAAAATTTTGTACTACTGTTCTTAAAATTACTATGACTATTCTATAGCTGCTGAAATTCTAAGAAAACAACTAGATAATGAGTACTGAATACCCGCAGGACTCGGTAGCATTGAAAGCAAAACATGGCATGGTTATAATAGCACAACAATAGTAGCTTGTTAATAATGCTTCTATTTAGACATTTTGTCAAACACTTGAAAGACATGATTTATGCTCATAATAATAACCAATAGGAAAGCATCATGATAACAATTGCAACTCACAATTTCAAGGGCATTTAACACAAATCAACATAACCTTAAATATATGTTAATTACTTCACATGAAACTTATAATAAATCATGGATTAAAACTCAAATAACATCATCATCTTTGATACCATCTAATTAAACATAAAATTCATGAAATTAATCAACTTGTATTTTCAAAAGCGGTTCTTGAACTCCAAGGGTGGAAGAAAACCCAATGATGAACACCTAACATACCTTGATTGTTTATTCTCTGAAAGTTGTAGTGAATTTCTTGTGACTTTTTTTTTTAATTTCTTGTGACTTGAATCTTGAATTTAATGGGTTAGGGTTTGTTCTTGAGAGGATTTGTGAATAATGAGTCAATTTTTATTTTAGAAAGACTTAATCTCATGTTTTGGGTCTGATATAATGTGGAAAAATAATAAATTACCCCTCTGGGTTATTTTAATTACTAAAAAAATATTGCCAGTGATGCACAGACCAATGCGCTACTTTGATTGTCTACACGATAGACAATGCGATGTATTGATATCACATTGTTTTACTAGAATTTGCACTGAAGGCTGATGCAAAATCTTGGTTGACGCATTGCATCGATCCACTATTTTTGTCTCTAAGAGGTACCTCAAACGATGTCCAAAAAATTTGACACTTGTCCGAGAAGACCTACTGACATCCCTAATCATGAATCAATTTACGAATTGACATTTTAAGGTCATAAGGGTTGTAAAATAAGATCGCCAAATAAAGAAGGCTAAAAATAGTTCGAAGTATGAACACTTAGCTGAAATCTCTAAGTCGGGAACTTGGTTTGATGATCTAAAGGACTAAGTTAAAATAGGATTCTGTAAGGTCTTACATAAAATCTCAAGGCAAAAACATTATCTCATTGAATGAGTTCATAATGCATGCTTTTTAATGTCATTAAAAACCCTTCATGAATACATGATTTCTCAACATTCAAAACGTTATTAAAAATTATTTCACCATGTCCATGTAGTTTATGAAAACCCCATGTACCTTAGATTACTTAGTTTGAAGGATGGAACCCAAATACTTATTCGTTTCTTGGGAAATCATGGATTGAAAGGCTTGAATTCTTGACTTAAAGGAAACCATAGTTTCTCCTCGTTCTTGAGGGTGGAGAGGATTTGAGATGTTAAAAACTAATAGAAGATGGATTATCTCTTAGGGTATGATTTAAATTCATTGGGTGGCGTTTTAGGGTAAGGAAAATACCAAAATACCCCTAAATAAACCAAAGAAAATTGCAGAAATTCTTTAGTTAACGACCAAGGTCGATGGCCCATCATTTAGGTGACAGCTTATTACCTAACTCAACACTTTCGGGTTGGAATTTCCCCCGTACTGTCCTAGGATGATGACTAGAGATGATGGGTCATCACTTAGTTGACGGTTTGTCAGATTAGTCTTCACCTAAATGATGGCTTATCAGCGCAGTCATCACTTAGTTGATAGAAAGATACATCAATGTAATATGAGAATAACTTTCTACTCGAATATCGGATTAAGGTGAAACCAGTTGTATTGGAAAGAGGGCTCAATGATATTTCTTTGGTATATGGTAGGACATATAACTTTTTATATACTACGAGTAATGGTCATCGAAATTTGAACCAAGCTGAAATATTTAATAAAACTTAATCGATAGAAATGTTCTCAACGCATATTTGAGTTAGGATATATTTCTGACCTCAATTCATATACAAAGGTATTCCCACACTATAGATCGATCATAACACATATATTAAAAAAGAATCATTGGGTTCAAATCTATATCCATAGGAACGATGGTTTGAAATCTAGCCCAAAAAAATACGGGGTGTTACATTATTTTCGCCTTTGAATAATTCATCCTCGAATGATGGGTAGGTTGTTTTGAAGCTATATAAGTATGGAGTAGTGGACGTAATATCACATTAGGAATTTTATTTCACTCATTGAAACATACGTAGACATTAAAGAAGAGATTTATGGCATCACTAAGTAAATTGTGTAAGCACAAATCATGAGATAACGAAACTTGACATCGACATTATCTTAATGTGTTTTATGGAACATGATTCAATCATTGTAAGGCATGAACATTTCTAAGAATCCTCAGCCTAATTTAGATTTGTACAAGACATGAGATGAGATTCCCGCGGGAAATAAGAATAGATAAGAAACATTCTCTAATCTATTATTTCAACTATGAATACCATATTTCAACATCCCAATCTTATAATACCCCCGTTACATACATAACTATAAGAGATTGAGTCCAACTACATCGTACATCCATGTTGAAGCCTAACCCAGAGTAAAAATATGCTATCTTAAGCTATGGGACCCCATATTCTACATCCCTTTAAGAACACTTCTCCATCTTATCACTATAATCGAACAACCTTTTGCCTTAAATCAATGAGTACTAACCACATAGTGCATTGGTTTCCATTTTCATCAAGCACAATATTCAAGCTTATCATTACTACACCCACTTCATGGATCTCTCCACTAAGACCACTAAATTAAATAACTCTAACAATGATTTTTGTCACATATCTCCTTCCTAACTATTTAAAGTAATGAAAGTTTATCTCTTTCTTTCCTTCATCACCTATAACCTTAGCTAAAGAAATCACCTCAAAATTTTTACATTCAAGAACATCTACTCCCCTACCTAATACATCACTACTCTTCCAAAACTACTATCATACAATCATTCCATGGGTCATTGAGGAGCATGGGCATAATGAAAGAGAGAGTGACACTATTTGACTATAACTTATACTTATTAAACTACTCAAGGTGAGATATGGGATGAAGATAAGTCATAATAGGAAAAAAGTTCTTCATATATCAAATGTCTAGATCATGAGTAGAGAGTCGTTTTGACATAAACACAACACAACATGGATTCTTAGGATAGACCACAGTGAGAAAACATGAGTGCACATATCAATAGTTTTATAACATAAGGCTGGAATTCATGAAGTCAACGATTGAGACAATAATTCCCTCTTGGAGCCATTGCTCCTTATTTAAGAATTGAACATGGCCATGGGTTTGCATAAACATTATCTCATTGTGCTAGATCAACATAGCATTAATTGGTAACATATAGAAAACTCTGTTTTCTTAGAACCAAACATGTTGTAAAACATGGATTTTTTTATGGATCATGAGTATCATAGCATAGGGGTTGATTACATGGGAGAATGGATTTACTGAGACATCATTGCTTCTATTTCGGAGGTCATAACATGACATGAGTTACATAGAGAACTCAAATCTTAGACATCGGCAGGACTTGAATACATAAGACCTTGGTAGAATAAACTCTTAAACTTAAGTAGGAGGAATATGCTTTAATAGGAATAGGTTTATCATGATTCTTCCCTAAACTTTCCACAATGAGAAAATTCGAGAAATACCTTAACTCACCATCTCCCCCTTAGATCAAAGTCGTAATCCTAGACTTGAGAACATAACCTCTCATCAATCTATAAACACAATTCTCAATATAATGGTGGTATTAGTAAACACATGAACACAGACTTCCCTCAATAATTTTTAATCAAAACACACTAATTTATTTCTAGGACATCCCACTTTTAGGGACACTAATCATAACTTTCTCCAACCCCCAAAGTCATCAACTTATGACTAACATTACCATGGGCATGGAGATTAATGATTCTAAGCACTTAAAACTCTATCTTCAACTCTATAGAATACTAGCATTACATCTCTAACCACATAACTTACAACTTAACAAAAAGTGTAAAACTATACCAAGGCGCATATTGCCTGCCTATAATTCCTCAATTAAACTCTAAAGAACACCATACAACAACTTCCCAGACTTTTCCATACTATAAAAGTCAAGAACGAAAACTAGGTACGCAAAACACTTTTACACATAAAACACTACACAACAACATACTACCTATGGGTGCAAATTATTTTTATACACTAATGCCCTTATTCACTTTATGAAACAACCACAATTTATCGTTGTAACACTAGTCTCATGTATTCGTGTGTATTTATATATACATATATATAAATGTATGTATATATGTATATATACATATAGTTCATAATTATCCAGTTCTTTACCCACAAGTTTCCAACTTAGGCTATTGCAAGCATTAAATCAAGGCTACTACTTACTCCCACAAAACTTGCATCATTAATATTAAGCTACTATCCTCACCACCACAATCCATATCTAAAGTTCAAATCTATTGTCTAACACCAATCATGTAACACTAATGATGCATGCCGCATAATATACTAGTCCATCAAAAAGAAATATCAATCCAAGACTCTTACTTCACTTAACTACAACCCATAAGTTCATTCTCTCCACAACACTACTACTACACCTTAAAATTTGCTACATTCATTTTCACATGTAGTACTTGTTTACAATGACTAAAGAAAAGAAAATCAAGGACGGTTAAGTTACATAATTGGGATAGTCAATCTTAATCCTATAATATGACCCATTACGACCTTATCAACATGCTCTGCTTTCTCACATTAAATCTACTTAACCAAGCATTGATTTAAACTACCTTTAAATTCCATTTACAGCAATGAGTCTCTAGCCATAACATACTAACAAATCTACCCCTTTTCATCAAAGCCTATTAATGATTTTTATAACCACCATAACTATCCATTCTGAGATATTTCCCTATTTTATGTAAATAATAATCATAGCTAGCCACTTCCTTCATAGACTACCATACAATCTACAAATATTGCTACCATATTAGTCTATCTCTATAAAATATCAACCCATCCCTTAATAAAAGGGTATACAACTAATACTAGCATCTTTACATAAAAGTCACCCTCCTTTTGACTTCTAAGCTTGTAACTTTTTATTACTAACTTCTGGACCATCTTACATCTCAAAGGTTATGACACTTTATCACATAATACTACTCGGGTCAAAATAATATTCTAACATTCTGCCATACATCTTTACCCTTAAACATGACATTTGCAACACGGGTTTTAGAAAACCGACTAGATATACTCCATACATCAGACTCAAATGCGCGATTGATGTAGATAAGGGTAAAATCTTAAATAAATACACTTTAAAGAACTCATGGACTACTCTAAAGTCCTTGTGAAATTTCATAATTATTTATGACTCAATTAGAAAGGACCACATCATTTAAACTCTAAGCTTCTACACTTGAATCGACGTGACAAAGATACATAGTTAATAAAATAAGAGTAAAGAAGGAATTTGGATAACTTCTAAACGGACAACACAATGCACGATCTCGAACATGAAGAAAGTGAAACATTCCTAAATTCCTAGTAGTTTCGTCCTTATAAGTGTGGTGCGCTACACACCCATGAAAAGAACTCTACCCAACACGACTTCGTAGACACCTTCGGATTATGAACCGTGTTGTGATACCAAGTTTATCACAACCCAAACCGAGGCCATGGTCGCGATGAGCATCCCAAACCATAAAGGCCCAAGTGCCTATTTCTATTTGGTAATCATACACACCATTCATATACTATAAGTAAATGTGGAAAAATAAATAAACACGATCATGGTCATTTTCTGAGTTTAACTAAACAACAGAGAATTTAGTTTATAATCATTCGAACCCACATCAAAGCTAGTCTACAAAATCTCTAATAATACAAAAACAACTATTTGTCTAAATAATGAGAGAAGGCCCCTAGTCGTACCATGAACCAAAATAAAATACTAATGTTCAATAACCAAAACCTTCCAAAATAATAGAGGCTCACAACAGAAAACTTTGGACAAATAATCTCTTGCTTAGTGAGACTCGGGGACCATGCCTCAAATCGTAAAATATTGGGGGTCATTACATCCGAGTCTCATGCCTCATATCCTAAAATATAGGGGGTCAATACAGATGTAATGGTACATAGAGCAATCCAAAATTATGTACTTTATACAATATAAGTGAGATCTATTAATAAAATAATTTGCATACGATATATGAACATACATAGGCATACTTAAAAGGTTTTGAAACATTTCTTTGAAATCAAAACTCACTCTTTATCTTACTTTTGAGCTAGGTAGTACATCCTACAACTCTACAAACTCATGGGCTATATGGAATCCACCCTTAACTCGGCGACCAAGCTTCTAACCCAAGTTTGTGGCAAGGTTTAAAGTTTTTATCTCAAATATGCCAAGGGATATTAGGTCAGCGTATGGTCCCTCTTGGGTACATACTAAACCCGTATCAGCAAAAAATGGTTTCTACAAATGAGCCCTTACACTTAAATAACTTCTTCGTGTAACCACCTAACTCTCTTTAAGCCCATTTTTAATTCTTTAAGACATGCATTCTTTGAAATAAAAATAAAAAAATCTTTCTCTATTATGGCATTCATCTATTTGGTATCATCATACCAAGACTTTTAAGTCATATCTCTAACCCATAAAATAACATCTTACAATCTCTTCATTCAAAATGTAATTTTTGGACCACCAAATCATTCAAACAACATAAGAGAATTTGTATATCAAAATCCATGAAAATTATACAAAGATTCTCTCTTTCAATTCTTAAACATGTGGTGGTCAATTAATTTATAGCAAGGCAACTCTTCAAATAATCACTTTTATTTTTTATTAACAAGAAACAACGTCTCTTCAATTCATAACCAAAATTGTCTTAAACAATAGTAAAGACATTTGTATCATGCTTCCCAATATGCAATTGAATAATTCATAACATATGAAAACAAAGTTTTATAACAAGAGAGGGATTATAATTGTTCATGCTCTCAATTTAATATGCAAACTCAAAATGCATACATACGTATATATGATTACAAATCAAATTTAGGGGAAAGCCTCAAGGACAAAACATTATATCAGTGAAAAAGTTCATAATGCATGATATTTAATATAATTCAAAACCCTTCATGAATAACTAATTTCTTGTAATGCCCCGAGTTTGGACCCTGGACGCCACATTGTGCTTACGACTCAGAATGACCACAAGCTAACCCATGGCTGGTGCCTGCTGTAAGAACGGATTTGTAATACTAAAATAATGCAAATGTTAGGTTAAAGTTCCATAAGGTTTATAATCTAAAAATTGATAAATATAACAACTGGTAATAACATCTGAAAACTGAATACTGTCTTAACTAGTCTAGTCTGAAAATCCTGCACAAAACTGTCTGAAAGTGGAGTTGTTGGGACAAAACCCTAACTAATAAAATACTAAAATAAAGATAATCCTTGATAGATGAGGAATCACTACTGAATCTGCTGCTGCTGACTGCATCTGGCTAAGAACGGTCAAGCACCTGAGAGTCAGAACCTATGATATGAGACATCATAGCATAAGAAAAATATATGCGATCAGTATGTGGAATGTACTGGTATGCTAGATGAGATACTGTTGAAATTTATGGGTTTATATGAATGAATTATAACTGACTAGGTGATATGAATATAACTGAATAAGAGCACATAGATAATTAAAGCTACTGTATACACCGATTATGCATTACTTTGCATATATATATATATTGTGTCTGAGATTTATACTAAAACTGATCTATGAGTTCTAATAACTGAATAACTGATATCTAAGATTACTGATAACTGGGTGACTATTTCTGATAGTCTTAATTCTATAAAATTGAACTGAGTTCTATACTAAGACTAAAACTAAAATTGTCGAGGGTAATATTCTAACCGACATGCCCCAATTATAAACTGAGTTGGGGTCCAACCTGTTACCCTAGTTAGAAGGGTCTTAGCATCATGCCATGGGTACTAACAATGGTTATATGGATCCAATAAAGAATCACCCTTATCTGGCAGGTTAGATATGTGTTACCCTCAACTAAAAGGTGAACACTTTATCAACCCTCAACTCGTAGGTTGATATATTCAACTAATTTGTCTACATAGTTCTGGAACATAGGGACTATTACTAAAGGTCAAACCCTCAGCTAGCAGGTGAGCCCCCATTCCTAGGTTCACTCGGTGTTGAATCCTGCCCCTAATTGAATAGACACTGAACTGATTACTAGATAGTACTAAGCTTGAATGAAATGGTACTAATAATGTTAAGTGACTGAACTGGATGAAGTTCAGTGAATTTTTTAACTGGCTGAGAAGTACTGTTCATGTTCTTACTAAGGCTATTCTGTAGCTTCAGTAATTCTAGAGAAACAAATAGATTTTTGGGTATTTAATACCCCTAGGACTCGATAGCATAAATAGTAAAGTATGGAATGATCTTGAAAGCATAACAATAATTTCTTGTTAATAATGCACTCACTTAGACAATTTTTCAAACACTTGAGAGACATGAACTTGTACATGAATGGGAACAGATGCTAATTTGTTATGATATCACTATTCAATTTACGTAGGCCTTCTATCAAGCACTTGGGGAGCATAACTAATGAACATAAGCATCATGAATACAATACTCAACTTAAAATTTGAAGGTTTAACATAGGATAACTTAATTCAACACACATACTATCTTGATTTTCATGAAACATTCAATTAATCATGGATTGAAACCTCAAATATCAATAAATATATGAACTCAATCAAATTCAAATATGTAAATCATGAAATCATAAACTTGTAGTTGAAAAATGGTTCTTGAACTCCAAGGGTGAAAAGAAACCTAAAGATGAAAACCTAACATACCTTGATTGTTAATTCTCTTAAAGTAGGTGGAGATTTCTAGAGCCTAGAATTTGAATTGAATGATCTAGGGTTTCGTTCCTGAGAGGATTTGAGAGAAAGTGAGTGATTTTGCCTTTAGGATAGATTAATTTTGTATTTTAGAGTAGAATAAATTTGGGAAAATTAACCTAAATACCCCTCTGGATGTGGATTTAATTACAAAAAATGCACCCAGCATCGCACAGACCGATGCATCGCATAGATGGCGTCGATGCGATGGCCAACGTGATGCATTGAGATCATGTCGGCTAACTAGAATTTATATTCTTGAGTTGGTGATGAAACTGTTGACACAATGGGCGATGTGGCACATGAAGAATGTGTCAATCCACTATTTTGGGAATCCAAGCATGCCTCAAACGACGTCCAAAAATTTTGAAACTCATCCGAGAACACATATTGACATCCCTGATCATGAATCAACTTAGAAATCAAAATTTTAAGGTCGTAATGATAGAAAATAAAGTTATTGAAATATTGAGGCCAAAAATGAGAGGAAGTGTCAATACTTAGTTGAATTATTTCTAAGCCTGCGACCTCTTTGTCATACTATATATGACAAAAATGACTGGGATTTTTTGGGGTCTTACAATATCTTCCCCTTGGGAACATTTGTCCTCAAATGAGATAAACTGTGATGAGAATACTGATAGACTGAGTTTACATACTGAACATGCACAACTAAAGCATGATTACAATTCTAAAACTACTGATAAATTGAGTTTTCACATTGAAAATACATAACTGAAGCATGGTTACAACATTGAACTTATTCACGAATGCATGATTGTTATGCGGATGATATGAAATGGTGATAATACCATGTTTGTATAGGAAATCTGAAAATGGAACTAGGTAAATCTAAGGAAGGCTATTACCTTGAGATAAGTTTGAGTCTGTGGGAAAGAGGTGAGGATACTTGGTTTGCATATCTTCTTCTACTTCCCAAGTATCTCCCTCAACGGACTGATTCCACCAATAAACTTAGACCAAAAGACCTTCTTTGTTCCTCAGTCTAAAAATTCGATGATCAAGGATTTCGACAAGGACTTCCTGATAAGAGAGACTGTTCTGAACATTTATACTCTCTATAGGAATTATAATTACTAGGACACTTATGCACCTCTTAAGCAAGGAGATGTGAAATACTGGATGTACTAAATCAGAGTCTGAAGGAAACTTAAGCTCGTAAGCTACCTTTCCAAAATGGCTGAGAATTCAGTAAGGACTGACATACAAGAAACTAAGTTTCCTCGACTTGCCAAATCTCTTCACTCCCATCATCAGAGAGAGTTTCAAGTACACAAGATGTAATACCCCAGGAAATTTTTCGTTGAAATTTTATGCATAAACATGTTGGGTTATATCATCTAGAATGAATTATAAACTTTTCGTGTGGAATGTCTTAGATTATGATACACCATTGCATTGAGTTTCGAATAGTCTTTCCAACAATATGTGGATCATCCAAAACAGACACCCGAGCGACGAGTTATTAACATTTCGATCGAACCATGAATAGTAGAGAACAGTGAAACATGCAGGAAAAAAGTACTGAGGCCTGGCGTATTTTTTATCCATCTTTAAATGATCATAACTCCTTTTAAATAATGATCTGGGTAATCTACTATATATCAACAGAAATCTCTATGAGTCCTCTTTCCAATGAAATTGGTTTCATCCAATTTTTCTATCGGAGCAAAACGTTATGATCGATTTACTTCAGCCTACCAAAAGTGAATTTTTGGGTCAACTTCAAACGATCATACCTCCTCATACACAATGATCTGGGTGAGATAATATATATCAATGGAAATATATGAGAGTCCTCTTTCTAATGAAATTGGTTTCATCCAATTTGGATATCGAAGTAAAATGTTAGGTTGATCTACTTCAGACTATCGAAACAGTCCACCAAAGGATAGATTCGAGAATTATTTGATTTTTAGGGGCATTTTGGTCATTCCCCCTCACCCAAAATCCGTCCAAACCCTATATTAAAGTCTATTAGAAGCATTATATGTTATATTTCATAAAATTCCCTCAACAAGAAAACCCTAAGTTCCTAGTTCAAGAACTTTAAGAACCTCCAAAGTTCACCATTAATTCTGCAAATTTATTCAAGAATCCAAGTTCCTAGTTCAAGAACTCTAAGAACCATCATTCCAAGGCACGATTAACATCTCAAAAATGAGTATCGATCTAAAGTTTATCATTCAAGGTAAGTGGGATTTTTCAACAAGAACTCTCTTCCGTTCTTTTGCCCAAAAGTAATTTTCTTTACAAAGGTATGATTTTTATTCGATTTTTATGAATTTGAAGCATGAACCCATATCTTATGATGATTATTATGAAATCTTGATATTTATGATTTTGAAAAAGGAATTTACATGTGTGGAGATATAAAGAATGACTCTTGAATGATACTTATCATGATTTTGATATTTGGGTCGTGAATCCCCATTGGAAATTGTGTTTTTTAAGAAAGTGTGTGTTATAAGCATGTTGATGTTGAATATTTGAGATATTTTGAATTATTTGACCTTTTGGTCTTAATGAAGTTGTTTTGAACTCGAATGTGAAAGAAATCCACAACGTGGTTGATTTGGATAGATGGGAAGCATGATGGATCCCGATGTATATTTATATATTACTGAAATTGGTTTGTTGTGGATTATCTTTGAAATGATCTGAGCTAAGTTCGGGAGAAATCTTTAGCACCGAGTGGGAGGTATAAAGTGACCATACTTCCATAGAACTACGTGCCCCCGTAGGAGTGAGCCTGAGGCTGATTTATATAGTGATCACTAGTTTTGTATGGATTTAATATCGATAGTCCTACTCTGATGGCAAGGATAGGATGGCTCTCCCAAACGTGGGTTGTACGTTGGACTCTATATAACTCACATGGTTTATGTCGGTTATAGGATCACCCAATGTGTGTGTGTTTCCTTGTGTCTATGGTGAACAATGAAGTGATTCGAAAGTGGAATTGTGAAAGTTACTCTTTTGAAAGATTTAAATGATATTTACATTTGAGAATTGATATTCTTGATGAACTGAAAGTGATTGAAAAATTATATGATGACTCACATGTGTTATTATACTTATTTCATCCTCTCATGATTATGATGATTTTCTTCGGGCTGTGTGAGTCTTTCATACATACTGCATATTTCTTATAAATATTTATGATGATTATTTTTTATACAACTGCATACACCCCCATATACTCGGTTCCTTTCAATGGTACTGACCCACATCTTTGGATGTGGGCTTGATTTTCTCGGAGTTCAACCGTGATTCTTTGGGCAAGCTGTTCTACATCCTCTGTTGTGGTGAGTCCTCATGTTCCGAGGACGTGATGTCTGATGTTGGTTTCACGAAATTGTTTACATTTGATAACTGAGTATGAGTCAGTTGGGGCATGTCTCAATGGCTCGTTGTTTTTATTGATTTTCTTAGAGGCTTTCCAGACTAGTATAGATGTTGGGAGTTGACTAATAAGTCATATTTTGTTATCTTTCTGAAATTCTTTTATTCCTGGATGATGATTACCCTGTTGATATTTGAGGGTTATTTATAGAAACCCCGTTGATTTGTGTTGAACTAAATGAAAATGGCTCAAAGGGTTAGCTTGGGGCTACTCGTAGCCTCAAGCACCGTCTGATGCTCCGGGGCCTATTTTTCGGGGCGTTACACAAAATCACCAATGTTGAATTGAGATCCTTCCTCCTCACATCTGCATATGATTTTTGTCAGATCTAAGCTATCATAAGCCTCTCCCTAATCAACTGAACCTTCTCTAAGTAATAAAATACCGAGTCAGGCCTTGCCAATGCAGTCTCACCTATCTCAAACCAACCAATGGGTGACCTACATCTCCTCCCATAAAGTTTCTCAAATGGAGCCATCTGAATTCTGGAACAATAGTTGTTATTATAAGCGAACTCAATCAAAGGCAAGTGGTCATCCCAACTACCCTTAAAGTCAACAACCGATGCTCTTACCATATCTTCTAGAGTTTGAATGGTCCTTTTTGCTTGACTATCTATCTTAGGGTGGAAGGCTGTACTGAGGTGAACTTGGGTACCAAGAACCTTTTTTAAGGATCTCGAAAAGTGAGAGGTGAACTACATACCTCTATCAGAAATGATGGATAATAGAAATTTGTGCAATCTAACAAACTCTCCAACATAGAGCTTTTCATAATCCTCAATTGAGTAGGAGGTATGAACTGGCAAGAAATTAGTGGATTTGGTTATCCTTTCTACAATGAACAAAATCGAATCATGCTGATGAAGGGTACGAGGGAAACCCATCACAAAGTCTGTGTTCACCTCTTCCCTCTTCTATGTGGAATAATAAACTTTTGTATGGACCCAATAGGATTTTGATGTTCAATCTTAACCTACTGACATATAGAGGACTTAGCTACAACTCCGTAATGTCAATCTTTATCCCACTCTACCAATAGTCTCTCCGCAAATTCCAATACATCTTAGTGGCCCCTAGGTGAATTGAGTAACGCGCACCCTGGAAACATAGCACACTATCTTTTTCTTGTGAGAAAATCTCTACTTTCTGATCTCTGACTGACTCTTTCAACTTAACTAAACTAGGATCCCTGTCCAACTTTTCTTTTACTTTGGAAACCAAACAAGAGTCTGAACTATTCTGCACCCATACACTACCCTCAGATGAATCAACCAAACGAACACCTAACCTGGTAAGCTGATGAAATTCCTGAACTAACTTCTTCTTACCATCCTCAACGTGAGCAACACTACCCATAGACAATCTGTTGAGATCATCATCCACCACATTGGCCTTGCTCGGATGATACAGGACACTCATGTCATAGTCTTTTAATAAATCTAACCACCTCCTCTGATGCAAGTTCAAGTCTTTCTGAGAAAATATACACTACAAAATATAATGGTCTGTGAACAAATCAATATGTATCCCATACAAATAGTGCCTCCAAATAATTAAGGCAAACACTATAGCTACTAAATCAATATCTTGGGTGGATAATTCTTTTCGTGAGGATTAAGTTATCTAGAGGCATAGGTAATGGCCTTAGCTCTCTAGATCAAAATATACCCCAGACCAACTCTGGAAGCATCACGATACACAACAAACCCATCAGAACCATCTAGTAAAGTCAAAACTGGGGTTGTAGTAAGTCGAGTCTTCAACTCATGAAAAATCTTCTCACAAGAATCTGACCACTAGAATTTGATTTTCTTCTGAGTCAATCTAGACATAGGCGATACAATATATGAAAATACTTCAACAAATCATTGGTAATAGTAAGCCAAATCCAAGAAAATCTTGATATCCAAAGGAGAGATGGGTCTGGGCCAGTTTCTCACTACTTCGATCTTTTAAGAATCAACTCTAATGCCATCACTGGAAACCAAAATTCACAATTACAAAATTTGGCGAACAACTAATGGGATCTAAGGGTCTGTAATGCTATTTTGAGATGGTTTGCATGATCATGTTCACAGAGGCAATAGATAAGAATGTCATCTATTAAGACTATGATGAACATGTCTAAGTACTACTTGAAAACTCTATTTATCATGTCTATGAAAGTTGCTGGAGCATTGGGAATACCAAATGACATGACTATAAATTCGAAGTGACCATACAGAGTTCTAAATTTTTTTTCCAAATGTCAATTTCCCTTTCGGGAGGAACTCTGGGAAGATGTTAGGGAAATATATTCAGAAATTCACATACTATTGAAACTAGATCAAGGTTAGGGGTCTCTAATCTGGAGTCTTTAACTCAAACGCGATGATAGGCACACCCCTTGGATATCATTTATCGCTCCCTAAGGCGGGAAACAAGATGACCCCTAAGTCTTACCCCTTTCTTATAGGACAGGTTGATTCGAAAACTAAATATAGACAACTGTATTTCTGCTGTCAATTGAAGCATAGCACAAATAAACACAATCCATGGTGAGAATGACGTCAAAATATATCATCTCTAACTCTACTAAGTTTTCTGAAGTAACTTTTTGAGATACCTTAATTGGATAGTTCCTGTATACCCATCGAGCTATGATAGACTTAACCACTAGGGTAGAGACTGAGAAGGGCTCTTCTTGGATTTTGAGACTGACTCCAAAGTCATCAGCTATATAAGGAGTTTTAAAGGATAATAAAGATCCTTGATCCTGCAATGCATAAGCATGTAAATGATAAAGTTGTAACATACCAATGACCATATAAGGAGACCTTTCCTCATCCTATTGGGACTGAAGTACATAAAGTTTGTTTGGGCGTTGCCCACTGGTGGCACTGGAAGTGGCACCATGTTGATTTGAGTGACCAAACTGAACTGGGAGACAATTGTACTGACCTTGTGAACCTAACCGAGGACAATGTCTAATTCTATGACCTGGCTTGCCATACAAGAAATTCACATCACTGTTATCTCTGTAGATAACCTTGTGGATTTTTCCACACTTCTAAAAAAGTGGATTTGTTTGAGTACTACTAACACTACCCTGTGACTTATAGCCTGGTGCCCTATCCTTATTACCATTCCTGAATATAGGCAGTGGAGCATTGGCTGAGGACGAGGCTGAAACTGAAGATTTCAGGCAGAACTAAAGACGATTATCACCCTCTAACTTAGGCTGAGTGAAGTTAAAGCTACCTCTTATAGGCCTCTTTCTCTCCCTTTAGTTCTCTTTAGTCTTCTACTCCTTTATCTATTAAGAATATACCATCAATCTATCATAGTCCATCTCCTTAATTAGCACCGTGGTCCTACACTCCTTTACTATACTTTAGAATACCACAAACACAAACTTATTTATCTATGATCTTCTATCAACTACCATTTGAGGACCGCATCTAGCTAACTAAGTAAAGTTTAGCGAATACTCCTCCACTGTCATGCTTCCTTTCTTCAAGTTAATGAATTCTAACACCTTAGATTACCTAAATCCAATGGAAAAAATCAATCTAGAAAGGCAGTAGCAAGCTCCTACCATTCTATAGGCCCTTTATCTGCGGCCTTATCTGATTTGCATTACTTAAACCAACAGTGATCCATATCCTGCAACTGAAATACTTACTTTCACTAGCTGTTAACCACATAATATATGTAACATTCTACACTATGTTAATAAAGTACCGTGGGTCATCTTTAGACTTAGACCATGAAAAGAAAGAAGCAATTCATTTGGGTGAATTCCCAAATTCTAGCTGCAGTAGTATTGGCTATTCGGTTAGCTTGAATAGTAGCTAAGAATCTATTGTGAGCTACTATTGAATGGGCTAGAGTGGTGAAAGTTCCTTTGAATTATGTGTGAGAGACATGCTCATCTAAGGGATCTTCCTGAATAGGCGGAGGTGTTGGCTGGTTTCTAGTTCTTCTTCTGTTAGTCTTTTTGGGAACAATATTCTGTAACTAAAGGGAAACTTGGATTAGATAGAGTGTTTAACTTGAGCTCATGCTCACTCGTACCACGTGAATGCTGAAAGAAGGGAAACTTTTCCTAAAAATAACTCATAGCCTCTTGTCCATAGGTGTTCCACACAACACACCCATGAACAAGAATCTACTTGAAGCAACATTAAGAATCCCTAGGACTCTACTGAAACTTTACCTCTGATACCAAGTTTGTAATGCCCTAGGTCTGCACCCCAGATGCCACACGGTGCTTACGACCCCGAAGGA
The DNA here is from genome assembly GCA_030864225.1 of Capsicum baccatum var. pendulum. Taxonomy (NCBI): domain Eukaryota; kingdom Viridiplantae; phylum Streptophyta; class Magnoliopsida; order Solanales; family Solanaceae; genus Capsicum; species Capsicum baccatum. The sequence continues at coordinate 270,378,739 of CM061552.1, forward strand.
CCCCAAGCTAACCCATGACTGGTACCTGCTGTGAGCACTAAATAATAATACTAAAATAATGCAAAAGATAGGCAAAAGTTCAACAAGGTTCATAATCTGAAAACTGATAAATGTAACAATTAATAATATCTAAAAACTGAATGTTGTATGATCTAGTCAAGTCTAAAAATCCTCTACAGAACTGTCTGAAAGTGGAGTGGATGGAATAAGCCCCCAAATAACTCCTACTAATAAAATATTTAATCTACTAATACTAAAATAAAAGAATATCCTTGATAGATGAGGACTAACTACTGAATCTACTGCTGCTGACTAAATCTAGATAAGCACGGTTAGAAACCTAAGCATTTTAAACAATGATATGAGATATCATAGAGCAAGAAAAGAGTATGTATTCAGTACGTAGAATACACTGGTAGACTAGATGAGGTAAGGGTAAAATGCATAGGTTCATATGCATGAATAATAACTGACTGAGTGATATGAATATTACTGAATGAGAGAACATAGATAACTGAAGCTACTGGAAACACTAATTATGCAATACGTACATACACATATATACTGTGTTTGAAATTCATACTAAAACTAAGTATTACATTCTGATAACTAAGTAACTTTTATATGAGATTACTGATAACTGAATTGCTAATAACTGGTGACTGTTTTTGACAGTCCTGATTCTTTAGAACTAAACTGGGTTATATGGTGAGACTGAAACTAAAATTATAGGAGGTAATGATATAACCGACATGCCCCAATTATAAACTGAGTTGGGGTGTAGCCTATCACCTCAGTTGGAAAGGTCTTATAACCGTTCCATAGGTACTAACAATGGCTATGTAGATCTACTAAAGAATTACCATCATCTGGCAAGTGACATATGTGTTCCCTAAACTAGCAGGTGAACACTGTATCAACCCTCAACTGGTGGGTTGATACATTCAACATACGCTGGCTACTGATGATAGGCAAATTTACACGCCTATAGTGCTATATTTTACCCATACTTTAGCAATGTTTTGAGAACAAATTATATATTTCATGCACTTTTAGTCCTTTTTCCTGTAAGTGAGCTAACGAACATGATTAGAAAAGTTTCAGGTATAAATGATGCAGAATTCAGCATTTTATGGATAACTTGACGCCAAAGGAAGCTTCACGAAAGAAGGAGAGCAGAGTTTGGGCGCCTATGGACTGAAAGTGACGCATGGAAAACCTGTCCCGGGCAAAAACAGCAATTCTGAAGACTTTGTGGACTAGCAGTAATTTATTAGGATTAGGATAATGATACATTAACCTAGTACAATTTGGTTAAGTATTTCATTAGCTTAGTAGGAATAGGATATGGGTATTATAAATACCCTATCTTGCTAGAGATTTAGAGACATTCCTCATTAATTCTATTACTCTATAACTCTTCTTCTAACCCTTCCATTAATCCTACTTTTTATTCTTCTTCTATTCATCTATTCTTAATTTCCGCAACAAGAGAAACGTTACTTGCAAGAAATCACGCCTAACGCCTACCACACTTGTCCTATACGAAATTCTTATTGTGGTATAATAACAATGTAAATTGTGATTTCCTTCGCACTCATGAGTAACTAAACCTCTCTGTTGGGGTTATGGAAGCCGTATGAGATACTATCTATTGCTATGAGTTTGTAAGTTTGTGACACGTATGCTGCTTATATCATTATTCTCTTCGTCTTAACCTAAATTCTTTGTGGTTGCAAACGCAAGAATACGCCAATATAACATTTAACTTGTTCGAAAAAAAGGTTATCTGTCTGGAAAAGAGATAATGTCAAGGTAGTAGGGTCCCATCCCCTATTAAAAAGTTAGTGCCGTAACTGGATTAACCTCTTGCAGAATTTATACCGTTAGACACGCTTTAAGCTCAAAAGAGTTAAAGTGAAATAATCCTCGAATAGGTTGAAAGACGCCTGGATTTACCATCGAATACAATTCTCTATAAGCACATGCATGTCTGAATTCCGCATAACTCATAGCTAATAGAGACGTAAACTCAGAAGGTGGACATAACCCCAACTCTTCAAATCTCATTCTTTTACAACCTACTAAATATTCTTTCTTTTTACGTTGCTATTTTCAGTTTTTACTTTAATATTTTGGTTACACATTACAATCCCCCCTTTTTACGAGACTTGCACTAAAAGTCTAGTAATCGTTGCTTACTTGTTGACCAAGCTATTCCCTGTGGGATCGATACCAAACCCAGTTGGGTTCTATATTTGACTACGACCGCTTTACACTCCTACGAGAGATGTAGACTGAGAGTTATCATCTACGTATCTGTATAACTAAGGTACTGCTACAAAAGATCACACCCTTAACTTGTAAGTGAGTGCCCATCCATAGGTTCACTAGATGTTGAATCCTACTCCCAACTGAATATCCATTAAACTGATCACTAGATTGTACCAGGCTTGACTGAACTGTTACTGATCATGTTAACTGACTAAACTAGACTAAGTTTTACTAAATTCCATTAATGTCTTAGTACTACTATTCATAATATTACTGAGGCTATTCTATAGTAATCTGTATTCGTAGGTAAACAACTAGATTTTCAGGTACTGAATACCCCCAGGACTTGATAGTAGAAATAGTAAAGCATGGAATGGTCTTGAAAGCACAACTATAATTACTTGTTAACGATGCATTCACTAAGACATTTTGTCAAACACTTGAGAGACATGAACTTGTACATGAATGGGAACACATGCTAACTTGTCATGATATCACTATTCAATTCACATTGCCATTCTTTGAAACACTTAGGGAGCATAACTAATGCAAATGATAATGGTAAACACATAAGCATCATAAATACAACACTCAACTTGCAATTAAAAGGTTTAACATGACGATCACATAATTCAACACACATTATTTTGATTTTCATGAAACTTCATATTATTCATGGATTGAAACCCCAAACATCAATACATACATGAACACAATTAAATTCTAACATGTAAATTATGAAATCATAAACTTGTATTTTAAAAAGTGTTCTTGAATTCCAAGGGTTGAAGGAAAACCAAGGATGCACACCTAAAAAACCTTGATTGTTATCGACTACCGTTAATTGAACAAAGTCACAATAAAAAACAAGTATCCACTTCCCAGAATTAATTACTTGTTTGACCAACTTCAGGGTGCCAGTTATTTTTCTAAGATAGACCTCAGATCCGGCTATAATAAGCTCATAGTTAAAGAATGTTACATTCCAAAAACAACTTTCCAAACTCGGTATAGGTACTTTAAGTTTTGAGTCATGTCCTTTGGTCTCATAAATTCCCCAGTTCCCTTCATGGACTTGATGAATAGAGTGTTAAAATAGTACTTAGACATGTTTATCATAGTCTTCATTTATGGCATCTTTGTATACTCTCGTAATGAAAATAATCATACAAATAACCTCAGAATAGTATGCAGACTCTTAGAGCCCATCAGTTATTCGCTAAATTCAGTATGTGCAAATTTTGGCAAAGATTTGTAACTTTTCTTGGCCATATTATTTCTGGTGATGGTATTATAGCTGATCTTCAAAAGACTAAGGCAGTGAGAAGCTGGCCCAGGCCCATCTCTCCATCACACATCAGGAGTTTCTTGGGTTTAGATCGATATTATAGATGGTTTATTGAAGGATTTTCATCTATTGCATCCCCCATGTCTAGATGGACTTATAAAAAAGTTAAGGTTTTGTGGTCAGATTCTTGTGAGAAGAGTTTTTAGGAGTTGAAGACTTCAGTCACTACTATCCCAGTTTTGACGTTACCATATGGTTCATATGGGATTATTGTGTATTGTGATGCTTCCATAATTCGGTTGATATGTGTTTTGATGCAGAGGCATAAGGTTGTGGATGTGCCTCTAAACAACTTAAGCCTTATGAAAAGAATTACCCTACCTATGATCTCTAGCTAGTAGTTGTCGTGTTTGCCTTAAAGTTTAGAGCCACTTCTTCTATGGAGTGCATGTTGATGTATTCAAAGATCACAAAATCTTGCATCATGTATTTTTGCAGATGGATTTGAATATGCATCAAAGGAGACTATTAGAATTACTAAAAGATTATGATATTAGTGTTTTGTATCACACGAGCAAAGCTAATATAGTGGCAAATACCCTAAGTAGTTTGTCTATGGGTAGTGTTTCTCATATTGAGGGTGATATGAAGATGTTAGTTAGAGAATTTCATCATCTTTCAATAATAGGTGTTCGTTTGGTTGATTCAGCTAAGGGTGGTTTTGGGTTCACAATAGTTTGGAATCTTCTTTGCTTGCCGAAGTGAAATAAAACCAGGATAGGGATCCTATTCTGGTTAAACTAAAGAAGTCATTCATTGGTTAGAAAGTAGAGGTTTTATCCCAAGGGGGATATGCATCTCTAAAGTAGATTGTGTGTATTGTGTGATGATGAGTTGAGACAGCAAGTTCTAGAAGAAGCACATGGTGCACATTACTCTATTAATCCAGGGGCCATAAAGATATACATAGATCTGCAGGAAATCAATTGGTGGAGTAGGGTGAAAAGGGAAATTACAATGTTTGTAGCTAAGTGCTCCACTTGTCAGTAGGCTAACATTGAGCATCAGAAGCCAAGTGGGTCTATGCAGGAGTTTAGTATTCCCACTTAGAAGTCGGAGGAAGAGAACATGGATTTTGTGACAGGTTTGCCTCGTATTCATCAGCAACATGATTTGATTTGGGTCATTGGGGGTAGGATGCCCAAATTAGCCTATTTCATTCCATTTCATACTTCTTATTCAGCCGAGATAGAAAAATTCAGCTATGTGTTTACACTTAGAATCATTTTTAGCCTTCATAACTTGATGATCTTTTTTCCCATCCTTACGACCTTACAATGTTGATTATTAAGTTGATTCATGCTCAGGGATGTCACTAGGTCATCTTGGGTGAATTTCAGATTTTTTGGACATCGTTTGAGTCATATTTGGATTACCAAAGCAGCAAGCCAACACGATCATGACGCGTCGCATTGGCTATCACATTGACACCATTGAAATGATGCATCAGTTATCACATCACTGAGTGTAGTTTTCACATATAGTTATGACTTGTTGGGGTAATTAAGTCAGTTTCCTCCCACAATAAACTCCCATAACATGAAATTCAACCCGTCAATAGGCAAAATATATTCATTCTTTTACAAAATCCTCTTAAGAAATAAACCATAATTTATCAAGCTCAATATCAAGTTCCAAGAAATCCCCAACAATCTTCATGAATTCTGTCACACAGGTATGTTAGATGTTCATCCTTGGTTTCCTTCCACCCATGGAGGTCAAGAACCCATTTCAAAATATAAATTATGATTCCCAAGTTAGTAATTGAATTATGCTCATGTTTGTGTCGTTGTATGGGTTTCAAGATAAGATCTTTTATTAGTTCCATGAAATTAAGTTAGCATGTGTGTTGGATTATGAATCTCTCATGTCAAAATCCTTGAATTTGCAAGTTGCATGTTGTATTTATAATACCCTATGTTGTTAGTTCTCATGTATAGAAATCATGCTCCCCAAGTGTTTGATAAGATGTCCATATGAGTAAATTATACATGGTAACCTATTGTTGTGTTGCTAACATTGTGATATGAGTTTATAAATTATGCTATTGAGTACTAGGGTATTTATTACACGGAATCTAGTTCTTTACTTTGTGGTAGTTGTTATAGAATAATCCTTGTAAAGGTTAAGAACAACAGTACTCATACAATTGACATAACTCAGTTAACTCAGTGTAGTTCAGTCAGTCAACACGATCGGGTTCAGTTCAATCAAGCTTTGTACAGTCTAGTGATTAGTGTCTTTCAGTTGAGAGTAGGATTCAGAATCGAACAAACCTAGGAATGGGCGAATTCCTGCCAGTTAGGGTTTGACCCTTAATAGCAATCCCTCAGTTACAGAACTATGTAGCCAGTGTAGGTAAGTCGTCCTCCTTCCAAACTAGGGTTGACAAAATCATATATATTTTATGAGTCATCCTGCCAAATTAGGATTGACACAAAATTGTTAGTATCCCATAGAAAGGTGCTAACACCCTTTCAACTGGGCAACAAGTCGGACCCTAAATTAGTCTATATTGGGGTATGTCAGTTAGATGAACACTCCAACAATTACAGTTTCTATTTCTATATTCAGTGACGAACTCAGTAAGTTCTACAAAACCATGTCTAGCAATTATCAGTTACTCATCCATAAAAATTCTTAGCCCCAGCTCCTCCTTCAACTAGTGCTCCAGTGCCTAAGTTTAAGAATGATAGTCAAGATAGAGCACCAGGCTCTAAGTCACATGGCAGTGGTAAGGGTTTTGTACTCATCCGCTTTGCAAAAAATATGTTAAGAATCATAAGGTTATGTGTAGAGCATGAAGTGACGTGTATTTTGGGTGTGGCAATACAGGCCACAGAGTTAGAGAATGCGTAAAGAGTGGTCAAAAGGGTCAGTCAAACCGTCCTCTAGTTTCATCTAATCACCTAACTAAATAGGGTATTTCTGCTTCCAGTACTAATAGTGGTTAGCATCAAAGCAAGCTATATGAACTTCAGTCCCGATAGGATCAATAAATTTCTCTTGATATGGTTACAGGTATGTTACTGACAATTAATTAACATATTTATGACATGGTAGATCCTGGAGCTTCTCTTTGTTTTGTAACCCCGAATGTTGTTTTTAAGTTCAGTGTCAGTCCCAAAAACTTCAAAGAGCCCTTCTTAGTGTCTACCCTAGTAGGTACATCTATCTTAGCCAGATGGGTATACAGAAGTTGCCCAGTTACAGTATCCAAGTAAATCACTTTAGTTTATTTCAGAAATAGAGTAGTTCAATTTTAGCTTCTCAATGAACCAGTCAGTGTATAAAGGGGTAGTACCTCAGTACTTTGGATTCACACACGATTTCAGCCTCCTTCTCAGAATTCTATGAAAACATATGATCAAGAGTTAGAAGCATAAAACTAAGAGTTTAGCAATAGTAGATAAGTTGCGATGGTGTTATTTGAAGTTGAGTAGATTATATATTTCTTACGACTAGTCATGTGAAAGGTGAATTATTCGGCTTGAAGCAGCGTATACAAGAATTTAAGTTGATTTAAAACATGTGTGGTCGGTGTGATAGTTTTAGGCTATGATGAAAGTTGTATAGTTAATAAAGAATTAGGGATATCCACATTATGTGTTAGGATCTAAGTTTTAATATTTGAAGGTTGAGCTAATAGAAAGAGGAGTTGAAAATTTTAAGTTAGTCAGATCTTAAATTGTTACATGATGTATTTAGGTCTATAGAAAGTTAAGAATTCAATCTCAGAAGAAAGTATCAGCAGTAGGGTTTTACACTTCCAGGTGCAGTGTTTTAGGGTGAGTTTAGTGTTTATGATTATTGTTATATCTTCGTCTCTAGTGTAAAATAGTTTTATTACAGTTTAAAGATGTTCGTTAAATGGTACACAGACTTAGAATGATGGATTTAAGCTAAGGACGAGATGGTAGAAAAAGTAACCAAGTCCGACTCTCTGATTCTAGAAGTGATACCAGTGTGTTGTAGAACAACACTAAAGAGGGGAATACCCGACCCATGCTTATTTCAGTATTTGAACTTTAATTATTATGATATGTACTCATGCCTTACATATCACCTATATGTTCATAACTCATATTCATTAACTTTTCATAAAATTATGTCCAATTCTAGTGCCTCATATGAGGAGTTCCAGTTTGCTCAGCAGTGCAAATCATATTCCATGCATTCAATAAATTTCAAACTCAGGTCATGCATATCATAACTCATGTGCTCATGCTTTACAATACGTTCAGTTCCAGTATTCATGCAACAATCCTAATGATTAGTGAAATTTAGAGTATGTTATGTATATTCTTAGTTTAGGTGTTTTGATGAACCCATAATGTAGATATTCTATTCCTCAGGCCTCTTTGAAGTGTCAGGTTCTATATAGTGATCATTCATGTTTCAAGTCATCATGTTTTAGCCTTTTAGTGACCTCTTCTTATGAAATTTTGTAGTGATAAGCAATTGCTTAGATGGGAGAGGGTAAATGTTTCATGTTAAGGTAAGATTTTTGCATGTTTGTTTTACTCGAGGTTGTAGTTATTAAGATAGTCTTGAATGTCATGCTGGTGTGTAAGTGGATAAATGCATTACGTATTATTGAATGGCTAGTAAGAGGTTGTATTTAGTTGTTGAATGGGAAATAAGAATTATTCATGGAATAAGAGGTTTTGAAAATGTAGGGTGTGTTGAATTCATGACTTTGACTAGTATTACAGTGTTATGTATGCAAGTCATAGGTTCAAGTTGGCTTGTCAATAGTGGGAGAATTTAGTCCAGCTCGGACTTCAGTAGGTAGAGTTATCAGGTAAAGTTTAGTATTAAGGTAGAAGGTATAGTTGAAAGAGTATTTGAGGTATATGTGTAAGCTAGAAAGATAGTAGCTATAGTGCATAAATCCTAGTATCTCTATCCTAGCTGATTTTTCATAGGCCTGTGTTTCATATTACCAAATTTTAGCCTTGTTGTGATTTCTTATCTAAATATCTTATACAAACCTGCCGAAGATTCCCTACTCCCTAAAAGTCATTAGAACTTTTTAGAAAAAATGTCGAAGAAATTTTCCAGTCAAGTATAATTTTTCATTATGAGTTAGTCTGTATAGCCAGTAATTCAGTTTAGCAGTTAGACAGACAGGTTCCTATGTTTTTTTCGTCTTCTGATCTAGTCCTACTATCTAAAATTTCAAGAATGTAGCCGTTCTAAGAAATAGTTTATTTGTATCCATGTAAATTGTGAATCCAGTTTAGTTCATGCATCATATTTCAGATCCCAATAGTCAGTCATGATTCAGTCCGTAAGCGTTCTGTGCATCATCTTAGTTTTCCTAGTGTTTTCGTCAAGTCACTATCCTTTGTGGAATGAACTTTCCCATGGTGGGGATGTAATACACCCGAGCTTCTTATGTACTAAATCTCTCATCTTTTAAACATGAAACCAGATCCAACTGGAGAAAATGGTTACTCATAAGTCTACTCTCTCATTCCTATCTAAGCCTTATAACCATTTTCATGTAACTTCATGTGTTCAAGAAATCTGTCCAGTTCATGTATCATACTTCAGGCTTAGTTATGATCTCATGTTTTCATTCATGCATGTTCGGTAAAGGATATCAGATTCTTCGGTATTCTCAACTTCAAGTAACAGTTTTCCTTAGATTTACTCTGTTCTACGCTTAATTTCAACTATATATCATTCATGTATTCATCAATCAATTTAGTCATAAGTCATGTCTCAAGATTCAATCATGTTTTAGCTATGCACGTCAGTATAGTTGCAGTAACTCAGTGCCTCCCACTTTAATCAGTCTCATTTGATGATGAATTTTCCAACAGGGAGATATTGTAAGACTCTGCAAAATTTCTAATTTAATTGAATCCCATATAGCTTGTAAGGAGGGGTCCTAAAATTAGAAAAATTTAGCTAAGTCATAAGACTTAAAATCATTTTTAGCCTACGCAATTGGATGATCTTATTTTTGATTGTTATGACCTTAGTATGTAGATTCTTAAGTTGATTCATGATCAGGGATGTCAATGAGTCGTCTTGGGTGAGTTTCAAATTTTTTAGACATCATTTAAGTTACGTTTGGATGACCAAAACAACAAGACAATAGGATCATGATATGTCAATTGGCTATCGCATTGACACCACCAATGCGATGCATCAGTTATCACATTGTTGGGCGCAGTTTTCTCATTTAGTTATGGATTTTGGGGGAAATTAAGTCATTAAACCCCCATAACATGAAATTTAAAGCCTCAATAGGAAAAATATATTCATTCATTCATTCACAAAATACTCTCAAGAAATAGACCTTAATTCATCAAGCTCAAGATCAAGTTCTAAGAAATCCCCCACAATCTTCACGAATTTTGTCACTCAGGTATGTTAGTTGTTCATCCTTGGGTTTCCTTCTACCCTTGAAGTTCAAGAACCCTTTTCAAAACATGAATTATTATTCCCATGTTATGAATTAAATTATGCTCATGTTTGTGTTGTTGTATGGGATTCATGTTAAGATCTTTTATCAGTTCCATGAAATTAAATTAGCATGTATGTTGGATTATGAATCTCTCATGCCAAAACCCTTGAATTTGCAAGTTGCATGTAATGCACCTAGTATTATATGTCTTATGTGCCTAAGTTACCTGCAGACTTTGCATCAGTGCACCTAGTAGTCTATGTCTATTTGTTGAAGAAGTTTATTAGTGACCCAACTTTAGTTGTTCCCTTAGAAAGCATAGATGTCCAGAACAACCTTTTCTACAAGGAAATTCCAGTCGAAATTCTTAATCGACAAGTCCGTAGACTAAGGAACAAAGAAGTTCCCTTGATCAAACTTCTTTGGCGGAATCAGTCCATTGAGGGAGCCACTTGTGAAGTAGAAGCATATATGTGGACCAAGTACCCTCATCCTTTCTCTGTAAACTCAGATTCAGCTTAAGGTAACAATCCATTTGGAATTTCTTTTCTCCCTACTCAATTTCAGCTGCATATCATTCTCATGTTAGTTATACATTCACAGAACCAATTCAGTCATGTGTCAAGTCTTAGACTCATCCATGTAATCATGTTTTTATCATGTGTATTCAGCAATAATCTCAGTTCCTCAATTTTTTCAGCTTAACCAGTCTCATTCGAGGATGAATGTTCCTAAGGGGAAGATATTGTAATACCTCAAAAATCCAAACCAATGTTAGTGCCATGTTTCAAGATCATTCATAGTACATTATCATTCTTTGATAGTTTTATGAGTTATTTTGAGGTATATTAAAGCCTCAAATAACTCCCAACTAATAGAAGAATCAAAATAATCCCTACCGATTGGAGTTTTGATAAGAATATTTCTTTAGTCAACTTTAAACAAGTATATCTTTTTCTATACCCAGAATTTTCTAGTTGAAGACCCACCAATTTGTAGGAAATTGAACTAGCTTTCCGATGATACCAATTTTGCCCAAATTCGAGACTTGGGGTAAGAAGTTATGGATCTTTAAGTGCAAAATAGTCCCCCAACTTGATAAGGGAAGGCTGCATCACGGTAATGGCTAATTTCATATTCGTCCTTTTCCAGTGTGTCACTGTGATTGCCACCGCATCGCGCCAAGGGGACATTTTGCAGTTGTCCATTTTCCAGAGGGCCACCGCAATGGCACCGCGTTGCACCAAGGTCCTAGTTCGCAGTTGACCATTTTTGGAGGCGCAACATGATGGCATTGAATCACGTCATTAGGATAAATAAGGATTGTCATCTTTCCAGTAGCTCGACGCGATTGCACCATGTCGCTCCAGGTGTCAAAATTGGGATTTCCTGTTTTCATGATTTAAATTCCTGGGACTTTTTGGTCTTTTCCCATAGCCCTATATCAGTCTGAACACGGGATTTAAGACCCAATAGAGCATCATTTGCTTATTATTTTCACAAACTACTTGAATTAAAGCAGCCCTTTTTCAAGTATAAAAATAATAGCCATCAAAATTCAAGATCAATTCAGAAGAATTCACCATCAATTCTCATGAATAAATCAACCTAGGTATGCTAAGTGTTCATTCCTGGGTCCCTTTTACCCAAGGAGTCCAAGTATCCAAATTTAATTTAAAGATGTGATCCTTACAAGTTTCCATGATTTTAAATTGTGATTTTAACCAAGAATCTTGACTTTACACCTTGGTTACATGAAATTGTTGCTGTTTATCAAGACCCACATGTTTTAATATTGTTATTCACTGAACTAAATTATGGTTAAGTACTATTGATGTCGAAATAGTGCTATTACTTTAAGTTTTATACTATTGCCATAATTAGCTTAAACTATGAATACCAAGTTTTTGATTAACTACCTACAAGAGTAAATTTTGAATAAATGATTTCATATTAGGTCCCCAATGTTTAGTAGTATTTTACTATTACTGCTATCGAGTACTAGGGGTTACGAATACTCGAAACTATAGTTGTTTACTTAGTCTCAATATCTTTAGAATAGTTTCTAAATATGTTATGAGCATTTTTAGTTCATTCAGTTATCATAATCAGATAATCTCAAAACGGTTCAGTGTTCCTAGTTAGTTCAGTTGGGAGTAGGATTTGGCACCGAGCGAACTGAGGGATGGAGGCTCACCTGCCAATTGAGGGTGCGACCTTTATTAGTAGTCCTTTTGTTCTAGATCTACTTAGCCAGCGTATTTTGAGATGTTGACCTTCCAGTTAAGGGTTGATCTTATTAGCCCCTACTAGACGAGGGTGACCCTTAGTCCTTAGGGATAACACTTTAGTGGATCCACGCAGCTAGTGTTAATACTCGTCACCCATTCAACTTGAGTCACAGTTGGAACCCAAATTTTCTTATTTTGGGCATGTCCGTTAATTGATTGCTCCTACAGTCTTAGTGTAGTCATTAATTCAGTGATTTAGTTTTAGATTTGCTTAACCATAGCATAAAGATATCATTTATTCATGTATCAGTATTAAGTATTTCAAATTTTAGATTATATTCCGAACATGTTTTATGCTTGGTAATGCATCTTCAGCACTTACAGTTTCCATGTATTCTAATTAGTATGTCATGCTATATATATTCAGAGAGTTATTACTCATCTTCATGAAACCATGCATATCAACCTACCTCATTTAGCATACCAGTACATTTAAAGTACTAATCGCATACTTTTTTGTTGTGTTATGATATATCATGTCATAGGTTCGAATGCTCAGTTCCTGAATCACGAATAGAGTCCACAAATTATCAGTCGTGGTAGTGGTGATTCCTCATATTTTGAGGATAGATTATATTTACTTTCATGCTTTCAGATCAATAGTTAGTTAGAGTTAGTTGGGGCCTGTCCCATTAACTCTCATTTGGTCAGTTTAGGGGCTTTTGGACATTTCACATAGTTAGTCAGGTCTCACATTTTAGTTGTCTTTGTCAGATATTTTATTAGTATTATCTGTTTTGTGTATAGATTTTATCAGATTTATTACTTAAAAACTTATGGCGTTCCTCAATTAAATTCTTCATATGATCTTTTGTTATTAGTATTACTCAGTGCTAACAGCAGGTACCAACTCATAGGTTAGCTTGTGATCTCTCAGGTCTGTAAGTACCGTGTGACACCTAGGGTGTACTCTCGAAGCATTACAAATGAGAGTGGCAAAGAATCATTAATAAAATTAATTTAGTAAAATATAACCACAATTTAAGTTTTCTTAAGGAGTGTGCGAAGTCAACCAAGATCGAGTTAGATGAAATGGATCTAGTGTATACCTATAATAGCATATGATATTTTAATGTTATTTGATGGTTAAAGAAAGATGAAAGACCCAAAATCACCATAGAACTTGTTTGAGATTTGTAAAAAGATACTTTAACTTTGCAGTCGATCTATTACCCCATGAATCTTATTTAGACTCTCAAAAATAGATCATTTTGATCAAATTTCATCCTATGTGTGTAGGCACATATATGACACACGTGAATAGTATAAACTTGTTTGAAATAACAAATTATAAAATATCACGTGTAATTTATTTGTCAATTATTTTTAAAATCCATCTTCCTTCTCTTTAAAACATAGATTTCCAGAAACCTCCAATGATATAGCCGTTGTATTTTTGAAGAAATGAATTGTCTCTCACTTGGCGAAATCATTCTTAAAAGGTAAGATGCTTCCATTTTCTAATCAAAATCAGCTTTAAAAGCTTTAATTTCGTCTTAACGTTCTTTAAAATTTTAAAATCAAGTAACATTTTGTGATTAGGTTTAGAGGAAAATATTCTTATAATGTCAATTGCAATCTTGAATCATATTTTTAATGAAGAGAATGATTCCATGTTGCGTGTGATAATGTGATACAAGCATAGACACTTAATTTCAATGCAAACATCATGATCGGAGGACAACACAACTAAAAAATTTTGGTCTTGTCCACGCTATCGTGTATGTCCTATACATAGTCTCTTACGTCTTTTCTTGTCTCTGATAAATTGATTTGTTTATAACATTTTTATAAGAAATCATCCAACTTCTTTATATGGACGGATTCGAAAGAAATTGATTTACGATTCAAGTCAGTTATTTCGAGATTGATGAAAAGAATCAAGGATTTGGAAGAATTATTAACATTTTATGAAAATAAGGAGAAATGGGTGGTAAAGGAGTTGAAGAAGAGAAAATATTTTAATTATAAGCTTGTAGTCATGATTGGCGTGGTGTTTTTTTTCTATTTTTAAGCGCAAGAATGAGAAGGAAGATAAATGTAGTTGAGTGCAATTGAAATTGCCATAGCTGTACTCTTGTCTCTCTTATTCTTAACATCATTAATTTTGTTTTTACTTTTGTTGCTTTCTCTTGGTATTAATTCTAAACATTTTTATATCTTTTCTCTTGTTACAATTGTAGTGGCTTACGAGGATTTAATTTTATTTGGTTGCATAAGACTTATGCAACATATTTTGTATCAATTTGAATTAGGCTTATGCAACCTATTTTGTATCAATATATTATGATATTGAATACTATTTGTGAGCATTTAAAACTTATTATTCATACACAATCAATAAATTAACAAGGCAACCACAATGAAATAAAATAAGGACTTCATTCCAACATAATTATTGTTTTAATTTCAGCTAAAATCAAAGCTTGATCTTATTATGTTTGGTACCTAACAATACATAGTTTAATACCTAAAGGTACCTAACCAAGTAAAGTTTTCAAAACAACGTTTGATTTCAACAAAATAACAAGATCAAAATAGTATCAACAACAACACCAAAATATACAGAAAATAATTTTTTAATACAACATCAACAATACCATAAAAATTGTTAAACACATCACATCAAAAAGATACCCTACTTCTATGGCATATGAGCGTTCCTACTTTATCAGGTTTTGCTTCGAGTATTGGCAGCAGT
Source organism: Capsicum baccatum var. pendulum (assembly GCA_030864225.1). Classification (NCBI taxonomy): domain Eukaryota; kingdom Viridiplantae; phylum Streptophyta; class Magnoliopsida; order Solanales; family Solanaceae; genus Capsicum; species Capsicum baccatum. The sequence continues at coordinate 270,393,774 of CM061552.1, forward strand.
TGCAATCTTGATTTGAATTTCTCAGTCCTCATTCTTTCAAGTTTCCTATTGGTAATGACTGACTTTCTCTTTCATTTAGAAACTTGTCTTGGTGCGAAGCCAATTTTACCAGTTACTATATCTAACTCCTTGTCACCTTTGTACAAGTGTTAAGGACTCTCCTACTTAGGAATCTAGGCTGCATAGACAAATCACAAAAATTAAAAGGCATAAATATAAATAAGTCAAGCAAAATTATATACACCACTTACATTAAGAGTGATAAAACCATCTTCATCTTGGTAGATTCTAACTCCTACCATCCTAGATCTTTTTAAAGGTCTTGTATGTCCTCTACAGGTGTCCTGATGCTCTATTGTTTGAGGAGGCATTATCCTTTCTATGCCTGTTTCACTATTAGAACAAATTTCGTTTTTTTTGAGTTAGTTCTCTTCCTCTACCTGTGCCGTCATTCATATGTTTTTGTTTAGGCATCCCTCTTTCTCTGCCCCTACCTCTTCCTCTAAATATTCTTCTTCCTTTACAACTTATAGAAGTTTGTTATTGAGAATCAAATAAGTATATGTATTTTTTCTATAAATAATTGCATAAATTGTCTGTATTTGTGCAAAGTTTCATCTGATTGACTTGGGACATTTGGAACACTACCCTTTCCTCTACTACTTGAATTGCCTGTGGAGTAATAATTATTAACATATTAGTACATATACTTTAAAGATTTTGTTAATGAAAAATAAGTTAATGCGCCTTGATCTAACAATATGTTCCAACTGGCTGACTTGGACTACTGCCCCAGGCTCTGCCTCTTCCTCTATTAGTGGAAGCTCAAGCCTGAGTTTCAAAATATTAGCCTTTGTACTTAACAAAATGTACATTACATAATCATTTAAAAAATGCTTGTACCTGGAAAAAGTTATAGGTGATTAACTTGGAGCACGTTGATTTCTTATAGGACATCCTTTTTATTGTGTCCTTGTGTACCATATTTGCTACAAGTCATACCAGCACCAGATTTTCTATGTTTTCCAATTTTTCTACTTTTATCAGCGTCCTTTTTTCTAGCTTTACTTGATCTTCCAGGAAGCTTCTTGATCTTTGGTGACTTCACAGTTTGATTATTTAGTGTTGGGCACATTTTTATGTTATTGGTTGGCTGAATAAAATGTGAATATGTACTAAGGTAGGTATCCTTGTGATAACAGTTATCCAAAAATTAATGTGCTCATATTCTAGTCCCTAGCATAACAAAATAACATATTATTTTGTAGAATTAAAGTAAAAAAAGGAAACTCTTACTAAAAAGAGTCATACTATTTGCATATCAGTAATTATGCTTAATGGATAACCTTTTCCAAGCTTATGGTTAACCCTCAGTTGTTCAAGAAACTATTCCCATGTAAACTAATTTGCAACTCAACAACTACCTCAGAAATATGCAGTATTTGATTATTTCCATCTATGCAAACAACCAACAGCAACTAACCTTTGCATACACCTTTGAGCAAACAGTCATGCAAATCAATCAAACATATAGAACCTCCATAGAATGCTTTCTTTAAAGAATAAAAGCACACATAAAGTCCTTCAATAATTAACTGTGTAGTCTCATCAGCTTTTTCAACCTTAGCAACACAACTGCTACATGGATTAGTCCTCAAAATATTATCTCTGTAATTAAAAATCGAATAATACTCCATAATGTTATCACCAATAATCTCTGGTAGGACTCTAGATTTAGCTCTTTGCACAGTTGTCCTTCTAACATGGATATCCAAAACCTTTCTAATAATCTCTTACAACTGAATAATCTGGATGTTTGGTTGTTGACTTCTTCTGTCATTGTACTTACCTGCTAGAAACTAAGTTGCAAACATAGTTAAAAATTGATATCAAACAAATACGAATAGGATTGTATCTTTTAATAATAATATCTCCTCTAATTTTATACTTACTAGTACACAAAAACCAACGACTAAGTCTCTTTTTGCAGCACCTCACTCTAACTCTATCAGTTTCATTCACATATTTTTCAATTTAACTATTTTCTTGAGTTGCATGTTTAGTCACTACTAGACTAAATTCCTTTATACTTACAAATCCTAAATCTCAAGAATTTTTTTCACATTTTTCATACAAAACAACTCTATTTTTAGTTCTTTCTTCTTATAGGTTTTTGCACTACTTGATCAACCTCTTCACCATCTCCCCAACCTACTTCACCATCTAATTCAAAGCCAGGTGCTTCATCACTTCGATCGTAAGATTCATCAACTCCTAACTTACTAACTAGGCTATCCATAATACCAATATTTATATAATCATAGCCTATGTATGGACCTTTTTCACCAATATTACTTTATTTATTTGTAGTACCTCTATTTCTCCTTTATAACCTATTGAAATAACACTTTCTTGCCCGTATATCAATATACTTGTGATGAACATCACTGCTAATATCACTTTGTTATAGTATTCCTTTCAGATTGTGAATTTATTGTAGGATCAAAAGGGTTAGAAGGTATAGTAGAAGGAGGAGGCTCATCAAGAAGGTGGAAAGTTGGGTTGGATGGAAAAGTAGGAGAAGAAGGATGAATATTATTGTTAGAAGAATCACCCTCATTAATAGGGTTCAGAGATTCCTAGCTTACTCCATTGTCACTCATATTGGGGACAAACTCCAATAATAGGGGTCCTTACTAGGTTCATTGTCCCCATGAGAAACATACAGCTCACGTTCCTTCCCATTTTTATCTTACTGACTGTGTCACAAATAACTTTATCAGAATTAAATTTTAAAATAAAAGCCATCCCTATATATAAAAAAGTCACATTCTGTTGTATATCCTAGATCTTTTATGTAGTCTCTTTACTCAAAGTAAGACAACATATCAACATCCATATCTAAAAACACAGTTACAGTCCCACCAATAGAATCAGGTGAGGAGCCAAATACAATCTTACCCCTGTGATACCATCTTAAAGTTATCAAAGCAAAAGTCATAAAAAAAATTCCTGAAAAATAACATTTAAACCTCACAAACACATTGAAACAAGTAAACAAGATTTTAAATCTCAATAGTCGAACAAAACTTTAAGAGTACTCTGTTTACATATTCTTCACAAAAAAATAATACAAGTGTTGCTCTCCCAATATTATTGATCATTTCAATTTATCAGTTTACTTTTAGTTGGGAGTAGTACTTAGTACCGATAGTACACGGCTTAGACAACACAAATTCTAGAACAATGTTGCCACCGTATGTCCATATTATAGTACTTTAAATAACAAATTAGTGGATCCACATCAGTTAGTGTCTTACCTGTAGCAAGGTACTAAACACCCATACAACAAGGGTTTTCATTTGAGTCATTGTTAGCTCATATGTGATATATCAGTTAATAGTAGCTACTACATTTCAGTCTCAAACCTCATATTACCTTATATCTAGATATTTGTTTCATGATTATTACCGAATTATTGCATTAGTCTACATGTTTTAGTTTATGTTCAACTCTTGGTGTTATTTTTAGCATTCTTAGCTTACATATTACAGTATATATCGCACATGCTCAGTGCATTCAAATTACAGGTCACATACCTCTCTTTGTGTTATATTATCTTTTAATAAAGGTTCGGACACTCAGCATCTAGACCAAGCATAGTATGAACTCCCACCATATCAGACTCAATACATTGGTTATTCATCACCATTCGAGGAATAGTAGCTATATTTCATTTTGGTATTAGTTCAGTTTTAGACAGTTAAAGTTAGTTTGGACCTTATCCCAGTATCTCATCTTGTTTAGAGGCTATCAGACAATCAGATAGGTTATGTTTTCAGCTTTATGGTTTTAACTTTGATATTGTTATTGTTTTTAATTTGATCATTACTATATCATTCGGTATTGCTTCTGCACATTATTTTATTAGTTGTTTCAGTATTCTTAGTATTATGTCAGGCCATGGGATAACATAGGGTCATTTATTAAGCACTGTGTTGCGACTAGGGGATAGTCTCGAATCGTGAAGCAATGTGTTTATTTAGAATTATGATTAAAGTTTGAGAAGACCTTTATAACTGAAAGTATAGCTAGCTAAATTGGGAAAAATATAATTGCTTTTAAACGATCAAATTTTAGTTACATTTAATTCAAATAAAGAAATGTTTAATAACCAATTTTTTATGAATTTTCAAATTATAAATATTAGGAAAATGATTGAATGACTATTTTTTCTAGAGTGAAATCTATTATCGATAGGAGAACAATATTTTGTTAAAGCCTTTAGAATTTTTAGTGCAATAAAGATAATGATTCTACCTATATGATTTTACTATTAAAATTTTTATTATTACCTTTTAGTAAAATTATTTTTCTATAACCTTCAAAAAATATTTAAAACATCAAATGTAATTATAGGTATACACTTCATTCGTTTCATTCTACTTAATCTTTGTTTTCTTTTACACACCCTTAAGAAAACTTTATTTGTGGGTCTATTTTACTAAATAAATCTTATTATTAATGATTCTTTGAAGCTCAAAATTTGGCTATTATTATTTATTATAGTTTATTAATACTAAGGGAAGAAATGAAATAGTATACTAAAATTTTCTTAATTTCACAATTCGACCAAATAAATTTAATCAAATATTTTTAGTATAGGGATCAAGTAAGATGAAATGAAGGAAGTAATGGCTACAGTTTCCTTTCTTCTACTTTATGTATTCAAGTTATTATTTGGGGAGTCAAATGATGTTCTTTGATCATAATTTTTTTAACATACTTTGAATGGTTAACTATAGTAATTTATAGTACTTCTTTTGTAATTTTTCAATATATAAATTTATTTTAAAAAATTTAAAACACGAATTCAAATTTGAATAAAAACTTAATTAATTGAACTCTTATGCAGTTGTGAATCTAAATTGTAACAAAAAGTTTCACGCCCTCCTCCTCTCCCTACCTCCTAAAAGCAATACGTATAAAACCTTCTTAAAAACTATCTCTTTTCAATTCTTTCTACTCCAGAACTCTCATGCTTGCTAAGGAGATTTCTCACATCGAAAATACCCATTTGTCCAACTCTCTCTGCTTTCTTTCCCCTTTTTATTTCCTCTCTAATATTTTTTTGCATACAGTCTTCTCTGTATATCCTCATTACAAAATCAACATTCACTTTTTGTGATCCCTTCTCTTTTTACTTGTTATCTCATAGAATAAAACTAAAGAGATTGATCTTTCTATAAAATATTTTTTGATTTTGTATAGAGTTAAAGGTAAAGGCGGTGTGGGGACAATATGTTCAACAAAGAAGAGCAATGTGGTATAAGTGTGTTAAACAGAGGAGATGATTACATAGAGTCTTTTTTTTTTTCATCAGTCCTGGACATGGTGATTTTGCTACTAAACTTACGTTTTTAAATTATGGTGAACTCAAAATTACATGTGAAAGCCAACCTGGCTGCCTTGAAGGTGATATATACAGTCATCAATGTAATTTATTTCTTTCTTTTTTTCCTTCATATATAATTTGTTTTCTTCAAACATTGTTATTTCTGTGCTTTTTAAATTTGATGAATTGTTTCCTTTTTCGTTTTCATTAATGGATCATTTTACAGTTGTGTTTTTCAAGCTAGCTTATGTGTGTCTTAACTAATTCTCTGAGATACCTGTCCTACAACAGATAGAAAGATATCACTAATACTTTTTTCTCTTAACTCACTTCATTATGCACTAGTAGTGGCGTAGCTAGATTTTTTATTCAGGGGGTTCAATAATGCATACACAAACTAGCCCAAGGGGGTTCAACATCTAATACTATATATACATAAAAGATAATTTTAACATACATAAATAGTGTAATTATCTACTGAAGGAGGTTTGGATGAAACCCCTCATTTTATAATAGCTCTACCCATACCCACTAGGCCACACCCTTAGGTAAGATTTAATGTAGCTACTTGAAAGATTCATTTGACTGATGAGTAGCATAAATCAAATATGTTTGTCCTGACTCCATTATAAATGATTTAATTGGTAAAAATGAGAGAGCTTTGATGATGAGTTGAGTTCTATTTATGGACTTTTAAGAGGTTGACTTTTGCTTACCCAAGTACTCTTCTGGGTTATAGATATTTTTAATGTTGGGCCCAAGGGTGTGGCTAAATGATTAATTAAGTGTCATAAGAAGCATTTGGTTTCGATTTTAAATATCAGAAAAGACAAAAAATATTAGGTAATTTCCTCTTATTTATCCTAACCTTGTTGGTGGTAGAAGGTTGAAGATATCCTGTGAAGTTAGTTGAGGTGCGTGAAAGCTGGTTCAATGTCATAAAACTATCATATGATAATGTTAATTTCTAAAGGACCTATTCTTTCTTCCATATTTGTGAACATTTGTCCTTAGAACTGTGGTTGCTTTCTCAAAGAACCTGCAGCATGTCCATTTGCAAAATCCTAGTTCAATTGAACCAGTGAATTAGACTACATTCATCTATTATTATATCCTCTTGAAAAATGAATTTTGCTGTAATCAATTGATCATTCTTACCTACAAGGATAATATAATATCCTACTACTTTTTTTCTCATCACTTACAAGAATAATTAAATATCCTACTACTTTTTTTTCTCATCACTGAGTCAAATAACATGTTCTTATAGTAAATTTAGTTGTTTTTCGGAAACAAAATGTTATCCTTTCTTATTATCTTTTTTGATAGATGCTCCCGTGTTTCGAAACTAATTAAAGTTGATTTTTTGTTATTAGGAAAGATTCCTCCAATTGAATTTGAGAAACATGATGGATGAGAACCTTGTAGGAAATGGCAGAATAATATATGTATCTTTGATGATGGTAATAAAGTTCTATTTGTAAGCATTGCACTACTCAAATATCATAACCACTCATCAAAGCATGCCTATGGGTCTCATAAATTTTTTCATCATAATTAATTCATCATATATACCGAGTGAAAAAAAAGGTAGGTTTTGTCACTGCTGTATGGAGGAATGTAGGAGTTTTCACGATGCTTTGATCAATGTGAATTGGAAGTGCTCTGATATTCTTTTTGTAAGCATGTTTTCTTTTCATTCTTAATTTCTTTAATGATGAGTATGTTTTACATATACAGTCTATTATTTTTAATTTGTTATTCATATTCAAAAGGAGATCTCTTCTAATTGGTCAATTCTACAAATTATTTACCTTATTCAATTTATTTGATTCAATAAATGTTCAGCTTCACGGAGACCATTCATTTGTTAAAATATAGTATATGAAAAGATATAACCAATTCAAGATTGTTTGTCTTATCAAGATGGTATCCGATTACAGAATAGGAACAAAACTAAACAAAAGGTCAGAAGTTGATATGTTGGCGCAGAGGTCATTTTAGCTTTGGGTAATAACATGCTATAGAATAATGTGAAACCAGGAAATCGTTCATTTTAAAATCACTCATCCAATCCTAGAGGACCTAATCTTTATTCTGAAGCATTTCATGTTTCACTTATTGCAGTTTGAGCAGACTAAAAAATTAATATTTGTCCTAATGGATCATCATTGAGAATAACACTTAATGGACATGTGATCAGATTTAGGATAAACCATTAATCAAAGATGCCATGAATATTAACTTTTCACAGTACTTGATTTGCTAGGAGGAATTAAGTAATATGTAGCATATATTTTTTATTCCATAAGTGATGTCTAAAATTTACCAAAATATTGTCATTGTTCTTGTGTTCATGACTTCATGATATCTCTGATGGTCACTCTTTTATGTGTCTAGTTTGGAAAACTCCATTATTTAATATTTATTTTTCTAATAGGAAGCCTCTAGTAATTACTATGAATCATAACCAATATTGTCGTGCTAAAAAGAAAAGAGGGAGGATCAACCCGTAATGCTGAAAAGGAGTTTAGGGAGCTCCTTATTCTGTTAAAAGTTTCAAGTTGGTGGACATGGTATATAATCTGCACTAGTAAATGTACCATGACATATATATTTTTGTTCATTCATATTATGAATTCCTGACCACTCTTTCTAATAGGATAAATAGGTGTTAATTTATATATAGAGTAGCTCACTGATATTCCTATCTGCCATTTTGAGAACCATCTCCAGATATATGTGTGTGTATGAATATTTTGTCATTTTTTTTATATTTGATATTTTGGGTTATAGAAAAAAAATTCTTGACTGAGTGGATAGAATGCTTCGTTTGATCCTAGATATGCAATTTTTTGTGAAATGTTCAAAATGTAGTTATTACATCATTGTGTTAGTAATTCTCGGAAACTCATTCTATCTGAGCCTCAAACATTTTCCATTGTCCAAGTAATGGTCATGTTACTATAATGTGGCATTATATTTCTCATTTCTCTAGCAAACCATGTTTATGATCAGCTTTTTTCTTGGATTCATTGTGAACATGTTTATTTGTTGATTCTATTGGCTTTTAGACTTTCATGTGATGATAAAGAAGAATGAAAAGGCCTAAGGGTGTACAAGGATGTTTGTGTTTCTCGATGCGTGAATATTGCAGTTCATGCGTATGTTTTGGATGTGAAATATGTTGCTTCTCAAGATGCGATTGCTAGGCATGCATTGATTCCTCAAAGACTATAAAAGCTTAAATCACCCTGTACTTAGAATTTCTTTACATTTATATGGGCATGTTCTTTCGATCATTTAATTCTTTCAGGTAAATTTAGTTATGTAAGAAGTTCATGGTTTCAATTGAATTAAATGATCAGAAGAACATTCCTATACAAATAGAAAGAAATTCTAAGTATAGTGTTATTTAAGCTTTTGTAGTCTTTGTGAAATCAATGCATGTCTAGCAACTTTAACTTGAGAAACAACATATTTCACATCCAAAACATACGCATGAACTGCAACTTTCACACACCGAGGAACACAAACATTCTCTATAAACCTTTTGGCTTTTTCATTATTTATTATCAGCACATGAAAATCTAAAAGCCACCAAAAAAGTAACAAACAACATGTTCACCATGAATAGAAGAAAAAGGTTGATCATAAACATGTTTTCCTAAAGAAATGAGAAATATAATGCTAATCATATCCACATTACAGTAAATTTGTTAATCCCGACAATCCGGGTACGCAGAATCTGTATAATAGAGAAGAACCTCAACACTAGTTCAAGTACAAAACAAGAACTCTTATGAAGTTATGTAACACCCTCAACACAAGATCAAAAAAGATCTTTCAAAGAAGTGTGTTTTTCAGAAAAATTAGATGAAAACAGAAAAGTAGTTAAGACCAAGTCGTCCGAATTCACAAACTTTCCTTAAGGAAATAATTCCCCTCACTGTACCCGAGGTTGTGGAATTTTCCTCCCAAGATAAAATGGCCTTCAAGCTGACTATAGCGGTACCTCAAATAGGCAGATTCTTCGAACACACTCACGGTTAGAATGATCACACTTAAGAGTATTTTTAAGACAACAAGAAGAAGTTTTTAATCTGAAAATTTCTGTATTTTTTATTTTTTAAACCTGTGGATGAAACTAGGTTTATATAGCCACTAGATGCCTTTTTTGAAAAGGTGGCATTGGTTCATAATAGAGGTGTGTGACTCTTCCTGAACATGCATGTCTATTCAGTTAAAACAATGCAGTATTTTTCTGAAACAGTGCACTGGTTCACTGAAACAGTGTGTTTTTTTCATTGAAGAGTTGCAACTCTCTGATATCTTCTGTAACAGAAGCAACAATCTGAAACAGTGCAACATCCTGTAACAGAATTCAGAAACACTTTTCAATTTGGGTGTCTCCTTCCCTTCACTTGATTTCTCCATTTTCGATTCAACACACTATGAACCCAACAAAATTAACCATTACTTGGACAGTGGAACATATTTTCATGATCAGTCATGGACAGATTTAACTACAGAGAATTACTAACACAATGATGCAATAACTAAGTAAAGAACATCTCACAAAAATAGCATGTTTAGAATCGAACAAAGCATTCTATCCACTCAATCAAAAAAAATTAATTTAGATAACCCAAGATATAATATCGAATAAAATGAAAGAATATTCATAAACACAATATCTGAAAATGATTCTCTAGCCAACTAGTAGATAGAAATATCAGCGAGCTGCTCTATGTATCATAATTACTGTGCCATTTGGGAAAGATTGGAAAGGAGTTCATAAATATGAATGATTAAAAATATATATGGTATCGCACATTCACCAGATCAAATTATATATCATGTCCACCAACTTGAAACTTTTGACAGTACAAAGAGCTCCCTAAACTACTTTTCAGTATTGTGCGCTTATCCTCCCTCCATTAATTAATTTTCTTTTCTTTTAGATTGACAATATTGCTTTTGATTCATTGTAATTACTAGCGGCTTCTTATGAGAAAAATAAATAAATGAATAGTAGAGTTTCCTAAACTAGACTCGTTAAAGTATGATCATCAGAGATATTTTAAAGTCATGAACACAACAACAATGACAATATTTTGATAAATTCTAGACATCACTTATGGACTAAAAATATATGCTACATATTACTTAATACCTCTCATCAAACGAAGTACTATGACAATTTCTCATACATGGCATCTTTCATTAATGGTGTATCCTAAATCTGATCACATGTCCATTAAGTGATCTCAATGAGGATCCATTTGGACAAAGACCCATCTTTTTTCTGAATGCTTCTGCTCAAAATGCAATAAGTAAAGCATGAAAGGTTTCAGAAAAATTTCTTGGTTTCACATTTTTCAATAGCTTGTTATTTCACAAAACTCAAATGAACTCTAAGCCAAAATACCAACATGTGTCCTATTGCTTAGTTTTTTTCCTATTCTGTAGTCGGATACTATCTTGATCCAAAAAATTATCTCAAATTAGTGATATATTTTCATGTACTATTTTTTAAATACTGAATGGTCTCAATGAAGCTGAACACATATTGTAATAACATAATTTGAATAGGTAAAAACTTGTCTAAGAGCTAAAGAGGATATTGATATTTCTCATCTAGTTCAACTAGTAACTGATCCTAATATAGATTTTCATTATTAGTCTCGTTGATCAATTAGAAGAGATCTCCTTTTGAATATGAACAACTAATTAAAACTAATGGTCTGTATATGTAAAACATACTCATCATTAAAGAAATTAAACATGAATAGAAAACATAAATTCCATAAAGAATAAGAGAGAACATCCAAGTTGCATTGATCAAAGCATCAAGATAGCTCCTGCATTCCTCCATAGAGCGGCGACAAAACCTACGTTCTTTTTTGCACTCGGTACTATTGATGAATTAATCAAAATGAAAAAATTTATGTGACCCACAGTCATGATTTCATGATTGGTTGTGGTAGTTTAGTAGTGCAGTACTTACCAATGGAACTTTATTACCATCAACAAATATCCAGCATTTCCTACAAGTTTCTCTTCCAGCATATTTCTTAAATTCAATCATAGGAAGATTTACTAATACCAAAAATTCAACATTTATTAGTATTGAAACATGGGAACATCTATCAAATCAGATAATAACAATGGATATCATTTTGTTTGGTAAAAAAAAAAACAAGGACATGTACAATAATAACATGCTAATTGATTTAGTGATGAGAAAAAAAGTAGTAGGACATTAAATTATTCATGTAAGTAATGAGGAACAAAAGTAGTCGGATACTAAGTTATTCATGTAGGTAATATCTTACTAATGATCAAGTGATTACAGAAAAATTCATGTTTCAAGAGGATATAATAATAGATGAATGTATTCTAGTTCATTAGTTCAATTGAACCAGGATTTTCAATGTGGACATGCTGCAGGTACTTTGAGAAAGCAACACAAGTTCTAAGTACATATGTTCATATATATCGTAGAAAGAATAGGTCCTTTAGAAATTACCATTATAGATTGATAATTTTATGATATTGAATCTGCTTTTGCGTGCACCTCAACTAATTTCACTTGATTCCTTCAACCTCTCACCACCAACAAGGTTGGGAAAAATGAGAAAAGTTACCTAATATTTTTAGTCTTTGTTGGAATTTGAAACTGAATCCTCATGGTTCTTATGACACTTTATTAATCACATGGTCACACCCTTGGGTACAATATGAAAAATATTTATAACCACAAAGAGTACTTGGGTGAGCAAACATCAAACTATTAAAAGCCAATAAGTAAAACTCCACTCAACATCAAAGCTCTCTCTTTTTTACCAATTAAATCATCTATAGAGGAGTCAGGAACAACATAGATGATTTATGCTACTCATCAGCCAGATTAATATAATGTACTATAGAAAGTAGAAACATTAAATTGTACCTAATGGTGCAGCCTAATGGCTAATGGCTATTGAAGTGGGTCAAGAGCAAAACATACTGGTTATATCTTTCTATCATTCGTGGGATAAGTATCTCATAGAATTAGTTGAGGTGTGCATAAGTTTTTCCGAAAAATACTATTATAAATGATCCAATGATGAAAACTGAAAATTAAACATTGCATCAAAATTTAATAGCACAGAAATAAGCAAGTTTAAAGAAAATAAATTATATACAAAGGCACAAAGAGAAGAAATTATATATATATATATATATATATATATATATATATATATATATATAATTCTCAAGGCAGCCAGGTTGGCATTCAGATGTGATTTCAAGTTTACCAGAAGTTAAAACCCTAATTTTTGCAGCAAAATAACCATGTTCGGGACTAGTGCAGCAACAAAAAAACTCCATGTAATCATCTCCTCTCTTTAACACTCTTATACCATCTAGCTCTTTTTCATTGAACATATCGCCCTTGCACTGCCTTTACTTTTCACTCTGTACAAAATCAGAAAGTGCTTTATATAAAAATCAATCTATTTTGCTTCTCCTATAAGAGAACACGTAAAGCGAGAAGGGATAGAAAAATAAATGTTGGTTATGTGATAACGATATATAGAGTAGACTATATGGAAAATCATTTGAGGGGGAAGAAAACAGATAGAGTTGGGAAAATGGGTATTTTTCGTGAGAAAAATTACCTCAACAAACATGAAAGATCTGGTGTAGAAAGAGTTGAAAACACACCACTTTAGGGGTTTTTATACTCTGACTTGTAGGAGAAAGGGGGTGGGAGGAGGCTGTGAAACTTTTTCTTCCAATTTAGCATGTGATTAGATTCACAGTTGTACAATAGTTGAATTAATTAATTTTTACACAAATTGAAATTTGTATTTTTAAAATACATTTGCATTTATTGAAATTATATAAGAGGTATTATAAATTGCAATAATAAATAATTACAAGAATTTTAAAAAAATTATGATCAAAGAATATCATTTTATTCTCCTAATAATAATGTGAATATATAAAGTTGAAGAAAGGGAATGCTAGTTATTAGTCCCTCTTCTTTATTTTCCTTGATCTCAATACTAGAAATAAAAAGGGCAACCCGGTGAATTAAAGCTCAGGCTATGCGTAGGTCCAGGGAAGGGCCCCACCACAATGGTATACTTTATGCAACCTTACCTTGCATTTCTACTAAAGGCTATTTACAAGTCTTGAACTTATGACCTCCCAATCATACTAAAAATAGTCGTTTCAATGTATTTGTTCAATTTCTGAATTTAAGAAAATTTTATTATATTATTTTCATTTTTACCCTTAGTATTGATAACTATAATAAATAATAATAATAATAATAATCAAATGAGAGTTTCAAAGCATCATTAATAAGATAGAGTAGTGAGACATACCCCCAATTAAAGTTTTCTTAATGAGTGTGTTAAGTCAACAAAGACCACGTAAAAGGAAATGAATGTATTGTATACCTATAATAGCATTTGATGTTTTAATGCTATTTCATGGTTATAGAAAAAGAAAAGGTACAAAGTAACCACTAAATTGGTCTGATATTTGTAAAAAGATACTTTAACTTTGTAGTCAACATATTACCCCACAAAACATACGTAGAACCTTATAAATAGACTATTTTGATCGAATTTCATCCTATGTGTGCAGGAAAGCAAACGATGCACGTAAATGCTATAAACTAGTCTGAAACAACCAATAATAAAATACAACGACAACAAACGCAGTGTATTCCAGCATAGTGGGGACTGGAGAAGGTAAAATATACGCAGTCCATACCACTACTTTTGAGGAAGTAGAAAGGTTGTTTCTGATAGATCCCCGACTTAAGACAAAGGATAGTAAATAAAGTCGTAATAAAACATGAAACAAGACGAAAAAATAAAAATAGTACGCCCTCAAAGTAGTACCAAATACCAACAAACAATTGGCATCCACCACACCGAAACTCTCTTAACTAGCAGATCTAACCTATGGACACAGCCGTAAGACTACCATCCCGGCTACACCAAAGGTCTCGTATCTACTGTCTATGACTCACCCACACAAACTAGCCTTCTATCCTAATTCGTATCTTTTTTTACTTTTTTATCTAGCTTCATTTCCTTAGTACGCTGTAACTTCTTCATGTCACATCTAATAACCTTCTTCTAGTATTTCTTGGGCCCACCTCTACCCCACCTATAATTATAAAAACTAGCCTCTCACACCAATGAACTGGGTCTTCCATGCCTCTCCTTACCACATGCCTAAACCATCGTAGCCTTAATTCCCACATCTTGTCCTCCAGCAAAGCCACTCCCACCTTCTATCGGATAATCTCATTCCTCGCCTTATCTACCCTAGTAAGTCCACACATCCAACACAACATTCATATTTTTATAACCATTACTTTTTGAATCTGGGAGTTGTTGATTGGACAACACTCTTATCCATATAACATAGCCGGACGAACTGCCACTCTGTAGAATTTTCTTTAAGCTTGGGTGACACCTACTTATCATACAACACTCGAGGTGAGCCTCTAGTTAATCCATTCTTCCCCAATACTGCGGGAGACATCCTCGTCTATCTCACCATTCCCTGAATCATACATCCAAGATACTTAAAACTATCCTTTTTACAAAAAATCTTGGAATCCAACATCATTACCACCTTGTCCTCCTACCACAAGTCTTTCAACTTGCATTTCTTATACTTCGCCTGTATACTACTCAAATTGAACCCTTTATACTTCAGTATTTGTCTCTAAAACTTTAATTTATCATTCAAACCCTCTCCCCCTCATTTCATCAATCAAAACTACATCATCCATAAAAATAATACACCAAGACACATCTCCTTAAATACACTGTATCAACACAACCATCACCAACATAAACAAAAATATGCTAATGTTTGATTCCTGATGAAACTCTATCAAGACAGGGAAATGATCTGAATCTCCTCCTACCATCCTTACCGGAGTTATTGCTCCATCGTATATGTCCGTAAACGATCTAATGTATTCCATTGGAATTCCTCTCACCTCTAAGAATCTCCAAAAAACCTACCTAGTGACTTTGTTGTACTTCTTCTCCAGGTTAATAAACACCATATGTAAGTTCATCTATCTTTCCCTATACTACTCCACCAGTATCCGCACCAGGTTAATTGACTCTTTTGTAGAGCGACCGAGCATAAATCCAAACTGATTCTCCATAATAAATACGATCCTCCTCAACCTTCGCTTGACCTCCCTCTCCCATATCTTTATAATTTGATTGAACAAGTTAATACTCCTATAGTTTTTGCAACTCTAGATATTACCCTTGTTCCTATATAAAGAATCGTAGTACTCCATCTACAAGCCTCGAGCATTTTTGCAGTCTTCAAAATGCTTTTAAAGAAATCCGTCAACCACCTTAAATATGTCCTACCAGTATACTTCCAAAAATCCATCGAACAATCAACTATAAAATATCGTGTATAACTTACTTTTTAATTATTGTAAGAATCCATATCCCTTCTCTTTAAAACTCCAATGGCCACAAACCTCCATTGATATAGCCATAGAATTTTTGAAGATAAAATTTTGTCTTTTCTGAAACTCTTATTAGTGAAATTAACTTTAAAAGGTAAGATGTTTCCTTATTTCATAATTTCTAAACAACATCAGCCTTAAAAGCTTTAATTTCATCTTAACTTGTGTAAAAAAATTTCAAATCAAGTTAGATTTTACGATTTTTCTACTTTTAAGCATTACCAAGAAAGAAGAGGATGCGAATATAGTTGAGTGTAATTGAAATTAACATAGTTGTTCTCTTATTTTTCTTCTCGTTTACATCTTTAGTTTGGTTTTTACTTTTGATTCTTTATCTTGGTATGAATTCAAAACATTATATCTTTTTTCTTGTGTGAATCGTAGTGGCTTAGAAAAATTTAATTTTATTTGGTGGTGTAAAACGTGCCAACATGTTTTGTATCAATTCGAATTAGGCTTATGCAACCTATTTTATATCAATATATTGTGGTACTCAATACTATTTGTAAGCATTCAAAACTTATTATTCATACATAATCAGTAAAGTAATAAGGCAATCACAATAACGCAAAAAAGGACTTTATTCCAACATAACTATTATTTCAATTTCAGCTATAATTAATGCTTGATTTTGTTTATTTTAGTAACTAGCAGTACATTGTTTAATACCTAAAGGTACCTAAAATTTAAAATTTTCAAAACAACATTTGATTCCAATAAAATAACAATATCAAAATGTTTCTACTAGTAACACCAAAATATATCAAAAATAATTTTTTAGAAAATATCAACAACACCATAGAAATGCTAAACACATAAGATCAACAAGATGCCCTGCATGTATGGAACATAAGTCTTCCTGCTTCAACTAATTTTTGTTTGAGTATTGGTAGCAGCTGCAGTCCTGATATGAATAATTTTTTCATCCCTCATTCTTTAAAGTTTTTTATTAGTAATGGTTGACTTCCCCTAACATTAAAATCTATCTCTTGGTTTGTAGAGAATATTACCCGTTACTACATCCCACCTCCTTGTCACCTTTGTATCAGCGTTAATGACTCTTTCATTTGGAAATCTAGGTTGCATAGACTAATCAAAGAAATTAAAAGACCTAAATATAAACAACTCAAGAAAAATTATACACACTACATACATTAAGATTGGTAAAATCATCTACAACTCGGTATATTCCAACTTCTACTATCATTGGCCATTTTAAAGGTCATGTATGTCCTTTAGTAGTGTCCTTATGCTCTCGTCTTTGTGGAGGCATTCTCCTTCCTATGTCCCTGCCACTGATTTGGCTATTTTGAGTTAGTCCTCTTACTCTACCTAACCTTCATACATATGTTTTTGTTGAGGTATCCCTCTTATGCCCCTTTCTCTTCCTATAAATACTCCCTTTCATCTCTACAACTTATAGAAGTCTATTTATTGAGTCTCATAGTGACTCTATGTATGTTTTCTACAAATAATTAAATAAATTACCTTTATTTGTGTAAAAGTTTCATCTAATTGACATGGGACATTTGGAATACTGCCATTTCCTCTACCACTTGCAATGTTTGTGAAGGCCTTATTATTGATATATTAGTATATATGTTTGAAAGATTTTCACAATAACAAATAAATAAATATACCTCTGCCTAAGAAAATGTTCAAGCTGACTGACTAGGACTACTACCCCTAACTCTGCCTCTTTCTCTACTAGTAGAAACTCTAGCTTGAGTTTTTGTAACACCCCGAGACTAATCCATGGGCGTCACACGGTGTTTATGGTCCCTTAAGGACCACAAGCTAACCAATGACTGGTACCTGCTGTGAGCACTAAATAATAATCATGAAACATATGCTAAATTAAAAACAGAAAAAAATGCGATAAGGTTCATAAAAATGAATTAATACTAAGTACATTTGTAGAATAACTGCTAACTGAATATGTCTGAGAGCCTCTAACATCCGAAATAAATAAATTGATGGGACATGCCACAACTAAATCCAACTACTTTCTGAAAGTAACTAAAAAACTGAAATACTGTAAATAATAAAATAACTTAATGATTGTCACGTGCCCAATGGATAAGGACTCACCATAGTAGTTGTTGTTAATTGACTGATCTGACTAGGTACGGTCCAAAACCAGAGCATCCGAACCTATGATATGAGACATCATAACACAAACAAAGAGTAAGCATCAGTACTTTGAATTTACTAGTATGCTATGTGAGGTTAGGTTGATATGCATGGGTTCATGTGAATGAGAATAATAACTAAATATCATAAAATAAATGAATTAGGGTATATGCAAGACTGGGACAACTCTAAGTATTGAACATACAATACCAAGTATATATCATAAGTTTGAATTAGTCTAAAGCTGAAGTACATAGTTTCTGATAACTGAATAGCTGACAATTGTAAGTCTCGTGTAGAACTAAACTAAGTTATGTACTAAATACTCAATATTAGAAATTGATTACAGAATACTGAATACTAAAACTGTAACTATGGGACTTATTATCTAGCCAACAAACCTTGATTATAGACTGATTTGGGGTCCAACTTATAACCCCAATTAAAAAGGTGTTAGCACCATACAATGGGTTACAAATATTAGTTGGGTTAAACCTAATCTAGCTAGAAGACTCATGACATGTATATGATTACGTCAACCCTAGTCTGATAGGAAGATGACTTACCCTAATTTGGCTACTTAGTTTTGTAACTCAGGGACTACTACAAAGGGTCAAACCCTCTGCTGGCAAGAATTCCCTTATCCTTGAGTTCACTTGGTGTTGAATCCTAATACTAACTAAATCGACACTAAACTGATCACTAGACTATACTAGGATTGACTAAACTAATATTGAGTCTGTTAACAGACAAAATGTTTCTGTTTGGGATACTATGGAATCATTCTATTTTAAGTGAAGACTAGATAAACAACTAAATTTTGGGTATTCAATACCCTCAGGACTCGATAGCATACATAATGGAACCATATCTCAACTTTAAAAGCATCACACATAGGTTATCATGCATAATTTCTCCACATAGACATTATGTCAAACACCTATGATGGATAAATCTTATACATGATAATGAACCATGTATGAATATCATTATTACCATATTTAGCATCACAATTCAAGGATTTAACTTGAGGGTTACATAAATCAACATACATTCTAGTTCATTTAGATGAAACTAAAAATTTTCTTAGCTTGAAACCAACACAACAACACATACATGAAAACAATTACATTCTTGAATACATGAACACATACATGAACACAATTACATAATCTATGTTTTTCAAAAAAATATTCTTGAACTTCAAGGGTTAAATGAACCCAAGGATGAACACCTAAATATAGCTTGATTGTTGAATTCATGAGAATTATTGGTGGTTTCTTGGAACTTGATATTAGACTTGATGAAATATGGTTTTTCTCTTGAGAGAATTTGTAAAATAGTGATTGATTTTGCCCTTTGAGAGGCTTAATTTCGTGTTATGGTGGGTTAATATGGGTGGAAAATGACTCCTTTGCCCATAAAAACCCATAATATAGTAGGCGAAAATTGTCCAGTGATGCGACATGTGCCTTGTCACGTTTATGGTTTCGACGTGATTACCAACGCACTATGTGAATGTTGATGATGCAATAGCCAATGCGACACATCTTGAATTCCTTAGCTTGCTATTTTGGTTATCCAAATGTGTCTCAAACAATATCCAAAAAATTAAAAACTCACCTGAGATGACGTATAGATAACCCTGATCATGATTCAATTTAAAAATCGACAATCTATGGCCAAAAAAATCAAAAATAAGACCATAGAAATATCGAGGCGAAAAATAAGACTATGTTTCGACACTTGATTGCAATTTTCTAAGTCTGGGACCTCTTTTGGCATGCTATAGGACTAAAATGGGATAGGACTTTATGAGGTCTTACAATATCTCACCTTTAAAACAATCATCCTCAAATGAGACTGATTGAGTTTAGAGGCACTGAGGTACTATGACTATACTGATGTGCATAGCTAAATTATGACTGAATCTTGAGACATAACACATGACCAAACTAATTCATGAATGCATGAATGATATGAGAATGATATACAACTAAAATTAATTATGGAACAGAGTAAATATAGGAAAAACTGCTACCTTAGGCTGAGTCTGAGTTTGCGGCAAAGAGATAAGTGTACTTGGTTCTCACGTCAGCTTCTGCTACCCAAGTGGCTCCCTTAACAGACTGGTTCTGCCAAAGAACTTTGTCCAAGGGAACCTCTTTGTTCCTTAGTCTGGGAGTTTGATGATCATAGATTTGACTGGAACTTCTTCGTAAGAGAGACTATTTTGAATATCTACACTTTCTACACGGACTATAACTGCTGGGTCACCTATGCACCTCTTTTGCAAGGATACATGAAACACTGGGTGCACTGATGCTAAGTCGGCAGGCAACTCAAGTTCATAGGCTACCTTTCCAAAAGAACTCAGAATACTATAAGGACCAATATATCTTGGACAAAGTTTCCCCTTATTACAAAACCTCTTCACTCTCTTTATGGGATAGATTTTCAAATACACAAAGTCGCCAATCTCAAACTCGAGATCTTTTCTTCTCAAATCCACATAACATTTATGTTAGTTTTGGGCTTATTTAAGCCTTTCCCTTATCAAATGAACCTTTTTTAAGTCATCAAATACTAAATTGAGCCCTATCAGCACAGTCTCCCCTACCTCGAAGCAACCAATAGGATATTTATACCTCATTCCATAAAGAACCTTAAATAGAGCCATCTGAATACTGGAATGATAACTGTTATTATACGTAAAATCAATCAAATGTAAGTGGTCATCCTAGCTATCCTCCAAGTCAATGACATACACTCTCTTCATGTTCTCAAGAGTTTGAATGGTCCTTTCTGATTGACCATTTATCTTAGGGTGGAAGGACATACGGAGATGGACTTGGGTATAAGGACCCATTTAGAATGATTTCTAAAAGTTAGAGGTAAACTGTGTACCTCTATCTGAAATGATGGTCAATGGGACAACGTGTAAACTAACCAACTCTCTGATATAGAGCCTGGCATAGTCCTCGATTGAATAGGAGGTATGGACTGGAAAGAAATAGGCGGACTTGTTCATCCTGTCCATAATGAAAAAATTAGAATCATGTTGATGATAAGTACGAGGCAAACCCATCATAAAGTCTATGTTCAATTCTTCCTACTTCTATGTGGGAATATTGAACTCCTACAGAGAACCACAAGGCTTCTAGGGCTCAGTCTTCACTTGCTGACAAGTAGAGAACTTAGCCACAAACTCTTAATGTCTCTCTTCATCACACTCCACCAATAGACTTTTCGCAAGTCATGGTACATGTTAGTGGCCCTTTGATGAATAGAGTAACACGCACCATGTGATTTAGCAAGAATTCATTATCTCACTTCATCTACACATGGCACACATAACCTACCCTAGTAATGCAACACACAATATCCCCCTTGAGAGAAAACCTCTACTTTCTAGTCTCTGACTGACTCTTTCAGCTTACCTAAATTGGGATACCTTTCCTATATTTTCTTTTACCTTGGAAACTAAAGATTATTCTGAACTGTTCTAGACTCGAACACTAACCTCAGCCAAATCTACCAAATGGACACCTAGTATGCAAAGCTGATGAACTTCCAAAACTGACTTCTTCTTATAATCCTCAGCTTGAGCAACACTACTTACAGACAACCTACTGTGGGCATCTTCTACTACATTGGCCTTACCCATATGATACAGAACACTTATGTCATAATCTTTCTGCAAGTCTAACCATGTTCTCTCATTTAAGTTTAGGTCTTTCTGTGAAAACAGCTACAACATGTTTTTGTAGTCTGTGATCACATCAACATGATCTCCATACAAATAGTGCCTCCAAATCTTTAAGGCAAGCACTACAGGTGCTAACTCAAGATCATGGGTAGGATAATTCTTTTTATGAGGCTTAAGCTGCTAGAGGCATTGGCTATAACCTAACCTCATTGCATCAAAACACATACCAAACCAATTATGAAAGTATTATAGTATACAACAAATTCGTCGAGCAAAGTCAAAGCTAGGGCTGTAGTGAGTCGAGTCTTCAACTGATGAAAATTCTTCTCACAAGAATCTGACTATTGGAACTTAACTTCATTTGAGTCCATATATACATAGGGGATAAAATAGATGAAAATCCTTCAACAACCCATTGGCAATAGCCACCCAAATCTAAAAGAATCCTAATATATGATGGAGAGATGGGTCTGGGCTAGTTTCTCACTCCTTTGGTCTCTTGAGGATCAACTCTAATGCCATCACCGAAAATAATATGGCCAAGGAAAGTTACTGATCTTATAAAAAATTTACACTTACTGAATTTAGTGAACAACTGATGGACTCCGAGAGTATGTAATACTATTCTGAGATGCTTTGTATTATCATTTTCATTACGGGAGTAAACAAGAATGTAATCAATGAATACTATGATGAACATGTCTAATTACTGCTGAACATGTGGTTCATCATGTCTATAAAGGCTACTAGGCATTGGTTAGAACAAAGAACATGACTAGAAACTTATAGGGACCATACCAGATTTTGAAAGCTATCTTTGGAACAAATTCGTTAACTCTGAGAAGATAATAGCCGGACCTAAGTACTATGTTAAAGTAGTAACTAGCAGAGTAAAATTGGTAGAACAAGTCATCAATCATAGGAAGTGGGTATTTATTCTTGATGTTGACTTTGTTTAACTAACGATAGTCTATATACATTCTAAGAGAACCATCTTTCTTTTGCACGAATAGAACTGTTTCACCCAAAAACGATATGTTAGGCCTGATGAACCCTTTGTCTAAAAGTACTTTAAACTGTTCTTTCAACTCTTTAAGTTCAGCTGAAGCCAATTTTTATGGCTGAATAGATATGTGCTGAGTATCGGGAAGAAGGTCTATTCTGAAGTAGATTTCCCTTTCGGGAGAAACCTCAGGGTGATCTTCGGGAAACACATCTTGAAATTCACTTGCAACTAAAACTTACTCAAGACTAGGAGTTTTTGAACTAGATTCTTTGACTCATATGAGATGATAAATATTCTTGATATTATGGTACTACCCCTCTATTCAAGGACTGGTTTATTCGGGAACTTAAAATAGAATATTCTACTCCAACAATCAATTGAATCATAACATAAATCGAGCGAATCCATGCCGAGAATGATGTCAAAATTTGTTATCTCTAGCTCTACAAAGTCTACCAAAGTAACTTTTTCAGACATAATAACCAGACAGTTCTTGTATACCCACTGAGCTATGATAGACTTACCTACTGGGGTAGAGATTGGGAAAAGCTACGTTAGGATTTCAGGACTGACTAAAAAGTTGATAACTATGTAAGGAGTTAAAAAATATAGAGAAGCTCCAGGATCTTACAAACCATAAACATGTAAGTAAAAGACTTGCAATGAACCAGTAACCACATCAGGTGAAATTTCCTAATACTATCAGGATTGAAGTGTGTAGAGCCGATTGGGCGCTACCCTTTTGTGGCAGTGGGAGCAGTACCCTACTGAGATGAGCGACTGAACTAAATTGGGGGCAGTTATACTGAATCGGTAAACCCACCTGAAGACACTGTCTGATCCTATGGCCTGTCTTACCACACTTAAAACACACATCATTACTAGCCCTGCAGATACCCAAATGGTTTCAAGCATATTTTTGGGAAAGAATATTTGTTCGAGCACTATTCATACTACCCTGTGATTTAAAGCCTTGCGCCTATCATTATTATCATACTTAAATTTGGGCATCAATGTCTAGCCAAGGATGGAGTTGGGACTGATAATTTTTGGAGAAATAGAGGATAGCTACCACCTTCTAACTTTGGTTGAGCAAAGTTGAAGCCATCTATTCTAGCCTTTTTGTTCTCCCTTTCTTTCTCCTTAGTCTTTTGTTCCTCAATCTGTTGAGATTGGATGATCAACCTAGCTAAGTCTATCTCCTTAATCATCATTATAGTCCTACACTCCTTGACCACACTGTCAGGTACCCCATATAAGAAATTTCTCATATTAGACCTATTATTAGCTACCACATGAGGAGCATACCTTGCCAACTGAGTAAACTTGAGGGAATAATATTTTACACTCATGTTTACCTGCTTCAGGTTGATAAACGTTAACACCTTATCCTCTCTCAACTCCAATAGAAAGAACCTATCTAAGAAAGCCCTACCAAACTCTTTTTATTCTATAGGCCCTACATTTGCACCTATATCTTCCTTCTACTACTTAAACTACATATGTGCTATATCTTGTACTTAACACAACTAACTTAGAACTCTTACTAATAGTTACCCCTATAATGTCTATTACCTTCTAAACCATGTAAAGGAATTCTTGTGGGTCCTCTTAAGACTTAAAGCCTAAAAATTAAGGAGGGTTCATTCGGGTGAAGTCCCGAATCCTAGCTGCAGCAGTATTCAACACTTTCTTAGCCTGAACAACAGCTGGTTGAGCATTCAAAGATGGCACAAAATAGGCTAAAGTGGTGTATACTACTTTGAATTCTGTTAAATAAATATGCTAATTCAGGGGATCTTCCTAAATAGACGGAGGTGCTAGATGGTTCCCAGTTGTTCTTCTATTATTTTTCTAGAAGGCATATTCTATAAGTAGAAGGAATATTTGGATTAGACAGAGGGTTTAACTTGTGCTCATGCTCACTCACACAATATTTACATTGAAATAAAGGAATTTTTCCTAAAAATACCTCGTAGCCTCTTTTCCATAACTGAGACATGCTACACACCCATGCAAAAGACTCTACTTGACGTGACTTTAAGATTCCCTAGGATAATTTATAAGCTAGCTCTGATACAAAGTTTGTAACGCCTTGAGACTACACCTTGGGCATCACACAATGTTTACGACCCCCTAAGGACCACAAGCTAACCGATGACTTGTACCTACTATGAGCACCTAATAATAATCATTAAACATATGCAGAAGTAAAAACTAAACAAAATTCCATAAGGTTCATAAAATTGAATCAATACTGAGTACATCTATTAAATAACAACTAACTAAAAGTGTTTGAAAGCCTCTAATATCTAAAATTAACGAATTGATGGGACAGGACCTAGCTAATTCCAACTACTAAATAACAAAAAAACTAAAGTACTATAAATAATAAAATAACTAAATGAGTGTCACGTCCTTGATGGATAAGGACTCATTACCGTAGCTTTGGTTGATTGACTGATCTAACTAGGTACGATTAAGAACCCAAGTATTTGAACATATAATATGAGATATCATAGCGCAAAGAAAGAGTATGCGTCTGTACTTTTAATGTACAGGTATGCTAGGTGAGGTTAGGATGATATGTATAGGTTCATGTTCATGAGAATAATAACTAAATATCATGACCTAACAAGATGAGAGTACATAAAAGACTGGGAATAATGTAAGTATTGAACATG
Source organism: Capsicum baccatum var. pendulum (assembly GCA_030864225.1). Taxonomy (NCBI): domain Eukaryota; kingdom Viridiplantae; phylum Streptophyta; class Magnoliopsida; order Solanales; family Solanaceae; genus Capsicum; species Capsicum baccatum. The sequence goes on from CM061552.1 coordinate 270,419,220, forward strand.
CTATAACAAACATATATAGTCTGTCTGAATTAGCGTGATGCTGAAGTACTAAGTTTCTGATAACTAAATAATTGACAAATGTTAGTCATTATCGTGTAGAACTGAACTGAGTTCTATACTAAATACAGAAGATAGGATACTAATTACTGAATACTGAATACTAAAACTTTAACTGTGGATGTTATCATCTAACCGACATACCCTAATTATAGACTGATTTGGGGTCCAACCTGTAACCTAGTTATAAGAGTGTTATCATCGTACCATGGGTTAATAACATTAGCTTATTTAACCTTAATCTGGAAGAAAGACTCATTAGATGTATATGGTTACGTCAACCCTAGTCGAACAGGAAAGAAACTTACCCTTTACATAGTTTTGTAACTTAGGGACTGCTACTGAGGGTCAAACAGTCTGGTTGCAGGAAAGCACCCAACCATGGGTTCGCTTGGATCTAAATCATAATTCTAAATGAATCGTCACTAAGCTGATTACTATATTTAATAAGACTTGACTTAACTCACGCTGATTCTATTGATTGATCGAATGCTACTGTTTCGGATATTACAGAATCATTGTATTTTGAATGGAGACTAGATAAACAACTAAAATTTATTTATTAAATACCCCCAGGCCTTGATAGCATAGATAATCAAACCATATATAAACTATAAAAGTATCACACATAGGTTATCATGCACAATTCCTCCACATAGATATTTTGTCAAACACCCATGATGCATAAATCTTATAAATGATAATAAACAATATATGAATGTCATGACTACCATATTCAACATCACAATTTGACGATTTAACATGAGGGTTACATAAATCAGCACACATTCTATTTCATTTACATAAAACTCAAAATATTCGTTGCTTGAAACCCACACACACATACATGAACACAATTCCATTCTAGAATGTAACTCATATTCTAAATTTTTTTAAAAAAGATTCTGGAACTCCAAGAGTGGTAAGAACCCAAATATGAACACCTAAACATACCTTGATTGTTGAATTTTTGAGACTTGTTGGTGATTTCTTGAAATTTTATCTTAGACTTGATGAACTAAATTTTTGCTCTTGAGAAAATTTGTGAAATAATGAGTGATTTTTCCCATTGACAGGCTTAATTTTGTGTTATGGTGGGTTATGATGGATGGAAAATAACTCCTTTGCCCCCACAAACCCATAATTTAGTAAGCAAAAAGTTCCCAGTGATGGGATAGGCGATGCACTGCATTGATACCGACGTGAAGCATTGATAGTACCGATGCGATATTTGACCCGATAGCAAACGCAATACGTCCTGATCACCTTGGCTTCTATTTTGCTAAGACAAATTTGTATCAAATAATCTCCGAAAATTTCAAAGTCAACTGAGATGACCTATAGATGACCCTAATTATGAATCAATTTTAAAATCGACAATCTAAGGTCGGAAAGATAAAATGAGACCATTGAAATATCGAGGCCAAAAATTAGACTAAGTCTCAACATTTCACTAAAATTTTCAATGTGTGGGACCTCATTTGGCATGCTATGGGACCGAAATGTGTTAGGACATTACTGGGTCTTATTCTTTTAAATATTAGTCCTTGTACTCTATTAAATGTAGATTAGATAATGATGAAAAAAATACTTGTGCGTGAGAAGATGTTTCAGGTAATTGATTTGGACCGCATTGATCTCTTGTAGGACCTCATTTTTTTTATGTCTCCTTGTGTACCACATTTGCTACAAGTCAAAGCAACATCAGATTTGCGAAGTTTTCCAATTTTTCTAGTTTCATCAGCTTCTTTTCTTCTAACTTTAATTGGTCGTTCAAGCATCTTCTTGACCTTTGGTGGCTTCACAGTTGAATCATTTGATGTTTTACACATTTCATGTTGTTGATTGGCTGAATAAAATGGTCTTATGTACTAAAGTAGGTATCCTTGTGACAACAATTGTCCACAAAATTAATGGGCTCATATTCTTGTCCATAACAAAGAAAAAAACATATTAATTTGTAGAATTAAAAGAAAAATAGGAAATACTAATTTAAAAAAAGTCATACCATTTGCATATCAGTAATGATTCTTAATTGATTAGATTTTTCAAGCTCAAGGTTATTCCTCAGTAGTTCGAGCCATCATTCCAATGTAAACTAATTCTAAACTCAAAAACTATCCAAGAAACAAGAAACATTTGGTTGTTTCCATCTCTGTAGACAGCCACGAACAACAGACCTTTGCACACACCTTCAACGAAATACCCATGCCAATCAATCAACATTCTAGCACATTGATAGTATACTTTCTTTAAAGCACGAAAGCACACATAAAATGCTTCAAAAAATAACTGTGTATTCTCATCATCTTCTCCAACCTTAGTAACAGAAATGTCACCTAGATTAGCCCTCAAAATCTCATTTATGTAATTAATGATCCAATAAAACTCCAAAATCGGATTACCCGTAATCTCTTGTAGCACTCTATACCTAAATATTCACATAGTTGTCCTACCAAAATGGATATCTAACACCATCTTAATAATCTACTATAACTGGATAACCCTGATGTTTGGTTGTTGATTTATTCTTTCTTTTTACTTACTTGCTAGAAACTGTAAGTTGCAAATATAGTTAAAAATTAATGTCAAACAAATACCAATAGGATTGTATCTTTTAATAGTAATATCTCAACTAGTTTTATTTCTACTAGAACATAATAACCATGGATAAGTCTCTTTACAACAGCTAACTCTAACTCTATTAGGATCATACTCATATTTTGCAATTCAAATAATTTCTTGATTTGCATATCTGGTTACTGATAGACTAAATTCCTTTATACATACAAATCCTAATTCACAATAAATTTTTTACATGTTTTATCTAAAACAACTGTGTTTTTTTTCTTCCTTCTCATAGGTTTTTGCACTACTGGATCAGCCTATGTACCATCTCCCCAAACTGCTTCACTGTCAAATTCAAAGATAGGACCTTCATCACTTAGATAGTAAGATTTGTCATCTCCTAACATACTAACTAAGCTATCCCTAATACCAATATTTATCTAGTCATATTGTAACGCTCCGTAAAAGTCATGCATGTATTAGACTCATTCTTAGCTGGCAACCTTCGGGATAAAACTTGCTGGCAACCTTCTAAGTTTTAAATTCTTCTAAGTGTTGAAATGACTTAGACTCATTCCTAGCTGGCAACCTTCGGGATAAAACTTTTCGACCTTCCCGACCTTCATTTTGGATTTTTTTGTTGCGTTACGATGGGGCAAGGTTATAGTATGTCTCGGATAAAAATTCAGAATTCTTGGACAAGGCTAAGGCCTCGTTTGGATTTCGATCCAGTGGCAGCGCGCGATTAGCCCGCGCCGCCTACTGGATCGCGCCCGGCCAAAATGTTCAGCCCATTCGGATTTTAATGGCATTTACTGGATCGCGCCCGGCCAAAATGTTCAGCCCATCTAGATTGTAATAGGATTTCCTTAAATACTCATTCTCCTATCAACTTAAACACGGGATTAAATCCCTAAAGAGCCAAAATATCATCATATTCTTCAAATTTGCTCAAGAACTCTCCCTAGGGTTTCAACATTAAAACCCAAGCAACTCAAGATTTAACTGCGGGTTCGCGAAACAAATTACAGATTTGGAATCTTCTCTACGTAGGCTTCGACAAACACCCAAAATTCATAGAGAACAAGGTATGCAGGTTTTTTCCTAAATTCTCATGGGCATAGAAAAATCATGTTTTAAAATAGGGTTTTAAATTATGTATATATATTTATTTATGAGATGTTTTAACATCATTGTTTTTGTCTTTTGACCATTTCCAAAGTGATTTGACAGTTTACATACATATATGAATGAATGTTTTTCAATTTTGAATACATGAGCTTGCTAAAGACATTTGACCACCAGGTGTTTGATGGAATTTCTGCATGAATTGAACTTTAAGTTTCGGAATATGAAATCCTTTACATCAGTTACATGTTTTGGTGGTCTAAACTATGTTTTGAATGAAAGCTCTTGCTTAATACATTATGGCTCAGATAGATCATGACTTTCAATGTCTTGGTATGACGATACCAATTCAGACTAATGCCATATCAGACTCAGACTAACAGACATTTTGGACTTTCATGATTTTAGACATTCAGAATGTTGCATGTACAGAAAAGGTTAAAAATGGGCATACAGAGATGTTAGGCGGTTCCCCAAAAAGGGCTTGAGTTCAAGCGACTCATTGCCTAAAACTGTGGTTTGCCGACCCGGGTATACTATTATGCGCTGACTTAAATGTCCTGTGGCATATCAGACTTAGACACTCCAACCCTTGCGGCACACTTGGGTTGGGGGCTTCCACGCCAAGTCAATGGCGGATTCCATATAGCCCGTGGAATATTAGACTTGTAGGGGTATACCACCTAACTCAAAAGTAAAACACAAATCATGATTTGAAATGAACAGACGGGTTACATGTTTTCAGAAAGTGCCCATGTATTTTTCATAAACAGTTTTATACATGATGTCTTGATGAAAAATTTCTTTCACTTAATATATATATATATATGTATGTTCCATTATACTATTTTTGGATTGCTTCGCGTGCCAGTACTTTTGTGCTGACCCCTCCTCCTTCCAGGTTCTGAGGCACAGTCTAGGGGTCCAGCTACTCAGTAGACATTCTTGAATTTGCAGCCTTGATCTGACAGTGGTGAGCCTTCTATCATTCGGAAGGACTAATTATGTTAGTCATTATCTAATTTATTATGTTTTTTTTTGTTTGCTAGGGGCCTTGTCCCAGTTTCTTTTCAGACAGATGTTTGTGTTTTTAGTAGAGATTTTGTAGACTGATGTCAGATAGTATTATTCAGAAATTATTGCAGAACTTGACCATGTTTTCCGTACTCAGTTTCAATTCTGCATTTTATTATGATTACGAATGTTGTGCATGATAACCAGATAAAGAATAGGTGTTCCAGGCCTTCATGGCCCGGGACACTCATCACTGCTAGGGCCTAGGCTTGGGTAGTGACAAACTTGGTATCAGAGCACGGTTCATGGTCCCAGGGTTTTTGCGAAATCGTGTTGAGTAGAGTTCTATTTATGGGTGTGTAGCGCGCCTCACTTATAAATAAGAGGGTACTAGGCATTTAGGAATATTCCCTTTTTTGTGATTTAGTTCGTGCTTCAGAGTCTAAACTGTCCACTAATCAATAATCTCTTGTATTTCAAAAACACAACTATGACTCCCCGTCGCAACATCGATCAGAGTGCTCAGGCATATGTGGTCCATCCCACCCATGGGATGCGGACCTGTAATAGAGCTTCCACGCCAGAACCTGTCCCTACTTCGGGAGTCCCTCTAGTCCCAACTAGTCCACCTCAGGCTTCGCGGACTAATGGAAACCGTCCACCAACTTCTCAGAGAGATATCTAAAATATAGAGTTCAGATGGTCTATCCATATGCTGACCCAGCTGGTAGCTAACCAGGCTCAACGATCGAAAGATGTTGGGTTTGCATCCGTTATGTCTGAGCCTACTAGAGTCGGGCATTTCATGAAGATGAATCCACCTAAGTTTACTGGTACAAAGGTGGGGGAAGATCCACAAGAGTTCGTGGATGAGATGGAGAAGATCTTTGAGGTAATGCATGTAGATGATATTGAAGGAGTGGAATTGGCAACTTATCAGCTTAAGGATATTTCAAATAAGTGGTATGCGGACTGGGAAGATGCAAAAGGTGAGAGTGCTGAGCCTATAGTTTGGGGTGAGTTTGTAGAAACTTTTCTTGACAAATTCTTTCCTCTGGAGTTGAGGGAGGCCAAAGCAGAAGAGTTCATGAATCTGAAGCAGGGCAGTATGAGTGTACAGGAGTACACTTTGAAGTTTAATCAACTAGCCCGCTATGCACCAGAATTAACTAGCAATATGAGTGCCAGGGGGCAATGATGAATAGGGAGTTAGACTTTCCTAGACTGACAGTCCATATGCAGCAGGTGGAACAGAAGAAGAGAAAGATCGCTGAATCTAGAGAGAAGGACAGACAGGCCAAGAGAGTCAAATCTGCGGACCAGCACCTGAGTCAGCCGCAGAGTGACAACTAGGGAAATAGGTGGTCAAAGAAGATGAGGTTTTGGAATAATACACAATCAGCAGCCAGGCCCCAGCGCCCAGACCCCCTATAGACAGACAGACTCAAAGCTTTCAGACTTCTCATGGATCTAGAGCACCAGATACTCAGTCGCAGTATAATGTGGCTCAGCAGCATCGCACTTACCCGCAATGTGAAAAGTGTGGTAGGAATCATCTAGGGAAATGTCAGTTGGGCACACTTGTATGTTATTCATGTGGTTAGTCAGGCCACTTTCAGAGGGACTATCCATCTTCTAGGAGGAGTGCTGGTGGTGCGAAGTTTCAGGGAAATTCCATAGTTCCACCATCGTCTCAGAAGGGCACCACATCAGCTGTTGAGAACAGTCGCAATCGGTTATATGCCTTAACAAACCACCAGGAGGCGGAAGCTTCCCCAAATATTGTTATCGGTACGTTACAAATCTTTTCCCATGATGTTTGTGTGTTACTTGATCCAGAATCTACCTTATCCTATGTGACCCCTTATGTGGATGTTGGTTTCGAGTTTGAGTCCAGTGTGATTTTTGAACCCTTTTCTATTTCTACCACGGTGGGGGATTCTGTTGTTGCTAGAAGGGTATATAGGGGTGGTGTAGTGACTGCGGGTAGTCGGGATATGGTGGTACACCTTATAGAGTTGGACATGGTTGCATTTGATGCTATCTTAGGGATGGATTGGCTCCATTCATGCTATGCCATATTAGATTGTAGGACCCGTAAAGTTACCTTTTCTTTCCGGAATGAACCAATGATAGAATGGGAGGGACATTCTTTAGCACCTAAAGGGTACTTTATATCTTACCTCAGAGCCCAAAAACTCATTTCTAAGGGTTTCTTGTATCACCTTATTCGAGTCAAGGACTATAAAGTTGAAAATCCTCCTCTTCAGTCTGTCCCTGTGGTGATTGAATTTCCAGAAACGTTTCCCGAAGATCTCCCAGGGATACCCCCTGATAGGGAGATAGAGTTTGGTATTGATGTGTTGCCAGATACACGTCCCATTTCTATTCTTCCATATATAATGGCTCCCGCAGAGCTAAAAGAGTTGAAAGAGCAACTAGCAGACCTCCTAGATAAGGGATTTATACGCCCCAGTGTATCTCCTTGGGGTGCACCTGTATTTTTCGTGTGTAAGAAAGACGGTTCCCTTCGTATGTGCATAGATTACCGTCAGTTGAATAAGGTCACAATTAAAAACAAATATACTCTTCCTAGGATTGATGATCTCTTTGAACAGCTTCAGGGTGCTAGATGTTTTTCAAAAATAGACCTTCGTTTGGGCTATCATCAGTTGAAAGTTAGGGAGTCAGACATTCCCAAAACAGTTTTTCGAACCCGATATGGTCACTATGAGTTTCTTGTCATGTCCTTCGGGTTAACTAATGCCCCTGCAGCCTTCATGGATCTTATGAACAGAGTTTTCCATCAGTTTCTTGACTCATTTGTCATTGTATTTATTGATGATATTCTAATTTATTCTAAGAGTAAGGAGGATCATACCGATCACCTCTGAATCATTCTTCAGACCCTTAAGGATCATCGGTTGTATGCCAAATTTTCCAAGTGTGAGTTCCGGTTAGATGCTATTGCCTTTTTAGGGCATATTGTGTCCAGTGACGGGATTAGAGTGGACCCCCAGAAAGTTAAGGCAGTGAGAAAATGGCCCAGACGCATGACTCCAAATGATATTCGGAGCTTCTTCGGTTTGGCAAGTTATTACAGAAGGTTCGTAGATAGTTTTTCATCCATAGTGGCCCCACTCACTAAACTGACTCAGAAAAAGGTAAAGTTTGTATGGTCTGATTTATGTGAAAATAGTTTCGAGAAGTTGAAAGACAGACTGACCACTGCACCTGTTTTGACTCTTCCCAAGGATATTGATGGTTTTGTGGTTTACTGTGATGCATCCCGTGTGGGACTTGTCTGCATTTTGATGCAACATAGTAAGGTGGTAGCTTATGCATCTAGGCAGTTGAAGGTGCACGAGCAGAACTACCCTACTCATGATTTGGAGTTAGCGGCTGTGGTGTTTGCCCTTAAGATTTGGTGGCACTACTTGTACGGTGTTCATATTGATATCTTCACTGATCACAAGAGTCTATAGTATGTTTTCTCGTAGAAATAATTGAATCTCAGGCAGAGGCGGTGGTTGGAACTTCTGAAAGACTATGATATGAGCCTGCATTACCATTTGGGAAAGGTAAATGTTGTAACCGACGCCCTCAACAGGTTGTCTATGGGCAACCTTTCTCATGTAGAAGAAGAAAAGAAAGAGATGGTGAGGTATATTCAGCGCCTTACGAATCTGGGAGTGCGACTGTTAGATTTTGAAGACGGAGGGGTGATTGTTCATGAGTTAGCTAAGTCATCCCTTTGTGCTGAAGTGAAGGACAAGCAGGTTGAATATTCAATCTTGATGCAAATCAAAAAAGATATGGGTCAACAGAAGGTGATGTCATTTGAAATTGGTGGTGATGACATTCTGAGGTTTCAAGGTAGATTATGTGTTCCGAATGTCGACGGGCTTCGAGAAAGAATTCTTGATGAATCTCACACCTCGAGGTATGTTGTTCATCCTGGTTCTACTAAGATGTACCATGATTTAAAATCTATGTTTTGATGGAATAATATGAAGCGAGATATGGCTAACTTTGTTTCTAAGTGCTTGAATTGCCAACAAGTGAAAGTAGAAGATTTGAGGCCAGGAGGTACTTCCCAAGAAATAGCGTTGCCGTTGTGGAAGTGGGAAATGATCAATATGGACTATATTACAGGATTTCCGAAGTCCCGAAATCAGTATGACTCTCTATGGGTAATTGTAGATAGGCTGACCAAGTCAGCTCACTTTCTGCCTGTCAGGACTAACTATTCGGGGGAAGATTATGCCAAGCTGTTCATTGCAGAAATTGTCTGTTTGCATGGAGCGCCTGTCTCCATTATATCCGACCGAGGTACGCATTTTTCTTCTCAGTTTTGGGGATAGTTTCAAAAAGGTTTAGGTACCCAGGTGAACTTAAGTACAACATTCCACCCTCAGACTGATGGGCAAGCTGAATGCACCATCCAGACCCTGGAGGATATGTTGAGGGCCTATGTGATTGACATTAAAAGTTGTTGGGTTGATCACTTGCCACTGATAGAGTTTGCCTATAACAACAGTTTCCACTCTAGTATTAAGATGACACCTTTTGAGGCATTGTATGGTAGGAGATGTAGGTCTCCAATAGGATGGTCTGAAGTAGGTGAGATGCAGATGTATGGGACTGATCTTGTTCATCAGGCATTGGAGGATGTGAAAATCATTAGGGAACGACTTAAAACAGCTCATAGTCGTCAGAAATCCTATGCCGACGTCAGAAGAAGAGAGTTAGAGATTGAGATTGGAGATTGGGTTTTCCTCAATGTTTCTCCCATGAAGGGAGTTATGTATTTCGGGAAGAGGGGTAAGATAAGTCCACGCTGTAAAGGCCCGTATAAGATTGTAAGAATAATAGGTGGAGTTGCGTATGAATTACAATTGCCTACAAGTTTGGGTTCTGTTCATCCAGTATTCCACATATCCATGTTGAAGAAGTGCATTAGAGATCACTATTTGGTGGTACCCATTGATAAAATCAAGGTGGGCGATTCCTTGTCTTATGAGGAAGAGCCCGTGGAAATCCTAGATCGAAAAGTTAGAAAATTGAGGAGTAAAGAGATAGTCTCAGTTAAGTGTTAAGGCGAAATGAGAAGGTTGAAGAAGAAACTTGGGAGTCGGAGAATGACATGAAAGTGAGATAACCAAGACTATTTGAACCAGCAAATAACGAATTGGAAGGTACACTTCTTGCTTTATGTTTCCTTCTATGTGTGAATCTGCTTGAAAATTATGCGTGACTGTTCCCGCATCATCATTCGGGGACGAATGATCCCAAGAGGGGGGTAATGTAACGCCCCGTAAAAGTCATGCATGTATTAGACTATAATTTCTGAGCTTTAGACTTAAGTTTTAAATTCTTCTAAGTGTTGAAATGACTTAGACTCATTCCTAGCTGGCAACTTTCGGGATACAACTTCTTGACCTTCCCGACCTTCATTTTTGGATTTTTTTGTTGCATTACGATGGGGCAAGATTGTAGTATGTCTCAGAGAAAAATCAGAATTCTTGGACGAGCCTAAGGCCTCGATTGGATTTTGATCCAGTGGCAGCACGCGATTAGTCCGCGCCGCCTGCTGGATCGCGCCCGGTTAAAATGTTCAGCCCATCCGGATTTTCATGGCATTTTTGTAAATACTTATTCTCCTATCAACTTAAACACAGGATTAAATCCCTAAAGAGCAAAAATATCATTATATTCTTCAAATTTGCTCAAGAACTCTCCCTAGGGTTTCAACATTAAAACCCAAGCAACTCAAGATTTAACCGCGGGTTCGCGAAACAAATTACAGATTTGGAATCCTCTTGATGTAGGCTTCGAAAGACACCCAAAATTCATGGAGAACAAGGTATGCGGGGTTTTTCCTAAATTCTCATGGGCATATAAAAATCATGTTTTAATATGGGGTTTTAAATTATATATATATATATATATATATTTATGTATAAGATGTTTTAACATCATTGTTTTGGTCTTTTGACCATTTCCAAAGCGATTTGACAGTTTACATACATATATGAATGAATGTGTTTTAATTTTGAATACATGAACTTGCTAAAGACATTTGACCACCAGGTGTTTGATGGAATTTGTGCATGAATTGAACTTTAAGTTTCAGAATATGAAATCCTTTACAGTAGTTACATGTTTTGGTGGTCTAAACTATGGTTTGAATGAAAGCTCTTGCTTAATACATTATGGCTCAGAAATATCATGACTTGCAATGTCTTGGTATGGCAATACCAATTCAGACTAATGCCATAACAGACTCAGACTAATAGATATTTCAGACTTTTATGATTTTAGACAGTCAGAATGTTGCATGTACAGAAAAAGTTAAAAGTGGGCATACAGAGATGTTAGGTGGTTCCCTGAAGAGGGCTTGAGTTAAAGCGACTCATTGCCTAAAACCGTCGTTTGCCGACCCGAGTATACTACTATGCGCTGACTTAAATGTCCTGTGGCGTATCACACCCAGACACTCCAACCCTTGCGGCACACTTGGGTTGGGGGATTCCCCGCCGAGTCAATGGCAGATTCCATACAACCCGTGGAATATCAGACTTGTAGGGGAATACCACCTAACTCAGAAGTAAAACACAGATCATGATTTGAAATGAACAACCGGGTTACATGTTTTCAGAAAGTGCCCATGTATTTTTCAGAAACAGTTTTATACATGATGTCTTGATGAAAAATTGCTTTCACTTAATATATATATATGTGTGTATGTTCCATTATACTATTTTCTGATTGCTTCGCATGCCAGTACTTTTGTGCTGACCCCCCCCTCCTTCCAGGTTCTGAGTCACAGCTCAGGGGTCCAGCTAGTTAGTAGACATTCTCGGATTTGCAGACTTGACCTCACAGTGGTGAGCCTTTAATCATTCGAAAGTCCTAATTATGTCAGACATTATCTTATTTCTTATATTTTTTTGGTTTACTGGGGGCCTTGTCCAGTTTCTTTTCAGACAGATGTTTGTGTTCTTAGTAGAGATTTCGCAGACTGATGTCAGATAGTATTATTCAGAAATTGTTGCAGAACTTGACCATGTTTTCCGTACTTAGTTTCAATTCCGCATTTTATTATGATTACGAATGTTGTGCATGATAACCAGATAGAGAATGGGTGTTCCGGGCTTTCATGGTTTGGGATACTCGTCACGGCTAGGGCCTAGGCTCGGGTCGTGACACATATCCTATGTATGGTCCTTTTTAACGAATATTAATTTATTCAGCTATAATATCTCTACTTCTCCTTTATAACCTGTGGAAATGTTTCTTGCTTGCACGTATATCAATATACTCTTAATAAACACAACTATCAACATCACATTCTTGTAGTTACCCCTTCAGATTCTGTATCATCATCACTTAGATCCTGATTTACTACAGGATAAAGAGGGATTGAAGGTATTGTAGAAAGAAGAGGTACATTAGGAAAGTTGGAAGTTTTAGAAGGAGGGTTGGATTGAAAAATAGGAAAAGAAAGCTTAATATTATGGTTAGAAGAATCACCCTTATTGATAGGGTTCAACAATTCCACGTCTACCCCACTGTCACTGACATTAAGGATAAATTCAAACTTATACGGGCCTGGCAAGGTTCTTTGACCCATGAAAAACAAACACCTCAAGTTCATCTTTATTTTTTAACTTACAGATAATGAGACAAATAACCTTATCATAGTTAATTTCTAACAAAAATTTATCCCAATAAATAAAAAAGTCCTATTTTGTTGTATATCCTAGATCTTTCATGTAGCCTCTTAACTCAAAGTAGGACATCATATGAACATTCGTATCTAAAAACTCAGTTACAAGCCCACCAATATAATCAGGTGCAGGGACAAATACAATCTTACCCCCGTAATACCACCTAAAAGTTATCGGAATAAAAGACATAGAAAGATTCATGAATGAGAAAAGAAAGATTCATGAATGAGAAACATTTCAATCAGAAAAATTCATTGAAAACAGTAAATAAAATTCTAAAATCTCAACAGTCGAGCAAAATTTTATGAGTATTAATTTTACATATTTTGCACAAAACAAAATACAAGTGTTTCACCCACCCCTCCTCCAAAAAATTATATAGTAGAAACTATATATATCCTAAAAAGTTCCTACAATACCATAATAGTAACAACAACATATGAACACATACAGAGAGCGAGACATAACACTACTAAATTCTAGCATTAGAAAGTATAAAGTACATAGTACAAAATAACTTAATAAGTTCTTACCAACAAGATTTTCACAAAAATAATCTCTATAAATATGTTTTTCCCAAAAAATTCACAAATATGAAAAATCATTAGAAATGGGAGAAGTGCAAAACTAATAATATATGAAAAATCCTAACCTGTAAAATCTTTAAATTTTTGTTTAACTATTATTTGTCCCCAGAAATTTATGAACAAAGCACATAATTTAGCAATATTAATTTTAAGGATTTTTAAATTGGTCTTCCCAACCCTGAGATATTGGTTTTTGAGTTAATTCATATTCATGGATTTAAGGAGCAAGTGTTGGGGATATTTAGGATTTTTTGGTCGAGTATTATGTCATGTTTAGATCATGATTCCAGCAGCTCATCGCGATAGTGTCGCGTCGAGGTGCTAATGGCAAAGGCACTCATACCATGTCGCAGTGAGAGTGTTGTGTCCAATTCTTGACTTATAATTTGAATACATATGTCATAGTCTTTATAATAGTATATGAAGTACTTATGAGGTGAAAAATATTTATAGAAATAACTTATAACACAGTTGAGCTAAATACCCTTGATTCGTAAAAAATTTTGTTTTCTATTCTACAAGGGTAAACTTTGAATATTTATAACGTTTTATATATACATAATTATTCATCTCAATATCGACCAATTTTTATGTAATTGAATCAGCTGTCCAACAATACTAATTTTGTTTTAATTCAATACCCGAGCGAAAAGTTATGATCATTTTTGCCAGAACCAGTAAGCCAGTGCGATAAGACTGCATCACGATAAGACTTTAATCCACATTATAGTTAAATATTTTAGGTTAAAATGATTGAGGGGAAATTAGTTATTTTATCCCCTCAACCCAATCGTTCATAACATAATTTGGGCCTCAGTTAGAGAATTATTTTGCCCTTTTTCTCCAATTTTCCTCCCAAGAAAAAAATTAATTACTTTCTCTCCACGAAATTATGAATTCAAGTTCAAAAATTCAAGAACCTTCAAGAAATCATCAATATTGGCATTCCTCTTTTGAGGTTTAAGGTATGTGGGAGTTTATTCATGGATCCCTTTTCACCCATAGAGTCCAAGAACACTTTTTGATTTTAAATTATGATTTTTATATCTTTCAAGATGAATTATCTCCATGAATCTCTTGTTGATTTCAATTACATTTTATGATTTAATGTGTTTTTAAGTGGAATGAGTCATATCATGTTTGATTACTAACTACAGAACTAGTTATTTAATATATTATAAATTAGTTGCTCAACAGCCAGTTCATGGGTTAGCATGGGATTACTTGTGGTTCCATGCACCGTCTTACAATCAAAGGGGTAGTCTTGGGTCATGACAGAACATGGCCGGACGATCAGTGTTACGATAATGGGATCCACTCTTGATTGTTCCTTGATTTGTAGCTTTAAAGTTTCAACTGGATCACCTTTAGGACTCACAATCATACCATATATAATGTTTTCAAAGCATAGTTGTAGTTTTTTATCATGGTTGGAAGAGAGAACTTATAAAGTTTTACGCTTTTAGGGCTATTTAAACATGATGAAACCATTGTACAATCATACAATGTAACCATAGTCATGGTTTTGCTCGTGACATCTCATTACTGGAAGGTGCTTCACTAAAATGGCCATAACATTTTACCATAACATATAATTAATGCAAAACTAGATGCATTGAAAAGATAATTCAAATACATATAATTTAGTGGGTACTCTTATATTAATATCATACTGTTAGAATTATTAGGAGATATGGTATGAGCTACGATTTGGGAACTTTTCTGTATGGAGGTGTAATCATGAACATTGCATTCTTTGTGAGTACAAGTGGACGATACTTACTCATACTATTATACCCTTCTGTTTCTTATTTTAGTATGAAAGTGACCCACGATGGTTGATTTTACGCTGTGAGAGATTGATTTTGAGGTACTAGTGATCTTTAGAGTTCGGGGGCAGTTTTTTGACCACTTCCTATCTTTTTTTGTCTTTATTTATTATCTGAGATAGATTCATGTATTTTATATTTTGAAATTGTGTTAGATTCTCTTCATGCTCATGACACCAGGTTTTATGTGTTAGATTTTCTTTCGAATATATCAGTTCCACAAGTATTATGGTCTGACTTTGTTATAGAAGTCTTTTATTTATTTTTTTTCTTTTCTATTTAGATCATCTACTCCATTGCGACTTTTTTCCTTACCTATAAAGTTTAGATCTTGGTAGGTGCCATCATGACCTCAACTTTGTGGTTATGGCAATTTTCATATCTTAAAAATTCAGTAGAAATAGGCTCTAAAATCGTTGTTCTCGATCCAGTTGATGAGAAGGTTGACTATACGATGCCAACAAAATTCTCCATTGACTTAAAACTTAGTTTCCTGTAACGAAATAGTTATGGCAACTTGAAATATAGTAGGTTAGAGATAACTTAGCGTACAATTAGTATTCAATCAAAGTCTATAGTGCAATCCTCAAATGTTGCTCATGCTTCTTTCCACTTCTAGAGTATATTAAAATATCATCAATGAACATTATGAAAAATGTATCTAATCAGTAAGCTTGAAGCACCAATACAAGTCACCAACTCCATGGACATTGTCGGGGTATTACTAAATCCAAATGACGTGACAAGGCGGTTGTAGTGTCCATAACCTATCTGAAAGCAATCTTAGGAATAGCTGAAGCCTTGATTGCCAAATGATGGTTGCCCGATCTCAAGTTAATTTTCAATAAAATTGAAGCATCCTTAATCATACAGAATAAATCACCAATACGTGATGTAGGACACTTATTCTTGATAGCGACCTTGTTCAACTTCTGATAAACAATACAAGTCCGCAAGGTATCATAATTCTTCTACATAAAGAAGATATATAGGAGCATCCCTAGAGAAAACACTAAGTTTGATAAATATCTTACTCAACATATCATGCAACAGATTATTTAATTCCTTTAACTCTACTGATGCCAACCTCTGGTTGAATGAAAATGAGCTAAGTGCCCGACTCTAGGTAAATACAAAAATTGGTATCACAAGTATGATGGAATTCCGGATAATTATTAATTGTTCGTGTTAAAAAACTTATCAATAGAAAGTATACACCAACGTCACGGATAGTTTGATCATATGTTTTACTTGTTGGTATGAAAAATTCAAATGCACTGGAAAATATCTATGAAGAATTTAAGTTATCATCCTTTATTTTTAATATTTAACTTTGACAAAACTCTACTTAGTATTATTCAAAATTAGACATAAATAAATTATAAAGTAAATGAAAAATAAATTTACACAGATGTCGCATTAGTTCTTTGAACTTTTATAACTAGTAATATATATTATGTTTAAATTTGAAGAATATATTTTTCAGAAGAATGTATGAAATTGTTATTTTGTAATCTATAAAAGGATTAAAATATCAAATATTTTTTCACACATTTATCGTGATTTTTCAAGGTTCTGTTAAATTAAATAAAAGATACATAATAGAATCATAAATGTAAGGTAATGTCATGTGTTTATTTAGAACCATGATTAAAGTTTGAGAAGATTCTTGTAAGACCCCATAAGATCCTAGCTCGCTTTAGCTTATTATTGCATGTTAAAGGTTAACACTTAGTCATTTTCAAATCCCCTTAAACTTCAATGATTTTATTTTAGACCTTCCCGGCCTTAGAATGTCGATTTTAAAGTAGATTCATGATAGGGGATGTCAATGATATGTGTCGGGTGAGTTTCAGAATTTTCAAACGTGTAAGGGCATCTTTGGACTTCCAAAACAGTAGCAGCACTGAGATAAGCTCACGGCATGCTTCGTAGTGGACCGAAGTGGATCCTGCGGCACCCACTCCAGTGCACCGCACCAAATCCCACGGCGCCGACTCCATCTTCATATTAATTTTTTCCAAGGGAAAATGGGTCATTTCCCTCCGCCCAATATGTTAAAAACATGGGATTGAAGGCCCCAAGAGCATAATCAATGCTCAAGATTCAAGAATAACACCACAAACTCTCTCAAACTAATCAAGTATGGTTTGTTCTATGTTCATCCATGGGTCCTTTTCATCCATGGAGTCAAAGAATCTATTTTCAAATTTAAAATTTTGATCTTTACATTTTATTATGACTTATATCCATGAAATTCAATGAATATTGGTATTATATCATTCCTAAAATATATTTTTGTTGGAATTTTTCCATAACACGTTTGAATGGTTATTTTGGATGTTATATCCTTAAACCATGGATTTTTGTTGTGAAATTACGTTATTATCTCATGTTTAACTATTTCCATGCTTTAATTCATGACCCTCATGTGTTTGATGAAATGTGAAAGAGATAAGTTTTGAACAATGGTTCCTATCATGGTTTTAAAGTGCACATGTGTTCCTATTGTTGTTTCTATCGAGTCTTGGGGGTTGTGAATACCCAAAAACTTAGCTGTTTACTTAGTCTCAGTATTTTTACAATGGTTTCAGATACGTAAAAACATTATCAGTTTGTTAGCTATCATAGTTACTTAAACTTAGATCATATTAGAAATTAGTGTCTTTCAGTTGGGAGAAAAACTTATCACCGAGTGAACATGGGGATGGTGTCTCCCCTGTCAGTAGGCATGAAACATCTCTCTCCCCTATACGTAGGCATGAGATAATAATAGCAATCTCTAGCATCCAGACCTATGATGCCAACGTAGACTTTTAGGGGTTCCTCGTTAGTTAGGCATGACACCCTGATTTTTTGAGATGTTAGAATAGTGGATCCATAAAGCCAATGTTAGTATTCGTGGCATGGTACTAACGCCCTACAATTTGGGGTTATAGGTTGGACCCGGATAGTACATTAGGGAATGTTAGTTATACTTAGCCCCCATAGTCTCAGTACAGTATTTCGTATAATTCAGTTGAGGGGTGCATTGGTCATAGTATACAGATATCAAATATTAAGTTATTAGATTGCATTATTTCAGTTTGCAAACTATTTGAGAATCATATTATATGTTTGATCATGCACTCTCAGATTTCACAGTTTTCACATTTTTATATCAGTTATTTAGTTATTTAGTTATCTCAAACTATTCAGTCAGTTATTATTCATGTACATGACCCCGTGCATTTCAGCCTAAGCTGATCTAGCATACCAGTACATTTAATGTACTGACCGTATTCTCGTTTCTTTCTCTATGTTATCTAATATAATTATTTAAAATACTTAGGTTCCCAACCACACTTAGACATTCTAGCGGATCAACAACAACAACCGTGGTGAGTGTTCATATTTTGAGGATCGATTATGTTTAATTCCATGCTTTTAGTTTTGTATTTAGTCGGAGTTTGTCGTGCTCTGTCCCATCAACTACCATTCAATCAATTTTATAGTCTTATAAACACTTCAAGTAGTCAGACAATTTACCATTATTTGTATCAATTTTAGGATAGTTTTTTCTGGTAGTTGTTTTCAGATTTATGATTCAAAAATGTTTTAGTATTTAAAACTTTATGTTTATTCAGTTATTGTGCCTATGTTATTTAGTTATTATTATTCAGTGCTCATAGCAGGTACCATCTAATGGGTTAGACTGTGGTCAGTTATGACTGTAAGCACCATGTGACGTCCAGGATGTACACCTGGGCCGTTACAAACTTTGTATTAGAAACAAATGTTTTAAAGTGTCTTAAGGAGTCCAAAAGCTGTAATGAGTAGAGTTTTGTGCATTGTTACGAAGTGCGCCACTCTTATGGGAAAAAGGCTAAAATATATTTTAGTAAATGTTTCCCCTCTATTAGTAGTCATATCGTGTGAATGAGCATGCACTTAATTTAAAAGTAATTTATAATTCAACTTTCTTTACATTTACAGAACATGCCTCCTATAAGAAATAACAGAAGGAGAAATGGAAATCATCCCACACCTTTGCCTATTCAATAACATCCACTAAATAAGCATGTCTTTCATACCGAATTCAGAGTTGTATTCACTACCTAAGATCATTCAGTAAAATCTTAGAATAATCAGTAGGCTTCTTCTTTAACTTTTCCTATGGCTAATATCAACGCATCTAGGATTTGGGACTTTACCCGAATGAACCCTCCTTTGTTTATGAGATCAAAAAAGAGGATCCGTATGACTTCCATGACATGGTTCAGAAGGTAACTGAAATTATGGGTGTGAATTCTATTAAGAGTGCAGAGTTGGGTTCTTACAAGCTGTAGGATATGGCTCACACATGGTATAAGCAGTGAAAGGGTAATAGAGGCACAAATGCAGTGCCTGCTAAATGGGAAGAGTTTGCTATAGCCTTTTTACATATGTTCTTCCTTTGAAGTGAAGGGATGCTAAGGTGCTAGAGTTTATTAACTTTAATTAGGTAAATATGGGTGTGAAGGAGTATTCACTTAAGTTTACTCAGCTGGCAAAGTAGGCTCCTTATGTGATGTCTGATAACTGGTCTAGGATGAGTAAGTTTGTCTCAGGTGTAGCTGAGGGTGTGGTCTTGGAGAGTATAACTGCAATGTTGATTAAGGAGATGACATATCTAGCTTTATGATCTATTCACAACAACTTGAGGAACACAAGTTTAAGAAAGGAGTGAGGGAGAATAAGAGAGCCAGAATAGGTTGCTTCAATTTTGCACAATCGTGGTCAGAGGGTGGTAAACATCCCCAATTCTATTAGAAATCTTCAGCTCCATCCCTATCTCCAACTAGTTCTCCAGTGGCCAGTTTCAAAAATGGTAATTATGATAGGGCTCCAGGCTCTAAGACTTTAGGTAGTGAGAACTATGGCCGGAGTAATCCACTTTGATAGAAGTGTGGTAGGAATCATCAAGGTATATGCAGAGCTGGTAGTGATATGTGTTTCGGATGGTGCAAGCCAAGCCACAGGTTGAGGTAATGTTTGATACGTATGTGGAATGTTAGGAATGATAGTTTTGGGTAAGTTACAGGTCTTATTTACTTGTATATGCCTTGTTAGTTCTTGGGGCTCCATGATCTTTTTGTAACCCCTTATATAGCTATCAACTTTGGAGTCAATCTCAAACCCTTAGTAGAACCCTTCTTAGTGTCCTTTTCGGTAGGTGTCTCTATTGTAGCCAAGCAGGTATAGCAGAATTATCTGATCATAATATCCAATAATGTCCTTCAGTTGATATTGTAGGGTTAGAGATGATGGGTTTTGATATCATTCTCTGTATGGATTGGCTCCACTCATGCTATGCTTCAGTTGACTGTAGAAATAGTCCCGTTCAGTTTATGATTCTAAATGAACCAATTATAGAATGGAAAGGTAGTACTTCAATGCTTAGGGGTCGACTTATTTCGTACCTTAGAGCGAGGAAAATGATATCGAAGGGGTGTGTCTACCATATTATTTGAGTCAAAGACTCTAATTTTGAGACTCCTAATCTCTAGTTGGTTTCAGTAATGAGGGATTTCCATTTATGTTTCCTATAGACCTTCTCAGAGTTCCTCACGAAAGTGAAATTGACTTTTGAATAGACCTTTTTCATATACCCATCCTATCTCTATTCTGCCATACAAAATAGCTCCAGCTAAGCGTAGAGAGTTTAAAGAATAGTTGAATGATTTCTTATATAAAGGGTTCATCAGGACCAATGTTTCCCCTTGATGTGCTCCAATCCGTTTCATACGAAAGAAAGTTGGTTCCATTAGAATGTTCCCCGATTACCATTAGTTAAACAAATTCATGATAAAACATAAGTATCCACACCCCAGAATTAATTACTTGTTCGATCTATTTTAGGGTGTCAGCTATTTCGCTAAGATAGACCTTAGATCAGGCTATTATCATCTTAAAGTCAGCATATGTAACATTCAGTAAATGGTTTTTAGGAATCGGCATGGTCACTTTGAATTTATAGTCATGTCCTTTTGTCTAATAAATCCCCCAACAGCTTTTGTGGACTTGATAAATAGAGTGTTCAAGCAGTACTTCATGTTTATCATAGTATTTGTATATGACATCTTTGTCTATTCCTGTAATGAAAACGACCATGCAGACCACCTTAGAATAGTATTGCAGACTCTTAGAGCCCATCAGTTGTTCGCCAAATTAGTAAGTGCGAGTTCTAGATAAGATCAGTAACTTTTCTTCGCCATAGTATTTCTAGTGATGGCATTAGAGTTAACCCTCAAAATACCAAAGAAGTAAGAAATTGGCCCAGACCCTATGTCCATTTGATCCACAAGAAAATCAAGTTTTATTTGTCAGATATATGTACAAAGAATATTCAGGAGTTGAAGACTCAACTTACCTCCACTCTAGTTTTGAACTGGCTAGATGATTCAAATGGGTTTGTTGTTTACTATGATGCTTCCAGAGTTGTCCTGGGCTGTGTTTTGATGCAGAAATGTAAGGTCATAGCCTATACCTCTAGAGAACTTAAACCCCTTAAAAAATTATCTTACCCATGATCTTGAGTTAGCAACTGTGGTGCTTACCTTGAAAATTTTGAGGCACTATCTGTATGAGGTGCATATTGATGTGTTCATGGATCATAAATGTCTACAATATGCATTTTCACAGGTAGATTTGAATTTTTATAAGAGAAGGTCATTTGAATTATTGAAAAATTATGATATGAGTGTTTTTTATTCCCCGGGCATGGCCAATGTAGTGGAAGATTGCCTTAGTAGACTGTCTATGGGTAGTGTCCCTCATATTGAGGATGATAAGAAAAATTTAGTCAGGGAGGTTCATCATCTTACTAGACTAGATGTTTATTTGGTTGATTCAGCTGAGGGTAGTGTATGGGTTCAGAATAGTTGGAAAACTTCTTTGGTTGCCGAAAGAAAGAAAATCAATATTAGGATCGCAGTGTAGTTAAGTTAAAGGAGTAGGTCAGAGATCTGAAATTAGAGGTTTTATCCAGAGGGAGAGATAGCATATTACGATATCAGGGTAGGTTGTGTGTGCCACGTCTTGATTGGTAGAGATAGTGAATTTTAGCGGAAGCACATAGTAAGATTTATTCAATTCACCAACGGACCACTAAGATGTATTGTGATTGGTGAGAGATATATTTGTAAAGGGGTATGGCGATGGATATTTGATGTTAGGCATATTTACACGCCTAAAGCACCTTAATTTACCCATGTTTTAGCTACGTTTTGGGGACAAAATATATAATTCCTGCACTTTTAGTCCTTTTTCCTGTAAGTGAGATAACCAACGTGATTAGCAAGTTTTCAGGTATAAATTCTTAATATTTCAGCATTTTATGGAAATTGGACGCCAAAGGAAACTTCACGTAAGAAGGAAGGCAGCTTCTGGAAGCTTGTGGACTGAAAGTGATGCATGGAGAACTTGTCCCGGGCAAAAACAACATTTCTAAAGACTTGAGGATCAGCAGAAAGTTAGTAGGATTAGGTCAAGTATGCAGTAACCCAGTAGGACTAGGACAAGGGTAAAAACCCTATTTCAATAGGACTAGGATTTGGATGTTATATAAACCCTATTTTGCTGAAACTTTTCAGCATTCTCTTCTCATTCCCCTTTCTATTCTTTCCCTTCTTCATTACTTCATTGTTGACATTATTCTTCATCTATTCGACTTTCAATTTTTACGACAAGAGAAATGCTACTAGCAAGGAAATCACGCCACAAGTGACACCAAAACACACTTCACGTGAGATTGTTATTATTTTGGCATGATGATAATGGCTATTGCATTTTCCATTACACTCATGAGTAGCTAAATTTCTTTGTTAGGGTTATGGAAGCCTTATGAGATACTATCTATTGTTATGAGTTTGTGAATTCTTGATACGTATGTTGCTTATATCATTACTCTCTTTATCTTAAATTAAATTCTTATGGTTGCAAACATATAGAATACGCCACTATAGCATTAACTTGTTCGAAAGAAAAGTTATATGTGTAGAAAAGGGGTGTGACAAGGAAATAGGGCTATTAACCCCTGTTTAAAAGTTAGTGCCGTAACTGAATTAACCTCTTGGAGAATTCGTACCATTATATACGCTTTAAGCTCGAAAGAGTTAAAGTGAGATAACCTGTGATGGTCGAAAGACGCTAGGATTTACCACAGAATACGAATCTCTATAAGCGCATGCATGTCTGAATTCCGCATAACTCATAGTTAATAGATACATAAAACTCATAAGGTGGACATAACCCTAACTTACAATTCTCATTGATTAAAATCTTACTAAACATTCCATTTTTACTTTGCTATTTTGATAATTTTACTTCACGCATAACATCCCCCCTTTTTTTCCACAGAACTCTCACCAAAAGTCTACTAATCGTTGCATACTTAGTGACCAAGTATTCCCTGTGGTATTCGATACCCAACCCAGTTGGGTTCTATATTTGACAGTGACCGCTTATACTCTTACGAGATATGTAGTTTGAGCGTTATCAAATTTTGGCTCCGTTGCCGGGGAATACAGTTGTCAACTAAGTTTGTGATAATTACTAGACCCTTTGGTCAAAGGTTCTCGTACTTTACTTTTAGTTGTTGTTTTTGTTTTCTGCAGGTTTTGGTTCAGTGCATACCAAATACTCGAAGTTCGGGACAACCATTATTACCCATAAACCCTGAACCGCAACTTATTGGAAGGATGGATGCACAACGTGACATTGAGAGAAGGGTTGCTCAACAGGAGCAGGCTAGACTAGATGCGTTGGCCACTGCCTAAGTACATCAATTGAATATTGATAACCCTGGGCGGGCAACAAATCCTGACGATGAGGAGCTAGGTGATGACGAGCTACTAAACCCTAAGTGTGATGCTGAGGTGGCGACACCTGCAAATAGAAGAGATCATCTAGTGAGATTTAGGCCTGAACGTCGCGCTATACAGATGCCTTTTGATGATGATGATAATGACCTAGACGGAGCTGGTGCCACAGGAGCTATTATTCCTCCACCCTTGGCACCTGGAGCCAAGTTCAATATCACCAGCACCATGATTCAGTTGTTGCAGCTAAAGGGCTTATTTGGTGGACTTACAGGTGATGATTCGAATATGCATCTGATCAAATTTATCTGTACATGCAAGTCATTCGACAATCTAGGCATTGGGCAGAATGCAATTAAGCTGCGCTTATTTCCATTGTCTCCATCTGGGGAGGCAACTCTATGGTTGAACGGGCTGAATCCTGATTCTATTACTAAATGGAGGCAATTGAAAGACGCTTTCCTAGAAAAATTCTTTTCACCATCCAAGAGAGCACAGTTGAGAGATGAGATCGGCAATTTTCGATAGCTTCCAACTGAAGCTCTCCACGAAACATGGGAAAAGTTCAAGAAGAAGCTTATGAGGTGCCCAATTCATCATATGACCAATGTCCACTTGATTGAGATATTGTACAGGTCTTTGAATTCCGTGACTAATCCAGTGGTTGATAATGCTGCGGGTGGGTCATTCATGGACCTTACTTTTATTTAGGCAAGTGATATGCTAGATCAAATAGCAAAGCAGAGTAGAGCTTTGCATACCAGGGATTCTGAGGTAGCAAGATCGACTATATTTATTGACATGACTGCAAAACAGAGGCGTAAGCAAGAGGAACGTGACCAAGATATGGCTCACATGAAAACACATATGGATCTTCTCACCAAGCACTTATTATTAGGGAAGACCAAAAAAGTCAAGGTTGTTGTGTCGCAAGGAAGAGATGAATCTGATTCTGAGGATGAAGCTAACTACTTGAATAATCAGGAGGGTTTCCGAGGCAATGCCCAAGGAAACCAAGGTCGGAACCATTATGATAAATATGGATACAAGGACCACGATCAAGGTAGTTGGAAGAATAAGACTGACAGGAGTGGTTTGTATGTTCCTCCTGGAAGCCGTGAGGCCGCTGCATCTGGTTCAGGAAAGAGTTTCATGGAGGACATGATGGCTAAGCTGTTGAAAGGAGTGGAGGCGACCAATATGGGTCTAACAGAGGTGAAGAATGATTTTCTTTAATAAATCAATTGGTTGACTCGCATTCTAGTGCAATAAAACAACTAGAGCAGCAATTGAGTCAACTTTCAGGGGTATTCAATCAATGAAAAGCTGGCACTTTACCTAGCAACACCGTGCAAAATCCAAGGAATGATGGAACATGTATGGCCATTACCACCCGAAGTGGAAAAGTGTTGGAAAATCCATCTAAGGGAAAGCAAGTTGCTGATGATATAGCGGATGATGTTATTGATGCAGATTTTGATGATTCTATAGAAGCTGCAAATCAGAATGAGAGAGTTCATGAGAAAACTATTCCCCTTCCACCACCTTCTTTTCCACAGAGACTAAAGAAAAAGTCTTATGACACTCCTGAAAAGGTTGGAGATCGAAAGCAAGATAAAAAAAAGTGGTGGAGAAAACTATTCCCCTTCCACCACCACCTTTTCCTCAGAGACTGAAGAAGAAAGCTGACGATACACGGTTTAGTAAATTGATGACTATGTTGAAGCAGCTTACTGTTAATATTCCTTTGGTGGAGGCGCTAGAACAGATGTTGGGGTATTCCAAATTTATGAAGGACCTGCGGGCAGTAAGCTATGAGCCGGCAGATAATGTTCACCATTGCAGTGTAATCACTACAAGATCGCTAGTTCAGAAAAAGGCCGATCCTGGTGCTTTCACTATTCCTTGCACTATTGGATCTTTGGATTTTTCCAAGGCATTATGCGATTTGGGGTCTAGCATCAATTTGATGCCACTATCTGTCTACAGGAAGTTGGGGTTGGGTGACCATACACCAACCAATATGAAGCTCGTGATGGCAGATAGGTCAGTAAAACGACCTGTGGTTATCTTGAATGATGTGTTGGTGAAGGTTTCCACCTTTATATTTCCTGCAGACTTTGTTATTTTGGATTGCGAGGTGGATTCTGAAGTTCCCATAATCTTGGGACACCCTTTTCTCGCAACCGGAAGTGTGCTTATTGATTTGAGAGCTAATGAGCTTTTATTTCGATTGAATGACGAAGTGGTCCATTTTGATGTATGCAAAGCAATAAAGCAGCCTAGCGATATGAATGTGTTCTCTATAGATGATGCTTATTATGAGGATGAGAAAGCATTATCTATTGAGAAACAGCTTACAGTTGAGCCATTGTCTGCCGCGCTGCTGAATGTTGAGCATGAGGATGATGAAGATTATGAAGAAACTATTTGTGGTCTAACAGAAATAGGGTTCTATTCTCATACTCCTAAGCAGCCTAACCTTGATATTAAGAATCAATCTTCACCAACAGTGAAGACTTCCATTGAAGAGCCACCAGTGCTTGAATCGAAAGCGCTCCCCAGGTATGCGTTCTTGGGAAGTGAAAATACACTTTCGGTGAGTGTTGTAGATGATTTAAGTGAACAGCACATAGAGTCCCTCATCTATGCTCTAAAGAGGTACAAGAGAGCTATGGGTTGGAGTATTGATGATATAATTGGTATCCCTCCTAGGATATGTATGCACAAAATTCATCTCGAAGAAGAGTAGATGCCTAGAAGTAAGCATCAGCGTCGTCTGAATCCATTCAGAAAATGATTCACCATCTATCTCGATGATGTCTAAGTAATCAAGATAGCTATGTCGTGCCGCGATAATAAATCAAGCGCTACCTGGG